>JAPVLO010000130.1:0-1446250 GCA_027257055.1 Cephalopachus bancanus
GGTAAAAGGGGCTTGAAGAAAGAAGAGGGTTAGTCAGGTGAGGGGGGAAGATGTTCCAGACGAAAAGCTTGTACAAAAGCCCTGTGGCAGGAGGGCATGCGGATGACACCAGGGGAGGAGAGGGAACAGAGGGGAGACGGGGGGGAAAGCAGGGAGGACACCCTGGGAGGACCTTAAGCGGCTCAGATCCGCATTTGGAAAGATATCACCCAAACGTCTTCTATCGCAAGCCCTAAGGACTCCACCCCAAAACTGTTAGAATTAATACATGAATTCCGTAAAGTTGCAGGATGTAAAAATAAACAGACAAAAATGAGTAGTGTTTTTATACCCTAACAACAAACTCAAAAAGGAAAACAACCCCATTTACAATAGCTCCAGAAGGCCGGGCTCGGTGGCTCAAGCCTGGAATCCCACGCTTTGGGAGGCTGAGGTGAGTGGATTGCCTGAGCCTGCGGGTTCGAGACCCGTTTGGGCAACTTGGCGAGACCTCATCTCTACAATAAATCAAAAATCAGCGGGGCGTGGTAGTGAGCGCCTGTAGTTCCGGCTACTCGGAAGGCTGAGGCGGAAGGATCGCCGGAGCCCAGCAGGTCGAGGCTGCGGTGGCTGGGAGCGTGCCACTGTGCTCCAGTCTGGGCGACAGAGTGAGACTCCAACTCAAAAAAAAAAAAAGAAAAAAAAGCGCTCAGCATCACCAGTCATCAGGGAAACACAAATTAAAACCACAATGAGCTACCACCTCACACCTGCCAGAATGACTGTTATCAAGGGAGGGCAAGACGACGAGTATTGGAGAGGATGTGGAAAGGGGAACCCTCGCTGGCTGAGGGCAGGACCTCACTCACAAAAAATTTAAAAAATTACTGGACGTGGTGGTGCACACCTGTATTCCAGCTATTTGGGAAGGCTGAGGCAAAAGGGATCACCGAAGAAAGCAGTATGAATGTTCCCCCCAAAACTAAAAATGGAATGTCTGTGTGGTCCAGCAATTCTGCCACTAGTTACGTATCCAAAGGAAATGAGAGTAGGATGTGGGAGAGACGTCTGCACCCCCGTGCTTACTACAGAGCTGTTCACAATAGCCAAGACATGGATCAACCTAGGGGCCATCAACAGATGAATGGATAAAGAAAGCCTGCACCATGGAGGACTCTGTGGCCCTTTAGAAAAAGGGAATCCTAGCCGGGCTCCGTGGCTTGTGCCTGTCATCCCAGCACTTTGGGAGGGGGAGGTGAGAGGACTGCCTGAGCCCAGGGGTTCGAGACCAGCCTGGGCTATTTGGCAAGACCTCATCTCTACAAATAAATCACAAAATTAGCTGGGCAGGGTGGCATGTGCCTGTGGTTCCAGCTACTTGGAAGGCTGAGGGGGAAGGATCACCTGAGCCCAGTAGGTCAAGGCTGTGGTAGTCATGAGTGTGCCGCTGTACTCCGACCTAGGGGACAAAGTGAGACTCCTACTAAAAAAAAAAAAAACTCCCCCCCCAAAAAAAACAATTAAAATAAGTAAACAAACTTAACTTTAAAAATATTCCAATGGTGGCACTGCTTAGAATAATTACTGGATGATTTCATTGGTGAATTGGTTTATGAATTAAAACCTCATAACCAAATGAAAATAGAAAAAATAAACTTGCTAATATCCAATTTAAAAAAAGAAAAATACAAAAAGCCCAAATATCCATTACCAGAGGACTACTTAGATCAGTTAGGATATACCCAAATGGGGACTGCCAGGTATCTGTTCAAAGAAATGAAAATGGGGCTGGGTGTGGTGGCTCACACCTGTAATCCCAGCACTTTGGGAGGCCAAGGTGAGAGGACTGCCTGAGTCCATGGGTTCAAAATCAGCCTGGGCAACTTGGCGAGACCTCATCTCTACAATAAATTAAAAAATTTAGCCGGGCTCGGTGGCTCAGCCTGTCATCCCGCCCTTTGGGAGGCTGAGGTGAGTGGTTTCCCGAGCCCGGGGTTTCAAACCCTGCCTGGCAGCGAGACCTCTCTCTACAATAAATCAAAAAATCACCGGATGTGGTAGCGCGCGCCTGTAATTTCCCGGGCTACTTGGAAAGCTGAGGCGGAAGGATCGCTGGAGCCAGCAAGTCGAGGCTGCATGGCCGGGAGCAGTCTGGCGACAGAGTGAGACTCCAACTCAAAAAAAAAAAAAAAAAAAATTAGCGGGATGAGGTGGTGCACACCTACTTGGAAGGCTACTTGGAAGGCTGAGGCAGAGGGATCACCTGAGCCCACAAAGTTGAGGCTGCGGTGGCCGTGAGCATCCCGCTGCACTCCACCCTGGGTGACAGAGTGAGATTCAAGCTCAAAAAAAAAAAATCAAAATAAACTAATAGCATGCTCTCTAAAAAACACTGTTAAAACTATCAGGCATAAAACAGTGTGTACCATGTGCTGTCATGTGCGGGAAATGCATCCATATAAAAAACCCAACCTTTTCAATTAGGGGGCTGAAGCACAATTAGTGATTCCTCCATTTGTTCCCAGGGAGATACAGATTGGGTTTCTGAGACCCTCAAGTCACAACATTTTTGTACACCCTCAATATATGTGTGGCCAGGGGCGGTAATCCCAGCACTTTGGGAGGTCAAGGCAAGAGGACTGCTTGAGCTCAGGATTTGAGACCAGCCTGGACCCATAGTAAAAACCGTGTCTCTTAAAAAAAATAAACAAATTAACTGGAGTGAAGGCTGCACCTGGCGTCCTGGCTACTCAGGAGGCTGGGGCCCGAAGGATCGCCTGACCCAGGAGGTCAAGGCTACAGTGAGCCATGATTGTCCCACGCACTTCAGTTTGGGCAACAGAGACTCTGACTCAAAAACAAGCAAAAAAGCAAAAGACCTTTTTATGTGTTATTGTTGATTCGATACATGTAATACACAGTATATTGTTTATTAATATACAGTAAGATGTATCATTGACTCATGAACGTTGACTAAAGGGCCCAGTGACATGGTACTCATGCCTGAACAAAGCTTCCCTAACGCACATGTTTTTTCCCTAAGGCACACTGCAGCCTTCCTGTGCTAGGAATGCTAGACAACATTGCAACACGATGTTTGGGGGGCCTTTTTAAGCAGCAAAATCGCCGAAGAACTGCACAAAAATGTGAAAAATGTGGTGCTCACCAGACCACAGAGAGCGTAGTTGTTTGCAAAACGGGGACCGGACGAAAAGGCAGGGCGTGCCTTGCTAGATTTTGGGCCCGGGGAGTCGCACAGGGGCCACTCGCATTTTCCGCAGCTCTGCACGTCCCGAGGACGGGGAACGTGCCTTGACTGCTGATGTGGGGGCTTCCAATAAAGTCTGGCGAACAGGCGAATGTCAAATCTGAATCTGTGACTAGGAAGGCCCACTTTTTTCTGGAAAACAGCCTCACGCTTCAACATAAATTGCACAAGTGAAACAGTGCAGAATACGCACCCCTCTTGAGCTGGAGTTGCCCACTGCTGACATTTGGCCCTGTTTTCTTCATTTTGTGCACTTATTCCTCTTCCGATGCACACACGCACACACACACACATACACAATGAGACACACACAGGCACACACGGGCACACGCAGATACACAAAGAAAACACACAGAATACACAGACACACACAGACACACAGACACACACAGAGGCACATATGGACACACATAAGACACATGCAGACACACAAAGACACACACACAGACACATAAAACACACACAGACACACAGAGAAACACACACAAAACATACACACACAACACACAGAGAAACACACACAGACACGACACACAAGAGACACACACACAGACACATAGAGACAGATAGACACACACAGAAAACATAGAGACACAGGCAAACACACACATACAGACAGACACACAGACACATACACACACAGGCACACATACACACATACAGACACACGCACAGACACACATAGAGACACACACACAGACACACATACACAGACACACAGAGAAATGCACACAGACACACAAAAAACACACACAGACACACACCCGAAACACATACAGACACACAGAGAGACACCCACACAGACACAGACACTCACACATACAGCCACACAGAGAAACACACGGACACATACACACGAACACACAAAGAAAAAACACACAGACACACACATAGAAACACATAGACACACACAGACACACAGGAAACACACACAGACACATATACACAGAGACACACAGACACACAACACACAGAAAACACACACACACACATACACACAGACATACACAGAGACACATAGACACACACAAACACACACACAGACACACACAACACACAGACACACATACACACACAACACACACACACTTTTTTTTTTGAACCACATGAGGCCGTTTACTCCTAAATTTATCAGTGTGTATTTTCTTAAAAAAGGGAAAAATCTTTACAGAACCGTGGTACACTTATCAACTTTGGTTTAACATGGATACGATGCTTTAATCCACCATTCCCTTTCACTCTGGACATGTCCACAACCTTTCTTTGGTTGTTGTTGGGGTTGTTTGTCTGTTTTGTTTTGCTTTGTTTTTGAGTTGGAGTATCTCTCTGTTGCCCAGGCCGGAGGGCAGTGGCCTGGCCATCCTGAGCACAGGCCATCCTCCTGCCTCAGCCTCCGGAGCAGCTGGGAGTGCAAGTGTGCACCATCACGCCTTGCTAATTTTTCATTTTTTATTTGTAGAGACTCACTCAGCCACCCGGCTGACTTCTCACCTTTGTACATTCCGGTGAAGTCTCTCCTCTTCCAGGAAGCCCTCCCTGACACCCCTTTCCTCACCCTTCCCTCCTCTGGACACTCACCGCAACCCTCACACACCCGGTTTCAGGGGCGCAGTCTGTACAACAACAGACATCATCCCAGCCGTGGGAACCCCAGGCCTGGAGCAGAGGCCTTCCTGCTTCCCGCTTACCCAGGAGACTTTCTCCATATGGAAAACGGGACACCAGACCCACCTCTTGTGGGAATTTTTGTAATCTAATTTTTGAATACATGTCACATACACACAGTGCACAGTCCGGCAGTTATGTAAGGGGACATAGCGACAGGTAGCTATGTTGCTATGTTGCCCAGGCTGGTCCCAAGCTGTTGGGCTCAAGCCACCGTCCTGCCTCCGCCTCCCAAAGTGCTAGGATTACAGGTGTGAGCCACCGTACTTGGCCATTTCTTTGTCTTTTATGATATTGATGCTTTGAGATAATACAATTATCCTACACCCATGCTTTTCTTTTCTTTTTTAAAGAATATTCCTTATTCAGGGTTTTTCTGATACCTCCTCATGGTTCATTCTCCCCTGAAGTACTACATAGGCGATGATATAAAGTCAGTTTGCTGGAATGCACACAGAGTATCTATGAAAGGAAATTAAAGAAACCGGTGACAGGTATTGTCTCTCAGGAAGTCAGCTGGGAGTCAGGAGGAGAGACGAGGCCGGGGAGCTACCTTTCACCGTGTCCCCTTATATACCTGCTGGATTATGCACTGTGTGTATGCGGCACCCATTCGAAAATTAAATTACAAAAATTCCCACAGGAGGTGGGGTCCGGTACGCCGTCTTCCATATGGAGCAACAGTGTGGATATTTTTAAAGACTATGCCTTTAAATTTTCCTGGGGTCCCCACGGCCAGGATGATGCCTGAAACTGGGTACGTGGGGGTGGCCATGAATACCCAGAGGAGGGGAGGCTGAGGGCAGGGGCTTCAGGGAAGGCTTCCTGGAGAGGAGAGACCTCTATTCAATGTACCAAGGTGAGAAGTCAGCCAGGTGGCCAAAGGACACGGGACCAGGAATGGAGTCACCAAGCAGGAACAGGAAGGAGAGGTTTCTGAGAGAGAGTGCTTTGATCTGAGGGTGGCAGGCTTGCACGTGGGCATGCCCCTCGGGTCTGTAGAGAAGCCCGGGATCTTCAGCCGCCCTGGCCCTGCCGTGCAGCGGGGACGCCATGGCCTGTCTGGAAATGGCAGACACATCTTTCCGCTTTGTGGCAGCTTTCGGGTCTGGACAATCAGGCTGTCTGGAGCTGAGCTCCCCCGTGTGGCGGCTTCCCTGGACATTTTTTTTTTTGGAGTCGGAGTCTCACCCCGTCGCCCAGGCCGGACAGTGCAGTGGCACACTCACAGCCACCACCGTCTCGTCCTGCCGGGCTCAGCCTTCCAAGTAGCTGGAGCTACAGGCGCGTGCCACCACACCCAGCTGATTTTTTTAAAAACTTGAACTATTGTAGAGACGAGGTCTCTTGCAAGTTGCACAGGCTGGTCTTGAACCCCTGGGCTCAGGCAATCCTCTCACCTTGGCCTCTCAAAGTGCTGGGACGACAGCCCCTGCGCCCGGCTTATGGTCTCTTTTGAACATCCGTTGTCTCCCAGTTCCGTCTTCCTTTGATCCTCTGTTCACCCAGGGCGCCCTCTGAGTTTTGGGTCCACGAGAGTCCTTGCTGTGTCCACGGGTGATGGACAGGTAGGGCCTTCAAATGCCGTGTTCTCTGGTCTTGGCTGCCTGGCTGAGGGCTTCGCTGGGACAGTAGGCCTGAGAGGTGAGGCAGGTCCCACACGGCGTTCTGGGGGACATGCTGACCCCCTGGCTCCGCCATGTGCAGGACTGTGTGCACAATAAACACACAGGGTCTCTTGTTCAGAAGGCCAGGCCAAAGGTCCTAAAATGTGAGTTTTTCCTTCCCTCTGGGGTCTCTCTCTTGATTTGTCTTGGTGTTTTAAAAATTTACTATTCAATGTCATTCTAAGTAAAGAAAATTTGAAATTTTATACTACTGGTAGCAGTCCATAAGTGGCTCAGCCTGTCATCCCGCGCCTTTGGGAGGCTGAGGCGAGTGGATGGCCTGAGCCCGCGGGTTTGAGACCCGCCTGGGCAGCGAGACCTCATCTCTACAATAAATCAAAAATCAGCCGGGTGTGGTAGCGCACGCCTGTAATTCCGGCTACTCGGAAGGCTGAGGCGGAAGGATCGCCGGAGCCCAGCAGGCGAGGCTGCGGTGGCCGGGAGCGGCCACTACACTCCAGTCTGGGCGACCGAGTGAGACTTCAGCTCAAAAAAAAAAAAAAAAAAAAAAAAAGAAATTTTACCATCCATCTTTACATTATACAATGCTAATTTTAAACCAATTTAAGGCTGGGTGCAGCGGTTCATGCCTGTCATCACAGCACTTTGGGAGGCGGAGTCGAGAGGATTGCCTGACGTCACGGGTTCGAGACCGGACTGGGTAACTTGGCAAGACCTTGTCTCTGCAATACATCAAAAAATTAGCTGGGTGTGGTGGTGAATGTCTATAGTTCTGGCTACTTGGAAGGCTAAGGAGAGATCACTTGAGCCCAGCAGGTCGAGGCTGTGGTGGCCGTGAGTGTGCCACTGCACTCCTGCCTGGGCGACAGAGTGAGACTCTAACTAAAAAAAAAAAACAAATTAAGAGTAGGAAATATTTAGCTGGGCTCTGTAGCTCACACCTGTAACCCCAGCACTTTGGGAAGCGGAGGCGAGAGGACTACCTGAGTCCAGGGGTTCGAGACCAACCTGGGCAACTTGGCAAGACTTCATCTCTACAATTTTTTTTGGACTGTTCCTCCTCCCACATGTTTATTTCAGCTAGCTAAGGCCCTGGGATCAATATTTCAGAGATCCTCAGCCCTTGAGTTTCACGCACTTTTTCAAAGGCTTTAAATAGTTTAAAATATTGCCACATGAAAATGACTCCACAGGCCGGGCTCGGTGACTCAGCCTGTCATCCCAGCGCTTTGGGAGGCCGAGGCGAGTGGATTGCCTGAGCCCGCGGGTTAAGACCCACCCAGGCAACTTGGCGAGACCTTGTCTCTACAATAAATCAAAAACTAGCCGGGCGTGGTAGTTGCACACCTGTAGTTCCAGCCACTTGGAAGGCTGAGGCGGAAGGATCGCCGGAGCCCAGCGGGTGGAGGCTGCGGTGGCCAGGAGCATGCCACTGCACTCCAGCTTGGGCGATGGAATGAGACTCCAACTCAAAAAAAAAAAAAAAAAGAAAAAAGAAAAAGAAAATGGCTCCACAACATTCATCCACAGGCTGACAGCCTGCCTCAGTATCTGTATTTGGTGGAGTAGTCCTTGGGTGACACCACCAGGCCACCACCCTTGCAGGCTCCGTGGTACACGGTCTCTATGACGTCAACCATCTCCTGCTTGTTGTCCTCCATGGCCCAGTTAATCTTGTCATAGTTGCCGGTCCCCAAATCAATCAGGATGTGCTTGTTCCTGAAGAAAAACGTCACAGTACGTGGTCATGTAACTCACACATTTTGTTGAAATCAGGTACTTCCGTAATAACCCCAAGATAAATCACTGTCAAATTTTTTTTTTTTTGAGTTGGAGTCTCACTCCAATTAGCCGGGTGTGGTGGTGAATGTCTATAGTTCTGGCTACTTGGAAGGCTAAGGAGAGATCACTTGAGCCCAGCAGGTCGAGGCTGTGGTGGCCGTGAGTGTGCCACTGCACTCCTGCCTGGGCGACAGAGAAAAAAAATATATAATAAAAGCATTTAACACATCTGCAAAACCACGGAAATTGCATGATTTCTATTTCACAGTTTGACCATGTTCCCCCCAGAACGGAGGAAACGTGCCTCGAACTAATGCTGACATTTTCTTCTTGCTAGGGACACATCGTGCCAACATGGAGGAAAGGAACCAGGCACCCGACCCTTCATCTGTCGCCAATTCCAAAGCGAGTGACCTGCCAACACGCAGGTAGCACAAGAAGAAGGGGCGTGGTGGCCTCTCGGGGCTTCGGGCCTCCTGGGAGGCCCTGCCTTCCCGCAAGTGCTGCACACGTTGTTCCCTTGCCAAGGGTGCGGGTGGTCTCTCGGGGCTGACCGGGCTCCTGCCTCGCCACAGACACGACACGGTCGCCTCGGCCTGGTCTGCGCGTCCTGGCAGCCTGCCCACGTGTGCCCCCTGGAACCCTGCACTCCGGGCTGTGCAGATGCCAGCGAGAAATGAAGGACTTGAAAAACACGACTGCAGAGGTGACTTCAACCCGAAATGCAAAGCAGCGGCAGCAGAGCGTCGGCCAGGCCCGGGCTCCCGGTGAGGGTGGCCCCACGGGAGACATGTGTGCCGACGGGAGGAGGCGGCGGCTGCGCAGCCACCAATGAGACCGGGGACGGGCTGCCCAGGGCACCTTGGGCCATGCAGTCCCTCTGTTCTATCAGACTCCATCCACTGAATAAGGGTTCAGAGGTTCAACTCTGAAGGCCTTCTAGAGGCTGACAGCCCCTCTCCCAAAAAACCACCACCCTGGCCCACCGTGGGGCCTTTCTGAGCACGGGTTCTATGCAATTTTAGGTCCGTGAAGCTGGCATTGCTGTGTCATGAAATGACGTCATATTGTATACTCATTTGCTACAGAATCCAGTAGTCTCGCTGGAGGCCTTGAGAAGACAGTGAGTTTAGATTATTAAGCACGTGTAGGTCAAAGGCGAACCATCCAGGTGTCAAAATCCAAACGAGTATCTGCTCATTTTTGTTTCTTTTTTTTTTTTTTTGAGTCGGAGTCTCACTCTGTCGCCCTGACTGGAGTGTAGTGGCCGCTCCCAGCCACCGCAGCCTCAACCTGCTGGGCTCCGGCGATCCTTCCACCTCAACCTTCCGAGTAACCGGAATTATAGGCGTGCGCTACCACGCCCGGCTGATTTTTTGATTTATTGTAGAGATGAGGTCTCGCCGCCCAGGCGGGTCTCGAACCCGCGGGCTCAGGCAATCCACTCACCTCAGCCTCCCAAAGGCGCGGGATTACAGGCTGAGCCACCGAGCCCAGCCGTTTTTGTTTTCATGTGTATATTTCTTCCCACACTCAGATGCCATTTCTTTAAAAAAAATACCTCGGCTGGGCTGGGTGGCTCAGCCTGTCATCTCAGCACTTTGGGAAGCCAAGGCGAGAGGATTGCCTGCGGATTCGAAACCCACCCAGGCAACTTGGCAAGACCTCTGCAATAAAAAAAAAAATCTCACTTATCCTTTTGTGAATTACTTTGTCTTAGTGAGACATCCTCCTGAGTAACTCTATCACATGCAGGAGTAGTATATTGTCTGACTCTGAATATCAGAAAATGTCATGTTTTGTCTTCACTTCAAGTGGCAATTGGGCTGACTATAAAATTTCAGATTCAATCCCGCGCCTTGGGAGGCTGAGGTGAGTGGATTGCCTGAGCCCGCGGGTTCGAGACCCGCCTGGGCAACTTGGTGAGACCTCATCTCTACCATAAATCAAAAAATTAGCTGGGTGTGGTAGTGCACGCCTGTAGTTCCAGCTACTTGGAGGGCTGAGGTGGAAGGATCGCCGGAGCAGGCATGTGCTACCACGCCCGGCTGATTTTTTGATTTATTGTAGAGATGAGGTCTCGCTGCCCAGGCGGGTCTCGAACCTGTGGGCTCAGGCCATCCACTCACCTCAGCCTCCCAAAGGCGCGGGATTACAGGCTGAGCCACCAAGACTGGCAATGTGATATTTCTTTACTCACCCTTAATGTCCTTAGTGGGTCTCTTAAAACAACATACAACCAAAACAAAACACTTATTTGGCTTAACACCAAAAGGCATTTGGGAGAAAATAAAGATGGCTTATAATGTCACCACCCAGATAATGCCAAGTAACAGTTTTAATGCATAAAATAAAACAATATGATGCAAAGAGTGAAACAATTCTGCACAGTATAGTTGAAAAATAAAGCTCTCTTTGAGCCTCACCTGCAGTCCTTGTCCTCGGAGGCCACCGTCCCCCTGGCTCTGTGTGGTATCATCCAAGAAGAAATGTCTGTGCTGGTCTACAATGCTCACTTTTCTGAAAGTCCACATCACACATGCCCACAATCCCTTAGAGAGGGATGGATCTAACCAGTGCCTTGCAGACAGACTTTAGGTCATTTAAGCTTTGTCCCTCCAGACAAGCTGCAGGAAACGGCTTTGACCGATTATAGATATCTTGCCATACTCTAATAAGTTTATGCAAGGAATACATTTCTAGTGTTGGGATAAAAAGCAGGGACTGGGGTCGGTGGCTCAGTCTGTCATCCCAGCTGAGGCTAGTGGATTGCCTGAGTCCGCAGGTTCGAGACCCACCCAGGCAACTTGGCAAGACCGCGTCTCTACAATAAAAATAAAAAATTAGCCGGGTGTGGTAGTGCACGCCTGTAGTTCTGGCTACTTGGAAGACTGAGGCGGAAGGATCGCCAGAGCCCAGCAGGTCGAGGCTGAGGTGGCCACGAGTGTGCCACGCACTCCAGTCTGGAGTGAGACTCCAACTCAAAAAAAAAAAAAAAAAGAGCAGGGACATTTAAATTTTAATTTTTTGACTGGGCACGGTGTCTCAGCCTGCAATCCCAGCACTTTAGGAAGGCAAGGCGAGAGGATTGCCTAAGCTCAGGTGTTCGAGACCAGCCTGGGCAACTTGGTGAGACCTCGTCTTTATGACAAAATCACAAAAACTAGCCAGGCGTGGTGGTGTGCATCTGTAGTTCCAGCTATTTGGAAGGCTGAGGCTGAAGGCTCGCCGGAGCCCAGCAGGTCGAGGCTGGGGTGGCCACTGCACTCCAGCCTGGGCGATGCAGCGAGACTCCAACTCAGAAAAAAGAAAATTAAATTAGCACGTGAGGGTTGTTTTATGAGTCAAATGTGACTTTCACAGTCTATAGCACTGCCCCCCAAGTTTGCTCAACTCCTTCCTAACCTTTAATTTTTAAATTTTATTTTATTTTATTTTATTTATTTATTTATTTTTTGAGCTGGAGTCTCACTCTGTCGCCCAGACTGGAGTGCAGTGGCCGCTCCTGGTCACCGCAGCCTCGACCTGCTGGGCTCCGGCGATCCTTCCGCCTCGGCCTTCCGAGTAGCCGGAATTACAGGCATGCGCTACCACGCCCGGCTGATTTTTTGATTTATTGCAGAGATGAGATCTCGCTGCCCAGGCAGGTCTCGAACCCGCAGGCTCAGGCAATCCACTCACCTCAGCCTCCCAAAGGCGCAGGATTACAGGCTGAGCCACCAAGCCCGGCAATTTTTAAATTTTAAAGATGTGGGGTATAGGTAAGAAAGGTATAGCAGCGGTCATCGTACAGGTAAAGTTTGGGCCCCCCTTGGGTCCCCATTTTGCCTGGTTTGAGATCAGGTAGGCTTATTGATGTTATGTGCACCTCACCCCCACCCCCCACCTTTTAAACTACTTCCCCCCCCTACTTACTTCCGTATTTCTCAACTGCAGATGTTGTCTTTTGACTTCTTACTGTGGGGGACAAAAGACTGAGCACGACCACCACTTCCACCCTGCTTTCTCCATTCTGCCGTGATAGTCATGCCTCAACTTTTTATGTGTACCTTCAGCTAAAGCCTTCTAAATCCTCCTAAAGAAATTGAAAAACACTTGAATGTGAAAGAGCCTTTGTCCAGAGATTGACTCCTCTGGAGGGAGCTGGAGCTCTGAAGTCAGTTGCTAGAGCTCGGATAGTCCCTACAGAAACAATGTTTTATTTTTGTTTTTGTTTTTATTTTTGTGTCGGAGTCTCTGTCGCCCAGGCTGGGGTGCAGTGGCACACTCCCAGCCACCGCAGCCTCGACCTGCTGGGCTCAGGTGATTCTTCTGCCTCAGTCTTCCAAGTAGCTGGAACTGCAGGCACGCGCTACCAAACCCGGCTAATTTTTGATTTATTGTAGAGATGAGGTCTCACCAAATTGCTCAGGCTGGTCTCGAACCCACGGGCTCAGGCAATCCACTCACCTCGGCCTCCCAAAGTGCTGGGATTGCAGGCTGAGCAACTGAACCCAGCCATATTTTTTGATTTACTGTAGAGACGAGGTCTCACCAAGTTGCCCAGGCTGGTCTCGAATCCCTGAACTCAAGCAGTCCTTTTGTTTCTGCCTCCCAAAGTGCTGGAATTACAGGCGTGAGCCACCGCACCCGGCAACAGTGTTTTCTGCGGCAGGTGGTTTCTAGTCCACCTCCTGCCCCAGCCCACTCCCAGCTGAACAGCTGTACTGGATCTTTCCAGGAAAGCTGTAAGACTAGCAGTTTTGTTTTTCAAGCTAGCAAGAAAGCAGAAACGTTGAAACAGCAGCAACTTTGCACTTATCTTGAATGACAGGGTTGGTGCTTCATGCTGAGTGGAGACCGAAGCAGGTCAAAGGCAGGCCCCCTGTGCCTCCAGATGGGCAAATGGGTGAAATGGGTGGGAGAGAGAAGGGGTCCAGGTGGCAAAGGAGACCATAAGGGCAGCCTCCGCCTGTGCCCTTCTCCGACCTCAGCACCACCCTCCCCACTCCTGTTTGCTGGCCCTGCCCGTCACATCGTGGGTGTCCAGCAAGTGATACAATAAGAGCTCAGGGCGCCTCTGAAGGCTGTGAGGGTGGATAGCCGTCAGTCAGAAGCTGGTCATGGGGCTGTGGGGGTGGGATGTGAGCCCAGCCACAAATGGTCCATGTGGGGTTTTCTGTTTTTTTGTTTTGAGTTGGAGTCTCACTCCGTCGCCCAGACTGGAGTGCAGTGGCCCCTCCCGGCCTCCGCAGCCTCGACCTGCTGGGCTCCGGCGATCCTTCCGCCTCGGCCTTCCGAGTAGCTGGAACTACAGGCGCGCGCTACCACGCCCGGCTAGTTTTTGATTTATTGTAGAGATGAGGTCTCGCCAAGTTGCCCAGGCGGGTCTCGAACCCGCCGACTCAGGCAATCCACTCACCTCCGCCTCCCAAGGTGCGGGGTTACAGGCTGAGCCACCGAGCCCGGCAACTTCAGTACAATTATTAGTTCCTAGACCGAGAGTCTAGACTAATCCCCACCCCACCTTCCTTGGTCAGAATCAGCTCTGTTATTTGAAAGTCTTATTATTTTATTTTATTTTATTTTTTGAGTTGGAGTCTCACTCTGTCACCCAGGCTGGAGTGTAGTGACACACTCACAGCTACCACTGAGGGGCTCAGGTGATCCCTCCGCCTTAGCCTTTCAAGTAGCTGGAACTGCAAGCCTGTGAGCCACCATGCCTGGCTAATTTTTTGATTTACTGTGGAGACGAGGTCTTGTCAAGTTGCCTGGGCTAGTCTCAAAACCCTGGACTCAGGCCATCCTCTTGCCTCTGCCTCCCAAAGTGCGGGGATGGCAGGTGTGAGCCACCATATCTGGCTTATTTTATAAGTCCTGTGGTAGTGCTTGTTTCGTTCTATGAACTCTGTCCAGCACAAAATACATGATCAGTAGTTGTCATGTGAATGAATCAACTTCTTTTTTTTTTTTTGAGTTGGTGTCTCACTCTGTCGCCCAGACTGGAGTGCAGTGGCATGCTCCCGGCCACTGCAGCCTCGCCCTGCTGGGCTCCTGTGATCCTTCCACCTCTGCCCTCCAAGTAGCCAGAACTACAGGTGCGTGTGCCCATGCCTGGCTAATTTTTGATTTATTGTACAGATGAGGTATCGCCAAGTTGCCCGGGCTGGTCTCGAACCCGCGGGCTCCGGCGATCCCCTCGCCTCGGCCTCCCAAAGTGCTGGGATGACCGATTGAGCCACCGAGCCCGGCCGAATGAATCAACTTCTATTCTTTCTCAGAGTCTAGCTTTGCAGTGTGCTCAAAGAAACCCATGACAATGCTTCCCTGGGGCCACTGGGCCTCCTGCCTGGGATGCACTGAGAAACTTCTAGAGTCATCTGCATTTTTACCACCTGCACACTTGCACACAGGCTCATGCTTACCCCATGGGTTCAGGGCACGTGCACTGAACACATCCGTGTGTGAGCCCAGGACAACAAGCGTCCCTGACTGTGACCTTGCACTGTCCCTACAGGGATTTTTTCCCAGGTGCCTCTAGGTGTCTACAAGCATCAGCACCAAGCATCTCCTAGGTGCTTTTCACGCATCCTCTCACTTCTGGCGCCAACCCTAAGAAGCAGGTCTGGCCATCCTATTTTAACACTGAGGACACTGAGGCTCAGAGAAGTTCGTGAGCCTGGAATCCCACAGAGGAGCCCGGATACGAGCCCAGGCCTTTCCTCTGCATATCTGTCCAGGGAATCACGTCGTCCCCCCTGCGCCCCAAAGCTGGGGCTCAGCCAATCCGGAGGCAGGAGGGAGCCACCAGGGGCCGCTGTTTCTCCATGCCCGGGCCAGGAGCCCACCCGCTGTGTGGCCCAGACCTCGGGACTGCAGTCAGACACAGGGAAGTCCCCCTAGACTCACACTCTAGGGGGCCCATCCCACCTAGCGGCAACACAGACGTATCCCCCTCCGCCCCCCACCTCGGCCCGGGAGTGCGGGGAGGTTGGCAGTTGCAGACGCCAAGGCAGAAGTCTGGACCAGAACGGAAGACTCTTCCAAGCCCCCAACCTGGTTTGCAAGGAGATGGCTGGCTGCTGGGTCCCCTTCCTGAGAGAGGAAGGTTGGCATTCAGAGATGTGGGCCTCTAGGGTGGGAGGATCCCAGGCAGGTCGGGGGCCTCCAAATTGGGACATGTAAGATGACCTGCTGGGGGAGCGGAAGGAAAATACTAGAACGTGCACTTTTGCATTTATGCTGTTATCTAAAGATAAGAGCCAGCGGCGGCAATGAGGGCCTATAATCCCAGCCACTTGGGAGGCTGAGGTGGGAGGATCCCTTGAGGCCAGGAGTTCGACGCAGCCTGGACAATAGAGTGAGACCCTGTCTCTAAAAGATAAATAGATAAGAATGTGGTCTTGCTAATATTTTATATCCAGATTGGTGCTGGAGCTGGATACGGTGGCTCACGCTGTCATCCCAGCACTTCGGGAGGCCAAGGTGAGTGGATTGCCTGAGTCCGCGGGTTCGAGACCCACCCAGGCAACTTGGTGAGGCCTCGTCTCTACAATAATAATAATAAAAAATTAGCCGGGCACGGTAGCGCATGCCTGTAGTTCCGGCTACTTGGAAGGCTGAGGCGGAAGGATCGCCAGAGCCTAGCCAGTCAAGGCTGGGGTGGCCGTGAGTGTGCCCCTGCACTCTAGCCTGGGCGACAGAGTGAGACTCCGACTCAAAAAACATAATGCAGCCTTGCTAATATTTTATATTCAGATTGCTGCTGGAGTCAGGTGTGGTGGCTCACACTGTCATCCCAGCACTTTGGGAGGCAGAGGAGAGAGGATTGCCTGAGCTCAGGGGTTCGAGACCAGCCCACACGACTTGACGAGACCTCGTTTCTACAATAAATCAAAAATTGGCTGGGTTGGTGGTGTGTGCCTGTAGTTCCAGTCACTTGGCAGGCTGAGATGGAAGGATCGCCTGAGCCCAGCAGGTCGAGGCTGATGGTGGCTCTGAGCGTGCCACTGCACTCCAGCCTGGGCAACAGAGTGAGACTCCAAAAAACCCTCCAAAACAAAAACAAAAACAAAGCCAGATGGGTGCCGGCTCTCTCATGGGGTGGGATGCTTAGTGGTCCCGAGTCACAAAAGCTGTGTGGTGAACTGGCCAGGACTCAGCACAGGGGACCTGCTCCTGCAGGACTGGATTTACGGAGGACATTACGTAATATAACGAAAGAAATTCTCTGGAAGGGACAAGTGGCATTTAAGGATTCCTGTGGAGAAACCAAGGTTTACAGTAACGCCATGAGGGAGCTGTCTGGTCTGTTTCAGGCACTGCCTGCATGAACTCTTAGCTTCACTGTGACATTCAAATGACAGTCTAAACAGATCTGACAAGGCATCAGTCTCCCAAATTCAAACCCATCAAAATGATTTGAAGTTATAACTTGGAACAGCAAACACTCTCTGTGCCCTGACGTCAGTGATAGCTAGTGATCAGGGTACAAGCACATGGTGGATCGGGGTGCAAGCAAAACCAGATTTGGGGGCCACGCGCAGATCAGAAGCTCACGGCTGTGTGCCGTGGGCACGAGTTCCGCCTTGCTGTCTTTACAGTTCTGAGTTTGTTTGGCACCAAAGGCCGGAGCTGCTGGGTTCTGTGAAGGCTGTTGCTGACACTGCCCGAGGGCTAGGCCTTGGAACTATGACCCTTGGGGACTTTGGTTCCCATCCTGGCTGAGGCATTTAAAGTCAGGTGATTTTGTTTGTTTGGGGTCTGCTTCAAAGTGCCTGTTTGCTGTGGCTGAAAGGAGGAGGAAGAGGGAGGCGGAGGACAAGGGTGCATCCATCCCATGGGCCCTGGGGAGCCGTCCACCCTCAGTTTAGGGTGCATTTTCCCGTCCTGCACCGCGGAGGGGCCACCCTCTTAGAGCCCATTCTCCATGCGCTTCCTTGCAGGGGCAGAAGATGCAATATCTCATGGGATTTGCCTGAATGCTGACAGATGGCCAGTTCACTCTAAGCAGACGTACAGCGAACAAATGAGAGATTGCCTGTATCAGTCAAAGTATGGTCCAGAGTCCAACAGCATCGAGACTCCTTGGGCCGATTTCTAACTATGCAGAGTCCTGGGCCCTGCCTCCGACTTCCTGGCTCAGAATCTAGGAAGTGATTCAGGAAAAAGCATTTTAAATAAGCCCTCCCCCCGCTGACCCCACAAACTAGGGATTTTGGGAAACATTATTCTATGTAATGACACTTTTGAAAGCTCTACTCTTTCACATTGTTTACTATTTAAATTCATTTCTCTTAATATGGGCTGGGGGGAGCTGGGAACCTTTTATTTATTTATTTATTTTCTTCTTCTTCTTCTTTTTTTTTTTTTGAGGCTGGAGTGCAGTGGCATGCTCATGGCCACCACAGCCTTGACCTGCCCAGCCTTCCAAGTAGCTGGAACTACAGGCGCACCTCACCATGCCCAGTTAATTTTTTGATTTATTGTAGAGACGAGGTTGTCAAGTTGCCCAGGCTGGTCTCAAACCCTTGGGCTCAGGCAATCCTCTCACCTCCACCTCCCAAAGGGCTGGGCTTGCAGGCGTGAGCCACTGTGCCCGTCTTTTTATTTATTTTCAGCATAAGATGAAGTGGGCTCAGGAGCGGCCAGCTAGTCCCCTAAGTGTGCAGGGAAGGTATCGGAAGGTGGGGCTGTTCCCCCCCAGGGGTCTTGGGTGAGCCCTCTGTCCAGGTCTACTGCACATATTGATCACTGGACACCCACGTGTGGGGCGCGACCTGGCACTCCATATGCCAGCGAGGAGGGTCCTGGCTTGAAGCAGCTCTAAGGGGGAAAGGCTGAATATCTGGGGTGAAGTCAGCCCTGAAAGCAGACCCCTACTTGGGTGCTGTGGGGATTGGCAGGCCCACCCACGTGCAGAAAGTAGTCTCAGACTGCAAGGTCTAAAGGCTAGCCTCTGACCCGTGCCCAGTGAAATCCATGGAGGTTCTTCAGCAAAACATCAGCGCAATAGCACGTTGGCTGCAGAACACGAAAGAGGGTTCTAGAACAGGGCAAGAACGGCTCCCTGTTCCAGCAGAGCCTCCTGCCCCCATAGCCCCTGGCCCGGACTCTCCATCAGGACTCCGTGGGAGAGCTGCCCCTTCCAGAAGGCTCTACCCAGGCTGGTGCAACACCCCTCTCGGGCCTCACCCCACACTCTGGCCTGCCTGTCCTGTGACTTATCACACTGCATCGAAATAGCCAGGGGTCTGCCTTCCCAGGGGACTGAGTCTCTTGGGGGTGGGACCTGGGTTCAGCAAATGTTTGTAAAATGATTAGATTCATCACTGGGGCTTCTCCTGCGTCTGATTTAGCCATCATTCCTCAAGCACCCTCACCCCCACTGAGACAGAGCCTGGGCACTGCCCTCTGATGGACCGCCAGGGCAGTGTGAAATGTCTAGAACATCCATTTTCCTTGAGCCAGGGCTGCCATGTCAATTCGGGGCCCTAGTTGCGGCCCGGCCGCTCTAGGCAAACCTCCAGACATGGTGGGCAGCACCCCTGCCAGGTGAGGTGGCAAGAGGCCCCTTTATCTCCCTGCTCTTAGAGGCCACAAAGCCAACCACGCAAAGCGCACCGGCCCTCACGTGTGACTCCGATGCAGCCCTTCCGACTCCCACCTTTTCCTGCAGCCGGGGGTCTGCCCACGAGAGAGTGTGGCTGGCCACATGCACAGCCCTTCTGGATGGCGAACAGTTCAAGCGCCAGGCAGGCCTTGCCTCCTCACTGGGCGCCCAGGTGTCACTTGATCACAGGGTGAGTCCTCAGCAGGCCCGGCGGTGATAAAGATGCAAATTTCCTTATGCAAATGACGTTAGGCTGTGGCTCTGTTCCCACTAAGACAGACACTGGGAAAACAGGTGAGAGTCCAGCTTCCCTCACCCTGAGCTCTGCTCACCCTGGCCAGGAACCTGGCAAGTCCCATGCGGGCAGCACGCCATGGTCTGGCTGTAGGTAAAAGTCATTTTGGGCTTACTGGTTTCCTGGCGTTTTGATGCAGTGGAGTGAGTGTGTGCCTGTGTGTGTGTGTGTGTGTGTGTGTGTGTGTGTATTTATGTGATGCCAGTGGCTTCTACACTCCAGTGGCTTCCGCTGTCTTGCAGGCTCAACCCACCACCACGACCCTCACCGTGGGGGGCTTTGTCCGCTGGGACCAGCGTGCACACCGCAGACCACCTGTGGCCCATGCTGGCACCGTTTTCAACCCAGAGCGGCAGAGACAGGGGCTGACTGCGTCTCTGTCCCCGAAGCCCCTACCAGGGCCGCGGGAAATTCACCCCCGGGCACCGGGTGGCAGCAGGCTCGAGGCCTGGGACTCCTCCATGGAGGTGTCCTGCCGCAGGCGCCCGTGGGGAGGGCGACACGCGGGGGTGGGGGGCGAGGGGGCGCTGAGAGGTCAAGGCCGCCCCCGGCTTCGGGGCGGGAAGCCCGGGAGCTGGGGTTTGGTCGCCCCGACCAGGGTCGCCACGCACGCGATCGCGAGCCACCGGCAGCGCTCGGGGGACGGAGGAGCGGCAGGGGCGAGGCGAGCGGCGGCGTCCGCGGGCGGCAGCTTCCCGGCGCGGGGCGGGGGGCGCGGCCGCAGCCCGGGGGGCGCCCGGGCCGTCGGGGCCGCGTCCTGCCGGGCGGGGCGGCGCTCGGGCCGCGGCCGAGGAATGCGGCCTTTGGCTTGGCCCGGCCGGCATTCCGGCCGCGCAGGAATGTGAACAGGGCGTTCGCCGCGCGCCCCGGACGCGCCCCGGGCGCACGAGTCCGTCCCCTCCCGTCGGGAGCGCCCGGCCGCGGCGCCCAGGGCCGCCCCCGCCCCTCGCCGAGCCCGCGGCGCGTCGCCTGTCCTGCTGGAGGGGCGCCGGGGGCCGCGGGACTGGGCTCTGGGCCCCGGCAGGGGGGCGTCGAGACCCCTTGCGGCCTGGAAAAGGAGGGAGCCCAGGCGCGCGCGTGCGCGGTGGCTCACGCCTGTCATTCCAGCACTTTGGGAGGCCGAGGCGAGAGGACTGCCTGGTTCGAGACTGGCCCGGGTAGCTAGGCGAGGCCCTTCTACAGTAAGTCAGAAAAGTGCCCGGGCGTGGTTGCCCGCGTCTGTAATCCCAGCACTTTGGGAAGCGAGGTGAGAAGATGGTCTGAGCCCAGGGGTTCGAGACTCGCCTGGGCAGCCAGGCAAGTCCTTCTTTCTACAATAAATCAGAAAAGCAACCCAGCGTGGTGGCTTACGCCTGTAATCCCAGCACTTTGGGAGGCTGAGGGGAGAGGATTGCCTGAGTCCAGGGGTTCGAAACCAGCCGGGAAAACATGGCGAGACCTCGTCTCTACAATAGATCAAAAAAGTAGCCGGCTGTGGTGGTGCACGCTTGTGGTTCCAGCTACTTGGAAGGCTGAGGCCGAAGGATCACCTGAGCCCATCAGGTCAAAGTTGTGGTGGCCCTGAGCATGCCACTTCCTTCCAGCCTGGGGGACAGAGTGAGACTCTGACTCAAAAAAGAACAAGAGAAAAAAGAAACGGAAGGAAATGCAACATGGCCTCCATGCGAGCTAAGAAAGCCAAACCTGGAGCTGAAGGGGGATTCAGGCCCTGCCCCTCTGTCGCCAACCTCAAGGGGCGTGGGGTTTAGTTTCCAAAATCTGCCCATCTTTGGGACATATTGTGAATGGCAAGACCTGGGAGAAAGAGACAGTCTGGTCTGGGACTGGATTCTTTGCCTAGCCTCTGCTCTGTGCTAGTCCTCGCGCTTAACTCTGGGGACATGGAGATGAAGTCGTCCCCTGTGCTCGAGGGACTGGCATTCTGACCTTAGGGACAGTCTCTGAAACACCCAGGGAAAGCCAAGGAAGCCCGTGATGTTGGGGAACACAGAGGAATAACCCAAGCTCGGCATGGAGATGCAGGAGGGCTTCCTGCAAGAAGCCGCAAAGTGACCCGAAAGACCGGCAGGCGTTAGCTCAAAGGATGGGGAAGAGGATTCTAGACAGATGGAAACCTTGTGTGTGGAGGGAGAGAACATGTGGTCTGAGTGACGCCCCAGCTTGGCTCCCCGCCTCTCCCCATGCCTGCCAGAGGCCCAGCTGAGTTGCAGTCGGGGTCAGGGTACCCCCTTCAGTGGGCCCCCGATGGCTGGCGGCGGTGTCCCCATTCTGCAGGAGGCACAGCTGCCGTCCCTGCTTCCCAGCCCTGCTTTCCGTCCCTGCCCTCTGCCTCCCATCACCCCTTTCCTGGACTCCTGCCCAAGTCCAGCCTGCCTGGCCGAGGGTCTGGTCGTAGACCTTTCCCCTGGATCAGGGTGGCAGCGTGCATGAGCTGAGGCTGGCATGGTGGGGCTGTCGTGGCAGTCCTAGAACACGCCCAGGGCCCTGGCACCACAGGGGAGAAGAATCAGCGTGGTTGGGCCTTGCCTGGAGGTTTGGTGTGGGAGCATGGCGCATGGCGGTGGACGGGACGAGAGAGCAAGGCGGCCCGGGCCGCGCAGGCTGGACTTGGGCAGGAGTCCAGGAACGGGGTGATGGGAGTCGGAGGGCAGGGTCGGAAAGCAGGGCTGGGAAGCGGGGACGGAGGAAGAAGATGAGTGCAGACCCTTCCGCAGACGACTTGGAGGCTGTCACCAGGCTCGGGTCCGTCTGGATCTGGGCACAGGAGGCCACAGGGATCACAGCCTCTGAGTGTCCCCAGTGTCTGCGATGGAGCAGGATTGTTGACAACCAGAAGTCCTCGTCAGGGACCCCTCCCAGGAATGCACTGGGACCCAGATTCTCGGTGCAGAGGAAAAGTGCAGGCCTGGAATGCCTCCCCGGCATTGTTCCTCGGCAAACACAGGAAGATGGGCTTCCTTGAGCTTTGTGGTGCTGACATGTGAATCCGGACTCTACCCCGCCCCCTGCTGAATCTGAGCCACCCCTGCTTTCGGGCCAGTGTGGGGAGGGGCCGAGAGTCAGGCAGTCAATGGAAAATAAACACCCACCTCTGCTCTCCAGACTTATTTCACGTTCTCGAACTGCCTCTCTTGGATTCTGGGTCTGTTGTTTTAAAAACTCACACATTGGTTAGGCGTGGTGGCTCATGCCTGTCATCCCAGGACTTTGGGAGGTGGAAGCGAGAGGATTGCCTGAGCCCAGAGTTTGAGACCAGCCTGGGCATGATGGCAGGACCTCGTCTCTACAATAAATCAAAAAATTAGCGGGGTGCGGTAGCATGCGCCTGTAGTCCCAGCTACTTGGAAGGCTGAAGTGGAAGGATCACCTGAACCCAGCAGGTTGAGGTTGCGGTGGCCATGAACGTGCCACTGCACTCCAGCATGGCAACAGAGTGAGACTCCGGCTCAAAAAGAAAGGAAAAAAGGTACACACGTTGGCTGGGAGCAGTGGCTCACACCTGTCATCCCAGCACTTTGGGAGGCTGAGGCGAGAGGATTGTCTCAGGCCAGGGGTTGGAAATCAGCCTGGGCAACTTGACGAGATCTCATCTCTACAATAAATTTTTTTAAAAAGTAGCTGGGCATGGTGGCACATGCCTGTAGTTCCAGCTACTTGGAAGGCTGAGGTGAAAGGATTACCTGAACCCAGCAGGTCAAGGCTGCGATGTCCACGAGCATGCCACTGCACTCTAGCCTAGGCCACAGAGTGAGACTCCGATTAAAAAAAAAAGTGCACACATTGGCTAGGATTGGGAAGATTCCTGTTGCCATCTCTGTGGGAGGAAGCTTTGCAGGGGCCTGGCAACGGTGTCCGGGTGAGCTCCTGAGCGGCCTGGGTGAGTGGGACTCTCAGGGTTGGGTGTGCATGCCCTGTGTGTGCAGGTGCCAATCCCACAGCGGGGACGTGGCAGTGTTTTTGTTCTAGCTGTCTGGGCTGGGTCCAGGCTGCAGCAGTGATGTCTCCACTGGGGACTTCAAAGGGGGTTCCAGGTGGGCCTTCATGGAGCATAAACTGAGAGGACAACCCTGGCCCGTAGGGAGCTATCTCACGCCTACACCCACATGACTCAGGCTGCCACCTTCCCTGGACTCTGTGCTGGGCACACGTGGTGGTGTGTCTCCTTGACCATAGTGGCTTCTGTCTCTCTTCCTCCCCTCCGGACACCCGCTCCCTCTCCTTTCGTGTATGCAGAGATTTAGCCATGAGAATGATTATTGCGGTGTTTCCTTCCTTTGCCAGTTCATTTATCCAACAGATATTTATTGAGTGTCTACCAGGTGCCGGGCTTGGGCTGGATTTTGGTCATACAGAGACAAATAGACCGGAAACATGGAAAGCAATGGAAAACTCTCAACCATCAGAGGCATAAAGTATGGAACATCTGGGTGACACGAGGCTGGGACTAGGGTGAATCAAGTGAGCTTGGGGCACCAGACAGCCCTGTCATCAAGACGACTGACCCTTCAATGTGACATTTAAAAAATAAAAATCCATGGTTGCCAGGCACTGTGGCTCACGCCTGTAATCTCAGCACTTTGGGAAGCCAAGGCGAGAGAATTGCCTGAGCCCGGGGGGTTCGAGATCAGCCTAGGCAACTTGGTGACACCTTGTCTCTACAATAAATCAAAACATTAGCTGGACGTGGTGGTGGGCGCCTGTGGTTCTAGCTACTTGGAAGGCTGAGGCGGAAGGATTGCCTGAGCTCAGCAGGTCGAGGCTGCTGTGGCCGAGAGTGTGTCAGTGCACTCTAGCCTGGAAGACAGAGTGAGATTCCTCCTCCAAAAAATAAAAAAACAAAAAAACAAAAAACTATGGTGAGCCAAATGTCAAAATTTTGGGTGAAGACAGAATCAGTAACAGGTGATGGTGGGATCTGAGGGAAAGCAAAAGTCAGTCATGCTGACCCTGTATTCAGAGTTGAGTACAGCATTGCTGAACACCATGCAAGCATTCACATATGTTGGGGAAGTTTTCTTGTTGATGCAGAAAGAAACCCACAGCATACCGCAGAGTGAACAAAGGGCCACGGAACCATCTGTACCATGGGGTCCTAGAAAACAGATCCAGGTGCCAGGAGCTTGGCGAGAGCCCGCATCCAGATGGTGGCAACTCTTTTCTCTGGGATTCATGGTCATTTGATTGCCTTCTTTTTGCTGATCTGTGTTTCCTGGCTGTTGGAATGGAATGCACATGGAATCTCTGTGTGATTTTCTTTTCCTTTCTTTCTTTCTTTTTTTGGAGTAGGAGTCTCACTCTGTTGCCCAGACTGGAGTGCAGTGGCACATTCATGGCCACCGCAGCCTCGACCTGCTGAGCTCAGGTGATCCTTCTGCCTCAGTCTTCCAAGTAGCTGGAACCACAGGCACGCACCACCACGCCTGGCTAATTCTTTTTTTAATTGTAGAGGCCAGGTCTCGCCAAGTTGCCCATGCTGGTCTCGAACCCCTGGTCTCAGGCAATCCTCTTGTCTCCGCCTCCCGAAGTGTTGGGATTACAGGCGTAAGCCATGGCACCTGATTTAAAACCAGGAGAACTGTGGTGAGTTCCTGGCCTGCAGAGCCCAGCTGATCACGGACTTTCAGGCCTGAGGCAGGCTGGGCGATACCGTGCGCCAGCCCTTCCTCGGTATGAGGTGGGCAGAACAGAGATTGCCCTTCTCACTTTATAGGTGAGAAAGTCACCAAGGTCAGGAGACACAGAGACAGTGGTGGGCAGCCGTCGAGTGTAGACCTGTCCTCAGGATCCACCAGCTCCCACCAACCTTCCGGACCTCTCCCTCCACTGCCCGACGGCTCTCTGTCTGTCCATCGGCTTTCTTCTTCCACTGATATTTTTTCTCAGCTGAGAGAAGAACCGTAGAAAGAAAACCTGGAGGTCGGCTTGGTGGCTCACGTCTATAATCCCAGCACTTTGGGAGGCCGAGGTGAGAGGATTGCCTGAGCCCAGTGGTTCGAGACCAGCCCGGGCAATTTGGCAAGACCTCATCTCTACAGTAAATAAAAAAATTAGCTGGGCATGGTGGTGCGTGTCTGTAGTTCCAGCCACTTGGAAGGCTGAGGCAGAAGGATCGCCTGAGCCCGGCAGGTCAAGGATGCCGTGGCCATGAGCGTGCCCCTGCACGCCAGCCTGGGCGACGGGGAGACGCCTACTCAAAAAAAAGAAAGAAAACCTGGGGGATGGTGCCTGGCCTGCCTCGGGGCCCTCAGCGAATGGCAGGCGGGCTTGTGAATGACAGAGAGGGAGTGATCCGGGTTAGAAAGTGTCTCCAGTGCTGTGTTTTTCTCTCTGGCACAGACACGCCCTGCGAACTGGCATGAATCATAAGTAATTGCCTGAAGCCCCCATCTGCCTGGAAATGCCTGGTGGTATTTCCCTCAGTGCATAAGCCATGCACGCTGCCAGCAGGCTTAGTGGCTCCTCACCCAGCCCCAAACACTGGCCCATCCCCTGGGGAGGACACGGACAGGGGAAGAGCTTGAGAAAGAGGTGCCGCCTCTGAAGACTGCAGACATTCTGGGGTTTTGCTCACACAAGCCTAGGGCTGAGAGTTGGCCCTGTGCGATTTAGCAGGCCTGATGTCTCAGGCATGATACCAAGGGGTCAGGGGAGATGCCCCTTCTCTCCCAAGAGGTGGGATCTCAGGCTTCAGCTCACTGTAAGTAGGGTGTGGTCACTGCGTGTCTACTAAATGCCAAGAAGCAAGAGTGTTCTTGGCTCTAAGTGTGGGTGAAGCAGATTGCATTTCTCAAAGATGGTAGTGACACTCCTGTTACAGACGTCGGCTGTGATGTAACTAAGTTACGGCCAATGAAATGATCGTGTGGGAATGTCTGGAAAGACACCTTCCAAGGGAGGCTTCCCTTTCTCCGTCCCGTTGCCTGTAATACAGATGCTGTGGCTGGAGTGCTAGCAGCTGTCTTAGGTTAAGAAGACTTGGGTTTAGGGAAGCCTTAGCAAACACCAGAAACCTAGAAGCTACAAAAGAAAGCACGTATTTGGCTAGATTCAAATTTTAAGCTTTTTGTATCAAAACAGAGCATGAAGGCAATAAATGAGCAGATTTGGAAACCACATGTATAAATTAGAAAATAAAGAAGAGTATTTGCAAGTTAACAAGAAAAGTATAAGTGAGTCAATAGGAATGTTGGCAATTTATGAAAGAGCAGTTTTTTGTTTGTTTTTTGAGTCGGAGTCTCACTGTTGCCCAGGCTGGTATGCAGGAGCATGCTCTTGGCCACCGTAGCCTCAACCTGCTGGGCTCAGGAGATCCTTCCACCTCAGCCTTCCAGGTAGCTGGAACCACAGGCATGCACCACCACGCCCGGCTAATTTTTTGATTTATTGTAGAGATGAAGTGTCACCAAGGTGCCCAGGCTTATCCCGAACCCCCGGGCTCAGGCAATCCTCTTGCCTTGGCTGGCATTACAGGCTTGAGCCACCGTGTCCGGCTTAAGAGCAATTCTATAGAGCCAAAAAGTATGAAAAATCCCACTAGTAGTTAATGGATTGGTTAGGTCAGCTTGAAAAATATAAAAGATTGGTAATATCCATTGCTGGGGGATCTGCAGAGAAGGGGATATTCACATACAATGTTAGTGGAAATGTGCATATTTCTAGCTCTTTAAAAAATTATCAATTACAATTATTATGTAAAATTAATAATTCCATATATTATAGCTTGTATAAATTATATGTATATATTTTGACCATATTATCTGTTCTCAAATTTTTGTATAAGTTTTTTTTTTTTCTTTTGAGTTGGAGTCTCACTCTGTCGCCCAGACTGGAGGGCAGTGGCACGCTCCTGGCCGCTGCAGCCTCGACCTGCTGGGCTCCGGCAATCCTTCTGCCTCAGCCTTCCAAGTAGCTGGAACTGCAGGCATGCATTACCATGTCCAGCTATTTTTTTTCATTTATTGTAGAGATGAGGTCTCTTCTAGTTGCCCAGGTTGGTCTCAGACCCCTGGGTTCAGGCAATCCTCTCACCTCTGCCTCCCAAAGTGCTGGGATTACAGGCGTGAGCCACCGTACCCAGCCAATTCTAACACTTTTGGAGAATGAATTCCCAAGTCTGCTCCTGTCCATGAACCAGACCTGCCTCCCCGGTCTGACTCCTGATGCCCCCATGCTTGACCTGCTGTCCTCCTGCTGGAAGGTTTTAGTCTTTCCTCTGTGCCAGACACTCAGAGTCTCACCACCACTTGTCTTGTGGATTTTGCCCCTGGATTGTGCTGGGTGCTTGATAGACACTTGGCTTGTGTCCTTCGGGTCTGGGCTCTGACACCCTGACCTGGGGTCTCTGCTGGGGAGATGAGGCTGGGGAGGCTTCCGGGAGTGAGGTTGCAGGGGGAGGCTGAGGAAGAGACCTGACTTCCCTGCCACCCTGCCCCTCGCAATGCTTGCCACTGAGTCAGGCCTATTATCTCCACTTGTCTAGGGAGGAGGCCTCGCCACCGTGCCCAGGGCAGTAGAGTGAATCAGAGATGAGGTTCCCGTTCCACCTGCCCCCACCCTTGAGCCCAGCTTTCCTGATCCAAGTTCCCAGACGAGAGGGTGCGTCAGGCTTTCAGCTGCCCCAGCACTGAGGGCTCTTAAACGTATGGATTCATTGATTCATTGATTTATTTTTGAGTAGGAGTCTCATTCTGTCGCCCAGGTTGGAGGGCACTGGCATGCTCACGGCCACCGCAGCCTCGGCCTGCTGGGCTTAGGTGATCCTTCTGTCTCAGCCTTCCAAGTAGCTGGAGCCACAGGTGCACACCACCATGCCCGGCCATGATTTCTTTTTGAACAAGTAAAACATCCATGTACTCTGTAAAGTTTTAGATGGAAATCCCGTGAAAATCCCCCCCTTGGCCCAGCTGCACCTCCAAGTGGCTTCTTTACTGGGTGCTAGTTCCTTATAGGTTCCTTCAAGAGATATTGTTATGCAAAATAAAAGACAAATAGTCCTATGGGCCCAGAATCTCCCTCTGGAAACCTCGGGGGCAGGTGGATTTTGGATCTGGGAATTCAAGGAGTGTAGAAAGGTATTATATCTATATCATGTCACACTCCCAGCAGAGTCTGTGATAAAACACACAAATGGTTCCGCACCTCGTTGAATAAATAAAGCCGCGATGATCAGCCTTAAGTCAGTTCCATTCAGTTCGGGTTTCTCTACCAAACGCGCCTGCACCCTGTGTCTGTTAAGCAGTTCTTTTGTTTTTTGGACATTTTTCAGCTTCATGATTGTGGGTGAGAGAATGTGGACTTGTGTTTGCGCTACGGTGCTCATTTAAAAGCTTACGGCGGCATCCTGCACCTGCCAGAGCAGTCCTGAAGATCCCCTTGTTAATTTTTCTTATCTGCATGGTATTCACCGTATGGCATGCATCATAAGGAATGTAGCCCGTGTAGACGTCTGGATTGCTTCCCATCTTCTCCTCAATTGCATCAGTGCTGCGATGAAAAACTTTTCATGCTCATTTAATACATGTGCAAGCTTATCTGTAGGGCAAATTCCTAGCAGTGGAATTGCAGGGTCAATTAATAATAATGATAGTTAACATCGGCACGGTGTTTACTAGAGGCTGGGAACTGTTGTAAGGGCTTTGCAATAATTAACGCGTGTGAATCCTCGCAGTCATCTCCAGAGGGAGGTACTATTATCATCCCATTTTGCAGACGAGAAAAACTGAGGCACAGAGAAGTCCAGTGACTCGTAGACCTGGAATTCAAACCAGCGTGTCCTGACTCCGGTCGGTGCTCTCCACTGGGACAGGCTCTTGCCTTTTGAAGACCGTGGGAACTTGTGACTTGGAGAGCCATTGCCGAATTGTCTTTCACTCAGCTTGACCAGGTCACATTCCTGCCAGTAGCCCACGCGCGGGCTTGTTTTTCTGCCAACCTGGAGCGGAATCACATTTTTGATCTTTGCCCATCTGATAGGCAAAACGGTGTCTCGAGTTGTTTTAACTTGGACTTCTCTTACTCTTGAGTCAGGTTGAGTGTGTTTTCAACTAAGGGCCATTAGTACTCCTTTCCTATAGGCTGTCCACTCATATCTCTTTATTTTTCGAATTGGAGTCTCATTCTGTCACCCCGGTTGGAGTGCAGTGTCACATTCATGGCCACTGCAGCCTCCGCCTGCTGGACTCAGGGAATCCTTCTGCCTCAGCCTTCCAAGTAGCTGCAATGACAAGTGCATGCTACCACACCCGGCTAATTTTTTTTGAGTCGGAGTCTCACTCTGTCGCCCAGACTGGAGTGCAGTGGCACGCTCACAGCCACCGCAGCCTTGACCTGCTGGGCTCAAGCGATCCTTCTGCCTCAGCCTTCGAAGTAGCTGGAACTACAGGCGCACGCCACCATGCCCGGCTAATTTTTTGATTTATTGTAGAGATGAGGTCTTGCCATGTTGCCCAGGCTGGTCTCGAACCCACAGGCTCTGGCAACCCTCTCACCTTGGCCTCCCAAAGTGCTGGGATTACAGGCGTGAGCCACAAGGCCTGGCTAATTTTTTGATTTATTGCAGAGATGAGGTCTCGTCAAGTTGCCCAGGCTGGTCTCGAACCCCTGGGCTCAGGCAATCCTCTCGCCCCCACCTCTCAAAATGCCAGGATGACAGGCGTGAGCCACCGTGCTCGGTGCATTCATATCTTTTGCTCATGTTCTGCTCCTTGTGCTTGTAACTTGCACTGAACTTTCTCTGGCTTAGGGAGATTAGCCATTGGTGAGTCAAGAGGTGTAGACCTTTACACAGTTACTTGTTTATCTCTGGAGTTTCAGGCAAAGTATTCCGAGGAAACCAAGGATACAGGCTTCACTGATGGGAAATGGTAGGAGGGAGAGGAGAAAACAGCCCCTAGAGGGAGATGCCCTCTGCCTGGGAGGGGGGAGCAGAGGAAGGTGACGGAGAGCGTGAAAAGAGGGTCTTCCTATAGAGACAGGTGCACAGGGCCCACACATAGCAGGCGTGGCCCACTGAGACCAGAGGCCAGGAGGAGGGGGGACTCCATGAAGACGCCCCGTCAGATGCGCTGCTGTGAGACATGTCTCTCCAAGATGTGGCCAGGGCAGACGTGTGGCCCGAGAAAGGACTGGCCCATGGCGCGGCACCTCAGCTGGCAACCTGCAGGTGCTGGCTTCTCCGGGTCCACTCAGCCTCCAGACCAAGTGCATGCTCTTCCTGGGGCGGCCCTGGACACTGACTGGCAAGATGGCGGTGCAGGGCCCAGCCATGCCAGCCATGTCCACCTCTGCAGCTCAGGAGTCCTCCAATGGCCATCTCTGCACGAATTCCCCAGATGACCGGCAGACTTCAGTTCAGGCCTTAGGGTCTGAAGATGTCAGCCCTGCTTTGCCCTCTTTCGGTCACAGGTGCTGCTCCCTAGCGACATCTTGTGTTCCGGACTCCAACTCAACATCTAGACTCCTCAACGCTTTTGGTAAAAAAATGACATAATTTAAAAAAAATTAGCCAGATATGGTGGCTCACACCTGTAATCCCGCGCTTTGGGAGGCCGAGGTGAGTGAATTGCCTGAGCCCGTGGGTTCAAGACCCACCTGGGCAACTTGGCGAGACCTCATCTCCACAATAAATCCAAAATCAGCCGGGTGTGGTAGCGCGTGCCTGTAGTTCCGGCTACTTGGAAGGCTGAGGCGGAAGGATCGCCGGAGCCCAGCAGGTCGAGGCTGCGGTGGCCGGGAGGGGCCGCTGCACTCCAGTCTGGTGACTGAGTGAGACTCCAACTCAGAAAAGAAAATTAGTCGGGCGTGGTGGTGTGTGCCTGTAGTTCTAGCTACTTGGAAGACTGAGGTGGAAGGATTGCCTGAGCCCAGCAGGTTGAGGCTGCAGTGGCCATGAGCGTGCCACTGCACTCCAGTCTGGGTGACATAGTGAGACTCCAATTCAAAAAAAAAAAAAAAGAAGAAAAGAAAAATTAGCCAGGTGTGGTGGCGCACACCATAGTTCCAGCTACCTGGAAGGCTGAGGCAGAAGGATCACCTGAGCCCAGCAGGTCGAGGCTGGAATGACAGTGAGCAGGCCACACTGCACTCCAGCCTGGGCAACAGAGAGAGACTCCGACTCAAAAAAGAAAGTGAGACTCCGACCAAAAACAAGTGACATAAAGTGCCAATGCCAGCCTATGTGTGGAGGCAGTTGGAGGTGGCCCTCCCGGCGCCTGGAGGCAATCTGGTCTCAGCTCAGAGGCTGGAGCAATGCTGTGGTGTGGCCAGTGGAAGCTGGTATTGCAGAGGGTGTGTGGGAGCAACTTTGATGCTGGCCCAGGCCTGAGAACACGCACACAGGGCACGGGGCACAAAAGCAGCTTCTTTGGGAGTCGCGGGGGGACCCGGCGGTGCTGGCACTCATACCAGCGTCCGTCTGCCCAGCCCTTTCTCCTGGGTGCTGCTGCCATGTGCTGCCGCGTCTCCTGCCTCGGGCATGTTGCCTGAGCGATCCCATCACCCCACTTCTCAGTTATGAACTTTGGATGGTGAACCCCGGAATCCACCCCCTTGGCCTGTGACTCAAGGCCCTTCTCATGATGGCCTGGTTGCCCTGTTCTTTCTCTTTCGGGTACTCCCGTGCTTCCCTGCACGCTACATCCACAGGACCACTTGACGCTCTGAGAGCCGGGCGGGTTCCAAGTCCCTCTGTCGCACCACTGCTAGTCTCTGGCTTCTCCCTACCCCTCAAAGCTCAGTTGATGGACCAGCACCTCCGACGTGCTTTTTTGGGCTGGGAGAGGAAGGACGTAGATATGACTGTATGTGTTTGGTTTGCCACGTTCAAGTTTCCTTGAGAGATTGCTACAAATATTTGAAGTGCTTTTCTTTAGAAAACACCCCTTGGCCGGGCATGGTGGCTCACGCCTATAATCCCAGAACTTTGGGAGGCCTAGGCGAGAGGATTGCCTGAGCCCGTGGGTTCAAGACGAGTCTGGGCAACTTGGCAAGACCTCGTCTCTACAATTTTTTTTTTTTTTTTTGAGTTGGAGTCTCACTCTGTCGCCCAGACTGGAGTGCAGTGGCCGCTCCCGGTCACCGCACCCTCGACCTGCTGGGGCTGTGGTGATCCTTCCGCCTCAGCCTTCCGAGTAGCTGGAATTACAGGCGCGCACTACCATGCCTGGCTACTTTTTTTTTTTTTTGAATTTATTGTAGAGATGAGGTCTCACCAAGTTGCCCAGGCGGGTCTTGAACCCGCGGGCTCAGGCAATCCACTCACCTCAGCCTCCCAAGGCACGGGATTACAGGCTGAGCCACCGAGCCCGGCTATCGTCTCTACAGTTAAAAAAAAAATTAACCGGGCATGGTGGCATACGCCTGTGGTTCCAGCTACTTGGGAGGCTGCGGTGGAAGGATCATCTGAGCCCAGCAGGCCAAGGCTGCAGTGGCTGTGAGCATTCCAGCCTGGGTGACAGGATGAGACTCCAACTCAGGGAAGAAAGAAAGAGGGGGGGGAGAGAGAGAGAGAGAGAGAGAGAGAGAGAGAGAGAGAGAGAGAGAGAGAGAAAGAGAGAAAGAAAGACAGACAGAAAGAAAGAAAGAAAGAAAGAAAGAAAGAAAGAAAGAAAGAAAGAAAGAAAGAAAGAAAGAAAGAAAGAAAACACCTTTCATTGCCCAATGCCCTGTGGAACTGCCACATCTGTGAAGATGCTCAGTGCAGAGACTGGACCGCATGAGGACTGGGCTTGCATGGGTCACACGTACGTTCCCGGGAGGCAGCCTGAGAGGCATTTCTTGGCCCTTCCTCCCTGTACCATTCCTGTCATACATTTCTCTGTGACCACAACTCCTATCAACAATGAAACCACTGGTTTGTATCAGACATTCTTTCAACTCTCTTCCCAAGGTTGCCGAAATGTTGAAAGGCACTAAGATGTAAGTCAGCCAGAAACCACTCACTGAGCATAGAATGAGGGCCGTGAATGGGGCTGGGTGGCGAGCCAGCAGGTAGGAGGGTGCCCGGGGCAACTCGGGGCCTGCCCCCTGGGAGCAGATGGCACGATTTGACAGGCAAACACCTGATGACTCTGCATGGTAGATGGCACAGGTCCTAAGTGGCAGGAGCCCTGGGAGGAAGACACACACTGTGACTGGGGCAGCCTGGGAGGGCTTCCACCAGGAGGCAGGGATGGAGCTGGGTGTAATAGGAGGACAGGGGTTTGGAGAGACCAGAGAGACGAGGAGGCCTCTAGAGAGATGGTGGCACAAGCCTCCCAGGAAGGGCCCTGCTCATTTCATTTGCTGAGTCTGGGGTGCATCTGGCATCTCTCTCTCTTTTTTTTTTTTTTTGCTTTTTTTGAGTTGGAGTCTCACTCTGTCGCCCAGACTGGAGTGCAGTGGCCACTCCCGGCTGCCACAGCCTCGCCTGCTGGGCTCCGGCGAGCCTTCCGCCTCAGCCTTCCAAGGAGCTGGAACTACAGGCGCGCACTACCACGCCCGGCTAATTTTTTAATTTATTGCAGAGATGAGGTCTCGCCAAGTTGCCCAGGCGGGTCTTGAACCCGCGGGCTCAGGCAATTCACTCACCTCAGCCTCCCAAAGGCGCGGGATTACAGGCTGAGCCACCGAGCCCAGCTCCTGGCATCTCTTTAAAGCACTGGTTTTCAGGCCTGGCTTAATATTTTCATTTCTAGCCGGGCTCAGTGGCTCAGCTTGTAATCCCGTGCTTTGGGAGGCTGAGGTGAGTGGATTGCCTGAGCCCGCGGGTTCGAGACCCTCCTGGGCAACTTGGTGAGACCTCACCTCTACAATAAATCAAAAATTAGCTGGGCATGGTAGCGCATGCCTGTAGTTCTGGTTACTTGGAAGGCTGAGGCAGAACGATCACCGGAGCCCAGCAGGTTGTGGCTGCAGTGGCTGGAAGCGGCCACTGCACTTCAGTATGGGTGACAGAGTGAGACTCCAACTCAAAAAATATATATATTTTTTTCATATCTTAGAAATTAAAAAAAAAATAGCTGGGCACAGTGGCTCACGCCTGTCCTCCCAGCACTTTGGGAGGCTGAGGCGAGAGGATTGCCCGAGCACAGGGGTCGAGGCCATTCTGGGCAACTTGGTGAGACCTTGTCTCTACAATAAATCAAACAGTTAGCCGATGTAGTGGTGTGCACCTGTGGTTCCAGCTACTTGGAAGGCTGAGGCGGAAGGATCACCTGAGCCCAGCAGGTCGAGGCTGCGGTGACCGTGCGTGTGTCACTGCACTCCAGCCTGGGTGATAGAGCACAACTCCGACTCAAATAAAAATTAAAAAATAAATATACAGATGCCTGGATCCTGCCTCCAAAGAGTGGGCCTGGCCTGGCCTGGGGTATGGTGCAGCCTGGGACCTCGACAGCTCTCCAGGACAACCTGGTGAGAGCAAGCCCTGTCCCATCCACCTCCAGCTCACACAAAGGCGGGCTCCCATGATGCTGAGGCATGCTTCTCGAGCCTTCCTTCTGGACTGTGGCACCCAGGGTGGGGCCCTGGCCTCTCCTGAGGCCACTCACACCTGGCCCAGGCTCCGGGAGGATTGCTCCACCTGCTTCATGCTCAGAAAGTTGCAGAGGAGTCACCGGACCACAGGCCACTCAGCTTTCCCTCAGCCGTCGGAGGTCTCTCCTGGACTTTCCCGAAGCTCTGAGGAAGCCAGAGATAGCTGTGATGTCCAGAGGGCCTTGGGCTGAGCTTCCTGAGGGCACATGGACCCACACTAGCTGGGCGGGGGACCCATGTGCTGGCCTCCGAGGAGGCGTTGGGAGGGGATTTTCTCTCCCTGGTTTGAGCAGGGCCTGCATGAGTCCAGCTCGCCTTTTGAGGCAGGCTCCACCGAGTGGTCTCGAGAATGTCATCCCATTTTGGGGACTGCTGTGTGGTGGTGGTTGGCCACCCACCAGGGTGGCTCATGGCAAATGTGCACTGTCATGAGTTGGACCCCACACCCTCTTGGGGGCCACGATGTCACCTTCTTCTTGAGTTGGCTGCAGGAAAGAGGACACAGGGTTGACACTGAGATTCTCTGAGAAGAAGATTGCTACACCCTGGGGCTTACTGTCAAGCAGGAGGTAAAATGCACTGGCACGGGGCCTTTTTATTTAGTTCTTTTTTTTTGAGTTGTAGTCTCACTCTGTCGCCCATGCTGGAGTGCAGTGGCATGCTCACGGCCACCACAGCCTCCACCTGCTGGGCTCAGGCAATCTTTCTGTTTCAGCCTTCCAAGCAGCCAAACTACAGGCATGCACCACGCCCAGCAATTTTTTTTTTATTATTGTTTATTGTAGAGGCCTAGCCATGTTGCCTAGGCTGGTCCCGTGGGCTCGGGCAATCTTCTTGCCTCTGCCTCTCAAAGTGCTAGAATGACGGGCATGAGCCACCGCGCCCTGCTGATTTTGTTTTAAAGTGTTATGTGTTCTTTATTAAAAGAAAAAACGCCAACAGTCATGTACCCGGAAGAAACTGAAGTCCAGGGGCCGGAGAAAGCTGCTCTCATGGATGCTTTCTGGCATCCTGGAAGCCCATTTCCGGGGCACTGCTGGGGTAAGCGCCTCAGACAGGGCCCGGCCGATCACAGCCCTCAAAGCACAGTCAGCCTCGGCCCTCCCTGTCAGGAATGACTCACCAGCCCCCCGGGGACGTCCCACCGCCCTGCCTTCTTGGAAAGGACGTCCCGCGTGTCCTGCGCAGGAACCCGTCCAGGGAGAGGATGTCAAGGCGGTGGCTCATTGTCCTCCGCCTGGCGTGGCCTTGGCGCAGTCAGCGCTTGCTTCACGGCCCTCCAGCTATGCTAAGAATGCAAACCATTTCCCATCGGACTGGCAGCCATGAAGAAATTCGGAGCCCAGCCTCCCCAAATATCTGCTTTGCAAACAGATAAAACAGAGAAGCATCTTGAAAATGTGCTCTTGGGCCACTCACCCCAGGTGCTCCTGCCAGGAGGACTTCTGTCTCAGCTCAGAGCTGCCAGAGGGCCAACTTGGGACACAGAGGTGTTTCCCAGGGGACAGAAGATGAGAACTCTCCGGAAGGGGCTTCTCAAGAGAATGGGGCCCCAGCGATGTGCTGGGCCCCATGCAGGGATCTGACTTCCTTGTGGTGCTGGAATCTGGTCAGTTCTCAGGGTCACTGGGATGCCCTTTGGCCCCTGAGATGTCTGGGCATAGGGCTGTCTTTACAAGAACCCCAACGCCCCTCAATCAGCTTTTGGCATCTCCAGTTCATACCACCTCCAATTTGGGACCTGAGTGGGCGGGGGCAGTGGTAGAGGGGAGTCCACACAGGGCCTGGTGACCTACATAACCTTCCAGATAGCAGGCAGGTGGGAGTCCTGACTCATGTCAGGGGAGCCTGACGGGGAAAGGGTGGGGGTGGGGAGGGTTTATAATTCTGAGACGTTGAAATCGCCGAAATGTTCATTGATGGCTGAGTCACGGTATGTTCACGGGGTGGAATATTATGTAAAAGTGATTATTATAAAGACTATTTAGTAGCACGACAGATGTTTATGATACAATATGAAGTGAACGAATGAGAGGTACACACCTTTTGGGCACTTGATCAAGAGAAGACTAGAAGGAAATTTAAAAAATAACACTTGCTATGCTATAGAGAGTGACTAGAGTCTTACACTTTAAAAGAAAACAGTAGCTTTACAATCAGAGCTGGACGGTAGCTAGTTCTAGTTTGTACTAGACATGATCTAGCCCGGCTCGGTGGCTCTCACTTGTTATCCCAGTACTTTGGGAGGCTGAGGGGAGATTGCCTGAGCTCAGGGGTTCGAGACCAGCCCGGGCAACATGACGAGACCTTGTCTCTACTATAAATAAAAAAATTAGACAAGTGTAGTGGCAGGCATCTATAGTTCCAGCTACTTGGAAGGCTGAGGTTTAAGGGTCGCCTGCGCCCAGAAGGTGGAGGCTGCAGTGGCCACGAGTGAGCCCCTGCCCTTCAGCCTGGGTGACAGAGTGAGATTGCAACTCAAAAGCAAATTTTGAAAAAATTTAAAAAAGTTTTAAAAAATGATCTTGAGCTTGATAGGACTGGTTGTTCATCTGTAAAATGGGTACAGGAGTTCCTGCTTTACAAGATTCTTTGACGCTAAATCAGATGATTTCCTCCCTTCTCACCTTCCTTTCTTCCTCCCCTTCCGCCTACACTTTCTCACTAATTGGCCACAATCCAGCTACCACTGGATTCCGGGGCTGAGTCAGCCCTGGGGCTGCTTGCATTTCTTCTGCCCCAAGGAAGGTGCATTTTCCTGCTTGTGCCTCAGGCAGGGCAGTGGGTGAGGAGGGGTGCTAGTGACAGTCTGGTGGCCTCACCAGAGTGAGGCTGGGTTGGTTCTCCCTCTCAGCAGCTATGGTGCTGGGCACTGCCAGCCCAGGCAGAGTCACAAAGGCCTTGAAGGTTGTAGCCGGGTTGGGCAGTCAGCCTGGCTGACACCACTCACCAGGCAGACCCTTCCGTATCTGCTGCTGTGGCTTGGACTAAGGCTGTCTTTTTTTTTTTTGGGGTTGAAGTCTCATTCTTGTCACCCAGGCTGGAGTGCCGTGGCATGCACGTTCACGGCCACCCCGGCATTGACCTGCTGGGCTCTGGTGATCCTTCTGCCTCAGCCTTCTAAGTAACCAGAACTACAGGAGCGCGCTACCACGCCTGGCTATTTTTTATTTTATTGTAGAGACAAGGGCCCGCCAAGTTCCCCAGGCTGGTCTCAAACCCATAGGCTCAGGCAATCCACTCGCCTGGGCCTCCCAAAGTGCTGGGATGACAGGCTGAGCCACCGAAACTGGCCTAATTTGTTTTTAATTGACAAATAAAAATTGTGTCTATTTGTGGTAAATAACATGATGTTAGGAAATACATGTACATTGTGGAGTGGTCAAGCTGAGCTGATGAACACACGATGAACACAGCATCGCTTCACATGCATTTTGTTGTGGTAAGAATGCTGAAAACCCATTTGCTCAGTACTGATCAAGTATTCAATGCATTCCTTTTTTTTTTGAGTTGGAGTCTCACTCTGTCCCCTAAGTCTGGAGTGCAGTGGCACCCTCACGACCACTGTAGCCTTGACCTGCTGGGCTCAGGCAATCCTTCTGCCTCAGCCTTCCAAGTAGCTGGAACCAGAGGCACACACTACACCTGGCTAATTTTTTGATTTATTGTAGAGACGGGGTCTTGCTAAGTTGCCTGGGCTGGTCTCGAACCCGCATGCTCAGGCAATCCACTCGCCTCGACCTCCCAAAGTGCTGGCATGACAGGCTGAGCCACCGAGCCCGGCGCAAGACATTCTTATCGTCGTCCCCGTGCTGTACAATACGCCTCTTGAACTCAGACCACCTGACTGACATTTGTGTCCTTTGGCCAACATCTTTCTCCTTCCCCACTCCTCCCCAAGTCAGACCCTCTTATCACTAGCTGGATGGGTGGCTCTCCTGCCTGAGTTAGGTGCCTCTGACTGGCAGAGAGGTGTCAGGTGGCACATGGATGTACACTTTCCATTTTGAGAGGGTAGCGTTTCCACCTATATTAGGAAAACACGGAATAGCAGCCACCAGGGCACAGCAGAAGTAGCCTGAGCTAGTGTAGAGAGAACTGCTGTTTGAGAAACCGTCCGGGCGGTCCTGGCTGTGTCAGCCAACAGGAGAGAGGCAGGGGCTCGGCCAAGGCGTGTGGCCATTGCCTGTCCTCCTGCAACCATCTTCTCTGACCCAGCCTCCGTCTCTTCCAGAGTGTGCCCTGTCCCTCTCTCACTACTGGTAGGAGGAAAGCCTGGCAGTTTCATGCTTCACTACAAGGCAGTGACCTTAGGGCAAAGCCTAGACTTAAGGGCAAGACCTCAAGGCGGCCCAGGGTGGATTTGGTTCATCTTGCCAGCTCCCCTGTCACCCTAGTTCTCGTCCCATTTCTGGTTCCCGCCCCCGGACTCCCAAACCAAACTTGCTGTCCGGGTCTCTGAGTCTTGGATTGTGCGATCTCCTCTGCCTGTGATGTCCTTCCCGCATTGTCTGTCTGAAGGATTCCTACTTAACCTACAAAACCTTTTCAGGGGTCCCTTTCCTCTGTGAAGCTGTCTTGATGTCTTGTAAAAGAATAATTCTTCCCCTGGATCTTGACTCACACATTTAATTGAGTCACATCATTATAGAACCAAAGCCTTCTGCTTCCTAGCCTGTCTCCTTGCTGGGGTGGTCTCTGAGGACTGTGTCTGATTTAGTTCAGGATCCTGGAAACTTGTACAGTAATGGGTATGCGTGAGCACTCAGCATCAATGAAAATATAGTAATTATAGCTACGCCTTATCGATTCAGGCCTCACCGCCATCCTAAAAGAAAGAAACATGTTTTTTTGTTGTTTTAGTTTGGCTTTTCGAGTTGGAGTCTCACTCTGTCACTCAGGCTAGAGTGCAGTGGCACGCTCACAGCCACTGCAGCCTCGACCTGTTGGGCCCCGGCAATCCTTCCGCCTCAGCCTTCCAAGTAGCTGGAACTACAGATGCGCGCTACCATGCCCGGCTAATTTTTCGATTTATTGTAGAGACGAGGTCTCACCATGTTGCTCAGGCTGGTCTCAAACTGTTGCGCTCAGGCAATCCCCTCCCCCGCCTCCCAAAGTGCTGGGATGACAGGTGTGAGCCGCTGCTCCTGGGTGAGAAAGAAACTTTGAACACACAGCTTCTAGGCAGGAGGAAACAGGCTCAGAAGGGCAACTCATTTGCCACACAGCTGGTAAGTGGAGGAGTCAGGACTTGAACCTTGGCTGCCTGGTGTTTGTGCAAGACCCTTAACTATCTGCCTACTCAGTTGGGTGTACAGGGGTGCTATGGCCTCACTCAGCCCCGGGGGGACCCCCGGCCACCAGGGGCGGCAGCAGCTTCAGGCGTGGCTTGCAGGGCCCGGAATCCTGGGGCCGCCCTTTCAAGTTCACGGGCAAGAGGAAAGAGCAAATAGAGTTGAGTCAGATGCTTTGTGGAATTTCTGGCCTTTACTGAATTCTGGGAAGAGAAGGAAATGGCCGCGCTTGTTCCAAGTATGTCAAGATAATAAGGGAGTGACATGCAGCCATCTCTGGCAGCTGCACCTGTGAGTGAGAGGCCAGGAATCTGAGAGACCCAGACGCTCGAGCCCGCCCCGGCCCCCCTGGGGACAGCCCGGCCAAAGCGGGCTGAGGTGAGAAGGGAAGCGGTGGAGGAGCCGTCCTGAGCTCCGCAGGTGCTGTCTCTGGAATGTGGGTGAGCCCGTCCTGGGCAGAAAGGGTCCCCTCCCGGCTCCCTCTGCCCCACGCCAGGGCTCCCAGGCTCGTGGCCTTTCTGTGCAGAAGCCTTAACTCTTAGCAGCCTCCCCGCTGAGCAGAGGCCCTGCTGGCTCGGAGCCCTGCAGAAGCCCATCGGGTCGCTTCCGCAATCCCTGAAACCCCTGCATTCCTCCTCGGTGAGAGCCCATCAGGACGAGAGAGGCCCAAGTGAGAGGCGGTGGTGGCGGTGGGAATGGAAGGGCAGGGGTAACACAGCCTCGAGGCCTCTTGGAAGCTTTTCTGGAATGCTATTTATTTACACAATTCCAGACATCCGAGCTGAAACTGGAAAGGAGCAATCAGTTAGCTCCATCTATGTCGTTTGTACGTCCACGAATTCAGTCGACAAACATTTGTTCATTCACTCAGTATGCGCCCTGGGGCTAGCTCGGAGGCCAGGTGCTGGGTGTGGGGAAGTATCTGAGAATGTCCCGGTGGGTGTTTCTCCCGGGGAGTGGGTGTGCACGGGGACAGGAGTGGGCGTGCCCGGGACGCGCTCACAGGGCTGGAGACCCTCCCCAGCTCCAACTTGAGAATTCAGACTCTAAGGAGGGTCTGGTATGAGGACTTGGCAAAGCTCCCCAGCTGGCATGGAGATGGTTCTCTGGTCCCGGCACCAGGGCCAGCCTGCAGGCAGGCACCACGGTCCTCTCTCGTGGGCACCATCTCTCGCTTGGATCCATTCATTTGTTCACCCATCCAGCTGGAATTTCTGGGCTCCTGCCAGGTGCCCTGTGCTGCGCTAGGCAGGGGCTGCCGACTCACCCTGCCCTCCTGGGGCTCTCACAGGACACCACTCCCCTTCCCTGCAGCACTCCCATGCCATTCCCTTGTTTCATTCTCGTAAAGGCCAAAGTCCGTCCAGTGAGTCTGCTGCCTCCCCGACCTCTGGCCTCCTCTCTGCTCCTCCCCTCTGCCCTGTTCTGGCTGCCCGGCCGGGGCCGTTCCTCTCACTGGTCCCTACTGCCGGCTCCTTCTGGAATGCCGTCCCCAGAGGCCCCCTTGCCGCTCTGTGGCTGGCTGCCACCTGCCCCAACCCCGGCACACAGTCTCGGCTCCGGGGCTCCCATCCGCCCTGGGGCTGCTCACCTTAGATCTTTTCTGTCCTGTGAGACTGACGATTCTTCTTCCATTGACTGTCCTCTGCCTCTCTGACTCCCGTGGAACGTAAGCCCCTGGCGGGCAGAGTCTATACTCCCTGAGCGAGCCCAAGCATCTAGAAGAGTGCCTGGCATAGAGTGGGTGCTCAACAAATATTTGTGGGTGCATTAAGCAAATAACAGCACAGAGAAGCTAAGATTTCTCCTGAGGTGAGCACGAGTCAAACGGCCTCTGAGTTCCTCCCAGTTCATCATTTCACTTTTGTTTTTCTTCGTAGCATCATTCGGGGTGGTCAGGGTCCAGCGTGGCCCCGACTGTTCCTTTCTATTTTTGTGTCACTGCGCTTTTCCCACGCCCTGGCCCAGGAGAGGTGGGCGTGTGTGAGTGGGGGAGTCGCCTCTGGGCGCCCCCCTCCCGCAGCCCCGGTGCTCCCCGGGAGAGAGAGGCCGGCAGGGGACGGTTGGTGGCCAGTCACGTATTCAGTTAGCATGAGACACCGAGCCTGTCCAGAAGGCTGAGATCATGGATTTCAGAACAATCGTAAAAATACCTCACATGCCAGCCGGGAGTGTGGCAGCAGGTTCACCGGGCTCTGAGGCTTCGGGTCCTTCGGGAAGGACCCGAAGCCCAGGGAGGGAGAAATCCAAGCAAGGAGCCTCAGAGCATGTCAGGTATTTGGGGGCGGGGCTTGTACAGAGAGAGGGAGGTGGCCTTGGAGAGCAGCTCTGGAGGCTGTCATGGGCTGAACACAGTGACCTTATCCCCAGGCTCCGGCAGAGATGGGAAAAGCCACCTCTCCGAGGCCAAGGACAACCACATCAAAGGACTGGCCCGTCCAAGCAAGGATGTCCATCCGTGCACAGCCGCCAGCCCCTGTCGCAGCCCTGCTGAGAGGGCAGCTGTCTGGGCTTAGTCACCTGGATCTTCCACCATCCTGAGGAGGGGCGGGTCGCAGCTGGGGGTCCGAGGCCCTCCCTCAGGCCCCTGTCCTCTGTCTCCAGCTTTTGGCCCCCATCTAGTGGGCGTGAAACGAGCCTCCAGCATCCCGGTCAGGGTGACCCTGGCAGCCAGTCTTTGGTCTGGTTGACGTGCCCTTTTCCCAGAGACCAGGAAGGTTGGGGAGGGAGAGCAGACTGGGCCAGAGGAGACACGTGCCTTTCTTTAAATGAACAGGGGGCAGTCCCTGGGAGCATAAAGCTGGCAGCTGCAGATGGCTCAGCAGAAGACCCTGCCTTGAGGACAGAAGCACTGGGAAGGGCCCAGTGCAAGTCTCTCCACTGGGACGGGGTGAGGCCTGCAGGGGAGCAGGCCAAGGAGGCTGCAGGGAGGGTGGCGAGGCACGCCCTCCTGGAAGATCAAGTCCAAATCCCTTGCTGCCCGTGAGCCCTAATCCACAGTCCGTCCTCCTTTCCTGGCTCCTCTCAAGCCCCACCCCCACCCACGCTCACAGGGCTCCACCTGCCTGTGAGGTGGCTCCTCCCCTGGGCCCCTTGCTCTTGTCCACCTGTCCCTCACGAAAAAATGCCGCTTCCTGGAGGCCTTCCCCCACAGGCTGTGTCCTTGGTGACCCGGAGCGGCTCTTCTGGCTGGGAGTGTCTTCTTGAGCCCGGGTGAGCTGAGGTCTCGGGCAGTGTGTGTGAAATGGAGAAGCGTCTTTTGAAGGCTGGAGGTCAGGGGAGCTTGGCCTCCCCGTCTCCTTCACCCAAGCGCGTGTAAAACCTCCAGCTAAAAATCAACTCTCCCCCACGCAAGGGAAAAGTCAAAAAGGACAGTGCTGAAGTCAACATACAAACAGCATCAAGCCAGAAGGCTTCCAAACCCCTGACTCTGACCCACAGTTCAGATCAGCAAGCCGCAGAGGGGTGTCCTTGGAGACGGCAGCTCCGTCAGGGACAAAAGGGGTCCATGGCCAAGTGCATGCTTCCATCTATACATGCCTCCCATCCACTGACATATTAAAGGCTTTGAAAAGTCCTGCAAGAGGCCGGGCTCGATGGCTCAGCCTGTCATCCCAGCACTTTAGGAGGCCAAGGAGAGTGGATTGCCTGAGTCCGTGGGCTTGAGACCCACCTGGGCAACTTGGCCAGACCTCGTCTCTACAATAAATCAAAAATTAGCTGGTCGTGGTAGTGCACGCCTGTAGTTCCGGTTACTTGGAAGGCTGAGGTGGAAGGATCGTCTGAGCCCAGCAGGTCGAGGCTGTGGTGGCCGGGAATGTGCCACTGCACTCTAGTCTGGGCGACGGAGTGAGACTCTCACTCAAAAAAAAAAAGAAAAAAGAAAAGTCCCGCAAGAAGCTGCCTGTTTGACTTTATCGAGTCTAACACTTCCCAAATCTACATGACCAGGGAATGTGCTGTGTACATGTGTGACACACGTGTGAGTGCCCAGAGCGTTGGCACTGGACAAGCTTGAGCCATCTCCATGCCTGACATGCCGTGTGACTTCAGTCAACTTCCTTGGCCACTCTGAACCTCAGATGCCTCTTTGAGTTCTTACGTGGTTGATGAAAGTGAAGCCCAGGCTTGGCTGGGAGGTCCCAGGAGGACAAAAAAGCTCACATAGGACGCGCCTGTGGCTCTAACCGTGCAGCATGGTCCAGTGCTCGCAGGACAGCACAGAAATGAGCAGTTTGAGGGCAGGATTCTGGGGTCTACGCTGGTCTGGCCACGCTCCCTCCAGGCCCTCCCCCACCCACCCACGCAGGACGTCTTCTGTCCTCCCCTGGTCTCCCCCGGCCCCTGGCCTCTCCCGGCCCCTGCTCCTTCAAGCCCCCTCTAACTGGCCGACTCAACCTGCGGGCCCGGCTGAGAGGCTTTTCCTCTGTGAGATGTTCTGGCTCCCCCAGACCACAGGTCTCCGTTCCCATGTCCCCACCGCGTCTGTCCATCCCTCCGTTTGCTTTCATCTGCTCCCAGCTAGCTCAAGCACCTTCAGGTTGGGTCTGCTGGACCGTGTGCACCCAGTACGACGCCAGAGCAGGTGCTGAGTATCCTACTTGCCTGATGTCTCCTGTGTCCTCTCGCGGCTCCATCTGTCCCTGGTGTCCCCCTCCCTTCCTCCTCCTGGGGGGACCTTAGACCGCACCAGCCTTCTGCCGCTGAAGGTGATGAGTCCGCTGTCCTTGAGCTCCATGGGGCAACTACCTCCCTCCCGGGAGCACAGGGGAAGTGCTGTGGACGGTGGCTCAGCCTGGTCAGAGGGAGAGAGCCCACGACGGGTGGCAGGGAGCCTTAGTGGGGAGAGGGGCTGGGGACCTCCCCCGCTGCCTTGTGTGTGTTTTCATCTCTGCCCGCTGTGCAGGGGAGTGACAGTGAGGGCCTCACCTGGGGCGAGGTCTGGGAACCGGGGTGTCCCTGGCAGAGGCTGAGCTGGGCAGAGGCAGGGATGGAGGAGGAAGAGGTTTAGAAGCCCAGTCCCGCCCAGCCTGCCCGCAGGCAATGGGGACGGGAGAGCCCTGGGTAGCTGGTGAGGAGCCAGTGAGCAGGGAGGGCCCCCACGGCAAGCCTGAGACAGGACGGGCAGCAGCAGTGACACAGGTACAGGTGAGGGCAGGGCCCAAAGTGCGGCCCTGGGGCCTTCCAGCTTGGCCAGACCAGCCCAACCAGAAGCCAGGGCTCGGAGGACCCGGCAGGGCAAGGAAGGCTTGCAGGCCCGGCCTCTAGCCGTGAGAAGCCCATGGGTGCCTGAGGGGGACTCCATTCCGAGTGGGGTTCGAGGCTGGGTGGTCATGCCTCCTCCTGCACCCGGGGCTTCTGGGTCTGCGCAAGCCTGGGGCTGGTGCCTCCGGGGATCACTGCCCAGCAGGGACTCTGCTGGAATGGGTGCCCGCAAGAGTGGCCACCTGCCTGCTCCTGCCCCTGGCTGTCTCCTCCGGCCCTCCCATGGGCCACTGCTGCCAAAGAACGCCACGGGGCACAGCACTGTGGGGCTTGGAGAGGAGAACGGTGGGGCGCACGGGTGAGTCTACAGCCTGCCCAGAATGCCGGCCTGACCTTGCCACTCCTACCTGGTCAGAGGGCGAGAGCCTGTGACAGGTGGCAGGGAGCCTTATGGGTGGCAGCCCTTCCCTGGCGCCCCGCAGGCAGTCAGGACAACAAGCAGCTCTGGCCTCCGCGTACCTGGCCCTCCGGGGCGGGTCTCGGCCTCTTTTCCAGCCTCCCCTCTCATTCTCTCTGCCTGGTGGGCCACTTTTGCTCCCTCTGCCTGCAGCTCTTAAGCACTTGGCGGTGGCACTCAAAGGCCACCGGAAACCAGCTACCTCCTGCTCACCCTGCATTTGCTGTTCCAGGAGAGGAGTGGCTCTGACCCCCTTCCAGGCAGGAAGCCCCTCTCCGCCTGCAGTCCCACAGCTCCTGCCTCCTCTCGGCCAGCCAGTTCACCGCCGAGGGTCCCACACACAATGCTCCTGACGTGTCACTGAGGGCCACCGCGGCGGTCTCTATCCAGCAACCCCCTCCTCGGTCTGCAGGCTTCTGCGTGATCACTGGTCTGACTGTAGGGCCCACGTTGCTCTGCCAGCCGCCAGCCCATCCAGCCTTCCTGAGTGTGTCCTGGTCACCCCCTCTCCCGGGGGTCCCTGAGCCTGGGTGCAGGGCCTTGGCACTATGGGCGTGACGGAGATGTCCACGCCAGTGCTGAGGGCTTCTGTGTCAGTCCTATTGCGGTCCCGGGTCCCTATTCTCCGTCATGACCCCTGTCACCTGCGGGCCCTTCCCACTCCAGGGCCATCACCTCCCTGCATCTCTGTCCTCTCTGCTCTTGGCCTTCTCTTCTGGGATCCTTCTGGCAAGGCTGCCTGGTCCAGCGTGTCCCCATCTCTCCAGAGATTGACTCAGATCAAGCTCTCCTGACCCGAGCCTGCTGCATGTCCTGGGCTCCTTTTCTGAGATCCTGTCATCCAGGCTCTGGGGCTGTCCTGGCCCCAACACCCACTGCTGCTCCTCTGAGGTCCTCCCCAAAGCTTCTCAAGAGGCCGTCGATTCACTGACAATGCCCACTCCCCACCTCTGACCCACACTAGGCCTAGGCTGGAGCTGGGAACAGGTCAGGCCCTGTGCTCAGGGTACTCAAAGGCTGTGGCCGGGCAAGTTACACAATCACATTCCCCATGACTAGATGGCAGAGCAAGGTGCCATGGGAGTCGCGGGCAGATGGGGCCAAGTGGCAGAGCATCTGGGAGACGCAGTTGAGGCTTTGCACTCTCTGGTTGTTTGACCTCAGCCCTCTGCCTGCTTCCACCATCTCCTGATGGCTTCTGTGACGCTCGCAATCTCTGCATGACTTTGGGTGCGTGTGTCCAGATGGTGCCTTATCCTTGAGCCGACCACCTGCTCTATTCCTCTGTCATGGGCTCCATGTGGGCTGACCTCTTGGCTGCCCCTGGATCCAAGGGGCTCCTGCTTGGTGTACAGAGCCCCCAGTGTGGTACCTGTCACTCAGGGACTGGAGGAAAGGAGGGCTCTGGCCCCAAGAAGGAGGCCACCCCTTTGGTCCCAGGCAGCTGAGGTCCTCTCCCTCTGAATTCTCTGCCTCGTTCCTGTCTGAACCAAAGGGGCTCCCTCATTGCTGCTGGTTTTTAAATTGCGAGTAGATACACCTGTTGCCGGGGCACCCCGCTTCAGGCTGTCACGGGAGCTGAGGGCAGGTGCCTGCTGCTGAGAGGTCAGCCTGCCCCATGGTCCTGAGGCAGGCCCAGGCCCGAGGGCATCTGAGGAGGCTGAGCTCATCTGCACGGCTGAGTTCCCCTCCTGCCTGCTGACTCCTCCAGGTGAGTGTCCCAAGGTGCAGGGTGAAGGCTATAGGTAGAAACTAGGTAAGCATCCCAGCATGCTGGAGGGGCTGGTGCCTCACCTGGTGTGCCTCCTCCTCTGAGTATGATGACTCTGATGTCCCCAGCTTCTCAGCAACTGCCCCCTACAGTCAGGCTCTCAAGCTTGGTCCACAGGCCTTTCTGCCTCCCAAAATGCCTCTGTCCCCAGCAGGGCTGTGTCAATTTACATCCTGTGCCTTTATGCAAGCTGTTAAGGCTTTGCTTAAAGCCTCCCCAGTCCCCCGTGACCCCCTCCTCCAATCCCATACCAGGGAGACTCACTCACAGACCTAAGGCTCAGGGTGGCGCCTCGTCTACGAGGCCTTTGCGGACTCCCCTGAGCAAAGCGGAGCATGCCTGGCCTGTGCTATACCTGTGACAGCCCCCGTCTCTGGCCTGCTATCGTCTCTGCCACTGTGACACTTCGAAAGAAGGGATCCATGGCCTCTCTGCTGTATCTCCAGGGCTTGGCAAGGGAATTGCTCAATAAACATTGACCAAATCGATGGTCTTAAGATTCCTTTGGTTACAAGTTTAGGCAAAAGGAAGTTTCTTTAGGAAATCTCTGAAACAGAGAGGGTGTAGGTGGGTCTCGGTGACTATCTGTGACTCCAGGGCTTTCTGGTTCCAAATCCACAGGAGATCTAAGCCATGTTGTTACATTCTCATATTGAAAACTCCCAGGGAAGAATGCTGATTGGCCCAACCGACACTGGTTGCCCACTTTTGGACCAATCACGATGAAGGGGGTATCTAAGAAGATGGCAGCTCCTACGGAAAGCTCGCAGGCAGAAAAGATCCACTGAAGAGTGGATCCTCGGAGAAGCGAGAGGTTGCCCTGGGCAGACAAGACAGAGTGAAATGTGGCATGAGTGGACGCACGGAGAAAGGAGTGAGGCAAGCATTGCACACACCCTTCAGATAATGGGGCATCTTCTGGGGTGTTTGCAAATCGACCTCCTCACGTCTTCCAAAAGCCCTCTGAGCCCATGTCCCCCAACCGAGGAAAGCGGCTAGAAGTCCCACAGGGAATAGTTGCAGCCAGGACTCCACCTCTTGCAGGGTTTCCTCCCACGTAAGTGTGGGTGGCCAGACCTCTCCTGGGCAGCCACAGGAGAAAGGGGAAAACGCTTGCCTGTGAGGGTGGCAGAGGGGACTCGGCCAAGGGTCAACTCCGAGCCCGTTTTTGCACCAACTCCCTTGTTGGGAAATCTTCTCTTGCCCCAGTCAGCGCTGTACATGAGAACACAGCTGCCTCCTTTGGGATTTGAGGTCATGTAATTCTTGCTTGAGGGTTAGACTGTGATCCCCAGCAAGAGCCCAGGACATGGGGTCATTATACAGAAATAGAAGCGAATGAGTGGGACCTTGACCTGGGACTTGGAGAGCAAGTAGGCAGGGCAGTTTTCGCCTCCTACTCTCCACCGTACACACCTGGGAGTTCACTGCTTTCTCCTGAGCCTTGAGTCTAACACAGGGCACTTTCTCCAGTGCATCATGGTCAGCTGCTCGACTTGCTTCTTCAGGTTGAAGCCTGGACCTAACTTGCCCTCCCAGGACTTGAGGTCCATGGTAGATTGCTTGCAAAGATCACTTCTGTGACACCTCCGATTCCTATGGGCATGCTCCGTTCCACACGACTCCGATGCAATCCTTCATGAAGAGGTCAAGTCCATTTCTCTGCCTGTTGAATTCGGGCTGGCTTGAGCCTTGCTTGGACAACTAGAATGCAGCAGCCGGGTCCTCAAGAGCCTTTGCAGTTTTTACACGTGTCCTCTACATGTGTAGAGTGGCACATAAACATACCTGTGCTAACCTGAAGGATCATGGCAGTCCACATGGAGTAGAAAGCGCCTTCCCTAAAGAGATTCCCCAGACTGACTGAGTACAATCATCTCCAAGAGTCAGAACAGGCATAAGATCATCTTGGACCTTACAGCCCCAGCCAGGCCACCAGAGGATTGCAGCCACACTAATGGCACCACATGAGACTAGCAGAAGAATCGCTCATTTAAGCCCAGCTCTAATTGCTGACTCACAGAATTGTGAGTAAGCAAAATAGCTGTCTTATTTATTTGTTTGTTTATTTATTTATTGAGTCAGAGTCTCACTCTGTTGCCCAGGCTGGAGTGCAGTGGCACGTTCACGGCCACCGCAGCCTCGACCTGCTGGGCTCAGGTGGTCCTTCCCGCTCAGCCTTCCAAGTAGCTGGAACCACAGGTGCATGCCACCATGCTTGGCTAATATTTTGATTTATTATAGAGACGGGGTCTTGCCAAGTTGCCCTGGCTGGTCTCCAACCCTTGGGCTCTGGCAATTCTCTTACCTTGGCCTCCCAAAGTTCTGGGATTACAGACGTGAGCCACCATGCCCGGCGTGGTTGTGTTTTAAGCAGCTAAGTTCTAAAATGGTGTGTTACACACAGTAATAGAAAATGGCTACAGGGATGGTCCCAGTTAGAGTGCATTGAATTTTATCTTCTCCCAAAATGTGTTCAATTCCTGGTCCCTGCGACCTGTGGACGTGACCTTATTTGGGTCTTTGCAGATGTAATCAAGTTCAGATGAGGTGATATTGGATTAGGGTAAGCCCTAAATCATTGACTGATGTCTTTACAAGAAAAAGGAGATGATATGGTTACAAATACACAGGAAACACAGGGAACAAGGCTGTGTGATGACAGAGGAGAATCTGAAGTGATTCAGCCACAAGTCAAAGAATGACTAGGACTGCCATGAGCATCTGGATGCTAGGAAGAGGCCGGGAAGGAATCACCCCCTGGCCTTTGGAGGCAGCATGGCCTTGCTGAAACCTGAATTTCAGACTGCTAGCCCCCAGAACTGGGAGGGGATAAATTCTTCTTGTTTTCAGCCCCCCAGTCTGTGGCAATTTGCTATGGCAGCCTAAGGAAATTAACCCGTAGTTCAGAAGTTTTGCTTAGAAAGTGTGAGCTGGCTGAACCAAGAAGGGAAGATGTGGAGGGGAATTAAGCCCCTTTCAGCACCTTGCCTCTGCACTGACTGCAGTCACCATGCTGCCAGGCCGCTGCTAGGCAGGGCTCAGACACCTGCCTCTTCTGCCCGGCCCTTGGAGGCTGGCCCCAGGTCTACTCACACAGAGGAATCCGGGCACAGGGCTCACGGCTTCTTTGAAATGAAGTATGTGTGTATACACACTTTTTTTTTTTTTTTGAGTTGGAGTCTCACTCTGTCACTAGACTGGAGTGCAGTGGCCGCTCCCGGCCACCGCAGCCTCAACCTGTTGGGTTCCAGCGATCCTTCCGCCTCAGCCTTCCAAGTAGCTGGAACGATAGGCGCGCGCTACCACGCCTGGCTAATTTTTTGATTTATTGTAGAGATGAGGTCTCGCCAAGTTTCCCGGGCGGGTCTCGAACCCACAGGGTCCCAAAGTCCTGGGATTACAGACTGAGCCACCAAGTCCGGTTTTTATACACACTTTTTTTTTTTGCTTGTTTGTTGTCTGTACATAAAAGTGGCTTGTAAAACTTTATCTGTTTTTAATTTTTTTTTTGAGTCAGGGTTCTTAGCTTGTCACCCAGGCTGAAGTGCAGTGGCATAATCACAGCTGACCACAGCCTTGAACTCCAGGACTCAAGTCATCCTCTTGCCTCAGCCTTCTGAGTAGCTGGGATTGCAGGTATGCGCCACTACACCTGGCTAGTTTTTAATTTTTTTGTAGGGACGAGGTCTCACTGTGTTGCCAAGGCTGGTCTGGAACTTCCAGGCTCAAGCCATCCTTCCGCCTTGGCCTCCCAAACAGGTTGGGATTACAGGCATGAACCACTACATCCAGCTGTTAAATTTTAAATATGCTTAGAAAATATAGCAAAAGTAAAAAGAAGAAAAAGGGGGCCGGGTTTGGTGGCTCAACCTGTAATCCCAGCACTTTGGGAGCCCGAGGCCAGTGGATTGCCTGAGCTCGCGGGTTCAAGACTACCCCGGGTAACTTGGCCAGACTTGTTTCTACAATAAATAAGAAATTAGCCAAGCATGGTAGCGCATGCCTGTAGTGCCGGCTACTTGGAAGGCTGAGAGGGAGGGATTCCCTGAACCCAGTGAATTGATGCTAGGGTGGCCGTGAGTGTGCCGTTGCACTCCAGCCTGGGCGGCAGAGTGAGACTCCAACTCAAAAACCAAAAGGCAAACAAAAAAGAAGAAAAAAGTTACCCATAACTTTATCTCCCAGAGATAGCCACTGTTAATACATTGTCTTTATTTTGTATTTTTATTTATTTATTTTTGAGTCGGAATCTCGCTCTGTCGCCCAGGCTGGAGTGCAGTGGCATGCCTATGGCCACCACAGCCTCCACCTGCTGGGTTCAGGTGATCCTTCCGCCTCAGTCTTCCAAGTAGCGGGAACTACAGGTATGTGCCACCGCACTGGCTAATTTTTTTGATTTAGTGTAGAGACGAGGTCTCGCCAATGTTGCCCAGGCTGGTCGGGAACCCATGGGCTCGGGAGTAAATTGTTTATAAATCCTTACAGTCTTTTCTTTTATACAAATATTGGCGTATACATTTTCAGAGCAAAAAAATTGGGATCCTACTTTGGTCCCACTGTGCTGTTTTGTGTCCCGTGTTTCACTTAACGATATGCCAAGGGCATTTTCCCACGTCAATAACTATGAACGTGATGACTGGGCACATATTAACTGAGTGCACACCACGTGTCATACACTCTACACAATGCCAGGAGGCAATGACCAAACAGGCGTGCATTCATCGTCCCTGTTCTCATGCAGCTTATAACCTCATAGTGGTCACAGATATCTAGTAAATAATCACACACATAGATTTTTAAGTTTTTAAATTTTGAGATCATTTTAGACTTACGGAAGAGTTGCAAAGACAATGCAGAGAGTTCATATATACCCTTCACCTCACACACTATACAGTATGACAATTAGGAAAACTAAGAAATTAACATTGGCATGAAAGGGGGGACCCCCCCAAAAACAGGAATTATCTTTTGGGGGGTGGGCCCCCAGCAGTACAGGCTTCCCCTGCTAGGTAAGTGTTCTAGGAACCCATTGACACCAATGTACAAGCATTGTTGTGAGAGGCTGCGTTGGGCTTCAGTGAGTTTTTTTCTGGAGATTCTTTCAACACAGATGCCCATTTTGTGATGGGTTATTTACAAGTGCACCTGCCCACACCACGCTGAGTTTTTAGCACTTTTTGACTAAAATGGCATGACCCCCCGGGCCCCACCCCCCCATTCGCCTGATCTTGTTCTGAGTGATTTTTTTTGTTTGTTTCCTCAGATGAAAAAAGTCTTCAAAGGAAAACGTTTTTGCCTATGTGGAAGAGGTGAAACCAAAAACAGAGGAAGCACTAAAAGCCATCAAAATCGACAAGTTCAAAAACTGTTTTGAGTAGTGGAAAAAGCGTCTCGATGAGTATTGCATCAAATGGAGAGTGCTTTGAAGGTGACTGAAGCTTAAACATGTCAAAATACACAATTTTTTTTGTTTTTTGTTTTTGATTCGGAGTCTCACTCTGTCGCCCAGGCTGGGCTGGAGTGCTGTGGCATGCTCGCGGCCACCGCAGCCTCGACCTGCTGAGCTTAGGCGATTCTTCTGCCCTCAGCCTTCCAAGTAGCTGGAACTACAGACACACGCCGCCATGCCTGGCTAGTTTTTGTGATTTTTTTTTTTTGTAGAGACGAGGTCTCACCAAGTTGCCCAGGCTGGTCTCGAACCCCTGGGTTCAAGCAATCCTCTCACCTTGGCCTCCCAAAGTGCTGGGATTACAGACTGAGACACCGTGCCCTGCCCACAATTTTTTATAAATAAATTCCAGTTGTTTTGGGGTCCCCCTTCATACTATTCCGTACAGGCCTTTTATTTTTTCAGTTCTAGGATCTGATCCCACATCTCCCATTGCATTTGGTTGCCATATTTCCTCAATCTCCTCAAATCTGTGACAGTTCCTCAGTATTTTCTTGTCTTTCATGATCTTTTTTTTTTTCTAGTCAGAGTCTTCACTCTGTCACCCAGGCTGGAGTACAGCGGCACGTTCGCAGCCACTGCAACCTCGACCTGCTGGGCTCAGGGGATCCTTCCACCTCAGCCTTTCAAGTAGCTGGAACCACAGGCATGCGCCACCACGCCTGGCTAATTTTTCTTGATTTATTGTAGAGACAAGGTCTCGCCCAGTTGCTCAGGCTGGTCTTGAACCCCTGGGCTCAGACGATCCTCTTGCCTCGACCTCCCAAAGTGCTGGGATCATAGGTGTGAGCCACTGCGCCCGGCTCATGACCTTAAGACTTTTTGAGTACCGGTCAGTGGTTTTGTAGAATGTTCTTTGATTTGGGCTCACTGGATGTCTTCTCATGACGCAGTTGAGGTTACGCTTTATTGGGAAGGACGCCACAGACATGTCCTTCTCAGTGTATCATGCCGGGAGCAGGTGATGTCAACACGTCTTGTAACTGCTGATACTAACCCTGGTCACTTGATTAAGGTGAAATCTATTGGGTTTCCCACTCCTAGATGACTGTTTCCCCCTTTGTCATGAATGAAAAGTCATTTTTGGAGAAAATATTTTGAGACTATGTAGTTATCTCAGTTTAAGAAATATGTTTCTTAAGCTTCCACCCACTAAGTTTCACATCCATGGGTGGATCTCGTCTTCAGAGATCTGGTGTTCTAATGATGATTTTGTATTTCCTCATTCCTTCTGCATTCATGAAATGGAATTCTTCTGTAAGGGAGAATTGTCATAAATACCTCTTTAGTGACGATAGTGAAGAGTTTTCAAGCATGCAACGAGAAAACAGAACTGGGTGACCTAACTCAGTCTCGGATAGCCAGGGAAATCTTCCCTGAAGAGGTGACGTTTATGCTGATTTCTGAAGGGTCAAAAGGACTTACCAGGGCACAGGGTTGACATGAAGGGGAGAACGTTCCAGGTGCAGGGAGCGGCATGCCCAAGAGGTTGATAAAGACTGACCTGAGCCGGGCGCAGTGGCTTACGCCTATAATCCCAGCACTTTGGGAGGCTGAGACGAGTGGATTGCCTGAGCCTGCGGGTTTGAGACCAGCCCGGGCAACTTGGCAGGACCTCGTCTCTACAATAAATAAAAAAATTAGCCAAGCATGGTAGTGCGTGCTTGTAGTTTTGGCTACTTGGAAGGCTGAGGCGGAAGGCTTGCCAGAGCCCAGCTGGTCAGAGCAAAGCTGGGGTGGCTGTGAGTGTGCCACTGGACTCCAGCCTGGGTGACAGAGTGAGACTCCAACTCAAAAAACAAACAAACAAACAAACAAAGCCAAACAAAATCTGTGAGCTAACAGTTTCCACCTGTGCATGGCAGAACTGCAACTTCTCATGTCTTCTGAAGTTATAAACAACACTGTAATGCACACCCTTGGGCAGACAATCTTGACACCTTCTCTAGCGATGCGTTGGTTCCAGATAGCTGCCTGCAGTCGCACAATTCCCAGACTACCTTGGCCTTTCCAAGCTCTACCTTCCTTCCTCACCCACAGACCGTCGCAGCCTGCTGGTGCCCCAGTTTGCCCACCTTCCCAGCTGTTCTTTGCATTTTCCACCAAGATCTCGGTCAACTCCGGCTGTGGCCGCGCCGGAATCTGCACCTCTCGCAAGGAGTCTGTGAGGTGACCTGGGATGTGCTCAGCTCTCACCTGAGCTGAAGGTACAGCTGCCCCTGGTCTTAGGGGGCATTTTAGGCCAAAGCCCTGGCCTGGCTGGCTCCGCTGATCTGGAAGAGAAGGGCCTGAGGCCAGTTCTGCAGACACCTTAGTTGCAAAAAGGGAGCTAATACATTCTTGGCGGGTTCACTACCTTGCTCTGACAGGGCTGGTGAGGAGGAGATCAAGAGGCCTAATGCCAGGATGCAGCGGGCTCCTGCCACATGGGGGGAGAAGAACCAGGGATGCCCTGAGAGCTGACAGGAAGGTCTGCCACCTGCTCTCTGCCTGTGCCCAGCTACCTTCCTGTGGTGTCTTCTCGTGCCACTGCTTTTGTGTGTTGAGACTGGCCTTCTTGTGGGGGTCTCATGCTAGTTGGACACATGGTAGGGAACAAAGGGAGTGAGAGGGAGGGCAGTTTTCTTTTTTTGTGTGTGTAGGAGTCTCACTCTGTCACCCAGGCTGGAGTGCAGTGGCACAATCATGGCAGCCTCCACCTGCTGGGCTCAGGCGATCCTTCCTCCTCAGCCTTCCAAGTAGCTGGAACTACAGGCATGTGTCATCACGCTTGGATGATTTTTTGATTTATTGTAGACACGAGGTCTGGCCAAGTTGCCCAGTCTGGTCTCGAACCCCTAGGTTCAGGCAATCCTCTCATCTCTGCCTCCCGTGAGCCACTGTGCCTGGCCGAGGGCAGCTTTCCTTGCCCCCAAGCCTCTTATTCAGGGAGACAAGGAAAACACTCTTTCCTGCTTGTCCTGAAGAAACCCTCCAGACGAGGTTAGTGCTCTGCCGGTTACTTCTGGGGGGCACCTCAAGCTCTTTGGGTCTTGGGTGGGCCCAGGCGGCAGACTCCTGGAGAATGCCAGATTTGTAAAGTCATGAATAGAATGAAGCTATAAGAGAGTCTGCTGCCAGTGGGTATCCTTCTAGAATAATTGTAAAAATAATAACAGACATTAGCACAAAAACAATAACACTCCCAGTTACCGAGCACTGACTCCACGGAGGTGTTATGCCAAGGGCCCTTCACGTGTGAGCTCATTTGACCATCATGCCAGCGGTCAGAGTTCAGACTAATGGCCCTTGTTTGAGGAAGACCCTCAGGAACCTGCTTGGAAGTTGTATCAAGACCACTCCTGTCACTGAAGTCAGGCTTGGCTGCCATGGAGTCTGGAAATCCCCACTGGACCACGGCAGACAAGGTTTGTTCTCTACAACTCACCTGCTTGTGTTTGTTCTCAGGAGAGCTAGGCCACCACCCTGAGGCCTTACCATGTTTCCTCAGGTTAGAGGGATCAGCTGTGGAGGGACGGTCCCAAGTCCCCAAAGCTTGCATTTCTTGGTTTGGACCCTAAGATGAGACACCCTTGAATGTAGTGGACCAAGCCACCCAATGCCCCCACTCTCAGCAAGGGCTTCATTCTCAGTCTGGGTTTGTTTTTCTGGGTTTTTTGGCTTTTTTGGGGTTGGAGTCTCACTCTGTCGCCCAGGCCGGAGTACAGTGGCATACTCACGGCCACCAGAGCCTTGACCTGCTGGGCTCAGGTGATCCTTCTGCCTCAGCCTTCCAGGAAGCTAGAACTACAGGTGCGTGCCACCATGCCCAGCTAAATTTTTTATTTATTGTAGAGATGAGGTCTTGCCAAGTTGCTCAGGCTGGTCTTGAGCCTCTGGGCTCAAATAGTCCTCTGGCCTCTGCCTCCTAAAGTGCTGGGATTACAGGGATGAGCCACTGTGCCCAGCCTGAGCCTGGGTTTTTAACAACCTCTCTCACCTCTCTGGTTTATGTGCATTATGCGTACTCAGATATTTGTGATATCAGACTGGTCACTATTTCTAACATGAACTCTGGAAGCTCATGAGAGCCTGTGTTTTTATTTTTTTATTTTTTTGAGTTGAAGTCTCACTCTATCGCCCAGACTAGAGTGCAGTGGCCGCTCCCGGCCACCGTAGCCTCGACCTGCTGGGCTCCGGCGATCCTTCCGCCTCAGCCTTCTGAGTAGCTGGAACTATAGGTGCATGCTACCATGCCTGGCGAGTTTTTGATTTATTGTAGAGACGAGGTCTCGTCAAGTTGCCCGGGTGGGTCTCGAACCCGTGGGCTCAGGCAATCCTCTTGCCTCGGCCTCCCAAAGTGCTGGGATTACAGGCTGAGCCACCGAGCCTGGCCAGAAAGCCTGTGTTGTAGAGACTGGTCTTGTGATTTATTTGTTGGGGCTCGCTAAGCACCTTCTGCACATGGCACTGCCAGAGGGACGGGAGGTTGCAGTATGCGAGGCAGATGTGGCTCTGCCTTCCAGGGTTTGCATTCTAATGGGAAAAATACTCATCGAAATACTAGACAAAGGAATCTAGTAACATAAAGAGGATTAAATACTACATGCCCCAGTGGGATTTGTCCCAGGAATGCAAGGTTGGTTGAACATCTGGAAATCAATATAGTATACCATATTAATAGAATTAATGATAAAAACCACATGATCATTTTAGTTGATGAAAAAGCAGCATATAACAAAACCCAACATTCTTCCATCATGGAAACACTCAACAAACCAGAAAAAGAAAAGAATCTCCTCCATTTGATAAAGGAAAACTATTAAAAAAAAAACAACCCACAGCTAACCTCATACTTCACGGTAAGAAGTTGAATGCTTTCCCTCTAAGATTAGGAACAAGATAAGGATATTTGTTTCCAGCAATTCTTTTTTTTTTTTTTTGAGTTGGAGTCTCACTCTGTCGCCCAGACTGGAGTGCAGTGGCTGCTCTCGGCCACTGCAGCCTCGACCTGCTGGGTTCCGGTGATCCTTCCGCCTCAGCCTTCCAAGTAGCTGGAACTACAGACACGTGCTACCATACCCAGCTAATTTTTTGATTTGTTGTAGAGATGAGGTCTCACCAAGTTACCCAGGCGAGTCTCGAACCCGTGGGCTCAGGCAATCCACTCACCTTAGCCTCCTAAAGCACGGGATTACAGGCTGAGCCACCGAGCCCGGCTGTTTCCAACAATTCTATTCAACATTGTGCTGGAGGTTGGAGCTAGAGCACTACGCAAGAAAATGAAATAAAAAGCATCTTGCCGGACGTGGTGGCTCATGCCTGTAATCCCAGCACTTTGGGAGGCTGAGGAGAGAGGATTGCCTGAGCCCATGGATTCAAGACCAGCCTGGGCAATGTGACAAGACCTCGTCTCTACAATAAATCAAAAAATTAGTGGGGCATGGTGGCATGAGCCTGTAGTCCCAGCTACTTGGAAGGCTGAGGTGGAAGGATCACTTCAGCCCAGCAGGTCAAGGCTGTGGTGGCCTTAAACGTGCCACTGCACTCCAGCCTGGGCGACAATGAGACTCTGGCTCTTAAAATAAATAAATAAATAAATAAACAAATAAATAAATAAAGGACATCCTGATTGGAAAGGAAGAAGTAATATCTCTGTTTATTGGTGACATAATCTTGTAATATATAGAAAACCCCAAGGAATCCACTGGAAAAAAAAACTATTAGGACAAATAAACAAGTTCAGCAAGGTAACAAAACATAAGATCAATGTACAAATGTTGATTTTATTTTTTTACTCTAGAAGTAAACAATAACAAATGAACAAGCTGAGTGCAGGGGCTCACACCTATAATCCCAGCACTTTGGGAGGCAGAGGTGAGAAGATTGCCTTAGCCCATAGGTTTGAGACCAGCCTGGGCAACATAGCGAGACCTCATCTCTACAATAAGCCAAAAAAATTAGCCGGGTGTGGTGGCACGCTCCTGTGGTTCCAGCTACTTGGAAGGCTGAGGCAGAAGGATTGCCTGAGCCCAGCAGATTGAGGCTACAGTGGCTGTGAGTGTGCCACTGCACTCCAGCCTGGGTGACAGAATGAGACTCCAACTCAAAAAAAAAAAAAATGAGGCCAATAAAGCAATTATATTTATAGTAGTATTAATACAATAGGCTTGCCTTTGAACATCTAGCCCCTTTCTGTCTGTGGAAAGTAGATAATAAACTTTTTCTTTCTCTTTGCCAAAGAAAAAAAGAATAAAACATCTAAGAATACATTTAACAAAAGAAGTGCAAAACGTATACAGTGACAACTACATTCTAGTGATAGCAGTCGAGAAAATGCAGGGACAGCAGCTTGGCCAGGCCACACTGTCAGGGAGGAACAGGCAGACCTGGCAAGACCTCCCTGTCACCACTTTGGCAAGTCACGTCAGTTTGCCGAGCCCAGAGCTCTGTGCCCTCCTGCCAGGGAGGCCTTCAGTGCCCTTTTGTCCCGTGTAGGAGGGGAATTCAGGTGGCCTTGGCCGTGATCTCAGCCCTGCAATTAATATCTGTATTTCAAGTCACGTAGGTGATAGGAACTTGGAGGCACGGAGTCCGCAGCAGCCTCTCATTTTGAACTTTTCTAGAGACCCCACCTCTCCAGACCTTTCACATAGGCTGCACCCTGGGATGCAAGTTATCTGCTGCTTCCTGCTTCTGGCAAAAATGAAAGTTTTTTTTTTTTAAATGAGCTTTTTATTTTAGGCCAGTTTAAGATGTGCAGAATTCTTATAAAGGTAGCACAAGGAGTTCTTGCTTACCCCACAGCCAGTTTCCCCTGTTGTTAACATTTTTTTTTTGGGTTTGCAACTCACTCTGTCACCCAGGCTGGAGTGCAGTGGTACGCTCACAGCCACCACAGCCTCGACCTGCTGGGCTCAGGCGATCCTCCTGCCTCGGTCTTCCAAGTAGCCGCGACTACCTGCACGCGCCACCACACCCAGCTAATTTTTTGATTTATTGTGGAGACGAGGTCTTGCCAAGTTGCCCAGGCAGGTCTCGAACCCCTGGACTCAGGCAATCCTCTCGCCTCTTCCTCTCAAAGTGCTGGGATGACAGGCGTGCCCCACCGTGCCTGGACAGAACCCTCTTGGTTATGATGGTTTATGCAGGTTTTAGCTTCAACATGAAGATGTCAAAAGGGTTTGAGCTCAAGACAGACGGGCCTTGACTCATGTCCTAGCTTTGCCCTTATTAGCTGGGGACCAAAAGCAATTTATTTAAGCCTCCGAGACAGTTTCCTCATCTGTAAGATTGAGGCAATATAATCTAACTCGCAGAGCTGCATCCTGCAAGATAATACAAAGAGAACGCTCCACACAGTCCCTAGTATGTAGGCGTGCTGAAAAGCAGCACTATTCCCCATGTGCCCTTGCCTCACCCGTTTTTCTCAGTGCTGCAGCCCATGCACAGCCACCGTCCCTTACACACGACCAGAGCAAGAACCTTTAGGCCCTGACATGTGCTCCCTGGTCCCAGTGCCGCATAGACCGACCCTAACTCAGTCAGGCATCACCTATTAGCACCAGCTGCCCCACCATGGCTGGGTTTTCCCCAAGCCTTTTCCAGTCAGGCTAGGTTGCAGCATGTGGGTCACTGCTTCTCATCATGGTGACCTACTTGTCGGGAATGCACAGGGCCGTCTGCACCTGGCCTTGAGTCAGCACCCAGCAGCTCTGAGCTTACTCCTGCCCAAACCTGACCCCACCCCAGTCTCGCCCTCCTGAAGGCCTGGTGGTGGAGGGACGAGCCTGCCGCCTGCTCCTTCAGGGCGGTGTCCAGGGCCACCTGGACACATGAGTGAACTTTGTCCCATTCACCTGTTTGTCACTCACTGCAGATGCTCAGAATAGAAGCTTTCCCGCAGGGAGAGTGAGTCCACATTCAGGGGGCAGGTATGTGTCTGGGGGTGTATATTTGATGTGGGTGTGGGTGTGGGTATGGGTGTGGGTACAGGCCTACAAAAATGTGTACATGCATGCATGTATGTGTGTGTGTGAGTGTGAATGTGCCCATGCTGTGACCTGGGGGTTTAGAACGGTGTGCACACGGCCAACCCCCTGTGTGTACGTCGTGTCTGTGTATTTGGGGCCAAAGTGTGCATGTGCTCCTGGTGTGACCTTACGGATGTTGAACCAGCCTTGCATTCCAGGGATGAAGCCTACTTGGTCGTGGTGCTCCTGGTGTGATTGTGCAGGCATGGAAGTGCGTTCAGTGAGGGAAGGAATCTCCATCTTGTCACGTGTCCCCTGTGTCCTATCACCTGGGCTCCGGTGCAGAAACAAGTCAGATGGGTGGAACCTTCCCACAGTCATGGTCCCACCCCTCTATGGTCACAGAAACAGGGTTCAAGCCACCTCCTAGGCTAAAGGCACCTCTTGTGTTCAAAGCTGAAGGTAGATGCACTGAGCACAGCAAACAGTGCCATTTGCCAAGAGAATGGCCTGTGTTTAGTGTTCTGGGTGCCCCTGGTATCATGTGTTGAGAGCTGGCCCGTGGAGGAAGAAAGCTCTGAAGGAAGGGAGACCAGAGAGAGGGTAGCTGTGCCCTACCCAAGCTGCCCGGGCTTTGAGGTACTGCATGGTGCTCTCAGGGGCTGAGGGTCTCTCTGGGGCCCAGGGAGCTGCAGGCCCTGTGGCATGTAGAAGGTCTGTTTGGGGGGCCTCCCCTGCCCAGGAATCCCCACTTAAGATGCTCTCTCATTCCCCTCATGTCCCTTGCCCTGCCAGGAGGCTTCAACCAGGCAAAGTCCAAGTTTATGACCGCTCTTTCCGTGTATCGAAGCTCCTATCTGAAACACCCCCATACCAGGTGGCCCCCTCTGCTCCCCTCCTTCAAGCCTTTGCTCCAGTGCTGCCGTCCCCGTAGGGACCCTTTAAGGCTGCAACGGTCCCCTGCCCCACCACCTGGCTTCTCGCCGCAGAGGGTTGAGGAACCATTGATCTACCACGCTGTAGAGGGTTTGGTGTCCTGTGTGTCTTCCATCCCTTTGCCCCCGCTGGAAGGCAAGTCCCACAGGCAGGGGTTTTGCTGGCTTTGTCCCCCACGGACTCCCTCAGCACCCAGAACGGTGCCTGGCACACGACGGCTGTTTCAGGGATCTGTGTTAAACAGGTGCATACACCAGGGGAGGTCTGAGAGGGTGCATCTATCTCTTTGGCCGGGCCCAGGGTGCCAGGGCAGCTAAGGTTTAGCCACAGGGAACCTGTCGCTGTCCCCCAAGGAACTCACTGTTCCCCCAGCCTGGACCCTGATGGACCAGCTCGGGGAATGCAGGAAAGAGGCCCAGGCTTTGGGCCCAGGCCTTTGGCAAAACCATTCTGACTCAAGGGACTTTACAGGTGTGGGGGCTGGAGTCTTCCTTGGGGGGCCGGAGGGGTCCTCCTTTCCTGTGAACTCGGAAGTGGAAATAGGCAAACCCTTCCCTTCCCAGAAGGCATCATGGACCTCTCCTGTATTGTGCTGCTTTTGCGTCTGGGGTGGAAGAAAGCAAGGCTGGCCCCTGCAGACTGCAGAGAGGCTCTGGGAGGGACTTCCCCAGCCCCTGTCTGGCACTGATCACGGTCCCGACGCCTGTGAGTTGTTCTTGGGACCCAGATACTACTGAACACACCTAGGAGCTGCTGCCCTGACAACAAGGCTTCTGCCTCACCCCACCCACCCCACCTCCGCCGCTGGCCAGCTCCCAGAGGGAGCCCAGGGCTGTCAGGGCCAGGCGGGAATGGCTCTCTAGGGGTGGAGGGAGTTCTGGTTTACCTGTGGTTCCCACGGCTGTGGCTGGCACAGGCCCACGTGGCTGTCAGCGCCTGGGTCTGACTCAGGGGCCAGCCATCCGGCAGGGCCAGTCCTGGGCTCACACACCCACCTCTACCTGCTCTTCCGCTGGCTCCCTCCGCCTGGCTCAAGCCCTCCGGCTCAGCTTCTCTGCCTCTAACCCAAAGACTCCACCCACAGAGTCACTTCTATCCTCTCCCACCTCCAGTGAATGGGGGGGATGAGGGGGAAAGGGGGGGTTGGGTCCTCTGATCAAAGCATCCTAAGGACCTGCTCTCTGGGTGCTGTTCAGGGTCACCTGTGCCTCCAGCACGTGGACAAGAGTAAGCTCCTGTGTCATTAAAAGGCTCAGTGACATCGTTTTTTTTGAGTCGGAGTCTCACTCTGTCACTCAGGCTGGAGTGCAGTGGCCGCTCCCGGCCACCGCAGCCTCGACCTGCTGGGCTCCGGCGATCCTTCCGCCTCAGCCTCCCAAGTAGATGGAACTACAGGCAGGCGCCACCACGCCTGGCTTAATTTTTTATTTATTGTAGAGACGAGGTCTCGCCAAGTTGCCCAGGCTGGTCTCGAACCCGTAGGCTCAGGCAATTCTCTCCCCTCCGCCTCCCAAAGTGCTGGGACTACAGGCGTAAGCCACCACTCCCGGCTGACATCTTACCTGCAGCTCTTTCTCACCCAGATAGAGCCACAGACTGATACCTGCTAGCAAAAGTTCCTTCGGTCTGCAAGTCCCATTTCTCTTCCCTCTTGTGGTCCTGCGGGGACATAAGGGAAGCTGAACCAGGGAGGTGGCCACAAGGAAGTGATGCAAAGCCAGAAAAGAAGAGACAAGAAAGGCGTTCCGGAAAGAAGGAACGGCACGGGCAAAGGCCTGGTGGTGAGAGGCCGAGGTGCACCCAGAGCCAACACGTGTTGCTTGTTTGGCTGGGCATGCAGAGGGCAGAGGGAGGTTGGAGCCAGGGAAGCAGAGGGAGATGAATCTCATGGATGCCCCTGTATCCAACGCCTATGCACACCCCTGTGCTTGGCTTGGCATGGAGTGTCAATATCAAACAGACCGTGGGAGCAGAAAGGTGGGCACATTCATCCCTGTACCCTTAGTGCCCTCCACAGTTCTGGACACATGCCAGGCACTCAGAAGACATCAGCAACACGAACGAACGAATGAATGAAGAGATGGCAAGGCCGCTGACAGAGAGACAGCATGAAGGAAAAAGAAGTCAGCCATGCTGAGACAGGTAACTCAAATCTCAGAGAAAAGCCCCTAGAAAAGAGGCCTGATTTTCTTTCTAAGTTAAAGAAGGTGACGGTAGCTTTCTGGGCAAGCCTTAGCTGTAGCATGTGCGGTCAGTCACTTTCTGGTGGAGACTTTGGCCTTTTTGCCATGAATGTGGTGTGCAGCGAAGGCTTCCACAGCACGTTGCATCGAGCAAACAAAAGCTTCAGAGGAGAGACTGGGCGGGGCCTCCCTGGGCTCGGAAAAGAGGCCAGATGGATGCAGGAAGAGGTGAACCCATGCAGGGAAGAAACCGCGCTATTGCCTTGGTAGGATCCTCTGGACTGGCAAGTGGCGCTTATCTCAGGGCAGATCATGGCACGGGCTGGCTGGTAATCAAAGCTGACAGACGGGCCCTCAGAGGAGCGCAGAATGGTCCCGGCTACAGTCGAGCGGTGTGGCTCTCCAGGGCACCCGGGCACCAGCTGTCAGGTGTGCGCCCCAGGGGGTCTTTTTTCTAAGACTTGAGCTACCTGTCTCAGCATGGCTGACTTCTTTTTCCTTTATGCTGTCTCTCTGTCAGTGGCCTTGCCATCTCTTCATTCATTCATTCATTCATTCATTCATTCTGGGGGTGTGGCTGGTGGGGGAGAGCAGGGTGCACACGTGAGTTGTCCGTAGGTTTGGTCCTCGGTGAGTTGGCCAGCCCTGCCGTCCAGGCTCTGTGGTGACACCTGCACCTGTCCCAGGCTCCTTCTTTGGACACCTGTGTCCTGAAGATAGGGCTGGGTGCAGAGGACACGCAGAAACTCCTGATCCATCTGCACCGGGTGGAGAAAGAAACAGCTTCGTCGAGCTCCAGGTTCAAGTCTCACCGGGGAGAGACAAGGAGAAATCCGAGCATAGGCAATTCCAGAGCTTCAGTCCCTTGGAGGACACGATGCCCCATGTCCAGACAGACGCATCTACTGTGAAGTCACCGAAACTCACACCTCGGGCACCCGCGTGAGCAGGTCCTCTCCACAATTCTAGACCCAACCGTCTTTCTTTTTCTTGGCGAGAGTCCCCCAAATTATATGAGTTCCAGGAGCCCAAGACCGGACCCAACCCTGCCAGTGCTCCGTGACTCTGGAAAATCTTGGGCAGACACAGGTGCCTCAAGGGTACAGGGTTCGCGGGCCTCCCTCCCAAATTTTGGGCCAGGGGCTCCGCGGCGGTGAGATGGGGGAGAGCGCCAGCTTCAAGCACACGGAGGCAACCTCACTGCTGCCAGGTGGAGGTGCACTGGGGCAGCTAGGCCCAAGGTGGCAGGAAGGAGACTGTCTGCTGTGGAGGGTTCAGTGTCATCTGGGAAGGAAGGCCTGACACATGGGAATGTGCGAGATCAAATAACACTTCCAACTGTGTCCCTAGGGCCCACTGGTGTGGCATTTGGTGACGGCTGTGGTTGGCTGCTGGCTTGAAGTGAATGCTGGGTTAGAAAACTCTACTGGACTGTACACCTCGAAAGGGTGACGTGCTGGGCATGGTGGCTCAGCCTGTCACCCCAGCACTTTGGGAGGCAGAGGTGAGAGGATTGCCTGAGCCCAGGGGTTCGAGACCAGCCTGGGCAACTTGGCGAGACCTCGTCTCTACAATAAATAAATTGGCCGGGCGTGGTGGCACACACCTGCGGTTCCAGTTACGTGGAAGGCTGAGGTGGAAGGATCACTTGAGCCCAGCAGGTCAAGGCCACGGTGGCAGTGAGCAGGCCATTGCACTCCAGCCTGAATGACAGAGTGAGACTCCAACTCAAAAAAACAAAACAAAACAGAAAGGGTGACATTTATGGTATGAGAATTCTAGCTGATTTTTTTTAAAAAAAGATGCCAAGAGCTCAGTGTTTTCATGTGTGAGACCCAGACGTGGCCAGTCCATGGAGGCCCTGCTTGGTGCTAGGCTTTCTGGACCTCCTCTGGAGGGGTCCGTCACACCCAGCAAGGGCTGTTCAGGGATGACCTCCCAGCCAGGGCCTCGTGCCCTTCAAACACGTTTTCAGCTGGGGTCCTTGGGGAAAGTGGCGTGGCTTTGGCAAGCTCTGGGGGACCAGGCTCCAACTTGCTGGCCCCCTTGGCACATTTTCGCCAAGCTCTCTGAGCCCGGTGCACACTCAAGCCAGGGGGAGAGTTAACAATTAACCAGCAGGAGAGAGAGAGAGGCTGGGCAGCTGCTCACAGGCCGCTCCCCCGCCCCCAAGACCCACCCCCAGCTCCGTTGGCAGAGGCACTAGGTGGGGACGGGGCAGACAGGTGAGGCTCTTGGCCTTCAAAGCGCCCAGCAGAGCCACCCTGAGCTCCAGCCAGGCTCACCTCTTCACAGATGTCCAGACACACAGGGCAAATGCCCCCGACGGGCCTGCCGGCCCCTCCCTGCCCCAGCCTGCAGCTTGGCCAGTTTTGTGAGGCAGCCTACTCTCTTAGAAATGGCCCCCCATTCCCATCGGTGACCCTGAGACTGAAGACCCCCCGTGCCCAGCAGGGGCACCAGCCGGAAGACATCGATGCCCCTCACATGTGTACTGGGTACATGGTCAGGCACACATATGCACACACAAACCAACACGCATGTACACATGCTGGGCACAGTGGGATTGGTTTCTCACCACCCGTCTGTGCTGTGCCAAGGCAATATTAAAGTGACTTTTTTCCCCCCAAGTTGGAGTCTCTCGCCCCGGCTGGAGTGCAGTGGCACGCTCACGGCCACCACAGCCTCGACCTGCTGGGCTCCGACGATCCTTCAGCCTCAGCCTTCCGAGTAGCTGGAACTACAGGCACACGCTACCACACCCAGCTAATTTTTTGATTTATGTAGAGATGAGGTCTCGCCAAGTTGCCCAGGCAATCCAGTCACCTCAGCCTCCCAAAGGCTGAGCCACCGAGCCCGGCTCTAAGGCAATATTAAAGTGACTTTCTTCCCCCCCGAGTTGGAGTCTCTCGCCCACGCTGGAGTGCAGTGGCACGCTCACGGCCACCGCAGCCTCGACCTGATGGGCTCAGGCGATCCTTCCGCCTCAGCCTTCCAAGTAGCTGGAACTACAGGCATGTGCCACCATGCCTGGCCAATTTTTTGATTTATTGTAGAGACGAGGTCTTGCCATACTGACCAGGCTGGTCTTGAACTGGACTCAGGCAATCCTCTCGCCTCAGCCTCCCAAAGTGCTGGAATGACAGACGTGAGGCACTGCGCTCGGCCTGAAGTGACTTTTGACAAATTGTCTCCCACAGAAGGAGCAGATACCTTGAAAGCCCTGGCCCCCGGTGCTGGGTTGGGGGGCTCTCCCGTCAGGACTGTGCTCTCGGGGGTGGGAGCACGTCCCATTTTCAAGCTGCCTCCAGGGACCAGGTCTGCATATCAGGTGAGCAACTGTTCACAAAGCTGAAAGCAGTCCAGAGCTCGGCCGGAAGCAGGCAAGCATCAGTACTGCCCAGATGGCATGGGGCAGGCTGGGCACCGGGGCCACGGGACGGTGACATCTCTGTATTGTGCTGCGTGGGGAACTGCATGGAGAGTTCCACTGAGTGGGGTCCATCAGCCTCTGCAGAGTGCTAGAAAAGTCTGCAGATGTTCCTGACTCCCCCACCTGCTTGACTGTTTTTTGGACTGGCAGGTTGGCTCAGAGACGCCGTCTCTGGCATTCCAGCTTGGCTACTGGTCTACGTGGCGGCTGAGTCCCCACGTCTGCCCTGAAGACACTCCACCCACCCACGAGGAGGGGACACCGTCCCTGGGGTATGCCCAGTCTGTCTGGCTGCCTGCTGCCTCTTGGCCAGCTTTCTGAGTGCCAGTCACCTCCTGATGGGCGGTCTCAGTGTCCTGACAGAGGCACAGGGCAGGTTCTTTGTTTGATACTAGCATTATGCAAGATTGTCTTCTTTTTTTTTTCCCAAACCGAAGCCATACGCTATCCTGAGCATCCAGAAAGAATGGTGACGTTACAGAAAGGAGGTCAGTCCCCAAGAACGTGTCACACAGTGACAGGCACAAGGCAGGCATAGTGCCTGGTCCCCAGATAGCCACAGATGAGTCGGTGTGGAGGGTGAGAGGGGAGTGGGGAAGGATAAAGCCACACCCACGACCACCGTGGGTGACCCCAGCATGTGGACAAACAAAGCTGGTTCGGACTGAGCTATCTGGGGACGCTGCCACCTGCCAGGCCTTATCTGCCCTCCCAGCCTTCAAGAAATGTCCTCTATAAAAGTGGAAAAAGCCAGCTACATCCTCATGCCAATTTTTGCTCTAACGCAGCTTCACACAATTCCCCGCGCTCGCCTTGGGTCTTTGAAGAGGCTGGACAGTGGCCGGGGTGGCACCCCCAAATCCTCACCCCCTTTCTTTCCCTCTGGGTGGTGCCCCAAATCCTCCCCCCTTTTCTTTCCCTTTGTCTCTCAGTGCAGTCTCATCCGTGCCAAGACACCACTTTCAATTTTTTTTTTTTAATTAAAATACTGTTATACCCAGTGGAATGCAGCAGCAATCCTGGTATAGGGTGGCATACCAAAACAGCCATGTTTACATTTTAAATATTTACGATAACTTAAACATACAGACACACATCATGGTCTTTGGCAGAAAACGTTCACAGCACAAAAAAATACTTTAAAAGAAATACCAAATATTAATCCAAAATATATTAAGTTGTTTTTTTTCTTTCACAATTTTTTTTTTGCCTTTTTTTCTCTTTTTTTCTTTTTGCTTTGTAAACAACGCACATGAACCAAATGTATTTTTCAGCTTTCAACAGGGGTAGGGGAATTAAAAAAATATGCAATTGTCCAGCAAATGCAAATGTTTAAAAAGGAAACTTGAGGAACCAAGGGAGTAAAACAACAAAGGAAAAAAACAAAAACAAAGATTCAAGGAGAACTAAAAACAGTAAAAACAAAACTGCTCAAACCCACCAATAGCTCCTGGGGCTGAACTGGGGGGGCTCTTAAGACCAGAAGTCAAAGTCACTGCTGCTTGGCAGGCTGCCAAACGGGCGCTTCACCCCAATTTCCAAGTATCTGCCCTGCCTCGGGGCGCTGGGCATGCATAGTTTGAGGGGCCAGCCTCGTGGGCTCCGTTCGGAGAACTGTTTGAGTCTTATCTTGTAGCTGGTTAATTGGTTTTCGTCAGCATCATTCCTCTTCCAATTCCTCCGGTGGGAACAAAGACACGACAGGAATAAGACAACCTCGTTTCCTCAGAGAAAACTGGTGCTGGGTAGGCTACCCAAGCCTACACACGGGCATGGCAGAAGTCCACCTGCGGCGGCTCATTTCATCTGGCTCAGGGTTTACAACCAAACTGACAGGATGTCCCAGGGACAATAGCTGTGGGGCCCTGTCGAGAGGCTGCTGATGGGGGGGTTCCCATGGGCATTTAATACAGGGCTCAAGATGGAGGAAAAGGCAGCCAAGACCCCGTGAATCAAGCAGCGTTCAGATCCACGGGCCAAGAACTTGAGAAGAAGTGATGGGGAGGCCAGGCAGGAGTTCCAGGGAAACACTGCCCAAGAAGACACATCTGAACCGGCACGCCTCAATCCTGTTCCACGAGAAAGGGAATTATATACAAACTGCACCCTGCCACCCAGTCCACTTAAATGTCCCCAGCCCACACCAGTGAGAGGGTGAGGCTGTGACTTCTGCAAGAATAACGCGCCCAGGAGTCCCCAAAAGATTCAAGTCTCCGTGATCCCAAGGAGGCTGTGAAGAACTGGAGAGCAGACAAGGCTGGCTGGGACCAAACTTAGCAGGGGAACAACACGGTTGGCTCGAGGAGCAAACCAGGCTGCCTGGAGTCCACGGGCAGCCATCCTTGGAAACCAAGTCTCTCAAACCGAAATATCCTCTCCTTCCCTGCCTGAGTGCCAACTGGCAGGGCAGAGGGGACTCAGCTCCTTCTGAGCTTTCAGTTTCTACCCGAGCAGCAAGCCTCGGAATCCTCGTGCTCCGCGGACCCAGGAGCAGTCTCCTGGGGTGCTGGTTCCCTCACAGCTCTCCTCCTGGCTATGACACTCCTCTCGGGCGCCCGGAGCCACAGGGTCAACGGGAACAAACGTCCGGATGGGGAAGGGACAGAAGTAGCAGATGCAGGGGCTGGAATGGCCGAGATCAGCGGAGGGTTGAGGGCGGGGGGGATGGCTCAGGGTCCACGAGCACCACCCTCATTCAGATCAGTATCTCCACCATGTCGGACAAGTCCTGGCCTCTGGCTGTCGCTGCGGGGTCTGGAGAGAGAAATCACACAGGCAATACCAGTGAGTGTCACCAGGGTGTTTTTTAAAACTCCGGTACATTTTTAAAAAACGAGGCTCTTGCTGGGTGCGATGTGGTGGCTCAAGCCTGTAATCCCAGCACTTTGGGAGGCGGAGGCAAGAGGATTGCTTGAGCCCAGGGGTTCGAGACCAGCCTGGGCAATTTGGCAAGACCTTGTTCCTGCAATACATCAAAAAACTAGCCCAGTGTGGTGGCGCACGCCTGTAGATCCAGCTCCTTGGAAAGCTGAGGTGGATGGATCGCCTGAGCCCAGCAGGTTGAGGTTGCGGTGGCTATGAGCGTGCCACTGTACTCCAGCCTGGGCGACAGAGTGAGACTCTGACTCAATCAATCAGTTAATCAATAAAAACGAGGCTCTTCCCTTTTTCCACCTCTGCAACAGAGTGAGACTCCAACTCATAAATAAAAAACTAACAAATAAATACAAAGCTCTTTCCTCTTCCCGCCTCCACTGCCCAGGTACCCAGGTTCCCGTAACTTGGCCAAACAAGCACCAGGCTCTGTTCCCCGCCCCCCTCCTCTCAGCCCGGACCATCACCCTCCGATGTGGAAGATGTTATTTGTTTCTAGCTTTGAACGGGCTGGAGGGCTTGGAGGGAGGGACGGAGAGTCCCAAGGGAGGCTGCAGCATTCTTGCCATGCCTGTGGTTTTCTGAGATCATGAGACGCAGGCAGGCATGCAGAGGCCGATGTGAAAGAGGCGTGGAAAGAAGAGACTGCATCTTCTCGAACGTCTCCTTCCCGGACCCTGGAAGACAGTCTCCTAACTCGAGGGTGCCATCAGGATGACTTGCTGGGCACCGTCCTCTCGGTTTTCAGATTGGCAACTCACCAAGGAAGGGAGACCATAAGTTAACTACAAGAGCCAATGCCTCCCATTCCTTGCTGGTTGCTTTCTTTCTAATTCTGGATCATCTTTCTCTCTCTCTCTCTTCTTTTTATTTTTTGAGTTGGAGTCTCACTCTGTCGCCCAGACTGGAGTGCAGTGGCCGCTCCCGGCCACGGCAGCCTGGACCTGCTGGGCTCCGGCGATCCTTCCACCTCAGCCTTCCAAATAGCTGGAATTACAGGCGAGCGCTACCATGCCCGGCTAATGCTTTTGATTTATTGTAGACATGAGGTCTCGCCAAGTTGCCCAGGCGGGTCTCGAACCCATGGGCTCAGGCAATCCACTCACCTCAGCCTCCCAAAGGCGTGGGATTACAGGCTGAGCCACCGAGCCCAGCATTTTTTTTTTTTTTTTGAGTTAGAGTCTCACTCTGTCGCCCAGGCTGGAGTGCAGTGGCACGCTCAGGACCGCCGCCGTCTCGACCTGCTGGGCTCAGGCAGTCCTTCTGTCTCAGCCTTCCAAGTAGCTGGAACTTCAGGCCTGTGTCACCATGCTCGACTAAATTTTGATTTATTGTAGGGACGAGGTCTTGCCAAGTCGCCCAGGTTGGTCTTGAACCCGTGGGCTCAGGCAATCCTCTCACCTTGGCCTCCCAAAGTGCTGGGATGACAGGCGTGAGTCACTGTGCCTGGTTTTGATCAGTCTCTAATCAGGGTATCCATACCCTTTCTCTGGGCGTCCAGCCCCCCTCCTGTCCATCCCGAGGTGGGCCAGGCCCCCTCCTCACCTCTCACTATGCAGGGCACCCCAGGAGGTGTAGGCAGGGACCTGGCAAGCCAGGACCTTAGTGTCCCTGCTCATACCCACTGTGCCCTCTGCCCTGCTGGGCTCGGAAGCTGGGGGGAGTGTGGGACTTACCCAGAGAGGCTGCCCGTTGGCCGCTGCTGCACCCCAGAAAGCTGTCGGGCTCCAGAGCCAGGCAGGCTGAGGTGTTGTCTGGGCCATCCGTCTGGGTGCTCCCGTCTCTGCTCCCATGTTTGGCATGGGCAGGGAGTGGGGCTGTGGCCATTGGCTCTTCCGCGGGTGCCCTGTCTACTAGAATGGTAGGGGGTTCGTGGTTATCGTCTTGCGTATGAGATGGGGCCCTGACAAACACTCTCAGGTAACTGTCCCTACCGGGGTCTCGAGGGGGTGTGGGTTGTTTGTGATTCGCAAGAACTTTGGTTAAGACGAAGTGTTTCAAGTAGGAATAACTTTCGGGCTGGACTGGTCTCCAAATGTGTTGAGTGGTGGATCCCTTCTTTGTAGATTACACTTCTTAGACTTTCTGTGGCATCACTTTGAGGAAGGAGAGAGCTTGCCTAGAAGGTGCATTTGCACAGGAAGCTCTAATTTTCTTAAATAGTTTGGTGGTTGGGGCCAAAGGGAGATGGAATATATACACGGAGATAAGGGCGAAACACTTCTTTGCACGTTGGCTAATAGACAGGGGCTGCAGGGGCGCTAGAGCCACTGGGAGAGAGGCAGGAAGCCCTGGCTCCCATGAGCCTAAATTTTGGGAGGAAAGGTCTGGGGATCTGTGTTCAGGCCCAAGAGGACACCTCTATATCCTGTCTACGCGCCGGCCTCCTCTCACCTGGAGACAGCCGGGCAGGGCCATCTGCCAGTCGCTCGCTGGACGAGAGCCCTTGCCAGCCCTGGGTGCCTGCCGCCACAGCTGTGAAGACAGATGGCACTGACTTGGCGGGCCGCAGGGAGCCCTGGGTGGCCTTGCAGGGGTCTTTCCTGGAGCGCTGCTGAAGGACCTTGATCACGGCATCCTTCTCCAGGATCTGGGCGTGAAGCACCTTCAACCTGAGGGGTGAGAGGCCACGCCCACGCAGTCAGACCTACAAATTCGGTGGCCTCCATACTTCCTGCCACGTGGAAGTCGGAGGAAAAGTCCCCTCCACAGCAGGGATAGACCCCCTTGACCCTGCAGCAGGCGCCTGTCATTGACCTTCAGAAAGGCCATCCCAGCTCTGGAACGGATGGGATGCTCTTAGCGCCCAGCCTCTGAAAGCTGTCAGTGCCATGAGGGCTTGGGCCCTTCTCACACAAGCAAAGACCGGTTCTAGCTGGGTGCAGTGGCTCACGCCTGTAATCCTAACACTTTGAGAGGCCAAAGCGAGAGGACTGCCTGAGTCCATGGGTATGAGACCAGCTTGGGCGACATGGTGAGAGCTCGTCTCTACAACCAATCAAAAATTAGGCGGGTGTGGTGGTGCACGCCTGCAGTTCCAGCCACTTGGAAGGCTGAGGCAGAAGGATCACCTGATCCCAGAAGGTTGAGGCTGTGGTGGCTGTAAGCATGCCACTGCACTCCAGCCTGGGTGACAGAGTGAGACTGACTCAAAAAAAAAAAAAAGGGTTCTGGAATCATCTTGTAATGATAGTAGCACAGCCCCTGCCCTGGAGCGCCATACTGCAGAAGGGAAAACCCAGAGCCCTGACCAATGATCCCTATTCCACAGGGCTCGCCCCCAGGCAGACCAAGAACTTGGCTGGTGTTTCCAGGAAACGCCATGCTCATAGGCCAGGCGAGGGATATGCAGGAGGGGGTTGCCGAACTGTGTGGGGAGAGGGGCTTATTTATCAAGGATCGAGGACAGGGAGGGGACTGGACGCTGCCACCCCTATGCTCCCACCCCAGGGGTGTGGGCCTGGCCTGCGATGGCGGACCTGCTTTCCACCTCCTGATGCCTGTGGCCGCCAGCAAGCAGCCCCTCGTTGAAGCTGCTGCTGGGTGAGGGCTGCGGGGAATGTCGGATGAGAGTGGTGTCGCGCTGGGCGGCAGCTGTGGCAGCCGCGTCCATGGCAAACTGCCTCATGGCACGTTCTTCCAAATACTTCTGCTCCCACTTGGTCATGTCGGCCTCCAGTGCCAGGATCTGCTCTTCCTTCTCCCGCAGCTGCTCTGACAGCCGCAGGGCGCTGAGCTCTGGGGATCCGCCACTGCCACTGCCACCACCGGGCATGCCCGCCTGTCTCTGCAGAGCAAGGAGCACGCGGTCAAGGGTGGAGCTTGGCACGTGGCGGCCACTGGGCCTGGTCTCCACAAAGACTCCCTCCTCCACGTGCATGTCCAGCCACACAGAGCACACACTTCCCCCTCTGCCTCCACCAGAGACAGAAGAGAAAGTGGGAATCCCCATGCCTCTGTCCTGAGGACACAGGTGGCTATAGAAATGATTCCCCAAACTGAGAAGGGCAGTGCTACCAACAACTGCACTGGGACAAGTGGTGTAAACTAGAACAGCACTGAACCAACTGGGAGGTTCGTTCACCCTACCTCCGTGGGAACATCAAGGTCGGGAGGAGAGACACGACTGCCTGATGTGTAAACAGCAAGAGTTGCTCGCATAGACGTCCAAAGCCAGGCAGAGACCAGGCTCACGCAAGCATCTTCCCTCCCGATCTTGGGGACACACGTGAGCTGGCTGGTTCCTGACCTATCTTCTCTAGCAACCAGGGACACCCAGCCCTGCTGCTGTCGAGGACAGGAGTCCCCTGAGGCTGCAGGCGGGCCCACGGGCTGAGTCTCCGCTAAGACCAGCGAGCGCGCGCCAGGGACCACGCATGCGCAAAGGACAACGACCGCTCGCCCAACCCCCAGAGTGCCCGACCCTAGCGGGAGCTCCCGGGAGCTCGTCCTTGGCCTCCCAGCGGGATGTCAGGAGCCGGCAGGGGGCTGGCACCCCGGCCGGTGCCCGGCTGCCGCCGCCTGCGCCCTCCGCAATTCACCTGCTGCGCCCGCAGGGCCTTGAGCTCCTGCTCCAGGCGCGTGCGCAGACGCAGCTCCAGCTGCTCCCGCTTCTCGCAGGCCGCCTGCAGCTGCCCCAGCGCCTGCTGCAGCCGCTCCACCTTGTCCACGTAGGCCTGCTTCTTGCGCAGCTCGTCCTCGGCCCGGGCCGCGCGGCCCTGGGCGTTGCCCAGAGCCTGCTCCAGCAGCTCCGCGCGCCGCCGCTGGTCCTCGATGGCGCCGCGCAGCAGGGCCATCTCTCGCTCCAGCTTCTCCTGCTCCTGCTGCTGCTCGAAGCCTGCGGGGAGAGGGCCGGGAGCTCCATCAGGGAGGGACGGGCGGCGGCCCCGGCTGGCCCGCCGCTTCTCATCCCCTCAGCAACTCCGGGAGTTGGGGGCCGGTGGGAGCCCCCTTGCACGGCAGAGGAAACAGGCTAGGTTAAGTCAGGAGCAAAGGGCAAAGCCCAACCCTGGGACCCTGATGGTAACAACCGGGCTAGGCTGCCTCTCTACTGGGACAGGGCGCTGTCACCGGGCAGCCCCGAACACTGTCTGCTTGTGCCACGTGCCACCGTTTCTGTTTTCTTTTTTGGAGTCAGAGTCTCACTTTGTGGCCCTGGCTGGAGTGCAGGGGCACGCTCATGGCACTGCAGCCTTGACCTGCTGGGCTCAAGCGATCCTTCCGCCTCAGCCTTCCAAGTAGCTGGGACTACAGGTGTGCGCCACCAGGCCCGGCTAATTTTTTGGATTCATTGTAGAGGCGAGGTCTCGCCAAGTTGCCCAGGCGGGTCTCGAACCCCTGGGCTCAGGCAATCCACTCACCTCGGCCTCCCAAAGTGCTGGGATTATAGGCGTGAGCCACCGCGCCCGGCCTGTTCTTTCTTTTTTTGAGTAGGAGTCTCACTCTGTCGCCCAGGCACCAGTGCAGTGGCACTCTCACTGCTGGGCTCAAGTGATCCTTCCACTTCAGCCTTCCGAATAGCTGAAATCACAGGAACATGCCACCATGTCCGGCTCACTTTTTTTGATTTATTGTAGAGATGAGGTCTTGCCAAGTTTTCTAGGCTGGTCTCGAACCCCTGGGCTCAGGCAATCCTCTCGCTTCCGCTTTCCTAAGTGCTGGGTATTAGTGGGAGACACCCCGCCTGGCTGAGATATCACCATTTCCGAAACACCTTCACAATTTCCCTTGAACTTTGTGAGAACAAGAGACTAGTCAGGTGGGAACTGTGAGGCCCATTTACAGAAAAAAACACCTGCAGGCTCAGGTGGGCTGTGCCCTGGTCATCACTCAAGGGGGAGAAGGAAGGAGGGGAATCGAGAACCACATGTGCTGTGCTATGAGCCAGGCATTAGGTGGGGTTTGTGACCCCCAACTTACAGGGGAGGCAACACAGGAAGTGAGCGGTCTGCCAAATGGGGTCCCAAGCTGGCCTGATTCCACAGCCCCAGGCTGCTTCTGGCTGTGCCTTGAGGTGTTTGCACCTGCAGGCACCCAAAGTGGGCCCTAGGGCTCCTTCTGGGAACCAGGCCTCTCCTGTTAGGGCCACATTTCCATCCGTGGAGACCCCTGAGATGTGGACAACCAGGCTCAGTAAAAATTCTGCAGCACAATTAAAATGACTCTGGTCCAAAGATTTGTGTCTGGCAGTCCTGCTACCCTGACTTTTAAACCATCCCAGGGAAACTCTGCTCAGAGACCTCCACCAAGTTGCCGAGACACACGCCTGCCCCTCGGGACAGCCAGGGCTGTGGGGCCACTTCATGAACTCAAAGCCACCGTCTCTAGAGCAGCGGTCTGACTCAGCGGCACACGTGGTCACTGAACACTGGAAACGTGGCTGGTGAGATGGGGGGACCTGAATTTTTAATTTCATTTGGCTCCCATTAATTTCCATCTTGGGGCCACGTGTGGCTAAGGACCCATCAGACAGGACAGTGCAAGTTCTGGAATAAAAGAGGGAAGGCTTGGGACCCTGGCATGCAGGAGGGAGGACTCATGGGCCCTGGGGCAGGGCAGGGAGGACACGGGTCAGCTCTTGGCTCACTGTGGATTTTTGAAGACTGAGCCTAGGCTGGCCTCCTTCCCTGGCGTGGAAGGGAAAGACGGGAAGGCCAATATTATCGAAATTCATCTGTTTGTACTCTGAGATGGTTTCGCATTCTGTGAGTAGGGTGATGGGCAGAGAGGTTTGGGCTCAGAGACTCCCCCATGTAGGATCGCCGAGCCCCCCGGCTTACAGGGTATGCAAGGCTTACATCTCATCCTAGCCTTGGCATGACTCTGGGAGGAGACCCTGAGGCTGGAGAGGGGAAAAAAACATGCCCAAGGGGGCAGAGCTAAACAGTCAGGCCTCGGGTCTCAAGGCCAGATTCCCAGGATGGGCAGGGTCTGCCCCAAGGGGCTGGGGGCTGTATGGCTTGCTTAGGAGGAAAAAAACGGATGGCACTGGTGATAGTGGCCACGCCTCCCTAGTGCAGACTGAGGACCGGCCAACCTAAGAGACATCTTCCCCGAGAATTCCGCCTATTCCCCGCAGTCCTTTAAAACGGCTGTTGAGGGGCAAGAAAGAATGGGTCTGGTTTCCCCTCCCTCGGGGAGGAGGGGCCCGTGGACCCAGCCTTCTGCTTCCAGAAACTCCCTGCGGCCCTGTCCACCCTCTGAGACCCTGGCAGGGCTGGGAGGCTTCAGGCCCTGGTCATCCCCAGCCACGAGGACCCCGATGAAACCAGGGGCCTGTGGGGTTCTCAGAGAGGAGAGCTCCCCGGCAAGAAGCCCGCCCGGGTGGGGGTGGGAGAGGGCAGGAAGGCAGGGGAGGCGCGGGGGGGGGAAGGGGGACGTCCCAGTCTCCCTTGGTGTCCGCGCTCCCTCTTCCCAAAGTGTGCTGTGTGCATGGGAGGCAGCGGCGGGGGGGGGGGGTCCCGGAGCGGAACAGCCAGTGGCTCTGGAATGCCAGGCATCCAGGTCACCCGCGGCTGCAAGATTAATGGCTCCAGCAAGGAGCCAAGAACAGCCTGGCGCTGGGCCGCTCCCCGGGGAGCGGAAACGCCTCCCTCCTCACCCCTCACCCTCTGCAAGCTCCCAGAAACCCGCCCCCTGACTTCCTTTCTCTGGCAGAGCCAGGCTCTAAAAGGTCCCCCCTGCTCCATGGACACCCCCTCCTCCCTGATTCCCATGGGCAAGCCCCAGGGCGGTCCCCTCCCCTTCCTCCCTCGCTCCCAGAGACCCTGGCCTCCGCCACCTCATTCCGTCCAGTCAGAACAACGTGGCCCACCTCCTGCCTCTGCCCTCTCCTCTGTGCTTTGAACCCCCCTGGAAAGGGGAGCTGCAAGAGCTTAGTCTTAGTCTTCAGGCTGTTCCTCACCGCCAGACCTTCCCCCCCACCAACTGTGACACCCACAGCAGAGTTCCTTGATCCTCTCCTTCCCTGCCATTTCTCCCACTGCCAGCTTAGCACTCCCTTGGCCGCCCCCCTGCCATGCAGCTCGCTCGAGCCATCCTTGATCCTGGGCTCCTGGCATCCCCAAAGAGCCTCTCTTTGGACCCCAGGGACCTGGTCACTAGTCCCTAGGACCACGGAACACCTTTGTTCTCTTGAGAAGTGGGAAGTGGCACCTTCTCTTGACAGACGAATGAACAAATGAATGGACTAGTCAATGGACTTATCGTCCCTTCAGGGATGCTTGAATCACACACTTTACAGAGAAGCCTCTCTCTAAAATAGCTTTCCTTGTTATTAGTCAGCCTTCCCTTTATATTTATTTAGAGACAGGGTCGTCTTTGTTGTCCAGGCTGGAGTGCAGTGGTGTGATCACAGCTTACTGCAGCCTTGAACTTCTGGGTTTGAGTGATCCTCCCACCTAAGCCTCCCAAGTAGCTGGAACTAAAGTGCACGCCACCCTGCCTGGCCAATTAAAAGAAATTTCTTTTTGTAGAGACAGGGTCTCACTATGTTGCCCAGGCTGGTCTTCAATGAGGGTCAAGGGATCCTTCCTGCCTCGGACTTCCCAGTTCTGGGATTACAGGCGTGAGCCACCGTGCCTGCCCGGAACCCGTTTGGAACGCACCTGTTGGTTAAGCTCTGGGCCCCCATTCTTTGCCGTCAGGCTGCCATATTGTGGCCCAGCTCACCTTCTCTCCAGCTTCTCACGTGCCCCCAGGCACCCTCCACCTTTCTGTTGCCAGGAACTCTGGGGAATCTCTCAGACTCCTTCTCCTCCTCCACCCTGCCTGTCTCCAGGGCTACCCTGCCCTGCCACTGTCCAATACACCTCCATTTCTGACCAACTTGTGTTGATGGCCAGCACCACCGCCCGGCAAGCCACTGCTCCCAGCTTTCCCTCTTGGTATCAGTCGGTCTGGTCTTCCCAAGAGATACAGAATCGGATTTAATTCTTTTTTCTTGGAGTAGGAGTCTCACTCTGTCACCCAGGCTGGAGTGCACTGGCACGCTCACAGCCACCACAGCCTCCGCCTGTTGGGCTCAGGGGATCCTTCCACCTCAGCCTTCCAAGTAGCTGAAGCTATGGGCATGTGCCACCACGTCAGGCTAATTTTTTTATTTATTGTAGAGACGAGGTCTCGCCAAGTTGCCCAGACGGATCTTGAGCTCTGGACTCAGGCAGTCCTCTCGCCTCCGCCTCCCAAAGTGCTGGGGTTACAGGTGTGAGCCACCCTGTCCAGAGGATTTAGTTCTTTGGAAGCCCCTCCCCATCACCCAGACCCAGTCTAGTTTTAGGTGTGCAGGAGGCACTCAGTAGACCTGTGCCCAGAGTACCACTTTACAAGGTGGAGGGCCAACCCTCCATGCACTGCAGGACTGCAGTGGTTGGGACCATCTGCATACCTGGCCAGGCTTCCCAGTGGGACCCCGTACTCACTCTGAGCAAGCAGCTTGGCCACCATGTCCTGGCTGCCGGCCTGGGCCTCCTGCGTCTTGCTTGCCAGACGGCGGTTTGCAGACTCCAATCTCTCTGTTTTAAACGAAAGAAAAGACATTTTGGTGTCACGTGAAGCTGCCGCCCTGGGGTTTTCCCTGAGGTCCTATCTGTGGGACTGCACCCTCCAAGCTAGGCCTGGACTTCCAGAGAAGCCCCAGCTCAGCTCAGGGCCCATTGAGGAGGGAGCATCCTCCATTAAGAGCCATATGCTGTGCCTGAGCCCACGGGTTCGAGACCCACCTGGACAACTTGGTGAAACCTCATTTCTACAATAAATAAAAAAATTAGCCGGGTGTGGTAGCGCGCGCCTGTAGTTCCAGCTACTCGGAAGGCTGAGGCGGAAGGGTCGCCAGAGCCCAGCAGGTTGAGGTTGCGGTGGCCGGGAGCGGCCACTGCACTCCAGTCTGGGCGACAGAGTGAGACTCCAACTCAAAAAAAAAAAAAAAGAGCCACATGCTGGACCACGTCAGGGAGCTCTGTGGGGCGGATTCTGGGTCCGGAACAGAGACAAGCATGTCTCCACCAGGGTGGCCCCAAGGTGTTTCAGCCTGGACCCTTCCAAGTCAATTTATACTTATTTAACAGAGAATCTGAGCCCGGTGCGGTGGCTCACCCATATAATCTAAGCACTTTGGGAGGCGGAAGCACGAGGATTGCCTGAACTCAGGGGGCCGAGACCAGCCTGAGACAATGTGAGACCTTGTCTCTACAATAAATCAAAAATTAGCTGGGCATGGTGGCACATGCCTGTGGTTCTAGCTACTTGGAAGGCTGAGGCAGAAGGATCGCCTGAGCCCAGCAGGTCAAGGCTGCGGTGGCGTGAGCATGCCACTGTACTCCAGCCTGGGTGACAGAGTGAGACTCTGACTCAAAAATGAAAAAACCCAGTCTGAATTTCCTCCCGGAGCAGAGGCACCATGCCCTCCCCCGTCACTGCCTATCTTCTCACAGGTGCCCTGCTCTCACCTCTAAGGTCCCGGTTGAAGTCCTGCAGTCTCCTCATTTCACTGTCCATCTTGTTCCGCATGGTCTTCTCCAGGGCCTCACGCTTGGAAGAGGCCCTGGTCAGGCTCTCGTGGGCCTCAGAGAGTCGCTGGATTTCACTTTCCAGCTGCAAGAGGAAGACAGCCAAGCTGAAGGAGGGGCAGGCTCCCAGAGGGTGACCCAGGATGGTCGCTACTCTCTGGCAGAAGAGAGAGAAACGGAGGACACAGGCAGGAGCAGACAGGGCGCTTGGCTCTGGCGGGAGGGTCAGAGGCTTGTAGCCTCCCGAGGTGGACCAGACTACCAGGACCAGCAAACAAGGGCCCATCAGCTGCCCCAAGGGCCAGGGCCAGGTACCCGGGAAGCAGCATTCTACTTCTGGCTGGCTTTGGCCAAGAAATCTGAGCACAGGGAGCCAGGAGTGGGCACAAAAGGCTTCAGCCACGTCCTGGCCGGCTTGACTTCCCTGGGACACCACACCACAGGACAGTCCCGGGAGGCCTGAGGCCACCTGCCGAAGTCTAACCTTAGCACAGAACTGGAAAGCCTTCACTGAGAAGGCAGGCACCAAACCCAGGTCCCACCCGCCCTGGCCTGAGCCTCTGCTCCTCCAGTGCCAGCCACCCACCCAGAGGCCAGCCTGGCCCCGGCCGCCCCTCCCTCTTGGCTGCCGGCAGGTTCCGCACGTGCTCCCGGCTGGCCTGCGATTCCAGCACGTCGCTCGGTTCTTTCCAAGAGGAGGGGCTTCCTGGTTGGCCGGGGCTGGCTTGGAACAGACTTGCTGTTGTGTGGGGGACACAAAGGCCTCTCTGTGGGAGGTGTCCACAAGAGGGGGTGTGTGCAGGGCAAGGGTGCGAGTCTGCAGCGAGCTGGTGAATGGGCTCTTTCTAATCACCCCTGGCCAGCAACTGCTCGTGCTCCGAATCTGCTCCGCCGCCCCTCGGCTGTTCCCCAGCTGTCGCAGCCGGCTCGGGGGGGCGCCTGAGGGGTGAGGGAGGTGGAGGACAGAGGGCTGGGGGGAACTCCAGTCGGACACAGGCTTCCAAGCTCCTGGGCCTCCCCGGGCCACCCACCTTCCCCCGGCCGAGGCCCCCCCCACCGGGCCTACCTTCTCAATGCGGCCAGCCTTCTCTGCAGAGCTCTCCAGCTCCCTCTGCAGCCTGGCATTCTCCCTCAGCAGGGTCTCCATCTGGGCCAGGTGGGCGCTGCCCGCGGCGGCCGAGGAGGCCTGGCTGATCCCCGGCCCCTCCGCCCCGGGCGGACTGAGGGAGCTCAGGGGGCCATGGCCGAGAGCAGCCGGATGTGGAGGCAGAGGGTACTCCTGGGGCTGCTGCAGGTACTGGTACTGCTGGTGCTGGAGGAACACGGGGGGCACCTGGGACTGCAGGATCCTGCGGACAGAGGAGACGGTGCCAGAGACTGCCAGGCTCCACGGCTCCCTCCCCAGCCCAGCCCCCTTCTGGGCACACCGGTAAGCCGCGCGATCACGAAACGATTCAAGTGGCCACCACTCAGCCTCCCCAGGGGCAGACAGGGACCCGTGGAGAACGGCCCTTTCCAGATGGTGTCTGTCTGAGGCTCTCAGGGCCAGGCAGCAGGACCGGAGGGCATTTACAGCAGGACGCTTGTCTAGTGCCCAGCCTCATGGTGGCTAAGGCCTCGGAGATCAGCCTGAACAATCCTGGGCCTCCCAGGAGACGACTGCTGAAATACGGCATCTTAAAATCAGGCATGCTGGCACTTCTAGTCAACAGAAGGTTCTCTTTGGGTCTGGAGGCCACATCAACAATGAGTGGGCACCCCGGCTTCCAGGCCTGGGGCCACTCGGAGACTGGGCCCCAGCAATGGCTCCGTGTCCACCCTAAGCCGCCAGTTTTAGGACTGCCAAAGCAGCACACTCAAGCGTCCCCCCCTATTTCAGGCTCTGTCACTCCCTGCTCAGGTTAAGACTCCGGTTAAGGTTAGAGCAGTGAAACGGATGTCCAGGTGAGAGTCGGGCCAATGGGGGTTCAAATTCCGGTTCTAGCTGCTGAACCTTGGGCAAGTGCCTCGGCCCCACGGGTGGGGCCTTCCTCTGCCTCATACGAGGGTCTCCAGCCTCCCCGGGTTGGCGAGGACCACAGCACGAAAGGCCTGGTGGAGGGCTGGGCAGGCAGCGGGCACTCCCAGGACGGCCTGGCCTCCACCCCTCCTAAGAGGACCTGAGCTTACTACTTTCAGTTGAAGGAATAAGTGTGACCCAAACCCTGGGTTTGCTTGGGCGCAGGCGCCACCTTTGGATGACCGTGGTAGCTGAGTTTGGGGGACAGTGTTCTACCGGCCACTGGCACTGATGTGTCACCACCTTCAGGCGTGCTGAGGGAAAGACCTGCTTGGAACAGACTTGCACAAGAGGAACGGAGAATCCAAGGGCCTTTCGGGGGCTCTGTGACTGCCTTCATTGCACGGAGAATTTCCCAAGTCCCAGAAGCCCTACCATTTCCTTCCACTGCTGGGCCCATCACCTCAGCACGCAACTCTCTCACCCCTCTCCCGAAGCCTCCAGCTCCCCAGCTCTCTGGAGGACCCTAGGCTAAAAGAGAGATCCACCCCTAGTTCTCAACGAATGACCTGCGTCCAATCAGCTGAGAGGCTGGGGGGATGTCTTTCTCCTCCGACCCCAGGTAGGGCTTCCAGTAAGAGCTGGGCAGAGGGTCCCTGCGGGCGTGTCCAGACTCTCTCTCCACTGCTAAGTGTGGCCGTGCTCCGGGTTGCTTCAAGAACATGCTCCCCGCCGCACGGAGCCAGACAGACACAACTGGCATTCTTTGGGAATGACTTAGCTCCAAGGAAAAATAGCGGCTCTTTCCCCTTCAGACTTGCTTTCCCTCCCTGGACCCCCGCCCCCAGCTTTTTTGTTCTCCTGTGAACAGTCTGCTTCCTTGCCACAATGATTATCTTTTCCTGACAGGGTTCAGTAAGGCTGGCCCAAGAGAAGAAACCCCGACTCAGCTTCCGACATTCTTCCCGACCTAGGCCTGAGAAGGCAGATAAGGTGGGAGTCGGGAGGCTCCGTCCTCTGGCTCCTCCATACCAACGCCATCGCGTCACTGGTTTCTCGAGAGCCAGGGACAGGCGTCTTTCCCAGGAAAGGCCAAATGGTGGGAACGCGGGTGACTACATGGAGTCTCAGCAGGCCTGGAGAGAGCCAGCCTTCGACCTGGGGCCACGGAGGGAGGGTCTCAAGTCCTCGGGCCCCTCTGGTGGGGTCTCCCGGATTCCCGTGGGGAGGGATAGATGCAGCAAAGACCGGCAATGTTGGCTCAGTCAGCTTCTCTGAGTGAGAAGGCCAAGGCCAAGGTTTCTAGGAACCAGCATTTCTGCACACCTGTGGCTTCTCTGCATACTCACAATCAGCCTCCAGGTCCCTAACCTGACCAGCAGCTTCTCCTGAGCTTGCCTGGACCCACAATCCTCTCCCATGACAGGCTGCAGGCATATGGAAAACCAGGAAAGAAAATGAACAGCAGAGATGGGCAGTCCCTGCCCTGGTGCAGGCGGGAGAGGGGTCTCTAAGGGGTCCGCCTGGTCTTTCCAGCCTCCAGTTAGGAATGCCTCCCCGAAATCAGAGAAAACAGGCTGTCCACATTTGCTTAAAAAACTTCCAGAGCGGCCGGGCTCGGTGGCTCAGCCTGTCATCCCAGCGCTTGGGAGGCTGAGGCGAGTGGATTGCCTGAGCCCATGGGTTCGAGACCCGCCCGGGCAACTTGGCAAGACCACGTCTCTACAATAAATCAAACATTAGCCGGGTGTGGTAGCGCGCGCCTGTAGTTCTGGCTCCTTGGAAGGCTGAGGCAGAAGGATCGCCAGAGCCCAGCAGGTCGAGGCTGCGGTGGCCGGGAGCGTGCCACTGCACTCCAGTCTGGGCAACAGAGTGAGACGCCCACTCAAAAAACCCCCCCCAAAAACCCCCAGAACTTCCAGAGCAGAGCAGGAGGTCCTGCCTTCTTCCTGCTATATTTGGAAGCGGGTTGGCAATGACTCCTAACCTTATCTTTAGGAAATTCTTTCTGAAATCGAACCTTTAACCCTCCCTGCAAGTCACAACCTCTGGGAGCCCCGGTTCCTTGAACGCTGAAGCAGACAATGGTGTCTAGCTCAGAGTTAAGGCAAGGGGCAGTCACCAGCTTCTTGGGGACCTCCGCCCCAGGCATCAGCTCTCCCCCAGGAAGGTGGAGATGGGGCGGGGACCGTGCCAGCTCTGACAAAAGGTGTCCTGGAGATCAGCACGGGAAGAAAGCCAAGAGGCTGTGAGTCCCAAGCCGGGGAGTTACCTGACTTCCGCATGCTGGAAGTGGGGGCTGCCGCGGGCCCGGTGGCGCGGGTCGGTGACAGCAGCAGCGGTCTCATGAGCTAGTACGATGTGCGGGTACTGAGGTGGGGGTCCACGGGACTCTGGACCCTCCGCAGGGGGACCCCTGGGCGGGGGCCCCTGCTGGCTGCGGGCCAGCTGTGGGAAGCTGCGCGAGGAGCTCATGTGGCTGGGGGCCCGCGCGCCGTTCCGCTCCAGGGACAGCTGCAGGAGCCGCTCGCTCAAGGAGCGCACGTGCCCGTGCCTCAGCTCCCGAAGGGCCTCGTCCTGCCGCCGGCTGCCGCCCGGGGCCCCGCGAGGGTCCCGATCCCCGCCATGCGGCCGGGGCCCCGCCTGCTGGGCCGCATAGTACTGCGAGTGGGCTTTGGCCTCCTCATAGGTGGGCAGCTCCTCGCCCTTGCTGGGCTGCGGGCACAGGCGGTAGAGGGTGTTCTCAGCCAGGTGGGCCTCGCCGCCCTGGTGCTCCTGACCCTGGGGCTCCTGCCTGGTGGCCTGCTGCAGCACCTGGCTGTCCTCGGGCGCCAGGATCTCCAGGGAGGCCTGGGGGCTCCCTGTGCCCCCGGCTCCGGCCCCACCCCGCAGGGCCTGTTGCTGGATGGCCAGCAGCGTGCGCGTCTCCGTCAGGTTGCCGTAGCGCAGCTGCTCCTGGATGAGGCGGTGCAGGACGGTGCCCGAGGAGTCTTCCAGCGTCCTCATGCTTTTTCGGCTTGCGCACACCCGCCTGGATGACGGCCAGCAGCACCTGGCCCCAGAGCACCTGGCAGGGGAGCGAGAGGAGAGCAATCAGCCGTGGGAGACGGGGGCTCTCCGTGGGCACAGCCTGGCTGAAGCTTTCCAACAGAGTGAAGCCGGGGGCGACCATTCAAGCCTGGGTTCGAGCACCAGGGCTGCCACCTACTGATGAAGACGCGTTACCATAATCCCTGAGCCTCAGTTTCTCCATCAGAAGAATGTAAAAAATAACTCGCCTCACAGAGTTGAGAATTACAGGCAGTGGTTGTTGAGCGCCTGGAAGACTGTCAATCCTTGGCAAACGGTTGCCATTATAAAATGACATGCATGGAGACCATGCCAGGAGAAAGACAACAGTCGACCAGAAAGCTCGCTGTAGAAGGAACCACGGCTTCTGCTGCCAGCCCCCCAGGAGGCAGCCTGATGGCGACCTGGGGGGGCTGGTCTCCTGCACATCTGGCCACTTGGCCATCCAGCCTAAGGGTGGACAGGGCCCCAGGTCATTGGCAGGTGTTCAGAGTGGGCACAGCCCAGCAGAAGCCCTAGGCAAAGAGCCCCCAGAAGCCTCTGGAATAAAGCTTGCCTGAGCCCAAGCCTGGGCAGTCTGCCTGCTACCCTCTGTACCTGTTCCTCCCACCTTCCCCGAGTCAGAGAGCCTGGGAAGACAGGCTCTCTGTCTCTCCACTCCATCAAGGGCTGCTGACGGTGAGTCTGGGCTCACTGTCAGGGGTGACCTTGGCAGTTAGTCTGCAAGGTGAACAGGAAGGAGGAGGGATGCATCTGAGTTGGAAATACAGGACGAAGAAAGCAAGGCTACACGGGACCACGGTTTTGCCAGATGAGACAAAAGGAAAGGCGCTTCCCATCATGGTCAGTGGCCTAGGTTCTGTCTGACGGCAGCCAGCATGAGTGTTGGAAGAACACGGACGCCTTCGAGGTTGCCATTATTTCCCACAACCGCACACACACGCTACTTGCAAAAGCCCCCACGGGTCCTCTGGGCTCCCAGGGGATGCTCCTGATCTCGGAGTCAAGACTTGGACCAAATGGGGTGGGGTCCTCTGGGCTCCCAGGGGATGCTCCTGATCTCGGAGTCAAGACTTGGACCAAATGGGGTGGGGGTTGGACGCCGGGAGGGGAGGTTTCGGGTTGCAGGGACCTGGAGCTGGGGGCAGGGGACTGAGCATAAGGTGCAGGGAGAGAATAACCGAGAACGGGGTTCCCTCTTCAACTGGGCTCTCCGGGGCTCGCGCCGGGAAGGCGGCCGGCCTCCTCGTCCAGCCTCCTTTCCACAGCCTCCTCCAACGAAAGCCTCCCACCGGGACTCAGGGAAACCAGACAAAACCCACTCAGGGCCTCACTCAGGTCCTGTGTGCATGGGGGGCGGGGTGGGAGGAATGCCGCCCCTCCTCTACCCAAGGCCAGCCCGGTGCCCTGCCGCGGTCCTCTCTCTCCCCCCACCCGACTCCAGCCGAGTTGCCCATCCTTCCTGGCACCCAAGCACCTCCCCCCAGTGCCCCCTGCCCCCCCACACACACGACGAGTAGGTCGGAAGACCCCAGAGTCACCAGAGGCAAAACAAACAGGACTCAGCTCTCCCTGGAGCTCTCTCTGCGGGCACTTCCTAAGTTCATCGCGGCCGGGGCTGCCTGCCCGCAGGGGAGGACCGGGAGCGGCAGGGAGGAACGCCGAGCCTTCCCGGCGAGGCCGGGCGCACCGACGGCGTGCCGGCCCGGGGGCGAGGGCCACCCCCGAGGCCTCTCGCCATCGCGTCCCGGGCGAGCCCCCGGATCCACGTCCCTTCCTCGGACACCCGCGGGCCGGGCCGTTCCCGAAGCCGCGTCGGCCCCCGGCGGGCACCCCGCGGCCTCCCCGAAGGCCGCCTCCGCAGCGAGCACGCGTCGCCGCCCGGCCCGGGCTCCCGCTCGTCGCCGAGCCACCGCCGGCCCCCCAGGCACACACACCCCGGCCCGGCCTCCCGCCCCGCCACGACCCCCGCGCGGACCTCGAGCGCCAGGGCGAGCCGGGGAGAGCGGCCGCGGCCCGGAGGTCTTTAAGCGCCGGCCGCCCCCCCCCCCCCGAGCCTCTTTGTTTTCCAAATACTCCAGCGCTGACGTCACCGGGCTGGACAGCAGGCTGCATTCTTTCTAAGTGAGAGCCAATTCGTGGCTCCGGAGAGGATTTTCCGAGGACAAAGAGGAATTCTTGGGCTAGCTGGGGGCCAAGACACCTGCAGCCCCCGGCCGGCCCAACCGGCCCTCGGGGCCCTGCAGCTCGAACTCCCAGCGGCGCCTCCAGCCCGGCTCCGCGCCACCCCGCCCGGCCGCCCCAACGCAGACCCGACTCTTCCCGGGTCCGCCTCCCGCCCCAGCCCCGGGCGCCCGCGCGGCCCCCGGATCCCCCAGGGCGCGGGGCTCCCCGCGCGGAGCCGCCCCCGCCCGCCGCTGCGCCCAGGACGCGCGGCCGCGGGTCCCGGCGCCCGGAAACGGCCGGGCCGCAGCGACCCCGGACCCCGAGCCCCCGCGGCCCCCCTTACCGCCGCGGCCCGCGAAGCAGCCCCGACCACGCGGCCCGGCTCCACGCGGCTCGGCCCGGCGATGCGCTCCCCGCGGCCGCGCCGACGCTCTGGCCGTTCGCGCCCCGGCGCGCAGCCCCAGGCTCGGCCCGCGCCGGAGGCGGCTGCTATGCCAGGAATGCGAGAGTTTCAGGTTCCCCCTCGGGATCAAAGCGAACCACAAATAACCTCTCCGCGCGCCGCCCTCCTCCGCCCTCCGCCCGGCCCCCGCCTTCCTCCGGGGGGCGGCGCTGCGGCCGGGCGCGCGCCGGCCCCGGCTGGGTCCCCGCCGCCCCGCGCCCCGCGCGCCGCGCCGCGCCCCCGCCCCGCCCGCCGTCGGAGCTGCAGGGGCGCGGCCGACCCCCGGCGCGGCGCCCCGCCCCGCCCGCTCGCACCCTTCGCCCCGCACCCATCCGAGGGCGACGCCGGGACGGACGCCGCGCGTCCTGGGTGGCCGCGGGCGGGGCCCTGCGGGGTTGTGCGTGTCCGGGGCGGGCGCCGGAGGGCCGCGGGGCCGTCCGTGTCCGCTCGGCGGGCCCCGTGCTCGGGCGGGGAGGCGACTCCGCGTCCCGCCGCCCGGCCTTTCCCTGCCGGCCCCGCCGCTTCCTCCCCCCAGCGGCAACCTTGGAATTGCACTTTTGTTTACAAACACCTTCTCCAGCTCTCTGACGGCTCGTCTTCACCGGAAGGGTGAGTCGGGGTGGAAAAGTCGGGCCGGCTCGACCCACCCGGCCGCCCGAGGCACCCGCCGCCGGGCGCTCCGGCCGGCTGTCTCCCACGGCCGTCCCCCGGGCGCGCGGCCGGCGCCCACCTGCTTTCAGCGGGTGTTAACGCCGCCGTCGACTCAGTCTTCCCCGTCACGCTCCCGAGAAGTCCTGCTCTCGTCCCTGTGCTCTCCAGGAGAAAACCGAGGACCGGAGAGGTTCGGCAGCCAGCCCGGGGCGGCGCGCGCGCGGAGCCAGGGGACACTGGACCGCCTGGTTTTTCATTCTGAAAACCTTTCTGTGGCCAGGCTCCCTAGAGGGGCAGGACAGACCCTGGGGACCCGCCTTTCTCTGCCAGCCCCCTCCCGCTCCCGTCATCTCACGTCCCCTCGCACGCCTGCCAGCCAGGGGCCCTCCCTCACACCCTCTGTGACTCTGCTTGTCCCTCCTCCGCAGGCACCCTCCCCTCTGCCTCAGCCCCCTCCTCCCCTACCTCCCACCAGGCTGTGGCCCTGGGAACCCCTTCTTCGGAAAGCTTGCCCTTCCCTTGCGCCTTCCATGCCCCCTCTCGGTGCCATGCCCGAGGCTGACCACACAGGGCCTCTCAACACATCCCCTGCAGAGGGAGACGGGGGGTGGGCAAGTTCCAGCCCTTCCACCTGGAGAGTCTGGACTGATTCTACCCCTGGCTGGGTCCACCCCTCCTCGCCTCCGCTTGCGAGTTTCAGGTTCACTGGAGGGATCCGGGGACAAGGAAACTTTGCAAGCTCAATAGCCAGGGACTCTGTTAATTTTTAATAAAACCCTCACAAAAAGCGCGTGTTTGTGTGTGCGTGTGGTTTACTTGGAAGCCAAGTATCGCATCTCAAATCGTGATTGGATCTGAGAGGGTTGAGGAAACGGGTCATTCGTGCCAAGCTAAGGGGCATTTGGCCAACCAAGGGCCGCCTTACAAAGAAAAGCTGTGGCCAGTTTACCACTGTCCTCACTAGATACAGGAGGTTGGAATTTTATGAATGAGAAGGAAGAGCGGGTGGTCTTACCTTATGGCCACATTCTTTCTGGAAACACTTGGTGCAGGTATGAGAGTGGGCGTGGACATGTGCACTCCAGGGTTGCAACAGCAGGAACAGGCCTGTCTTTTAGGGGGACAGGGGGCGAGGAGAGACATGACAAAATGCCTGGCACGCAGTCTAGAGATGGTGGCAAGGCTACTGCAGATCAGAACAGGTCGTGTGACTGCTCACCTCTGTGTCCCAAAGGGACAGGAGAGAGAGCAGAGCCCAAACCGGGATGGAAAATTTGCAGGTGCTTTTTCTCCCTTTCTTTTCTCCTCCTCTCTGCAGGAATGGAGGGCAGGCCTGCCTGAGCTGGCATCCACCCCCGGCCCTGCAAGGTTGTTGGTTGAGAGGGTGCACACAACTCAGATATGACAGGTGCAGGAGGGATTCGGTGGCCCCGGGCTGGGTTGCCTGTTCGCGTGGGAATCTTTGCTTACTGCAGGGGAAGAGAGGTCACCCAGTGAGCCAGTGCTCTTCCTCCAACCTACCTTGTCCCCTTCATCTTCTTTTTTTTTTTTTGAATCAGTGTCTCACTCTGCCACCCAGGCTGGAGTGCAGTGGCAAGCTCCCGGCCACCGCAGCCTCGACCTGCTGGGCTCAGGCAATCCTTCCGCCTCAGCTTCCAAGTAGCCGGAACTACAGGCATGTGCCATTACGCCTGGCTAATTTTTTGATTTATTGTAGAAACGAGGTCTCGCCAAGTTACCTGGGCTGGTCTTGAACCCCCAGACTCAGGCAGTCCTCTTGCCTCCGCCTCCCAGTGTGCTGGGATGACAGGCATGGGCCACTGCGCCCAGCCTGTCCCCTTCTTTTTTACCTCCTCCTCCCTCTTCCTCCAGGTTCTTCTCAGATGACGGTGTGGCTGGCTGGGTCAGGAATCCTACTCAGGAAAAATGCAGAGGTGACCCAATTCTCAGAGCAGGCCAGGCTGGAGGCCTTGCCTCTGGAGTGTGCAGCTCTGGGGTGTGGCTGTATCACAGGTGTGTCTAGGGCTTAGCACGGGATCCAGGCACCCACATCCTCACCCCTCCTTTGCCTGGGTCTGGATCTGAGCCTGGTCAATGGCTTCAGTCTGTCCCTGCAGGCCTATCCCACGGCACCTGACCCGAATATGAGGTGAGTTCTTAGTGGGATCCTAACGGCCCCTCCCCTGGTGCTGGAAAGAGAATGGACCCCCTTGCTGCCCAGATGGTTGATGAGTGGAGGAGGGGCTCCAGGGCACAGGGGGCCGCACCAAAGGATGCCCGCTAGTTGTGGAATGCCCTCTTCCGCCTCCCCTGGATGTTCCCGTTGGCAGGTTACAGGAGCAAGAGGCAAAGTCACAGGAAAAGCCTGAACCCAGGGATGGCAGGACCGGTGCTTCCAGGCCCAGCAGCAGCAGACGAGCCGGGTGAGGGGCTCCTCTTTCCGCAACCCTCCTCACTCCCTCCTGCATCTCTCCAGGTCTTGTCTCCCCTAGCCCTCACCTCCCTCTCCCTTCACTCCCCTGCATGAGCCCTGGGGTCTGCGCCAGGCACGAGCCGCCTCACAGGGTCTGTGTCTTTGGGGCCTCAAGCCTCCGGAGTTGGAGCATTTGTGGAATCAGGCCCTACAGTGGTTTAGGCGATCAAAACCACATGGACAGACCACCTAACTCCAGTAAGAATGGCCGTCATCAATAGAACAAAACACAACATGCTGGTGAGGATGCGGAGCCGAGGGAATGCTTCTACCCACCGCTGGTTGCAATGCAAACTAGTTCAACCTCGATGGAAAACTGTGGCGATTCCTAAAAGAACTAGAAACTGACCTTCCATATGACCCAGCAATCCCCTTCTGGGAATATACTGGAAGGAACTTAAATCACTCTACAAAAAAAGATAGCTGCACATGCATGTTTATTGCAGCACTATTTACAGTAGCAAAAACATGGAGCCGTGCTGCCCACTGAAACTGGACTGGATTAAAAAAACTCGTGGTAGGTATATACGATGGAATATTATGCAGCCATAAAGAAGAGCAAAATTATGGACTTAGCAGCAACTTGGATGGATTTAGAGTCTATAATACTCAATGATTTAATCACAGAAGCAAAGAATTGAGTATCACATGTTCTCACTCATAAGCAGACTCTGAACATTTACCATAACACTATAAGAAAAGGATTGGCAGTAGACTGCAGGGGAGTGGGCGCATATTACCGATAAGGGTAACTAATCTCAAACCAGGCAAAGTGGGGGCCAAAGGGAAGCCCAAACTTTACCTGTACGATGACCACTTGTATACCTAATCCTGAAGTGAACCCCACATCTCTAAAATAAAAGAAATTGAAAAAATTCAATCATCATTCCTGCCTTCACACATATAAATATATAGGTAGCAAAATAAAGTATACATTCATAACATCTAAAAAAAAAAGAGGGTGAGATCCTAGAAGATTAAGAAGCCCTGATTTTCCAAACAGCACACACTCCCTGAGGTCCTGGCCTTGGAAAGTCGGGGCTTCCGATGCCCCTGGAGGCCCCCCTGTCCGGAAGGATACTGCACTCACGGGTGTCGACAGCCAAATACACGGATATGCTGCAAGAGGGCACCCATGGCTGTCTGGGCAGCCATCATACTGGGGCAGGAATGGGTGGGCATCTAAGAACAGGCAGACTGGAGCCAGTGAACCATGGAAGACCATTCTGAAATGCACGCGAAGGCCAGGCACAGCTTCTCCTGCAAAGCTCCCTTGTCCTGAGTGGGTACTGGTTTGGTGGACACATGCCACCGCTGCCTGGAAAGATCCTCTGCTCTCAGCCTGAGGCTGCAGGGGGTGCAGGGAGGACACTGAGTTTCCAGCCCTTGTGGAAAGAGACCAGGGCAGGGTTTGCCACTGCCGGGGCAGGGCCAGCACGATGGAAGAGCGCCCTCTGGTGAGTCACGTCCCCAGCCGCGAGGCCCTGGCCACCGTGGGCTCCCTAGGTGGGTCTTGCCTCCAGGTGGGGATTGGGGTGAGCCGGGAAGAGATGCTGGCGTAATCCTGGTGGGAGTAGGGGGAGGTGTTACAAAGGGCACAAGGAAACTGGCGGGGGCGCTGGACTGCTGTGATTGGGGGGTGCATATGACAAAACTTATCACAGGTGTTTATGCTCTTGTTACCATGTAAAGATTGTGAAGAGTTGAATCACAAACTGTGTTCCATGATTAAAGTTTCTTAAACAGCTTTCATTTTTTTTTTTTTTGAGTTGGAGTCTCACTCTGTCGCCCAGGCTGGAGGGCAGTGGCACGCTCCCGGCCACCGCAGCCTTGACTTGCTGGGCTCCGGCGATCCTTCCGCCTCAGCCTTCCAAAGAGCTGGAACTACAGGCATGTGCCACCACACCCGGCTAGTTTTTTGATTTATTGTAGAGATGAGGTCTCGCCAAGTTGCCCAGGCTGGTCTCGAACCCGTGGGCTAAGGCAATACTCTCACCTCGGCCTCCCAAAGTGCTGGGATTATAGGAGTGAGCCACTGCACCCGGCCACAACTTTCATTTTGATTGGAGTTAAATTTTGCTTCATTTAAAAAAATTTTTTTTTGAGTTGGAGTCTCATCTGTTGCCCAGGTTGGAGTGCAGTGGCACACTCACGGCTACCCCAGTGCTGACCTGCCGGGCTCAGGCAATCCTTCCACCTCAGCCTTCCAAGTAGCTGGAACCACAGGCGCGTGCCACCATACCCAGCTAATTTTTTTTTTCCTTTTTTTTAGTTGGAGTCTCACTCCATCACCCATGCTGGAGTGCAGTGGCACGCTCAGGACCACCGCAACCTCAACCTACTTTGCTCAGGTGATCCTTCCCCCTCAGTCTTCCAAGTAGCTGGACCTACAGGCATGCGCCGCCCCACCCAGCTAATTTTTTAATTTATTGGAGAGATGAGGTCTCGCCGAGTTGCCCAGGCTGGTCTCAAACCCGCAGCCTCAGGCAATCCTCTCGCCTCAGCCTCCCAAAGTGCTGGGATTGCAGGCATGAGCCACCGCCCCCGGCTTGTTTCATTTTTTGGTCTGCTTGGTGTTCTGTATATTTGTCCTTCCTTTTTACCAGGCCTCACCCTGCCGGGTGGCATCCCTCCTGGAGAGTGGGACTGGGTTGCCCTCTGATCTGACCAGACAGCTTTCATCTTGAGATCGCTTTTGTCTCCTTTCAACTTTCCTTCTGCTTGGTTCCCCATCTCCTGGATTCCTTCTGTCCTCCTTCTGAATTTTGCCTGTCTAGTAGCTGCCTAAGAATGGAACTGTGGGAGGTTTTTTTTTAAACCATTCATGTCTCAGAGTGTCTTTCTTCCACCCCCACTTACTACTGGTGGTTGGCTGGGTATACGATTCTGGGTTAGAAGTCATCTTTCCTACGTATTTTGAAAGAGTTGTTGCGTTGTACTCTTACTTCCAGGGGTGCTGTTGAGACAAATTATGTGAGTCTGATTGCTGATCCCTGGGTAAAACTGTTTTCTTTTTTTCTCTGGAAGCTTTTAGGATGTTCTCTGCACGTCTGACGTCCTGAAATTTCCCAGGGATGTGGCTTGATATGTTTTTTTGTCCTGTGTCCTGATTGCTTGGTGTACCCTCCCATCTGGTACTACATGTCCCTAAGCTGTGGGAAATGTTCTCATGTGATTTAATTATTATTTCCCCCCAATTTATCTGCCCCCTGTTTTGGAATTCCAGTTATTTGCATGTTAGAACTCCCTAAATGATTATTAAGTCTTTTTTCCTATTATCTTTTCTGAGAAATTCCTTCCCTTATTAATTCAACCCTTCTATATTTTTGCTATTGTTTCTAATTTTCAAGAGCTGTTTCTTGTCCAAGGCCCCTCTTTATAACATCATCTTCTTGTTTCATGAATTAATTATCTTCTCTTCTCTCTCTGGGAGTAGTGATCATAACAAAAGATGTTTTCTTATTCCAATCGCTACGTTATCTATGTTTCCTTGGAGTTCTTTTTTTTTTTTCTGTTTGTTTGTTTTGGTCTCTGTTTTTCGTAGTTAAGGCTTCCCTCAAGTGACTTGGACTCTTGGCTGTCTGGTCCGATTGAAGACGTTTTTGCAGCTGACGGAAGCCCTGTGTGGGCGCAGAGCTGGTTTCTTGGCGGATCTCACAGAAAAAGGGTGGGATTGGGTTCTGGCCCCGACATTGGGGACCCCAAAGTAGCAGAATATGTAGGTCATTTCCTCTGTGCCCGTTTCCCAGTGAAGGGTCCTCTGGATCTCCTGTCTGGAGGCTGGCAGCCAGAATTTGGGGAGCAGAATGAGGAAGGGGACCTGGAGGGGTTGGGGGAGCAATCCCCACCTTCAGGCTCTCCAGATGGAAACGCTCCAGCTTGGCATTGGAGAAGACACTGACCGAGGTGTTGACCTTCACCACATGTAGAGGGGGAGAGGATTCCGGAGCAAGGTCCCTTCATGAGGTTCTCTCCAGACTTCCTGTTTGGGGTCTACCCTTGGTGGAGGTGTCTGGCATCTTCATTTCTTTTCCTTTTTTAATTTTAAAGCCGTGGAGTACAATCCAGGGTTAGGTATACCGATGTTCATTACGCAGGTACCCTCTCGAGGTGTGCCCCCCCCAGCGGATTCCCACGACTGCAACCCTGTTCCCCTCCACCCCGCCCCCAGTTTCCCACTACTGCCATAACTCCATTTGCTAAGCCGGTGGAGGCGCTGGGAAGCTGGCCTTTTCTCCTCTCCTGACCACCCAGCAGTGACAAGAAGGCAAGCCCCTCACCTAATCGCTTCCCACTTTCCAGGATTTTGTGGGCATCCCTCTCCTGCCTTCTTAAGCTGAGGCTGGAGGATGCTTTTCCACCCAGTGGGCGGGGCTTGGAGCGCAGCCGGGCCAAGGCCTTTCCTCTCCCGGGCCTCCTCTTGGTTTTCCCACTGAGTGGCTCACTCTGGGCCTTGTCAGGACTGGCGTGGGCACCTGGGCAGGAAGCTGGCACTCTCGGGGTTCAGCTGGTTTGACGACTTCAGGGCTCGCTTTCCACGTGGTGGGCCGGGTTCCCGTCCGTCCGCCAAGGGCAAGCCCGGGGTGGAGCTGCTTCCGTGGGTGCTGCATCTCCCCTGTCTGCTCCGGCACTCCAGGGCCAAAGTCGAGACGGTGGAGAGAAAGACTCCAGACGTGGGGTTGCAGAGGCCCAGGACTGAGCCCACAGTTCCGGCAGGCACAAGACGCTCCCTTCGGACACTGCCCTGTCTTCACCAAAGCTGGCGATCCAGGAGGCTGGCCCAGAGCTGCATTTGCGTCCAGCCTCCTCATCCTGCCTCTCCAGGCTCACCCTTTGCTCCCTCCTGGTGGCAGGGCCTCTGGCCCGTTAGCCTCTTCGGAAAGGTTCTGTTGTTTGACCTGATGGTGTTGGGGCTGGAACGTCTCTTGGGAGACAGGGTAACACCTGGCTTATTTTGTGCAGAAGCGCTCAGGGTGGCTTGTGTGGGTGTGTGTCCAGTGCCAGGGAGATCTTCCCTTAGAGGGTCCCAACGGCCTTCATGAAGAACCTAAGCATTCCTGCAAGAAAGAAGCCGTGTATGTGGTTTGAGACACCCACATGCATGAGGACAGGCTGATCTTCCATGATACCAGGCAGGACACACTTGGGAGTCTAGCATCTAAGATCCTGGTGAGGAATACGAATGGCTCCACGGTCGGAGATGGCAAGTAAGGCAGCCTACTGAAGCCAGGCCTTGGCTACACCTGGTCGGGGGTCTTGGGGTTCTGGGCTCCCCAGCCTGCTCTCTTAGACCCATTTGGCAAGGCTCCCCCAGCCCCCAATCCCAAGTGGCTGGTGCTGGAGGAGACATGGCTTCTGGCACTCGGATGAAGGGGCTGACTGTGGACAGGCACAGGAAGCTTTTCTGGGAGGTCACAGGTGCGCAGGCCAGGTAGGGTGAGGGGACAGGAGGATGTGAAGGGTGGGGACATGAGGTCAGGCAGACAGACCAGTTACCATTGTTTCTTGTTGCTGGACGGTGTGCCTGCATTTTTTTTTTTTTTTTTTTTTTTGAGTAGGAGTCTCACTCCGTCGCCCAGGCTGGAGTGCAGCGGCACGCTCACGGTCGCCCCAGCGTCACCCTGCTGGGCTCCCGAGATTCTTTTGCCTCAGGCTTCTGAGTAACCGGAACTACAGGTGCACGCTACCATGCCCGGCTAATTTTCGAGACACCAAGTTGCCTGGGCTGGTCTTGAACCCTCGGGCTCAGGGAATCCACTCGCCTCGGCCTCCTAAAGTGCTGGGATTACAGACTGAGCCATGGAGCCTGACCGAAGGTGCATGTTTTAAGTTTGCTTTCCTTTGGGGTTTCTGACATCTGGGCAACGCGCCTGGGTGAGACTCATTTGTCTAGTGGAGGGGTGAGGGGGAAGGGAGGGCCAGGGAGGCAACCCAGCAGGACATCCCTGCCACAGGACTCCCAGGTGGACCCGTTCAGAGAGGGTGCTCAGGTAAGCTGGAGATTGGGAACTGGTTCGTTTCAAGCAGTCTGTGCCTCCATGGTTCTTGGCAAGCCCCTAGGAACTGCCAGGGGTGTGCATACCCTGGTTTGGGGAATACCAGTGTAGGTTAACAGAGACCTTGTTCAGCCTGGGTCCCCCCACCTTCCAAGGCTCCCGGGGCCCTCATGTGACTGGCCACAGGCTGAGTGTGTAAAGCCCTCATGTTGCTCAGCGATATAAAAACAGAATGAAGAAATGTCACTTAATAAGATGCTCAGTATTCTTAATCCAGGCCTCTTCCTCAGCAAAGCAAATGGCAAAACATCTTCCCCCAGAAATGTTGAGGCTTTTTACCTACAGAAAAATCATCCATTTAATCCTTTAGTGATATAAAAAGCAGCTTTAAAGAATTGTCTTTTTGAAGAAAAAGGTGAATGTGATTAATTTTACGTGTCAACCTGGTCAGGCTGCGGCATCCAGCTGTTTGGTCACGCCCCAATCTAGACGTTACCCGGAAGGTATTTTTCAGATGTGATAGGCTTTGAGTAAAGCCGATGACCCTTTGTAATGTGGTGGGCCTCACTGGATCAGCTGAAGGCCTCAGAGAAAAGATGGGGGTCCCCTGAGACAGAAGGAATCTGCATCCAGACTCCCTTGAGAACCCGAGTCTGAAACATCAACTCTCGCTGTAATGTCTGGTCTATCAGCCCATCCTGCAGATTTCAGATTTGCCAGCCTCACAAGCATAGGAGCCAATTCCTTAACATCTCTCTCTTCTGTCTCTCTCACTGTCTCTCTCTTTTGCTCTCTCTGTCTCTCTCCACCTTGTTGGCTCTGTGTCTCTGGAGAACTTTAATCCATATAACAGCCAAGGTTATAGTCGCTGGGTTTTCACATTACATGGAAAAACAAAACAAAAATCCCTAGGCTTTTAGTGAAAAGGGAATACATTTCTTGTTCTTTAAAGCCCCTGACATTCTGGGTTCTGTCTATTAGGGAGTCCTAGTCCGTGCTGACATACATATCTGCCATGTGCCAGATGTCCTAGGCACTGGGGATGTTAATACCCACCCCAAAGTTTCATTGTGTGAGGATTGGATGAAAATTTATGGGTAAGAGCCCTTTGCTTAGTGCGGGTACACAGCAGGCCCTGAGGATTATTTTCAGAACGGTCCTTGTGCGTAGACAGTCATAAGAAGCAGCCATACGGGGATGGCTGTGGGTGGGGAGGATACCCCCTGGACAGTGCAGGGGCCACCCTGTGTCATGGCCTGCAGTACGGTCAGGTGCACCCTTTGCAATCTCTCCTGGTCTCCTCTCTGGCCTCTCTTTTACGCCACATCCACTCTTACCTACTGCTGCACAAAAAATTAACCCCAGACTTAGTAGCAAAAACAATACATAGTTATTATCTCTCACAGTCTCTCTGGATCAGGAATTTGAGTGTGGCTTGGCTGGGGGTTCCAAGCGGCCTGACTTATTCGTGGACTGAGGGATCCACTTCCTAGTAGCTCACTCAGGGGTGAGAATGTCAGTGGTGCTGGCTGTGGCCTAGAAACCGAACCTTCTCCTCTCGGGCTTCCCCCTCGAACATGCATCTTCTGGGAATGCCCTGGGTCCCCCCTTTCTCGGCCTGGGAAACTTCACCTTAGACTCAGCTCGGTGATGGCCGGGAGTCCCCTGAATGCTGGGAACGCCAACTGGAAGTGATGCCCTTCTCTGCCTTCCTAGAGGGCTTCCACACCAGCTTTCAGGCTAAGAGATGTCTGAGCCCTTGGCGTGCACGTGGCTTTCCTTCCGTGGGACACCATCGTCTCATGGGTGCACGCCACCCTCGTGGCTCTGAGGACAGCTGCAGGAATGTTGCCTGCGTGTGCAGAAGTGGGGGTGGAAAGACCAAGCTCCCTTAGAGATCTCCTTTCCCCACAGAGGCAGGGACGACCCCTCCCGCCTGGGTCCTCTGCACCTTATAGACCCTTGGTCACCACCCCCAGAGCAGCATGACCGCGATGTGCTTCCTTGACCAACATCCACCAGACACCTGCAAAGGGCAGGGCGTGGGTCTTCCTCATCCCTTGGCACCTGGCGCTTAGTAGGTGCTTGGTGAGTACCCATTTCTCTCCATCTCCACTGCCCCTGCCTGGCCCACCACCTTCTCTCTCCCGGCCACTGCCGTAGCAGCCGCACTCAACCCGCTCCCATGATTGTACCCTCAGTTGCTCTTCTTGCATTGTCGCTGCAGTGACCTTTAGAAACGCTGCTCTCTTCCTAAAAACTCCCCAAGGGTCTCAAGCACATCAGCGTCTGCCCTTTCTCCCACAGCCTTCTTGCCTGGTTGCTGTACTCCAGCCACACTGGCCTTTTAGTCCTTCAAACCTGCCGAGATCCTTCCCACCCCAGGGCCTTTGCACCTGCAGTTCCCACCCTCAGAACACTCCAGCTCTGCGTCTTCATGCGGTCGGTGCTTTCTCTGCCCTCGTGTCTGACCTCACGTGTCACCTCCTCAGGGACGCCCCTCCCCTAGCCACCCAGCTCGAATCGCCCCAGCCCCAGACACTCTCTGGATCACCCCTCTCCCTGTTTTCTTTATTGCAACATGCTATTTCATTGCCGCCTGAAACTGTGTTTATTTACGCATTGCATTACTTCCTTGTCAGTCTGCCCTCAATCGAACGTCAGCTTGGTGGGGAGGGACTTTGCTTTTTTTCACCGCTGTATTCCCAGTGCCGAGCACAGCGCCAGGTAAAAAACTGTTGACTTATCAATACTTATCGGATCGAAGAATACAAAGAAGAAAAAGAGGGAAAGAAACAAAGGAAGAAGACAGGGTGAAGAAGACAAGATCAGCCAGACTCGGTGGCTCAGCCTGTAATCCTGTGCTTCGGGAGGCCGAGGTGAATGGCTTGCCTGAGCCCGCGGGTTGGAGACCCTCCTGGGCAACTTGGCAAGATCTCATCTCTACAATAAATCAAAAAATGAGCCGGGCCTGGTAGCACGTGCCTGTAGTTCCAGCTACTTGGAAGGCTGAGGCGGGAGGATCGCCGGAGCCCAGCAGGTCGAGGCTGCAGTGGCCGGGAGCGGCCTCTGCACTCCAGTTTGGGCCACACAGTGAGACTCCAACTCAAAAAAAAAAAAAAAAAAGAAGACAAGATCAGAAATTGGAAGATGGAAGGAGAGAGAGAAAGGTATACCCAGGTGGTTAAGAGCCAGGGTCACTGCCTAAGGCAAACCTGCCGGTGAGTGACCTTGGGCACGGAAGGGCTCCCTTACCTGGACCCCAGGAGGGGTCCTTTACAAGAGGGATTTTTTTCTCACAGGTAACGTAATGTGTGCATAGTGTTATCCTGGGGCCTGGCGCCTAGGAAGCCCGTAATTGATGGAGGAAGAGAAACAGACAGAACACGGCGTCTCTTGCCTGCGCACTGCGGAATTCATGTGGTTTCGCTCTCTCGCCGCCAGCTAGAGGAGCGGATCCCCTGGGAGCAGTGACACCGGACGGCCCTGACTGTATGTCATCACTACCCGGTCCCGGTGGCAGAGATGTCCTGTGTATGGTCAGACGCCTCGGAGGGGCTGAGCGCTCAGACTCCGGCCGGGGTTCCCTGGGAGACCTAACCTCCCAGCACATTCCAGACCCCTCCTCTGGAGGTGTTGCCAAGAAACCATCTGCCCTGGGAGCTTTCAGGACAATGCCAGAGGAGGAGGGCCCAGGGGTGGAGAGTGGGCTGGAGGCGTGGGGTGGGGCGGGGCGGGGCGGGGATGGGGAGAGCACTTGATGCCGGAGACCTGGCTGGCTCTTTGTCCTCTGCGCTTGCAGCTGCCACCGGCCCTCTGGCCTACAGTGCCCTCTCAGTGGCGCAGAGGAGGGAAACGCGCAGCCAGCTCTTCCTTGGGGGCCTTTTTCAGTGTTGTTGTTTTTTTTTTTTTTTGCTTCTGAGCCGAAGAAGAAGTTTTTTTTTTGTTGGCCTGACAGGCTGTCACCGGAGATGGAAGGACTGAGGGGGTGGGAGGGGCCGTGGCAAGGGTCGAGGAAAGCTTGTCTCCCCGCTTGCTGACTTTGCCACCTCGAACAAAAAGAAGAGGGTCAAAGAAACATCACGAGGGAACCCACCTCGTGGTTAAGGTTGTCGTACTGGTGAAACGGTCTGCCTCATGGCACCCAGAACACACACTGAGAGGACGTCACGTGGATTTAACATGCCCCAGTGAGCAGCCGTTTTAGCATTGCCTAAATCTCTTATCTTTCTAGCGCTTCACTTACCCTCTGATCACTAGCTAAGGACAGCGCGGGCTTCTTAGAAGCAGCTATGGATCATTGTCTTACACCCCCCTCCCTTGCTTGTAACTCATTACCTTTTCTTTTTTTTCCCCTGAGATTTAAGAAAAATTTTATTTTAAAGATGCGGGGTGGCATTCAGGGTTAGGTATACAAATGTTCATTATGCAGGTACCCTTGATGATGAGGTGTGCCCCCGCCCTGTAGGTTCCCACTACTGCCAGCACTGCCCCTTCCTCACGCCTGGCAGTTTCCCACTACGGCCAATCCTTTATGAGTGAGAGCATGTGGTACTCAGTTCTTTGTGGCAGTGAGAGATCACTCGGTACTATAGACTCTAAGTCCATCCAAGTTGCTGTGAAGTTCATAATTTTGTCCATTTTTATGGCTGCGTAATGTTCCGCCGTGTGTATGTACCACATTTGTTTAAATCCAGTCCTCTTTCAATGGGCAGCATGGTTGGTTCCATGTTTTTGCTATTGTGAACAAAACTGTAACAAATATGCACGTGCAGGTATCTTTTTTCTAGAGTGGGGTTCCTCCGGGTGTATTTCCAGCAGAGGGATTGTGGGGTCGTCAAAAAGGTCGATTTTTAGACCTTTTAGGAATTGCCAAACTGTGTTCCACAGAGGTTGCACTAGTTTACACTCCCACCGGCAGTGTAAAAGTGTTCCTCTGTCCCCACAGCCTCTCCAGCACCTGTGTTTTTTTGAATTATTGTTGACGGCCATCCTGTCTGGAGTTAGGTGGTATCTCAGTGTGGTTTTATCTGGAGTTAGGTGGTATCTCAGTGTGGTTTTAACTAATTAGCTTTTCTATTCCTATGTTTGCCTCCACCCATAAGACCCAAGTTAACCTAATCAGCCCTTTGTGACCTTCATGACATGGACAGATCCTACCACCATGGCAGCCGTCATGTGACTAACCCACCCACCTGGCTGCTGTCCATCATCTGACATCAGTACTTGCCTTACCTGCCCCTTCGTGATGACGTGGAACAGACCACCACCCAATCACCTTAGTGACCTTCCCCCATCCAAGGAAAATGATCAAAAGGACCCAACCACAAGCAGCCATTGGGCCACTGCCTTACTAGACTCTGTATGGCCATGTGCTCTTTGAGCTACGGCTGTCCAAGCTTCCTGGCTTTGGCCCCCACCCTTACCTTGGGGAAGTGAATCTCCTCTCTCTCTCATTTATTTTCTAAATAAACTATATTTTCCAATCTAACTTCTGTGCAATTTGCATCTTTCTTGGGGCACCTGATTGCACATCAGACATCCATGCCCCAGCGGGCCTGACTCCACATTCTGGAGGCCCCGCTGGGAGTGTGACCTAACAGACACCATCATTACCTTCTTTGGAGAAAGTCTTCAAATTCTCACCTCTTCCCATTACAGTGCTAGGCTCCCTCCCCAAGACTCAAGGGCAGTTCCGAGCAAGCAGCACCCTTAGTCAAGGCCGCTCTGAGGATGAATTGTGCTCTCCAGGAATCGCTCCTGTAGCTGTGGGGTGAGATGACTGTCTCTGTCATCTACCATGCACTGCCTTGGATTTTTAACCAGTCTCATCCTTCAGCAAGACTCTCCCTCGTCACCTTAGTTAAGTGGCAACCCACCCCAGTCCCTGCTCTTTCTTCCTTATTTTTTCTCCTCTGACTTGTCACCATTCTATGTGGTATTTATCTCACTCATTTGTTGGTTTACTGTCTGTGTTCCCCACTGAAATGTAAACTATACAAAGTCAGGGAGTTGTGTCTGCTTTGCTCATCTTAGTGTCCCTGATGACTGGAGCAATGTCTGGCACATAGTAGGTGCTCTATAAATATTTGTAGAAGGAGTGAAATGAACTCTTGGACATTTGTTTGTGCCACAGGAAGATTCATATAGCTTTCTTTTTTTTTTGAGTTGGAGTTTTACTCCGTCACCCAGGCTGGAGTGCAGTGGCACGCTCATGGCCACCGCAGTCTTGACCTGCTGGGCTCCGGTGATCCTTCTGCCTCAACCTTCCAAGTAGCTGGAACTACAGGCACACACTACCGTGCCCAGCTAATTTTTTGATTTATTGTAGAGATGAGGTCTCGCCAAGTCGTCCGGGCTGGTCTTGAAACCCCAGGCTCAGACAATCCACTCGCCTCGACCTCCCAAAGTGCTGAGATTAGAGGCTGAGCCACCGAGCCTGGCCTTTATATGGCTTTTTATTTGGTGGCTGCCGATAGGAAACTGCTTTCCCCTTCTACCTATTTAAGGTGTCTTTAAAATACCACAGCAACCAAAAGTCCCATAGCTGCACCTGCAGCTGCCACCGACCCTGTGGCCTCCGGGCACGAGAAGTGGGCACTTATGAGGTGTGTGCATGCAAGTCCCAGTCCTCTGTGGCTTGCTTGATCCAATGAACTTGTCTCTTGCAGTGTGGCCACACCGTGCTCCTTATTGGGTGCACAGCCCGGTGGATCTAATTGGGTTAAGGTTAGTTTCTGACAATTCATGAGTTTTGCAGATGTTCGGCCATGAGTATCAAATACCACCAAAAGAGTGGTTTAAACATAAGCAAGTTAGGGATTTGCTTGTTCTGTCATGCCTGAAGTCTGCAGGTGGGTAACCTGGGACTGGTGTAGAGTTTTAGGGCACCTTCAGGCTCCTTTTGTCTTTCTGCTCTTCCTTACTTATGACCACAGCTTCTAGACTCAAACCACCTCATGGTTGTCAGGAAGCCACTGCAGTTCCAACTGTCAAGCCAGCCTTCCAAGCAGCATGAGGACAAAGGCCGGGGGAGCCGGCAAAAGGGTGCACACCCCTGACCAGGCTCCCTCAAAAAGACTTAGTCTGACCAACTTTAATTCGCATTCGGCCCATTTACATTTCATGAAATTAGGAGTATGTTTGGGTTTCAGTCCACTGTCTTGCTATGTGTCTTTCATTCATTTTGTTTCTTTTTTCTTCGTTTCTTTCTTTCTTGTGGATTAAATATTTTTTGTTATTCCATCTCATCCTAGACATTACACTTTGTATGTACATTTTTTTTTTTTTTTTGGGTTCCGGAGACGAGTCTTCCTCTGTCACCCAGGATGGAGTACAGTGGCGTGATCATAGCTCAGATTCCTGGACTCCAGGGATCCTCCCACTACAGCCTCCTGAAGAGCTGGGACTACAGGTGTGCACCACCTTGTCCAGATAATTTTTTAGTTTTTTCAAAGAGATGGGATCTCACTATGTTGCCCAGGCTAGTCTTGAGGCTCCTGGTCTCAAGTGATCCTTCCGTCTCAGTCTCTCACCACTTAGCTGAGAAGGCAATGGGAGGATTTGAGAGCACTTCAATTCTTCCCTTCCCATCTTCTGTGCTGCTGTCATGTGTTTTAATTTCATATATATTTTAAACCTCACAGGACATTATTATTGTTCCCTCATATGTTGTCACTTTCACTTGGATTTCCCTGTATATTTCTCCTTGCCATGGCGCTCTGTTCCTTCCTACGTCTGCACTTCCCTTTGGGGTCATTTTCCTTTTGCTCTATGCCTCCTTCTCCTGGGTTTGCTGTTAACAAAAGCTCCCCCTTTTTGTTTGCTGGAAAATGTCCCTATTCCATCCCTCTCCTCTGTCTGCAGAGAAGCAGAATGCCCCTGGTTCCAAGGCAGGAGAGGGCCAAGAGCTGGATGACATCGGCTGGCGGGAGAATTGACACTCCTTTCCTGGGTGCGAGAGGCATCTAGCAAAGCCAAGGTTGGGCAGAAGTCACAGGCAGCCGTTCCATCCCGACTTGGGCCAGCAGGATGGATCTGGCTCTGGGGAGATTTCTTTTTTTTTTTTGAGTCGGAGTCTCACTCTGTCGCCCAGGCTGGAGTGCAGTGGCACGCTCCCGGCCACCGCAGCCTCGACCTGCTGGGTTCCGGCCATCCTTCTGCCTCAGCCTTCCAAGTAACCAGAGCTACAGGCAAGTGCCACCACGATCGGCTAATTTTTTGATTTATTGTAGAGACCAGGTCTCACCAAGTTGCCCAGGCTGGTCTCGAACCTACAGGCTCCGGCAATCCTCTCATCTCGGCCTCCCAAAGTGCTGGGATGACAGGCTGAGCCACCGTGCCGGCCTCTGGGGGGTTTCTGAAGGAGTCTGCTCTTGCCACCTCCTGTCATGAATCAGCACTCGCCACGGCGACAGCCCTGGGACCAGGAGCTCAGTGCCCAGGCTCACTCGAGCTGGGGCGTGGGGAACGAGAGCCGCCTGGTCACAGAGTAACTGTGTCAGGCTGAATTTGTCATTTGCAAACTGCTCTCCCCTTGAAGTCCCCAGATCAGCCTCAGGCCTGTGTGGACGAAAGCGCCTGGTCATCAATGCCCCTAGTTCTGATCATGTCTGGGTGACCGGAGTGGTTCCGGCTAGATTTCTCAGACCCCAAGAAGGTCTGGCCCAATGTGAATTGGTGGCCTCAAAAATCCCGGCGGGAAGCTGGGCTTGGTGGCTCAGCCTGCAATCCCACGCCTTTGGGAGGCTGCGGTGAGTGGATTGCCTGAGCCCGCGGGTTCGAGACCCGCCTGGGCAGCGAGACCTCATCTCTACAATAAGTCAAAAAATCAGCCAGGCGTGGTAGCGCGCACCTGTAGTTCCGGCTATGTGGAAGGCTGAGGCAGAAGGATCGCCAGAGCCCAGCAGGTCGAGGCTGCGGTGGCCGGGAGCGGCCACTGCACTCCAATCTGGGCGACAGAGTGAGACTCCAACTCAAAAAAAAAAAAAAATCCCAGCGGGAGCTGGGAAGCTCAAGTCTGCTCCAGGTGGTGTCCTACCAGCTGCCTCATCCCTGCATCCTATCTCCAAGCCAAGCAGGAAAGTCACTCCAGGGCAAGTGGCAGAACAATGGGACCCTGGACAGTTTCTTTCCTCCCTTCACAAATCACAGAAGTCCCACTTGCAAGGTAAACTGCCCATGCTGAGAAACAGGAAACAAATAAAACGGAAGCCCAACTTACCTCTGTCTAACCCCTGAGCTCTCTCTGGGGCAGGAGTGAACTTGGAATGCATTTCTCATGGGTACCAGAACTCAGCTATTTTTCTACAGGCCAGAAAGAAAAGCTGAGAGCCTTTCCTTCTCTAGAGTGTATTCTGCTGAGTAAAACAAAAACTTATTCCAGACCGTTCCCTCCATCTGGAACGCTTTTCCCCTAGATAGACTATGACTCACTCTTTCGCCTTCAGGTTTCTGCTCAATGCTGTCTTTGCAGGAGGTCGTTGCTGACCACCCTGTTTAAAGCTATGACCACTGTCACCCTCACCTCACCTCCAATCCCTGGCGACTGGAGTCTCCCTCACTGCCTTATTTTTCTATTATTGTCTTAACCCATGTGTGCTGCTGTAACAGAATACCCAAGACTGGGTGATTTGTGAAGAATGGAGATTTATTCCATCACTGTTCTAGAGGCTGGGAAGTCCCAGACCGAGACACTGGTATCGGTGTGGACCTTCCTTCTGTGACTTCACATGGCGGAAGGCAGAAAGTCAAGAAAGAGCAAACACAGGCCTGTAAGCCTTTCTCAAAAAATAGCTGCATTAATTCATTCATTAAAGTGGAGCCCTTGTGATCTAAACACCTCCCATGAGTCCTTACCTCTCAACATGGTTGCATTGGGGATTAAGCTTCCCAGCACATGAATTTCGGAGACATTTTCAAACCATAGCAGTCACCATGCTATGAAGCTAATGATGGCTTCATAACAAATTTCCCCAAACTTCTGTGGTTTGAAACAATAATTCCTACTATTTTGTGGTGACTGTGGGTCAGGAATCTGGATGCTGCCTAACTGGATCCTACGGATCAACTTCTCTCACTGGCTTGCCAGCAAAGGACTGGCTGTGGCCACAGTCTCATCTGAAGACCCAAGCGGGGAAGATCAGTTTCCAAGCTTTCATGGTTGTTGGATTCAGTTTCTTGCAGGCTGTTGGGCTGAGGGCCTCTGCTCCTTACTGGCTGTTCGCCAGGGGCTGCCCTTACCTTCTTGGCACATGTGCTTCTCCACGGGGGCAGCTCACAGCATGGCCATTGGCTTTGTAAGAGACGTAAATCAGAAGACCCCCAGAAAGCACATGAACAAGAAGGGAGAGACTGTCTTTTGAACAATGTTAACCACAATAGCCCTTCACTTTGACTGTAGTCTATGCAGCAAAAGCAAGTTTTTAGGTCAAGTGCAGGTTCAAGGGGGAGAGGACTGCCCAAGGTATAAGTCCCAGGAGATGGGGACCACCCGGGGCCATTTTAGAAGCTGACACCTACGTTGGAGTTTCAATTAAATGTTTGTTGAGTGGATGATAAAGAACTTCGTGTAGATGAGAGGAAGAATAGAGACAGGTAGGGGTGTGCTGAGGTGGCACACCGGGGAGCTGGGGGACATGGGCATTGGGGGGCTTACCCTTTCCGCTGTTCCCCTGCTCCATTTTCAAGACTGACTAACTTCTGCTCTGACTTCACCCTCCTCTTTTGCCCACAGATGTGTGTGTGCCCATGAAATACCCAAAGAAGGACAATTTAGTCCTCAGAGAGGTGAAGGGACCAACACACCTGTGAGCCCTGACAATTAAATTCATGAATTCATCCTAGAAAAAGTGCTACCACACCTCACTGCCGAATATCACGGTGGCCACCTTCGAAGTACTCTCCTTGCAAAGCTGTGCACCAACATCACAGCCTAGACTCCCAGTTAAAGCGATTTTGGAATTTTTTTCCTGGAATGGCCATCAGAGGTGTCATTCCGAGAATGTCCAAGTTTGAATGAGAGCAATGAACAGACACTAAATTTCTTGGTAAACTTGGCAAGAGTGGAAGTAAAATCAAGGACATGTTAGACCAAGTTTTGGGGGATCATGTCATGAAGAAAATGGCAGCGTACAGATGGATTAAACATTTTTCTGAGGGTAGAGACAGCATCACTGATGAAGAGAGGTCAGGACGGCCAGTAATGAGCAGAACTGATGAAGATATTGCAAAAATTCATCGACTTGTGTGTCAAAATCTCCTGCTGACTGTGAGAAGCACAGTAGGCCAAATAAACATCGATAGGAAATGGAAAATCTTAACCGAATATCTTGGCATGAGACAGGCGTGGGCAGAAATGGTCCCGAAGGAGCTCTTGCATTACGATCATGGACCAGCTCACCCAGCACTGTCTGTGAGGGAGTTTTTAGCCAGTAAACAAATAACTGTATTGGAATTCCCCCCCCCACTCACCTGATCTGGCCCCCAATGGCTTTTTTTCACCTAACGATAAAGGAAATATTGAAAGGAAGACATTTTTTTTTGAGACCTCGTCTCTACAATAAATCAAAAAATTAGCTGGACATAGTAGCACGTGCCTGTAGTTCCTTCTACTTGGAAGACTGAGGCGGAAGGATCAACTGAGGTGAGCAGGTCGAGGCTGCGGTGGCTGTGAGTGTGCCACTGCTCTCCAGTCTGGGCAACAGAGTGAGACTCCTACTAAAAAAATAAAATAAGCCGGGCTCAGTGGCTCAGCCTGCAATCCTGCGCCCTTGGGAGGCTGAGGTGAGTGGACCGCCCGAGCCCACGGATTCGAGACCCACCTGGGCAAATTGGTGAGACCTCATCTCTAAAATAAATCAAAAAACCAGCTGGACATGGTAGCGCACGCCTGTAGTTCAGGCTACTTGGAAGGCTGAGGTGGAAGGATTGCTGGAGCCCAGCGTGAGACTCCAACTCAAAATAAAATAAAATAAAATAAAATAAAATAAAATAAAATAAAATAAAATAATGATAGTAACAGAGGTGGTGGTGGTTTTGGTTTCTATTTATGATCTTTTATTTTTTTATTTTTTATTTTTTTGAGTTGGAGTCTCACTCGGCCTGCTGGCTCAGGTGATGCTTCCACCTCAGCCTTTTTTTTTTTTTGAGTTGGAGTCTCACTCGGTCGCCCAGACTGGAGTGCAGTGGCCGCTCCCGGCCACCGCAGCCTCGCCTGCTAGGCTCTGGCGGTCCTGAAAGGAAGACATTTTGATGACATTTAGGACACCAAAGGTAATACGATGACAGCTCTGATGGCCAATCCAGAAAAAGGGTTCCAAAATTTGATGGGTGGACTAGGCGCTGGCATCCATGCCTTGATTCCCAAGGGGAGTACTTTGAAGGTGACCACAGTGATATTCAGCAATGAGGGAGGCAGCACTTTTTCTAGGATGAGTTTGTGAACCTAATTGTCAGACCTCGTAATACTGGGCTCAGAAGTTTGTGAATTACTTTCAGAGGAAAGGCTGGGGGAGTTTTTTTATTTGGGGAAAAGTACATGCCCCCCCCACCCACTTGCACAACTCAAATAAGGCAGAACACTCCCGTGTTGGAATTTTCCAAACCTTTCCCATTTCTCAGATGGAGAGAAGAAAATTTGGATACAGCAAAGCCTTGTTTTAAGGGAGAACTGAGCTGTGCCTTGGTGTGCCTTTTTATGCATAGCGTGAACGTGCATTTTAGGGGTACAGCAGAGATAAAGACTTGGGAGGAGCAGCCAAGATGGCGAGAGGGACCAGGAGGACAGTTCAGAGCTCGCAGTGAAGCAAAGACACCGTTGCCTCAGTAGTAAGGCTCAGACATGGTGGAGGGGTTGGGGAGGGGTTCCTAGGGCTGCGGTGGGCAGGGAAGCATCTGGGAATGGGTGGGTTGGAGTTTCACCTTTTTTATTTTATTTTTTTTGAGTCAGGGTCCCACTCTGTTGCCCAGGTTGGAGTACAGTGTTATGATCATGGCTCACTGCAGCCTTGACTTCCTGGGCTTAAGTGATCCTTCTGCCTCAGTCTCCAAAGTAACTGGGGCTACAGGTGCGCACCACCACGCCCAGTTCATTTTTTTAGTTTTTATTTTTGTAGAGACAGTATCTTGCTAAGCTGGCCAGGTTTGTCTCGAATTCCTGGGCTAGAGCGATCCTCCCACCTCAGCCTCTCAAAGTGCTGAGATTATAGGCATGAGCCACCACACCCAGCCGAGTGTCACCTTTTGAGTTTGAAGAGTGTTTGAGGAGGGCATGGGGGGTAAGGAGCAGCATAGCAGAAGAGGCACAGGCAGGCTGGGCGTGTGGCTCACGCCTATCATCCCAGCACTTGGGGAGGCAGAGGTGAGAGAGATTGACTGAGCCCAGGGGTTCGAGACCAGCCTGGGCAACTTGGCGAGACGTTGTCTCTATAATAAATAGAAAAAAAAAACTGGCTGGGACAGTGGCTCAGCCTATAATCCCAGCACTTTGGGAGGCTGAGGCGAGTGGATTGCCTGAGTCCACGGGTTCAAGACCAGCCCAGGTAACTTGGCGAGACCTTGTCTCTACAGTAAAATAAAAAATAGCCAGGCGTGGTAACGCACATCTGTAGCTGTGGCTACTTGGAAGGCTGAGGAGGAAGGATCGCTGGAGCCCAGCAGGTCGATGCTGGGGTGACCGTGAGCGTGCGTGCCACTGCACTCCATCCTGGGTGGAGGAGTGAGACTTCAACTAAAAGGAAAAAAAAAAAGAAAAAAAATTAACTGGTTATGTTGGCATACACCTGTAGTGCCCCGTGAGCCCAGCAGGCCAAGGTTGTGGCAGCTGAGAGCCTGCCACTGCGCTCCAGCCTGAGCGACAGAGTGAGACTCCGACAACAAAAAAAGAAAACCACCGCAAGAGACAAAGAGCAGGGTGACACTAGAACTTGTGTGCGACTCCCTTCCCGGCCCCTCCCGGCTCCAGCCACGGTCCTTCCGTCCCCTCGTCCCTGCTGTTTTCCTTCACAGCACTTACTGACATCTGACACATGGCACGTTCCCTTCTTTGTCTTGCACATGGTCTGTTTTCCTGGCTGGAACAGACGCTCCACGAGGGCCAGGATTCCAAGAGACTGCAAGAGTGCCTGGCATCTCGTAGGCACTCAGTTCCTAGCTATGGAAAGGGAGGAGTAAACCGTATGCCCGAGGCCTGGTGACAAAGTGGCACCCTCTGCTAACAGAGTATGATATGGTGAGGGGAACAGGAATAATCCATGTGCCGCCCCACCACGGCCAGGGTGGCCACGTGGGGCATGTGTGTCTCTACCTGCTTCTGTGGAAACAGCCTTCACCTCAGTCTGGGCACCAGGGAAAGCTACCATTGGCACAGGCCTCTCGCAGGGACACACGCGTGCCTTGTTCTGCCTCTTCCCAACAGCCTAACCTCCCATGTGTCTGAGTTTGGGGTTTCTGTTGGCCTGGGTCCTTCAGCTAGCCTGCCCCTCACCTCCCTGGATGCCTGTGGGCACTCCACCTCCTCTGTTCCCTTCCTGCCAGCTCAGTGGGCATGATCGCCTCTGCACGGGACGCTAGCTGAGGACAGGCAGAACTAGGGTCCGCACCAGCCCCAAAAAGCACCAAGAAGAAGGGCTGATGGGGACATTTCCGAGGCTCCGTGACCCAATAAAGGATGTTTCATTTTTCTCAGAAAATGAGCCACTTTTTCCCTCTTATATTTTCATATGGTCCCCAGAAGCCCCCGGATTTCCTGGAATTTCTATGAAGAATTCCAGCTATTCCAGCCATAATTTTCACACACACACAGGTTCTGCCAACACAATTTGGCCATCTGGGTGGCAGCCCGAGGGACGGGGTGAACTTGGGCTCTTGAGTCCTGGAGATCAGGTTGGGATCCTGGCTCGCCTGCTGACCTTATGTGTTTTCTTGGGTATTTTCAAAAGCAGTTTTACTGAGGCATCCTTGGTATATAATCAACTACACTTAGCGATGTGTTAAGTGTTGATGTAACATATACCCCATGGGACCCTCCTCACTGTCAAGAACATAAACACGGCCATCACCCCCGGCTTCCTCGCGCCCTGTTCACCAAGCCTCCCTTACCCCCATCCGCGGGCAAACAGTCATCTGCTTTCTGTTCTTAGAGATCAGTTTGTCTTGTCTAAACTTTTATGTAAGTGGAATTCTTCAGTAGGGCACTCTTTTTTGTCTGGCTTTTTAAACTTTGCGCAGTTCCCATGTTTGTGTATCCATAGTTCATTTCTTTTTGTGGCTAGGCAGTATTCCACTGTATGGCGGGTGTATTGCAATGTGTTTATTCATTCATCTTTTTTTTATCTCTTGAGTAGGTAGGAGTCTCACTCTGTCACCCAGACTGGAGAGCAGGGGCATGCTCACGGCCACTGCAGCCCCGACCTGCTGGACTCATGATCCTTCCGCCTCAGCCTTCCAAGTAGCTGGAACCACAGATGTGCACTACTACGCCCAGCTATTTTTTTTTTAATTGTAGAGACGAGGTCTCACCAAGTTGCCCAGGCTGGTCTTGAACCCCTGGACTCAGGCTGTCCTCTTGCCTCCGCCTCCCAAAGTGCTGGGACGACAGGCCTGAGCCACTGTGCCTGGCTCCATTCGTCTTTTAATAGGCATCTCCCCTCCAGAATCATTACAATTACAAATAAAGCTGCTGTGATCATTCACGTACAAGTATTTGTGTGGACACATATTTCCTTTCTCTTGGGTAGGCATTAATATGGTAGGCATATGCCAATGTTTACATAAACTGCAGAGCTGTTTTCCGTTTTGCATTCTCACCCACAATGTATGAGAGCTTCTCTTCCTCTCCCTGCTCATCAATGTTTGGTATGGTCAGACTTCATTTCAGCCATCCTGAATGGTGTGCAGTGGCATCTCGTTGTGATTTTAATTTGAATTTCCCTAATGACTAATGTGGCTGAGCATCTTTTCATGTGCTTGTTTGCTGATGTTACATCTACTTGGAAAAACACCCAGTCCAGATGCTTTGCCCTTCCCCTTCAAAACTGGGTTCTTTATTTTCTTATTGTCGAGTTTGCAAATGTTTTCTCTATTCTGGATACAAGTCCTTTAGCAGACATATGGTTCGCGACGCACTCTTCCAGTCTGTGGCTTGCCTTTTCAGTCTCTTAGCAGTGTCTTTGAAAAAGCAAAAGCTTTACATTTTGATGAAGTCCAGATGACCCACTTAGTCTTTTATGGATTGTGCTTTTGGTGTTTCTAAGAAACCAAATGACTAACACAAAATCATGAATATATACTCCCATGTTCTCTTCTAAGAGTGGTCTAGTTTTAGCTCTTACATTATGGTCTATAATCTACTTTGAGTTGATTTTTATTAATGGTACAGGGAATGACTCCAAGTTCTCTTCCCCTCCTCCTCTTCCTTGTCATCGTCTTCATTTTGCAAATCCATTTCCAACGGTTCTAGCTATTTGCTGAAAAGGTTGTCCTTTCTCTATTGCGTGACTTTTAAGCATTTGTCAAAAATCAGCTGTTAGGGCTGGAGCAATTAGGCCAGAGAAAGAAATGAAGGGCATCCAAGTTGGAAAGGAAGAAGTCAAATCAACATTGTACGCCAAGGACACGATCTTATATTTATTTATTTATCTTATTTCTCTATTTTCAAAATTTGAGTCAAGTCTTACTTTGTCACCTGGGTTGGAGTGCCGTGGTATGTTCATGGTCACCACAGCCTCAGTCTGCTGGGCTCAGCCTTCCAAGTAGCTGGAACTACAGGCATGTGCCACCAGGCTCGGTAATTTTTTAACTTTTATTTTTATTGTAGAGATGACGTCTTGTTGAGTTGTCCAGGCTGGTCTCAAACCCCTGGGCTCAGGCATTCCTCTCATCTCTCAAAGTGCTGGAATTATAGCTGTGAGCCACCACACCCAGCTGTTATATTTAGATAAACTTAAAGACTACACCAAAAAACTGTTAGATCTGATATGTAAATTCAATAAGGTTGCAGGACACAAAACAACACAAAAAATTCCATTAGTGCTTCTATACACCAATAATAAACTAGTTGAAAAAGGAAGAAAAAAGCAGTCCCATTTACAATAGCTACAACAAAAAATCCCTAGGGATAAATTAATCAGCTATGAAAGAACTATTCAAGGAAAACTATAAAACACTGATGAAATAAGAGGTCACACACACACAAAATGAAAGAATACTCCATGCTCACAGATTGTAAGAATTAATTCTGTTAAATGACAACACCATCTAAAGCAATTTGCAGATTTAATGCAATCCCTATCAAAATACCAATGACATTCTTCACAGAAATAGAAAAACAATCCTAAAATTTATACAAAAGAACCTGGAAGGCTAAAGGGAACCGGAGCAAAAAGAGCAAAGCTGGGGATATCACACTACCTGACTTCATATTATACTGCAAAGTTGTAGTAACCGATCAGCATGGTACTCGCATAAAAACAGACACATAGACCAATGGAACAGAATAGAGTACCCAGATATAAGCCTGTGCATTTACAGCCAACTCATTGCTGATAAAGGTCTCAAGAACACATTGGGGAAAAGGACTGTCTCTTTAATAAATGGTGCTTGGGACAACTGGATACCTACATGCAGAAGAATGAAACTAGACCCCTATCTCTCACCGTACACAAAAATCAAATCAATATGGATGCAATTTAGACTTAAATCTGAAAACCTAATTATGAAAACCACTAGGAGAAAACATTGGGGGAAGGCTCCAAAACACTAGTCTTGGCAAATATGTTTTTGCGTAAAACCTTAGAAGCACAGACACCAAAAGCAAAGCTAGACAAATGGGATCACATCAAGCTGAACAGCTTCTGCACAAAAAGGGAGACAACCCACAGAGTGAAGAGACAGCTCAAAAAATGGAAGAAAATGCAAACTATCTACCTGGCCAGGGATGAATAGCCAGAGTACAGAAGGAGCTCAAACAACTCAATAGCAAAATAATAAACAATCAATTAGAAAACGGACAAGAGATCGAAATGGACATTTCATAAAAGACATAGAAAGGGCTCACAGGCATTAGAAAAAATGTGCAACATCACTCATCAGAGAAATGCAAATCAAAACCACAATAAGATATCAACTTACCCCAGCTAAAATGGCTGTTATTAAAAAAACAAAACAAAAACAAATAATGGAATAAGGGATGCTGGTGAGAATTTGGAGAAAGAGGAACCCTCATACACTGTTAGGGGATGTAAATTAATACAGTCACTATGGAGGTGCCTCAAAAAACTAAAAATAGAACTGCCATGTGAGCCAGCAATTCCACTACTGGGCATATCTTTTTTAAAAAAGTAATCGAAGCCGGGCTCGATGGCTCAGCCTGTAATCCCGCACTTTGGGAGGCTGAGGTGAGTGGCTTGCCTGAGCCTGCGGGTTCGAGACCCACCTGGGCAACTCGGCGAGGCCTCATCTCTACAATAAATCAAAAATTAGCCAGGCGTGGTAGCGCGCGCCTGTAGTTCCAGCTACTTGGAAGGTTGAGGCGGAAGGATCGCTGGAGCCCAGCAGGTCGAGGCTGCAGTGGCTGGGAGTGGCCACTGCACTCCAGTCTGGGCAATACAGTGAGACTCCAACTCAAAAAAAAAAAAGTAATCGATATGTCAAATATATCTGTTCCATTGATTTATCTGTTTATTTTTGCACCGATAGTATTTGGATTACTGCAAACAAGATAATAATTATTGAAATCAGGTGCTAGTCCTCTAACTTTTAACCTCTTTTTCAGGGTTGTTTTGGGTATCTAGGTCCTTTGTATTTCCATATGAATTTTAAGATCAACCTGTCAATTTATGCCAAAGGGAGGGGGGAAAAAAGCCTGCCAGGCTTTTGGATGGGTTTGTTTTGAATCTGTAGTTCTTAGCTGTTTTACTTTACTACCATTTTCTCCTCTGCAGTGTGGAGATATTACTTCTTACTTGCAAGGCAATTGGAAGGCTCAAAGGGGGCCAGGACTGGAAAACTTCTGACACAGTGCTGGAGTATAGTAGGGACTAAAAAAAGCTGGTCTTTTATACTTAGTCATATGACAAAACCTTGCATCTTTTGCCCCAACCGTCCCTATGATTTCTCTCTGTCACTTTTGAAAATTCCACCATCACGTCCTGGTCAGCAGGGGATGTGACCTTTTTCCTTTTTTCCCTCTTAAGTGGTCTTAAAAGCAACATCTTCAGGATCTGTTTAGTTTCAAACACACACACACACACACACACACACACACACACACACACACACAAGAAATCTGAACTTAAGTTCCAGTCTTTGCACTGCTGGACTTCCAGTCACAACCTCCAGACTGGGTTTTTCCTCTCCAGGTTTGATTCTCTCTAAAGTTATCTGAATCCCACGCTATTAGTGAGGAATGTATACCACAGCAAGTGACAGCAAAATGGCTAACGGTGGCTTAGACAAATAGGGACTTACTGCATTCATGTAACAAGGATGTCGGAGCTAGGTGGTTGCCGGTGATGGCTCAGCTGATTAACTGTGTGACCAGAGTAGCAAAGAACCCCTCTCTTTCTCATCTTCTATGCTTAGAGTGATGGCGTTCACCCTGAGGCTTGTTTTCTCAAGGTCAGAAGACGGCTGTCAGGGCTCCAGACAGCACACCATTTTAAGACAGGGAGAAAGATGAGGAAGGCATAGAAACTTTCTGGGAATGCTGAGTCCCCCAGTAGACTTTGTCTCCCAGCAGTCTCTGCTTAGTTCACATTGTCCAGAATAGGATCACTTGGCCACTTTTAGCTGCAAGGGAGTCTGGCAATGCAGGGAACAGAATTATGTGATCTATCACCCAGGGTTGGATGCATTCTTACCCTGTACACAGCCAGGTTCTATTAGCAAAGAATATATGGGGAATGGTTATTAGGAACAGGTAGAGTCTTTAAAACTTAGTTTTCTTACCTGAAAATAGAGATTAATAATAAAGTTGTTTTTAGGATTAAATGAAGTGATGTATGGAGGTGCTTAGTACCATGCCTAGCCCATGTTAAGTGTGAAATAAATGGCTAGATTATCATTTTTTTTTTTAGTTGGAGTCTCACTCTGTCATGCAGTCTGGAGGGCAGTGGCACGCTCCCGGCCACCGCAGCCTCGACCTGCTGGGCTCCAGCGATCCTTCCGCCTCAGCCTTTCAAGTAGCCGGAACTACAGGCGCGTGCTACCATGCCCGGCTAATTTTTTTGGATTTATTGTAGAGACAAGGGCTTGCCAAGTTGCCCGGGTGGTTCTCGAACCCGTGGGCTCAGGCAATCCACTCGCCTCGGCCTCCCAACGTGCTGGGATTACAGACTGAGCCACCGAGCCCAGCCAGATTACCTTTACTACAACTGCTATCTTCCTTGACAAGGTCCAAGGAATGCCTTCGCAGTTCAGTGCGCCCATTGGGTCCACAGTGAAATTCACTCCTCCTTCTGTGCAGAAAACCTTTCCGACTCTCTCTCCTCCTTCCCTGGCCATGAAGCATTGCTCTAACGGACATGGGCGTGCTCTCACTGTGATCTAGGTCATGGTGCTGTGGGAGGGAACGGGGCAGACACGAGTCCTGCTCTCATGGGCAACAGGTGACAAACACACAGGTACACAAACAAGCAGGACCTAGTACAGTGAGTGATAAGGCTGTGCAGGCAGGTGGGCAGTGGGACCCCTGAGACAGCCTCTGACCAGGCAGCCTGGGAAGACCTCTCCAAGGACACACTGAGCAGACACCCGAAGAATGAATGAGCAGAAGCCGCCAAGGAGAAAACAACAGCGAGGCCTAGAGGTATGAAGAGGAGGGGTGAACTCGAGGAGGCTGGAAGGGCGCCAGATTGCCCAGAGTTTAACAAGAGTGGAGAAAGGTGGTACGAGATACCGCAGGAAAGGGCCAGGAGAGGACAACTTCAGAGACTGCGGGGTGGAGTTGAGACTGAGTTTCACGCGCAATGTTGGCGCCATCGGGTGGTTTTCAGCGTGGGAGAGACCCGAGCTGATTTAGATGTTCAGATGATCCCTTGGACGCTTATTCATTCATTCGATGCTGTTTGTTGAGTACCAGGCAATGTGCTGCGAAGCCCAGAAGTAGAAATAGAATAGGTGAACAAGACGGAGAAAAACCCCTGCCCTCCAGGGTGATCAACCGCTCCCGTTTTCCAGGGATTTCCTGGGACGTGGTCATTTCAGTGCTGAAATTGGGACGGCTCTGGGCAGACCGGGATGGCCCACCAACATGAAGCACACATTATCCCCGCTAGAGACAGAAAATAAGCTAAATAAACAAGTGAACTGTGTCATATGTTTGACAGTGATAAGAAAGGGACCAGAGGCGATGCTTTAGAGAAGGTGGCCAGGGACGTCTTCTTTAGAAAGGGCACTCGTAGCAGATATTTGAGGGGAGAGTATTCTAGTAGTCGGGGCAGTCGATGCAAAGGCCCTGTGACCAGTGTACACCCGACGATATTTGCAGAGCAGTAAGGAAGGCATTGTGGTTAGAGCGGAACGAATGAGGGCTAGAATACTAGGGAGGATTGGCCGGGCTCGGTGGCTCAGTCTGTAATCCCAGCACTTTGGGAGGCTGAGGCAAGTGGATTGCCTGAGTCTGCGGGTTCGAGACCCCCCCCGGGCAACTTGGCAAGACCTCATCTCTATGATAAATTAAAAATCAGCCGGGCGTGGTAGCGCGCGCCTGTAGTTCCAGCTACTTGGAAGGCTGAGGCGGAAGGATCGCCGGAGCCCGGCAGGTCGAGGCTGCACTCCAGTCTGGGCGACGGAGTGAGACACCAACTCAAAAAAACAAAATTAAATGAAAAAAATAAGAATACTAGGGAGGATGTCGGGGGTAGGGAAGCAAGGATGGCTCGTGGAGGGCCTTGTAAGAGCATCACAAGAATGTTGGCTTTTCTCTGAGATGGGAGCCCGCAGAGATTTGGAGCAGAGGAACCAAGTGATCAGACCTAGGGCATGTGAGTATTGCTCTGGCTGTCGAGAAAAGCCCGAAGGAGGAAGGCACAGCAGCAGGGAGGCAGTGTGCAGAAGCCATCAGTCATCCAGACGAGAGCTGCTGGGGTCTGGCCAGAGACAGGCATGCTCTGGGGTCAGCACCAAGTCGATGGACTGGATGTGGCGTGGGTGGTGAAGGAGACATGGGTGAAAGGTGACCCTCTGCATCCGATCTGAGCAAGAGGGTGGAAGAAGGGACCACTGCTGAAGTTAGGCTTGGGATGAGGCCGGAAACCAAGACTTCTATCTGGAGAAGTGTGTGAGATGTGCCAGAAGAGATATATATCGGGGCTGGAGTTCTGGGGGAGCTCGGGGTGTGGGAACTTAGGAGACAGCCATGGGCCGGAATGTAAGCTGGGGAGTCCTTAGCAAATGTGTGGTATTGAGGGCTGCGTGGGTGGGTGCTAAAAACCAGGAAGGAAGCACAAAGAGAAGAGACTGAAGTATTGCTTCCAATTCTTTGCTCCCTAATGCTGCATCCCTTTATCGCTATTTCACGGTGGGTATTGTGGACATCACTCCCTTCGTCCTTAGATTGGGTCGCGTGACTGACGTGGCCAAAGGGCTGCTGGCAGGTGTTATGCTCAGGTAGTCTGGCTTGGCCCCTCATGCTTCTGCCATTGCCAGAAGAACACAGGGGCCCCTCAGCCCAGCCGCTGAACAAGACACATGGAACAGAACTGCCCCAGCCACCCCACAGATCCACAGCCTCACTAGTGCTTGGCAAGACCCGGGCAACTCCACTGCACTCCAGTCTGGGCGACGGAGTGAGACACCAACTCAAAAAAACAAAATTAAATGAAAAAAATAAGAATACTAGGGAGGATGTCGGGGGTAGGGAAGCAAGGATGGCTCGTGGAGGGCCTTGTAAGAGCATCACAAGAATGTTGGCTTTTCTCTGAGATGGGAGCCCGCAGAGATTTGGAGCAGAGGAACCAAGTGATCAGACCTAGGGCATGTGAGTATTGCTCTGGCTGTCGAGAAAAGCCCGAAGGAGGAAGGCACAGCAGCAGGGAGGCAGTGCAGAAGCCATCAGCCATCCAGACGATGGCTGCTGGCCTGCAGATGCTGAGCAAGAAAGAAACGCTTGCGGTTTATAGACCTTGAGGTTAGTGGGCATGCAGCGTCACTGGACTGATGTACCTCCCCTCTGCCTCTTGCACCATTTTCCCCTTAACGCCAGCTCTCTTCCACATCGTAACAGTCTAACCTGCCAGACTTTTCCTTTTCTCATTCACGATCTTCAAATCCCAGCCCCTGGAGCTTGCTGGACCAGGTATAGGGGTGAGAACAGAGCTTTGTCTGAGGTGGTGATCACTTCGGCGTGCACAGCCCCTTGGCAGTCCTGGAATGCGTTAGCCATTCTCATTTGGTCCTAACAAGCCTATCCAGTAGGTATTCTCACCCTGTTTTTGCTGAGGAGGCAGCCATGGTCCTCCAGCTGGAGGCAAGATGGGAGATGGAAGCCTAGGCCTTCCTGGGACCAAGCAGGGTCAAGAAAGCAGACACAGCCATCTGGAACAAAGTGGAAGTGTTATGGTTCAGGCAACGCTCAGCTGTTTTCCCTGGATACTGATAAATCAAAGGGCAGGAGGCTGGTAGCAAGAAGTTTATTTCTGAGTTGGAACCCAGAGAGCAGAGACAGACTTGAGGTCTTTCCCAAATGGTTCTGCTCACCCTCCAGGCTTTTACAGTTCGCTTTTATAAAGTCCAATTGTCAGCACCTATACATTAGCCACGTGACCAGCAGAGGGTTGTATAGAACTTGAGTTTCAGCAGCATTAGTGACATTTTTTGGTCCAGACTTCCTGGTGCCAAGTATCAGAGGTATCTCATAGCTTTTATCCGTAGGGCCTGGCAAAAGCGTTCATCAAGCTTGCCATAGAGGAAAGGGAGTTTATAAGGCCTAAAGACATCACGCATTAGGCGAAAGTTATACAAATCACAGAACTTACGATTACATCGATACAAAAGTTATGCAAATCACCAGGCTTATGATTATATTGATACTATATTATTCAAACTTAGGACTACTCAGAAAAAGGGAGTAAATGGAGATTTGCATCTTTCGGTTGATTGGGCATAGACTACAGAAGTCAAGGATCCCCTGAAGCTGCTTACTGGGAGCTCATAGGAGATAAGGAGACTCTCAGGAATGTTGTTCAGGAATGTACAGGGGCACTTGAACCCTTGCCATGCCCTTGTCTAGGGGCTGTGTCAATATGGACAGACATCAGGGGGTCTCTGTATCAGAAGGGACACGTGTTTTTCATGGACTAGCTGTTCGTTCGTTTTGAATTCTGTACCAGGTGCATGTGTTATCCACACACACAAAACACACAGCCCAGGAATAACCTGTGATATTTCCACGCAGAGAGGAAGACCCTACCTGTGAATGGAAGGGGTGGGAAGAGGAATGCAGCAGAGAAGCGCATTGTCTCGCTTTCAGTTCTGCCCAAGAGGGGCGGTCTGCGGGTGTCACACCCCGCAGACCTCTCTATTCTCAGTTCTGATCTGTTCTGAGCCCCAGCTGTGATTTCACCCTCTCGGGCTCCCCTTGGAAGGAGAATCACCGGCTGGAAGCACTCACATTCCCCAAGGAGCCCTCAGCCTGCAGGGATGCGGCCCTGCCTTGTGGTGGGCTTCGGGGGTCTAGGCCCTCTGGGGTGCCTGCCCTCCTTTCCTCAGTGGCAGGGCCAAGAGACTGCGCAGGAGCACGGAGATGTCAGCCTTGGAAGGCCCTGCCAGAGAGAACAGCCCCAAACCTGCCCCCCTGGAGCCTTGACATTTCTCTTTGCAGAGCAGTGTCTGCTAGGAATAGCAGCCCAAATGGAAGTGGGATCCTTTTGTTCTAAATCCGCAGAGAGAGCCGGGCTCGGTGGCTCAGCCTGTAATCCCGCGCCTTTGGGAGGCTGAGGTGAGTGGATTGCCTGAGCCCGCGGGTTCGAGACCCGCCTGGGCAGCGAGACCTCATCTCTACAATAAATCAAAAAATCAGCCGGGCGTGATAGCGCATGCCTGTAATTCCGGCCATTCGGAAGGCTGAGGTGGAAGGATCGCCGGAGCCCAGCAGGTCGAGGCTGCGGTGGCCGGAAGCGGCCACTGCACTCCAGTCTGGGCGACAGAGTGAGACTCCAACTCAAAAAAAAAAAAAAAAATAAATAAATAAATAAATAAAATAAAATAAATCCGCAGAGAGGTTGTCCACGCCTGTCCTTAGCTCCTCCAGTCTTTGGCCTTTGTTTCCCCATCCATGAAAAGAGGTGCTGCTTGGGGCTGGGGGAGGGGAGGGTCAGAGGCCCAAGTTGGGACGGGGGCGGCGCCCAGGAGGGCAGCGTGTCGTTGTCTTTCCGATCGGGATCTATGAAAGCATTTGAACCCACCCAGCAGCACGAAAGGAGGCTGTGCGGTGTTAAGCACACACGGGCCAGGGTCGCCGGGGCGGCGAGCTGGCTGGTGAGACTTGAAAGGGCTGCACTGGCGACGGCAGACGGGAGGAAACTCTTCTTTCCACCCGGCGTCCCGCGAGGCCCGGACACCTGCGATGAACTCGGAGGCTCAGACGCGCGCAGGCGGACAAAACCGGCATCTGCATGGGAAACGGGCACCCGGGGCCCTTCGGGGACGCCAGCGGCGGCATCTGCCCGCTGACCGGCCCCTCGGGGCCAGGGGACACCCGGAAAGCCCCAGCCGGACGATCCGCTCACGCCGCGAACCCTGGGACTCGCGTGCGGGGGGGGCGGGGGCGGGGCGAGACACCCCCCCGCCACGCGCCCAGGCTGGGGGGCGGGGAGCGTGCGGACGCCCCAGACGTGGCTGCTCTGCTGAAGGTCGCCTCCAAACGGGCCTGGGATAAGCCCTCCTTGTTTGCCTGTCGCCGGCCTAAGCCCCGGGTCCCCTTGGGTGTCGTCCAGGACGCCAGGCGCGGCTGCTCACAATGGCTCTCAGACGACAGATGGCGGGCGGGACGGGGGGGGAGGGAGGCAGGTGCACGGGGCGGCGGGGCGATGGCTTTGCAACGCCCCTCCCCTCCCCCCACCCCTCCCCCCCCCCTCCGTCCTCGGCTGCGGATTCCCGGGAGCGATCGAAGCCCCCCCCTCGGTCTGGAGTCCCCGGGCTTGGGCCAGGGCGCTCGGGCACACGCACCCTCGGCCCACTCGCGCGGGGCTCCGGGCGCAGCGGGCGAGCCCAAGTGTCCAGGCACAGTGGCCTCCACGCCGCGCCTGGGTTCTGAGCGATGATCTCAGGGCGCTGCGTCGCCCGGGGCGGGAGGTCCAGCGGGGCCGAGGCGTGGGGCCGATTTGGGGGGGCTGCACCCCGGCCGCCCGAGCCCCTGGTGCTCCCCAAGCCGCCGGAAGGGCTCGCCTTCGCCAAGCCCGACTCATCTGCGTGGGGGGGGGCTCTGCCCCCTCCCTGGGCCAGCTTAAGCAAAACCAACCAGAGGCCGGAAGACGGGTGGCCCGAAAGCAGCTCCTTCTGACCTTCGCAGGCCTGAAGCTGTCCCTAGGCCGGGGAAGCGCTTTGTGAGTCCCTCGCCGAGTGGAGTGTTTGGTTCTTTTGGCTTTTTGTTTTTGTTTTTTTTAGTTGGAGTCTCACTGTTGCCCAGGCTGGAGGGCGGCGCTCACGGCCACTGCAGCCTCAACCTGCTGGGCTCAAGGGATCCTCCTGCCTCAGCCTTCCCAGCAGCTAGAACCACAGGTGTGCACTCCACCACACCTGGCTAGTTTTTTGATTTATGGTAGAGATGAGGGCTCACCAAGTTGCCCAGGCTGGTTTCGAACCTGTGGGCTCAGGCAATCCTCTCGCCTCTGCCTCCTAAAGTACTGTTTGGTTCTTTGACACATCCTCCGAATTTTCTGTAGCCATTGCTCCATGGGCAAGTCTGTTGCAAAGGAAGCAGGACACCCCATCTCCCCTGTAATGTGCCAGGCCCCCTTTGTTGGTGAAGAGCTAATGACATCCCCAGTGACCCCGGGCTGTGAATGTTTCTGGTCTGGTTTGAGCGTATCTGTGACTTGGAGGAGGAGATGTGTGCCAGCCAGAGCCTTAGAGAGGTGTCGCTTGGTAACCCTCCCTCTTCCAAACCCCACATTGTGTTCATGAATAAGAAACAGTAAACACGGCATAACAAAAGCAACCAAAGAAACATGTGGGGCTCTTATTTTGGAGGGAAATCCTCTCCGAGGTAAAGCCAGCTGGGACTCCAGGCCCTCCATGGAGAGGGTGCCCTGTGGGAGAAGGTCCCACATGGTGATCACCACGCGTGTCCTGCCTTTCTCAGACCCCGTGGGTTCGTGTCCTTGCCACGGTCACTCAGCTGGACTATTTCTTTCTTTTCTTTTTTTATTATAAAGATGTGGGGTTCGATTCAGCGTTAGGTAGGCAAACGTTGATTATGCAGGTGCCCTTGTTGATGAGGTGTGCCCCTCCCTTCCCTGGCAGTGTCCCTCAAGTTCCAATTACACCCCGTCCCCTGACAGTTTCCCACTAACTGCCAATCTATAGTATTATAATTGTTCAAGGTCTGCTTATGAGTGAGAACATATGGTACTCTGTTCTTTGTTTCTGTGATAGATCACTGAGTGTGATCGACTCTAAATCCATCCAAGTTGCTGCGAAGTCCATATGTTTGTCCTTCTTTATGGCTGCATAATATTCTGTCATTAGTAAAACAAACAACAACAGATGCTGGCGAGGATGAGGAGAGAAAGAGATGCTTCTCTACAACTGGACTATTTCTAAAGCATTACGCGTCATTCTTGCCCCCATGCCTTCTCTAACTGTCTGCCTTTGTTCTGAGGTCTTTGTATACACATGGCGTACATACAACAACCGTGGATGGCTTGTCTAACCACGAAGAAGCCATTCAACTAGTTACGTAACTAGTTAAGCGTGATGGTGATGCCTCTTTTTTTTCTTTAAAGCAACACATCACACCACGTGGGACGACTGTTCTGGCAGCTTTGCTGTGGAGAGGAATACTTGCTGTGGAGAGGAATACTTGCTGTGGAGAGTTGGAAGGGTATTGAATGCTCTTCTGGTGTGTGTTCCTTAGACTTTGACATTCACACACTACCCTTGTGATTTCTGTTGTCAGGTACCACCTGCAATATTATTTACTTAATGTCTTTTTTTTCCTGTAAAGCCACTTTTTACACTTAAATGTCTTCACAGAGGGCACTTTGGGGATAATTCTGGGGACCTGGTAACCTGAATGTGGTTTTCTGTCTCTCCGTGAATTCAAGAATTCAAGTGAATTTCTGTCCTCTTGAGCTCTGCAGGTGTAGGGACCAGTGGGAAGAACAAGGGTGAGGTGTTCTTCCCTACCCATGCCACAGACTCAGGGGGGTCTCGAAGTGAGGTCTGAGAAGTGGTCCTGGAGAGCTGTGGGCTCCCAGAGGAAGGGGGACGCTGCACCCGGTGAAGGTTCCTGGTCTCCTGTGCCCCATCTCAGAACCAAGACGTTGTTGAACCACTGAGTCAAGTTCTCTTGTTCCTGACCAGGGAAACCTTTTCTAGATGCCTCCATAGGAGAGGAGTGGCATCCTAGCATCCCTGACTAGGATGGATCTTTTTCTCCCTTTTCACCAGTAAAACTTCTGTAGCGTGTTCCTTCACTTAGACTCAAGTCCCAGTGAGCTGGCAAACAGAGGGAGGTTGGGGGGCACAAACAGAACACATGTCCAGCAACACGGAGTTGCTGAAAGAGGTGGAGACAACAGGAATTTCAAAAAAGTGTAAGCATCTGCCAGTATTTAATAGAACAAGAAGAGACTTTGTGGAGCTGAAAATGTGACTTCCCACCTAACCATCTCATCAGATGAGTTGAAAGAGAGACTGGTCACTGCTGAGACTCAGATGAATGGCATGGAAAATCAAGGTCAGCACTCAAGGTCAGCATGGAAAATCAAGGTCAGCATGGAAAATCAAGGTCAGCAGTCAAGATCAGCTTATAGCACAGAACAAAAACAGAGATGGAATTAGGGGGAAGATCAGTCTTGGAAGGTAGAGCTAATAACTTCTTGTGAATTATAAGACTTCTAGAAGTAGAAAAAAGAATGGATGAGAGAAATAATAAACATGATTTAAAACAAACAAACAGAAAACATCACTTGGAGGTGAAGAAAGATCCCTAAAGATTGAAGGGACTTCCTGAGTTTCAGGCTTAATTGATTAGCAAGTACCTACGCTTATTTCTAAATTTTAAGGATCAAGAGAAAACAATCACAAGGGCCAGACATTAGCTCAGTGTGCCCATAAAGGGGGCAAGATTAGATGGGCGTTAGGCTTCCCACCTAGTATTAGAAATCAGAAATCGGTGAGGCAGACTCTGTAGTCCAACGCTTCACCTGGCAAGGAAAAAGAAAGACTTGAGGCTAACCTTATGTGATGAAAATATTCAAGAAAGGATGTTCCCCAAACATAAATGAATCAGGAGAGAATGGAGCAGAAAAGTAGAAGACTTTCAAATTAATAAAGGGAAAAATAGAAACCAGCAAAAAATAGAAAAAGAAAGAAGTCCCTCACTACAGATGCTTACAGTCTATCCTCATTATTCTAGCATTTTGTATTTGTGATTCACCTACTCACTAAACTTTATTCGTCACCCCAAAATCAATACTTGTAGAATATTCATGATCATATGTGGACATGCACAATGCAGCAAAAAAAAAAAAAGAATTTGAGTCATTCAATATGCATGTTGCCAGCTGAGATTGGACAAGGTGACACACTACTGACTTCTAGCTTCACTTCTTAAAAAAATTTTTGTTTTTGTTTTTGAGTTGGAGTCTCACTCTGTCACCCAGACTAGAATGCAGTGGCACGCTCCCGGCTACCACAGCCTCAATGTGCTGGGCTCCGGCAATCCTTCCGCCTCAGCCTTCCAAGTAGCTGGAACTACAGGTGTGCGCTACCACGCCTGGTTAATTTTTGATTTATGGTAGAGATGAGGTCTCACCAAGTTGCCCGGGCTGGTCTCGAACTCATGGGCTCAGGCAATCCACTCACCTCAGCCTCCCAAAGTGCTGGGGTTATAGGCTGAGCCACTGAGCCTGGCCTAAAAAATGTTTTCAAAGATGTGGGATACAATTCAGGGTTAGGTATACAAGTGGTCATAGTACAGATAAAGTTTAAGCCTCCCTTGATCCCCGCTTCACCTGGTTTGAGATCAGGTACCCTTATTGATGTTGTGTCCCATCCCCCTCGTCACCACACTGACAGCATCCCGCTACTGCCAATCCCTTTCTTACAGCATTATGGTAAATGTTCAGGGTCTGCTTATGAGTGACAGTATGTGGTACTCAGTTCTTTGTATCACTTTTTATACTGTAAATAACAGATCTTCTCTCAGATTGCTTGGTGCTTTTTTTTCTGGCGACTTCTGTGAACGTTGATTATTTGAATTGGGTCATTCTTGTCATACCAAACTAAATCAGAGTTGAAGGGCCAGGGGGACAAAGCACCGGGGCACATAGCATCAGTTCCAAGAAATGAATTTTCTGGAAGCCCAGTTGCTGAACAGCCGACAGCACTAGACTCCTGCCTGAAATTAATCTCATCTAACATGTGTGCTTTCTCCATAAGGTATGCTGAACCCTGCTGTAACCCCAAGACCAGTTTTACCTAGCAGCTACTGAAACAACCTTCTGTAACCCTAAGACTCGTTTTACCCACAGCCATTACTCGCCAGTCAGGGATTGCTGACTCGCAAAAGCTTCCCCAGTGCCAATGAGCTTTTTGTCTACACAAAAGGTAACATTTCCCCTTCTAATAATACCCCTACTTTCTTTTTGTGCTTCAGACATAATGAAGACCACCCCGGTCCATTGTATGCTCTGCATTGAAATTCTGCGATTCCCAAATAAAATGCTTAGAGATTCACCTCTGTATTTTGTTTCGACTTCAGCACTCTGTGGTTTAAAATGGCCCCCAAGTGTAGCGCTGAAGAGCTGCCCTGTGTTCCTGAGAGCATGAAGGCTGTGGTGTGACTTATGGGAAAAACACCCGTGTTAGATGAGCTTCATTTCAGGCACGAGTTATAGTGCTGTCGGCTGTTAGCTCAATGGCAAGGAATCAACAATATATATTCAATAAGGTGTCTTTAAATAGAAATACAGATACAACAAAGTTGTGTCTTCGTTGGTTGATGAAATGTGACCAGAAGGCCACAGGAACCTAACCCTGTATTTCTTCTAGGAGCAATGGTTCCGTATTCACTAATTCAGCATTTTCAGCAGCTTTAGAAGACATAATTACTATGAACAATGAGAATGAGCTGTGTTAATACACATAAAGTAAGATGGAAGGAAGAATACTGATAAATTAACAACTAAACTAAACATTCTTCAAGTTTTTAAGGCCGTATAATGTTTACAAGAAATGTCTAAGACAATATGATCCTTAAATGGTTAAAAGTAAGAGTGTCAATAAGAAAGAATGTAATAGACAATATTAGTTAATTGATGATATTAATCAGATAAGTTGGAATTTAAGGATAAAAATATAAATAGAATAAGGAAGGAAATGGTGACATGAATAAAGCATAATAAACACAAACTTGTATGCAACTCACAAAATGTCAGCTAAATAGATTTTTTAAATATTACAAATGCAGGGAGAATAGGATGAAAATACAGTTATTGTGGGGTATTTTAATACAAATTGTCAGAACTAAATAGATTAGCTTAAAAATGAATAATGACATTGCCAAAAAATTATCCAAAACTTGGAAATAAGGCAGAAATGTGGGTATCGTGTTCTTCCTAAGTCATACCAGTGAGGATATGGGCAATGCAGTTTAGTTGACTTACTCTTTATTATTGATTAAAGGTTTCAGGCATAGAATAGTTACATGTTGACTTGTCTGTTTTTGTCTAGTAAGCATGCAAATAATTTCTGACTTGTAGACAACATCACCTTCAAGGTTATGATTTATACCTATAGGACATTAATGAATTTTGTATCTAATCTGGCAAAAGCTAATTTCAAAAGCTTACTCCAACATTTCTTCATTAAATTTCCTGCAACCATTTCTAGTTCTCAAATTTCCTTTGAATCATTTTACAGTTATGCTACTTTAGAGACAGGGTCTCACTTTGCTACCCAGTCTGGGGTGATGCAGTAATGAGATGATTGCTCACTGCAGCCTCAAACTCCTGACCTCAAGCAATCCTTCCGTCTCGACCTTCTAGAGGCTGAGATGATCAGCATTTGAAACCACACTTGACTGAGTCATATTTTTAACTTTTTGGAAATTATACTTATTCACAAAGAGGAACCAACTAATATATTCGATAACCTCACTTCAATAGCCAAATAGAACCTTCATTTTTTGAGTAAATTATATACCTATCCATGGAACAATTACAAGAACACATCATGTGCTTTGTGAAAAACTTAACATATTGTAAAAAGTACTAACTTTATGGACTGCATTCTCTGGTCATAATTCAATAAAATCACTCATAAATAATTAAGAGGTGACCCCAAAATCTAATCCACCAAAAAATTTGGCAACATGGGCTTTGAAAATGCCTTAATATCATTAGGGAACTGCAAATTAAAACAGCAATCAGATACCACGTATTAGAATGTCCAAAATCCAGAACATTGACAACATGAATACCGGTGAGGATACAGAGTCCCAGGAACTCTCTCATTTGTTGTTGGTGGGAATGCAAAATGGCACAGCTGCTGTGGAAAAGTTCGGCAGTTTCTTTCTTTCTTTTTTTTTTTTTTTGAGTTGGAGTCTCACTCTGTCACCCAGACTGGAGTGCAGTGGCCGCTCCCGGCCACCACAGCCTCAATCTGCTTTACTCATGATTGACAAAACGTGAGAGGCCAAAAGCCATATGCCCCTTGGTAGGCGAATCAATGAGTCAACCGCGGCGTATCCAGACACACGCCATGAAAACACAAGAAAGCACCTTAAATGCATGGGTCTAAATGAAAGAAGCCCATCTGAAAACACTACGTACTGTATGAGTCCAACCATTTGACATCTTGGAAAAGGCAAAACTATGAAGACAGTAAAAATATCAGTAGCTGCTGGGGGCTGGGGGGAGCCCAGAGGATATTTAGGACAGTGAGATTCCTCTCTATGGCGCTATAATGGTGTATATGTGTCCCTGTATATTTGTCCAAACTGATAGGTCATGGGATGCCAAGAGTGAACCCTAATGTACACTATGGACCCTAATGTACGCTATGGATGCCAAGAGTGAACCCTAATGTACGCTATGGGTGATAATGATGTGTCAGTGTAGGTTCTGCAGTTGTAACAAACACAGCGCTCTGGTGCGGGAAATGGTGATAGCGAGGTAGGCTGTCATGGAGGGTGGGAGGAAGGGAAGCAGGGGATATAGGGGATCTCTGTCCTCGTCTCTCAGTTTCTCTCTGAACCATGATCTATTTAGGCCATATGAAGACCAATGGGGCACAATAAAAGCTTCATTTAGAGGAAATGCCATAGCTTATAACACCTTCATTATGTGAGAAGAAAAATTTAAAAAAAGAAGTTAAATATAAATCTTAAAGATTAGAAAAGCAAAATAAAACAAAAAAATAATAAAAAAAACCTGGGTCTTAGTTTGAAAAAGTAAAAAAAGAGAAATTAAAAAAGATAAATGCTGAAATTAATAAAACAGAAACAACCGGGCTCGGTGGCTCAGCCTGTAATCCCGCTCCTTTGGGAGGCTGAGGTGAGTGGATTGCCTGAGCCCGCGGGTTCGAGACCCGCCTGGGCAGCAAGACCTCATCTCTACAATAAATCAAAAAATGAGCCGGGCGTGGTGGTGCGCGCCTGTAGTTCCAGCTACTTGGAAGGCTGAGGCGGAAGGATCGCCGGAGCCCAGCAGGTCGAGGCTGCGGTGGCCGGGAGTGGCCACTGCACTCCAGTCTGGGCAACAGAGTGAGACTCCAACTCAAAAAATAAATAAATAAATAAAATAAAACAGAAACAACAACAAAAATAGTCATAGATCACTAAGCTTCAGAATGGGTTTTTTTGAAAAGATGAATGAAATGGATAGGCCTTTTTACAAATTTGAGCTTAATCCTTAGACCAAAGGAAAAGAGAGAGCAAAACCAAACATGATTAGGAAAGAGACAGGAAACGTAATCCAGATGACATTAAATTCTAAAGAGCACTACAGGAAAGTTTTTAAGAGCACATTCAAACACTTAGAGAAAATGGATGACTCTGGAAACATAAATTTTCAAAATTGGCCTTAGAAAAAATAGAATATTTGAAAATACTTGTTAACATAAAATGATTGGAAATATAATAAAAGATCCTCAACTGAGAAACATACCAGTATCGGATGGGTTCCTGATCTTTAAAGAAAATCAGACCATGGAAGCAGATGGAATGTTTCCAATTCATCTAATAAAGCCAGCTGAACCAGGAGGCTCTGCAACAAAGATGCTGCATGACAATTCAAACCAAACAAAAACAAAGCCCAAAACATAATCTCAGTGGCTTTCAACACAGAAAACTGGGCTATGGTCAGCTATGGCTTGGTTGGGCTTGGCAAGGCTTGGTTTCAGGGTACAGGTTGAGGTTAATTCTGCTCCACACGTCTTCTCCAGGGAAGTGGTCTTCTCAGGAACAGGCAGGCGCTGTAAGAAGTCAAGCCAAACCAAGGCTGACTGTGACATCTGTTGTGTTTGCTCATATTCTGCCTGCCAGAGTAACTCCCATGGCCTGAAGTCTGTGGGGGTGGGAATATATACTCCAGCCTCAGTGAAGCCATGGCAAAGGTGAAGTTTGATTGGGGGGAGGAGAAAGAACTGAAACTGTGTACAATCATCCTACTTGCTAACCTTTCTTACTTGAAAACTAAACTTTACTTTTTAATATAAATGTGAAAACTCTAAATAAAATACTAGCAAATAATAGACATGCTCTCTGTCTTGACCTGTGTGGGGGTTACATAATTGCTTGCTCACCAATGATCTGTGCTTTTTCTGTAAGAGTGATATTCTTCAAAAAATTCTAGAAATGTACACTAGAAAATTAAATGCAGCCAGGCGTGGTGGCTCACACCCATAATCCCAGCTGAGTGGGAGGCTGAGATGAGAGGACTGCCTGAACCCAGGGGTTCGAGCCCAGCCTCGGCAACATGGCAAGACCTTGCCTCTACCATAAAGCAAAAAAATTAACTGGACATGGTGGTACACGCCAGTAGTACTTGGATGGCTGAAGTGGAAGGATCGCCTGGGCCCAGCAGGTCCTGACTGCGGTGGCCGTGAGCATGCCACTGCACTCCCGCCTGGGTGACAGAGTGAGACTCTAACTCAAAAAAAAAAAAAAAAAAGAAAGAAAGAAAGAAAAAGTAAATTAAATGCAAACCTGGACAATTCACAGGTGACCCACAGGCCGGCAAGCAAGACATAAATTGCTTGTTGCTGAAAGTCACTGAATTTTCTAACGGCTTGCTAAAAAGTAAGCTTTGTGAGGTAGGGGATTTTTGTGTTTTGTTCATGGCAGTGGCTCTAAACCAATGCCTACGACATAGTAAACTGGCCATAAATATTTGTTACTAGCAAATAAAGTAGCAAATAAATCCCAGCAAAATATCAAAAGAAGAATGCGTTTGACCAAACTTATTTTTTTCCTTGGAAATAAACAAAACTCTATTCAACATAATTTATTACATTTGCATGTCAACGGATAAAATCATTTGGTGTGGTCATATTAATAGATATTGCAAAGACTTGGTAAAATTTAACTGCCATTTCTAAAAAAAAAAAAAATTCATAGTAAAATGAAGCCGAAAGAAAACTACTCAAACATTTAAAAAGCCTATTTGCCAAAATCCAATAGGAAGTGTTATCTTAAATAGTGTAACACTGAAATAATTTCAGTTAAAATTAGGAACTTGACAGGGGCGTCCACTCTCACCATTACTGTCCAGTATGGTTTTGGAGGTGGTAACAGAGGCAGTGAAACACAAGTTAAATAATTGCTATGAACAGTGGAAAAGAAAAGAAAAAAAGAAACCTATTATTTTTTTCTGTTCATGTTCTATTTCACCCAGAAAAATCCAAAAGACTTTAGGAAAAAAACCTACTGGGGTTAATAAGAAAATTTAGACTGTGGCTTGATAGCTGTTACTCATGTCAGTATAGTTTTTTTTCCCTTATTTTAGCAATAAGCACCTAGACAGAAAACTAGAAAACAATTTTATTATGAGAGTGGCAAAAGTTATACGGCACCTGGAATAATTTCAGCATGAAAAACACAAGGTCTGTTTGTAGAAAACTATGAAATTGTGTTGGAAAACATTACATATTCTTGTTTGAGATGGCAATATCATAAACTATTAATGCTTCCAAAATTAACATATACATGTTGTGCATTAAATTTCCATATGAATATTTGAATAGAGAACCATGAATTTAATGGTTATGAAGAGTAATATCATATCTGAGAATTGGCAAGAAAATTATATATAAAAAATATTGTTGGGGAGGTCTTTAACAGATATGTAAACATAATACAAAGCCAGTGTAGACAGATCACTATGATATTAGCATAGGAATAGGCAAATAGAAAAGTGAAACAGTTTAGGCAATCTGTAAATAGATTTCAGGTTATATGAGAATTTATTATGAATATATTTATTATCAATTCACTGGGATATGAAATATGTTATCGATACTGTAGGCTATCCTACTGGAAAAATAAAAATTGGACACTACCTCTTGCATCATATCAAAAGATAAATTCAGATTGATTATAAAGAACACAACAAGAAATGCTTGCTATAAAATCTAGGATACTCTTCATACAATCTAGGATAGTCTAGTAGTCTAGAAAAGAAACGATGGACATATGTGACTACATAAAAAATGTAAAGTTTTTGCATGGCTAAAGATAATTCAAATAGCAAATTATTCCACTATATTTGTAAAAAATAAAAATAAAAATAATTTTTAGGCTGGGATCAGTGGCTCGAGCCTGTCATCCCAGCACTTTGGGAGGCCGAGGTGAGCGGATTGCCTGAGCCCACGGGTTCAAGAAGAGCCTGGGCGACTTGGCGAGACCTCGTCTCTACAATAAATCAAAAAATTAGTGGGGCGTGGTAATGCGTGTCTGCAGTTCCGGCTACTTGGAAGGCTGAGGCGGAAAGGTCGCCTGAGCCCAGCAGGTTGACGCTGGAGTGGTCGTGAGCGTGCCACTGTACTCCAGGCAGATCCAGCTTGGTGACAGAGTGAGATTTCAACTAAAAAAAAAAAAATTAATAAACTTGTCAAAGGACTAATATGCTAAGAGCTTTTAAAAATTGGTAAGTCAAAGATAGGAAAAAAAAAAGGGCAATAGACATCCAAAGTGGACTGGATAAAGAAAACGTGGTACTTAGACAAGCTGGAATGCTACCTAGCCACAAAGAAGAGCAAAAGCATACCTTTTGTAGAAACATGTGAACTATGACAAACAAAAGAAACTGAACACCACATGTTCTCGCTCATAAACGGGTCCTAAACATTGGGCACGCAAGCACCAAGGTGGGACCAGCAAACACCTGGAACTGCTAAAGGAGGGAGAGGACAGGGAAGGGCACACACCGTCCACGGGGTACTACATCCGCTAGCAGGGGGAGGGAGGGCTGCCATGTACTTATGTAGCAAATCCTCACATGGGCTCCTCAACTCTAAAACAAACAAATACATACATAAATAAAAGAGGCCGGGCTTGGTGGCTCAGCCTGTCATCCCGGCACTTTGGGAGGCTAAAGTGAGTGAATGCCTGAGCCTGCAGGTTCAAGACCAGCCTGGGCAACTTGGCGAGAACTCGTTTCTACAATAAATGAAGAAATTAGCTGGACGTGGTTACGCGTGCCTGTAGTTCCAGCTACTTGGAAGGCTGAGGCGGAAGGATCGCCAGAGCCCAGCAGGTCGACGTTGGCATGGCCGTGAGCGTGACACTGCACTCCAGCCTGGGCGACATCGAGTGAGACTCCAACTAATAAATAAATAAAAAAAAGAGGAAAATACCCAATACGTTTATCTACAGATATGGACCCCCAAAATGGGCAAAAGTTATGAAGAGGAAGTTTCGAATGGTCAAGAAGATTGGAAGAGCTACAGCCATGGAACAAATGCAAATTAGTTAATTAATTAAACTAATGAATTCAGTTAATTACACTAAATGCAAATTAAACTAAAGCTGAAATACCACTTTTTGCTCATTTGAGTGGAAAAAATTATCAAGGTATAGCACAGATTGCTGGAGAAGGTTCAGGAAAGAGGTGGTACCTATCCTATGGCCCTGGTGGACATGTGACTTGCTGCAGGGTTTTTGGGAATAAATTCTGTAAACATCTATTAAAATAAAAATATTCCTTTGAGCGGCAATCCCATGCCTGAGGATCTGTCTCTAGAAATTAAAGCATGAGTGAGCACAGATAGATATACGCATGAGAATGTTTCTAGCAGTGCTGTTTATAAAGGGCGGATCAGGACCAGTGCGAATGAACGATCAGTAAAAGCATGGTAGAAAGAATTGTGACACGTCGACACCATGGTATAGACCTGATACATACAGCTTTGAAAAACGGATTAGATCCATAGGATTGGACTTGGAGCGATTTTGGAGAGGAATTTTTGATAGAATAAAGTAAAATGCAAGACAGTGTGTACAACCGTGATTTCATTTTTGTGGTGCAAACGGTGCCAAAGCCCCTGTATGCATAAGATTTTTTTGACGAAAGCAAAAAACCCATCATGATTTTTCAAATAAACAAGCAAGAAAAGAAAAGAAAGCCCTCTGATTCCCTATTAGCAGAGGTATTATCTGCACTTGGCTTATTTCTGCCAGGTATCTGGACAGATTACCAAGCAGTTCAAGTAAGAGTTTGCATGCAGGATGCATGCTCAAGTTTACCATCTTCAACACAACAAGATTTGCAGGTGCCATAGATTTTGTCTGTCTGACTCTTCTAATATCTAGGAAGGCAAATCCAGACAGGCTTGCCAAAGCACACTTCCTATCCCAAGCCCTCCTTTCCCCCCTAATGTTAACATGGAAGGTTTTTTTGTTGTTGTTGGTTTGTTTCGGGAGTTTTTTTTTGAGTCACAGTCTTACTCTGCCACCCAGGCTGGAGTGCAGTGAAGAGGTGATCCTTCCTCCTCAGCCTCCAAGTAGTTGGTACTACGGGCATGTGTTACTATGCCCAGATAACTTTTAAAAATAATTTTGTAGGGAAGAGGTCTTGCTATGTTGCCTAAGCTGATCTCGAATTCCTGGGCTCGAGGGATCCTCTCACCTTGGCCTCCCAAAGTGCTGGGATTACAGGTGTGAGCCACTGAGCCGGGCCTTGGAAGCCCTTTTTAATGAAAAAAATAGAAGCTAAAACGAACTACATTTTCAGTCTAAATAGAAAAGCTAGTTCTGTCTGAAATCAAGAGAAGGTGGATGAAAAAATTAAAACAATAAAATCAAAATGCTGTTATTAAATTTCAGCTCCTACTTCCAGCAGATGACTGGGAACGAATGCCTGCTGCATCTGTTACAAAGGGAGACTGGAAAGTGATCAGAAAGCCGTTAAAGACCCTCCAGCCCCAAACGGAGACTTTCTCCCCTATCGCCTTAAAGGACTGAAAACCAGTTGCAAAGGCGATCATTCTCTGAGTGCCTGCCTGAGTGTCATCCCTGATGACACAGCGCCAGCACTCACAGTGGCAAATGCTGACTTTTTCCCTCATCCTTATTTCTCCTATTAATAAGCCAGCCTTGGCAAGGTATGCTGCCTTCTGCAAGGTCAGACACGTGGAGGGTGGCGTGCTCCCCCTGACGCGCCAGGCTGGCTCTTTCTGAGAAAAGCTAAATTCTTTGTAGACATTTTAAAGAAGTAAAATCAGGAGATGACATTGGGTTCTATTCTTGGCTGCTTGTGGAAAATAACTACTTATTCCCTTCCTTTGACTCACTTAGAAAAATAATCTCATTTATACGGGGGTTAAAATAGATGTTCAAGGGTTAGCGTGGAATATTTAAAGGTCCTTGGAGGAGAAAGATGTCCGTCAAGAAACCATTTAAAGCGCTTTGTCTTGTTTCTCCGGGCAGGGAAGGGATGTAAGAATAGAACTCACGGAAACAAGGTTTCCAAAGAGGAGAGTGGTGGTGGGGGAATTATAGCAGGATGGGTAATTATGGTTTTCCAGGAAGTGCCAAAATTACAGGGCAAAGTGGTACTTCCGTGTTAGGTCCTTCTGAGAAAAATAGTGCAGACATTTGACCCCCGGGCACACCTGGGTACCTCGCTTAGGAGAGGGTGACTTTGTTGGGGGTTTGGTGATGGCCCTTTTTCCTTCAGAACCTTGTCCCCTGGCATGAGGAGTGGTAGTCAGCGGCTTGCCCAATTCCCCTGACTCTACGGTGTGGGGGCACTCTTCACCAGCCCCCTCTCTGCCCTCTTTCTGGCTCCAAGACAAAATGGTGAGAAAGTCAACATGAATGAGGTCATGGAGAACAGGCAGCCTGAAACGGCCGGTCCCCACCCGGCTCTTCTCTGCACAAAGGTGACCTTTCATTCCCTTGGAAAAACCCACCTCGGCCCTCTCATGAAGAAATGGTTATCCCCAGGCCGCCTGTTTGCTTAGCTCTCTCCTGGGGGGCCAGCGCTGGCCAACACAAACGCCACCCTTTAAAAACCATTCTGATCTCAGGCTGGCAGAGTGGAGGGGGTAGGAATTTGTGTGAGGGCTCCTCGGGGAAGGCCGTGGAATTTTCCTGCAGCCATTCTGACTGCAATGGTAACAGCTGCTTCACACACAGTTGTTTTGATGTGGGGACCTTTTGACTCAGCCTAAAACCCAACCATTAAATTTTAGGCTTTAAGAGAGGAAAAAAAAAAAAAAAGCCAAGTGCACAGACATCCTATTTCTGAGTCTTGCCCCTGAGTAGGGCGAAAGACAGGAATGGAGTCAATCTCATGAAAGTTGGTTTCGTACATTGATGATTTTAAGAAACAGTTTTAGACTTTGACACAACCTGTCAAAAGGTGGAGAAGGTGGCATCCGGGTGGCCACATCCAGTATCCAGCTTCTCGGAGCCAGCCCGTCCCTGCCTTCCCATGGGACACCCCCATCTCCGATTGCCCGCTGTGTTGGCTCAGTGTTGACTCCTGGGGCTGGCGACACGTCCCCCAGATTCCCGGTGGGTGGAACTGCTCCGCGTGTGTTTGACTGATAAAATAAAAGAGGTTTACATTCAGTTAGGACTTTCCCTGTCTCTGAAAAGCAAAGGAAAAAATGAAGAAGGATCCCTAGCCCAGTGGTTTCTCCGAACTCTTGACCACAAGCTATAATTTAAAAAACCAACCTTTTAATCTCGCTGTCTCTCCCTCGCTGCCTTTTCCTCTCCCTCTCTGCCTTCACACAGATGTACCCTCCCCCGCCCCCCCCATATAAAAGTTTAATGAGGACCCAAGAGAAGTTGGGGTTATCAGAGCCCAGATGAGGCGGGTTCCAGCAACGTATAAAGAATCTGGGGGGGCTGGAACCCAAGGCTGACACAGGGCTGAAGGGCCACTTCTAAGGCAAGAAGCCAAGAGGAAGGAACCAGCCTGCCTCTCTCTGCACCTGCTGTGAGTGGGATCTCACGGGGACCGAGCTGGCTACGGGAAAATATGGTACGCAGAGTCCTGCTCTCAGCTTCAAAAAGTGGGATCTAGAGAGACGACGGGCTCGGGGCTGCCAGACAGGAACATCAAGACCAACACAGTTTGCTTCTTTGGCTCCTGAACGCTGATATCCTCCCTTCTGGAAACACTTCAACATCCTACGACAATGGCAACTCTGTGCTTCCACATAACAAGATGCAACCGTCATTCACAAAAACAGAGATGCTCTCGACTTCCTTCAAAATGAAGATGCAAAACACTGCCCCCCATTATTGCATCCATCTCTGGGTGGCAGTCATGGGAGCTGGGGTGATGTTAATTCTCTCTCTAATTCAGTCACAGGTCCACCTGATTTCTTCATAACCTGGAACCAAACTTTACAGGTAATTACCAACAGCAATCCTTACATAAAATACAAATGGGAAGAAGAATAGAGGGACACACACACACACATACACACACGCATAGCTCCCACAGTCCTAATTTCTGTAGCTGGTCGCGAGGATGTAGTTGACACATTATTACTTCTTTTGCTTTTGACCCATTTCACGCTCTTGGATGGCTGGGGTTCAACCTTTGTGCCTGGATGATCTGAGCTCTGACTTTCTTTCGGTTGCTGCAATTTTCCACTCATTTTTACTACTGGACACAGAGACTAGTCACCCTAGGACATCCTCTGGGTTCCAGGCATGGCGTTCCTTACCAGCGTGTAGCTATAACCACATGGCGGTTTGGCCATCCGGGTCAATTTTTCCAGCATGTGGAGTAACTTCTTTTTCTGCCTGCTGGCTCCGTGGCCCAAAGTTCCCCAGAGGGCCAGATGCCAGTTCCCTCTTCTGTTCCAGTGGAATCAGTGGAGATGCTAAGGCCCCCAAACCAGTAGTGCTCTAGGATGGTGTGGGAAGAAACGTGTCTGAATAAGTTATTAGCTGTCACAGTGAGAGGGGTCCCTGCCACTTCTGCCCTTGACTCCTGGAACTCTGTATCTTAGCTACAGGACAAGCAGCCTCTACTTTGGTTGCTGGGTGAGAGCCCGAGCTGCATTCTGCATGACACAGCCTTATGATTGAGGGTGTTGGCTCTGGCCTGGAACTGGAACCGGGGTCTCTTCCACGTTCCAGCAGGCCCGCTGCTTCCGGGTCACGGGGCATGTGGTGAGACCAGTGAATGCCACGGGCACAAAGCCATTGCTAGACTCCTGTCGTTGTGGACTGAGTCCTTGCTCTACCCGGGCTTTTAAGAGGATTGGAATCGAAAAGCTGGGGTGAAGCGACAGTCCTGGGTTCAGATCCCACTTTCTGCAAGAAAAAGCCTGCAGCCCTTGGTCGTGCCTTCAAGGTCCTTTCTCAGCCAGGCCTCCTTTCCGGCCCCATTTACGTTCCTTGCACGGACTCGCCTCCCTCTGCCTGTGGCCCAGAGATCCCCACTGACTGAGCCTCACCGCCTCCGCCTCTGCATGCCGCCCCTTCCAGGTGTGTCCAGGCGCTTCTCCTGCCAGCCCACACGCAGGAAGCTGTTTCCTCTTTCCAGCCAGCGACCTCTCTCTGACCAGCCTCTGCAACCTTGTCCTGACCTTCAGGGTCTAGATCCTAGAAGGCCTGGGCTGCTGTTTGGGTCTGGGTTATCCCAGGGAGTGCCAGCATCTGGCTGCTTTCAGCAGGCCACTTACTCTGGGGCAGGGAAGGAGATGGCTGTGTGTCAACTGCGACAAGGGTGTCACACCCGGCTTTGTCCCATCTGCCAGGTAGGGATGTGTCCCAGTGGAGGGTGCTTTGCGTGGCCTGACAGCAGTGGGATATCTCCAAGCAAGGCCCAGAGCAGTGTCTGCCCCAGGGAGGGTGCTGGACTCCCATGAAAGTCCACGGTGCACACGTCACTTAAGCCTGAATATGCCTGCCCTGCAAACCAAGGCTCGTCAAGGGGGTAAGGAGAAGGGTGCAGAGAAGGCGAGAGGGTTCCTAAGCAAATGAGTAGATGCCCGTCTGATCTAACGCTCGGCAGTGAAAGGGCTGTGAAAGTGAGAGGTGTTGTGGGAAAGCACGTGGTAAATGACGGGGGACCGCGCCATTGCTTTCTCTTGTTATACATGTTGCCTGGCTCTTAGTGGGCACCCAACCGATTTCCTTCTTTTCTTTTCTTTTCTCTTCTTTTTGTCGGAGTCTCACTCTGTCACCCAGGCCGGAGTGCAGTGGCATGCTCACTGCCACTGTAGCCTTGACCTGCTGGGCTCAGGTGATCTTTCCACCTCAGCCTTCCAAGTAGCTGGAGCCACAGGCGTGCGTCACCGTACCCGGCTAATCTTCTGATTTATTGTAGAGACGAGGTCTCGCCAAGTTGCCCAGGCTGGTCTCGGACCCCTGGACTCGGGCAATCTTCTCGCCTCTGCTTCCCAAAGTGCTGGGATTACAGGCGTGAGCCTTCACACCTGGCCTGTGTTTCTTATGTCCACCTTCCTTAGGCAAGTCAGTGCCCACTGTGACTCTTAGGCTGCCCGTATCCCTCTTAGGGCTTCTGCAATCCACCCAGCCAAGGGTGTCATTCTCACACTTTGCTTCTTTCAGAGCCCGGGTCGGGCAGAGCAGGACATCCACCCTAGAAAGAAGCTTAGTGCACAGCTGAAGGGAAGGCGTGGAAACAGATGCTCACGGGGCAGTCCCGCGAGACCTTCCCTTGGGTGCCTGGCAGATGCTTCCTGGCTGGGGCCCCACCCTTTTCCTGCCCTGCCCTCTGGGATAGAACTTTAGTTAAGAAAACGGAGGGGTTCTCTGAAAATGCTGTACCAATGCTCAAGGGGCAAGATTCTCTCCCAAATGTATTTGTAATAATGAAACATAACTTTTCACATTAATAGCATAAATAAACATCGTTATTTTTTTTTTATCTACCAGAGAAGTTGAAAAGCACTTCTAGCTGGGTGTGGTGGCTCACGCCTGTAATTCCAGCACTTTGGGAGGTGGAAGCAAGAGGATCACCTGAGGCCACAGGTTCGAGTCCAGCCTGGGCAACTTGGCAAGACCTCGTCTCTACAGTAAATCAGTAAGTAGTCAGTAAGTCATCAGTAAGTCAGGCATATTTGTGTGCATCTGTGCTTCCAGCTACTTGGAAGGCTGAGACAGAAGGATCACCTGAGCCCAGCAGGTGGAGGCTGCCGTGGCCGCGAGCGTGCCACTGCACTTCAGCCGGGGTGACAGGAGTGAGACTCTCAAAAAAAAGCACTTCCAAAATACAAAGACAAAGATGTGTGTTTGTGTGTGTGTGTGTGTGTGTGTGTAGATATATGTTCTCAAGACAAGGATAGAAAACGTAAGCTGTCCATCATGTTTTTGTAAATGTGAACTCAGTCTCCCTTTTACCCTCTCACTTAACTATAAATCACTCCAGGAGTGAGTTGCTTGTCTAGACTGTCCAGCAGTCGAGGTCAGAAAAGTCCTTGAGCTCCTGCTTGGAATTCAGAGGAGCAGCTTACCTTGTCTGAAAGGGCAGCCCCCAAAGCCTTCCTCCTACGGCAAAGTGCCCTGTCACCCTTTCCTTCTTTCTGCCACCCCCACCTCAGCTCTTTTCGGGGCAGGTGTCTACCATTGATCCCCGAACAAGGCTGAGTGCTGGCGCTGGGGGCCGAATAGAGGTGAAGAGGCGGAGACCCCACCCTCAGCGATCCGCAGGAAGACATCCTGCCTTGGAGTCAGAACCCCTCACTTCAGGTCCAGCTCTCTCTCTCACTGCTGGGGTTATTCAGACCTCAGGTTCCTGATTTGTAAAATGAGGAACACTAGCCTGTCCCCAGGTGTTAGCCGTATACAGCCATCCCATATGATGCTCCGAGGTCCTGCGGCCAATGAACCTGCAAGCCACTGACGCCCGTGGGAGTAACCTGGGAGTCCTGCAGGCTGCATGGCACCCAGCCCGAAGCTGGGGCTGCCCCCCCTGACCGGAACACAGAGCTCTTGGCGCTGGGTCTTGCAGACAGATTTCTGGGAAAACCAACTGTGGATTTCCAAAGGCCTTTCCCAAGCAGAGATGCTTGGAGCATGAGCAAAACAGGCTGGGGAAACCACCCTTTGGGGGTGTGAGGGCTGAGCACCGTCCTGACCTGAGACCTGTGGTCACGTCTTGTCTCTGTGGGGTTTTCCAGCCGCAGGGGCCTGACTTCACAGGCTGGTGGCTAACTGGATGGGCCTGCTTGGACGCCGGGCCACTGCCGGGCTGTCCCCGGTAACAGCAAGCAGCATTGCACAGCCTCGTTCTCCCACCTTCTTTCCGTGCTTCCTAGATTCCCCGGACAAGTGAGACCCACTCTGAAGCTCAGACTTCACCCTGGAGGGGCAGGTCTGCTTGCCTGGGGGCGCCTTCCCGTCGGGGCCACAAGCAAGTCTGAGGGGATGTCTTCTTGCCTGGCTCTTGGAAATAGAAGGTAGGATGGTCAGGGCAGCAGAGTTAGCCTCTCTGGTCCCTCCCTCTCCTCTCTCTCGAAGGAGATAACAAGTGAGTCATTCTTGGTAAAGGACAGACCCCGTTGACCGAGAGCTGAGGGCAGGGCTGAGGCCGTGGGGTAGAGAGGGCGAGCTCAGCCCTTCACACGGCGGCGTCAGGGCCTTGGAGCCCCATGGCACAGCTGCGGGAGACAGCAGGAGGTCTGTCTGAGTGAAGTGTGGGCTGAATCATCCCCGCTGCGGTCCAGGGTAGTCATGCCTGTGAGTGACGAGCACCTTGACCAAAGTCAACGTCACGGGTGCGGCGAGAAGGTGAGTCAGGGTCCCACCGAAGAGGCGTCTCGACATTCCTGGGGATGGCTTCCTCTCACAGGCTTGCTGTGATGTTTTCTTCCCCAAGTGACCTCAAAGGAATGACAACTTTGCTGTGGACATGTCTCCAGCAAAACGAGCTAGTGTGCACTGGCATTCAAAGGGCGGGGCTGCGACTTTCTAACCAAACTCCCATGGGATTCCGGAGGCTAACTGCCCATCCCCCCCCACCCCCTCCTTCCATCACGTCTGTATTCATCTTTCAGCTATTTTTTAAGCAGCCACTCGGGGCCAAGCACTGTGGACTGGAGGGTGCAGTAATGGGCAAGACACAGGTGGTCCCTACACCTCCACACCCTGAAGTCTAAGGCAGGAGGACTAAACCATGACACAGATCATTACCTGCAGTTTGCTCTAAGCTATGAACGAATAGTTCAGGGGGGCCTGAGAGCACCTAACTGATCTGGCAGGATCTGGAGGGCCAGGGAGGACTTCCCCAAGGAAAGTCCACATAGGAGGAGACTGAGAGGGTCTCAACAGAAGCTGGGGCGCTAGGACTCAGAGACAGTGTGGTCAGCATGTGGTCAGCATGGCCCGAGAGAGGTAAGAGAAGGGGGAGGGCTCGGAGCTGTACCCTGAGAGCAAGTCCTAGGCTGGGGAGGGTGGGGAACGGTCCCGGTGCTCCAGCCAGGAAATCATGAGATTCTGCTTGTGGAGTGTTTGGGCTCTGATGCCCCATCAGCAACCATGCCCCCTACAGCGAGAGCCATTGAGGCAGGGAGGCTCAGGACATCCTGCTCTGAGAGGCTGGCTTTCAGGCTTCTGGTCCCGCCTCGCATGGGTGGCAGTGGGCGGGCGTTTCAGCTTCTTTTACTGTAAAAGGGTTGAATACGCCTTGGATCAGCAGGTTGAGAGTTTTGTATGGGTGAACAATAGCGGTAGCTGGAGGGAAGCCTTACCTTCTTTTTTTAAAAAAATATATTTTATTTTAAAGACGTGAAGTATGGGCTGGAGGTGACTCACGCCTATAATCCCAGCACTTTGGAAGTCTGAGATGAGAGGATTTCATGAGCCCGCGGGTTCGAGACCAGCCTGGGCAACCTGGTGAGACCTCATCTCTACAATAAATCAAAAATTAGCTGGGCATGGTGGTGCGTGCCTGTAGTTCCAGCTACTCGGAAGGCTGAGGCGGAAGGATCGCCGGAGCCCAGCGGGTCGAGGCTGCGGTGGCCATGAGCGTGCCACTGCACTCCAGCCTGGGTGACAGAGTGAGGCTCCGACTCAAGAAAAAAAATGTGGGGTACAAGCCAGGATTAGGTATATAAGTGATCTACGTCCAGGTAAAGTTTGGGTCTCCTGCTGGTCCTCACTTCGCCTGGTTACGAGTCAAGCACCCTTATTGATGTTATGTGCTCCCCCCGGCAGAGCCCCGCTTCTGCCAATCCCTTTCTTGTAGTGTTGTGATTAATGTTCAGGACACATTTATGAGTGAGAACCTGTGGCACTCAGTTCTTTGTTTCTGTGATCACTGAGCATGATAGACTCTAAGTCCATCCAAGTGGCTGCGAAGTCCATAATTCTGTCATTCCTTGTGACTGCGTAACATTCCATTGTGTATATGTACCTGTACCACATTTTCTTAGACCACTTTTGACCACATTTTTTTAGACCACAGCACAGTTGGCTCCATGTTTTTGCTATTGTGAAGAGTGCCGCAATAAGCATGAGTGAGCAGGTATCTTTTTTGTAGAATGATTTGAGTTCCTCCGGGTGTGACCTAAGAGATTAGTGGGATCTCATCAAACTGAAAAGTTTTGGCAAGGCAAAAGAAACCATCGAGAGAGTGGGGAGACAGTCCAAAGAATGGTTAAAAAAATATTTGCCAACTGTTTATCCGACAAAGGCCTAACATACAGGATCTACAAGGAAATCAAATGTGCCGAAAGGAAAAAAAAAACGAACAACTCTACGAAATGGGCAAAAGATATGAATAGACACATCTCAAAATAAGACATACAAGCAGCCAACAGAGACATGAAAAAGTGCCAATCAAAACCACACTGAGATACCACCCGACTCCAGTCAGGATGGTTGTCATTGACAACAAAAAACAACAGATTCTGGAGGGGATGCAGAGAAAATGGAACGCTTCTATCTTGTTAGTGGGAGTATAAACTAGTCCAACCTCTGTGGAAAACAGTGTGGTGATTCCTAAAGGTTCTGAAAATCGACCTTCCATCTGACCTGCCTTGTCCTCTTTTAAGGGCTAACCCAGCCTGGGAGGAGACTGCTGACTCCCCCCCTCCAAGCCAGCAAGCCCAGGGAATCGCGGCAGACCCACCAGCAGGAGATGGCACCTTACCCGAGGAAACAAAAAAATCCCAAGGAATCCATCAAATAGTCACCAATACTTTGATATAGTAGAAGGAGCAGGAAAGACTTGAACTCGTGTCCTGAATCTCTCATTCACTGTGTGGCCTTGGGAAAGTCACTTAATCTCTCTGAGTCTCATTTCATCTGTCACAGGAGGACAATTGCAACACACCACCCTTGTTCCGTTGCTTCAGGAATTAGAGATGGTGTTTGTAAGATGCTTAGCAGGGTGGAAGGTATTTTGTTTTGTTTTGTTTTAACCTGTGCTTAGAACAAAGAGAGCCCTGTCTGCCAATTTGCCCTATCACAGACCTTTACTCATTAACCCTCATGCTAGAAAGTCTTATCTTGTGGCTAATCGGCATATGTCTCTCTTTGCAAAGGGAGCCCATCTCCCCGTGATCTGTCCTAACAGCTGGAGCCTGGCAATATCTGTGCCCCAGCCGGGCTCGGTGGCTCAGCCTGTAATCCCGCGCCTTGGGAGGCTGAGGTGAGTGGATTGCCTGAGCCCACAGGTTCGAGACCCACCTGGGCAACTTGGCAAGACCTCATCTCTACAATAAATCAAAAAATTAGCCGGGCATGGTAGCACGCGCCTGTAATTCCAGCTACTTGGAAGGCTGAGGTGGAAGGATCGCCGGAGCCCAGCAGCTCGAGGCTGTGGTGGCCGGGAGCGGCCACTGTACTTCAGTCTGGGTGACAGAGTGAGACTCCAACTAAAAAAAAAAAAAATCTGTGCCCCATCAGAAATGGTGCCATGACTCCTGGCTACCCACAGGGCTTCTCCTGCCAGTTTCTACAGCATAGTGCACTGAGGACATGGAACGTTGGTCCTGCTGAAGCAGCAGGTAAACTGCCCGGATGAAATCATACCAGAGATGCAGGCCCGGACATCACCTTCACCGTCCACGGTCCCATCACTGTCTGTGGTCCGCACACAAAGAACTATCACTTTAGACACTAGCCCTTCCCAGGATTAGGAACCAGGACAGGAGAGACCAACCCTGAGTGAGCAAGGGTCCAGGATGAGGATGTGGGTCTTCTGGGGTTGGAAATATGCACACACACATACACACACATGCACGCACACACACGTATGAATATGCACGCACACACATGCACACACGTGCGCGCACACACAGGAACGTGCACACACACAAGAAGCATAATTGTGTAATACACACAAAGAGAGATGTGCAAGGGAACCCCAAATCCAGAGATTTCCCCCAACCCTTGAGTACATGGTGAAGTCATTTCACTTTTCCAAACCTCAGGTCTCTTGTCTGTAGAGCAGGGATGATAATAACTGTTGTGTTGTGAGGATTACACACTGGGGACTGGAACAGTGCCTGGTCCTCCGTGGGCTCTCAGTTTTTGTTAGCCTTGATTGTTATTACAGCCAGAAACCCCCACAGGCCAGGGACATCTAGAGGCACACAGGCAAACACAAACAGACCCAAATGCAGCACGAGCAGACTTCCAGGCACAGGCATCCCCCGAATCTGACCACAGACGCATTGTGAGGATGCGGAGCCATGGCGGGCCCCCTGCTGATGGCCAGTGTGGCAGGGCTTGCCTGGATTGGCCTTGGCCCAGGGAGTCCTGATCTGTTTCAGCCAGGCTGCAGCAAAGGAAGTGAAATCGCTCTGCAAATGCGGTGGGCAGGATTCTGAGATAGCATGTGGAGAGATGTCACAGAAAGAGGGAGGGGACTGAATCAGAGTTCAAAACCTCTTTTTAAGAGGTCAGAGAGTCACTTTAAGCTGTCCAATGGCCGGGTCTGTGGTTTAGCCAGCCCGGACTTCACCCAATACACCTTTCCTGAAAGATGCATCACCTCCAGCGCCTGATGTGACAGGAGCTTGGAGATGATGGAGAAAGGAGACCGAGTGCCTCATCCGAGTTAATCTACCTGCAGCCATGCTCAGAGGCAAGAGGTCAGAGATGCGGAGTTCAGGGGAACAGGCGGGCAGAGCAAGCCAACCAGCCCTGATGAGGCTGAAGCCATTAAACTCAGGAGGATGCAGGACCATCCAGACAGCCAAATTCTGGGTCATAAAAACCTGCACACGTATGTTTGTTGCAGTTCTATTCACAATAGCAAAAATTGGAACCAACCGTGTTGCCCATCGAAGCTGGACTGGATAAAAAAAAAAATGTGGTACATATACACAATGGAATATTATGCAGCCATAAAAGACAAATATATGGTCTTTGCAGCACTTGACTGGATTTGGAGTCGATCATACTCAGTGATCCATCACAGAAACAAAGAACTGAGTTCCATATGTTCTCACCCATAAGCTGACCTTGAAGAATTATAATGCTATAAGAAAGTGATTGGCAGTAGTGGGAAACTGTCAGGGGAGGGATGTGGGATTGGTAGTCGAGGGAAACTGCCAGGGGTGGGAGGGGCACACCTCATCAACAAGGGTATCTGCATGATCAATGTTTATATACCTAACCCTGAATTGTACCCCTCAACTTTACAATAAATAATAATAATAATAATAGAAAGAAATTTGAAAAAAAAGAAAAGAAAAAAAAAAAGAGCAGGAACCTTCGTCCAGCCTGCGCTAAAGGGTTATGCCCACCTGCTGAGGAAGCAGGAGGGCGTGTCAAGGGGATGCTGTGGGCTTGGCCCGGGAGGGCTTTGTGGAAAGTGGGTGTGGGGTCGGAGAAACGCTGCGTTTGCACCTGGTCGACCTGAAAGCAGTGAGGCTTACGCCTTGGGAGAGGCCCTCTGGGGACGTTCTCCGCAGTTCGCTAGTCTGTGTGATCCCACACTGGCTGTGTTCAAGAGAAGTCTGAGAGTGACCGGCAGACAATTAGCACCTATCGTCTTCCCTTGGAGGGTGAAGCCGCCCATAACTCTGTGACGAACGCACCCTGGCTCTGGGCGTCAGGGGAGATGAAAGGAGCGACCCGGTGCTTTTGAAGAGAAGGTGGCCATCTGGATGGTGCAGGTGCAGGGCGACGGAGACCAACAGGTGGCAGATGGCGTGGTTCTGTGAAGACAAATTAGGGAACACAGAAGATGACAGATGGGCAGGTGTTGGGTCTTTGTGAAAGGGATTTGCCCAGGTGAAACCAAGGTATTTTTTGCTACTTAAATGCAGGTTAAGCACAAGGATTTCATCACTATTTATTGACTGCCTTTCAAGCTTTGCTGGCAAATGCCGAGGGCATCTCTTTACAGCAGATACGTTTGGGAAATAACTCAAGCAATAAAAAAAAGAAAGAGGAGAGGTGAGGGGGACCTGCCGTCCCCTATCTGCAATTCCGAAAGGTAAAAACGCCTCTGAAAATTATTTTTTCAAACCAATTTGGCAGCATAATCGGACTTCAACTGACCTGGAGGTCTTTGTCACCTTTATTCCCTACAGTGTGAACATTTGATGTGGAAATATTGAGGTGTTTGACTATTGAGCATGCCCCAGACCCCCCTGAGGTTTCAGGATGGTAATATGCGCTGTGTTACCTTCCTAAAATCCCAGAAGTTCTAGATTCTGAAACACATGTGGTCCCTAGGGTTTGTGGATGGATCCCACGACCGTCACGGGCAGCTGAGAATGGATGCTGGGCAGGCTGCCTGGTGGTGGCCTCAGCATGGGATGCTCGGGTAGAAGCAGGTGAAGAGGCTCCATGAACAGGCTGCAGCTACTTGTGTGGGTATCCCCGGGAGGTCAGGGGAGCCGGGGTGGAAGGGCTCTGCTTGACCCCACTGGACTCAGGGATATGAAATGAACAAAGAGAGAGAGAGAGAGAAGCCCTTAAGAATGCCTTCCTCCTGGGTGAAATGATGATTTCCGTGACGGAGTGCTAATAAAAATGCTAATCGACATTCTTGATGGCACTGAAACAACAGATCCATTTGGCCAGCCACGGTGGTTCACGCCTGTAATCCCAGCACTTTGGGAGGCTGAGGTGAGAGGATTGCCAAAGCCCGTGGGTTTGAGACCAGCCTGGGCAACATGGTGAAACCGCGTCTCTACAATACATCAAAAAATTCGCCGGGCGTGGTGGGCCTGGGGTTCCAGCTACTTGGAAGGCTAAAGCAGGAGGATCGCCTGAGCCCAGCAAGTAGAGGCTGCGGTGGCCGTGAGCATGCCACTGCACTCCAGCCTGGATGACAGCATGAGACTCCGACTCAAAAAACAACAACAACAACAAAACAGTTGCATTCCAATTAGGCCTGTTTTCATGACTGCTCCCACTCCTTCCAGCAACATTTCGGAAATCCGGGGTGTGATTTCCGCTGTCTCTTTCTTACCTCCACCAAGTGGTCCCCCGTCCCTATCCCTGCTGCCTGGCTTCTGCAGGAGGGCCAGTGAAGAGGAAGGCTGAAGTGGGAGGGGAAACAAGGACAATGGCTATAAATCGAGTCCGCCCTTCCCATTCTTCTCAGGGAGCCACTCCTGAGATTCCCCAAACAGCCACAGCTGCAGCAGCACAGCTAGGGCCACAGGAGCGTGTGTGTGTCACCAGGACCCCGCCTCAGGTAAGGGACGGGGCGTGGAGGCAGAGGGGCACGGTCAGAGGGCGCTTGGCACTGAGCTTCAGAGCAGCTTGATGGGACAGCAAATACGTCAAAATGCACAGAGGTCTCATCTAAGGGAAGGAACAGAACCATTTCTAGGATTCTTAAAAAAAAAATAGAGCTTCATTCTAAAAGGAAGTGTCTCAGGTGGAGTTTGTGACGAGAACGCTGAGGGACTTGCATCTTTAACCGTGGTTTTGCCATGTCTGCAGAGGTGATTTTAAAGTGATTTTTTTTGTTGATAGATGAGATAAGTAGAACAACAGAAGACCTTAAACGTGACTCCGGACCAGTGATTTTGAGAGGGCCACAGTCAACATTCATTTATAAGTACCCCCAGCCAGGCACAGTGGCTGGGGCTACCTGTAATCCCAGTGCTTAGAGAGGCCGAGGTGAGAGGATTGCTTGAATCCAGGAGTTCAAGAGGAGGCTGGGTAACTTAGTGAGACTTCGTCTCTACAAAAAATTACCCAAGCGTGGTAGCGTGTGCCTGTAGTCTCAGCTACTCCAGAGGCTGATGCGGAAGGATGGTCTAAGCCCAGGAAGTCAAGGCTGTCGTGAGCTGTGTTCATGCCGCTGCACTCCAGCCTGGGCGGCAGAGTGAGACCCTGACTCAAAAACAAACAAAACAATCGCTCCTTATAACAAAAGATTCAGGGGCAGGACATCCTAGGGTCGCCTACATAGGGCACATGAGGAGATGCGGATGGGTAAAAGAGGGTAAGATTCTGGGTGGGGAGCTTGGAGTCCCTCCGGGAACCAAGGCCAGTGGGAACAGTCTCTAGAGGTACCTTCTGTCTGACTCCATCAAAGAAAGAGTGCTACCCAGTGATGGATGGACTGGGGTAGAAAGTCACAAACGCCTCATCACTGGAGGTGTGTAACAAGACTGGCAACTCCTTGACAGATGCAATGCGGAAAGGACTCGTGCACCAGATGGGGGATGAAAATAAGTCATTCTCATGGGGAAAGCCACAGGAGAGAGTATTTCCAAATCCCAGGTGGAAGTAGGCAGCGTATTACCATTGTCTTTTGAAGCCATGGATCTGTCCTTTTCCTAGATCTCAGACAGCGTGTCCCTGCTGCGTATGGCCAAGCATTGTGTTGGGGAGGAGAGGTTAAGGACCTCTGGGCTGATGCTCTCACCAGGGTACTTAGAACACCAAGTACTTGGGTAACTTCAGTGGACTAGAGAAGCCCTCAGCACGAGCTTCTTAGGAGTATTTTAGCCCAGAAGGGCAAGCATAAGCTCACGCTGGGCAAGAGGCAGACTTGCCAAGGGTTGGCTGTTTTCCCCATGCCGTCAAGACCCCAGACCCGCTGCATCCACCTTGCCTGGCTGCTTCGGGCTTGTAGGTGGTAGGATAGAAAAGGTGGTGGTGTCAACAAGGATTTAAAACCAGAAGACACGAGGAACTGTCTGGTTTATGTGTGCCCCCACCGTCTCTCTCCATGCGTAACTGCCCAATGGAACGTTCTGGCAAGATGGAAACGTTCCATGCCATCAAGTACAATCGCTACGAGCCACATGTAGTTCTGAGCCAGCCCTTGCAAATGTGGAAATGAATTTTTTACTCAATTTAATTTTCGTTGATTTAAATTTAAACAGCCCCTTGTAGCTAACGGCGGTTACACTGGCCAGTGCAGCACTGCCCCTTTCATCTTGGATAGCAGGGATTGTATATTTAAAAATATTAGTGTCTCCAGCTCCCTGTAGAATGCCTGTAAATAAACACTTGGTCAATATCCAATTAATGCAGATGAGGCTGTTCTGGTAGTTTCTGGAAAGGGCATGGTTGAAATCTGAAGAGAAAAGGGCTGTTTTTAGTGGATGAACCGAGACTTCAAATCACTGGGGTTGTCGACCGGTTTGTCTGTGGTTTTATTCTCCTCAGTGGCGGGTGGGATTCTTGCCATTTTAACAGCAATTTGATGTGTTTTTGACAAAAGTACACACATGTGTCGCTACCATCAAGTTACAGAACATTTCATCACTATAAAATATCCACCACAAAATAAGGGCAAAAGATTTGGACAGACACCACAGAAAGAGATACGCAAATAATAGTCAAAAGCGATACTCAACATCTTTAGTCACAGGGAAACACAAAGTAAAAGCATAACATGCATCACCTATCCATTAGAATGGCTAAAACTTAAGACTGACAATATAAAGTGCTGACAATTGGAACTCCCATTCATTGCTGGTAGAAATGGTACAAATGCTTTGGAAAATAATGTGGTAGCTTCTGAAAAGTTGGAAATATCTTATTTTATTTTATTTTATTTTAAAGATGTGGGCAAGCACTCCAAATTTGTTGTTTATAAAAATCGTTTTAGTTCTTCTAGGTCCTTTGCAATTGTATATACATTTTAGAATCAAATTGTCAGGATTAAATCTATAGATAAAATTAATCTGGGGAAAGCTGATTTCTTAATAATATTGAGTCTTCCAAATCATGTGCTCTCACTCCATTTATTCAGATCTTTAATTCTTCTCAGCAATGTTTTGTAGTTTTCGGTGCACAAGTATTGCACATTTTTCTGTTAATTTATTCCTAAATACATCATGCTTTTTTGATGATATTGTGAATGGTATCATCAAATTTCTTTTTCCACGGTTCATTACTAGTATATAGAAATACATATGATTTTTATATATTGATCTAGTATTTTGTGATCTAAAACATATTATTTCTAGACTCATTAGGATTTTCTATGTACATAATCATGTCTTCTGAGAATAATGACAATTTTACTTCTTCTTTTTTTTTTTTTTTTGAGTCAGAGTCACTCTGTCGCCCAGGCTGGAGTGCAGACGCATGCTCACAGCCACTGCAGCCTCAACCTGCTAGACTCAGGTGATCCTTCTGCCTCAGTCTTCCAAGTAACTGGAACTACAGGTGGGCACCACCAGGCCTGACTAATTTTTTTTTTTTTTTAATTTATTGTAGAGATGACGTCTCACCAAGTTACCCAGCCTGGTCTTGAACCCCTGGGCTCAGGCAATCCTTTTGCCTAGGCCTCCCAAAGTGCTGGGATTACAGGTGTGAGCCGCCACGCCTGGCCAGTTTTACTTCTTACTCTCAAATCTGTATACCTTTTATTTGAAACCTCCTGTACAATATTGAATAGAAAAGGTTAGAGCAGCTATTCCAGGCTCATTCATGATCTTAGGTTAGAAAGCATGCCATCTTTTACCATTAGGTAGAAAGCTAGTTGAGGTTCGTCATAGATGCCATTCATTGGTTGAGAAAATTCTGCTGGGTTCCTAGTTTGTTGAGAGTTTTTGCGTGAGTAGATGTGTGGAGTTTTGTCAAATGTTTTTATTTGCTTTTGTTTGTTTGTTATTCATCCCTTGAGATGAACATGTTGTCTTTCTGTTAACATGTGCAGTGTTGATACAGTTTTTTTTTGAGTTAGAGTCTCATGCTGTCGCCCAGGCTGGACGGCAGTGGCATGCTAATGGCCACCACAGCCTCGACTTGCTGGGCTCAGGCGATCCCTTCTGCCTCAGCATTCCAAGTAGCTGGAACAACAGGCATGCGCCACCACACCCAGCTAAGTTTTTGATTTATTATAGAGACGAGATCTCACCATGTTGCCCAGGCTGGTCTCAAACCTGGTCGCTCAGGCAATCCTCTCACCTTGGCCTCCCAAAGTGCTGGGATTATAGGTGTGAGCCACTGTGCCCAGTCTTGATGGAGTTTTGAATGCTCAATCAACTTTGCATTCTTGGGATAAACTCTATTTGTTCATAATACATTATTCTTTTTAAAAATTGCTAGACTATGGTGGCTTAAGCCTGTAATCCCGGCACTTTGGGAGGCCGAGGCAAGAGGATTGCCTGAGCCCAGGGGTTCAAGACCAGCCTGGGCAACTTGGTAAGACCTGATCTCTACAATATATAAAAAAATTAGCCAGGCATGGTAGTGCGCTCCTGTAGTTTCGGCTACTTGGAAGGCTGAGGCAGGATAGCCTGAGCCCAACAGGTCGACACTGGGGTGGCTGTAAGTGTGCCACTACAATCCAACCTGGGTGACAGAGTGAGACTGTGATGAAAATAAAATAAAATAAAATAGCTAGACTCTCTGGTAAAATTTTGTTAGAAATTTTTGTGGCTGTATTCATTTGAGTTATTGGTCTCTAGTTTTCTTGCACGATCCTTTGTGTTAGTAATAGGATAATGTTGTTCTCATTTTAAAAATTAGAAAATGTTACTCTTTATGAAAGGGTTTATGTATAATTAATATTGCTTCTTTCTGAAATGTTTTGAAGAATTTATCAGTGACATCATCTAGACTGAAGTTTTCTTTATGGGGAAAGACTTATTTCCAATTATTCTCAATTTCTTTAATAAGCATATGGCCATTCAGATTTTTAAAGTTGTTTTCTAGTATTGCTAAATAGTATTTTTCAAATAATTTGTCTATTTTATGTAAGTTCTCAAATTTATTGACAAAAAGTTATGCCTAATACTCCCTTTTATCCTTTTAATTACTGAAGAACCTGTAGAGATGTGCAGTCTCTCTTTCTTGATATTAGTTATTTGTGTCTTCTCTCTTTTTTATTGCTAAGTCTAGCTATTAATATCAAGTTTATCAATTTTATTGATCTCTTCAAAATACCTAGAGTTTAAAAATTGATATTTGTATTGCTTTTGTCCATTTTAGTTGATTTCCACTCCGATCTTTTTATTGTTTCTTTCTTCTATTTTGAGTGTAATTTGGTTTTACCACACCCGGCTAATTTTTTTGATTTATTGTGAGATAAGGTCTCACAAAGTTGCCCAGGCGGGTCTCGAACCCGCGGGCTCAGGCAATCCACTCACCTGGGCCTCCCAAAGGAGCGAGATTACAGGCTGAGCCACCAAGCCCGGCCGAGTGTAATCTGATCTTTATTTTTTTCGCTTCTTAAAGTGGCAGATTAGATACTTGATTTTAGACCTTTCTTTTTTTCTAATATAAACATCTAAAACTATTAATTTTTCTCTAATTACTGCTCTAGTTGCCTTGCATAAATTTTGATATGTTGGGTATTTGTTTTTATCCACTTGAAAATATTTTTGTCAGCCTGGCTCGGTGGCTCAGCCTGTAATCCCGTGCTTTTGGGAGGCTGAGGTGAGTGGATTGCCTGAGCCTGTGGGTTCGAGACCTGCCTGGGCAGCGAGACCTCATCTCTACAATAAATCAAAAAATCAGCCGGGCATGGTAGCGCGTGCCTATAATTCTGGCTACTTGGAAGGCTGAGGCGGAAGGATCGCCAGAGCCCGGCAGGCAAGGCTGCGGTGGCCGGGAGCGGCCACTGCACTCCAGTCTGGGTGACCGAGTGAGAGTCCAACTCAAAACAAACAAACAGACAAACAAACCAAAAAAACCCTAGTGGACATTTCATTTTATTTCCGCTTGTGGTTTTTTAGTTATATGTGTTTGTTTCATTTTTTAAAAAACTGGTTATAGTAGGATCTACAATGTGCATCTTTAACTTACCCCAGGCCACATTAATAATATAATTATTAATGGCTGAGGCGGAAGGATCGCCGGAGCCCAGCAGGTCGAGGCTGTGGTGGCTGGGAGCGGCCACTGCACTCCAGTCTGGGAGACAGAGACTCCAACTCCAAAAAATGACTATGTCCTTTGCCTACTTTTTAATGGGGTCATTTGCTTTTTTCTTGCTGATTTGCTTGAGCTCTTTGTAAATTCTGGATGAGTCTTTTGTCAGATGTATAGTTTGCAAATATCTTCCCCCATTCTGTAGGCTGCCTATTGGCTCTGCTGGGTTATTTTTGTGTGTGTGTGTGCTGAAGCTTTTTAGTTTAATTAAGTCCCATTTGTTTATTTTTGTTTTGTTTTTGCTGCATTTGCTTTTGGGGTTTTAGTCATAAATTCTTTGTCTAGACCAAAGTCCAGAAGAGTCTTTCCTAGGTTTTCTTCTAGAATTTTTTTTTTTTTGATTCTGTGATATTTAAGACTTTAATCCATCTTGAGTTAATTTTTGTATATAAGGAGAGATAAGGTCAAATTTAATTTTTCTGCATGTAGCTATCCAATTTTCCCAGCACCACATGTTGAATAGGGTCCTTTACTCAGTGTATGCTCTTGTCTGCTTTGTCAAAGATCAGTTGGTTGTAAGTATTTGGGTATATTTCTGGATTCTCTATTCTATTCCATTGGTCCTTGGAGTTTTCTGTAAATGTCAGTGAGATCAAATTAGTTGATAATGTTGTCCAAATCTTCTATATACTAGCTGGTTTTCTGTCTACTCATTCTATAAATTAATAAGAAAAATGCTGAAATATTTAAATACAACTGTGGATGATATATGTATCTTTTCAGTACTGTTGGGTTTTTTGTTCTGTTTGTTTTGTCTGTTGCATGTCTGCACTTGTATTAGTGCCATGCTATTTTGGTTACTATAGCAGTGTAGTATAATTTGAAGTCAGGTCATGTGATTCTTCCGACTTTGCTCTTTTTGCTTAGGATTGCTTTGGCTATTCTGGCTCTTTTTTTCTTCCATATGAATTTTAGGATTGTTTTTTTCTTATTCTGTAAAAAATGACATTGGTATTTTGGTAGGCATTGTGTTGACTCTGTAGATTACTTTGGGTAATATGGCCATTTTAACAATGCTCATTCTTCCAATCCATGAGTATAGATATTTTTCCATTTGTTTGTGTCCGCTACAATTTTTTTCATTGGTGTTTTATAGATTTTCTTGTAGAGATCTTTCACCTCCTTTGTTAAACGTATTCCTAGTTATTTTAGCTTTTTGGTTGCTATTGTAAATGGGATTAAGTTCTTGATTTGATTCTCAGCTTGGTTGTTATTGGTGTGTTGCAGTCTACTGATTTGTATGTGTTGATTTTGAAACTTGAAACTTTACTAAATTCATTTATCAAGCCCAGAAATCTTTTGGAGGAGTCTTTAGAATTTTCTAAGTATAAGATCAGATTGTCAGCATACAGAGATAGTTTGATTTCTTCTTTTCCAATTTGGATATCCCTCATTTCTTTCTCTGTTTCTCTGCCTGATTGTTCCGGTTAGGACTTCCATGTTTAATGGGAAAGTTGTGTTTTAAATAAATTTAAAAATAAGAAAAAAGTCTTTTCTATTTACCCACTTATTTAATATTTTTGATGCTTTTCATTCTTTGTATATATCCAAGCTTCCATCAGAATCATTTTTCTTAAGCTCGAAAAACTCCTGTTTATATTTATTTAAAACCTTTTATTTTTATTTATTTTAAAAGCATTTTTTTGTAGAGCAGGCTTGTTGATGGTGAATTCTCTCAGCTGTTGTTTGTCTTAAAATATCTTTACCTCATCTTTGGTTTTGAAGGATACTTTTATTTTCTATAATATTATAGATTAATTGCTTTCCTTTTCAGTATTTTAATGATGCCATTCCATTGTCTTCTGGCTTGCATTTTTTTCTGATGATAAATCTGTGAGAATTCTCATTTTGTTTTCTAAGTATCATGTGTCTTTTTTTCCCCCTTCTGTCAGATTTTAAGATTTTATCTTTATCCTTGGTTTTCAGCAATATGTCTAGTTTTATTTGTGCATACCTTTCTTGAGATTACCTCAGTTTATTAAATCTGTGGTTTATCAAATATATATAATTTTCAGGTATTATTCCTTTAATAATTTTTCTGCCCCTTGTTTCTTTACACTTATGTTCAGCCACTTGATGTGTTTCCATATTCACAGGCTTTGTTCATTTTTCTCCAGTCCTTTTTTTTCTTTCCATGTGTCAGTTTGTAGAGTTTTTATGGTTGTATCTTCAAATTCACTTGCTTTTTTCTTCTGTAATGTTTGCTTTGCTGATAATGTCATCCAATGAAGTTTTAATTTCATAGACTTTTTTATTTCTAGAGTTTTATTTGTTCTCTTTAATATCTTCCATTTTCTTTCTCATTATGTCTTTTTACATGAGCACATTTATAAGAGCTGTTTTAACATCCTTTTTGCTAATTCCTAAGTCTCTGTCATTCTGGGTATGTTTCTAGTGACTGTCTTTTGACCTAGGTATTGGTTACATTTTCCCGCTTTTTTGTATGTCTAGTAATATTTATTGTGTGCTAGGCATTGTCACAATTATCTTTTGAGTGAATGATTTGTTTTTTGTCTTTAAAGAGTACTGAACTTTGTTTTGGCATATACTTAAGGAATTTAAGATCAGTTCAATTTTTCAAGGTTTGCTTTTAAGTTTTTCTAAGGCAAATCTAGAGTAGCCTTTATTTTAGGTCCATTTCATTTCATCTTACTACTAAGATGTGACTCTTGTAGGGTCCCCACTGAGTGTCTGGGTATGCAATGAGTAGAGATTCTCTCTAGCTGCATCTCTACTATCTCACAGCCTGTGTAAGTGTGGGGGATTGTCCAGCATATAGATTCTCAATATTTCTTTGCATAGGCTTGTGGAGTTTCACCCTAAGCCTCTCCACCTTAGTTTTTAGCAATAGACTCACAGAGGCTCCTATGCAGATTCCTGGCTTTCTCTGCATAATTCTCTCTTTTCCAGTACACTGCCCCATAAATTCCAGCTACTTAAGCCTCTCTTAACTCTGATCTCTGCCTCCTTAACTTGCCAGGATTGCAGTGTTATGCTTGTGTTCCGTCTTCTGCACCACTGTCTGGAAAAGTGGCTCCTGGCAAAAACCCAGGGTAATCGTTGGGCTCACTGTGTTTCCTGGCTCTTCTTGATCATAGATCTGCACTAATTGCCGTCCAGGATTTGAAAAATCCCTGTTTCACCTGCTTTGTCTAATTCTCTCGTGTTTTACATGGAAGGACAAGTCTGGTACCAGTTAATTCATTATAACTAGAAGAGAAAGAAAGGCTTTTTAAAAGATCCTATTCATAGCAGTGGTGACTCTAAACTGTTTTTCATGGAATCCCACACCAAGAGAGTTTGCAAACTGGAAAGGACGATGGAGAATCTGAGGAATGGAGATTTGACGGTGGTAGCAGAGGCCACTGGGATGCCAGGGAAGGGATCTCAACAGAAAAACTCACAGTTCAGGCTGGAATCATTGGGATTTCTGGTGAGCGGTCTGGGAATGAAACAGATTTAAGTGTTTTCTACCTAAACAATATTTGCTTTTTATTGAAGCAGATAACTCCATATAAGACAGACAAGGGACTTTTCTTCTGTGAAGTGGACTTCAACCTTGACTACATGAGAACCTTTGCAGAGGGAGGTTTTACAAATTCTGGTGTTTCAGCTTCACTGCAAAAAATAAGTCTGTAGGATGGTTCCAGGGATCTGTATCTGTTAAAGCTCCTTTGGTAATCCTTTCTTTCTTTCTTTTCCTTCCTTCCTTCCTTCCTTCCTTCCTTCCTTCCTTCCTTCCTTCCTTCCTTCCTTCCTCTCTCTCTCTCTCTTTCTTTCTTTCTTTCTTTTTTTGAGTTGGAATCTCACTCTGTCACCCACTCACGGCCACCCCAGTGTCGACCTGCTGGGCTCCGACAGTCCTTCCGCCCGCCTTTCATGTAGCTGAAACTCCAGGCCCGCGCCCCTGCCCCCAGCTAACTTTTGGATTTACCGTAGAGACGAGGTCTCACCCGGTTGCCCAGGCTGGTCTCGAACCCCTGAGCTCAGGCAATCCTCTCGCCTCTGCCTCCCAAGGTGCTGGGATGACAGGCGTGAGCCACGACGTCCGGCTTCCTCGAGTAATTTCTGCCGCCACCAAAGCCGAGGACCACCGCCCTGCGGTACACCACAGACAGCGAGGGGCTGTAGATCCTCCCCCTGGAGAGTTCCATTAGGTGCTCTGTGTTTCTCACCTCCTCCCCACTCTCTCCCTGTCCTTCCTGAGCCTGTTCTCAGCAGCTGTGGTGCTACTCGGAAGGAGGCCCAGGTGATGAGATGCTGGGAAGGCGGGGCAGGAGGCGTTGCAGTGGGGAGTGTGGATCCAGGAAGGAGGACGGAGGTGTGGGCGGAGAGCAAGGGCCATGGAGGTCAAGGGTGTGGGGTCCCCACTGTCTGTTCCTCTTCTTCTTCTGTTATACTTCCTTCTCCTACTCCAGGTCCAAATAAGCCTAGATCTAGCCAGCTCAGCTGGTGACTGTCCAAGTCTTCTGCCTACACTGCTGGCCACAATCCTCCCTCGGGGTGACGGAAAGGCCCTGGAAGTCCCTTCCTATTTACCGAGGAGGCCTGGGCTTGTCTCCTGGAAACAAGAGTCCACGGACTGTCAGTGATGGAATGTGCGGAGGGCCAGAGCTTGTGCCCTGGTGCTGCCTCCCAGAATGCCCCGGGACAGCCGCTTCTCGTCTGTGCCCTTCAGTCCCCGCCGCGTGAAATTAGGGGAGCAAACTGCATGGTGTTCTTGGCACTCCATCTCTGCTTGGACATGCTGGGGCAGCCTGTGTTCCTTCGGGAAGGCTCCGGAAGTGTGTGACATATGGTGGGCGTTGGCTCTGTCTCCCGCTCCTGAGGTGTGCCCAACTCCCAGGACAGGCTGGAAATGAAGGTGACTTTAGTAACTGGGGTCTTAGGGTGTGCAGGAGAACATTAGGTGGAACTGGGCTCTCGCATGGCCTTTTCCTTCTGTAAAGCTGAGGAAAAAATGACTATTTTGGAAGGGTCATGCTAGGGGCAGACGTGTTTGGAAAGGAACCACTCGGTCACTCCTACTGAGGATGTAGAAGGAGAAATAGCTGATCCCTGGGCTGAGGGTGTGCCGTGGGGATTCCTGGAGATAGGGCGGGGTGAGGGGAGACAGCTGGAGGGAGGGTGCGGGAAGAGGACCCTGTCTGTGGAGGACGTCTAGAAGCTGGATGGAAGCCCGTGCAACAGGTTGACTCCAGGGCTCCGGAAAACTTTGCAGACAAGGCTGAGCCTGGGGGTCCTCTGAGCGTCTTCTTGGAGTAGCAGAGGGGGAGGGATTTCTGTACAGGAGGGAGGGGGCCAAAGGGCGGCCAGGTCCCCAGCCGGGCCCCACAACAAGGCTCTCTTCCAGGGGCAGAGACGCCCTCACAAGGATGCCTGGCAGAAGAGGGAGCAGTGCTGGGGCCGGGCTGAGCAAAGAGCCCAGAAGCACGCCTGAGGCCTTGCCCGAGAGCCCACATAGGATGGGACCTGGGAAGCCCCTGGAGACATCTGGGGAGCAGAGCATCATAGAGCCCAGAGTCCCTGCGTGGCGAAGACGAGGGCTGGGGTGGAAGAGTGTGGCTCTTCCTTCACAACTGAGGGCCGAGGAGGCCTGGGCGCATGGTCTGCTCCTTACAGCACCTACCCCATAGCCCACAGAGGCACCACGTGGAACAGGGCAAAGGGGCTGATTACGAGAGCAGAATGTGTAGGACCCAGGGCCCTCCAGCGTGTTTACGGAACTGCTGCTGTGATGATCCTCGCTATTGAGCCATCATGGGAATGTTTTCCTGTACTGTGGCCCAGTTTACACGGATCCTTTGTTGACTTCTGCTTGGTAACTAGGGTACCACTGTCCAGGCCTGTCCCTCACATTGGTGGGACACATGCCAATAAAGCAAATAGGAGCCCCTGTCGTCTAACATGATTAAGTGCAGCTGGCAGTCAAGTTTAAGAGTGATGCGAATTCTTTACGATTGCGAAACTTCCTTAGCCACCAAACACGATCACTATGAATGCGGCACTAATTAATGCGAGCCTCTGGAAGCAGACGCTGGAGCTCGGAGAGCATCCAGGAGTGAGAGCTCAGTAGGCCTGGGGAAGTCTACTCTGTCGCATCAAGCTGTGTCACCTGCTCCATTCATGCTGTCTGAGAGGAAGAACCGGACAAGCTAGTTCATCTTTTCTTGATCGAAACACTTCCAGCTCCAATGAAGCACACCATCCCTCTTCAATGCTACACTTCCACAGCATTCAGATAGTCACCTCTGTTTGGAGGAGACGGAACAAAGGCTCTGGAGATGGGTTTTCCTGAGCCCTAAATGGGACAGATTGAGAGAATGAATGTTTAGGCCTAGTGTTTGTCATGTGTGGGTGCCAGAAGGCATGGGGCGCTTTTGGCTGGGTCAGCACTGTCTTACTTCATCTTATTATTATTATTAGTTTTTAGTCAGCATCTCACTCTGTCACCCAGGCTGGCAGGCAGTGGCATGCTCCTGGCCACTGCAGCCTTGACCTGCTGGGCTCAGGTGATCCTTCTGCCTCCGCCTTCCAAGTAACTGGAACTACAGTAGCGTACCACCACGCCTGGCGGATTTTTTGGTTTATTGTAGAGAGATGAGATCTCGCCAAGTTGCCCAGACGGGTCTCGAACCCCTGGGCTCAGGCAATCCTCTCGCCTCTGCCTCCCAAAGTGCTGGGTTACAGGCATGAGTTGTTGCACCCAGCCACTCCATCTTATTTTATCCGTGGACTTCAGGCAGAGAATTTAGTTGAACGTGGCCCTCAGTGCAGGACACCATATCGTCTCTGGTGTATCCCAGGGCCTCTCAGCATTGGATATAGGCTTCAGGATGAGTTTTTCAGAGAGATGAGGGGAACTGTTAAATTAGAATAAATGTATTGCTATGATGATTACTCTCGTCTATTTTGAGAAATGCAACTTAAAATGAGTTGAAGAGAGCTCAGCTCAACTCTTGGATTTTTGATCAAAAACCATTTTCAAGTTTTTCTTCAATATCCATCAATAACCCATCGAAGAGCAGAAGGATCAACACTGTTGGTTGTAGGTAAGCGTTTCTAGAACCAGGTGCCTGGACGTACCTTCCCTCTCTGCCAGCAGCGGAAAAGCCACACGCGGCTTTCCTAGCACCGACTTTCTCACAAGATGTGTCCATTCAGGTCCTCCAGGAAGCAGACACCAGGAGGGAGAGGAACTTAAGTGTTTATAGAAGAGGTGCCAAGCCTGCGGGCTGGCCTGCAGGACGGCAGGACACTCGCCCTCCATCCCCGTCACTGGCTTGTCCACTGAGGCCTTCCTTGGCAGTCAGCCACTTCCCTTCTCCCTGGCCAGCGCTCTCCGAGTTAGGCTTGCTGGTTTTCCAGGCTCTGTGTTTCCTACTACGCACGAGCTGTCCGTTTGGCCATGGACACCACCGGAGCCTTAACAACATTTCTGGCGTCTCCTCCAGTCCCAGGGTCCCGCTCATGCCCTGTGGTGCCCATCTGCCGTCCTCTGACTACTGCTGTCCTCCCTGGAGGCCCAAGATGGGGCTTATGGAGACCCTCCCTCGGCGATCAGTCATGGCAGTGGAGGATGCCGGGAGAGGATGCTGGGCAGACCTCCCCAGAGGCAACCTGTCAATGGGAGTGTGGTGAGCTGACAGCCTCCAGCTGCGAGGCCTCTAGGGTCTGTTCCTTTGTGGGAGTCGAGGCCACACTCTCTGGGCGACAACTGCCAAGGCCGTGTTCAGCAGAGGCACAAGAGCCCACCGTTTCTGAGCAGTTAAGCCTCCTCTGTCTAGCTGGTGCCCTTTGTTTTAGGGGCTCCATCTTGGAGACTTTCTGGGGACTGTCCTGCCCCGAGGCTCTTCCTGTCCACCCCTCCTTCCTTCCCGTCTCCTTTTGCAGGTGTCAGGACTGCCTTGCGGGTCGGAGGCGCTCTCTGCTTCCTCTTGCTCCTTCCCCCACTTCACGGTCATTTCCTCCCATAAATCTCTTGCACCTCTAACTCTAACCTGCTGCCTGCTTCCTGGAGGACCTGAATGGACACACCTTGTGAGAAAGTCGGTGCTAGAAGAGCCGGGTGTGGCTTTTTAGCTGTTGGCAGAGAGGGAGAAGAGGGCTTGAAGGAAGGGTGAACCAGCTGGGGCCACTTGCTCATAAGAGCACAGATCAAACAGGAAGTCAAGGGGACACACGCTGTGCTTCCTGAGGCCTTGCCCTGCAGCCTCTGTGACGAGTCCGGGGATCCTGGTGTCTGGGCCTGGGGACCAGCTCCTCCTTCTGGCCATGATTCGGCCCGGGCCCCACCACTTTGGCAGGGTCTTGCGACAGGTGGAGTGCAGCCGAAAGCCAGGCCCGCTTTTCATTTGGCCAACCCCGGGACACTGAATTCACGTCCGTTGTTCATTACTTGTGCAAATCTCTCTTCAGTGTCCGTCTTTACCTTTGGAAAATAAGCCCTGTGAGTCAGGACACCCTGTCTGTCCCACTCAGAGTTGACTCCCTAGAGCCAAACACGGTGTCTGAAACAGAACAGGTATCTAGTAATATGGGTTGGGGAATGTTGAGTGAGGGTGTGCAGAGCGGACCATATTCTCATTCTTCTAGCAAGTCTAAAAACAAACTGGGCAACACCTTCCGGTCCCCTCCCGCTGTGGAAGCTTTTCTGTCCTCTCAATAAATCCTGCTTTCTCACTTTCCAACTGTCTGTATCCCTCATAAAAAAACAAACAAACAAATCGAATGACAAAAAACAAAACCAAGAAATAAAAGGCATCCCAACAGCTGGGTATCCTAGCCAAAAAATAGGCCTTCCAGAAAACCTTTTCCGTGGCCACAGTTCCTGTCCCAGTGATATCATTCCTATTTTCAGAATAGTTCCTTTTCTTCCCCACGAGAAACCTGTTTCCATAACCCCTGCACCCAGATCTCCCCAAGAGGCTAAAGCCGCTCTGTGTGTTGGGCAACATGTTTAGGGTGTCTGAGATGACTCCTACCTCCAGGAGAGCCTGTGAGATGACATTCCAAGGGTACTCCTCCCTGGCTCCTTTCATGCCAATAATTACAGGGCTCTTCCTCCCAAGGTTCTGAAAGAACTTCCCCATGGGGCAAAGTCCTCTGGAAGGTGGTCCAAACCCAGCGCTGGGGAGGTGCACTCATGCCTTAAAAGCCATCCTCAAGGTGAGCGGATTGCCTGAGCCTGCGGGTTCCAGACCCGCCTGGGCAGCGAGACCTCATCTCTACAATAAATCAGAAAATCAGCCGGGCGTGGTAGCGTGTGCCTGCAATTCCGGCTACTCGGAAGGCTGAGGCGGAAGGATCGCCGGAGCCCAGCAGGTCGAGGCTGCGGTGGCCGGGAGCGGCCACTGCACTCCAGTCTGGGCGACAGAGTGAGACTCCAACTCAAAAAAAAAAAAAAAAAAAGCCATCCTCTACCAATCATCTCGGGTTCCGGGCAAGCCCGCCAGTAGCCGTTTGTCAATACCAAGAAGAAAAACGATAGTCATGCTCAAGAGTTAAGTCAACTCAAGACTTGCTGGACTTTTACAGAGTGGAGGAGGGAGAACTCTGTCTACTTTTATTTTTTCATTGAGGGCTAACAGAGAAGCTGTTGGCTGAAGAGGGAGTGAGCCACTCTTGTGTTGGTTTTTACTAGGCCATGGTTCTTTTAAAAATAAGGTCAGCTGGCTCTTGCAGGCTGTGTTAGATGAGCTCACACAGGACGCTGAGCTCCAAAGTCCCTTTCTACTTGGTCACCTTAGAACACGGAAACAACTAAAAGGCAAGTTACCATGAAGGGCTGAGTCCTTTCTTTCTTTTTTTTTTTTGAGTTGGAGTCTCACTCTGTCACCCTGCCTGGAGGACAGTGGCACGCTCCCGGCCACTGCAGCCTCAGCCTGCTGGGCTCCTGCGATTCTTCTGCCTCAGCCTTCCAAATAGCTGGAACTACAGGTGCACGCTAATATGCCCAGCTAATTTTTGATTTATTGTAGAGACGAGGTCTCGCCAAGTTGCCTGGGTGGGTCTTGAACTCGTGGTCTCAGGCAATCCTCTCGCCTTGGCCTCCCAAAGTGCTGGGATGACAGGCTGAGCCACTGAGCTCAGCCTGGGATGAGTCGTTTCAACGAGAGCCTCTCTCTCTCTCCACACACACACACACACACACACACACACACACACACACACACACACACATCTCTCTGAGTCTCTGTATCTTCCAGAAAGCATTGAGATTGAAGGAAATCGCTCCAAGATCAAGGTGAAAAAGTGTATATTCATTCGATCATTTATTCCTTCAACAAACTTTCGTGACTTGTGTACCGGGTGCCAGGAATTGTTCTAAGAACTGAGGATATGGCAGTGAGTAAAACAGACACAGCCCTGCTCTCACAGAGCACGTGCTTTTAAATGGAGAGAAAAGACCATAAACAAGCAGCAGATAAATGATAAGTTAGTAAATTCTGATAGGAACGAGTTCTAGGAAGACAATAAAACGAGAGAACATGATGGAGCGGGTGGGCTGTCTTTGGACACGGGTTGGAGAGGGGGTTGCTGATTGGGACTGGGAGTCAGGAGGGAGCTCACCCCGGAGGGGCGGTGTGTGCGAATACCTGAACGACCCCGAGAAGGCAGCCACACAAAGCCAAGGGCTAGAGCTTCCAGACGGCGGGAGGAGCAAGAGCTGAGACGCTGAGGTGGGAATGAGCTGGGGGAGTTTGAGGGATTAAAGGAAGGTCCAAGCGATGGACACGCAATGGGCTGAGGAAGCGGATGAGGTCAGAGAAGTAGAGGGGGCTGGATTCTATGGTGAAAACCACCAAACTGGCCCACAGCGGAAATGTCCTCAGAGCCCCGCCCGTGTCAACCTCTAGGCACTTCACCAGATACCTGCTTGTGCAGGGATCGCTGATTGAAGATAGGGTGTGGGACCTGAGACGACTTCGGGCATGCCCACACTCACACATCCACGCAGGTGCATCCAGAGTCCTTCATTCCCACCAAGTTTCTGGCTGGTCTCTTCCAGATTGCATTCTTGTATTGGCCAAGTCGACAGAAGTGGCTTTGCAAACTTGGCGTTCCCGTCAGCGACAGAATTCACGTGTACGCCATTCATTTTACGTGCAAGGGCAGTGGTTCATTCTCTACACTTGCCAGTGACACCTATGACTTCCATCTCAACTCTCTTGCTAAGCATCGGAGGCTACAGATTGAGTCAGAGTCAAAGAACCAACACCAAAGCTTCTCACTGGTCAAGCCGGGGCTGTGAGAGTTTTGCAACACTTCTGCTTATCTTTCCTAGTGGTGGTATCTTCTCCTACTTTCTGCTGACCCTTAGAGTCAAAAAGAGTCCTTTGCCGGGCGTGGTGGCTCACGTCTGTCACCCTAGCACTTTGGGAGGCAGAGGTGAGAGGGTTGCCTGAGCCCAGAGGTTTGAGACCAGCTCGGGCAACTAGGCGAGACCTCGTCTCTACAATAAATCAAAAAATCAGACAGGCATGGGGGCACGTGCCTGTAGTTCCAACCACTTGGAAGGCTGAGGCAGAAGGATCGCCCGAGCCCAGCAGGTCGAGGCTGCGGTGGCCGTGAGCATGCCACTGCACTCCAGCCTGGGCGACAGAGTGAGACTCTGACTCGAAGAAAAAAAAAAAAAGAGTCCTTCGAGGCTCACACTTTACACGCAGTGAAGGAATCCCTCTACCAACATCATAGTTAAGGTTGTCCATCTTTGCCTGAGGAGTTCACCTCCTTCTGAAGAACATTTACCTGCTGCATTTATCTTCTAGTAACAGGCATGGCCGTGAGATTTGAAGAGAATTCTCTTATAACCTTACAGTCCTCTCTTCTCCAGGAAAACGTCACCAGTTCCTCCACTGATCTCCCTGGTGAAGTCTCCAGATCTTCAGAAATACGTGTATCAGTTAGGTTTCTTTCAGGAAGAAACGACCGAAAACCCAGATCAAATTTAAGCCAACAAAGGGGTCTCAGTGGCTCATGGAACTGAAAAATCCAGGGAATGTCCGGATCGGTCTTGGTCCGGAGGCTGGTTTCTCCCTTTCTCTGGCTCAGCCTTCCTTTGTGTTGGGACCATTCTAACCTTTCCCACGGCTGCCCTCGAGCTCCAGGCTCAGGTCAGAGTTGAAACGGGATGCTCTGGGGAGCTCGTCCTGACGGGACTTCCCCCGGAGAGCAGGGGGAAGGGATCAGCTGCCCCAGAACAGACGTTCTGAGGATGAAGGAGAGGGGTGGCATCCTGCAGGAAACGTGGGGGACAGGTATGCAGAGAAAAGGGAGACTCGACACTTAGAGGGCCACACAGCAGTTTTCCACCTGAGCCACAGATTTAAAGTCACCAGCATGTTCCCCTTCATTGGCGTGGGGGACATACACAAGTGAGATCAAACCCCTCCAGGCCCCATGCCACCGGAAGACTTCAGGTCCCCGACACTGCTGTCTTTTTCTTCTTCCTTGAGGCCTTCCCTGTCGGGGTCAACCAAGAAGTGTCCAAGCAGTTAGCTGGGATTTATTTGTGTTTTGTCTTCGTTGGAAACACCGCAGGGTGTCTGGGGTGAACGTAGAGGCCTGAGCCAGAAGCCAGCGATCAAGCGTCCGAGCGGAGGCCTCTGACGTGCGTGATTTCCACACTCTTGCTGTTTCTGCTGTCATGCTCACTGCAGAAGGGTGTCCGGGCCTGTGGAGAAACCTGTGACCAGTCCAGACCGAGCCTTCTGTTCAGGCTGCTGCCTCTGGTCGAGGCAGGCCTTCCTCGGGCTGGGATGGAGGGGTCGGGAGGCTATGGGCTCCGCTCGGGGGATTCTCGCAGGGCAAAGCCACAGCCTGGGTCCCAAGCAAATGCGTAGCACATCTTTCATGTGTGAGGGCTTTGAGGATGAAAAAGAATGGCTGCTCATTTTAAAATTTGATTATCATTTTTATTTTAAAGATGTGGGGGACAATTTAGGGTTAGGTACCTAAGTGGCCATCAAGCGGGTGAAGTTTGGGTCCCTTATTGATGTGATATGCACCCCCCTCCCCTGGCAGTGTCCTGCTACTGTCAATCCCTTTCCTATTATGATCAATGTTCAGGGTCCACTTATGAGTGAGTACATGTCATTCTCAGATCTTTGTTTCTGTGATAGATCACTGAAACGGAATTACTACTCTTGTGCTCTGTTTAATGATTCATTCATTGATGGTCCAAAATGTTTTAAATAATTAACATTCCATTAACTCAACATGTTCACACAATATTTACATAATCGTAAACAAAAACTTAGTGACTTAAATGTTTACAATTATTTTCCCGTTGACTGAAATGTTTTTAATCTTCTGGACACGTATTATATTATAAAATTATAAATCCGTAATGGATTTTCTTAAATGCTTCAAATACTTTAAAGAATAAAAACACTCCAAATATCACAGTGGTTATAAAACCAATTATTAAATTTATATTAAAACAATTTATGAAAGTGCTAGAATCTGGATTTGTCTATCATATATCTGTTCTTATCCTTACTTTTATTCTAATACCTCATTCAAGTTCTTTTCTTAGGCTTCTAGCCCTCAGAAAGAAAAACAACCAACCATTTAGAGTAGCCAAAATTGTGGGATGTAAGCTATAAATTATTGAGCAGAATCAGGAACTGGTACCTTAAATCCTAGCCCCTGGGGGTCAGACTGAATCCTTTTAATAAGTTTACTCAATTTTTAATTCCCTGGAATTGGTATAGATTTAAATTTTCTTTTTGTCGTTTTTTTGTTTTGTTTTGTTTTGTCTCACTCTGTCGCCCAGGCTGGAGGGCAATGGCAAGCTCATGGCCACCGCAGCCTCGACCTATTGAGCTCAGGCGATCCTTCCGCCTCAGCCTTCCAAGTAGCTGGAACTACAGGCACACACCACCATGCCTGGCTAATTTTTTTGATTTATTGTAGAAATGAGGTCTCACCAAGTTGCCCAGGCTGGTCTCGAACCCGTGGGCTCAGGAAATCCTCTCACCTCGGCCTCCCAGAGTGCTGGGATTATAGGTGTGAGCCACTGCACCCGGTCTAGATTTAGGTTTTCTGAAGGGAGATGTCTTTTTCCAGAAATGATAGACTCCTGAAGTTCTGTTCACAGACTCACCTGACCCTCTGCCTTGTCACTGGGGTACTTTGACTTGACTGTGATTCCTACAGGTATGCCTTTGATTGGCTTGAGTTTGACTCTGTGTAGAGAGAGTCATCTTTGGGACATCTGATTCCTTTGCTGTCGTGTAACTGGTTAGTGTGAGTAACCACCACGGCTGGGCAATCTAGGGCTCTCTTTCTCCAAGTCACTGTCTATGGCCTCTGGTCCTGGCTGGCCGGTCCTGTTCTTGGTACGGCAACCACTTTCCCAGCTTTACTTAGTCACAATTTCTGTTTTTTTTCTTTAATTTATGCTTAAAGAACATATCCTTGCTTTATAAACATTTATTTAATAAAGGAAACAAAATAATCTTGTGCGGGTATATATAAACAGGTGTGCGAATATATGTATTTGTATACGTCAGTATATACACACGTAAACTCTTTCTCTTTTTTCTTCTCTCGCTCTTTCATTTTTTTTTTTTTTTTTTTTGAGTTGGAGTCTCACTCTGTTGCCCAGGCTGGAATGCGGTGACACGCTCACGGTCACCACAGCCTCGACCTGCTGGGCTTAGGTGATCTTTCCACCTCAGCCTTCCAAGTAGCTGGAACCACAGGCGTGCGCTGCCACACCGGGCTTATTTTTTGATTTATTGTAGAGATGAGGTCTCACCAAGTTGCCCAGGCTGATCTCGAACACCTGAGCTCAGGCAATCCTCTCGCCTCTGCCTCCCAAAGTGCTGGGATTATAAGTTTGAGTTACTGCGTGCAGCCTCATATTTGTTAAAAGTATTAAAATGGAATCTGTTATATTATTTTTCTTGAGCATAATTGTATCCTGGTTTTTCCTGAACCCAAACTGTTTCAACCAGTCATACGTATTATCCCCCCCGATGCTCATCACGTCCCAGTTCGGCCCATGGGAGGCCTTCAAGCCAGCTCCTTGTTCTATCAGCCCTACCTCAAGTCCCAGAAAGCATCCTTGCCTTCTGGTAACAACAAGGGGATTTCCAGACCCTTCCTGATTCTTCCATATTGCTAGGGACCAAAATCTGGGCTCTAAGAATGCACAGGAGAGTTGGGGTGAACAAAAATGTGGCTGTTGTTTTACGCTTAGAAAAAGAAATTAATTGTTCTTTTAAAAAATGTGTTTTTTTTAAAAAAACCCTGGTGTTTCCAGGGTTATTGTGCCACGCTGCCTTCTTTTCATCATGTGTGTTCTCTTTTCACCATCTATGGTCTCGTCAGCTATTACAGTTTTCCCCATCTTTGCAAGCCCTTTCGAGTCACTGCACCAGCAACTCTGCCATCTGGAAAGGCTGGGCCCCGGCGTCCCTTATGCCACAGACCTCCAGTCCTTACCCTCTTGGTCATTTAACTCACAGCAGAATCCAGGTCACAGGTCCCATCTCTACCTACTTATACCAAGGACGGTTTTCAATTCTTCATTAGAAACCTGCCCTACAGAAATGTCCTATTTTATTGATGGTTAGAAGAATAATATATTTATTAGAGGTAATTTGGGAAAGTCATTAAGTTACAATAAAATAAAAACCAACTATGTCTCTAGCTTTCTCTTTGCAGCCTGCCTGAAACAAAGGATGCTTTTAGCAAATTCAGCTTCAAGTCCAGTGAAGCCTGATTTATTTCACAACGCAAACAGACGTCACTTCCGGGGAGTGGCCATGAAAATGAGAGGAGAAACTTTCGTTTTTGCTTTTTACGCTTGTGTACCATTGGAATTTTTGTCGAGCATTTACTGCCTTTGTAAGAATAAATATAGTTTTAAGTGCTTTGAATAATAAAAAATAACCCACCCATGGTAAACACTGCTAATACTTTTGGTGACTCCTTCTAGTCTTTTTTTTTCCTTTTAGAAATATATATTTCTTTTTTTTTTTTTTTTTGAGTTAGAGTCTTACTCAGTCGCCCAGGCTGGAATGCGGTGGCACACTCATGGCCACCCCAGCATCAACCTGCTGGGTTCCGGTGATCCTTCTGCCTCAGCCTTCCAAGTAGCTGGAACTACAGGCGCGCACTACCACGCCCGGCTAATTTTAAAAATTTATTTATTGTAGAGACAAGGTCTCATCAAGTTGCCCGGGCTGGTCTCAAACCCGCGGGTTCAGGCAATCCACTCGCCTCAGCCTCCCAAAGTGCTGGGATTACAGGCTGAGCCACCGAGCCCAGCCAGAAATATATATTTCTTTTTTTGGGGGGGTGAAGTTTCACTCTATCGCCCAGACCGGAGTGCAGTGGCTGCTCCCGGCCACCGCAGCCTCGACCTGCTGGGCTCCGGCGATCCTTCCGCCTCAGCCTTCCGAGTAGCTGAAACTACAGGCGCGCACTACCACGCCTGGCTAATTTTTGACTTATTGTAGAGATGAGGGCTCACCAAGTTGCCCAGGCGGGTCTTGAACCCGCGGGCTCGGCAATCCACTCACCTGGGCCTCCCAAGGCGCGGGATTACCCGCTGAGCCACTGAGCCCGGTGAAATATATATTTCTTTTAGCAATTATAGAACCATCATCCATTCTTATCTTTCCTCCCACATTTTATTAACTTAGCATGATGTAGTGAGCACTTTCTCACATTATCAGTTAGCTCTGGGACACATAGGACTTACAATAGTTGCATGATATTCTATTATGAGAATGAACCACACATTATTGGGTTATATTATTATTGCTGACAAATAATTTATTATTATTATTATTATTATTATTATTTTGAGTCAAGTCTCACTCTGTCCTCTAGGATAGAGTGTAGTGGCATGATCATGGGTCACCGCAACTTGAACCTCCTGGGCTCAGGCGATCCTCCCACCTCAGCCTCCTGATTAGCTGGGCCTACAGGCATGCGCCACCACACCTGGATTATTTTTTTGATGTGTGTGTGTGTGTGTGTGTGTGTGTGTGTGTGTGTGTGTGTGATGATGAAGTCTCACTCTGTTGCCCAGGCTGGTCTTGAACTCCTGACCTCAAGCAATCCTCCCACCTCAGCCTCCCAAAGTGCTGGCGTGAGCCACTGTGCCCAGCAGGAATTGTTTTAAACTTGGGAAGCTCATGAAAAATTATCCTGCTCGAGTTTCTCACTTTCCAGATGAGAGAGCTGCAGTCCAGAGAAGCTAGTCATTTGTGCAAACACGGCCAGCTAGTGGGAGGCTTGGCTGGGACAGGACCCGGCACTCCTGATGTCTGCCCCAACACCCGCTGCCGTCACAGGCTGCCTCCTGGGCCTCCGTGGGGCATTTTTGGAACCTAACTGTAGGGCACTGCCTACATTCTTTCTAAATTACATTTGGTAATTTGTGGCACATTATTCCTGCCTGTCAAGATCATTTTTTATCTCCTGTCATAGAGCCATTAGCTAATGAGGGACAGCATAGCCAACACCAGAAATTGTGGCTTTTTCCTCTATCAAGATGTGCTTCCGGCATCATCTCTGGGCCAAGGAAGGGGAAATAGAGTCATAACTTTGATCGGATCATTCCAACAGTCACCAGCAATTACCGGGAAGGGTGCTAATCAGCAGATCTCAGAGGGTGTTTCTCAGGGATCCCTGCGCTCTGACATTCTGTGATCAGCATTCCGGCAGGATGCCTGGGCTCTGCCAAGGGCCAGGGCTCACAGGATGGAAGGGGAATAATTACTGGGTGGGGAAAAAGAAGAGGAGGAGGAAACTGACATGGGCGGCTGACTCTGTGTCCAGCGTTGGGTACCACCAGGTCACGGATTGCAGAGGCTCTTCAGGAGGGGGGTCCTGGAGGATAGGCCCCGTGTGGTTGGAGGGGAAAGCAAGTAAGTTAGAAGAATCTCTCTTGTACTCAGATGAAGGAATATCATCTCACCCTGAAGCTGTATCATTAAGCTCTAATCAGACATGAAGGAATTCATTATGATGGGGATCTCTCTTGGGGAGCTGAGGCTTATTCTGATTTTTTTTTTCCCTTCGTGTTTCATGAAACACATTTTATCCAAATGTTATTAATGAGCCTTTGACATCAGGGCTTGTCATCACTAGAACCAAAGTTTGAATCATCAATGTAGTTTTTTCCAGCATATATCCTGTTCACTCCCACCTCATTTGAAATATAATCCCGTTAGAAACCTCTCTTTAAAAATATTGGGACTCGAGTTTATTCTACAGGGATATTTTTCATGTATTGCTTTTCAGAAAATGCTGAATTCTTATGAAGCAGGGATCAAGGAATGCAATGGTTTCTATTTACGGTTAATGTTAATCCATTGACCATATGGTAGTGTAAATTTCTAGCGCAAATTCCTTTGGCATGATGTTGCAGCTCATTCCTGGACTGCTATAATTGTGTAATTTATCAATGTGAAATGGACTTTGAAATGTAGAGTCCAGAGCGAAAAGGGTGAGCGGCAAGAGAATTAAGTGTGTTTAGAGATGGGCTGTTTCCACGGGAGCAAAATTCTTGGAGAAAGACCTGGGATCTCTGAGCTGCAGTGTGAGTGGTGTATCCAGGTGATAGACCTGACGTGAACTGCCAGGTGCCATCGATGGTCCTTGAACCTCTTTAGAACTTAATGCTCTCATCTGTGAATTGGAGAAGTCAGACTAGTTCTGTGGTTATTAGACTTTGGAATGTTACTGACCACAGTCTAATTAGTGTGGTGGTGTATTTAAATTTTTTTTATTTTGGAATAATTTTAGATTCACTGAAAAGTGCAAAGATAAGCAGCTTCCCTTAATGTCACCCTTCACCCAGATTCCCTCGATGTTAATGCCTCAATGAGCACGGTACATCTGGCAAATTAAGACATTGACACAGATGCAGTACCATTAATTGAACTACAGATGTTATTTGGACGTCCCCAGTTTTTTCACTGAGACCCTTTTTCTGTCCCGGGATCCAATCCTGGATACCAAGCTGCATTTACCATGGGATCCAATCCTGGATGCCATGTTGCATGGCCCCGAGCCACCTCCAATCTTTAACCATTGTTCAGTCTTTGTTTTAGCATGACCTCAATAGTTTTAAAGAGTACTGGTCAGGCATATTGCAGAAGGTGCCAATCAGTAATATATTTTTTTTCTCTTTTAATTTTTATTTTGAAATTGTAGGGTACGATTCAGGGTTAGGTATACAAATGTTCATTGTGCAGGTACCCTTATTGATAAGGTGTGCCCCACCTTCCCCAGGCAGATGTCGACTACTGTCAATCCCAGCTACCCACCCCCACCCCCTCCCCGCAGTTTCCCAAGACTTTCCACCCCTTTCCTACAGTAATACGGCAGTTGTTCAAGGTCTGCTTACGAGTGAGAACATGTAATACTCACCTCTTTGTTTCTGTGAGAGATCACTCAGTATTATAAGCTCTAATTCCATCCACATTGCCGCAAAGTTCATGATTTTGTTCTTTATGGCTGAGTAATATTCCATTGTATATATGTACCACATTTCTTTTTATCTAGTTTAGTAATATTTGTTAAAAGAAAAAAAAAATGAGCCGGGCTCTGTGGCTCAGCCTGTAATCCCGCGCCTTTGGGAGGCTGAGGTGAGTGGATTGCCTGAGCCCGCGGGTTCGAGACCCGCCTGGGCAACTTGGCGAGACCTCATCTCTACAATAAATCAAAAAATCAGCCGGGCGTGGTAGCGCATGCCTGTAATTCCGGCTACTTGGAAGGCTGAGGCGGAAGGGTCGCTGGAGCCCAGTAGGTCGAGGCTGCCGTGGCTGGAAGCGGCCACTGCACTCCAGTCTGGGCAACAGAGTAAGACTCCAACTCAAAAAAAAAAAAAGAAAAAAAAATGGAGTCTAGGGTTGGAAAGTTTTTATTTTGACAGGTAAGGCAGATGATGAGTAAGTGTACAGGGTTACAGACTGAAGAAAACCTGGTCAATCAGAGACTATATTGGCCCATGTAACTAGCAAGTCCAGGGCATGTGGGGCTCCGGCATGACATTCGTATCTGGTTGTGCCATGCCTCTTGGCTTGGTTCTTCTCTGAACGCTTGGGTCATTCTCAGAAATGCACTTACCATATGGTTACAAGACAGCTGTCGGATCCCATGTGGCTACATCCCTCCAGGTGTGCACATGCGTGTATGTGTATGGTAGGGGTGGGATGCTTGCCTCTGTTTCTCTTTCCCAATGAAGCTCTCTTTGGCTCTGATTTGGCTCCCTGTCCATTCCTGAGCCAGAGGGAAAAGAGAGCTCGGATACGACGATATGCAGCTCGGAGCTGTGACCGCTGTTTTGTAGCCGTGATGAGGCAAGCTGAAAGCTGAGCTGAGTGGTGCCACTCAGCTGCTGAATTACCAACCACAGAGCGGGTTTGGTCGTATGAGAGAATAAATCCCCTTACTGCGTAAGCTCCTTTCACTTGGGTTTCATATTACTTGCAGCCACATCTTAGTGATACACTGATGTTACATCGTACATCTTTCCTCGATGCGGGTTTATTTGTTGGGCGTCTGTGGTCCATGGCAAAACACAAAGTGGAGCTCAGCATATTCTGGCTTGTAGTTTCTACCAGAATTGAAAACTCCAGCACAGAATTGAATTTGGCAGCAGAAGTGCAATCTTCAGTTCAAAATATAGACCATGCCAGCAGTAACGCCAATGTTTCTAGACTTTCTTTCTCATGAAAGCCGGAAGAAAGCCACTGGGACAGTCCAGTCGGGGGACAGCAGGGAGACCGCTGAGTGTTCCTCACTCAGAAGGTCTGTACTGAGGCCTCAGCGTATCCAGTGGGCACATTCCGGAATTGCTCGGAAAGGGACACCTCTGCCTAGGGTACATGTCTCATGACAAAGCACTGGGCACCCTGGGCAGAGATGATCTCTTCCAAGGCCCCTTCAGCTCACCCGGCATGGGATGTGTTCTTGAGGACAGCCTCAGTGGGACTTTTTGGCATCGTTGCCCGCCTGTGACTTCTCACCCAGAAGCAGTCTTCTTAAGGACCAGAGTGGCAGCTTGGAAATGCCTGGCCTCTCACCTCCTTCTGCTCCACAAACTCACTTCTTCAGTGATGTGTTGGGGCGCTTTCTCCTGCGCCCCTCTGGCTTTTATTTACTGTAGAGATGAGGTCTCACCAAGTTGCCCGGGTGGGTCTCGAACCCGCAGGCTCGGGCAATCCACTCACCTCGGCCTCTCAAAGCATCCTCTGGCTTTGAAAAACGACGACTGTGTCTACCCCTCCTTCCCTCCCACGCACACTTTCTCACGAGCAGATACATGCTTACGTGAACGTCTCAGACCGCTTGTGGAGTCACATATTTTGGGCATGTACATGAAGCCATTTACAGGGTTTGAATTCATGAATCATAGACAGGAGATTCTCATTAAGGAAAAACAGGGGCCTCTTTACCCCTGTAGAGTACTCACAGTATCTGAAGGTGGACAATATTTCACGGGAGCCCTGTGGGGTCACAGCAGACTCTGTTTTCATATTCAGAACTCAGGTGTGGGATCAGGCCTGCGGGGCAACCATCTGAAATGGTAGCCACACTTTGTTCAGGGTCTGGCAGATAATAAGTTATCAAGAACATTTGCTGAGAAGATACATGACATTCCTTTCCGGGGTTTTCAGAATAAAAGTTACAAAACGGAGCTTTAGGGAAAATCAATCATTTCAGGATAAACAGCAAGGATTCCAGATTGCTAAGTGCTGAGACATTGTTTAAATTTCTCTGTGGTTAAGCTTCAGCGGGGCTGGGGACACTCTCGTGTGGGTTTGTGATTTTTCAGCCCAAAGCTGGTTCCGTTGCTCAAGCCCATGCTGGGGGCTGAAGTTAGTGATTGGCAGTCCTCAAAGCCCTCAGGGCCGGGACACCCACTTCCTTCTGAGAGTCTTACACGGTCCCGCTTACTCTCAAATTAGTTTTACTGAAACCCTATCTTTATGTGGGTCAGGGCTTCCTTTTTCCTTAAAAACTTTTTTTTTTCCACTTTAAAAACAAACAAAAAACACTCTCCCATTTCCAGAAATTCCTGCACTTCTTATTTCCTGTTGGCTTATTCCGGGGCATTTTTTGTTAATGAAGTTTCAAGATGGTTTCTTGAAACTGCCATAAAGTTATGTAACTTTGCTGATTTAAAACTATCATTTTTTGCTGAAATTCTTAACTGTTGAGTCTCTCTTCTTCGAACAGAAGTTCCTTCTTAGTGACGGATGGTCCTTAACGATGAAGCTCAATCTCAGCTCCGAGGAATGTCAGTGCACGATGCATTTTTTTTTCCTTGCTGTTTTCAGACAACCATCCTCTGCTTTATAACAGTTGTTACGATTTCCTATTTTAATCCTGCCGAGCAGACTCCAAGGCATGGACCCATGGGCTTGTCTGGGCTCCTGGGACATGCTGTCAAGAAAAGCACCTTGTACCAGTCGCCAGGAATCGAGGTTCCAGGCCCAGTTCTGCCTCAGTTTCCCCATCTGCAAAGCAAGGGCTGTGTGTGGATGTCTTCCAGTCCAGGGACCAATCTCTCACAGCGTCTGCACAGATGTCAGCCATTCCACTTCAAGAGGCCTTGGAGAAGAAAATTCTGGAGTCTGTGACTTTTTAAAAAATGTTTCTGCTGGTAACTGTGAAGCTTTCTTCCTTCTATCACACGAGTCCTTTTCTAGTCACTCCAGAGGGTGTCCTTGGGGAAGGAAACACATGCTTGCCTACTTCTCAGCCTCATAGACCTTGGCATTAGCACACGATGGATGCGGGATGTTCCCCGCCCTCTTAAATGTTGGTCACTCTAATTATTCATTTTCCAGAATAAAGATTGCAGGTACGATAGCATGGTGCCAGAGACTGGACTTCGGCTGGGGCAGTGGCCCCTCGACTTCTGGGTGATCATGGCTCTCCGAGTGTCCTTTTCCCCTCGGTCAGCTGGGGACCCGGCCCCATGGGTTGCAGGGCTGCTGTGAGGATGAACTGAATAGGCCACTGAAGTCCCCATGCGGGGAGTGGCCGTCTTCACCGTGTGTGGTTATGCTGTAGCCTGCCGCCTGCTGACCCCAGGTCTGGGATCCAGTTGTGTGCCCCAAGACCCTCCAGCGAGGGACTTTAGGTCTTGAGGAACCCTTGGCAGATGCGAAAAGGGCTATAGATAAATGAAAACAATACATAAAGTGAAAATGGAGACTTCTGGAGAGGCTGGTTTCTGAGCTTTTTTTTTTTTTTTTTTTTTTGAGAACTTTCCCCGAACTTTCCCATTCCTCCGCGCCTGGGGAATGCTGAAATTCCATCCAGTGTTTGTCGTCACCGCGGCCGTTTCCATGGTTACCCAGATTCCAGGCACTGGCCCCGGGCCCACCACAAGGCATCCTTCAAAGTCTCTTTGGCAGAGGGATGCATTCCTCCTTGCTAGGGCAAATCACAGCCAAGAGGGGCTGCTCTCCCCCCTAGCCCCCCGAGAGAGAGAGAGAGAGAGAGAGAGAGAGAGAGAGAGAGAGAGAGAGAGAGAGAGAGAGAGAGAGAGAGAGAGTGTGTGTTCTGGGTGGTTCTCTGCTCAGCGTCGTTTGGGGAGGGTAAACACAACCTAACAACTTTCTTCATTTCTCGTTTCTCTTCTCCTCATTTGAGCTGAGGAATTACTTTCTTGTACCAAACATTACACCCTTGGAAAGCACTCCAGATGGCTCTCATTAAAATTCCAATTCTATTTTTTTTTTTTTTGCAATTCATCCCCCCCCCCATTCTCAAACTGCTATCTCAGAAATAAACACCAGGTTGGGGGAGCAGGTGAGGGGTCCGTGGTATCAACTCCCATTAGTGGAATCTTTTGAGAGACCCCAGCTTCCCTCCACTGGTGTCTTCTCTGTGTGCTGTCCCCAGGGAGAATCTGAACACACCTGAGGGGCTGAGGGGCGTGTTTGATGGCAAAGGTGCCCTGGGCCATAGGTTTTCCTGCCTCTGCAGGAAGAGGGACAGAGGGCCAGCTGGGGCCTTGGCTCTGACAGTGCTTGCCGAGAGCCTGTCCACCTTGCTGGAGCACCCTGAGGCTTCTGCAGGCCACCAGAGACACTGGCCCACTGACCACAGGGGTGAGGCTATGCTTACTCTAAGAAGCTGGGGTGGAGGAAAGGGGGGAGCCAGCTGGGGCAGGGGGTGGGAGTGCTAGTGCATTTTGGCCATAATTGCTGCTGAGCAAACCACAGGCTTTGCTCTCACATCTGGAAAAATCTGCTTGCGCAGGAAAAGTATATGTGTGTCCAAGGATGTGTATTTGATGTGTTTTTATTTCCAGCTTTACAGTATGAAAAAAAGTTAAAAATACAGACAAGTTGTCAGACTGTGCAACGAATAGTCATATTCCTCCACCTAGATCCAAGGGGTACATTTTGTGATGCGTGCTTTCTCTCTTTCTCTAGATGGAAGGCGTCTTTTGCTTAAACATTTGAAAGCTGGAATCTTGCCCTGACCGTGTTTTATATTAATGTCATTATAATTCAGCCATGTACCACATCACAATGTTTTGGTCGATGACAAACTGCATATATACTTACTTGTATGATGCTGGTCCTGTGAGATTATAATACAGTCATTTTACTGCGTCTTTTCTGAGCTTAGATATGTGTAGGTACACAAAGGCTTGCTATTGTGTGACAATGGCTCACAGTATTCAGGACAGTGACATGCAGTACAGGTGTGCAGCCTAGGATGGACAGACCAGGCCATGCAGTCTATGTGGTGGGCTGTGTGTTATCTAGGTTTGTGTAAGTGCACGCTGGGCAGCTCGCACAATGATGAAATCACCTAACAACACATATCTCGGTGTGTATCTCTGTCATGAAACCATACAGGACTGTGTGTAAATATACTCTTACTGTAAAATATTCCAACTTCCAAGAAATACAGACGTTTAGAGAGCGTAGGCAACAGCTACCTCCCATCTTCTCTACCCCTTGGGGTTGCTTGGTTTGTCTTTTTCATGAGCTTTGTGTTTATACGACATACATGCGTTTAGATAGAAATATGGATTTTTACATGCGCTTTTAAACATAAATGAGATCATACTACACATACTACTTTGCAATTTACTTTTCACTTGAAAATACGTCTGAGAGCTTTCCATATTTGTCCTTGGAGCTCTGCCTGATTGTTGGACGGCTGCAGAATGTGCCAGAGAATGGCTGTACAATAATTTTCTCAACGATTCTCTCTTGATGGGCATTTCAGCTATTTTTCGTTATTTTTCCATTCCTCACAGTGATGCCGTTAACATTCTTGGGAAATGTTTCCTTAGAAACACGTGCCAGGGTTTCTCTTGGACAGACACCCGAGGTGGATTCTGGGGTGGATGAGGTGTGTTTTACATTTGGATAGACCCGACCAAACTGCCCTTTGGAATGGTCCTCCAATATCCACAGCCTCCAAAAGAGAGCCCCTTCCCCCTCCCTGTCACCGATGTTGAATGTTATCAGTCTTTTAAACTGTTGAGTGAGAAATGAGAGAATGGCTGGTTTAATTTGCATTTCTTTGATTATTAGCCAAGAGTCAAAGTTCAGCTAGAGATGACAAAAGCCAGTTGGTTCGTTTATATAGAAAGAGATTTAATATAGGGAATCGGGTGTTTAAAATTTCATCAGATAAGGTGGAATGGCCGCTTCTGGGCGGAACTTCTAGGACTGACCCACCATGGGAACCTCTCCTCTGCCATGAGCCAGAAGCTGGGAATTTGGAAAGCGGGGCCCCAACTGCTGACTTGGCAATCAGGAAGCCGGGAAGTCTCAGCCAGACCTGGTCTCCAGCACCACACTTCCTCAGCTGGTGACGGACACCCACATCCTCTCCACCACAATGACCAAACTGGAGGCTGGATCTAGACACTGAGGCCTCTGCTGTTATTGATGTGGGAAAATAAGCCGATAAAAACACACAAGGATAAGGGTCTTCTCAATCCTGTTTGCTAGCTGAGTTAGTAGTTCTCTTGAGGGTATATCTAATCGGGAGACGCCAGGTCACAGGCAGAAGCTCAGCTCCAAGGGAGTGGGGAGATTGCAGGCTTTTGCATTCCAGGCTCTGGCTTGCAGCGGGGCAAGCCACCAGGCAGGAGCCATGGGGGTTGATTCCCTCAGTCTGCAATGCCCGCCATAATCACATTTTCATGTTTTCTCTCTTTTCCTCATGGACTGTCTGACTGTTCTCATTGGCCATTTTTCTACTGGGGTTATATTTTTCTTAGTAATTTATAGAAATGTAAAGGGTTATCTGGAAAATATTTTTCATGTATTATATGTGTTATGAACAACCTTCGATTCTGTATTTTATTTTACTTTTAAGTATGTAGGGTGCAATTCGGGGTTAGGTAGACAAATGGTCCTTATGAGGGAACACCCCCTATTCTTTTACCTTTATGCATTTTGTCATGTGGAAATTTTGTTGATCTATTTTTATATTTTCCGGTTCCTGGATTTGGTAGCTCCTTTAAGAAGGCGTCTTCTATCTCAAGTTTCCAAAAGTATTCAACTCTATTTTCTCTTAACACCTTTTAAAATTGTTTGTGTTTAACTATTGAAACATCTCTAATGTGTGATGTGAGGTAGGGTTCTATCTTAGGATTTTGTTTTCATTTTGTCCTAAATTGAAAACCAATTATCCCAGCATAATTTATTAAATAATTTTATTTTGATCATCCTTACAATTTGGAGAATTTAAAAAAATATAGAATGGCTCTGTTTCCTTTTCTGAAGCAAACACAAAGCCAGGATAAAGCTTTTAAACAATTAACTTGTTGGCCAGGCAAGGTGGCTCACATCTGTGATCCCAGCACTTTGGGAGGCAGAAGCGAGAGGATTGATTGCCCTGAGCCCAGGGGTTTGAGACCAGCCTGGACAATTTGGTGAGACCTCATCTCTACAATAAATAAAAAAATTAGCCGGGCATAGCGGCGTGTACATGTTGTTTCAGCTACTTGGAAGGGGATGGGGGGGAGGAGCGCCTGAGCCCAGCAGGTTGAGGCTGCGGTGACTGTGCATATGCCACTGCACTCCGGCCTGGGCGACAGAGATTCGGACTCAAAAGATAAATAAATGAATAAAAATTAACTCGTTTGCTGGGCATAGTGGCTCACACCTGTAATCTCAGCACTTTGAGAGGCCGAGGTGAGAGGATTGCCTGAACCCAGGAGTTCAAGACCAGCCTAGGCAACATGGTGAGACCTCATCTCTACTATAAATCAAAAAGATCAGCCAGGTGTGGTGGCACGCACCTGTAGTCCCAGCTATTTGGAAGGCTGAGGCAGAAGGATTGCCTGAGCCTAGAAGGTCAAGGCTGCAGCGGCTATGATCGTGCCACTGCACTCCAGCTTGGGCGACAGAGTGAGATTCCAACTCAAATCAGAGAAAAAAATTTACTTGTTATCATTTCACATTTTGGCTACCAAATAAGTTCAGAAATTAGGGGGTTGGCATTTTCTAAAGCACAGATATGAGAAGACCATTCCCCTAAATAAAAACCTTGACGGGGTCCCCTTTTCCTCAAGACCGAGGCTTCATCTCTATTGACTAGTGTTCGTCTGCTCAGCAATCTCTCTCCCCAAGGGCCTTTGCAATCTTAGTTTCTGCTCCTTTGCCTAGAAGGGAGATCACATGGCTTGAACTGGGTGACAAAATCAGAAAACTTGCATAGATATCTATGCCAGCAATTTAAAAAACGACATTGCAAGAATCTATTTATGATGTCTCTCTCCCTTACTTGTATTTCTCAACATGGTCACTATGGGTATTTTGGGTAGAACAAGTCTTCGTTGCAGTGTATTTAACAACCCTGGCCAACATCCCACTAAATGCAGCTGCGTTCTTTGATACTTTCCCCCAACCATCCTAGTCATTATGACAACCCAAAAAAAAAAAAGTTTCCAAACACGCCAACCCTGTCTCTTAGTTTAAAAGAAGGGAGGGAAAAACAACAACAACAACAACAACAACAACAACAAAACAAAGGAAAGAGGGAGGGAAAAACTGGGATTGAATCAGAAACGACAGAATGCCTTCAGCACAAGGCGCCTTTCTGACTCCCCTTCTAGTTTCTAGGTGTTCAAACCTTGCCTTTCTTCCAAAGGCTACCTTTTCCACAAAGCTTTCCTATATTCCCTCAAATATAGATGCACTTCTCTATTGACTTCCCTCTTTCATGGTACTGTATCCACCCATCCAACCAACCACTCACCCACCCAGTCACCTATCCATCCACCCACCCACCCACCCACCCAGCCAGCCATCTCTTTGCCTCTCTATCCAGTATTTATTTAGCATCTATTGTTCACCAGGCACACTGCTTTCTTCTCATGGCATTTTACTTGAGTGTCTTATCTGGCCTAACATACTGTATTCTTAGGCAGAATCCACATTGGATCTACTTTTGCAATGCCCAGGTGCTTTGCACAGCCCAAGTGCTCACTTCTGAATATTAGAGGAATAGAAGTTATGGAATACAGACAAATTTTAGCAGACATCCCAAGTCTTTATTCAAAGGCAGTTTTTTTTAAAAAATAATGCTTTCTTGACTGCCACAGTATCTATATTATTATTTGAAAAAATTGCCCGCAACTCCACCACTTTTTCAAAAGGATATAAAGCAAGATGTGACGATTTCCTTCCTCAGTCAGTCTCATCTTGTCCCTAGAGGTAACCACTGCCAAGAGCGTGTTGCCTTTCCTTCCAGATTTCATAAAATGTGTTTATGCACCTCACAAGCAGATACACCCACATGCCCATTTACTGTGTTTAAATTAGCACATATAGTAAGAGCTACACGAAACATGAGTTTGAGAATAAAATTATGAATTTGTGAAGTAAATAAATTATGATGGTTGACTTACATGCGTGTAGCTCTCTTTAACTACAAACAGCTGTGAATAAGCCCGAGGCAGGCTCAGAGAAGCTAACAGACAGGCTCCTAGCTACAATCCGTAAGTCATGAAGACAGTACTTGAGCCCGGGTCTTCTGCCTCCTGGTTAATTGATGTTTCTACTGTGCAAAATAATCCCTGAGGATGATTTGGGAGTGATTATTTATATAATGAAAATACTTCTTGCTTGACTTCAGTGTCAATGTAGACTTTTTTGAAATGCTTCTGTATTTTTTTTTAAATAATTGTTAACATTTACCAAGCGCTCACCAGGCACCAGGAATGGTTCTAAACACTTTACTTACATTGTCTCGTTGAATCCTCCAAGAAGCTCTTCACGGGAGCAGTCTGACCAACCCCATGTTCAGTCAGGAAACTGAGGCTCCGAAAGATAATGAACCTGTAGGGAAGGGGCTGGTGTGGCACTTGGCTGGGTTTTGAACCCAGGTCTTTCTGCCTCCGAGGTCTGTACCCTTAGCCACTGTACTCGGCGGCAGTCCGTGTACATTTCACTTATATGTAATTTTAAGTAACTGTTATGTAAAACAAATTGAGATGTGAATTTGATGTAAGTTCTACATTAGAGGTATGTGCAATATGAAAGAAGAAAGACAAGTCTAATGTATGGATAAGATGTTTAGATAAATGCTCGAACAAGGGTACAGGAGAAAAATCAGCAAGCACGAGAGAGACAGGGATTGGGCATGGTGGCTCACGCCTGTAATCTCAGCCCTTTGAGAGGCAGCAGAGGCGAGAGGATTGCCTGAGCTGAGGGGTTCGAGACCAGCCTGAGAAACATGGCAAGAGCTTGTCTCTACAATACAACAAAAAAATTAGCCGGGCATGGTGGCACATGCCTGTGGTTCCAGCTACTTGGAAAGCTGAGGTGGAAGGATCACCTGAGCCCAGCAGGTGGAGGATGTGGTGGCCGTGAGCGTGCCACTGTACCCCAGCCTGGGCAACAGAGTGAGACTCCAACTCAAAATAAATAAAAAACTGGCTGATCACATGCAGAAGACTGAAACAGACCCCTACCTATCACCATACATAAAAATTAACTCTAAATGGATCAAAGACCTAAACCTAAAACCTCAAACTATAAGAATATTAGAAAATACAGGGGACACCCCTATGGAAATTGGAACTGACAACCAATTCCTGACCAGAACCTTAAGTGCCCATACCATAAGAAATAAATAGACAAGTGGGACCTCATCCAAATGACAAGCTTCTGTAAAGCAAAAGAAGTCATCAAGAGAGCAGGGAGACAGCCCACAGAATGGGAAAAATATTTGCCAACGGTATATCTGACAAAGGTCTAACATCTAGGATCTACAAGGAACTCTAATCCGCTGAAAGGAAAAAAACAAACAACCCCATTAAAAAGTGAGCAAAACACATGAATAGACACTTCTCAAAGGAAGATGTATGGGCAGCCATCAGAAAAAGTGCTCAGCCTCACTCATCACCAGAGAAATGCAAATCAAAACCACACTGAGAAACCACCTAACCCCAGTAAGAATGGCCATCATGAATAAAACAACAACAACAGATGCGGCAAGGATGCAGAGAGAAAGGAACGCTTCTACACTGCTGGTGGGAATGTGGACTAGTGCAACCTCTTTGGAAGACAGTGTGGCAATTTCCAAAAGAACTAGAAGTTGACCTTCCATATGACCCAGCAATTCCCCTATTGCGAATATACCCAGAGGAACTCAAATCATTCTACAATTAAGATACCTGCACACGTATGTTTGTTGCAGTTCTATTCACAACAGCAAAAACATGGAACCAGGCCGGGCTCGGTGGCTCAGCCTGTAATCCCAGCACTTTGGGAGGCTGAGGTGAGTGAATTGCCTGAGCCCGCGGGTTCGAGACCCGCCCAGGCAACTTGGAGAGACCTCATCTCTACAATAAATCAAAAAATTAGCCGGGCGTGGTAGCGCGCGCCTGTAGTTCCAGCTACTTAGAAGGCTGAGGCGGAAGGATCGCCGAAGCCCAGCAGGTTGAGGCTGCGGTGGCCGGGAGCGGCCACTGCACTGCAGTTTGAGCGACAGAGTGAGACTCCAACTCAAAAACAAACAAACAAAATAAATAAATTAAAAAAACATGGACCAATCATGTTGCCCATCGAAGCTGGACTGGTAAAATACGGTACATATACACAATGGAATATCATGCAGCCATGAAGAAGGACAAACATATGGACTTCGCAGCAACTTGGATGGATTTAGAGTTGATCATCCTCAGTGATCTATCACAGAAACAAAGAACAGAGTACCACATGATCTCACTCATAAGCGGCCCTTGAACAATTATCACAACACTATAAGAAAGGGATTGGCAGTAGTGGGAAACTGCCAGGGGAGGACGGGTGGGATTGGCAGTTGAGGAAACTGCTAGGGGAGGGAGGGGCAGACCTCATCAATAAGGGTAATTGCATAATCAACATTCATATATCTAATCCTGAATTGTGCCCTGCATCTTTAAAATAAAAAAATATAATAAATGAATGAAAGAGATAGGAACATACCTGGAGACTGATTGACAAAGAAAACCTGGATAGAGGTAGGAGGGTGGGCCAACCTCCTGTCTTCTCCATCACCTCCGCCGTGAGTCCTTCTGGGATGCTCCAGCCTGGCCTGAGCTCACTTTTCTTTTCTTTTCTTTTTTTTGAATCGGAGTCTCACTTTTTTTTTTTGCCCAGGCTGGCGTGCAGTGGCATGCTCACGGCCACCGAAGCCTCGACCTGCTGGGCTCAGGCGATCCTTCCACCTCAGCCTTCCAAGTAGCTGGAACCACAGGCGTTTGCCACCACGCCTGACGAATTTTTTATTTTATTAATTTTTTTATTGTAGAGACAAGGCCTTGCCAAGTTGCCCAGGCTGGTCTCGAATCCCCTGAGCTCAGGTGATCCTCTCACCTCTGCCTCCCAAAGTGCTGGGCTTACAGCATGAGCCACCGTGCTCGGCTCTGGGCTTACTTTTCTGGCACTCCCGGAGCCCTTGCTGACTGCACGCCTGGGCTGAGATCTCAGGTCACCCGGAGAGCAACCCTGGGTGGACGGGAGAGTGAGTGGAGAGGCGGGCGTGGGCGCAGCACCCGCTCGGCCCTAAGGGAGGGGCTGGACGGAGCCAGGCCGCGAATGTCAGAGCCAAGGACACGAGGCTGGAAGAAGCCCCATCAGGCGGATCGCCTTCCTGTGTGTCTGGGCTGAGCTGGGGGTGGCTGCGTGGGTCTCAGTCAACAACAGATGTCACGGCGTCCCCGCTGGCCGAGGAGCCAGGTGCTGCCATCTCACTCTCCCTCCAGAAGTCCTTTCCTGTCAGACAGAAAGTGTCAGCACCTGGAGAGAGTGCAGCGTGGTAGAGAGGGCGGGGGAACCGCAGGAACAGAGATGGCCAGTGGGAGGCAGCACTGGCAGAGATGTCGAGACGGGAGGGGATCACAGGTGGGGGTTTCGTCCGGCGGCGGCGGCGGCACCTTGATGAGGGGAGCTGAGTCACCAGGGAGGGCAGGGACTGGGTTTGTCCGTCAGCCTCTCCCTCACTTCCTTCGGAGTCCTTTGGCTGTTTAAACAATTCCTCACCCCTTGCCTGTTCCCTCCACCATCCCATCGGATCCGCTGTGTGTGTTGTGTCTGTGTGTCTGTACACATGTGTGGCTGGTTCTTGGCGAGAATAATATTAACTGAGGACATGGGAAGTTGCTATTATCTGGCTATTTTTGACCTACAAAAAACAGCTTTAACATGCTTCTACTCAGTTGGGTAAATGAAAATAAAAACCCAGGTAGAGATCCTTTCTACTGACCAGTAGAACGAATGAGCCAGTGAGGCAGCCATTGTTCCCAGTTCATGTTGGTGCTTCTCACCCCTTGCTGCAGTCAGAGGCTCTGTTCTGAGACAACTGCATTGCTGTGACCGGGGTGACAGAGGGCAAGGTCATGCAGCAGTTGGCCAAGGCCAGATGGCATTTAGGCAAGCACACGCCCTGGGCTTGGGTGACCCTCACTTCAAGGTCTGTGTCTCCCCCTCACCCCATAGTCTAGTTTTCAGGAGCCAAGAATGGCAAAGGGCTCAGCCGAGCTTCAGTGATTTCAGCAGTGGCACTGGGAGGTTTTCCTAGACCTGGTGCTCCCATCAGACGCCACGGCAAGCCTGGGGGTCTGTCCCGCTTTCCATCTGCTGCTCCTCCCGGAGCGGCCTGTTTTTCTGTCACCCCAGAGGCAGACGCTCACTCACAGTGGCCTGAATTCTCACTCTGAAGGCGACGGCATTTGCTGGGTCGAGTCAGTTACCGTCCAACGTGGAACCCAACAGATGTCTGCCACAGAGTCAAGGACCAGCTGCATAATTTATGGGGCCCAGAGCAGAATAAAAACACAGGCCCTTGCTCAAAAATGACGAGCGTCAAGACAGTACGACACCCAATGCAGGCCCTCGGAGTGTGGGCTTGTACCTTGCATACCCATGAGGCTGGCCCGGTGGGCCCAGGTGCAGAGGCCAGGACCACTGTCGTCTGGGCCCGAAAGGCCACGAGAGATGAAGCTCCTTCAAGAGACCACCCAGCAGCCTTCCGGGGTCTGCCCCTCGCCATCCCATCTATGGGAGGTCACTGACGGGACATGGCATGGCAAGGGACTGGGGAACGCCCCTCACTGTGGATAAAGCAGGCCAAAGCAGAGAAGGAAGGAAGCTTTGGAAAACAGTCTTTCTGGAGCCTCATGGAGCATTCCTGAACCATGCCTGAAACATCCAAATGATTTCACCTAAAGAGTTGGGAACTAGAGTAGGGAAAGAGCCCCTGGCATGACTAAGTGTGGGGGACACAGGCAGGCACAATTTCTGACTCTGGCCATCTTTTTCTGTCATCAGAGTTCTGAACTGCCCTCACCTTCTGGGTGCCCTCATTCGGCACCCCCACCCCGAAAGCATGAGTGAAGAGCCCACTAGGTGAACCGCCCAGTGCAAACCCGCCGGCCAGAATCACAGAATCACTTCCCTCGCATGAGACCCTGGCCAGCACTTGGGGCAACCCAGAGACGCAGAATCTCGTCCAAGCAAAGGACCACATTGATTCAGCATCTTCAGTTTCGGAGTTTAGGAAAGGATGAGCCTGCGATTCAAACTTTCTAAAAGGAACCGCGTGCCCTCTGCTGGGCAGTGTGTCGCATTGACATTCAACGGCTCTATCCCAATACATCGACATCTGAAACCATTTTAGGAATTTAGCCCTGGATTAAAACCAGTGGCAAAAAGTGATGAGTTACAAACGAGTCTGGTAAAAGCTTGAATTTTAAAATATGTCATGACTCCCAGGCTCCAAGTAAAAATGCTTCTAGTTCTTTGTCCCGATTTTAGAAACAAGGTACACGGTTGGCAGTGCTGATAGGATTTTCTTCCCATTTCATAATTTGGTGGTCACAGAAGATTTTACTGGGGAGGTAACACGGTCCGGAGGAGGACATGGGTTTTGGGATCACACACCTAGGTTGGAATCTCCTTACTACTGAGTGACTTGGAACGAGTCCTTTAACTTGGAACAAGCCACTTGATTTTAAGTCACCAGTGAGGTGAGGACGACATTCACCTAAAAGTGAATGTCAGGGCGTGAGCTCATGTGTCCAAAGTGCGTAGAGGTGCCTGATTCATCATGGTGTCATTGTTACTGTGACTAAGACGTGGGACTAAACCGGGCTTCAAAGGGTGGGCACAGATTCTGTTTCTAGAGAACATGGGCTGTATCCTTAGCCCTGTGTCTGGATTAGGGACCTCAGCCCTGGGACACAAGGGCAGTGCTTATGCTGGGCACGCAACCACGACCCAGGGAGCTGGCTTCACAAAACACACTGCACTACGCAAGCCTGGACAGTTCCACCTCTTAAGAGGTATGTCAATCGTACCCACCTCTTCCTGCGTCCTGCTGGTGCAGCCCGCTGTCTCTCACCAGAGCCAGTGCGAAGCTCTTCAGATCTGTCTTCCCACTTCTTGCTGGCTCAAACCCAGCCTCCAGAGCGATTTGTATATTTTTTAAAATATCAGACCCAACCAGGCCGCTCCCCTATCTCATTAAAACCTTTCGATGACTTAGAAACAAAAAAAAAAAATTTTTTTTGAGTTGGAGTCTCATTCTGCCGCCCAGGCTGGAGTGCGGTGGCGCACGCTCACGGCCACTGCAGCCTCAACTCGCTGGGCTCAGGTGACCCTTCCACCTTAGCCTTCCAAGTAGCTGGAACTACAGGCACGTGCCATGCTCAGCTAATTTTTTTTTTTTAATTGTAGAGGTGAGATCTCACCAAGTTGCCCAGGCTGGTCTCAAACCCCTGGGCTCAGGCAATCCTCTCACCTCAGCCTCCCAAAGTGCTGGGATTACAGGCTAAGCCACCACGCCCGGCCTAATTTTTTGATGTATTGTAGAGGTGAGGTCTTGCCAAGTTGCTCAGGCTGGTCTCGAACCCGTGAGCTCAGGCAATCCTCTCACCTCGGCCTACCAATTTGCCAGGATTTATAGGCATGAGCCACCGTGCCAGGCCAGAAAGAAATTTTTTAACAAGACACCTGCCTGCCCACTCACCTTGATGATCACACCGGTCCCATCTCTGGGTTTATGTAATTTTCTCTCTTGTGGACCAGTCCCCATCTACCAATTATTTCCCCTCCGACTCCTATTCACCCTTCAGATGCTGGCTCACAAACTCAAGGAGGGTGCAGAGAGATTACATTTCTTTTCTTCAAAGCAAATTAAATCCACTTGGCCCCACTGCTTCATTACAGCAGAATTATTATTATTATTTTTTTGAGTCGGAGTCTCACTCTGTTGCCCAGGTTGGAATGCAGTGGCACACTCACGGCCACCGCAGCCTCTACCTGCTGGGCTCTGGCGATCCTTCTGCCTCAGCCTTCTAAGTAGCTGGAACTACAGGTACACGCCACCACACTCGGCTATTGTTTTTGATTTATTGTAGAGACGAGGTCTTGCCAAGTTGCCCAGGCTGGTCTCAAACCTCTGGGCTCAGGCAATCCTCTTGCCTTGGCCTCCCAAAGTGCTGGGATTCCAGGCTTAAGCCACCGTGCCCAGCCCTACTGCAGCAGAAATTAAACCTGTGGTCACTGGGGTGTCCCTTCCCATCTTAGGGTCTTGCAAGCATCAAGGATGCTCATGAACGACCTGGAACCTGGGTGAAGACCTCTATCTGGGGCATTGCTGGCATCCTCACTATCAAGTCTGAGGGGTACTTGAGGGAGGTGGCTCCAAACTTGGCCTTTGCCCAGGCTGTAAGTTTCAGTGTTGAGGTGCAGGCCTCCCCAGGGCGCCCTATAGACAATGAACCTCCGGCATTCACGCTCTCACCAGGTACTACCAGTGAGTGGGGCACAGCCTCCCACACCCCCTAGAGACTCCTGGCTTCAGATTCTCCTCTTCCAGACTCCCCTGCTTCCCAAACATGCCTGCTCAAAAGGATCTGGCCGCCTCCTTGAAGAGCGGAAAAAACAGAAAAACAAAATACTGCAAATTGTCTTTTCAGAACTACTTACACGAGATCTCCCTTTGGGATTGTCAAGCATAAGTCAGTCACACTCTCATATCCACAGGAGTCACCATCGGCGTCCTCATCCTCTCTGCCTGGCCTGTGTGCCCAGACTTCAGCCAGTGTCCTGGCTGCCAAAGGCTCACAGCTGTGCTATCCTCTGGAGAGCCACATTCCCTGGCCATGCTAGGAGGTTACGCGCTCAGTGGGGGACCGTGGGAGAGGCAGGGCCAATGACTGACCAGCTCACACTGAGTGCAAAGGCCGAACCCCTTGCCTCAAGGTGGGACAACCCTTGGGTGCCATCATGGTCCGGAACTCCCATGGGATCACACCGAAACCACATCTCCACTCAGCTTCTTTCCCTGCCCATCCTGCTTCCCTGCGGGGTTCTCCTGAGAACACAAACCCAATAAATCACTCCTGCGAGAAAACCCTGCCTCTGGCTCTCCACCCAAGGCACATTCCTGTTTTTCCTTCCTACCATGTCACAATTTAAAATCCTAGATTTGTATGGCTACCGAGTCAATGTTTATGTCTCCCCACTAAACGACGGCTCCGTAAAGGCAGAAGTCACACTTCTGTTCCTCCCAGCACAGAGTACAGTACCCACCACAGAGGAGAGTGGTGTACACGCTTTAAACCCGGAAGCTGGTGGCACCCCAGGGCCACACAGGCCCTCAGCCTCCCTCTGTAGATGCTTTCCTGGCATTCTGGTACCTCTGGTTGACGAACACTACCCCACAATGGCAGCTTGGTATCTCTTGTGCCCGCCATCCTGAAGCCAGTCCTTGATGAAGACGCCAAAGCCAGTTGACAGAATCTGATAGCCCAGGTTAGGTCACCTAATTCCTGACACAATGAGCTACAGTTCTGGCATACTGACACAGGTCACAAACTTGCCCAACCAGGCCATTCCTGGGGGTGGGGGCAGTTCTCAGATGAGGACCATGGCCAAACAGACAGGCCAACAGCTGTTTTGCAGATATCATATTCTGATTCAGAGGAAATCAAGACAACATTCATCTTTCACAGGTCTACTGACATTCCAGGGAAAAGCTGGGCTGGCTCTATACAAACGTTAGTCAAGTTCCTAGATGTTAAGTGTTTCAGGCTTTACATACTACCAAGAAGTTGTCAAGTCCTCACTTAAGAATGTGAAAGAGGCTGGGCTGGGTGGCTCAGCTTACAATCCCAGCACCTTGGGAGGCTGGGGCGGGAGGCGGGAGGATCGCCTGAGCCTGCTGAGTTCGAGACTCCGCCTCTACAATAAAAATCAAAAATTAGCCAGGCATGGTAGCACATGCCTGTAGTTACGGCTACTTGGAAGGCTGAGGCGGAAGGATCGCTGGAGCCCAGCAGGTTGAGGCTGCGGTGGCCAGAAGCGTGCCGCTGCCCTCCAGCCTGGGTGACAGAGTGAGACTCCAACTCAAAAAACAAAAACAAAAAACTGTGGCGTTTTAAAAACGTTTTTGTTCTTGGTATAATTTTTTTTCCTCAACACCGTAATTGTTTTTTCTACAAGGTTGTTTTTCTCTAGTTATTGGAAGGACTGGTGCCTTGGGGTCTTTAGTCTGAAGATGAATGATTCCTAGGTAAGACCACTGATGCAGAGGAAGAGATCAGCCTGGTGTGCTTGGGTTAGTTACAAACACACACACACACACACACAGCTACGTGCTGCAACCATGTTTCTGATCAAAACCCTACAATATGCTCACTTGTTTTGCAATGTGCCTCTTTCTCCTAAAAGCTAGGCAAAGAAAAAGACCCAGTGAAAAAAGGATGGTAAGAGATTGCAATTATTCAGTGCTGCCAGTTTTTCAATGAGGAATACAGAAATATAAGCCAGGGCTTCCCCCAGTGTTTACAGTCTGGATACAGAACATAAAACACACTGTTGAACAGAGACCCGCGATTCCAGGAGATAAATATACACAATGTGTTTCACAGATATGGGGTCTCATACAAATATGTAACTAGACACTGATTCCGTGGTGATCTGGGGAATACCTGAAAGGGCTTCAAGAAAATAATAAATGCCTTTACTGGATAAAGCTAGTGGTCCACCTGGCCAAAGATCTTTTCCGGCAGCACCAAGGAAGTTGCAGGGAAAACAGAGGTTCCTGTCAGATAACTTTTTTTCTGAGTCAGATTCTCACTGTTGCCCAGGCTGGAGTGCAGTGGCCCACTCATGGCCACCGCAGCCTCAACCTGCTTGGGCTCAGGCGATTCTTCTGCCTCAGCCTTCCAAGTAGCTGGAACTACAGGTGTGGGCCACCACGCCCAGCTACTTTTTGATTTATTGTAGAGACGAGATCTCACCAAATTGCCCAGGCTGGTCTTGAACCTGTGGGCTCAAGAAATCCTCTCACTCCAGCCTCCCAAAGTGCTGGGATTATAGACGCGAGCCACCGCACCTGGTCCGGGTAACTTTCTAATCTGTACATTCTCTCAAGGGTTGAGAATACCATGAGGAACCTTAGGAGTGCCAGTCATCAGTGAACGGGAGATCTATGTATCCACAACAGCTAAGGCCGAGTGCACTCAGAATGCTTCCTACTCCGGCGACTATGAGAAGCTCACACTTCCCCTTGTGTCTGGCTTCCTCTTTCTTTGCCTTTCCCTCTCAAACCCTGAATCGCCTGTGCCAAGGACACACACAAGGAGCTGGGAGGTGTTAAACTTTGACAGTAAAGCAAAATCAGAGTTAAAGGTAAACGTGTATCCAATCGCGTGCAAACACAAGCTACTCAATGAAGAGCTTCAGGTTTCAAGAACCAAACGCTCTGCATCCCCGAGAAATCTGTTTCTCATCCTGGTGAAGGTTTTTTTTTTTTTTTTTTTTTTTTGGGTCAGAGTCTCACTCTGTCACCCAGACTGGAGTGCAGTGGCCACACCCGGCCACCGCAGCCTCGACCTGCTGGGCTCCGGCAATCCTTCCGCCTCGGCCTTCCAAGTAGCCGGAATTACAGGTGCGCGCTACCACGCCCGGCTTATTTTTTTTTATTTATTGTAGAGATGAGGTCTCGCCAAGTTGCCTAGGCGGGTCTCGAACCCACGGGCTTAGGCAATCCACTCACCTCAGCCTCCCAGAGCGTGGGATTACAGGTTGGGTCACTGAGCCCGGCTTCTGGTGAAGGTTTTCATGTGACACTTTGCTGCCAAAGACTAGAGGGGTGTACATTTCTGAGCACTGATTTATTACTCAAGATCGGAATGAGGAGGCTGAAAGAAATCACGCTCTCTGTGGACTTGTAAGGCCCTCCACGAGAAAGGAGCCGAGCGTCAGTTTCCAACGGGGGGGACGTTCTCGTGGAGGTACTGCAGGGCCAAGTCCGTCCACTTCATCTCTTGCTCTTTGACGGACTCTGTGGTGCCGCCGTTGTCTTGCTCTGGCTCAGGAAGCTCATTCTGAAAAGGTACAGTGGAGATTCAGAACAGCAACCTATTCTGCATTCACTTCTTAAACCTCAAGGCACTTAGAATCGAAGCCTGCGAGCTCCCAGGGACAAACAACACGACGGCCACGTGCATCCTAAAGAGAGAGCGCTCATAAACAGGCGTGAGGAAAATATCAGAAGTATCACTCAGACGTGGCCTGATCCCTTTCAGCAGGCAGTCAGGGCACGATGACTCTGGTGCTTGTGAAGAAGGCCATAAGGCAGAGGACTGAGGGTGAAGACTTTTGGAAGCCAACTAGGATCCAAGCCTTCAGCTCTACCATTTGCTGGGTTGTAAGGAATGCAAACCCCTGAGGCCTTTGCTTCTTCTGCTTTGGCAGATGGGAGAAAAAAATCAGCCATCATCCCACAGGATGGCCGTAAGGATCACAGGAGGCAATTTCGATCAAGTGCTCAGCACGTGTGGCCATTCAGGGCTCGAGGGATATTTGCTGCTATTCTTAGTGGCTAGGAACACTTAAAAGAACCCACACTGAATCTTTCTGGGGAGAGTTTGCTGTGAAAGGACACCAGGTTTGCATATCCCTTAAACACAAGAAATGGATCCAAAAATTATCTTGTCCCCAACATGCCTATGTTATATTGAAAGTGGGGGGAAGGACATGAAAATGCCCTCTCTCTAGTGGCGAAGCAAATGGCCAGTTCACACCCTACCAGCAACGTCCTGGATGTTGCTTAATTTCATTCTCAGTGGAGAATCTGGGGTCATTTCCTGACATTTTAAATTTAAATTTATTGCTACTAAGTGCTTTGCACCAGTGTTCACTTATGCCAATATATTTCCTTTAAATGATCTGAATTTAACTTTTAGAGTTAGCAAACTGCTATTCAATAGCCAGACCTATGATTTCCCACTGGGTTCTAGTTTGCAGTATGTGAAGATGCTTTTCCCCTTTAAAATTATTTTAAGTTATGTTACATGATATTCACTTATAATATGCACAAGTATATCTGAATCACACACATCTTGCTCTACAAATGTGAGACCAGGATTCAAACATGCTTGTACAGATCAAAAAGAGCCAGCACTTGTTGTAAAGCAGTAACATATCCTCTTAAACTTAAAAAGAGTTTGGTCTTAGAGCTAACAAAGCATAAACAGCCCCTTGGCTAATGAGTTATTTAATTCGGAAGCAGGCAATGTTGCTTAATTTCATCCTCTCTGTGGTAAGCTTTCTAAAATAATGAGTCTTTTGTTTGGTGACTATTGTCTCCTGCAGTGACTGCCAACACATAAAGTTGCACATGTCCCTGGGAAACAAAAACAAATGTATTGTAAACACAACCATCCGTTATCATGGACAGCAGAGATGGCTATAGTTCTTTGCAGTCACTCCTATCAAAAGGTGGCCTCTACTTCCCCAACCCTGGTTTTGGACTAGCCGTGAGACTCGTTTAGGCCAATAGAACACAGTTGCTATGCCACTGGGCCAGTTCCTGGCCTAAGTTCCACAAGGCTCTGCAGTCTCCTCTCCTACTATTGCTGGAACCCTGAGACTGAGAAGTCTGGCCTAGCCCGCTGGATCATGAGACCATGGCCTAGATGCCCAGCATCCAGCTGAGAGTCTGCTAACTGCCAGGCAAATGAGATAGTCCCAGATTATCAGAGTGCCTCCAGACAGTCTGTTGGCTGACTACACAACACAAGCAAGCCTAGCAGGGATCAGCCAAGCTGGCACAGGCCAAAAGATCCCCTCAGCTGAGCTACAAAATCATGAAACAGGCTGGGTGCAGTGGCTCACCCCTGTAATCCCAGCATTTTGGGAGGCTGAGGCAGGATTACTTGAGCCCAGGAGTTTGGGATAAGCCTAGGTGAGAGAGTGAAACCTCATCTCTACACTAAAAAAAAAAAAAAAAATTAGCTGGGTGTGGTGGTGCATGCCTGTACTCCCAGCTACTTGGGATGCTGAGAATGGGAGGATCTCTTGAGCCTAGGAGGTTGAAGCTATGCTGAGCTGTGATTTTGCCACTGTACTCTAGCTTGGGAGACAGAAATAAACAGTTGTTTTATGTCAGTAAGTTTTGGGATGATTTGTTATGCAGCAAAAGCTAGCTGATACACACATTGCCTGAGAATCACAAGACAAGGAGAAGGGCATAGAGTAGCAACAGGGCCAGGGTGCCCCCTGGAAATCTGCAGGAAAACTGCCCCACCCCCACCCGTAAACACACAAACAGTCCCCAATTCATGTCATAAACATTTCCAGAACCTGGCATGTCTCCTCCATTTTCTTGACTGTGTTCAGAGCCTCCTTCTTGGTTTCCCTTGTCCCTTTCTCCCTGTCAATCCATCTGTAATATGCTGCGAAACGGACTGTCTGAAAGACCATTCGCTCCTGGATCTCCTGGGATGAGGTCTAAGTGTGGCATTAAACATCCTCCCAAAATCTGGTCTGCTGTGGCTCACGCCTATCATCCCAGCACTTTGGGGCCGAGGTGAGAGGACTGCCTGAGCCTGTGGGTTCGAGACCAGCCTGGGCAACTTGGTGAGACCTCGTCTCTACAATAAATAAAAAAATTAGCTGGGTGTGGTAGCGCATGCCCACAGCTCCAGCTACGTGGAAGGCTGAGGCGGAAGGATCGCCTGAGCTCAGGATGCTGAGGCTGCGGTGGCCGTGAGAGTGCCACTGCACTCCAGCTTGGGCGACAGAGTGAGACTCTGACTCAAAAAATAAAATTAAAAATCTGCTCCAAGTCCAACTTCTTGGCCTCCTTATGTGACCAACAATGTACTCTCCATTCGCATTGGCTGTCCCATCATCCTCTAAACCCCTTCTAAACTCTGGCCTCGACACATCCCTCCCTTCTGTTGCAGTGCCCTCGTCTGACCCCACTGAACTGCCAGTCCTTCCTGAGAACCCAGCTTGGACATTACATTCTCTCGGAAGCCTTTCCGATGCCCAAAAAGCAATCAGCTGCTTCTTACACAACATGGCTGCTTATGCCCCACGCAGAATTCTCACTACCACAATCATTTATTTATATGTGCTGCCTTCCCAGCTGCCCCAGGGGCAGGAACTGCATCTCACGTTCACCAAGTCTCATGGCACACGGTAGGCTTTAAGAAAACGCTTGCTGAGTAGATGAACAAAAGCTCACAAGACAGAACGTGGAGCTTCTCAGTCCTAGGCATGAAGTCCAACTTCATAGCTCCCAGGCTTTGGGCAAGTTACCCTCTGTGATCCTCCTCTTTTCTCTAAAACAGGAGTAACTCTACCTTCCTCACAGGGCTGTTTTAAGGACTAGAGTATAATGCATGCCTTTAGCCTCGGTCCGTGGCAAAAAACTGGTATTCGACGACTGGCAGCTATGATTATTATGCTTTCTCTTTTGGCGATTTTCCTAAACTTGAACTAAGATGTGACTTGTTATTTGATACGTATATTACTCATTGAGCATATTACTATCTCTTACTTTTAAATGAAAATGTGGGTGAACTATTTTATTTCTCTATAAACAGCAGCAGCAAAACCTCTTCGGGCTCATTCTATTTCTCAAGGCGGCTGGTACACTTTAAAGAAAAACAGTCCCCATGCTCTGCTGTCCTTTTGTTAGGCCTCTATGACACGAATAGGATTTTTTTTTTGAGGCAGAGTCTTCCTCTGTTTGCCCAGGTTGGAGTGCAGTGGCATGATTGCTGTTCAACACAGCTTCGACCTCCTGGGCTCAGGTGATCCTTCGGCACCAGCTGCCTGAGTAGCTGCGACTACTGGGGCAGGCCACCATGCTCGGCTACTTTTAAAATATTTTTTTGTAGAGATGAAATCTTGCGATGTTGCCCGGGCTGGTCTCGAACTCCTGAACTTAAGCAGTCCACCCGCTTCAGCCTCCCGGAGTGCTGGGATTACAGGTGTGAGGCACAGCACCTGGCCTAAATAGGATTTTTACAAGCAAACTTTTTAGATCACTTATTATATGAGATTTGCAGGGAAGTTTTCTGGAGACAAGAGTATTCTAGGAACTTAGTGCCCAAACGCAAAAGACGACGACCCGGGTATCTTCCGGATGTCTTCCCGGCAACCCAGGACGGGTGTGTGTTCCAAGAATGTGAGTTTCGAAAACTGTCAACAGGTTGGTGAGCCCCAGACAGGGGAGGAGGACACAGAGCTTAAATGCTGCGGCTTCTCGTGTCTCCCCGTTTCTCTCACTAAACTCTCGTTACCTGATTTCTCTCTGGCTTTGGAGTGGTGAACGGAATAAGGCTTAGAGCATCTGGGCTCAGTTCTGGCACGATCCCTCACCGAGTTGGCGATGTCAGCTCTCGGAACCACATTTTTCTTCCAACAGGGAGTTGGGTTAGCTGCTCTGCAGAGGCTTCCAGAGTTCGAGAGCTCCAGAGGCAGATTTCTTTGCCATACTAGCTTATGACCACCGCGGGTCACTGTCAGATCACACCGTGAGCCCATCATTTCAGCTCAGACCAAACCTACCAGTGGTATTGCCACATCCTCGTAAGGCAGCTTGTCTTCTCGCCAAGCGTCGTCAATCAAATCCAAGATCCTTCCATCTCTCTGCACCTCACTGTCCATCTCCCTGCAGCTTCAGTCTCGCTGGCTCTGTAAACCGGAGAGGTTATTTCTTAAGACGGTGCGATCCAGGGCTAGGACCATCCAGGATTGTCAGCCTGGAGCTGTCCTTTGGCACATGGCCCTGGCAAAGACGCGGTTTCTCACATGGGTCAGGTGACAACTTATTTCTAAGATCCCGGTTCCTCTCCCCACCCCGGCTGACAGCTGCTTTACCTTGCATATTGGACAGTCCCAGGCCCAGCTGACAGAGCCCTGCCCTAGGGCACGGCGGGAGGGCACCGCAGTCTTAAGCGAGACCCCCAGGAGGCTGCATTGAAAACGCAGCTTTTTTCCCTCTCACATCATCTCCTTTCCGTGCTAACGATGCCTCTGGTGAGTCCCTGATTCAAAACCGCCTGCAAAGTCTCCTCTCCGGTCCTTCGAGCCTTGCCTGTGCCATTCCACAAAGCTCCCCCCTGCTCGGGCTTACACCTCTGCATTCTTAGACACTGGAGGTCTAGGAACATGCTGAGATCACACTGGACCGGACTACGCAGAGCGGCGGCCTGCTGGCCTCCAGTCCTCAAGGCAAGACCGGTAGCCGAAGCTGAGCTTGTCAAGGAACTCCTTTCCTTTCTTAAAACACCACCCAGGTGGAGCTCTGAAAAAAGCCCCTCCTGGGGAACGGTGGCAGAACCCCGGGCTCTTCCTTTGGAATTCCCCCCTTAATTATGAATACTGCCCTCCTGTCAACGCCTGGCCGGAGCGGCCCGGATGCCTGCTCCGCCCCTGGACCACGGCCGAGGCCTCGTTTCTTCCCCCAAGAGCTGCGGTCCCACCCCAAGGGCTGGCCCGCCGGGATGGTTCCTTCGGGTTCCCCGTTTCCAAGTCTGGGCCCTGGCCCCTGCGCATCGGCATCGCCCTCCTGGGCGCCCTGCTGCCCCGCGGCCGTCCCGAGGCCGGGAAGCCGCGGGCACCAGAGTGACTCTGTCCCTCCCAGGTTCTGAGACTAAGGGGACACGCAGGAAGCAAGCGGGGGGCATCCCACGGGCCCGCGTTTGACCCCATCGTGGACGTGCACGAGACGCCTGACCCCTGGGCGACGGCGCCACCCGGGTCGGGTGTCGACCCCACGACGAGGCCTCGGGCCAAAGGGCGGCAAAAGGGGGACAACAGGTCCCAGCGGCTGCTGCCATCGGCGGCCCAGGGGGGCGCAAGGGTCCGCCCGTCTCGAGCCAGCGGGGGGCGGAAACCGAGCGGCCTCTCGGGCATCGGCGCCCCAGCGGGTCCGGCCACGCTCCGAAGCCCCCTCTCGCGCTCTGCTCTGTCCCCCGGGACACCCCCTCGCCCTGCGGTCCCCCACCCGCGCCCCCAGGCCCACGGCTTGCTCCAAGCACCCCGGCCCCCGCCCGCCTGGGGCACTTCGCACGGGGCTTCCCCGGCCGGGCCTTCCGCGCGACCTGGCCTCCCCCCCACGCCCCCTCCCGGTCTGGGCACCCCGAGGCCCCGCGCCCGCGTCGCCGGGGCCCGCTCTTGCCTTCGGACGGCGCGGGCGTCCGCCCTCCGGGGTCCCCGCCCCGTCCCCAGCGCCCGCCGCGCGGCGCGACCCCACGCGCGGCTCCTCGCGCACTGGCCGTCCCAGCGGCCGGAGAGCTTGCTTTCCCCTTTTTTGAGTCGGGGTCCCACTGTCGCCCGGGCTGGGGTGCAATGGCACGCTCCCGGCCACCGCGGCCTCGACCTGGCGGGCTCAGGCGATCCTCCCGCCTCAGCCTCCCAAGTAGCCGGAGCCACAGGCGCGCGCCACCACGCCCGGCTCTTTTTTTTTTTTTATCGTGGAGACGAGATCTCGCCGGGTTGCCCAGGCTGGTCTCGAACCCCTGGGCTCAGGCGAGCCTCTTGCCTCCGCCTCCCACAGTGCGGGGATGACGGGCGTGCGCCACCGCGCCCGGCAGGCGTGCTCTCTCCTTTTGCTTTTTTTCTTTCCTGAGAACCCATCAGCCTAAAACTCTGCTCCCGGGTGGCCTCCACACCCCAGGAAGAGCGCGGCACCCGGCCGGGCAGCTCGTCGCACCGCCCGGACGTCGGTCTCCCCAGACTCGCAGGCCTGCGCCCTCCGGGGGAGGCGGGCACACGTTTCGGCCGTCGCCGTGACACGTACTTATGCGACCAAAGCGGGGAGGCCTCGGGCTTCGCTCGAAATGACCCTCGAGGGCCACCGTCGTCCGTAGCGCCCGCATACAGGCTTCCGGTCCAAGGCCGGATGTGCCAAAAGAGGACGTGGAGGCGGGATACCCAGGGGCTCCGCGCAAGTTCCTCTCCGCCAGACGAGCTGGCAGTAAGGGGGATGGCTCTAGGCGTGAAGTGAGGGCCTCGGCTGCGGCCCAGGGGGGCCGAGGAAGTGCGACGCTGAACCGCCAGCGTTCCCGCCGAGCCAAGACCGCGGCGCCGGGGTGCCCCACCCGCACCCCGCCCGCCGCGGCGCCCGCGGCCTCCGCGCCACGTGACCCGCACCGCGTGACCCGCACGCCGGGAGCCCGGCCGCGCCACGTGACCCGCACGCTGGGCGCCCAGATCCCCGGATGTGGGTGAGCCCATTGGCTCGCGCGGAGGGGAAGCCGGGGAAGAGGCGCCGCGGTGGGCGGGGCGACCGCGTCCGCGGCGGCGGCCGGACGTGAGCGTGGCGGGCATGCGCGTGCACGGCGCCGGCCCGCGCTCTCGGCGGGCGGGCTCCCGCGCGTGCGCGCGCGCGGCCGCCCGGTAATCGCCGCGGCGCACGTGGGGGGGCGGGCGGGGCCCGGTCTGGAAGCGGCGCCCCCGCCCTCGGCCCCGCCGCGCCGGCCCCGCCGCGCCCCGCCGCTGGACGGCCCTCCGCGGAGGCCGGGAGGCCGGGCGGGCCTCTCCCTAGGGCGCCCCCGGGCGGGGCCTCCCGCGCTCCCCGCGGCCGCGGCGGCTCACGCCTCTCGGCCCCGCCTTTTGGGAGACCGAGGAGGGAGGGTCGCCCGAGCCGGGAGTTCGAGGCCAGCCTGGGCAACCGAGCGCGACCCGTTTCTCCCGTAAAGCACAAAACTGGCCGGGCGGGGTGGTGCGCGCCCGTGAGCCCAGCCCTTTGGGAGGCCGAGACGAGAGGCTCGCCCGAGCCCAGGGGTTCGAGACCAGCCCGGGCCACCTGGCGAGACCTCGTCTCCATAAATCAAAAAACCAGCCGGGCGCGGTGACTCGCGCCTGGCATCCCGGCACATCGGGAGACGGAGGAGGGAGGATTGCCCGAGCCCAGGGGTTCGAGACCAGCCTGGGCAGCTCGGTTGAGACCTGTCTCTCCCATAAGCACAAAACTGGCCGGGCGTGGCGGCGCGCGCCTGTCATCCCAGCGCTTTGGGAGGCCGAGGCGAGAGGATCGCCGGAGCCCAGGGGTTCGAGACCAGCCTGAGCGACTCGGCGCGACCTCGTCTCTACAGTACATCAGAAAACGAGCCAGGCGTGGTGGCGCGCCCCTGCGGTTCCGGCTGGTTGGGAGGCCGAGGCGGGAGGATCGCCTGAGCCCGGCAGGTCGCGCCTGGCGACAGGGGCAGACTCCGAGTGTGGCTCCGCCTCCGTTTTAGCACGGAGGTAGGGGGAAGGGCCAGGCGTCCTCGAGGACCGAAGCGGGAGGACCCGGGTTCGTGGGAGGACCTGGCGCCGGCGCTCCCTGCACGCGGACCAGGGCCTGGAGATGCGGGCGAGCGAGGTTTTCCGAGGACAGTTTCTTCTTCTTCTCAACTCTCGTTTCCGTCGCGGCGGGGCCTCGCTGTGCGGCCCGGGCCGGCTCGGACCTCTTGGCGCCCGGAGCGCTGGGGCTCCGGCCGGCCGCCAAAGGCGCTCGGACCCCGGGCCGTGCGGGCCCGCGAGGCCGGGCGCCGGGCCTCCGAGGCGGCGTTGGCGTCCCCGGCGTCCCCGGCGTCCCCGGCCCGGGAGAGGTGGACGCGCCGGGGAGGAGGGGCGTCGTCTGGGGCTTCCGGGCCGCGCTCGAGTTGGTTCCCGGTGGTTTTCCCGCGTCGCGAACCCTGGGAAGAAGCGTTCCTTCCGTCAGGCGGCGTCGCAGGGTCGAGGCCCCGTGTCTGCCAGGCCCCCCCGGGCCCGCCTGTGGTTCTGTCGCTCCGAGGAAGAGAGGCGAGCACCCTCCGAGGCCCGCCCGGCTCTGCTCAGCAGCCGCGGGTCCGCGCCACCAGGCGTGTGTGTTTTCCCACGCGGGACGCTTCATCCCGAGCGCCTCACTTTCCGGCAGCGTCACCGTCAGTGGTCAGGACAGCGAAGAAGGCTTCGAAGCGAAGCCGGGTCAGCGCGTTGTCCACGTTGACCCTGCCCTTTAGAAGGGGTCGATGGCCGCCGAAACGTTACCTGTCGAAGTCCCGCGTGTGGGCGGTACCCGGGGCCAGGAGTCGAGGACCTTCGCCTGGTCCTTGCGTCCTCTTTGCTGCTGTGGATGCTGACGGTGTCAGCGGTCCGCCCTCCCACGGCTTCCTCCTTTTCGGGGGCTTGGAATTCGGCTCGAGCCAGGATTTAACATAAGGTTTCCGTAGTTGATTTCTTTGATTGCTTACCTTTATGCCACTTGGGCTTTTCCCCAAAGAGCTGGGTTTTTCAGCTTGACAGAACCACAGTAATGTCATTACACCTATGGGAATTAATAAAATTTCCTTCATGTCAGTATCCAGCTGAGTTCAGATTTCTTCAGCTTTCCTATAAATGTCTCTAGCTCGTCTCAACCAAAATCCCACAGGGATCTGGCTTTTGCATTTGGTTGATGCACTTTTTATGTTTTTGATCTGTCCCCATTCCCTCATTTCCTTGTTTCTCCTTACCATTCCAAATTTAGCTGATTGTATCTTTAAACATGTATCTCTGTTCTCTTTGTGTCTTCCAAGCCGGTGGCTAGATCTAGAACTGCCCTATCCAGGATAGTAGCCACCAGCCGGCTGTGGCTATTTAAATGAATGTATGTGAAATAAACGTAACAATTCAGTTGTTTTCAAGCGTTCAGTAGCCACAGTTTGCCTAGTGGTTGCTGTTTGAACAGTGCAATTATAAATTGCATTTTCATAATTGCAGAAAGTTCTGTTGAACAGCAGTGATTCAGACACTTGGTGAGATTTACCCTTGATATGTGTATTTTTTTTTTTTTTGGTGGGGTCAGAAGGAGGGTAGAAAATCACATAGTTGGTGGAATATACTTCCTATTTGATTAACTATCAGGGAAGTAAGTGAGGTCTGAGTTATTTGTCTTTTGTGACGTTGAGACTGAGCTTTGAAGTGGGTTCAGGTGCTGTCAGCTGAATCCTTCCATCGTGAAATTTCCCAAGACCTCTTCATTTAGTGTTCGTGAAGTCATCCTTCGTGGGTTTAGGCTGCCTGTGCTTATTGTATTAGCAGCTGCCCAGTGATGATTTTCTCATCTGTCCTTCAGTGTGTATAACTGAGAATCTCTTAGGAAGAAGAACTTTCCACCATCAGCTGTTTAACTACTCTGAAATACAGTTTGTACAGGAAAGACAAGAAGAGCACTTAATTCTTTCCCTCTCTTTTCAGACTACAGTAATGAGTTGGTGGCCTAGCAACCTCCGAAGGTAACCATGAGGGTTTTTGTCTTTAAAACTGTCATCACACACTGGTAGATGTTAATATGTGTAAGCTGTTTCGACATATTGCGGTCTTCCTTTTTTTTTTTTTTTTTTTTGAGTTGGAGTCTCACTCTGTCGGCCAGACTGGAGCCTCGACCTGCTGGGCTCCGGCGATCCTTCCGCCTCAGCCTTCCAAGTAGCTGGAACTACAGGTGTGTGCTACCACGCCCGGCTAATTTTTTTGATTTATTGTAGAGATGAGGTCTCGCCAAGTTGCTCGGGCGAGTCTCGAACCCGCGGGCTCAGGCAGTCAGTCCACTCACCTCTGCCTCCCAAAGGCGCGGGATTACAGGCTGAGCCACCGAGCCCGGCTTGGTCTTCTTTTTGGATACGCAGTTTGTTCTGTCTTTGGCCAGTGGGAGTCCCTTTAAGTTGGCTCCTATTCTGTTTGATATGACCCATAGTTTTGGTAATTTTCTCGCTTTCTGGTAAACCATTTTCCTGGCTCAATTATACATTTCTGGCCTACAGAGAGCCCTGGCGGCTTTGCGTGGGAGATGGTATTGGGACCTGAGTGTGACTGGGTTGGCCACTGATTAGCGATTTACAATGGCCAAGGTTAGGAAATACACTTTCTAAAAAGAGATGTTTGCAGAGTGTACAAGGTTTCCAATTTAAACTTAATTTTTGCAGTTTTTAAAAAACATATTTGATTTATATTTGTATCTTTTTCTCCTTTAGAAAAATCTTGGTGCCTAATGCCATTGATAGAGTTACTTTTTTAATCCTATATTATATATAATATAATGGTTGTAAATTAATGATATTAATCTTATTGTTACCGATATGATTCCTGAATAGTTCTTAGAATTTCTATGCAGATCTTTTTTATTCTTAGTATATGTGCCTCTAGGGACATGAACAGTACATTCACTGTGTTTTAAAGGCATATGGGAGAATTTGTGTTATGGTTAGTCAGTGAACTTGATATCTAATTGATTTATTGCATTTTGTTTCTGGTTTTTCAGGAATGCTTTTATTTTGATTTGTTTTATTATGTATAGAACATTAGCATGGTTCCTATAAACCAAGTACCTATGGAACAAGGTGCAAACAGAGAAGTTTCGCTTTCATCCAATTTCTACTACTCTGTTTCTCCTCATAGGTGTCATTTTTACTGGTTTTGGAAAAAAATGCACATAAAAGCAAATATATGTGGATTCACCCTCCTTCCTTTCTTAGACAAAAGATACTCTTTACATATGCTGTTTTGTATCTTGCTTTTCTCACCCCATGATGTATGCCCTGTAGCTCTCGCCATCGATGTATGTAGAGATTGTGATTTACTTTTTACAGTGTCACAGTATTCCTCTGGTGGACAAATATTTAACTAGTTCCCTCTTGATAGGCGTTTGTGTTATTTCCTGCTATTACTATGCAAATAGTCCTGCAGGCAATATCCTTGTGCATATATTAGTTTGCGTTTTTGCCAGTGTATCTCTGGGATAGATTCCTGGAAGTCACATTACTGGATCGCAGGTGAATGCATGTGGTAGTTTTAGGGTCATTAAAACCTCCTCCCGAGTCATTGTGTCATTCTGGGTTCCTACCCACAGCGCGTGGGAGTGCCTGTCGTCCCTGTCTGGTCATCAGAGTATGCTGTCACACTTCTGACTTTTGGTTAAACTGACACAGAAGAAAAGGTAACTCGGTAGGTTTAATTTGGGTTTCTCTTATTATGAGCAAGGTTAGGCATCTTTTCATATGCTTTAATGTTTGTATTTGTTTTTCTGTGCGTTGCTTATTCATATCTGTTGCCCATGTTTTTGTAGATTTTTTTCCTCCTAATTTTTATTGGCTCTCTATATATTTGGATAATTATCCCTTTGTTGTAAAACTTGCAAACATTGTTATAATTTGTCTTTTAACTTTGCTTACGGCATTTTTTTCATATAAAGTTTATTTGTATTTTTATGTACTCAGTCTTGCTCATTGTTATTCCTGGATTGCAAGTTAGAGTTTGGGCAGGTGTTTTTTGTTGTTGGTTGTTTTTTTTGAGTCAGGATATCACTGTGTTACTCAGGCTGGAGTGCAGTGGCATGATCACGGCTCACTGCAGCTTTAAATTCAAGTGATCCTCCTGAATCAGCCTCCTGAGTAGCTGGGACTACAGGCGTCTGCCACCATACCTGGCTAATTTTTTAAAGAGACGAGGTCTTGCTATGTTACCCAGGCTGGTCTTAAGCAATCCTCTTGCCTCAGCCTCCCAAAGTGTTGCGATTACAAGCGTGAGCCACTGTGTCTGGCAGGACAAATTTCTTTTTAATTGTTTGTTTTTGAGTGGGAGTCTCTGTCACCCAGGCTAGAGTGCAGTGGCACACTCATAACCACCCTGCCCACGACCTGCTGGACTCAGGTGATCCTTCCGCCTCAGCCTTCTGAGTAGCTGGAACCACAGGCGCACACTACCATGCCTGGCTAATTTTTTGATTTATTGTAGATTCACGTCTTGTCAAGTTGCCCAGGCTGGTCTCGAACCCCTGGACTCAGGCAGTCCTCTTGTCTCCACCTCCCAAAGTGTTGGGATTGCAGGCCACCACACCCGGCTGGACAAGTTTTCTTTTCCTTTTTTTGAGTTGGAGTCTCACTCAGCCTTGACCTGCTGGACTCCGGCGATCCTTTCGCCTCAGCCTTCCGAGTAGCTGGAACTACAGGCACGTGCTACCACGCCCAGGTAATTTTTTGATTTATTGTAGAGATGAGGTCTCGCCAAGTTGCCCAGGCGGGTCTCGAACCTGCGGGCTCAGGCAGTCCACTCACCTCGGCCTTCCAAAGCGCTGGGATTACAGGCTGAGCCACCGAGCCCGGCCTGCACAAGTTTTTTAAAACTTTATTTTTATTTTGAAAAATTTGTCTAATACTTTATCTGCCGACTTCCCCCCTTAAGTTTAGTGAGGAGCCTTTCTGGGAAATGCTAACTGATACTGGTGGTTCATTGCAACAGCCATGGCTTACTGGCCATAGTATATCTGACACACATAATAGATCTTTGTACTGACAACGGCACCGAGACAGGTAAAGGGACAGAGCGTTTTCATCCTCCTTTAGACTTGAGGTAGGCATGTTTCTTCTCTTAGCATGTAGCATTTATTCATAACTCTACCTGGAGTTTTTATTTTCTTCCTGTCTTGTTTTGTGAGTAATTTGATCTTGGGCATATACTCTGATATTTTTCCTGATCTGTAAGGTTAAACTAGTGCTTTTTACCTGTTAAATTCTGTGTTAATGAACTTCAAAGGGCGCCTATTATCAGACATTTTATTTGCATTTGTTTCCCTCACATTTTAAGTGTTTTCCCCACTCCCCAGAGTTGATGCAAAAACCTGTATTTCCTTTAGCCATCCAATTCCAGATTTCATTGATGTAAGACAGCCTTCTTGCCACAGGAGAGTTATAATTAATAAGGTTTGTTTGCTTGATGTTTTGTTCTAACTGCAGAAACAAATAAGATTGTACTAATTGTGGAGGTACACATCGTCCATTTAGCCACTTTAGTATTTCATGCCAGGGTAAGGAGGGGCAGGTTATCCAATCGTATCTACTTCAATTTCTATCTAATATTCTAGGAATATCTAACTTTACATAATTCTTTATCACATGGCACAGGCAAAGAAGGAATTGAAGGTGGCACAGTGTGTGGAGTTGAATGAGGATCAGGTTGTTGAGAAAGTAATCAGTGACACAGCTGTGAGCAGCTCAGGTGCCCGACGCAAAAATCTGAGTCCTTGAATTTCTTTTTTTTTTGAGTCGGAGTCTCACTCTGTCACCCAGACTGGAGTGCAGTGGCCGCTCCCGGCCACCGCAGCCTCGACCTGCTGGGCTCCGGCGATCCTTCCGCCTCAGTCTTTCGAGTAGCTGGAACTACAGGCGCGCGCTACCATGCCCGGCTGATTTTTTGATTTATTGTAGAGATGAGGTCTTGCTGCCCAGGCAGGTCTCGAACCCGCGGGCTCAGGCAATCCACTCACCTCAGCCTCCCAAAGGCGCGGGATTACAGGCTGAGCCAACGAGCCGGCTCCTTGCATTTCTTAAATGATCCTCAGGCGTCTCGCAGGTAGGGAAGGTGTTGTTTAGGGAACACCCTGCACGGTAGTAAGTGTACTTCCACAGAAGATGTTACCGGTCCCCCCTCCTCACCTCCCAGGTGTGTAAAATAGTGATCTCTTTGTCTCAGACAATTGTTTTGATTTCGGAAGTGGTGGTTTTTCTTATGTGCTCTTTCATTATTGTGCCTCTGCCACCTGGTGGCCACGGTGGTGATTTCATCCTTCCTTGTCCTGTTTTTAGTGCCAAGACACTGTTGAACCAAAAGAAGATATGCTGATATAGTATAAGGTCTGGATTACTGTAAAATGTGTAAATATCGGACTTGGTTGGGACTCAAGTCACGCTCTCTGGCCTGAATCCCAGGACTGTAATTTGTAGTTTGTCATAGTCAAGTTATTTAAGCCTCCAAGCCTCAGTTTCCTCAAAGTAATTGTATCTTTTATGAGTGTTGTAAAGATTGAATTAGACAGTGTGTACAAGGCATCTGGGATGGTCGAACAGTCAATGGCTTTTAACTTTTATTATAAATATTGTTAATTATTAAATAGTAGTCATCTAGAAAATATGATAATCTATTGTATTACTAGATATATTAGTGTTTAAGAATAATGTGACCCAAAGAAGTATAGTTTTGCTAATGATAATTTTGTGTTTAACTATAGAAGCACTGTCATTAGGAATAGCATTTTCCTGTGTATTTAAAAGTATCCATATGGCTGTCAGGAAATACTATTTACGGTGGATTTTTTCTCACTCTGACACCAGGCTGGGTGCAGTGGCATGATCACAGCTTACCACAGCCTTGACCTTCTGGGCTTAGGCAAGCCTTCTGCCTTAGCTTCCCAAGTAACTGAGACTACAGTTGTGTGCCACCATGCCTGGCTTACAGTGGATATTTTCAAGGGCTGTTAGAAGCCCTTGAAAAAACTGGAAGAAACTTCGGAGATTTTTGTTCCTGCTCCTTATTTTACAGATGCAAAAACTGAAGTCCAAGGACAAAAGCTAATTCGTTGTAGAGCAGCATATGCTGGTTCTCCACCTAGTACTGTGTAGGCCATGTGCCACCTGCCACTTCTCCTCAAGTGAACCTAAACCTGGATTTGGGGTTGGATTTCATGGTTTGAAAACAAGTGGAACAGAACGTGGAAAGCTTTTTCTTTAGGTTTTTATTTTGTGTGATGTTGGTGAAATATGCAGGATAAACCAACTAGAAAAAAAATCCTGCCTGCGATATTTGTGCATGAATAGTTTAATACTCAAGTTGTTAGTAATAGATGCAAATTGGGCACTTGGTGGCTGTGTTTTCCAGGATTCCTGTTCTCCTCTGTGTCTCCGGAACACCTTGGGTTGGCGTCTGTCGCTGTATTTATCACACTAGCGGAGCTTCATCTCAAGGCTTCAGGAGAAAGGGCCATTTCTCAGGAAGGGAAAGTGGTTTGGCACTGGTGAACATTTTGGAGATTTATGATGAAGGCACAGACTTCTCATCTGCACTTACGGATATAGGGGTCTTCTTTCTCCTCACTCTCACCTTCCTTCCTGCATGATACCTCTCCCTTTCGTGGCAGTCTTCTGTCCCCCTGCCCCCCTCTCTCTGCTGGACCCTTCCCTGTAGTCCTTTAGCTGTGATGTAACTAAAGGTGAGGGAAGTTGAGATAAGCTCAGTCACAAGCCCTGGGCTCTGGAGCTGCAGGGTTGAAGACAATTGGCTTTCTGCCCTGGAGTGATGGATAGTCTGGTAAGGAAAAAAAATGTGCAACCCTCACTTGCAATTGGGTGTATGTCCTGTGAGAGAGCCTGTTCAGGACCAGGCGCACTGCAGGGCAGAGGAGGGCAGGTGTTGTGGGAAGCTGTAGGCGCCTGTCTTCTGGGGGGAGTAGGCTCTCCTGTGATGACCAGGGAACTCAGCTTCAGTGCATTTCGTCTTGTTTCCCGCCCTCCCTCCCTCCCTCGCTGTCTCCCTATTTCCTCTGACATGTGTAACCCTGATTTCTTTCTCTCATTTTGTAAGGGGATTTATGTTCATGTGTGTCTGCTGGCAAGATTCCAGCTCCACCCCTGCCCACCCTTACTTTAGGAACTAGGCAAAAAACAGTGGAGTATTTGATAGCAGTCATGTGGGGAGAGTTTCAACGGCAATTCAGATAATTTTAAGCTATTTTCTTTTAGTCTGAGATTATTTGGCCTAATATTTCTTGCAGTGATATTCTTTGACTGTTTCTATAGTCATCTTAAGAAGTGCTGCATTTTCTTGTTATTTATATGTCTTCATTCACATTCTTAAGTTGTAAGTTAGAATGTTAAGATGTAGGAATTAATTTTCTCATGACTGATTTTTTTTTTTTAATCAGTTACCAAAACAAAGGGAGTTTGATGATGGAGGCTTTGCTGGAAGGAATGCAGAGTCGAGGGCCTGGTAGGTAAGTGTGCTTTTTTAAAATTAATTTTTGAATTGATCCATAATTACACATATTGATGGGTTATATGTGTTACTTTGCATGCATATGATGTGTAATGACCAAACCAGGGTACTTAATATATGCAACAGCTCAAACGTTCCTCCATTTATCATTTTTTTGTCTTGGGAACACTTCAGCTCATCTGGCTACTTAAAAGTGTACGGTGTACAGCGGAGGCTTAAGGAAAAAGCCTTACTGTCCTCGTCACCCTAAAGTGCTGTTTACTTAGTAGTCACCCTGCTGTGCTGTTGAGCACTGGAACTTATTTTTCTGCCTAACCGCATGTTGGTGCCCATTAACCACCTTTCCTTTACCTTCCCCTCCCAGCCTGTGGTGACCACTCTTACACTCTCTTGCCTCCACGTGATCAACTTGTTCAGATTCCACATACGGATGAGAACATGAATTTGGCTTTTGCTCATTTCACTTAATATAGTGACCTTCAGCTTCATCCACGTTGCTGCCGATGACGGGATTTATTCTTTTTAATGGCTGAGTAGTATTTTATTGTGCAGGCACACCACCTTTTCTTTATCTGTTCATCCGCCAATGGACACTGGGGGAAATTCCATATATTGGCTATTGTGACTAATGCTGCAATCACCATGACAGTGAAAGACTGATTTGAAAGACTGATTTCCTTTCCTTGGATGAAATACCCAAGTTTGGGATCGCTGATGGTTCTGTTTTTAGTTTTTTGAGAAACTGCCGTATTGTTTTCCATAATGGCTGTACTGATGTACATTCTCACCAATAGTGTATGAGTTCTCTTTTCTTCACATCCTCGCCAGCATTTATCTATTTATTTATTTGATGATAATCATTCTAAACTGGGGTAAAATGATATCTCATTTTGGTTTGGATGTGCGTTTCCCTGATGGTTAATGATGTTGCGGATTTATTTCACATACCCGTTGGTTATTTGCAAAAGATGAAAATGAAGATGAGAAAAGTTGATTCAGATCCTTTGCCCACATTTTAATAGAATTTTTTTTTTTGCTATTGAGTTGTTGTGGTTTCTTGTATATTCTGTATGTTAGTCCTTTGTTGAATGGATAGTTTCTTTTATTCTTCAGTTGTCTCTTGACTCTGTTGATTGCTTGCTGTGCAGAAACTTTTGCGTTTAATATAGTCCCATTTGTCTATTTTTGGTTTTGTTGCCGATGCTTTTGAAATCTGAGCCATAAAATCTTTGGTTAGACCACTGTCCCGAAGCGTTTCCTCTATGTTTTCTTGTTTATAGAAACAGGGTCTTGTTCTGTCACCCAGGCTGGAGTGCAGTAGCATGATCATAACTCATCGCAGTCTGGAAAGCTTATCTGAGTTATGCCTCTGACCATATTGTGCTCTGGGCACAGAAGCAAAAGTGTTGAGCAGAAACTAAGCCCGTCCAGGTCATGGTTGTGGACGGCGTCTCTTTCTGGGATGTTGGCCTCAGCTCAGCCGTGTGGGCTGGATGCTTGCCTTCATCACACTTGGGGTTTTCTGCTCTTAAAAAGCAAAAGTGAAAGTACAGGCGTATAGAGCTTTTGCCACACTAAGAAAAAGTGTTTCTTTTAAAAAGTGTTCAAGCCCTAGTGATAGCACTTTGTGACCATTTCTGGAAAACTCTGAATATAATCCATCTGTGTCCACCTCTGTTTCCACTTCTACAATGTCTGATGGCTCTTGAAACTTGGAAGTACATCAGTGGGTTTACAATAATAAGGTCTTAAGTTTTACATTACGTTTCTAACAAAAAAGTGGAAAGAAATAGTTGAAATAAATCTGACTCAAGGATTAATTTCTTGAGCAGCTCATAAAATTGTGCTGTCACTTTCTTGTGGGAGTACAAGCTCTCAAACAGCTCTCTTTCAAGGCTTTTTATTTTGGCTAGATGAAAGTGTGACACGTAGGTTTATCTGGATTCTTCCGAAAGCTTCCTTAAAGTATTTCAGAAGAGCTGTTTGTTAGTTGTGGAAGTTTCACTCCACAAGACAGACTTAAAACATCAATCTTGTGCTTAACGAAATGATTGGGGCTTTAGGGTGGCTATCAGAGGAAGACAAGCTATCCTGTGGAATAAGTAATCATCTTAATGTGAGCATTAAAAGCAAAAGCTCGGAAATCCTGTTCTTTGCTTCTGGTTATTTATTAGTTGACGTTTCTCTACTTTAGGTAGGTTTATATCTGCTATATTTTTACATAAGAAAGATGAAAAGCCACTTGGACATTTATTCTATGTTCTTACTGATCTGTCCTTATTTATAGGGGATTTTTGACATCTTGTGAAGCAGAACTACAGGAGCTTATGAAGCAGATTGACATAATGGTAGCTCATAAAAAATCTGAATGGGAAGGGCAGACACATGCTCTAGAAACTTGTTTGGACATCCGTGAACAGGAGCTTAAGACTCTCAGGAGTCAGCTGGATATGAAACACAAAGAGGTAAAGCTTCTTGTTCATACTTTGATCTTACCGTTTATATTAAACATGTTTCTTAAGTATTTGTAGAAGAAAGCATTTATATACTGAGTTTGTTTCTTTGTAGTTTTTATTATAATCCTGGTAATTTCTTTTAGGAAAAAGTCATTGTGAAAATGTAAAAGAATATTAATATTTCTTTTAACTTGGCTATATATAATACATACATAATTTCTTTAAGACAATACAAAAGGGCACCACACAGTGTTTGTGTAACTTTCATTATATTACGTGTCCATATTAACATTCACTGAGTTTAGCAGAAGTTATTTTTGGCTTCACTGTGTGGCTAGTGTGAAAAACAAAATTGAGTTCCAAATTGAAGTATTTGCCACTTTTGGTTAGATTTAAAACAAAATTAAGAGAGCCCTTTAAAAACTTATATTTACCCTTGTTGAAAATTAGAAAATAAATAAAAAATTACCTGCAGTCCCACCTACCCATTGATATTGATAATTTTGGGGGAAGTGTATTACTGTTTGCTGATTGCTGTCTCATAAAGTAGCTGGCACAGTAGGAAGAAGTACACGGATGTTGGAAGGGAAGCAGAAAGCATTTATAAGTGCAAGAGTTGTTTCAGTTTTCTGGCATGAATTTCGGTCTCAGAAGAAGTGGAAGAGTTGTAGGGAAGCACTGGTCTCAAGTCTTGCTCTGAAGACCTTTCCTACCATAGGCTCGCCACTCGTGAAGGCTGCCATCAGCTTATCCAGGCGCAGTTCTGTGAGTGGGACACATGGAGGTTATGGTTTGGTCAAGAAAACTTATTAAGACTAGTTTAGAAATGTTTCATAAGGAAAACATTAGGCTTGATAACAATGTTTTTTATGCTTAGCAAGAGAATCTCTAAATGGTTGACCATTTGCACTTTGGGTTAAAAGCAAGTCCATGGTAATGTTGACCATATTGAATTTTTCTGTTAATGCCATTTGCTAAAGTGCAGTTTATTTTAAAACTTAGGTATACCTTTGAGAATTTGTTTTAAAATTGCACCTTATGCAAAGATATAGAAAGTGATGCAAAAATGTACTTAGAAAGTGATGCAAAAATATACTTAATGATACATAATCATGTTGACTGTTCCAAATCATAATTTAGGCAAGATCAATGTCCCTTTATATAGTTAGTAGCTACTTTAGCTAGCATTTCTTTGTTTCTCTTAGAGAATAACAAAAATCGTTCTGTTTAGTAAGTTGAAGTGAAGGTGGTTTATTGGTTAAGATAGATAAGGTAGTTTATGTTGTTCATTAAAGAAGTTCCCAAGTTTGTGATTACGAGAATATTTAGTCACTCTCTTGCTAAGTTTGAGCTTATTCCTGTGGCTTAATTTTGATGTTGAGGACATTATTGCCATTACCTGCCACCTTAAAGAGAAATTAAGGGATTGAATGGTTAAGTTTCATGGTAAGGGTTCTAAGAGTACAGGTTTGGCCTGGGGACATATGAGAAATTTAGAACCACAGCTGTCTGGTCAGTTTGCTGCTTTGTTGATTTAGGCTGCTGAAAGATGATTAAGTTTCTAGAAGTAATGTACTTTTACCAGACACTAGTAAAGGGAATCTGTTCCGTAGAGTGTGTCTGTGAGATTGTGTTGTGTCAAAACACTTCTTTCAAGTGGGGGTTATAACTTACTCATAATCTGATTTGAGTGGTACTTGATAGAAGATCTAGACAATAGGGCTTTAACTTTTTGTTTGTCATCGTTTGTGGCTAGCCAATTTTCCCAGTACCATTTGCTAAATATGGTTTCCTTTGCCCAGTACTTTGTTGCTTATGGCTTTGTCAAAATGAGTTGGTTGAGGGACTACATTTTTGTTTCTGCATTCTTTGTCCCGTTCCATTGATCTATGTGCCTCTTCCTGTACCGGTACCATGCCGTTACTGTGGCCTTGTAATAAAGTTCAGAGTATGGAAGTGTAGTGCCTTCAGCTTTGCTCCTTTTGCTGAGGATTGCTGTAGCTATTTGCACTCTTTTATGTTTCCCTGTGAATTTCTGTATTGTCTTTTCCAGGCCTGTGAAAAATGATGATGGCAATTGATAAGGATTGATTTGATGTAGATTGGCCTTGGGTAGGATGGACATCTTGACAATGTGGATTCTTCTAATCCATCAGCATGGGATGTTTTCCCATTTGTTTGTATTGTCCTTGATTTCTTTGAGTAGTGTTTTGTAGTTCTCATTGTAAAGATCTTTTGCTTCTTTGGTTGGGTGGATGCCAAGGTATTTCATTGTGTTGTGTGTGTGTGTGTGTGTGTGGTGTGTGATGCCAAGGTATTTCATTGTGTGTGTGTGTGTGTGTGTGTGTGTGTGTGTGTGTGTGTGTGTGTGATGCCAAGGTATTTCATTTTGTGTGTGTGTGTGTGTGTGTGTGGTGTGTGTGTGTGATGCCAAGGTATTTCATTTTGTGTGTGTGTGTGTGTGTGTGTGTGTGTGTGTGTGTGTGATGCCAAGGTATTTCATTTTGTGTGTGTGTGTGTGTGTGTGTGTGTGTGTGGCTATTGTCCGTGGACTTACGTGTTTTTATTTGGTTGTCAGCCTGCTTGTTGTTGGTATATAGAAATGCAACTGTCTTTGATGCATCAATGTTGTATCCCAACACTTTACCAAATCATTTATCCGCATGAGGAGGTTTTCAAAGACTCTAGGGTTTTCTAGGTGTAGAGTCATATCATCTGGAAAGAGGGATAACTTAACTTCCTCATTTCCTCTTTGCGTGCCTTCGATTTCCTTCTCCTGCCTGATTGCTCCATCTAGGACTTCTACCACTATGTTGGACAGGAGGGATGACAGTGGAGAATCCTTGTCTTTTCCAATTCTTAGGAGGAATGCCGTTAACTCTTTTTTTTTGGCATTTTGTCCCTGTTTCCAAGTAATGTTTCGTAGTGGCATATTTTAACTTTTACTTTTAGCTATTTATCTGATGGTGCACTGCTGTGAAAGACGAGGGTTTTACTCTCTTAAATTCAACTTCCATCCCCTCATCCTGCCAGGAGTGACTATCTTAATTTTGGGTTGGATTAGGTTAAGATGGTGAATATTATTCACAACTGAGTCAGATATTATAACTATAAATACACTTTTTTGGTACTGTTTTCATTTTCCTGGGGATTAATTAATTGTCTCGTTTTCATTTTTTTCTAAACATACTTGTCATTAGTTCTTTTAAAACCCTGACACAAGTGTAAATCTTCTCTTAGCGTGTTCAGACAGATCAAGTGATCTGTCCATTTTCTTTTTTTTTCCCTGTGACGATATCTTTCCTGGAGCTCACCATTTTCAAATGTGGGTTGCTTTCAAGACTAGCTGTATAACTGTCCTTTCACCATTATTCTGGAGGTTTCCCAGGCTTCCCTCCTTTTTCCCTCTTTGTGTTTTCTGTTGTCTTCTTTGTATGCTTACTTTCCACTGAGGCAGAGCTTATTTTTGAGGTCTTATATATCTGAAAATACTTTTATTCTCTTTTCAGGCCTGATTGAAAGTTTAACTGGTTGTAGAATTCTGCTTTAGAAGTAAATTTTCCTCAGGATGTTTATAGTTAAATGTGAATTCTTTCAGGCTTGATCATTTGGTAATGACAGATTAAGTAATTTGCACCAAACCATCCACTGAGGACAAATAGGTAAGCTCGACTTTTGAAAAAATGTGCTTGAAGTGAAGTGCTAGCAGGCTAGTAAAGAGTTACCAGGCCAGGATCTGGGCTAGGCGAGAGGCCCTGGGAGGGGAGTCTAGGGCTTGGGGCCATTATTAACTGAAACTGGAGAAGGCAGTTGAGAGAATGAAAGGCCGATGGGGTTTTGATAACTTCAGGGCACTGAGGCAGTGGAGGATTTGGTGTCCAAAGTGGCTCTGAATATCTCTTCACTTTGGCTAGGGACCCTGAAAGGCTCATCTAGGAGTAAAGATGGACCAGATATAGAAGGTGCTGGCCGCCTTGAAATGACCACTCCTGAGCCTGCGGGTTCGAGACCCGCCTGGGCAGGCGAGACCTCATCTCTACAGTAAATAAAAAAAAATTAGCCGGGCGTGGTAGTGCGCGCCTGTAGTTCCAGCAACTTGGAAGGCTGAGGCGGAAGAATCGCCGGAGCCCGAAGGATCACCGGAGCCCAGCAAGTCGAGGCAGCGGTGACCAGGAGCGGCCACTGCACTCCAGTCTGGGAGATGGAGACAGTGAGACTCCAACTCAAAAAAAAAGAAATTACCACTTAACTTCAGACATTTAAATCCCCAAAATCAGTTTAGGGTGAACTTAGAATATGACTGTCCTCATGCATCTCCAAAGTGCTAGGGCTTCTAGAAACCTTAAAGAAGCAAACATAAATTTTCTACAAAGGAGAAGACACCTTTCTGGGTATTGACTTATGTCTTCAAATAATTTTGCAAATACAGTGCTTAGTACATACTCAGAAAATAACCCTAGAAAAGGACCAAGAGATAGAGACAACAAAAATGATAAATCTTAGAAGCAACAAAAGATAGAAACAGACTCATGACAATCTAGATATTGGCATTATCATGCTCGTACTTTGCAATGACAATAGGTAATTGTATTCAAGAAGCTAAAAGTTAAGATTGAGCATTTCAAGAAAGAATTGGAACTATAAAAAATAAACAAGTGGAAAATTTAGAATTGAAAAATAGAATGACTGAAATTAGCACTTTAAAGATTACGAGATAGCTAATGAACTGGAAGCTATAACAGAAGAAAATGTCTAGAACAAAGCACAGATAAAATGATAGAAAATACAGGTGAAAGAATAAGAAAGGAAGATATTGCTAGAAAGTGTGATGTCAGGTTTTTGGACTCCCTGAAGGAGAGAGATGAACGATGATGAGCATAAGCAGTATTTGAAAAGATACTGACTGAATTTTTGCCCAGGGGGAGGAAGGCCACCATATTTATGAGGTCTGGGAGTCATAAGCAAGATAAATAGAAATAATATTTACCAAAGTTGAAACCGAAGACAAAGGGAAATATCTGAAAGGCAATCAAAGGAAGAAAGATGATCTACAAACAGCTCTTAACAGCTGACTTGTCAGTCAAAACAGTGAAAGCCAGAAAATAGAATATCTACACAGAAAGATTCTGCCTCCCACAAGCCAGAATTCTATATCCAGAATAAAGATGAAATAAACATATTTTCAGACCAACAATAATTGAGAGAATTTGTCACAAGCAGAACTGAACTAAGGAAATATTAAAGAATGTTCTTTAGGTAGAAGAAGAGTGATCTCAGTTTGAAGCTTAGAGCTGCAGGAAAAAATGAAAAGCAGCAGTAAATATTGGGTAAATCTAAATTAATATTGACTGCATAAAATGACAATCATAGCTTTTTACAAAGCATATAAAATTATGGTGACAACAATGGCATGTTTAAGTCGGGTTGGGATAAGTGGAATTAAAGTATTTCTGTAACCCTTGGGTTGCCTGAGAATTGGCAAATCCAACTAATTCACATTAGACCTTGTTAAGTCACAAGTCCATGTTTTAATCTTGAGGGAACCATGAAAGTATATATTGGTAGAGTATATCTTCCAAGCTAATAGAAGGAGAAAAATAGAATGCTAGAAAGTAATCAGTCCCAAAGAAAGCAAGAAAAGAGAGAAAAAGGAATAGAGCTTATTAGGTACAAATAGCATGTAATAAGATGATAGATTTAAATCCAAATATGTTTGTTGAAAGTAATTGCAGTAGCTGGCCTAATTAAAGATAAAAATTGACCAACTTAATAAGAATAATTAAATACAATTGTTTAATGTTTATAAAAATACAGCAAGATTGAAAGTAACAGATAAAATACAAATATATACCATGCAAGCACATTGACTAGAAAGATGACTTAACTGTATTCATTATCATAAAAAGTATACTTGGAGCAGAAGCAAAGAGCATTCCTAAAGGTGAAGAGAAATATTTCATGATGAGAAAACATGAACTTTCAGGATATATAACTGTAGCAGACATTCTTTGTGCCCTTACTGCGTCCTCTTTGCCCCTGATTTTATTTTAGCTATTATGTGTACCACACTGTGCTCTCTCTCTCTCGGGCCACGGAAAGCTGCTCAGGTGATATTTGGGAGTGTCAGGCGTTAGCACTGCTAGGGTATGCTTCATGTGGTGGAGGGACTAGAATCGGCAGGTAATTCACCGACTTCTCATCCCTCAGGGACAATTCTGAAACATATTCTGACCGATTCCTTAGTGGTTCCTTTGCTGCTGACTGCAGTAACAAGCTCAATAATACCCTTTCTTGGCTTTCCTTCCTTCTCTGCCTTGCTCTCCTTGTTTCTGCGCTGTGAAGTCCGTGTCTCAGGCTACACTTTGGGGGAACTCAAACTAAGACCCAAAACATCCATGTATCTAATAAAATGGTTTTTAAAAATTCTCTCTTTTTTTCCTCTCTTATCTGGATGCAAAACGTGGTGGAATACAAGGAGAAATAGATGAAGCCACAATCATAGTGAGAATTTTAACACATTTTTATTCGTAATTGATGGAACAAGAAACAAATACAAGTAAAGATGTAGATTTGAACAGCATGGTTAGCAAACTTGATTTAATTTATATATATAGAACATTGCATAGCAAAACTGCATAGTACACTTTCTATTCTAGCACAAACGGAACCTTTCTCAAAAGTGGCCCTATGCTGGCTTATAAAGTAAATCTTGATACAGTTCATTGGCTTGAAATCATAGATACGTTTTTTGAACATAGTGGAAATAAGTTAGAAAAAAAGATACTTTGAAAATCTGCATATATTTGGAAATTAGAACATAAAATTCTGAATAATTCATGGGACAAAGAAGAAATCACAGTGGAAATTAGAAAATACTTTGAATTAAAAATGAAAATACCATACATCATGCTTATAGGATGCAAATAAAATGTCTCAGAGGGAAATTGATAGCCATAAGAGTGTATATTAGAAAAGGCTGAAAGTCAGTAAGATAATTATTCATCTTAAGAGATTAGGGAAATAACTTGCTAAATTCAAAGAATGTAGAAAGAAGGGAATTTAAGGAAAAAAAAAAAAAGAAAGTAAAAGCTTGGAAATGACATGCCATGAGAACACTTCCAAAAGGAAACTGAAATAACAACATGAGACAAATACATTAAAACCAAAAACAGTATTAGAGACCCAGGGATGTTTAAACCTTAAGAAAGAGCCAATTAGCCAGGTTACTTTAATAATGTAATTGTGTAAGTACTTAATAACAGTCGTAAAATATGCAAAGCAAAAATAGACAGGATTAAGGGAAAAATTAAATTGATGGTAATCACAGACGACTTTAACACACAGCTCTCTCAATAATTAATAGAACAAGCAGACAGAAAGTCAGTTAAGGTGAAGATTTGATCAAGATGAACAAAACTTGACCTAATTAACCTAATTAGAATATTGCACCTAATAGCTGATGAATATACATTATTTTAAAGTTAATATGGGCCATTTACCACTGCTGCCATAAAGCATATCTCAACATGTTTCAAAGGATCAAAATCATGTTGTTGTTATTTTTTACCAAGGTGGATTTAAGCTAGAACTCAAAACAACAAAGGACAATCAGAAAATCCTCAAATGCTTGGAAATTAAATAATACACTTCTAAATAACCCACGAATGAAGAAGAAATCACAATGAAAATCAGAAAACATTTTGGGCTGAATGTTACTTTGGGATGCAGCTAATGGTGCCTAGAGAGAATTTTAGTTACATATAAAATATGTGTATCTACTAGAAGAGAAGGGCTCAAACTCAGTGACCTAAGTATCCATTTCAAGAACTTAGAAAAAAATAATGGCAAACAATGCCAAGGAAAGGAGAAAGAAAAGATGTGTAATAAAGATAAAAGCAGAAACTAACAGAATAGAAAACAAATGTAGAAGAGGATGAACAAAGCCATAGTTGGTGCTTTGAAAGTCTTTGATAAGACTAATCAAGAAAAAAGAAAAATAACGAATGTTAGGAATTACAAAGAGAAACCACAGTAGAGCCTATTAACAGTAAAGGCTTATGAATGACTTTATATCCCCTTTCAAAAATTTAGATGTAATAGCAACATTTCTAGGAAAGTATGGTATATAAGAAAGGTAGACACATGTGAATAGTAGCTTACCTATTAAATCAAATCTGTTACTGAAAAACCCTCTCATTGAGAAATCTCTCTGGCCCACTAGGTTTCATTGCTGAATTCTACCAGATATTTTAAGGAATAAGTAACACCAGTTTTATACAAAATATTCCAGAGAACAGGAAAAAGGTATGATTTTCCTACCTCCTTTCTTTTGAAGCAACATAATCTTGATTTGAAAATCTAACAAGGACACGGCAGATAAGGAAAATTATAGGCCAGTCTCTTATAAGCATGAATATAAAGCTATTATAATACTGACAAACTAAATCCAGCAACATATAGGAAAAATATTACATCCTAGCCTAGTTAGGTTTATTCTAGGCACTCTAGTTTTGTTTAACATTTGTAAATCATTATAACTCATCACAATTTCAGAGGAAAAAAAAAAACAAAACCTATCATTATCTTAAACAATCCAGGAAAAGAATTTAATAAAATTCAGTTGTCTATTCATGATACAAATTTTAAAATTCCTTAGCAAACTAGAAGTATAAGGGAACTTCCTTAATCTGATAAAAGGGTATAGTAGAAACGGATAGAAAGTGACAATTAATGTGAATTATGAAAAGCTTTTCTTCAGAGATTGTGAGACAAAGATGCCTATTATAATCACTTTTTTATCACTGCAGTAGAAGTGTAGCCAGTGTAACAAACAAGAAAAATAAAAGATATGAGGATTAGAATGGAAGCTATACCACTGTAGTAATTAATATATGCTTTGTATACATAGAATTCAAAGATCCTACAAACTGTTAGAATTAATAAATGAATATAGCAGGATAGCTGAATTCAAGATTAATAAACACAAATTTAATGTATTCTCAATACCAGCAAAAAGCAATTAAAAATGAAGTTAGAAACACCATTGGCAAGAATATCGATAAAAGCCCCAAATACAGTAAATCCAGTGAAAGAGGTGCAAGACCTCCACACAGAAAGCTCTAAATTATGGAGAGAAATTAAAATGGAAATAATTGGAGGATAGACTGTGTTCATGGATAGAAAGATTCCGTATTTTAAAGGTGTTGGTTTTTCTAAAATTGATCTGCTGATTCAGTGTTATTTTTAATAAAAACTCCAGTATATTTTTACTTGAAAATTGACAAGATTGATTCTCAAATTTATGTGGAAGCAGCCAAGACCATTTAGGTGAAGAGGAATTAAGGTGGAGGACATAGAGGACTAGACAACAAGATTTTTAGAAATGATATTAAGACAGGGTGGTATTATTGGAAGGACAGAAAAACAGACCAATGGAACAGAATGAAGAGTCTCATAACAGAGATTTCTTCCATGTGGAAATTTGATCATGACAGGGGACACTGCAGGCTGGTGAGGAGTGTTTTCAGTGCCTGGCACTGGATTCATTGTATAGTAGTATGAGGGAAAAGGAAAAATTTCATGCCGTGCGCCAAATCCAATTCTTAGGTGGATTACAAATTTAAATGTGAGCTGCTTTAAAAAATTTTCAAGAAAATTACATAGACTATCTTAGTGACATTGGAATAGGGAAAAGGTTTTGTTAAAAAGAATCGTAAAAGAAAAGGCTAATGATTTGCACTGAACCTTTAATCTATTCACAACATGTAACCAACAAAGGAGAGATGAAGAACTTCTACAAATTTCACAAAGGAAGATATCAAAATGGCCAGTAAGCATGTGAGAAAAGGATCACTTTCACCGTTTATTAGAAAATGTGAAGTGTGACCACAGGATACCTCTAGATATGCGCCAGAAAGGCTAAAAGCTAAAGAATTATTAATATTAAAGTCCCTGTAAGGCTGTGGACAGCTGGAACCCTTCCATATTGTTGGTAGCAATGTAAGTTGCTGTAATGCTTTTGGAAAACTGTTTACCAGTTATCTACTGAAGTTAAACTGTGGCCTAGCTTTTCTACTCCTGATTATTATATATGGTATGTCTGTTCATAATAGCACAATTCTTAGTAGCCAGAAGCTGAATACAGCTCAAATGACTATCAGTGATAGAAAAGAAAGGAACTTAAAAAGTTATATGTTCATGCAGTGCAATACATACAGCATTGAGAATGAGATTTTTGCTACAGGTAACAATGTAGGTGAATCTTGCAAACATAATGTTGAGTGAAAGATGCTAGCCCAAGAGTACATTCTATATGATTCTGTTTGCAAAAACAGGCAAAGCAAAAACTAATTCATGATATTAGGAGTCAGATACATGGTTATGTGTGGTGGGGTGGGCAGGGTAGTGACTAGTGGGTGGGAGGAGACAGTTCTTCTGGAATGGTGGTGGTGATTGGAGGGCAGGTTCTCTTGATAAATCATTGAGCTGTACTTTTCTGTGTGTATTTTCCTTCTGTTTAAGTTCATTAAAAAGTAAAGTAACAGTCAGTTCCTATTTGAGTGGTTGAAAAACATGTATTTTGTGCATGTTTTTCTGTGGGTGTTCAGGGTTTTCCTCTTTTGGGCCTGGAAAAGTTTGGAAATAATTAATGACAGTGGTTAACTCTGAATGTTACATGAATTAGCTTGCATGCTTTCAGCCTTATACACTAAAAGTTCATTTCACGTTTACACAAAGTACGCTTGTATTTTATCCTTATTACTTTCTTTTTATATTAATATATTCTGTTAACATGCATAATTTTTTCCCTTTCTTTTGTTTTATTCTAAAACTCTTGTATTGGGAAGTACTAGAAGAGCTGTGAACAGCTCAGCCTTGTGATATTCATTAACAGCTAATACTCTTACTTCTGTTTTCTGATCAGTGACTTAGTGTTGCATAAGAATCAACAGTACAATTAACCAGAACTTGAAGGTCTCATCTCTCCCTTTTGGTGTTAATCATGCTTTATTTTCTGGAGTTGAGGAGTTGATTCTGCAGCATTTCTTTTAGTGCTTTTCATTATTCCAGAATGTTTTTTTTACCTTTTTGGGATGGACTTCTTTGCTGTCCACTTTAACTGTAGAGTATGTGTAAAGGAGATTTCAGCCAGACAGAAAAGCTTAGTTTGCAAGTCTAACTTGCACTCAGTCTGTTAGTTTCTTCTGTAAGCCTCTTTTGTATTTCTTCACCTTGTTTCTTTAGAGTCTGGCACTTTGTCATTTGCATTTCCTTGTTAATTAACAAGCAGATTGACCTGAGATTATCTTTATTGCCCCTTGCCTTAAAAACATCTTACTTTATCTCTGTAAGCCTTGGTGGAAGAATTCTTTTTGCTAGCTTTGAGCACTCCGTAGTCATGTTCTGTGCTGTCAGCAGGTCTTAGGAAATCATTTGAAGATTTGAAGATTCTGCAGATCTGTCTTGTCTAAAATGTGATCGAGAGCCAGAGAGCTACTGAAAGTTAAAAGAGGGGTGTGCGTGTGTTGGGGTGGGGAGTGGTTGGTGGTGTTGAGGGTCATGTGCATAGTAAATATAGCATGCCTTTTCTCTTAGTATCTTTGTTAGGAGTAGTAGTTACTACATACAGATTGTGCTTTGTCTTTATGGGCTATAGCAGTGTAGACATAACCCACTTCTCTTTTTTCCTTCTGTCTTTGCTCTCATTTCTACTGATCATTGCACGTCCCACCTCTGCCTGCTTTCCTTCTAATTTTGCGTCTTCTAGCAGACTGTAGACTAGTAAATATGGATAATTAGGACTGTTCAACATGTGTTAACAGATGAGTCCTCAAGATCTTTATCAGAGCAAAGTAGGTGGGCTTGGGGCTAGTCTCTTTTCTTTTTAAAAATGGCCTTTTCTTGGTTATAAAAACAGTAGCCTTTGGAGAAAATTTAGAAAAGACAATAAAGCATGAAGAAAAAATAGTATAACCCATAATACTATGAATCAGAATTAACCTGTACTAACGTTTGGCATTTTTTTTCTTTAAATGATACAAGTTTACTTACGTAAAACTTTTTCACAATATTGGGATTTTTAGGATAGTTTTTATTATTCGCATGTTTTTCATATGGTAAGTATTTTGCATGTTAACTATTAATGTTCACATATTTAATTATGTAGGTGCGTATTAATTCATTTATTATATTCATTCAGCAGTTCCTTTTTATTAAACATTTAGATTTCTTCCAGTTTTTTTAGTTTTACAAAAGAGCAACATCCCTGTCAACAAATAAATGTTTAACATCTACATTTATTTTCTCTACGTGGATCTCTAAAAGTAGAGTTTACTAGATCACTGTGAAAAAGATTTTGAAGGGTTTAATATATATTCCCACATTGCTTTCTTTTTTTTACTTTTTTATTTTAAAGATGTGTGGTGCAAGTTGGGATTGGTTATGTAAGTGGTCTAGGTACAGGTAAAGTTTCATTACTTTCTAGACAAGCTATTATGCTTTTCTCTAAACATTCTAAACATTTAGGTGGGTCCCTGATTCCAAATATTTTACCCACATAGGTCTTATTTTATAAGATCTTTGCCAATCTAATAGTTGTAAAATATCATTGAATTTTCAATTTTCCTCTGTTTACTAGTGATATTAAGCCTTTTTCCATGTTTTCTGGCATTTATATTTTTGTGGGAATCATTCTTGTTCTTGAATAATTTTTCTATTAAGGGCTTAATTATCTTTAAAAATTGGATTTATAAGAGTTTTTATATATTAAAAGTTAAAAGCTTTTTTATCTTTTGTAAATGTTTTTCTCAGCTTACTTATCTTTTAATATTGTTAATTGGATTTTTTAAAATTTAGAAGTTTTACATTTTTACGTAGTGAAATCCTTTGTTTTAAGTGACTTTTTAATTAGTTTTGAGCTCAGAAAGTGTCCTCTCATCCAGAAATTTAGGAAACATTGGCTTAGGTCTTTTTTAAAAGTAGAGTTTTCTATTTTGTTGGCTATCCATTCTTCTAGTTTGAACTTTAGAATGAGTTTTTCAAGTCCCCCCAGAGTAAAATTCCACCAGAATTTTTTTTACTGAAATTGTATAACTCTTATTTTTATAAGGAGTTTATTTCTAGTACTTTCCAAAAATTACCGTTCTGTGTTTTGATTGGGTTATTACCTTCTGTTCCCTGTCCCCCCCCCTTACTTGCCGAAAGATGAAATTCTGACTGGTTATCAAGAGAAATACTGCTAGAGACTTATGAAGGTGAGAGCTTGGTATAAAATAGTGGTGACTGATGTCACATAGTGGAAGAATGGGTTACAATAACTTTCTGCCAAGGTGCAGTGGCTCACACCTATAATCCCCACATTTTGGGATGCTGAGGCTGGAGGATAGCTTGAGGTCAGGAGTTTGAAAACAGCCTGGGCAACACAGTGAGACCCTGTCTTTACACAATTTTTTTTAAAGGGTAACTTCCTTACTCTGGTTGGTGTGACTGGTTTCTCTGAAGTTGGTGTAAATGGGAGGCAGGTACAAGCCTTATACTGTCTTTCTGTCTGACGTTACTGTTCTGCACTTTGATTTAGAGACAATATTCTTGGAGTCTCATAGTTTTGTGTTGTTTTTCATACAGTATATTTGGTTTCCAAGGTTCTGAAAACTGTGTCTCTTGAATTTTTTTCATGAGTTTCTTGGTGAAAAGGATGGGTAGCCAGAGACAATTTTCATCTAAACCTAGAAACTCTAAAAACTGGTTGCTCTCTGTTTTTTGGCAGTGATGGGGATTATTGAATAACTAGATATTTGGCTTCCGGAGAAGTGGGTTATCACCATATATAGGCATTTGAGAACTTGATTTTACAAATAAATACAGAAGTGACTTTGTATTTCTGTGCTTCAGAGACGTTGTTTCAGGGCTAATAATGAAAAATGCTACTACCGATCTGCTTTTAGGTTGGCCTGTTACGTCAGCAGGTAGAAGAACAAGAAGGGATGAAGCAGAGAATGACCACGGAGTACAAGCAGGAGTTAAAGAAACTGCACGAAGAGGTGAGGCTGCAGTGCTGATGCATGTGGCTCGCGCTCTCAGCCTGAGGAAGTTGTGACGGAGCCTGTTGCTGCTTGTCAGTGGGAAGTTCGTTTTATATGGCAGGTTCAGGGGTGAGAGTATTTTTCTGTTCTTTCATCCAGGCCTAGTTATGTGTTTGGTATTACCTAGAGCAGAGATTCTAAGATATGTTTCTCGGTTGAGTACCTGAAAGAAATAGAGCCATTTTTGTGCAATACTGTGAAGTACTGATGCCAAAAAATGCATTCGGTATTTTAATTTTTATCAATTACTAGATTTGAAATAATGGAAGATCCAAAGATTTAAGAAGCACGTTGGAATAAATAAGAAAATTCTGTTCATTAACTCAGTTTTATTATTCAGATTTGGAAAAAAAAAACCTGCTTTTATTTTGATTTAGTTGCAAAGTTTTCTTTTCCTGCTTATTGGATATCCATGTCCTGCACAGCATGGCTGAGAACCATAAGCCTAGAGGAAAGAATAAGACTTTGTATTAGTTTTGTTTTGAATTTTAGTTTGGAAATCTAACATGTTCTTAATCTGTTTTCAGTAGTACTGGTTAGCACTGCTCCTGCTTTTATAATACCAATTTGTCCCATCACCACTGTTTACAGATTCTTAAATTTTATGTATAGAAATAACTGTTTCTACAGTTAGGCAGACTGAAGAGAAGCTATGAAAAGCTGCAGAAGAAGCAAATGAGAGACTTCCGAGGAAATACCAAAAATCACAGAGAGGACCAGTCTGAAATTGAGAGGTTAACTGGAAAAATAGAGGTATATTCATTGTCATAATTTGTTCATAAGTGATTGTCAGCTTTCATGTAAGAAAATGCTATCTCTAATGGCACTATTTCCCGAAACCAATTTTCTACCATTTGTAGGACGGCTACTGAGCTATTTCAAAGATGGGAGGTGAGCCAGTGTACAGCCTGTCATCATCTGGTTCCCTGTGGTTAATGCAGTTACTAGCTAGCAATAATTCTCAACAGGGCAGTCCCACCCTTAGAGGGCATTTGTATGGAGGCATTTTTCTGGTCAGCGAAGTGAGTGAGCATGAAACTGGCATTTAGGGGACAGAGACCAGGGATACTAAACATGGCTGAGGCTGTTCCACATAGTAAGGATTATGGTATCCAAATGCCAATATCTCCATCAGTGGGAAATGCTGACCTCCAGTTACCAACAGTCCTCCGTGGGCATTGTTCTTGCCTTCTGTATCATTATGTCTCCAGCACCTAATGCAGTGGGGACGTGCTAGATGTTGAAAGTACATGGCACTTTCTGTGCAGAGTACTCTGCATATCAGGTGGTTTATTCTCAGTTCCCATTTAGACACAGCGAGCTGTTCACCTCTCTCTGCTGACTTTGTTTTCAGGACTGAGGGACGCTGAGGACTTGGTGGGCAGTGGTGAGCTAACACTGCTGGGAGTAGATGAAGGAGCAGCATAAGGTCGCCGCTCCTGGCTCTGTCTTTGCCCTGAGTTCTTCAGGACACAGAGGAATTCCCAGCGTGCCAGGCTCTGGAAGATTCCCATGCAGTAGCGTGACAGGGGACCTGGGTGTCTGCATTTTCTCCAGCTACTCTAGCTGATTCTGATTTGAGAAACATTGTTCAGATCTTTGTGTGATCACTTACAAGTTTTCTACCCTGGGCGAATGTATTATTATTGCCTAAAGTTTTGATTTCTGTTTTCTTTTGCATCTCAATATTTGTATGCATTTGAAGAGCTTAGAATCAGGAGACTACACAGCTGCTGCTTCCCTTCCAGCGCTTGTCGGCATGACCTTTTTGCCCTAAAACCCTTTATACCCCGTCTTGCTCTTCATTGCCACTTCCTGGCCGTTCTCTTTTCTTTCTGTCTGCTTTAGGAAAACACTCCCAAACTGTATTTTCCTTCTCCTCCCACTCTACCACAGCAGTCATCAACACAGAAAAACATTTCTGTGACCAAATGCAGGGGATTCTCCCCCCCCCCACTAAGCAGCAGACACTGGCTGGGTGTCCTCCGATTCAATTCTGGCACTGTCAACCCAGGAATAGTGTCAGATCCCACTGGCTGAGGGCTCAGCCTCCAAGTCTCCTCCTCTCCTCTTCGCAAATCCAGGTCTCCAGAACTAACAGGCAGATGAAGAGATCCGTGGGGCCAGGCTGAGAAGGGTCCTGTGTGCAGGGCTTCTGTCCCCGTGGGGCTGGGGTGCGCCACCCTCCTGGCACGTGGACGAGTTCTTCACCTTCTCAGCCTCTGTGCATTCAACTCTCCAGAAGTTCTCCGATCCCTAGCCTATGGGGTTTTTATAGAAACTCTTGGCAGCAGCATTCCATCCCCAGGGCATAGGGCGGGGACCCACGGTCAGAAAGGCAGGGGGAAGATCAGAGGCAGGTGAAAGGAGGGCAGGAGAAGGTAGCAAGGGTTGTGCAAGTTTTGAGCCGGGAACCGTGGCTGAAAGCTGCGATCCACCGCATAACGCCAGCGACCTCAAAGCCCCGTCTTTATCAGTCCTGACCAGTGAAACCCGGGGTTCAATTGCTTACCTGTCCCTTCGTCCCCTGGGCTTCTCTCTGGCTTCATCATGTTTGCTTGGGCAAAACCGCAACTCTGGTCATGTCATGTGTGGCTGAACGTGACTGGAGAAAACATAGCCAAGGCTGTCCAAATTCATGGCCACTGACCTCAAATGGGTCCTGATGCTACCCAGAATCATACTGTATTTCCTCTTATGCTTCCATTTCTCATGATGAGTGTATCGTACTTCCTTTTTTCTCCTCAAACTTTCTTCACTTTTCCCCACATCCTCTCCGTTGAGTGATCTCTCTCCTTCTGTTTACAGACTTCCGATTCAGTTTCTACCCACCTCTCTGTGCCCTTGTACCCTACCTTTGCTCTTGGAGGGGCTATCCATGCCCTCCCCCTTCCTTACCTTAGACATTGCTCTTCTCTGCATCGTCAGTTTTTCCTTCCTACTGGATATTTTCTACCAGCATCCACATTTCTCTCCTCTTAAATGTCTTCTCGTAACTCCTCTCTTCCTCCTCTGCCCCATTTTCCTCCTCCATTTTGTAACTAGAACTTAGAAAGTAACTTCAGGCATCTCGACTTGTCTCCAATTCCTCTTGCTCCATTTTTCTTGCACCCACTCACTCAGGCCTGCTGGAGCTATTAGCATGGAAGTTACCAATGACTTACGCATTCCTAAAGCCTACTGGCCGGCTCTCTTTTCCTCATCCTACCTGCTTATTTGTGCCCAGCTGGTCTCTTCCTCCTCCTTAAAACACTTTCTTGACTTGGCTTTCAGAAAAGCCACAATTCCCTCCTCTTTCTCCTGTCTTTCTATTTCCTATCTATTAAGAAAGCCACTCTTTCCTAATATCCTTTGTTCCCCAACCTTTTGTCATGGGATGCCCTAGGGTGGTGTCCTTGAACCTCTCTTTTTTTTTTCTATCTATGCTTACTCCTTTGGGGGTCTCATTCAATTTTGTAGCTTTAACGCTGAATAGTTTGTAAGTCCCAAATGGCTGTTTCTAGCCATGACCTCGCCCTTTTATTACAGAATACCTTTCAACTGCCTGTTTTCTGTCTCCACCATAATATCGAAAACTGTGTCACCCTTAGAATGCCCAAAGTAAAGCTCCCGACCCTCTTCCTCGTCTCTCCAGCGTCAATTCCTATTTCAGTTGACAGCAACTCCATGCCTCAGTTTTCTCGTGTGAAACCTCAGAGGCAGCCTTGGTTTCTCTTTACTCAGCACAACAGCCAGAATGATTCTGTTACAGTGTAAGTTCGAAGATGTCACCCCCTGTACAAAGCCCTTCCAGCAGCTTCTCTCCCGAGCTGGAGCTAGCCTCATGACTTACACGTCTCACTTCCAGCTAGGTCTCCGACCATGTCACCTCCTGCTTCCCATTTCACTCCCTCTGTTCCAGCCACATCAGCAACCTCACTCACCCTTAAACACAGCAGGTTCCTCTCACTTCAAGGCAGTTCCCTCTGCCCAGAACATTGGGACTTCACCCCCATCTTCCTAGGTGTTGACAGAAACTTTTTGTACCCGATCTGGACATCTTTTTTAAACATTGCAACCCCAACTCTGAGCACTTCATGCTCTACTTTATCCAAACACAGATTACTGTCTAATGTGCAGTACAGTGAGGGAAGTATCTCGTGCCCTCCAGTGGAGCAGGATAGAACTGTTGTTTGTGTTGATGACAGCGTATCCCCAACACCTAGAGCAGCATCTAACATGTATAGTAGAATGGATGGTTGTGTGAATGAATGAGTGAAAATCAGAAATCTGGTAAACAGCAGTTTTCCTAAGGAGGCTCAGCTTTCTGGAGTTGTTCTGAAGACAGTGATAGAAAGATTGAATTTCCTTTCTCTTTGATTTGCTGCATGTTCGTAAATATTGCGATTATTTTCTTGATCGGGCAGTTTGAAGTTACTGTTGATCCATCATTTATTTTGAACTATGTGGGTTACAAATATCTGTTAAAATTTAGTACAGATTGTCCTTGTTATTCAAGCCTTTGCAGTTCTTCTGTTGAGATAGTAAAAATTTAGATAGCAAAAGACACGGCATTATCTGCATCTGCTTGGTTCCTGAGTTTTTTTAGACACTGAGAAGTAAGATCTGGGATACAAAGGGACTTATCTGAAAATTTATTTTAATCTCTTCAATTCCTGGGTCTGGATATCTGTAATCATATTTTGGAATCTCAGCATCAATTTTCTGAAAAATCACTAGAAAATTATAACAGCCCTTGGGTGGCAGCAAATCTATGACAATCACCTAGAATCCAATACTGAGCATCTGTGCTTTATCCTCTTCACCATTAGGGTGTTAAATTTAGAAAGACAGGTATCCAGAGGCACAGTATGTGAGGAATTCTGTGTTGCTCGACAGTTCCATCAGCTATAAGTGGGTAACGGGACTCCTGCTGTGGAGAAAGGCAGGAGTGTACCCAGGGACCCAGGAGAAATTAAAGGAAAAGTGAGTCTGGGAAGTCGTGACTGTGAGGAGAAGCACTTAGAAGTTAAGCACCTTAATTGCCTTCTCAGGAATTTCGCCAGAAATCGCTGGACTGGGAGAAGCAGCGCTTGATTTATCAGCAACAGGTGTCGTCTCTGGAGGCACAAAGGAAGGCTCTGGCTGAACAATCTGAGATAATTCAGGTAGGCGCAAGACATTTTAAAATAATGAGAGGCAGATAGGCTTTGATTACATTTGAGCTTCCTAGTGCAGCTTCCCGGACCGTTCACCCACTTCCGCTTCTTGCTGCTAACCCTGCCCTCTCCCATCTAATGAGCCTCCCGTCCTCTGCCTCCAGGAGTGTCCTCTTCCACACGTGGACGTTCCTCCTCCGTGGCTCCCTCCCCGACACACTCGCGACTCGCTGCTCTGTTCATGCACCTGCCTGCGGCTTTGCTGGCTTTCCTCCTCACTGGCTGGCTCACTCTGTCGTGGTCGTCTGGCTTACTCAACTCACTCTTGACTCACATCCGCGTTCGTGCTCCCAATCTTGCTTTCCAGAGCTTTCTCTCCCTCCTGTCTTTTTCTTGCCGATCCTTCCCTGTTCCTCTGTGTGTCTCCTTTTCCGCATCTTTCTGTCTCTGCCGTTGGGTCTCTTGGCTCTGCGTTGCATGCCGCGCTCCGAATCTGCGGTCACTGGGGTACCTTGGCCGACTGCCTCAGCCAGGCCTGCCTGTGTGGAGACAAATATGGAGAGATTCACACAGCCTTGGTGTACTTACTAACTGAAAGTAGTGTCTTTGGGGTAACGGAAGCACTTTTTTAGAACACTAGTTAGAAACTTCTCTTTTATGGCTTAAGCAAAACCAAAAAGTAGGCACCTAATTTAGGAATATATCTTCTTAGAACATATTTAGCCCATTTGTCTTTCAATTAGAATCAAGAACAAAAAGGAAAATGAACATATTTGTAATAATCTATTCTTACTAGACACTATCCCAGTGCTTCTTCTAGATGCTGTGTACATAGGTTATCTGTTTGGTATTGTGATCATCTGGCAGGGTTTGTCATTATCTCAGCTTTATAGAATGAAGGAACAGAATGGATAAGTTAAGAGAGCTAAAGGGAAGGTTTGTTGTTTTTTTTAAATTGGATTTATTTGCTGCTTAAATTCTCAATAATGCACTGACTTTTTGTTCATTTCCCTGAAATGTCAGCTGTCTGATAAACTACATATAGTGGCTCTACTTTGAGTGACTCCATTTAAAATGGCAAGAGTCCACAGCAACCCCAAGGAAGAAAATTGTGTTCTAAGCTGCAGCAAGCCATGCAGCCAGAACAGAAAAATGAAATCCTGAGATGTCTAGACTAGGGTTTTTGGACTTGAATGCCATAGCAATATACCAACCTAATAGCTATAAGATATTTTATATTCTAATTGTAGCTGTCAGATTGACAAAAAAAAGCAAATTGAGTTTTAATTTTTACTGTTCCCAATTACGTATACATGGAGTGTTATTATTGACTGTAGATCCTTTTTTTAAAAATTACTGTTATCCTATTTCAAACTACTGTTGTGATTATTGACTCTACATAATTAAAACTTCATTGTTAGTGAAAATGAGATTTTTATTAACCATGATTCAGCTAGGGCTAGAATAAAAAGCCATTAAAGAGCCAACATTTGTTTTCTCTACTATGGATGTTGGAATTATTTTTCTGATAGTTTTGTTTAAACTAAAACTGTCTGATTGTTACTTATAAATGTTTTTCTCTTTCTCCCTTGGCAAACTAAACAAAATGTCTTTGATTCAGAATGTACCTGTGCGAAATGATCATCGTTCTTTTAAACATCTAAATAAACTTACTGTATACCCATCACCTGGCATTAATCGTTAACCATCATCTTGCCAATCTTTTTTTCATTGTGGTAAAAAACACATAACAGAACTTTCCACCTTAACTATTTTTAAGTGTACAGTACATTAATGTTAACCCTATGTGTGCTGTTGGATAGTGACTCTCTAGAATTTTCTCACCTCACGAGACTGAAACTCTATACCCTTCCCTACTTTTTTTTGTCTGGGATTTTGCAGTGCAAATCACAGACATCATCTTATTTCTCAACAAGTAAGGACTTCAAAAAGATGAACTATAATATATCGGTGTCATGTTAATAGAATAAATAAAGACTTCTTAAAATAATTTAATATCGTCTGTTCAAATTTTCCCAGTTGTCTAAAAAAAATACTATCCTTTTATAGTTGGATTTTTCAGTCAGAATCCAAAGTTGACATATTGCATTTGATTGATATATGGGGTTACCACTGATCAATAACAGTAGACAATCTGAGATACTGGGTATATGGATATTAACACCCTCCCTTAAAAAATCTTGACATAGCCGGGCTCGGTGGCTCAGCCTGTAATCCCGCGCCTTTGGGAGGCTGAGGTGAGTGGATTGCCTGAGCCCGCGGGTTCGAGACCCGCCTGGGCAGCGAGACCTCATCTCTACAATAAATCAAAAAAATCAGCTGGGCATGGTAGCGCGCGCCTGTAATTCTGGCTACTCGGAAGGCTGAGGCGGAAGGATTGCCGGAGCCCAGCAGGTCGAGGCTGCGGTGGCCGGGAGCGGCCACTGCACTCCAGTCAGGGTGACAGAGTGAGACTCCAACTCAAAAAAAAAAAAAATCTTGACATAGATTTTTTTCTTATATGTTTTTAACATCTGAAGGCGGACTTCAGAAACTTCTCTTTGAATCATATTTGCTTGAGTTTTTTCTTTTAGTCAGCTAATAAAAGTACATAATGCATGATCATTTTAGAAAAATGAGAGCATGTAGATAACATGAGAATGAAATAAAATTACTCAAAATTCCACCCTTTAAAGATTTATCATGATTAACATTTTGGTGTAATTTCTTCTGACTTCTTCTGTGCTCCTGTACAGTGTACATTATACTTACGTATGCTTGATAGGAAGAAAACATGTACACCGTATGGAGAGGGGTAGTGGCAAACGTTAAAAAAAAATCAAGAATAAGCAGTGTTGATGATTTTTGAGACAAGTGGTGAATATAGGGGTTCCTCTTTTTAGTCTCTCTGTATTTGTCTATGTTTGAGATTTTCCACGAAGCATAATTTTAAAATGTACAGAGTGTTTACTATATGACAGGCACTGTGCTAAGGACTTTGTCATATGGTATTTGATTCAGTTTTCACAACTTCAGAAACTTTTCTTTTTAAATGTGCCATATCCACAGATGTGTAGTCGTAATGATTGCATGGACATCTGCTCTGTCAATTACTGACTGTGTCATAATTCGTGTAACCAGTCCCTTACTGTAGAACATTCAGTTTTTTACTTTTTAGTATTGTAAATAGTTCTGGGATGAATATCTGTATTTAAACATTGGGCAGTATTTGCCCATTTATTTTCTTAGGAAATGGCCTTAGAAGAGGATTTACTGCCTCACAGTACATTGTTAAAGATTTTAATATATATTGACAAAGTTTTCTCCAAAGGTGGATTGATACTTTCTCCAGCAGTGTGTGACAATGTTCATTTCCTCATACTTTATCAACATTGGGCACTATTATCTCTTTTGGATTTCCTCACGTTTAGGCTTGTCTTTGCCAGTCTTACATGTGAAAAAAAAAATTATATCTGATCATTTGTTTTAATATACATCTCTTTCTTATGACTGAGGTTGAGTATTTTTTCATTGATTTATGGCTGTTTTCATTCTTTTGTAAACTGTGTCCTTATTTTTCTTTTAGGATGTTTTATTTTACTGTTTTGAAAGAGCTCTTCAGCTGGGCTTGGTGGTTCAGCCTGTAATCCCGTGCCTTTGGGAGGCTGAGGTGAGTGGATTGCCTGAGCCCGCGGGTTCGAGACCCGCCCGGGCAGCGAGACCTCATCTCTACAATAAATCAAAAAATCAACTGGGTGTGGTAGCGCATGCCTGTAGTTCCAGCTACTCGGAAGGCTGAGGTGGAAGGATCGCCGGAGCCCAGCAGGCGAGGCTGCGGTGGCCGGGAGCGGCCACTGCACCCCAGTCTGGGCGACTGAGTGAGACTCCAACTCAAAAAAAAAAAAAAAAGAAAGAGTTCTTCATATAACAAGTATGCAGTATAAACCTTTTTCTATTATGTTGCAGTTGTGTGTGTTTACCCAATTTACCTTAATTTTACTGAGTAGTTCTTATAGAAAGACAGTTGCTTTATGAACAATTGCTCAAAAGTGCAATTCTATCAACTTTTTAGGGTTTCTTTCTTGATGGCATATTATAAAGACTTACCTAAGCCAAGATTTCTTCTAAAGCTTTATAATTTCTTTTTTATATAGTTTATATGCAAATTTTTGGGCATTAATATTTGATAGGGATTTAAATTTGTGTTTCAAGTGATTATCCATATGATGTATTTACAAGTACTCTTACATTTTGAGGATTTGACAGAATGATTCTATAAGTCATATTGAATGAAATGAATACTAGTCAACATTTTTAAAAGGAAGAATAATGGGGGATATTTGTTCTATCAGATATTAAAATGTATTTTATTAAAAAGTACAGTTGTTAAGTAGTATGCTATTAGATGCAGTGGCAGAAGGATGGTTATATAACATAGGAAAAGGATAATTATAAATAAATAGTCTAAAACGCAAGGTAATTTCTGTTTAAAAGACAAAGAATCACCTGCTACTTTTCCCCCTTGCCTAAATAATACAGTTGTGTAAAGGAAACATTCAGGGAAATCTTAGAGAACATTAAGAACATTTCAAAAAAATTGAAATATTAAGCCAACAGAAAATGTAAAATATGTAGCTGATAAACGGTGTGTGAGAAAACTAGAGGTTGCATTATATGTTTTCCTTGTGAAAAATTTAGATGAGCTGTAAGATATTGTTCAAGCTAATTTTAAATCCACTGCTCAATTGTGTGTGTATATGTTTGTAAGTATATATGTTTTATTTTTAAAAGCATCATTTTCCCGTCACAAACTGTGAAGAAAAGATGATCCTAACTTGAATATTCATCTCTTGTCTTGGTATAGTTATCAGAGTTAGTTGAATTGGCTCAGCCCCACTGTTTAAAAGCGTACAGTGGCATGGACACACAGTGATAAGAGCCTCTGACTGCGAGCCATATCGTGAACAGCCCTGCAAGCTGCTGCCTGGTAGAAATGCCACAAGGCTGTGGCCTGCACTGACGTATTCGGAGTTGGCACTGACGGGGAGCTTGGTGAGGGATCGATGCCCGCAGTGGGATCCCTTGGAACATAAAAGAGCCCTGTTGCTTTGTATCATAATGTTCTCAGTAATCTCGCTGTCTGAGAGAATCGTTTCCTTGAAGCACCAGGAAATACATGCCCCAAATCCAGAAGAGGATTTGAATTCAACCCCAGTTGCCAACCCCTTCCCTACTCTCCTTACTTTAGCTGCCCGCCCTGGGCTTCCTGATGTAAATTGCCTTCTTAATTGTTTCTTTACTTTTAACTACCTCTGCTGAATTTCTGGTTTCTGGCTCAAAAAATGAGTGTTTAACGTGAGAAAAAAGGTTTGAAAACTATGTTAGCCTTACAGTACCTCTAAAACCAAAATAATTGACAGAAATAACCCGTTTTTTTATAACTGGTTTCTGTGACTTTCTGAATTTCTTAGTATTGGGAGATGCATTCTTGAGATTCTAGTACAGTGCTAATAGAGATCTGTTGTGAGTTACAGATGTTATTTAAAATGTTCTAGTAGTTACATCACAGCAGTAAAAGAAACAGGTAAAATTAGTTTTAATAATATATTTCATCTAGTATGTCAAAAATATTATTATTACAACATTTATATTCCCCCCCCTTTTTAAACTCAGTCTGTGAAATCCAGTATGTATTTTAAACTTAGAGCCCATCTCAATTTAGACTAACCACAGTTGAGGTGCACTAGCCACATTTGGGTAGTAACTGCTGTACTGGGCAGCACAGGCCTAGCATATTAATTCTGGTCAAGGAACATTTAGAATTGCTTGAGATTATTGTGTACTGTATTTTTGTACAACTGAAATAGTAAATCAGTAAGAGAAGGTTATGTGCTTCGTTCTTCAAAACTGAGGAGTTGATTCGTTTTGAAAAGGAAATCTAGGCTCACTAGTTAAAATATGGCCTAGTCAACCGATCACTGGACCTTCAGAGTTGAGTTTTCGATTACAGACTGGAGTTGAATAGCATTAAGTATCGATTGCTGCACTAGGAAGTCATTGCTGGTGTTTTGCAGTTGTGTGTTGTCTGTCTTCCCGAGTGCCCGTTTGGGCAGTGGCTTTCCAGCTGTGGCAGCGAGGCCCGGGACTGTGGACCAGGCTGAGGCAGCGTTGGGGGAGGGTCCGCAGACTGAGCTCCAGCCCTTTCTCCTTCTCACCCTCACCCACGCTCTGCATTTAGTTATTCTGCTCAGGATTCTGTATAAGGTTTTATTTGGGAAAAAAGCTTACGTTGTGTGTAAAAGTTTGAAGATAATTGCATGCCTTGCATTTATTCCAGTGAATCTAAACCTGTGTTGATGCTCTTCTTTCATACTATTTAGAGACCTGGTTAAAAAAAATTGGCTCTTTACACTGGAATCTTGATTTTTAATTTGCAAACACTATTTGTCTTTTTCTTCACTTCTCTCTACCTACCCTCTCTCTGGCTTATGGGCAGTTTTTATCATCTGTTTTGTGTGGCCACAGTATATAGTACATGATTTTAGCCTTATACTGTATACAATAAAATCTTTAAATCTGCAGCAGATAGATTTAGTTTATTTCTAAGATAAAGTTGTGTGCCTTTGCCTTTAGAAATATTTAGAATAAAGGAAGTTTACCTCCACAGATAATTTATGGCCATCTTCAGTGTGTAGATGAAGTAGCAATGTGGATGCTGTATTAAAATGTGAAAACTAGAAAGTTGGAAGCTAAAAACCAATACAGTTGAAACGCGGAGCCTAAAATTAGGAACTGTGTACTGCGGGTCTACGAGACATTTGCTAAGATGGTTTTATTTGTATGTACCTCAATAAATACATTGAAAGAAGCTAATTTGAGATATGCTATATTTGGTTTAATCTTTTAACTCGGGAAATGTTCAAGAACTAATGACAGAACCAATGTCTTCTCCCCTTGTAAGCACCTTTCTCTTCAATAAGCAAAATTCCACAATTTCTCCCACCTCTCTTTATTAAATTTAATAGCCAATTTGAATAATCTGAATATGAGTATTTGTTATGCGTCTGAAAATATAGTTAAAACAATAATTACATGCAACATATTATGGGTAGGGACAGCGAAGTTTGACAAGCTTCATGATTTTTAAAATTCTAATTTCTGAACTTTCATCACAGATAGAATAATGCACTATATCCTATGTTTTAAATAGAAGGTAACTCAAGTTTTCCCATGTTGATGGCTCATGATTACAGTTGAATTTCTGAATAAGTAGGCAGAAGGGGATGCAGCTGTCTTTCTAGGAGGTAGGCAGCATCTCTTCTCCCCAGGGGTTCCTTCATCTTCGATTCTTTCTTTACCCCTCTCAACATGTATTACATATATGTATATTTTTTGAGTTGGAGTCTCACTCCGTCGCCCAGACTGGATTGCAGTGGCTGCTCCCGGCCATCGCAACCTCGACCCACTGGGCTCTGGCGATCCTTTCGCCTCAGCCTTCCAAGCAGCTGGAACTACTGGCGCATGCTATCACGCCCGGCTAATTTTTAATTTATTGTAGAGATGAGGTCTCGCCAAGTTGCCCAGGCGGGTCTCGAACCCACGGGCTCAGGCAGTCCACTCACCTCAGCCTCCCAAAGCGTAGGATTACTGGCTGAGCCACTGAGTTCGACTTACATATATTTGAATGAGCCAGTGCTTTATGTTTTTATGGAAATAATACCCAGTGTCATTTTGGTCTTATTTATTCATTGATTATTCTAAAGAACAACCATTTGCCTATTGATAATCTATGTGTTTCTAGGCTCAGCTCACCAATCGGAAACAGAAATTAGAATCTGTAGAGCTTTCCAGCCAATCAGAAATTCAGCACCTGAGCAGTAAGCTGGAGCGGGCCAACGACACCATCCGTGCCAATGAGTTGGAAATAGAGCGCCTCACCATGAGAGTCAATGACTTGCTTGGAACCAATATGGCTGTTTTGCAGGAGCAGCGGCAAAAAGAAGAAAAATTAAGGGATTCTGAAAAACTGTTAGAGGTGTGTTTTACAGTTACCATAATTGGGTGAAATGGAGAGAGAATAATTAACATGGAACCAGGTTCCAAAATCTATGGCTTCTTCTTTATCTAGCCGATGTAAGATACTGATAGCTTTGTTAATATTGTGATTTTTATATAAATTGCAGTTTAACTTCCTGGCTTCCTTTTTTCATGAAATAGAAAGATCGTAGCAGTATCTGACTATTTTTCTGAGATTTTGCAGGCGATCCAGGAAGAAAAGACAGAACTGAAGGGAAATTGTAGTAATAGCTGACTTTTTTGCAGGCTCTGCAGGAAGAAAAGAGAGAATTGAAGGCAACTCTTCAGTCTCAAGAAAATCTCATCTGTGAGGCAAGAATCCAAAAGGAGAAGCTACAAGAAAAATTAAAGACACCCGACAGTCAGCACACAGGAGAAGCCATGAGGTGTATTTAATCTCCAGTGTTATTCAGTTTAACCATTGGTGGTTTGGCATTAAGCATGAGTTTTAATATGGTACATTCATAATTGTATACTGGATCCCATTGTGAGTTTTCTTAATTAGTTTTAATTTACGAGTTAGATTTTTTATACTGCTACTAAATTTTGCGTGGCTGGTTTTCTTCTGCCTCCAATTTGGGTCTCTGTTAAGGCTCTGATGTTTAGAAAGTTAGAAACCCCAAGGATCTGTTTGCACCCTTGGTGAAACTCCAGGTATAAAGAGAATTGTTTTCTGTGTCTCCTGGAAGGCCTCTCTTTCTTGGTGAAATAGGTCATAATTAGTAGCTGCTTGTCTTTAATAACAGCTAGCCATTGAGCTAGCCTTTTTAAAAAACATTTCTAAAGTCAATTTTATTTTTTTATAAGAATTATTGCTATGAGAAGTTTATAGTAGAAAGTAATAGAAAGTAATAGAATGAGCTCCCTTTTCTTGATTTAAATCTGATGTACATTTTTATTCTTGCCAGAACGCTACTGTAACTTTTCGTTTCTTTGGCTCAAAGCGTCAAGTGTCAATGAAGTGATTTTGCCATTTTGTCTTTTTTTATTTTTATTTTTTTGAGTTGGAGTCTCACTCTGTCACCTAGACTGGAGTGCAGTGGCCACTCCCAGCCACCGCAGCCTCAACCTGCTGGGCTCTGGCGATCCTTCCGCCTCAGCGTTCCAAGTAGCTGTAACTACAGGCGTGAGCTGCCACACCCGGCTAATTTTTTGATTTGTTGTAGAGATGAGGTCTCGCCAATTTGCCCAGGTGGGTCTCGAACCCGGGCTCAGGTAATTCACTCACCTCGGCCTCCTGAAGTGTGGGTTTACAAGCTAAGCCACCGAGCCCGGCCCCATTTTGTCTTTTTCCTTGGAAAATCAGACCAAATCACTGTTAAGAAAGGAGTAAATTGCTGCTCACTTTTTTGAGAAGCAGCATCTCCTGACTCTTCTCTCTTCCTGTGTTCTTTTTATAAGACAGGAGTCAAAATGAAGAGTTCAAGAGAGTTTAATTACCAGAAGGCGGTTGGGAAATACAAGCCAGTTGTTCATTGTTTTTGTTTGCTAAGATCAAAGGCCTTTAACAGTCATCCTATATCCTTCCTTAGGCCATGGGAGGAGTCTCCGGCAGAAAGGAAGTGCCCCTCTCAAGGGCAGGGGGACCTGGACACTGTGCTCTCCCAGCTGAATTTTACCCATGCTAGTGAAGAGCTTCTGCAAGCAGAGGTGACTCGTCTTGAAGGCAGGTAGATATTTACAGGCACACTGCAAAACTTCAAGTTGTTAAAATGAATTTTGGATCATCATACTGATGATGTAAAATAGTCTTAGTGAAAAAATAAGATTTTTTTTTTCTGACGTCCTAATAATGGCCTAGCTTCTTATTTCACTGAGGAAACAGAAATAGTTAAAGGGGAACTTCTTAATCTGTCAACCGTGAAATCTCTCAGCCTTGCAGTCTGCCCACACCTCTGCTCATGATCTGTTACCGTGGATTGGTGCTTCTAAGACCAACCCCTCCACTTGCATCCTGCGTCTGTAGTTATTTCACTTCTCTTCTACATCATCAAGTCTTCCTCTTGGCTGCATCATTTCCGCTGGCATAAAATATGCTGTAATATCTTGCATCTTGGAAAAAAAATGAAACCCTCCTTTAATTTGTGCCCTTAAATTACTGTGACCACAGTTCTCTGCTTTCCTTCAAAACCAGATTCTTTAAAAGAATTGTCTATACTGTCTGTCTCTGTTCTCCACCTTTTACTTGTTCAGCACTACTTCATGTAGGCTTTCCTCTGTACCACCTCACTGCAGCTGTTCTTAGAGGGGGTCACAGTGGACACGTGTTTCTCCTCCTTTTGGTTCTGCAGTGCTGTTGATAATAACTTCGGTGTTACTTGAATCCTGACTCATGCTATAATCATATAATCATAGCCAGCCAATTTGTATCATTGTCATACTTAGAATTTTTTATTTGTTTGTCATACCTCTAAACTTTTTGTCTGGGAAGTTTTTGGCTTCGTGTTTTAAACATGAGTCATGATTGTTTGTACACTAATGTTTTCTGTGTGCAAAAGATAGACGTTCATGGACTATGAGCTTAGGCAAACAACAAAAAAGTTGTCATTCTATACTATTTAGATTGTCTTTCAGTAATACATTTTTTATTTTTATATTTATTTCTGTTTCCAGAAACTACTAAGTATTTTTTTAGTTTTCTTTGCCTATTATCCACATCCACACGCCTATATTTTGTTTTATTCCTTTTGGAATACTTAAGATGTTTTTTGTTGTCATTATCGAGATATATGTGTACCCTTTCTTTCGAATAAAATAAGGCTTATTATTATTTTTGACAATATACATTTTTATCATGAGATTTTTATTGATTGGGCTTTTCCTTTTTAATAATCTTTTAAATATAATCTTTTTAATGGGTGAGGTAATGTTTATAATATTGGCAGGGTTTGTTTTTTTTTAACATCAAGAAGGTAAATTAGATAGTCCAAATTGAAGATTTCAGGGGTTTTTTGTTTGTTTTAAATATGGGATCTTATTTTTGTCATCTAGTTTGGAATCTGTGAGTGCAACATGTAAACAGCTGAGCCAAGAACTAATGGAAAAATATGAAGAATTGAAGAAGATGGAGGGACATAACAATGAGTACAGGACAGAGATTAAGAAGGTAAAAATCTGCATGCCTGGAATATTGACATTGTGTGTTTTTCGACTGAGCTGTGGTTTGGGAGAAGATAGAGGTCATTTTTAATGAGGGAAAAATGTAGTCCAAAGGACCACTTGCTATTCAGGGGTGGAAGAGCACCGGGAATGTGCTCACGGAAAGTGCCCTCTTTCTGTGGCATCTGTCAGGATGCCAAATAAATATTTTCAAGATAATTGAAGCCTGTGCCCTTTGAACTCTGTAACTTGAAGCGTGTTTTGATGAACAGCTTTCTAAAAGGTAGCAAGCACTTCATTGCTTGCAAAAAGATATGAACTATCATTTATATTTTCTCATTGACTAAAGATGGGTATGGTTATATAGTTTTTCCTGTGCTGTAATGTAGTTAATATCCTTAGTGGCTATTGAGGTATGCAGAACTGCTTTTATTTGCGTTAATGAGCCCTGCTTGTTCTTTATGTTGATTTATATATTTTTTTATTTATTTGATATTATTTCTAGCCCCTTTCTTTTCCTTGTCATTCTCTTTTTTGCTTAATATCGTCTGTGAACCAGAAAACCATATAAGCAAATTTTTTAGACTCGCAACTGAAAAAAGAATAAGGTCATGGGTGCTATCCTCTAATTGTATGCATGGACTTTGATTCTAGTCCTCAGGGTTTCAGTAACCCACCTCTCTGTTTTGGGATATCAAAAACCTGTTTTAAGATATAATAAATGATTGTAGGTGTAACCACCTGGCCTTCAGTACAGACATGCAACTTGGTAAATTGTTAATTTTCTGTAGATTTAAACTAGGAAAATTGAATATATTGGAGTAAGGTAAGCTTTACCTTATTTGATTAGCTATTAAGTTATTTCTGTCTAGATACTTTCCCTTAACTTTTTGGTGCTTTCCTTTCTGTTTTCCCTTTATAGTTGAAAGAACAGATCTTACAGGCCGAACAGAGTTACAGTTCTGCATTAGAAGGGATGAAGATGGAAATCTCCCGTCTGACTCGGGAGTTGCATCAGCGAGATGTCACTATTGCTTCCGCCAAAGGCTCTTCCTCAGACATGGAGAAGCAACTCAAGGCAGAGATGCAAAAGGCAGAAGAAAAAGCAGTGGAGCATAAGGTGAAGCCCAAACAAAAACTCTTACTTGACGTTTGTTTTGAAGATGGAGTTTATCAAAGACTTAATTTCCATAATATTTAGTTCTGTAAATTTGTACCTGCTTAGACGTCTGCTTTGAGTTGAGGTAATGCTGGTTAACCAAGTGGTCTGGGGAGGATTGGTGAGGTGAGTCGACACAGACGAGTAAAGTGACTGTGTCAGTGATGTGTGAGGAGAGCCCAGTGCCCAAATCCAGACCGCCAGGAGCCCGGATCTAGACTGCTTGCTGCAGAAGCCTTCTAGGGCAGGGGTCCCCAACTCGGTGCCAGTCTGTGGCCTGTTAGAAACTGGAGCACACAGCAGGAGGTGAGCAGTGGGCAAGTGAGCGAAGCTTCATCTATTATTACAGCCGCTCCCCATGGCCTGCATTACTGCCTGAGTTCTGTCGCCTGTCAGATCAGCAGCAGCTTTAGATTCTTACAGAAGTGTGAACCCTATTAAGAACTGCACATGTGAGGGTTCAGGAGAATTCCATACCTGATGATCTGAACTGGAGCTCAGGTAGTGATGCTAGCACTGGGGAGCGACTGCAAATACAGATTAACATTAGCAGTGAGGTTTGACTGCACCGAGACCATACCAAAACTCTGTCAGTGAGTGGCAAGTCAGTTAATGGACTTCCGTTGTACAGCTGCCACCTGGTGGCAGGCTTTAAGTCGGAATCCAGCACTTATTTTAGTCCACGCGTGATATGTCCATTATTTTATTTACCACTTCCACCATGCCTCTTGTTTTTTTGTAGTGAGTTGTATAGTTCTTTTATTCTATGTTACAATGTAATAATAATGGAAATAAAGTGCACAGTAAATGTTATGCACGGGAATCATCCCCAAACCACCCCCCTCGCCCCTCCCGCCCCAATCTGGAAAAATTGTCTCCATGAAGCTGGTCCCTGATGCCCAAAAGGCTGGGGACTGCTGTTTTAGAGAGGGTGTGATGACAAGTTAGGAGTTAAGGGATTGCATAGGAAAGAGCTGAGGGAGGGGGAGGTAAGATTTCAGCAAAGGAAAAAATGCATGCAGTGGTCTCTGCGAGAGTAGAGTGGTGGGGTGAGGCTGGAAAGCGGGGACACGCTCCTGAGGGGCCTGCCGGCCGCATGAGGGGATCTCGTGTGGCCTTGAGGTCAGCAGGGAATGGCCTTGGGCAAGAGTCCAGGCCCTGATGCTCCCTGAATGGAGAATAAGCGAGGGTGCTGGGAGCGTCGTAGGATGGGCCTGAGCAATGGGCAAGAGGGACGGGGGATGCATGAATTCCGGCGGTGGTGCTGGTGAAACAGGCAGGACTTGGTGTTTGATCGGCAGGACCAGCGGGGTGGGCAGAGTTCAGGAAGACGCCACTCAGGACTGAAGTTTGGGCAGCTGATGGGAGGTGATGCTCTTCAATGAAATAGAGAAACAGAGAAAAATTTGGGGGAGGACGATGAATTTGTGTGAAAGGTACACAGAAGAGGGAAGCTGGTGGACATCGGCTTGGCACATTTAGTTGGAGGTCAAGGCTGGCCTTTTGTGTAGAAATATCTAGTTGTCAACTCACAGAAGGCTTGAAGTTCAAGATTAAAATCAGGGTTAGGCATTTAGCTGTGGGAGTTCTCGCTTGAAGCTGGCATTTGAAACCTCCGGCAGGCTGAGATTGTATGAAGAGCAGCTACTTGAACCAGACGTAGGAGACTCCTCGTTTAGGGTAAAAAGGTGTTGCAAAGAAGCTTTAACAAAGCAGCAGTGAGGAAGGAAGGAATCCAGATAGCTTTTGCCAAGCCAAGCAAGTAGGAGCCCAGGCATATTTTCAGGTAGGAATGGTTAAGCAGAAAGGCTAAGGAGAATGAGAACCGAAAATAAGCTTTTATTTTATGAAGGAAGTACAATTCCATGTGACGTTGCAGATAGAAGCCGAATTGGAGGAGGAGAGCAGATTGGGATTTACCAGTGACCTGAAGCTTCACTGCTCCTGCTTCACCTGACTTGTTAACTTAGAATGATGCTTTAGGCCGGGTGCTGACTCACTCCTATAATCCCAGCACTTTGGGAGGCCAAGGTGGGAGAACTGCTTGAGAGCAGGAGTTCTGAGAGCAGGAGTTCAAGACCAAACTAGGCAACATAGTGAGCTTGTCTCTACAAAAAAGCAATATATTACCTGGGCATGGTGGCACACACCTGTAGTCCCAGGTAGTTGGGAGGCTGAGGTGGAAGGATCACCTGAGCTCGGGAGGTCAAGGCTGTGGTGAGCCATGATCATGCCCCTGCATTCCACCCTAGGCCACAGAGTGAAACACCAACTTAAAAAAATATATATGTATATTTTAATCACATGCATGTTAATTCACCTTAGTAACACCTTAAAAAATCTTTTTAGAGAGTACATATTTATTTATATATATGTCTATATGTGAACGAAGATATAACTTAATCTAATGAAAATTACCATGTGGAAAAATTTTGTAAGATGTATCTCATTTATTTGTTATATTTATTTATATTTTCTGCTTTTCCTTTTTTAGGAGATTTTGGATCAGCTAGAGTCACTTAGATTAGAAAATCGTCGTCTTTCTGAAATGGTGATGAAATTGGAATTGGGTTTGCATGAGGTATATAAATAAAAACTTAAGTTTTTCTACTATCCAGCCCTTTAAAAAAGCCACGTTGTAAATAGTGATGCTATGAGGAGTTAAGATCAAACTAGATCCTTTTGCAGACATTTTCTCGAACAAAATGAAGTCAAAGTAATGATGGAAGTGAACAAAATGACTCTCCATTCCAGCAGTAGGAAGATATTTTTAATATTAATATAACATAATATGCACAGTCTATGTTCTTAGTGGGGACAATGTGTATAAAGGACTTAGCACATACAGTTAGTGGCACTTAGTAAGTATGCAGTGAATACTAGAAGCTAGTATTATTATTGTGATTATTATGTTCAAAATATCTTTTTATAAAGCATATTGCCTTTTAAATAATTTAGTTGTATTATCTTTCTACAAGATATAATTCACTTAATAAAATATTTTTGAATCTTCTATGTTCAGTGAATTTTAGTAGGTGCTATCATGAACACAAGGATGGATAAGATAGAATTCTTGCCTTTAAAAGGTTAGTCTAGTAAGGAGGACAAGGAAGGCATACAAGCTACTCTGCAACCAGAGAGAACTTGATTCTTCAACAGTGAGTTATAAACAGTGTGGATGCCCTTTTAACTATTTTGTTACAAAATTCTTATAATTTGCAAAATGGCTCATCTGTTCTGACCCATCTTTTCTTGGTGTAAGTTGACTGACTGAAGAGTATGTAAGTGCTTTTTTTCTGCATTTCCAAAGAGTCTCTTCTTCCAAAAAAATGTATTTGCTCTCAAGTAGTTTTAATACCTCAATTCTGGATTGTGGAGGCTGGGGTGGAAGAACATGCAAAGCTAGAAGAATACTTTGTTCTGAAAACGTAAGGGACTATTTTTATAATATTTTGGAAGGGGAAGATTCTCTAAGCATCATCATAAAGCCATAACAGATGTTAACAGCATAAAAATGGAAAATAGCTGGATGGCAGAAGACCCCACTCAAAAAGACTAATAGATAGGGAGAAAACAATCTATAAGTAGACAAGAGGTTAATATGAAATATTCACATATAAGAATTCCCCACACAGATAATAAGGAAAAGCTAATCCAGTAGTAAAATGGGCAAAGGACATAAATAGATAATTCATAGAATTATGACAAATATCCACTAAACAAAGCTATTCAACCTTCTAATAATCGAAACAAAATAGATATTCTTTTACTAGTTGGCTTAATAATGCCTTTAAAAACTAAAATGTAGCAAGGATGTAGGGAAGCAGACTCTTATGCATTGTTAATAAGAAAGTGAATTGATATGCCCTTTCTAGAGTATATTTAGCAATATCCGTGAAATGTATAAGTACATATAGCCTCTAAACTCTTGGTCATGTGCATTTTTTATTTTGATAGTCACTGCTGAGTTGTTCTTCAGGATGGTCTTATCAGGTTACATTCCCAAAGGATCCATTCTGTAGGAGCAAATGGTCATTGCAGTGCTGTTTGCAATATTACAGTATTTGGAAATAAACTATATGTTTATTTAAGTTGTTAATTTGTTATACAATGAAATATGCTGTCATTTAAGATGGCAGATGAAAACATTCTCTTTTTTTGAGTCGAAGTCTCGCTTACGTCCATGACTACTATAGCCTCAACCTGCTGGGCTCAGGTGATTGATCCACATCAACCTTGCAAGTAGCTGGAACTACAGGTGTGCACCACCATGCCCGGCTAATTTTTTGGTTTATTATAGAGATGAGGACTTGCCAACTTGCCCAGGCTGGTCTTGAACCCCTGGGCTCAGACAATCCTCTCACCTCTGCCTCCCAAAGTGCTAGGATTACAGACATGAGCCACCATGTCTGGCCTGAAAACATTCATCTAATCTTGCTCTTTCCCCAAATTCCTCTAAAACTGTAATTAAAGGGTTTTTTTAAAAGTACAAATCCACAAAGATGGGAAAAATAAGAGGAGACAATACCTAAACATTTTATTTTATTTTATTTTTATTTATTTATTTTTTTTTGAGTTGAAGGCTCACTCAGTCGCCCTTGCTGGAGGGCAGTGGCCGCTTCCGGCCACCGCAGCCTCGCCTGCTGGGCTCAGGCAGTCCTTCTGCCTCAGCCTTCCGAGTAGCCGGAATTACAGGCATGCGCTACCACGCCCAGCTGATTTTTTGATTTATTGTAGAGATGAGGTCTCGCTGCCCAGGGGGCTCTCAAACCTGCGGGCTCAGGCAATCCATTCACCTCAGCCTCCCAAAGGCGCGGGGTTACAGGCTGAGCCACCGAGCCTGGCAATACCTAAACATTTTAAAAGGGAGAAGATGGGCAGATGGATGGATGGATGCATGGATGGATAGATGGGTGGATGAGGGGGTGTGAGGGGTTGAGTGGATGGATGGGTGGGTGGATGGGTGCGTGGGGGGGTGAAGGGATGAGTGGACAGATGAATGGGTGGATGGATGGACAGATGGATGGGTAGATGGGTGGGTGGATGGTGAGTAACCTTCTATGCCCTGATAAAGCCAATGCTAAACTCGTAGTGGAGAAACCTAAGAACTGATTTATACCACAGAATCCTTTAAAGGCTCAGAATTCAGCAATACTTGATTGAGAGACATATCTTATGTAGTGATTACCTGTTCATATCGAAGAATTGAGAACTCTTAGGGGAGTTTAAACCAGCCTATGACCTGAGATTCTGCTCAGCTTAATTTCTCCTGAAATCTTCATCTAATGGTAGTAATACTGTTCTTTCTTGACACAGAAGTGTGCTTGCTACTCAGCTTGTATATTACCTTTCACATTTAGATTTGTCTGTAATTATTAATGAAATAATTTTGATAGATTTTTTAAAGGGACCTAATTGAGGCAAGCTTTTTTTTTTTTTTTTTTAAAGTGTGTTTAATAACATCAGACATCAAACTCTGGGGAAAACCCTATCAGCTGTTTAAGCTTCCTCTGGTTTTGAAGTTGTGTACAGCATGAGCACCTTGTACACATTAGTAAGAATAATTATTGAAAGTGCCCTTTGGCATTTTACCACCTAAGAAGGTGGAATTATGTTTACAAATGAATGTTTGAGTTAAGTATTTTAATAAATTGTCTAATTATATTAATTATGAAAGCAATAACTCTGATAAAATAAATTATTTACTGTATTTTAAAAGCTGACAGTAGCTTCAGTTTAACTCATATGTCCTGCAGATGTTCTTCTCTGAGGTTTTATTTGGTATCGAATGCTTACTGAAAGATGAACTCATTGTCACCATTGGTACCCAGAGAGCTTACAGGTATATCTTAAACTTCAGGTTTTTAGGAAAATTATATTTGCCAGCCATTCTTGACCAGCTTACTTTCAGAAGTTTTTTTTCTTTTAACAGAAAAATCTGAGCCAACCATTGTATTAAACTCCAAAGATTACCATAACTTGGCAAAACACTAATTAAAATATTTTGTCATTAGAAAAAAATCACTCAGCTGCCATTTTTTTTCATGTAGTTTCATGTACCAGGAAACACTTGGAATGGAAGAGCAGTACAACTAATACAACTTATGGCCACAGAACTAAAACCAGGCCAGGACGGGAATTCCGCCATGTGCCTGAGTTCCGCTTTAGCATGTCTAAATTTGCATATAGGAATAGGTGCAAAGTTGTAGAAGAGTGTTTGAGATCACTTACTTAAAAGTCATTCCTGCCAGCCGGAAGTTCCTCTGAGAACCTCCTGCTCAACCTCCTTTCTCTGATTTGGGTCTCACTTCCTTCCACAGGGGTCTGGGTCGTCCGGTCCTCTCCTTCCCGCAGGAGGCCTCGGCTGCTGTTTTCTTTCTTTCTCCCTGTTCTGCCTCGCACAGCTTCTCTCCATCCTGGCTCCCTCCTTCTTCCAGGCCCTCGGAAACTCCTTGGCACATAAGGAAGCCAATTGCGCATCTAACTTTCCCTTGCCGTTTACTCTAAGCAGCAGAACCTTTTTTCTCTGTTAATCTTAGGAGACTAAAACAAATCTTCACCTTTTCCAAAGTAAAGCCGTAGGTTAACTACTTACAACTAAAAGACATTGAACTTGTCAACCAGCAGTATCAGACATCACAAGTATCCGTGTATAAATTTAGTGACTCTAGTATTCTTTTTTGTTAGGCAAAAGAGATTTCACTAGCAGACCTCCAGGAGAATTATATTGAGGCATTAAATAAATTAGTGTCTGAAAATCAACAACTACAGAAAGCTTTGATGAATACTAAATCTCAGCTGGAGATTTCCACTCAGATGTGCAAAAAGCGAAATGACAGGATCTTTAAACCAACACACAGCAGAACAGCTGGGTTCAAGGATACAGAGTTCAAGTAAAATTTCTTAAAAGTCTATTTAAAATGTGCATGGATGTAATATAATTCTCATTTCTTTGACAATGATTTCCGACTTACCAAAATTAAATCTTCATCTAAGGACTCTGTTTAATTCAGAAGTATCATGTACATGAGTGGAAGCTATCATCAGGTTAAAGAATTGAGGGGGGGACGTGTCTGGCATTTTCATTAAGTCTTTCGTTTTGTACACTCTGGGTGTCATCTAAACAACATCTTTATTCCCCTGAGCCTTTTTATGCTGACTCCCACCTTTCCAACCTCACTTGCCCCATAAGAAGTAGAGTTTATCTCTTAATAAAAAGCCTCTTTTCTATTTTGGGTCAATGAAGTGTAGGCTGTTACCATAAGAAGTAAGCATTCAGTGCCAGGCCATATCCCGTATGTCTTATGTGTTCTCCTGCCAGAAGCCTGTGAAGCCTGTGCCGACACCCCGCCCCACCCTCATGTCTACTCCTGCTCCCACCCCAGTCCCTGGTGAAGTTAGGTAGCTTCTTATGGGCACAGTACCTCCCCTGTCTAGGCACTGACCACACTGGGCTGCCTTGGCAGCATGCCTGTCTCCCCTGCCATATTGTAAATGTGTGAGGGCAGGGGCTTGGAGCGGGGATGGGACATTTAGGGCCTGACTGCGTGAAAGAATGCTTGGTCTTAGTGGGCTGCTCATTTCGTAAATTGCAGCCTTGTTAGTTAGCCTGTTGTTTATTTTTAAGTGAGCTTCCTGCAACATTTCTGTTGGAAAGAGAACAGATGCTACAATTTTTTTGTTTGTTTTGTCTTCTAACCTATATCCAGGCCAGCCCATGGCCAGCACAGACATGATGGAATGAAGACCGAGTCCTGCAAAACGGGTCTTCATTCTCCGAGAGGCCAGGCGTCAGAGAGTGTAGACCCCGTGCGCAGGGTCCTAAGCCCCGTGAGTCCTCAGATCAGCCCTCGCAGCTCCACCATCTCTTTGCCTTCCTACTTTCTGTGTGGAACTCGCTCTCTGCCTTCAGAGCTAGATAAAGATGAAGCCAGTCTTTCTGACTCGGTGTCTGAGACTGTGAATGACCAGGAAGAATTTATGTCCTTGGTATGGAAACTCTCTCATCCCACTAGTTTGGATTTTAGTCTGATTTTATTTGTACTTTAAGAGTGAAGAGGATGGTGCTTCTTTGCTTGCTTTTTTCTCTATCATAAGTACCCTTCTTATTCGCATGCATTTCTGCTTTACGGGTTTGCTTAGAAAGACACAGTCAGTCGAGATTACTTTTCAAACTACATTCCAATTCTGAAACAGAACGCAAGTTGTAGGAAAATAGAACGAAAAGTTATCTCTAGCCTCAATTGGAAATTTTCTTCCTGCCTTTTTCAGACAGGCTCAGTTTTACCTGGAATGTTTGGGTCAAGGAGTGCCTCTGAATGCCAGGACAGCCCCGAGGCACAGGCAGGGAGCTGTTGGGGAGGGAAGGGCGAGGAAGGGGGAAGTCAGTCTTTTTGCCTACAAGGCCGTGGGAAAGTTTCCTTCTAGTTTACGTCTCCACTTAGAGGTGCATCTAAAATTTTTAATGAAAACCCTGAAAACTAACTTTCTCCCCAAGTTTAATGGCAGATTTTTGGGGGCACCAGAGCCTTTACTGACCTGACCTGATGTTATACTATGTTTAGACTATATCCCACTTAACGCGAGTGTCCGTGCATTCTGCTCAGAAATATCAGTGTTTGATAATGGGATGTTACCTCCAACTCTGCCATTGCGATACGGTTGGTCTTCTTTATTCACGGGTTCTGCACTGGCAAAGTCTCCCATTCCTTGAGCTTTATTTGTAACTCCCAAGTCCGCATGTGCGGCTCTCCACCGTCCTGCGTGGCCACACACACAGCAGCGAAAAGTCTGTCCCTGGCTCGCGCGTTTCCAGCCAAGGTCAGGCCTTCTCGCTCAGTGCTCCTACGAGGTGACCGGAGGGTGGAGGTCACGGAGCAGCCCGTGCCACACACAGAGCTTGGCACCAGCCAGACGGGGTCTGAATCCCAGCACCAGCACTGCTTCTGAACCTCGTGTCTCTTTTGTCAAATAAAGAAGACATCTGTCAGGGTGGGTTGTTTCTGGGATTTGGGATTATTCTCTGTGCGAGGGAGTGTGTATGTTGTGTGTACTTCCCCTGGGGCCAGTAATTCTGTATTCGGCAAATCAGGGTTCTGGGTGTCTTGGTGGAACATACCTACTGCCAATAGGTACTGACTGCATATAGCATGTGTCCTGTAATACTCTTCTAAATTGGAATTCTGAAACATCACTGACCCCAAGGTTTTTGGACAGGGGACAGTGGATTGAAATTTTGGAGGGAGAAAAAAATGATTTTAGCAGCCATTTAATTTATTTTTGTTTAATTTTCTGTGCTTTAAAATGAAAACGCCATAGTTAGACTTTTAAAGTGAGTTTGAAATAATAGACATTAGCTGTATTCTCTCCTGGGGTATAGAAGGCTACGGGGCAGGGGAGACCCCAAAACACCCAGAATTATCTTTTGGAGGGCAGACTCCTTGTAGTACACTTGGAATTTGTTTCTCCCGATCAAACAGTAAACCAAAGTTTTTTTCTGGAAGTTTGGGGAAGGTTACATCGTGATCTGCAGAAGAGGTATCTGGAGTTGTGGCAGACAGGTGACTGGTTCTTCCACCGGGAGAATGCACTTGCCCACACCACACTGGGTGCTCAGCAGCACTTTTTAACCAAAAGCAGCATGGCCCCCGACCTTCACCTTCCCAATTCACCTGATCTCACCTCAAGTGGCTCTTTTGTTTCCCTGGCTGAAAAGAGTCCTCAAAAGGGAAACATTCTGCTGATGTGGAAGAGGTGAAACAAAAAATGGCAGAAGCAGTAAAAGGCATCCAAATGGATGAGTTCAGAAACTGTATTGAGCAGTGGAGAAAGCATCTCAATAGGTATATTGCATCAAACAAGAGAGTATTTTGAAGGCGATTGAACTTTAAACATGTGGGAATACACACACAATTTTTGGAAGTAAGTTCTGGTTTCTCTGGGTCCCCCTTGCATGTGTCTAAATTGAGATGCTCTTCAGATCAATAACTAACATATTTATATGGCACTTTATGTTGATACAACTTGGGTCAGAAGGGGAGGAATCTGTGTAAATTTTCACAGAACTTATTGTTTTATTTTACTTCTCTTGTCATTAGAATGAAAATGAAAAAGATCCCTTCGGGGATTAAAAAGTCACCTTCAATATTGCTAGCTAGAAAAGAGGAACAGTGTGCCTTCGAAATGCAACATTCTGCTTACATACACATGTCAAAATGTGCTTCTCTTCTAGTGCTCCTTGCCTGTGTCTCCCCTTGGCTCAATAGCTACCAGGTTTTTGGAAGAGGAGGAGCTGCGATCTCATCACATTCTAGAGCGCCTGGATGCCCACATCGAAGAACTAAAAAGAGAGAGCGAAAAGACGGTGAGACAGTTCACAACCCTCAAGTAGGCTCTTGAAAAAATCACAGACTTGGACAAAAAAATAAACGTCAGAGAGCTGCGTCACTGGAAGTAGCAGCTCTTTAAAAACAGAAACATAGAAAGTTATGAGGATGCTGCACAACTCAAGCAGTGGTGGAAACATCTGACACAGATGCTTCTTTCTCTCAGGCATTCTCACCACACTGGTTTGTTTAAAGGGCTTCTTCCAGCAGTAACTTGTAAGAATAAACCACTTTGCTAGACTTTTTTCTCATATGAATATTTATTACCATAACAATATTTTATCTTGCCGACTTTAATGTGAATAGCTGTGTACTAATTAAAATAAAGAGTTTATGATGCATGTTGAAAATAAAGTAAGTGCAGGCACTTCCTTTAAGGGAAATATGTGGTGGAAGCATGGGTATAAGGGCCAAGCTGGTCTGGACTGATAGACTGGTTTTTCCATGTGCCAGCCAGTGGGGCAGTACAGACAGGGAGCCTTGCTGAAGAAGCTTGGCACGGAGCTTTCTCCTGCTCAGAACTCAAGGAGAAGAGGACGTCGGGCAGGGAGAGGCTGGCTTCAGAGTGTGGCGCCCAGGAACTTCCAGTGGAACTGAATGTTTCGCATCTGCACTGCTGAGGCCAGGTTCAGCTAGGAGATAGATCTGGGTGCCGACTTGCCAGAGGCATCTGAGACCCTGGGAGCTGATGAGATCCACCAGGGAGGGCATGGAGAGACAAGGCGCAGATGGGGCCTGGGCCAGAAGGATGCCCGCATTTGAGGATCACAGGCAATAGCGCCAGCAAGGGAACCAGGACCTGCCGTTAGAGACGGGAAGGTGAGGTGCGTGCGCTTTGGCACAGAGGCGTGGCTCCTGTGGTGCTTTCACTGGTGGCTCTTTCCCATTAGCATGCAAGCATCCTGTCATTTCTCCCTTTTTAAAAAACGAGAAACCTCAACTCCATGCGCCTCTCTGTCTATGGCTCTGTATGTCTGCCTGCTCCCCTTCACCCAGACATTTCTGCAGAGTCGTCTGCAATGATTGTTTCAGTTCTTATTAGCCCTCCCAGCCCATTTCCATCCCCTCCGTGCAGCGACCTTCTTGCTCTCCAGGTCCCTGGTGATCCAGCAGCCTTAGCAGTGCTTGATGCACTGGCCTCTGGCCTGGCTTCTGCACCCTGGCACTCCTGGCTTCCTCTCCGTTCCCCTGCCACTCCATCTCGTCCTGCCTCCCTGGCATTTCCTCTTCTGACCTTTGTGGCAGAGGGGCTCCTGGAACTTTGACATGGGTCTTCTCAACGTGCTCCTCCCTAGACGTGTCCATTCCTTTCTCAGGCTCTTAATATTACCTGTAGTCCATTGATCCCTACATCCATTACTGATCTTCACTGCTCCCCAGGGCTGCTGTCTTAGATACCCAGCTGCTCATGAGAATTCTTCCCTCGAGTGTCTGATGGACATCTATGCCATTTGCAAGAGAGAAGGCCTTATTCTCCTCCTTGCTGAGATTCCATACCAGGACGTAGAAGCATGCTGTGCCAGTCCCCGGAGTTACCCTTAATTCCTTCCTAACTCATATCTCCATGTCTAGTCATTTGGGAGGTCCTGTCAATTCTGCCTCCAAAATCTGTCTCAGACACAGCCATTTCTTTCAGGCACTGCACCACCCTGACCTAGATGGCTTCGCTCTCTCATCTGGAGTCTGGCAGTAGCCTCCTGACTGGTATGACTCCTACTTCTGACACCAGTAATTCATTCAACACGGAGCCTCAAGTTGTCCTTTAGAAATTTAAAAGAAACAGTGTCGCCAGGACTATCCTGAAAGCCCTCCCACACCTTCTTGCTGCACTCAGAATACAATCCAAACTACGAGAGCCTGCAGGGCCTTGATAAACTGGACCTGTCCACATCACTCACCACTTGCTTCATTGAGCTCCACCCAGGCTGGCCTCCCTTCTGTTTCTTGAGTGCAGCAAGTGTTAACCTGTTAGGGTCTTTTACCTGGAATATTCCCTTTCTCTCACCTTACCTTCATTGGTGGTTTTCCCATCAGGCCTGTACTCCAAGGTCCCCAGTTGAGCAAGCCATCCCTGACTGCGGCCTCCCAGACCTGCCTCTGAGTTTCTCTAGCTCACTGCCTTGTATTACTTCCTCCGTACTCCTCAGCGCCATGGAAATCCCTTAATTGCTTGATTTACATTTTGTCCACTTGTATGTCTAGAATTAAACCCCTTGAGGGCCAGGACTTCGCTGGCCTGGTCCAGGGCGAGGCCCCAGGAAGACACAGGGGGCTCAAGCCGATGGCTGACATCCCTCCCCAGGGGCACTGCACTGTTCCTTTATGCTGGCGTGCGTGCCATCCTTTGGGCTTGCCATCTCTTCCCACGTGCCCCTCACGTACACCACTCACTCGGCTACTTTACCTTGGCGAAGCTTTCCCACATTCCCTGGCCAGACTTAGGGAGCGTTTCCCCCCATTGTTCCCACAACAGCCCATGTGCCCCCTCAATCACGCACACACTGCTGTCCACCCATTTTTATCTCAGGGCGAGGTTCTGCCTCCACCCTCGGTTCCCAGGCTGCCTCGCACAGGCAGGCCCAAGTGGATGCTGGCTGGGTGACGTCCCTCCCGTTGTGGGCCTCACCGGGGTTCCTCTGTAAAACGGGGCCAGTATCTCGTGTGGTTGGGAGGACTTACTGAAAATATATTTCTCTTTTTTTTTTTTTTTTTGAGTTGGAGTCTCACTCTGTCACCCAGACTGGAGTGCAGTGGCCTCTCCCGGCCTCTTCCGCCTCAGCCTTCCGAGTAGTGAAAGTATATTTCTTTTCTTTTCTTTTTTTTTTTTTTTTGAGTTGGAATCTCACTCAGTCGCCCAGACTGGAGTGCAGTGGCCGCTCCCGGCCACGGCAGCCTCGCCTGCTGGGCTCCGGCGATCCTTCCGCCTCAGCCTTCCAAGTAGCCGGAATTACAGGCATGCGCAACCACGCCCGGCTGGTTTTTTGATTTATTGTAGAGATGAGGTCTCGCCGCCCAGGCGGGTCTCGAACCCGCGGGCTCAGGCAATCTACTCACCTCAGCCTCCCAAAGGCGCAGGATTACAGGCTGAGCCACCGAGCCCGACTTGAAAATATATTTCCAAAAGGGCTTTGCAGACTCTGAAAGTATCATACCTATGCGAATTGCTACAGGTTGCAGGGGGTGGTTATGAGTTTCAGACGGTCCCAAGCTTCAGCTGGAAATCCAGGCCACAGCCCACTTCTGAGATGTTCATGCTAGAGTTAACGAGGGCCAACAGTGACAGACGGTAGCCGCTAGAAATCCTTAAGGAGCCACGGGCTACTGTGCATTCCCTTACATCTATAACGTGTTTTCTGTTGATTGTCTAAATGTGTTAGAATATTTGATTGTCTTTAGTCTCTCAACCTGATTTTTCAAAAAGATCTACCAAACATTAAAATGTGTCAAGACTAAACTTGAGTTTGTTTCTTAACGCACATTTTACAAAATCTGAGTGGCTAGGGCACCTGAATGAGGTGACAGGACGAGGGGTCTGCAGTCTGCTCTGGGTGTTTACGGGTACTGTTTGGTCGGGCAATTATCTCAGTCTCCTCCCTGGACTCCCAGGGCATTTCTCACTGGGTTCCCGGGCGGATTTCAGGGAGGGGGACCCGGCCAAGTTCCCACGGGACTGCACACTGCCTTCCCGCGGCACCTCATTTCATCTCAACAAGCGTAGAAAAATGTGACAGCACAGGGTTTCTGTGCCTCCACTTAACTCAAACCATTCTGTCTCCCCTCTCGTTCACACACAGAGCACCTGGTCAATGATGGGTGGTGGGTGTCTGTTGGCAAAGCACCCTTGAGTCCAGCCCCTGAAAGTCACAAGTGAGAAACTAACTGAAATAAGCTCTGTGTCATTAAGGATGAAGTGTGGAATGACAAAAGGTTAGAAAAGAAATCCGCCCACCTCATCAACAAGGGCTCCTGCATGATGACCGTTTGTATACCTAACCCTGAATTGTACCCCACATTAAAAAAAAAAACAAGCCAGCAGTCTGAACAGTCCCAACAGTCTGAAGTAGAATGCACCAATGCATCAAAAAGAAACAAGAAGAAGCCGGGCGGCGGGTGGCTCAGCCTGTCATCCCGCGCCTTTGGGAGGCTGAGGTGAGTGGACTTGCCTGAGCCCGCGGGTTCGAGACCCACCTGGGCAACTTGGCGAGACCTCATCTCTACAATAAATCAAAAAATCAGCCGGGCGTGGTGGCGCGCGCCTGTAATTCCGGCTACTCGGAAGGCTGAGGCGGAAGGATCGCCGGAGCCCAGCAGGCGAGGCTGCGGTGGCCGGGAGCGGCTGCTGCACTCCAGTCTGTGCGACGGAGTGAGACTCCGACTCAAAAAAAAAAAGGAAACAAGAAGAATCGGGGGAAAGGCAAAGGAGACAGCAAGCGTGGGTCCAGGCCAGCTCCTGGGGCGGGCAGCTGAGCGAGCTGCCTGCACTGGGGAGATGCAGGAGCAGAGGAGAAGACCCCTCCAAGCTGTGTGGGTCCCCTGAAGACCAAGACAGACCCCAGGCTTGCTTTGTGTATGCCCATTTGGAAAGGCACGTGCACATTTGTGGTAGGGGGCTAGCGTTTCATAACTGACAATCACAAAATCACCCGTACAGTTTCCTTGCAGGGCCTTCGGGGTGCTGGCTGGCGTGAGGCTGCGGTCTAGCTCAGGAAGCCACCTGAGAGGGCCACGTGTGTGACGGGGTAAGCCTGTCAGGGCCGGACGGGATCCAAGGGGGGCGTTTAGAAAGAGGGATGGGTACAGGCCTTCGAAGCAATCTTCTGTGGAGGCTAGTTCTCCGTGGCGGCATTTTGATTATTTGAACAACATGGTTCACAACATTTTTCTCTGTGGGAAGCTAGAATTTGGAAATTTTAGGTTATCTGTTAAGCCCGGCTTCAATGATGTGGCAATCATCCAATCAGAAGTAGTTTTGCACTCCTTGTATGAAAAGAAAGGACCTAATCAAGGCAATGGTTGAGTGGTAGAGGGTTCTGGAGCTCCCTGATAATAAGTGCAAAATATAATGATGCTCATGTGTGCCTTTTTCTGGGAGAGGGTGTATAGTTTTCGTTAGATTCTTGAAGATGTCTGTGAACCAGAAAGAGAGTCAGAACCACGGGTTGAGGGACCGGAGTTCTCCCAGAATGGTATCCTGTTTCCTGGGATGAGACATCAGATTGGAGGAGTCCAACCTCTGCTTGCTGGGACTGAATTTTAAAGTGCAGTTGAATAGCCATCAAAGTTCAAGTTTTTCGATAATAAAAAGACAGCATTAAAAGTGGACACAGGATCTGAACAGACGTTTCTCCAACGATGCACACATGGAAAGATGCTTAGCGCCGTTAGTCATCAGGGAAATGCAAACCCAAACCAACTAGCTACCACTACACACCCACTGTGGTAAGAAAGATGGACAATAGCCAGGGTTGAGGAGGATGTGCAGAAATGGAAACACTCATATGTGACTGGTGGGGATGTAAAGTTGTCACTGTGGGAAACAGTCTGGCAATTCCCCCAAAACTTAAGTTGAGGCCAGGCATGGTGGCTCACGCCTGGAATCCCAGCACTTTGGGAGGCCGAGGTGGGACAATCACTTGAGCCCAGGAGTCCAAGACCAGCCTGGGTAATATAGCGAGACCTCATCCTTACACAAAAATCGCAAATAAGCTGGGCGTGGTGGCATGCACTTTGAATCCCAGTGACTCAGGAAGCTGAGGTGGGAGGATCGCTTGAGCCTGGGAGTTCAAGGTTTGATGAGCTGTGATGGTGCCACTGCACTCCAGCTTGGGTGACAGAGTGAGACCCCAGCTCAGTAAAAGTAGTTACTGTGTTACCCAGCAATACCAGTCCTAGGTGTGTGTCCAAGAGAAATGGAAAGTTGGACACCAACGTTCACAGCTGTAGTATTCATCATAGCCCCAAAGTGGGAGCGGTGTGCCTGGCCATCCCAGATGAATGGATACACGGAGGTGGTACACCATGGAATGGAATATTATTTGGAAACAAACAAAGTACTCCTGATCCACATGATATACCTTGGAAACATTATGTTAACTGAAGGAAGCCAGTCACAAATCACATACTCTCTGATTCCATGGTTATGAAGTGCCCAGAACAGGCAAACCTCTACAGACAGAAGGTCACTTGGTAGTTGCTAGGGGGTGGCGAGGGGTGAGTAGTGGGACGTCCCCGTCCCACTACTCACCCCTCGTCACCCCCAGCAATGGGGTATCTTTCTGGAGTTGTGAAAATATTCTGAAGTCGACTGCGGTGATGGTTGCACAACTGAATATAAACAATGAAAAACAGCTGGACTGTACACTCCACATGGATGAATTATAGGGCATGCAAATTGCATCTTAGTAACTGTTACCAGAAAAGCCTCCGACACATGGCACCTGAAAACATCACGCTGGTGGTATTCAGAAGGCATCACGCCTGCATGGCACACACCACTCCAAAACGCTGTCTTCTCAGCTCTGAGGAGTGGCAGCGGCCCTCCCTTGAGATGGATGGTCCAGCTCGGCCTTGAGTGGTTGCCTGTGGTGGGTGCCCTGCCGTGAGAGGACATGGGCACAGATCTGAACATACCCTGCAGGGGCGCCCGCCCTCCCAGGGAGGGTGGCCTCGGGGCTGTCGAAGCTGGGAGGACAACCTTCAGGGCTGTGGAGGAGACGGGCAGCGAACCCACTCGTGAGCAGGCAAGTCCATGGCCAGGTGTGTCTAAGGAGTAGCTGCAGGGACGCTGGCACCCGCCTTGGTGCCCTGGAGGACTGCTCACAGGCCCTGCCGTGGAAGCGTGAGCCCCAAGAAGCCTGGTGAGTTCTGCAGGCATGGCTGGCCAAGCAGAGAAGGAAAAACCAGGCACACTCTAAACCTGCATCTCTCTTTGGAAACCGATCAGTGAGGACACCTTCGCAGAGACACTGCCCATCCTTCTCTGAAGCGGCCGCGCCTTGAGAAGCGTCTGGTGTGAATGGGCAGCTGGCCACTTCCTAGAGCTGTCCCCGTTCCCGCAGGCTTTGGGAGGCCGTGGGGCCTCCTGGGGCCCAGGCTTGCCCTTGCCTTGATGTGAGCACAAACCGAAGCAACCCCCACCTCGTGCCCCGTGGTCTGATCTTCCTGCAGTCCAGGACGCGTTTTGGTCCCCGGCCTGAATGAAATACCACGGACAAGGCCGGGTGTGTTTTATCTACGAACCGGCCCCTTCAGCCACAGGCAAGCCCAGCCCGTGGTCCCAACAGCAGCACTCCATGTAACCCAACAGGTGACCTGGGAGGAGCCCACGCTTCCTCAGGGGTCTCCTCTCCCAAGTGACAGGGGTGGACTGTGAGCAAAGGATGGGGAAGGTTCTGGATTGCTGATGTGTTCAACCCACCGCCTCCTGCATGAGCTATGGCTTGTAGACTCGCCAGGAAGATACCACCTGACCTGTTTTGTTGTTGTTGTTGTTCTGTTCCAGAAAGGTTTATCATTGACACACGGTTTAATGACACCAAGCAATACCAGGATCTTCCCAGGCTAGGGCATTCCTTAAATCCACATTTCTTAAAACGGTTTTCCAGAGATGTGAACTGCTTCAAGTGTTAGCAAATGTTCTTTAAGAATATTCCAAAGCAGAATGGGAAACGTGCCCGTCGTGTCTTCAGGGCCAGGTCAGCTGTGGATGGGACTGGGAGAGTGTCCTCTCTCCTGCCCACCGGACAGGCCTCTCCTGCTCTCTCCAGACCTCGCCCTGGCCTCCCAGCTGAGGGCTGGTGGCTTTAGGCGCTTGGAGGTCCTTAAACTTTTCTGTGCTAGGAACTCCTCTGGCAGATTTGGGGAGTGCATGAACCCCTCAGAGCAATGACTATGAAAATAAAATACAGGGCATTATAAGGAAAACCAATTATATTGTCATCCAGTTATTAAAACCTAAGAAAAATCAGGTTTGTGATGCATAGTATTATATGCACTTCCTTGTTAACTCACTGAATAAGACCCGAGTGGCAGGTCTCTCACCTGCCATGCTTCCGAAGCAGCGATGCATGAAAATAATGTTTTCAGAGTCTGCAGCAATTACAATGAGCTACGAAAATATCTGTGGTTTCTACTGGAAATAAAGCTCCAGGCACTGCTGACACGACCGTGGCTTATGACCTATACTCATAGTGGAAGAAAAGCTAAATTTTGGTCAGAGGTTATTGAAAATAAGAATGCCATTTTTTCCATCCAAGTCCAAGGAGCCCTAAATTGTATCCTTGTGCCCCTTGGGTGGTGTCTGTGGATTCCAGGTTAAGAATTTAGAGGCTAGCAGGGCTTAGTGGCTCAGCCTGTAATCCTGTGCTTTGGGAGGCTGAGGTGAGTGGACTGCCTGAGCCCGCGGGTTCGAGACCCACCTGGGCAACTTGGCGAGACCTCATCACTACAATAAATCAAAAAATTAGCCGGGTGTGGTAGCGCGCGCCTGTAGTTCCAGCTACTTGGAAGGCTGAGGCGGAAGGATCGCCGGAGCCCTGCAGGTCAAGCTGCGGTGACCGGGAGAGGCCACTGCACTCGTCTGGGCGACAGAGTGAGACTCCAACTCAAAAAAAACAAAAACAAAAAAACAAAACAAAACAAAATTTAGAGGCTGACCAGGCGCAGTGGCTCAAGCCTGTAATCCCAGCACTTTGGGAGGTCAAGGCGAGAGAATTTTCTGAGCCCAGGGGGTCGAGACCAGGCTGGGCAACTTGGTGAGACCTCGTCTCTAAAAAAGTTAGCGAGGTGTGGTGGCGCGTGCCTGTAGTTCCAGCTACTTGGAAGGTTGGGTGGAAGGATTGCCTGAGCCCAGCAGGTTGAGGCTGCGGTGGCCGTGAGCATGCCACAGCACTCCAGCCTGGGTGACAGAGTGAGACTCCAACTCAAAACAACAACAAAAAAAGAAGAATTTAGAGGCTTACTTATGTTTTACCTCCGATCTGGTCAAGCCTGTTCTCTGTGAACATTCCTTTGTTAGAGGGATCAGTACTGTGCTTAGGGGCAACCAGGCTCTAATAACTTAAGTCTTCAAATGGACCGATATAATAAATCAACTCGCCCAAGCAAGGGAATCCTTTTTTCTTTTTTATTCAATCATGGCATAATTTGGGGCATTTTGGAGAACTATAGTCCTGCATCCAAAAGATCAGAGCGTCCTATCTAGGTTACAGGTAGACTCCAAGGTCTTGGAAGCCCTTGGCATTTGGGGCCGTGAGATCAGGCCTGGGATGTTGAGAGCTCCTCTCCTGGGCTCTTCGGAGGAAGCTGGGTTTGGCCAAGCAGCCCACAGTCTTGTAGGTCACAAATCCAGAGAGTGACACTCTGTGGACTAGGGTCCATAGCACTGCCGGAGGCTGGTGCTCTGTGGCCCAAGGGACTGTGTACACCCCAAGTGTGGCCTCTTGGGACAGAATGGGGGAGAAACGGCGGAAGGGCTGGCTCAGGGCGACCAGGCTGAATTCAGGTGAGCCCAGCTAGATGGCAGACCTAGATCTTTTGACAGAACAATCCACTCGTTTCTGAATCCTTCCGGAACCTCGAGACATGTATTTTGAATCTTTGCCCTAAAATTAAATACTACAAGCAAGGCAAGAAGTTCTATCTGGCTCCTACAAGAAACGGAATTTCTCCAGATGAGTGTTAATCTTGAACACTAGATGTAAACATGTTTGATGGGAGTCGGAATGTATCCAGAACATTACCAAGAGTTTCAACAATTACTAAGAATTTCAGCAACTTGTCAGTGAAAGAAGAGGAATCTCAATTAGAGTCTTTATACAATCTGTACTGTTATCATTTGAATGGATGCTGTAAAAAGATAAAAACTCTCTTGCAAACCTTCTCATCAACACAGACTACGAGGAACTTAAAGACATGGTCCCTGAAAACATTTCGATTGGGAATTGTGCATAAGCCTTTCAGACACAAATCCTGATTTTAAAAAGTTAAGACCATGCAAGAAAGCTCAGTATTTTCATGGGACATTTTTGCAAAGATCGTATTGGAAATTTCATATAAATTCAATGTCTTTCTTATGCTCACATTTTGTTTTTATTACCATAATTATATATTAGAGAAAATATGATACATTTCGTCCCATGTAGACTAAATTCTCCTCAGTTTACCTCAGAGGTGCAATTATTATTGTCTATGCTTTCCTCCGGCCTCTGTCTCTTAAACCTGGGCCACCGGATGCAGGGGCCTTGGTGATGAGGCCCTGGCATAGTAGACCAAGCCTTTTTTAAAAAATATTTTTATTTTATTTATTTTATGTATCTTACTCTTTTTTTTTTTGAGTTGGAGTCTCACTCGGTCGCCCAGACTGGAGTGCAGTGGCCGCTCCGGCCACTGCAGCCTCGATCTGCTGGGCTCCAGCGATCCTTCCGCCTCAGCCTTCCGAGTAGCCGGAACTACAGGCGCGCGCTACCAGGCCTGGCTCATTTTTTTTTATTTATTGCAGAGATGAGGTCTCGCCAAGTTGCCCGGGCGGGTCTCGAACCCGCGGGCTCAGGCTGTCCACTCACCTCAGCCTCCCAAGGCGCGGGATGACAGGCTGAGCCACCGAGCCCGGCAAGGCCAAGCCTTTTTTCTCTTCCCTTATGTCTCTGCTAAAATATTTCTGCAGTTAAGGTCTATTTTTAATTAACGGTGAACCATATGTAAGCTACTCAGATGACAGCGTATCCATATATTCATTCATTCATCAAACGTTAATCAAGCAGACCCTTCGTCTTAGAAGCCTGAACCACTGCTGTTCCCTGAAGATGCCAGCTCAGAAGAAACAGATGCCCGTTCCCTTCGGGCTCCCTGAGTCTCTGACAAGTGTTTACGGCGGGACTAGGAACACACCTGTGCCCTGAGCAATTTGCTTTACCAGGGCTTGAAGACAGCCCCAGTGCCCAGGGCGATGGGCCCAGTGCAGCGGGCCTGAGAGCCTGAGTGAGGTAGGGCTCAAAGCCAGCTTGTCACTTAGCAGCTGTCTGCCCTTGGGCGCTTTCTTCATATGCAGAATGCGGACTGTGATCCTGTCACAAACCAGGTGAGACGAGAGGCCGAGTTGGGCAGGGAACCGAGAAGTTGTAGGTGAGACCCGCAGATAGCATCAGTCATCCAGGAGAGCAGCTGTATCAGGCTTCTGGGCCAGTGGCTGACCCTGGCTGGGATCCTGTCTGAGAGACACTGGAAGGCCAGGCCGGGCTGACTTGGAGGGCCACCCATCCAAAGGGAGGAGCTGAGTGGAGGTGTTCACAGCTTCTCAGGACAAGCTGGCAGGTTAGATGTTTTATGGAGTTTTCCAGTTTTTGTCATCTGTGTCTTTAGAGACAAGCTTTCACTATGTTGCCCAATCTGGAGTACAGTAGCACGATCACAGCTCACCTCAGTCTTGAACTCCTGGGCTCAGGTGATCCTCCTGCCTCAGCCTCCCGAGTAGCTGGCACTACAGGCATGCACCACCACACCTGGCTAATTTTTCAGTTTTTTTTTTGGTAGAGATGAGGTTTCGCCATGTTTCCCAGGCCGGCCCAATTTTTAAATACTAGCAGCAATTAACTTGAAAGCAAAACAAAACACTGGGCAGGCTGAACAGTAAATGCGTAGTCTCTGCCCACAGCAGTGTTGGGGTGATAAGGATGACCTGGGCCTCGTGGTCCATGACAACAGGCGAGGCCACCGGGGAAGGGGTAGGGACCAGCAGGAGAAGAGCCATCTTCCCGTCTGCAGGGCTCCCAGGGACACTGGAACCACAGAAACTGGCCACTCACCATGTGTTGCCCCAGTCCTCCAGGAAGACGGGGCTCATTTTGCAATAGGGTGATTTCTTTTCAGAACTAAAAGGGAACAACTTCTAGATTAAAAAAAAAATAGGCAAAAACCTTTGTGATCCTGGATGAGGCAAACAGTCCTATTTTTATTTCTTTAGCTTCGAATCCCTCTGTTGCCCAGGCTGGAGTGCAGTGGCTCGATCATGGCTCACAGAAGCCTCGACCTCCTGGGCTCAGGCAGTCCTGCTTCAACCTCTTGAGCAGCTGGGATACAGGCGCGTGGCACTATGCCTGGCTAATATTTTTTTGTAATTTTTGTAGAGACGGAGTCTTTTTATGTTGCTTAGACTGGTCTCAAACTCCTGGGCTCAAGCAGTCCTGCCATGGCCTCCCAAAGTGCTGGGATTACAGGCATGAGCCACTGTGTCTGGCCTCTTTTGTAAAAAAATAGTAGTACGGATGATTTTTTTTCTCCTGGACTTAGCAAATGTCAACATTTCATCCTCTCTGCCTCAAACTTAGATAGAATAAAAGAGTACCCAAAACTTCTTTGTGGCCTTTTCGAATTCCATACCCTTTCCTTAGTAGAAGCAACTGCTATCTTGGTGATGGTGTTAACACTTCACAACCACACTTTTGTATGTGTACATGCCCACACACAACACACGTAGCATGATTTCATGTATTATAAGAGGTATACATGGCAACACCACACATAAAATTTGCAACCAGCAGATGAGCACCTTGCAAGATAGCTTATAGGTCCTGGGGGTCGGTTTGGCTTATATAGATTTGCTTTTTGCAATTTTCCTGGAATGGTGTGCTAAATTGCTGACTTTATGTTTAACTTTAATGTTTTAAATTATTTTTGTTGGCCGGGCTCGGTGGCTCAGCCTGTATTCCCAGCACTTTGGGAGGCTGAGGCAAGTGGATCGCCTGAGCCCACGAGTTTGAGACTCACCCGGGCAACTTGGCGAGACCTCATCTCTACAATAAATAAAAAATTAGCTGGGCATGGTAGTGCACGCCTGTAGTTCCAGCTCCTTGGAAGGCCGAGGCAGAAGGATCGTCAGAGCCCAGCAGATCAAAGGCTGCGGTGGCCGAAGCGTGCCACTGCACTCCAGTCTGGGCGACAGAGTGAGACTCCAACTCAAAAAAAAAAAATTATTATTATTTTTTTGTTGTTGTTGTTTTTAAAGATGGGTTTTTACTCTGTTGCCCAGGCTAGAGTGTATCATAGATCACTGTAGCCTGGAACTCCTGGGCTCAAATAATCCTCCTGCCTTCGCCTCCTGGGTAGATGGGACTATAGGTGCACACCACTATGCCAGGCTAATTTTTAAATTTTATTTTTGTAGTGATAGGGTCTCCCTATGCTGCCCAGGCTGGCCTCAAACTCCTGGGCTCAAGCAGTCCTTCCACCTCAGCCTCCCAAAGTGCTGGGATTACAAGCATGAGCCACTGTACCCAGCTAGGCTTCACTTTTTAAAATACTCAGCTGTTTTCCAAAGCGACTAAGCCATCTTACATTCTCATCAGCAGCATTTGAGGGTTCCAGGGCTTGATAGTCATCAGTCTTTTAAATTATAGCCATTCTAGTGGGTGTGTGGTGACAACCATTGGAGTATTAATTTGCATCTTCCTAATGACTGAGGATGTTGAGTACCTTTCATGTGCTTATTAGCCATTTATGTATTTTCTTTGGTGAAATGTATATTCAAAACTCCTGTGCAGGTTTTAATTGGGCTGGTTGTTTTCTTATTATGAAGGGGTGAGTTCTTCAAAAATTCAACATAGCAATTACATTCCTACACAATAGAAATGAAAGCATATATCCATGTGTGTATGTTGATACAGAGACAGCGTTTGAATGTTCGTAGCAGTAGTACTCATTACAGCCAAAATCAAAATGCCCGTCAACTGTTAAATAAATAAAAATAGCGCATATCCATGCAATAACATGCTACCTAGAAATACAAACAAATGAAGTACCGATACATGCTATGACATGAATGAAGCTCAGAAACATTCTAAGTGGAAGAAGATTACATATTGCATGAATCCACTTATACGCAATCTGGAAAGGCATATCTACAGTGCAGAGGGTGCCTGGACTGTGGATGGCTATGAGAAAGTGTTTTAGGGATGCTGAAATATCTGGAACTGGATTGTGGTGATGGCTGGACAACACTAAGAACTTATAAAAATTATTGAAGTTATGTTATTATACAGCGTTAATTTTATGGTCTATAATGTGTATCTCAATAAATAAAGCTATTTAAAAATAAACAAACAAAATAATGCCAACCATTACTAAATCCTTCCAGGAAATAGAAGAGAAAGAATTCTTTTCAACTTTTTCTATTAGGCCGTCATAACTCTGATACCCAAACCCGACAAAGACATTAAAAGAAAAGAAATTTACAGACAAATATTCCTCATAAACATGAATACAAAAATCATTAGCAAATCAAATCCATCAATAAAGAAAAAGGGTAACATTATAATCGTTATGGGGTGCATCTCATCTGTACTCAATGTTGATGCTACATTTAAAAAACAATGGCATTCACCACACGTGGAAGGCTGAACGACAGTTCTCCAAAAAATGTGTCCTAATCTCAGCGACCTGTGATTATCTTACACGGCAAAGGGAAATTAAGGCAGTAACTGGAATTCAGGTGGCTAATCACATGACCTTCAAATGGAGGGATTATCCTGGATTATCTGAGTGGGCCCATGTAATCAGAGGAACCTTTTTTTCCCTTTATTTCAATAGCTCTAGGGAGTACAGTTTTGGGTTACATGGTTACATTGTACAGTGGCAAAGAAGTCTGGGCTTTAAGTGTACCCACCACTCACCCCTATCTATCTGTGTACATTGTACCCGACAGGTGATTTCTCGTTCTCCCCCTTCTGAGTCTCCGACATCCATGGTGTCATTCTGTATGTCTTTGCAGATTCTTAGTTTAGCTCCTACTTATAAGTGAGAATGTGCGGTGTTTGGTTTTCTGTTCCTGAGTCAGTTCACTCAGGATGATGCACTCCAATTTCTTCCAAGTTGCTGCAAAGACACGGTTTTATTCTCTTTGAGAGTTGAATAGTATTCCCTGGTGCATAAATACCACATCTTCATTATCCACTGATCAGTCGATGGGCATTTTAGGTTGATGCCACCTCTTTGCAATTGTGAATTGTTCTACAATGAACATGCTGGTGCAGGTGTCTCTGTTACCTATTGACCTCTGTTCCTTTGGGTAGAATCCTAGTGGTGGGGTTGCTGGATCGAATGGTAGACCTACTTTTAGTTGTTTGAGAACTCTCCATACTGCTTTCCACAGATGCCGTACTAACTTGCATTCCCACCAACGGCGTATAAGCGTTCCTTTTCTCCACATCTATTGTTTTTTGATGTTTTTTAATAAAGGCCATTCTGACTGGCATCTTATTGTGGTTTTGATTTGCATTTCCCTGATGATGGGGGATGTGGAGCATTTTTTCATATGATTGTTGTCCATTTGTATATTTTCTTTGGAAAGATGCTTGTTCTTTCCTTCGCGTTAACTTTGCATAGCTGGAGGATGATGTATCTGCCTCGTGTATGCTTTGGAGATGGTCTTTTTGCAGTGAGTCTTCTGGGGGTTCTTTGGGCTTTTTGAGTGTTCAGATCTCTGGCCAAGCCAGGGAAGTTTTCCTCCATTATCCCCCCAAAAAGGTGTTCCAAACCTGTTGCTTTCTCTTCCGCCTCAGGAACACCTGTGATTCTTAGGTTTGGACATTTTGCAGAATCTCACATTTCTTGGAGATTTTGTTCCATTCCCTTTATTATTTTTTATTATTGTCTGATTGAGTTAATTCAAAAGCCTTGTCTTCACATTCTAAGATCCTTTCTTCTGCTTTGTTCTTGTCTACTGTTAAAATTTTCCACTGCATTTTGAACTTTCCTAAGTGATTTTCTTTTTTCCATAATTTTCAGCATATTTTTTAAAGGTGTCTATCTCTTTGGAGAATTTTTCATTCATGTCCTGAATAGTTTTTTAAATTTCTTGACGCTGGTTTTCAACTTTCTCCTGAAGCTCGTTGATCAGTTAAATCAATCCTTTGAATTATTTGTCTGGAATTACAAGATTTCCTTTTGGTTAGGGTCCATTACCGAACAGTTAGTAGGGAGAGTGTTGAAGAACTCTATTTTTTTTTAATATTGTCAGAATTATCTTTCTCATTCCTTCTCATGTGGGTAGACTATTTCTTCTTTTCTCTCTCTCTTTTTTTTTTTGAAAGCAAGATTTATTGAGAGGACAGAAAAGTTCCCACAGTGGGAGGGGACCCAAAGGGGTTGCCCTATTTCTTCTTATTCGTGGTTGGCAGGGAGCTGACATAGGCGTCGTAGGGTTCCCTTGGCTACATATAGCCTTGTTATGGTTTCTCACCTTTAAGCTGTGGCAGTCCCGTGCTGGGTACTTGCACTGGCTCACGGCATCCTGAGTGGCTGGAGTGACTTGGAAAAGTGGTATCAGCTGGGGTCTGGGATCAGGCCTTTCCCAAAGCTGAGGTAGTATATGATATGTGCTGGGCTGTGCTGTTGACCTAGAGCCTGGAGGTGGTGCTTGTGGGAGAAAGATACCTGCGAGCTTTTCCCTTGCTATCCAAGGAAGTGCTCAGCCACTGTAGGCGAAGGTTGGGTATGTGCGGATTACTCAAGTTCTCTGTTTGAGCCTTTGAGGGCTATGCAGGTAGGGGAGGGGGAGCAGCTGAAGAACCCCACTTGTGTGCACTCTGGGCTACCCCAATGGGGACTAGGAGGGAGTGTCAGGCCACTGGATTAATGCTGTTTTGTGGGGAAGACACAGAAGAGTTTACACTGGGAGTGCGAGGTTACCCTGTCAACAAGCCCCATCTGGCTTCTTGCCTTAGCCTCGGGCAGTTTGCCTTCTGAGAGTTTGCCTCTGGGGCCTGTCCCTTCCCATGCTGGCTAGAAAGCAGACTGCCTGCAAGGGCTGAGTTCCTGGGATGGTAGCTGGAACTGCTCACGTCTTTAGTTTTTCCCCTGCATTACTCCAGGTGGGCTTTGTCAGAGCACGGCTGTGGGTGAGGAAGTTTCCCATGAAGGATCAGAGCCTTGCGAGGCTCAAGTGACCCTCCAGGTCTGTGGCAGGAGCACAGAACATCTAAATTCCTCACCTTTCCTACTGCGGCTGGAGGTTGCCAGTGGTCTGTGGTGATCTAGGCAAGGGTCTAGCTAGTTTCAGTCTAGGTTAATGAATTTTTCTCTTTTTTGCACTGTGGTTATTATCACTTATTTGATGAATCATGGGACCCGCAGTTGGTCCTGTTCCTCTCTGCGTGCTGCAGAAACTCTATCTTGGCTCGCTTCATGGGAGAAACACACTCTAGCTGTCTCATGTCAGCCATCTTCATCCTCACTCAGGAATTTTAACTGGAGAAGAGGGAGGCAGAAGAATACTTCTTCAGAATGATGTGATGTGAGAAAGACTCCATTGGCCATGGGTGGTTTTGAAGATGGAAAGAGACCACGAGGCAAGAAATGCATAAAGCCTCAGGATTGTAGATGGCAGAAAAACTAATTCTCTCTAGAGCTTCCAGAAAACAACATAATCCTGTCGACACCTTGATTTTAGCACAGTGGAACTCATTTTGGACTTTTGCATATAGAATGAGGGGATAATAAATTTGTGTCAAGTCACCGACTCTATGGTAATTTGTTACGGCAGCAATAGGAAACTAATATTCCACATTAACAGAATTTTTAAAAATTATATAATCCCCTTAGTAGATGCAGGAGAAGCAATTGCCAAAACTCAATATTTATTTAAAACAAAGCAAAAACACTTGTTTTTAAACCAGGAATAAAAATAGTAGACTTTAAGGCAAAACAACAAGATCAAGTTAAAAAGGAGGGATTGAATGATGATAAAAGCATCAATCTACCAGAAGATATAAATTCTAAATTTATATGCAACCAATAATACAGTCTTCGAAAAGCAAAAACTGGCAGACATAAAAGGAAAAGGAAATAAGTTTATAAGACCAGTGGTTTGATTTTAGTACGCCTTTCTCAGTAACATTTAGAAACAGCAGATAAAACATAAGATGTAAAAGATTTGAGAAGCAAGATTAACAAACTAGAATTAATGGGCATATAAGAAACATTCCACTCTCACATTTCAAAATATGCCTTTCTTTAAGTACAAGTGAAACTAATATTGAACATATGCTGAGGCATAAGGAAATACTTAACAAATTTAAACAATTAAGATAATATAGGCCCTGACAAGAGTAGAGTTAAGCTAAAAACAAATTTTAAAGATTTTTAAAAAATACCGAAATGTTTGAAAATTAGACAATGCATTCGTAAATATAGATGGGTGAAAAAAAACACAATTGAAATTAGCATTTTGAGCTGAATAGAATGAAAATACGACAGCTTTTGAAAAGGAAAAGGTTGAGGAGATAAATGATTTAAATATGTATCTTAAAAAGTTAGGTAAGAAAGAGCAAATTAAACCCAAAGAAAATAAAAGGAAGATAAAAAGAGCAGAAATGAATGATTTAGAAAATGAAAGTGTGGTAGAGAAAACAACAAAGTCAAAAATTTGTTCTTTAAAAAGACTCATAAAATGGATTAAACCCTTGACAAGAATGGCCAGTTAAAAAAGTAAAGGTATAAATTGCCAATATCAAGAATAAAAAACAGATCAGTACAAATCTTACACACATTAACATGTCACTAAGACGTGAGCAACTCTTTGCCAATAAATATAAACACTTAACTATGATTAACAAATTCCTTTAAAAACACAGCATACCAAAATAGGCAAGAGAAGAAATAGAAAATCTGAAGAGTCCTATATGAAAACAAACTGATCCCTAGTTTAAAAACTTCCTATAAAGAAGATACAAGTTTCAGATGACTTCACCATTGAATGTTTCCAGAAATAAGCCCACACAATTTTTTCAGAGAATGATAAAAGGGGAAACAGTTCTCTTTACATTTTATAATGCCAGCATAACCTTGATACCAAATCTAACTAGGATATTTTACAAACAGAAATTACAGATGCTCTTATGAACCTAGATGTAAAACTTCTAAAAAAATTATTATCAAATTAAATCCAATGATATATAAAGTGATACTATATTATAACCAAGTTGAGTTTATTCCAGGCATGCAAATTTTGGTTAACATAATTCTCAGTGGGTGAACTATTGAACACTTTTATCTTGAGACTGGAAGTAAGAAAAGGATACCCATTATCGTTAGCACTTCTACCTAGCCCAATAAGACCAGGAAAAGAAATAAAAGGTAGAATGATTAGCAAAAAAATTATTTACAGGCAACACGATTCTGGGTGTAGAAAATCCAAAAAGATGTCCCTGTAATCTATTAGAATCAATAAGTAAATTTAGTAAGATCCCTGGATACAAGGTCAACGTGCAACAGTAATTAGATTTCTATTCATCAGAAAGAAGCAATTAGAAAATAAACTTAAAAACTGATACCATTTACCACATCAACAAAAACACACCTGTAAATACCTAGAAATATGTCTAACAAAATGTATGCAAGACTCGACAAAAATCTACCCAAGCATCATTGGCTTATTTTTTCATAGAATTATTTAAAGCAACACGCAGACATGACATTGTAACTATTTACTCAGTTCGTGAGTAAATCAGTGGGTGGATGAACAAAAGAGTGATGATGAAATAAGCAGAGATATCGTTTCTGGAATTAGCACCTGCTTTTACACGGAGAGTCAGGTAAAGAAGGGCACTAATTTGCAGACAGGAACTGGCACGCCGAAGGTAAACGTTATTTGTTTTACATTTCTTTTCCTTGGTTTATACTGTGTTGGTTTGTACTGGCAAAACTAGTTTGGCTTGTGTGGATTTGTTGCCAGTTACTAGTTTAAGACCCGAGATATCTATTTTTAAAATTTATTTTATTGTAAAGATGTGGGGTACAGCTCAGGGTTAAGTATACAAATGTTGATTATGCCGGTACCCCTGTTGATGAGGAGATATTTTTAAAATGTAACCCAATGGACTAAATAATGGATGATTAAGAAGATGCCAAAGCTTAGGAACGCTGCTGAGGTCGCGTCCTCAAAGGTCACCTCTCGGCTGCTGATTGACAAGTTAACTCCTCTCTTTTTTTTAATTTTAAAGATGTGGGGTACAATTCAGGAGTGGGTATACAAGTGGTCATCGTACAGGCAAAGTCTGGGCCTCCCTTTGTTCCCCACTTTGCCTGGTTTGCGATCAGGGACCCTTATTGACGTTGTGTCCGCCCTCCCTACCCAGGCAGTGTCCCGCTGCTGCCAATCCCTTTCTTCCAGTCTTATGGTGAATGTTCAGGGCCCGCTTCTGAGTGAGAACATGTGGTACTCCGTTCTTTGTTTCTGCGATAGATCGCTGAGTATGATAGACTCCAAATCCGTCCAAGTGGCTGCGAAGTCCATACGTCTGTCCTTCTTTATGGCTGTGTAATATTCCATCGTGTATATGTACCACAGGTTTTTATCCAGTCCAGTTTCGATGGGCAGCACAGTCGGTTCCGTGTTTTTGCGATCGTGAATAGTGCTGCCATAAACATACGTGCGCAGGTATGTTTTTTGTAGAATGATTTGAGTTCCTCCGGGTATATTCCCAGTAGGGGACTGCTGGGTCATATGGAAGATCAATGTCTAGTTCTTTTAAAAATCTCCACACTGTTTTCCAAAGCGGTTGCATCTGCCAAGCATTATTAAGAGAAAGTGGGAGTTTGCTTCCTCTAGAGTGGAGATGGGAAAGGAAGAACATGACTGGAATCTACCAGATAGATGTCTGACACATCAATATTAGGCGTTTATGTTATTACGGCCACGTAAATACCGACATAGAGATTCTGTAATTCTATTTGTCTTTTTTTGTACACATTTTACTTATGGAGCCAACATTTGCCTAAATTCCTGCATACCTTTCCCCAAATAACCCTCTGAGCCCCTTGATGACACTATAAACTTCCCTCAATAATGTCAGCTGCATCGGATAAATGCTTTACCGGGCCCACTGATTTTTTTCCTATGACACACCTCCTGGACAGATCTGTCCTGCTCCTGTCTGGACGGTGTTCACCCCGCTCACTGCACAGTCGTTCTCCAGACATATCCCATGACCATCCTCCTAGGAATTCCATTTGTCTCTCCTTCGTGCAGGAGCTTCCTGGTCTCAAGCTTCCTCTTTCTTGGGAGGAGTACTCACAGAAAGGGCTCCGTTTCTGAAGGTTCTTATTCCACGCTCACCCTTGATCGAGGCTGGAACTGAAGACAGAACTCCAGGTTGGAAATCACTTCCCTGCAGAATGTTGAAGGTCACGGCTCCGCTGTTTTTCTCACTTCCAGCCCTGCTAGGGTGAAGCCACTCTGATTCCTGATCCTTGGAAGGGGATTCGCTTTATTTCTTCTCTGGAGGAGCTGTTTGCCTCTAGTTCCCTGAGATTCACAATCCCAAGCCTCGCAACAGGACTGCTTTCGTTCATTGCTCTGTGAGTGTCCCACAATCCTGGGAAATTTAATGGAGTGATGTCTTGAATAACTTGACCCCCAGCTGATTCTGGCACGAACTAGGCACTAAGACAATGTTTGCCAGTATTCTCATTCTCTTCCTGCAACCCTTTAAAAAATCAATTAATTTATTTATTATAAAGATGTGGGGTACAATTCAGGGCTAGGGATATAAATATTAGTCATGCAGGTACCCTTGTTGATGAGGTATGCCCCTCCCTCCCCTAGCAGTTTCCCTCAACTGCCAATCCCACACCCCGCCCCCAGGCAGTTTCCCACTACTGCCAATCGCTTTCTTATAGCATTATAATTGTTCAAGGTCACCTTATGAATGAGAACACATGGAATTCAGTTCTTTGTTTCTGTAATAAATCACTGAGTACGATCGACTCCAAATCCATCCAAGTTGCTGCAAAGTCCATATATTTGTCCTTCTTTATGGCTGCATAATATCCCATTGTGTATATGTACCACATTTTTTTTTTTTATCCAGTCCAGCTTCGATGGACAACATGGTTGGTTCGATGTTTTTGCTATTGTGAATAGAGCTGCAACAAACATACATGTGCAGGTATCTTTGTCGTCGAATAATTTGAGTTCCTCCGGGTATATTCCTGATAGGGGAATTGCTGGTTCCTGCAGCTCTTATAGGTCAGACATTTGCGTCAAGTCTGGGGATCTTTGGACATCTTCCCATTTTTAAGACTGAGATACTAAAATGCTGTATTTGTTGTTTGTGGCTGTGTAACAAATTGCCCCCAAATTCAGCATCTTTAAACAATAAGCTCTTATGACCTCACAGCTTTTCAGAGTCAGGAATTTAAGAATGGCTTAAGTGGGTAGTGCTGGCTCAGGGGGTCTTTCACAAGTTTCCAGTCAAGAAGTTGGCTAGAGCTGGGGGCAGTGGCCCGTAACCCCAGCACTTTGGGAGGCTGAGGGGAGAGGATTGCCGAGCCCAGCCTGGGCAGCATGGCGAGACCTCGTCTCCACAATAAATCAAAAAATTAGCTGGGCGTGGTGGTGCACGCCTGTAGTTCTGGCTACTTGGAAGGCAGAAGGATCGCCTGAGCCCAGCAGGTGGAGGCTGCAGTGGCCGGGAGCGTGCCACTGCACTTCAGCCAGGGCGACAGTGAGACTCCAACTCAAAAAAAAAAAGAAGAAGTTGGCCAGGACTGCAGAATACACAGAAGCTGCTGCTTGCAAGACAGCTCCCTCACATGGCTCTGGGCAGGGCGGCTGAGTTTCTCAGTTACGTGGGCCTCTCCAGATAGCTTGAGCGTCGTTACAACATGGCAGCTGGCTTTGCCAAAAGCAAGTGGTCTGAGAGAGAATGAGGACGAAGGAAGCCTTTTATGTTCTAGTCTTGAGTGCCACACGCTGTTCTTTCTGCTGCATTCTACTGGTGAGAAGAGTTACTAAGTATTGCGCCAACTAAGAGGTTGGGAATTAGGCTCTACCTCTTGAAGGTAGGAGCCCCAAATACTTCATGGCCATTTTTCTTTTATTTTGAAAACATTTTTTATTTTAAAGATGTGGGATGCAATTCAGGGTTAGGTATACGAATGTTCATTATGCAGGTACCCTTGTTGATGAGGGGTGCCCACCCCCTGGCAGTTTCCCTCAACTGGCAATCCCACCCCCCTCCCCTGGCAGTTTCCCACTACTGCCAATCCCTTTCTTATAGTCTAATGATCATTGTTCAGGGTCCACTTATGAGTGAGAACATGTGGTACTCTGTTCTTTGTTTCTGTGATAGATCACTCAATATTATAGACTCTAAATTCATCCAAGTTGCTGCAAGGTATGGCCATTTTTCAAACCACCACAAATGCCATTTGTAAACTCTCTCTCTGTCTCTGTCTTTCTGTGTCTCTGTCTCTCTCTCTCTCTCTGTCTCTCTGATGCTGTCTCTCTCTGTCTGTCTCTCTCTCTGTCTCTGTCACTCTCTCTGTCTCTGTCTGACTCTCTCTCTCTCTCTCTCTCTGTGTGCGTGCACGCGTGTGTGTGTGTGTGTGTGTGTGTGTGTGTGTGTGTAGGGAGTGTCAGCTTTCCAGAGGTGGTCATGTGGGGTGCTGGTCCTTTTGCTGGGGTGCTGCTCACAGAGGGAACCCGCAGACCTTTTTGTTTGGGTTGACCAGTTTTCTCAGAGAGGAGTCCTCCAGTTTTTGCTTGGACATTAAAAGCCAGACAGTCAGGTTTGCGGAGTGAAGTGACATTATGGCTTGAGGTGGTCTCACCATTCAGTATGCAGATCACACTTCTGGAAATCGTTCATTAGTTTTTTTTCACGTTGCTTCCAGGGTCGGTTTACAGGCTGTCTTGGGGTGGAGAGTCTCTTCTCACCTCGTTTGGGGCCCCCTTCCTTGTTGAGGCATATAGCATCTGTCCAGTCCCAGAGCCCCAGGCTAGAGCCAGGTTTTGTGCGGGTGACTCAGGGCTTCTGCCATACGGTGGTGCTGGGATACGACAGAAAAGCTGGCCGAGCCGGTGGGGGGCTGGCTTGGCTGCTCTGATTTAAGGCAGTTCCGTGGACAGGAAGGCTTTTACTGGAGGTGCTCGTGGTGTGGTGGGATCCTCGTCCCCAAGGAGATTCTGGGAGAGGCGTGTTGGAGAGGAGGTTTCCGTACTGAAATCTGCGGCTGCTGTGATTTTAAGAGGGGCGTGGGACCCTTGAGTTCCTTAGGAGACCAACCACATCTGTAGTGTCCCCGTAGTGCTGACGGTGACCTTGATGTGGTGGTGGCGGCAGCTAACACTGAGTGCCTGTACCAGGGACTTTCCTAGTCATGACCTGTCATCCCAGCACTTTGGGAGGCCGAGGCGAGAGGACTGCCTGAGCCTGTGGGTTCGAGACCAGCCCGGGCAACTTGGTGAGACCTCGTCTCTACAATAAATAAAAAAAATGAGCCAGGCGTGGTGGCACGTGCCTGTGGCTTCAGCTACTTGGAAGGCTGAGGTGGGAGGATCGCCTGAGCCCAGCAGGTCGAGGCTGCAGTGGCCGGGAGTGTGCCACTGCCCTCCAGCCTGGGCGACAGGTGAGACTCCGACTCAAAAAAATAAGAAGAAGCCTACGTAGTAGATGCCATGATTACCCCTAATTTACCGATGAGGAAACAAAGGCGGGGAGCTTCAGTAACTTGCCGGTGTCGGTCGGGAGTTGGCAGAGCTGGGCTGGGACCCGGTGGCCAACTCCAGGGCATGCTCCTGACCGTCACCCACTCCTGTTTGCTTTGATCAGGGTCTGAGCTGCAGGCACCCCCAGGACTCTGCGAAGCAGGCCCCCCCTGTAATCCGCTAGGCTTCCCTGAGTCTAATCAATGTTTAGAGAGGGAAACTTGGGCTTCCACCAGACATTAATGGCTTCTGAGTGTGAGAGACAGCTTTCAGTCAATCAAGGACCAGTGACTAAGAGGCTGTCCTTCCAGAAAGAGGCCATTCGCTTCTTTTTAAAACAGATTTTAACACTCTAGTTGAGTTTTAAAAATGTCAAGGGGAGCTTTTACCGCCAGAGCGGACGCCCTCCCACGAGCAGGTTAACGTGTTCCCTCCACTGTGCTTCTCCTGGGAGATGGGGATGGGGCTCTGATACTTAGAAAACGGATGCCAGAGGGTTCATGGTGCCCACGCCTGCCCAGTCCCCAGGGCGGGGCTGTCACAAAGGCTGCCTACAAGTCTCCAAGGGCCTCTCGCATCTTGGCTTCATCAACTTTGGATAACGGAATAGAATGATCAGCCTTGATTTCCAGGTCTTCTTGGTGTTCTCACACATGCAAATCCACACAGAAACCTGCGATCCCTCACAGAAGCAGAGAACAGAGCACCATCTGTTCTCACTCATAAGCAGACCCTGGACATTTCCCATAATACTATAAGAAAGGAGTTGGCAGTAGCGGGACCCTGTTGGGGGTGGGGACACAACATTGACAAGGGTACCTGATCTCAAACCAGGCTAAGTGGGGACCAAAGGGAGGCCCAAACTTTACCTGTACGATGCCCACTTGTATACCCATCCTGAATTGAACCCCACATCTTCAAAATAAAAAAATATATAAAATAAAATAAATACGTAAAAATAAATGCATCATTTTTATAAATAAAAAAAAAAGAAACCGGTGATCCCACAGTCGTTTTGTTTTATATTAAGCCTTATCCCTGGCTTCCCTCTCCAGCGACCTTTACCCACGGGGAGTTACAGGGTTCCCACTCCCAAGATTTGCATCTCATCGGTCATACAGCCCACTGTCCTCACACTCACAGCTTTGGCTGCCACGCTGACCTCATGCCACCAGGAGGGGTGTGTCACCGCCTCGAAGTCAGGATGAAGTGACGGCTGATGCCTTGTGTCATGGAGGCAGTCAGTCATTCCCCCTGATGGAAACAAAGCGACCTCAGCACGGGTGTGGTTGGGCGGATTCTCCCCAAGAAGAAGGGAACGCCTGCCATCGACCGGTGACCCAAGCCCAAACACACCATGAGCACTCCCAGCCAGGTGGCAACTTCTCTTCCTGTAAATATACTTTCCCGGGGGGCAAAGCAGCTCACTGCCGTGACTATGCTTTTTCTCAGCTGAGCAAATGACCGTCTAGGATGCTGTAACGCAACGTGCCTTGTTGGTCAATAGCTGTGCAAATAACCTGGTGTTTCATTTAGGAAATGACAGGGCAATGCTCACTCCCCAAATCTGCCGATCGCTTATTCTAAATGCAAGGTGCTGTTCGATCATGGAGATAAAAGAGCTCACGAGTTCATCTGGGCTCCCTGGAGTGATAGGCCTGCGTGTATTCCTGTGCTCCGAGTTGAGTGGAATATATCTTGGAGGGGGATTCTTCTCCCCAGACTTGGGGCCATTGGAGGTCTCCGGCACATCCTGGGACTTAGGGCTTGGGATCTGGCTGGCTGTCGGTCCGTGGGCTGGCTTGCTGGAGGCCAGTGCGCTCCACTGGTCTGAATAACCTTCTTGCTGTCTCGGTTGCCTAAACTTTAAGACAGGATTGGCGAACACATGGCACGCCTCACCCTTCAACCCAATGTCGTTGCCTCACTAGCTCATCAGAACATTCTTCTCTACGGAGCCCAGAGGTGACCTCAGAATCCTTCTAAACGTAGCGCTCCAGGCAGCAATGGCCAGCCTGGCTTACGTGGAGAGATGGAGTCTGTCTGTGGCCCCTGTCCAGGTGGCCTTCTCACCCTCAAGCCTTCAGAGCATGGCTTTGTCGCCAGACACACCAAGCACCTCCCAGCTCTCGGTCTTTTTTGCACCTTGCCCTGCTGGTGCGTCTCTTCAGAGGCTCAGCCCTGAGGACTAGACTCAGACTTCACTCAAAATGGTGAAGCTTGAGGCTTGCTTTGCTTTGTCCTAAAGGCAGTCCCACGTGCTCAGGCTTTGCCGGTAAAAAAAAAAAAATCTTTATGCTTTTAAGTCCTAAATAACCACATTTGCCACCCGACAGAGCAGGCCCTTCTGGGGTTTTAGACGTTTTCCCGTGGGAAGGTTAGTTAGTTGGTCTCTGTTTGGGTGGGTGAGTGGGAGCGGGATCAGCAGACGCCCTTAGCTACACTCGAGGGTCACTCCGGGTGAAACAGAAGCATCGAGTTTGGGTTCTATAACCTTCTTAAAACAGGGTCATGGGGACAATCTGAAGTAGGAACCAGACCAGACCAAGGAAGGAAAATTCTATACAACTGTTCATGGTTGAAGAGTTCCTGGCTGCTTTCTGCCACCCACCTACCCACCTTCCTGGGCAAGGTGGCCATCTTCCTCTTGTCAAGCTGAAGTCCCACGTTCAGGTCACCACCGGAAGAGCAAGTATGTGTTTCCTCCTTTATTATTTTTATTTATTTATTTTTCCAGTCAGAGTCTCACTCTGTTGCCCGGCTGGAGCGCAGTGGCACGCTCACGGCCACTGCAGCCTCGACCTGCTGGGCTCAGGCGATCCTTCCGCCTCAGCCTTCCAAGTAGCTGAGACTTTAACACTCTTGTTGAGCTTTAAAAATGTCAAGGGGAGCTTTTACTGCCAGAGTGGACGCCCTCCCACGAGCAGGTTAACGTGTTCTCTCCACTGTGCTTCTCCTGGGAGATGGGGACGGGGCTCTGATACTTAGAAAACGGATGCCAGAGGGTTCATGGTGCCCACGCCTGCCCAGTCCCCAGGGCGGGGCTGTCACAAAGGCTGTCCAAGGGCCTCTCGCATCTTGGCCTCATCAACTTTGGATAACGGAATAGAATGATCAGCCTTGATTTCCAGGTCTGCTTGGTGTTCTCACACATGCAAATCCACATAGAAACCTGTGATCTCTCACAGAAGCAGAGAACAGAGCACCATCTGTTCTCACTCATAAGCAGACCCTGGACATTTCCCATAATACTATAAGAAAGGAATTGGCAGTAGCGGGACCCTGTTGGGGGTGGGGACACAACATTGACAAGGGTACCTGATCTCAAACCAGGCTAAGTGGGGACCAAAGGCGATCCTTCCGCTTCAGCCTTCCAAGTAGCTGGAACCACGAGTGCACCACACCGTGCAGAGCTATTTGTTTATTTATTGTAGAGACGAGGTCTCGCCATGTTGCTCAGGCTGGTCTCGAACTCCTGAGCTCAGGCAGTCCTCTTGCGTCTGCCTCCCAAAGTGCTGGGATAACAGGCGTGGGCCACCCCACCGGCGTGTGTCTTCCTTCAGAACTTAATCACTAAGTGTGGGCAGCCTTGGTAGAGGGCCCCTTGCTTCCTTGTAGAGCACCATCAGCTGCCTCCCCAGCCTTCTCCAGGGTGGTTGCCTTTCTCCTCCGAGAGAACCTTGGACTCTCCTTAAAGGCCGGGCAGTGGTGTCCAGAGACGGGCAAGAGGCACAGAGCCAGCCCTGTTGAAACGGGAGTGCCCCTGACAGATGCTCGGTGAATGGCTACCGTCTGCCGAGTGTGGCGCTTCCTGGGCTCCACCCTCCAATCCCCGCTCAGTTCCCCCAACGAAACACTTGCCAGACCCTTGCCGAACCCTCCCTTGTGCCAAGGAGAACACAGTGTGTGTGCTCAAGGAATTCACAAGCTAGGGGCAGAACCTCCCAGCACCTTCTCAATCCCAGAATCACATAGAGAGTGCCGGGTAAACAGATGAGGGATAAGTGCGACGTGGACACAGAGGATGGGCAGCTGATTCTCCAAGGGGCTGGGCAGAGGGAGGGCTGGGCAGGTCTGGCAGAGGGTGGGCTGGCCCAGCCCACAAGGCCAGGCTGGGCGTCTCCAGCAGAACGGGGAGAGGTATGCGGCTAGGAGGGGCGGCATGTTTAAGGCGTGCTGGCAGGAGTGCAGGACCTGCCTGGTGTCACGTGGTTGGTTATTCCAAGGGGCTCTCGGAGAGTCCTGAGAGACAAGCAGTGTGAGGCCAGGGGGCTCTGTGCCTCGTCCCTGAGCAGAGGGGAGCCCACACGGACGGATCCTTCTGGCTGTTGTGTCGAGGCTGCCCGGGGTGGCGGGGACAAGGAGCCAAGAGGATGTAGGGAAGAAGCTGCCTCCCGTCAAATGAGTCCGCCACGCCTCGAAGGTACCTTGGAGGACATGTTCCTCCCATATGGAAGCAGCCAAACCAGGCGCCTCAGCCCGTTCCTTCTCCACCCCGTGTCACCAAACCTCACCAGTGATCACTGGATCCCAGATGGCTCTGGGTGTGCGGCCTCCACTTCCAGAACCTTCGCCCCATCTTTCCCGAATCCTCAACAGCATGGCTGAATCAACATGGATAGCAGATGTAGGGGGCTGCCCAGACCTCCCTTCCGGAAAGGCCTTGCTGATTAGTTGCAAGGAGCGCAGGCAGCTGAGTCTTTGGCTGTCAGCACCGCCAGGGCTGACTGAGCTTCTGAACTAGCCCCTGGTGAAAGGACAGACCAAGAGCTGGAAGCCATTTTTCATCTTGTTCTCAAACCCTGACGCCGTAATGAGAAAGTAGAAGCTATGTCTTGGAGAAATGCACACTTTGGGTAAAGATGAACCTTGCCGACTTTGTCTTTTCAGAAACAGACTTCCTGGTGCCAGGCATTTTGTAAAGGGGGTTTACAAGGCCTCAGACTTTACCATTGGGCAAAAGTTATGCTAATCACGAACGTTATGCAGACCACAGGACTTGGGGGCTCAGAGGCGGGAGTGGGTGGGGATTCAGTCTTCCAGTAACTTGGGCTCTGTCTGCGGGAAGTCAGGGATCCCCTGAGCTGGGAGCTGTCCGCTGGGAATGCATAGGAGATAAGGGGAAGTGTACCTTTCATTAGCTCTAAGGAATGTTATTCAGGAATGCATAGTAGAATCCTTATCATGCCCTTCTCTAGGGGCTGTGATCATGTGGGCGGACATTAGGGGTTCTCTGTGTCACAGGATCTTCGCAGGTGGTTGATAAGGATGTCACGGCAGTCACGCCTACGTGATTGCAGCATCTCCAAGGAAAGAATTGAAACCAGAGCTTGAGGAGGCTACGAGGCCACACTCACCTAGAGTGTAGGCCTGCTTCCTGTCTGTGGGAAGTGAATGCTTCTTTTTTGTTTTTGAGCTGGAGTCTCACTTCGATGCCCAGGCTGGAGTGCAGTGGCACACTCACGGCCACTCCAGCATTGACCTGCTGGGCTCCGGCAATCCTTCCGCCTCAGCCTTCCAAGTAGCTGGAACTACAGGGGCGCGCTACCACGCCCGGCTAATTTCTGATTGATTGTAGAGACGAGGTCTTGCCAAGTTGACCAGGCTGGCCTCAAACCCGTGGGCTCAGACAGTCCACTCGCCTCGGCCTCCCAAAGTGCTGGGATTACCGGCTGAGTCACTGAGCCCGGCCATGAACGTTTCTTAAATAAATCTTTTCTCTTTCACCTCTTGGTGTGTTGCAATTCTTTGCATTACTCGGATCCCTGGGTTGCCAGAGCGCCCCTCCGGCAGGCCGACTCCAGCGGGGCTGTGCCTCCTCTCGCTTCTCCGTTCACCCATCCACCCTCACCCTGTCCGTGCCCTAACAGCTGGCATGGTCATTCCTCCAGGGCCTGGCTACTTCTGCACAGCACAGGAACCTTCCATGAACCCTCTTTGCTCTGGAACTCCCAGTTGGGTTGGCCGGGACTTGGCCAGATTCGTGCCCTGTCTGAGGTTGTTTCTGACAGTCCTCCCTTGGCTCTCTGCCATCTTCCTCAGATGCCCCCCGACCCCCAGCGCACTGTCTGCTTTCCTAACTGCACCTCGGCACCTGCTTCCCAGGGAAACCTACCTCTCAGGCTTCCCATGGCGCTGCTGAACACGTGACCAGGCCTGCCGGCTCTTGGCCCAGGAGGACAGCAGGGATCACCTGGGAGCCACGGATGTGGAGAATCGGGCTTCGAGGCAGGGCTGCACCTCGGGCCCTGCCCCGTCTCCCATGTGGCTGTGGTACCAAGAGCCACCCTCATACTACCACCCAGGAGTGAGGACTGGGCACCTTCGGAGAAGAGGGACACTGGGCTTCTTCCTGATTCTCTGTTAAGGCCAGTCTTTGTTGAAGACTCTCTTCTTCCCCAGAGCCTGACACCCGTTATCCCTTCTCCAGAGACGGTGAGCTTCTTCCGGGAGGATTTTGTGGACACCCTGTGTCAGCACGGCCCGACTGTGCCAGGCTCACACAAGAGGCCAGCAGGGCTTCGTTTCAGCGCAGGTAGCGAACCCAGCAGTGCAGCCGAGAGAAGACGAGGGCCTGAGTCAGGGCAGCATCTGGGGACAGAGGCGGGGTAGGGTCGGGAGAGCAGGTCCCGTCCGTGGCAGGCGAGCCGGAAAGGACGGCCTCTGTCATCGAGGTGGCTGAAGGAGCCACTAGACCGCTGTGAGTCTGACTTAGGTTTCTGGTGATGCACATACCGAACCGGGGAACTAGGAGGAGTTGGGAGTGATGTGGGGGAGACAGATGACGGCAGTGCCGCGTCTCGCCTCGGAGATGCCTGCAGGACACCCACCAGAGGATGTCCCGGTTGAGTTTCCATGAACTCTGCTCACAAAATCAGAGAGAATTCGGCAACATTCTGTTGGGGGCTGCTGCTTTCGCTTCGGTCCCTCTGCTGGGCTTTCTCCAGTCCCTTGCCCTCAGGCAAGAGAGGAGCCAGCAGGGCCATCTGCTGGGACTCCGGGGGCAGCCTCTTAACGCAGCAGGCTCTTTAGATGTTCCACGGCAGGGCCCTTCAGATGTTCTGGAACTGACAACCCCGGCCGCCGCCTGCCGGCATCTGTTCACAGAGGCCCGGCATCACAGGCTCTGTGGACTGGAAGGGATGCTGGAGGTCATCCCTCCAGCCTCAGGCTGGGATCTGCAGACTGTCCTGGTGACTCGAGAGTTCCTCCTTCTTTGGTGCGTGGGCCATTCCTTCCGACGTCCCCCCATGCTCCGGGGTCTCGTTTTTTGGTGGGGCTAGCAGCGAGACACACGGTGAGGCCAGATTTGGGAACACAAGTTCCTGTTGTCCTCCACACGACAGCTTCGGGGATGGTCTCCATGGTTACAGCAGCTTCTCCGAGGGGGCTAGGTTGTCATTTCTGTGTGTCTCTCAATGTCTGATTTACGAAGAATCTGCTCAGGTAACCCGCTGGAAAGTTTCCGTGTGTATACGAATATTGAGAATCATCTATTTATACACACAGGTACACATTCAAAACAAAAAGCAGGCTGAAAGGCATTTTTGGGACTTTTTCTTTTCCTTCCGTTATAAAAAGAAATTAGGATTGACTTAAAAAATTTCACGTTAAACAAGATTCGACGCAAGCAACAGTGTGCTCTTCAAAGGCACACGGACCACGGCGGGGCAGGGCTAACCTACTTATGTTTTCTTTCATGTGAAACAGCTATTTGCCTGACGTCGCATTTGCATCTCGCCATCACATGCAGATGGCTGGGACACTGACTTTTTTTCCCCTAGGGCTCCCTTTGAACATGGAAGTGTTTTCTCCCTTCCCTCTGCTCCCCCCACCTTGTGAGAGCTGTGAGAAGAACGAATGGATCATTACCTTGCAGGATAAAAATGAATATAAATTTTATTGAAAAACAACACCAGCAACACTGTGGGGAGACCGTCGTCCGCCGCTGGCCAACACAACTCCACGCACGCTTTGCGAGGAGGCAGAACCTCTCAGCCCTTCCGACAACTTACACCAAGTGAAAAGAAAGTACAGGCCTCAGAGAAGCTGACGTGGGCCACCGAGGCACAGCACACCTGGCCTTTGGAGACTCTTCCAACAGAGAATGAATGACACGGCCGTGCTGTGAGCCCTCTGCTTGCCGTGGGCGATCCAGCGTTATCTCGAGAATGAAACAGTTTGGAGAGAACTAGACCTTCCGGCGAGCAAGCTGGGTGTCTAGAACTCCAGGCCGCCGGGAAAAAAAAATCTCCTATTTCTCATGTCCTTTGCAAAGAGGATTTCCCCAACTTTCTCGGCAACTTGCCCTTCCTGCTGAAGCACAGGAAATAGTTCTATATGTCTAGCCTAAATCCTTTATGCTTCAGTTGATTATTTCCTTTTAATCTCAGCAGGCTGCGAGGAGTCTGTCTTGGTGGGGCAATGATCACGGTCAGATTGAAACGGAGTCCAGCTGTGCAGATGGCACTTCTGAAACGAGCTGAAAAGAAGTTAATTGCAGGGGTGGTGGGAGCCCCTGCGCCCTCCCCCTCCCCTGTATGTCACAGCCTCCTGCCCCTGGGGCTGCCAACCTGGGGCCTGCCATCCTGGGACTTCCCAGCCCATGCTCTCGGAGTGAGGTCAGTTTCCGTCCTTCACTGGCCCAGTGATGAGTGGAGCCAGCGGGTCCAGTCCCGCCTCCAGTGTTTCTGTTTCGAGGGGAGATTTCTGGGCCAAACCCTCCTGATATTCCTACCACCACGCCGGACGGTCTCCCAGGCACCCCTCACAGCTTGTGCGTGGCAAAACGTGCTCCGTGGACCCACGGGGAAGCGCCGAGAAGCCGGGAGAAAGCACCTGGCGATTTTAACATAAACACCTCACCGGGATTTTTCAAATTCTGCGCCACAGGCCGGTGATAGATCAGCCTGGCGGCGAGTGGCGCCAGCAGTTCTGCCTTTGGCCACCGGGCCGCGCCCGTGTCATTCCACCGGCGGCCGAGACCCGTCGGCCGGGGAACAAAGATGGGGATTTGAATAAAAGCCTTCAAAATGCAAACCCGAGTTTCTACCCTGAGCGGCATGCGTGTGAAAAGTCACGAAGATTAGATTTCATTTCATGTATTTTTACTTCAGTGGCGAGGAAGGCAGGTGAGCTTCTGGCTGCACCGACAGCCATCTCTGCCAAGGGGGTGCCTGGTTAACTGCGAAGGAGGGGCTTACGAGGCCCCCCGCTGGTGCTTTGCTTTGGGAGGCTGGGTCTCCCTCTCGGCTGCTGGGGACAGCTCCTCTGCAGACTCCAGGACGCAGGGATGGATGATGTTGCATATCAAAGGCATGTCTTTTAATAAAAGGTCTCCAGCAGGACTCGCGAGAAAGCCCGCGAGTGGCACGCGTCACAGAAGGCCCTTCCTATTTTGATGACACACAGTACGTTTCTTTCAGCCCGTAAAAGCAGAGATGTGTGCAAAGGCTGTTTTCAGGGTGTAAAAACTCCCGTTGTTTCCCTGGAGTGGCGCACAGCCGTCAGGCCTCCGGGGTCTTTGAGCATTTTTCAGGCGTGAGTGACACCGTGCAGGCTGGGTGGCCTGGGTGGCAGGGCTTGGCCAAGGGCGCTGGACCAGGCCACGGCCGCTCAGCCCCCCTCCAGGGGAAACGCTTCTCCTGCGTGAGGTCCCCCCTAGCTGGGAGGAGGATGTGCGCCCTTGGGAGCTGGCTCTGGGCCAGGCTTCTCCTGGGCGGACTTTTGGGGGAGGGACCCAAGGGGCACGATGGACTGAAGTGGCTGGAGCCGGGACCCACAGATGGTCCTGGGCGGGGCAGGCTGTGGCCACTGCTGGCCTCCCAGCCTGAGCTCTGGATGGAGAGCCGAGCTCTGGATGGAGATGCCCACCTCTGCGGCCCCGGGATCTAGCACCGTGCCTGCCACTTGTTGGATACACAGACGTGGGGGGGTGAAGCCGAGGAGGTGGCAGGCAGGTCCCGGCTGGCCCGGCTGTAGCTGAGCCTGGGGGCCTGAGGAGTGGCAGCGGGGGAGAGGTGCCAGGTGGTGCCGGCTCTCAGCGGTGGGAGGGGCACAAAGACCAGCAGGCCTGGGGAACTGGAGAGGCCGGGAGGCTGGTGGGACCACCCGAAGCGTGTCGGTGGGCTGGGATGCAGGGCCGCAGGCCTCTTGGTCCTCCCCTGACTGCCCTGGCTGGAGCCGGTCTGGCCTGTTGCCATGGCAATGCCAGCCCCAGGCGCTGCCGAGCCCCCCCCCACCCCCCGCGGCCCAGGCTTCTCAGGCTGGGTCTGAGCAAGCAGGGGGCTCTGAACTGTCCCCACACAAAGCAGGACCTGGGGGGTGGGGTCTCAGGGAGAGGGAGGGAGGGAGATGGGATATGGCTTTTTCTCAGGGCCAAGCACAAAAGCTGCCCCCATGCAGCATGGCCGAGGGCGGGAGGGGGTCTCCAACCCAGGCTTTGCTGGTGGACGCTTGGGGGACAGGCAGAGCCCTGTTGTGGCCGGGTCCCCTCGGCACCGCCACGTGCTACCGCTTGCTCACGGGCTCTCTGCCCAGGTCGTTCTTTTGGGCCCTCAACAGGGACGCGGAAGGGCCCGGCAGGCCTGTCGGGGCTCCCTGAGAGGGCGAGGCAGGGCCTGGAGGCACCCCGGGCCTTGGACTGAGCCGACCGCCCCGTTCGCGCCTCTGAGAGCCGAGGCAGAGGCCCTGGCCCTTAGACACAGGCTGCAGCACTGCCGAGGTGCCCCTCCGGCCCGCCCCCCACCAGCACACCCCGGGGTGGGGGGCACTGGCTGCTCTTTGCTTTGGAGTCTCCCCGCAGCTTTCTGGCTGTCACATTCCCGGCTACACCTGGGGCCTGTGGTAGGGCCATCAGCCTCCGGCCAGCTGTGGGTCGGCCAGCTTCCTCTCTGCACCGTCTCTCTAGGGCTCTTGAGAACAAGTAGCTCATGAACAGGCAGCAGGAAGGAGGTGGGCGGTCAGTCTGGGAGAGGGCACTGGTCCAACCCTCCCGCAGGGCCCGGAGCCGCCGGGAGCACCGAGAGGCCGCTGGTTCAAGGACGACTCCACCTTGCAAGTCCTGTCTCTCTTGGGCATGGAGGCGAACTCTCCAGGCGCTGCGTGGAGAGCCTTCCGCCTGGGCACACGCTCACTCCCCCACATCAACCTAGAACGACGACGACGACGACGGCAGTGATACGAGAGGGGCGTCTGGGCACTGGTGGACAGTTTACAATACCTTGGATTTACATAGCACCGTTTTCTTCTAAAGAACCCTGGCCTCTGTCCCCTGGGCCTCGGCCACGGCCGAGGGACGTCTTCGGAACCAAAGATCGCAGCTCCCGCGGCAGAGGAGGGAGACCGAGGCGGAGGCCTGGAAGGGACTTCATGCAGACTCGGTGGCGTCCAGGCTCTCCGCACGTCCCCGGGGCCCTCCCTGGGCACTTCGGGCCCTGGCCCTCCGGGAGGGCGTGGCCGGGGCCCTGGCCTCACTGGGCGTTCACCTTGTACTTCAGGATGTACGAGTAGAAGTTGTGGTTGGCGTTCTCCAGCACCATGACGTAGACCTCCTGGCAGCCGGCCGTGCTGCAGCTGCCCTCCCAGTAGCCTTCGGGGCTCAGGGTCAGGGGCCACGTGTCCTGGCCCTTCACCAGGACCTTGGCCATGCCGTGCAGCTTCAGCTTGAACGGGACGTTCCGGTTGGCGGGAAGCACGCCCGACAGAGGCTCCAGCAGTTCGTTGTCCTGCCCCCAGTTGCCGAAGCTCTCGGGGAACACCGGCCAGTTCACCTTGGCGTTGGCGCAGCACAGCAGGTAGTTGAAGACGAAGACGTAGTTGCCCGGCTCCTGCCTCTTCTTGACGAAGATCTTGAGCGCGAACTTGCCGGCCCGGGGCAGCTGCACCTTCAGCTCGGCCCGCTTCTCCCGCTGCAGCTGGAAGATGTAGCGCCGCTGGGTCTCCTCGGTGACGGGGCCGTCGTCGCCGTGCAGGGAGGCCAGGACGCTGACGCCCTCCTCCACGCCGAAGCTGACGGAGCAGCGCCCGTCCCGGGTGTGGATGATGGGGTCGGGGTGGGAGGGCTTCACGATGCCCATCTGCTCCGAGAACCAGCTGGGGCCCACGGGCTGGTGGAGCTCGGCCGGCAGCCGGACGCCCGTGTCCACGTAGTTGCACACGATCGTGTACTCCAGCACCGAGCTGTAGATGTCGGAGCCGCCCTTGGCAAAGATCTGCAGCTTGTGAGTGCCCGCCGTGGGGGGGTAGAGCTCCAGCTTCATCCCGTTCTTCCGGAGACTCAGCAGCCCGTGCTCCTGCTTGCCGTTGAGCATGAACATGAACAGCGTCGGGGCGCAGCTCTCGATGGTGACCGTGGCCTTCCCGTTCACTGCGGAGAGAGAGGTCAGGGTCGGGAGCCAGGCGCCGGTGTGTGCCGAAGGCCTGCCGTGGGCGGACACCTGGCTCTCTGGGGGAAAGCCCTGACCTGTGGCGGGGACCCTTCCTGTAGTGTAGAGACTCACACCGCAATCCACTTTAAGTGACCGGTATGGCGCCACTGGACACTCGAAGGGTTCCGCTCCTCTCGTGGGGTCTCTCCTTGAGAGAGCTGAATGCTAGCAGGTCTCAAGGAGCGCCCCCCGTTGCCCCCACTGGGTTCATGGCAGATGGAGCCTGCCTGATTCCGGAGGGGCTGGGGCGGGGAGAGCACCGTTTCCTCCGGGCCTCAGGTCTCGCTTTCGCACTGACCCTTCCGGCGTCCGTTCCTCCTAGCGCCAATGGCTGTCATCTCACCACGCGACCTTCAACGCCGGTTGGACGCTTCATACCGGATGGAGACGGTGCTCAGGGGACGCGGCGGGCGCTTTCTGGCTTCCCACCTCCTCCACCCCATGCTTCTCACATTGGGATGCCTTAGCTGTGTTTCTGGGACGGGACCTTGAAAGCCACTGCGCGCACAGAACGTGTTCCATCCTCCCTCTCTCTGCCTCTCCCCCTGGCCTGCAGTCTTGTCTTTCTCTGTCCTGGGTACAGATTTCAAAGGTCTCTGCCGCCCCTGAAGATTCACCTCCCCGGTCCTCTCTGGGTCCCAGGGCCACAAAAAGGAGCGGCGGCTTCTCTGAGAGCCTAGCCTGGCCTTCTTTTAGAAGCTGCCCCGGGCCCCAGCAGGCTCTCCTGCCTTGCCCAGAGATGGGCACCAGGGAAAGGGACGGGCATGCGACCCATGCTCAGGGGTGACCTTTGCCAGTCTGGGCGCAGATGCTGGGGGTGAGGGGGACAGGACTGGCCTGGGATGAGTGTCTAGGTCAGATTCCCGGCAAATCTGCACACAAGCACTCCATTCCACGCCAACTTCACCCCAGGGCCGGAGGAACCCCACACAGGCCCGTGGGACGGGGGGGAGCTCGGCCAGCCCCGTGCCTCTGCCTTCCTCTTGGGCTGCTCCATCTTGAAAGCTGTCCCCGCCTGCTCAGATGCTGCCAGTCCCCACCTGCCTTGCACTCCCTGAAGACTCCTCACAGCCTCCATCTGCCTCCGCTCGTTAGCTCTCTGCACCTGGCCTCTGCCCCCCCCCTCCAGAGTCTTCGAGACCCCCTAGCAGTGAGCCTCGCAGACCCTGGAGGCCTCATCCTCCCCTCCCTTTACAGAAAGGCCACCCACCACCCCAGGCAGCAGTCCCCGGGCTCCTCCTCACCACTTCCCCTAAGCCTCGCTGCAGTGTCTTGACCCGGACCCCTCAGGGAGGCTGGTCCCCGAGAGCCGCTCTCCCAGCCCTGGCCTCCTTCAGAGAACCCGTCGCTGGGGTGAGTGACTGTGTGAGCATCTCTGTGCGACGTCTGTCCTCCTTGCTGGGCGGTGGGCTTTCTGGGGAAGGGGCCAGCCTGTCTCGTGTCTTGCCACATTCTAGCGCCTGGTCCTGGTGCCTAGCCCAGAGGGTTCTTGCCTGAGGTGCGTTGGGTGAGTGCCAAGGCTTGGAACAGAGAGCTGGCAACCCCTCTGGGATCTCTAGGAGACCGCGACCTCTGCTGGTCCTCCCTCCCGCCTCCTCCCCTCACCTCTCCTTAGCTCTCTCTCCCAGGTCCCAAGAGCTCTCCATCTCTCCCCATCTGGGTGCCCCTCACCTCCCCTTCCTTTTTGCCCACCTCGGTTCCCCTCTTTCCCTCCCTTCCTGTCCCCCCCTTAGCACAGCTCGCTGCCACAGATAAGTATTCCTGAGCTATGCCTCACAAATACAGAACCCTGTTTTAGGTGACCGTGAATTAAGAAATCTGGCGTTGACATTTTCGTGTCTCTTACAAAGGCCAGCTCTTCTCAGGGACATCGGTTTAGTGTTGCGTGGCCTGGCTCGTTCTTTCCCGTGGTCAGTGGCCTCCTGACCCTGAACAGGCCCTCTGCCGGACGCAAGCACACAGAAGGCTCTCAATGTGGGCGACTCAGGCCACTCTTTTAGCGGCAGGAACTGCCAGGCGTTTGTGGTTTTGAAGCGTCCACAAGAACTCAGCAACCTGGTTAAGGAAACCATCGGGTAGTGGGGGGGGGGCAGTAAAGGCAGTTGGGATTCATCCGTGCTTCCTGGCAGCCCTGTCACCCTGTGGTGTGGGGTGGAGCTCCCCGGGGCTCTGGGACCACCCCCAGACACCTATCTAATCATCCCTGGGTGCCAGGCCTCCTGGTCCTGACAGATGGAGGCCCTGTGGTGGCAAAGACGAGGCTGACAGGCAGTCCTTGGCTGAGGCCGAAAGAGTGGGCCGACCTGACTGGCTGAGCCCTGCACAAGTGCTAGGAACCGGACAGGCATAAGAGACAGTTTTCTTTTTTTGAGTTGGAGTCTCACTCTGTCGCCCAGACTGGAGTGCAGTGGCACGTTCCCGGCCACCGCAGCCTCGACCTGCTGGGCTCCGGCGATCCTTCCGCCTCAGCCTTCCAAGTAGCCGGAACTACAGGCGCGCGCTACCACGTCCAGCTAATTTTTGATTTATTGTAGGGACGAGGCCTGGCCAAGTTGCCCAGGCGGGTCTCGAACCTGTGGGCTTAGGCAATCCACTCACCTCGGCCTCCTAAAGTGCTGGGATGACAGGCCGAGCCACCGAGCCCGGCCGAGTGACGGTTTTCTCAAGGAAACCTGCTTTCTCGTGACCACAGTTCTAGACCCCCAGGCTGGCCCCCCGCATGCCTGAGTGTGCAAACATCAGCACCATACCCTCCCGGAGGCAGGGTGGGGGAGCAAATGTCAGCCTGGGCAAGCCAAGTCAGATCACCGAGCTCAGTATCCTGCATGGCCCGGCCCTGGGAAGCTGGCTGGGAGAGGCTGGGCCCTGCCTCCTGGAGGGGCGGGTGCTGGACAGCCCAGGCCAAGCCATCGGTCCTTGGCCTAATCTAGGGATGCTTGAGTTTGGAGTCTGGGGGCTTGCTGTACCCCCTTCTCTCCTCTACTCTCCCTGCATGGGGCATGTCATATCTGCTCTCTCCCTCAGTGGCCACCTCCCTAAGGAAGCCTGCCCCACCCTGCCCTCGCCGGCTGCAGATACTGGCTCTGCTAGCCCATACATTCTCTCTGCCAGGAGCCTGGGAGGAGAACACAGCAGGCCAGGAGCTTGTGCCGGGCACCCGAGCTGGAGGCTGTGTGTCCAGGGCTGAGGCTATCCTTCTTCTGTGCGAGTTTAAAGGGACTCGCCCTACTCCGAGCCTCCAGTCCTGCCCCCATGGACAGGCCAGGCTGGTGTCTGGCCTCAGTGCAGGCCAACTGCAGCCTTCTGGAATATCCCCTCTATGGTGTGTGCTAGCGTGAGTTTCTGTTTCTGTGGCCGTGCCCTGTCTGATGCCTGATGCCTGGGCGGCCCCCGTGGCCCCTGCACACCCACACGCCTGCGTGGGCCTGGTGCCCAGCTCGTGGGCCGTTTGGAAGCCCTGGTGGGGCAGTCTTGGGTGGGCTGCGTCCCGCCACCGGCACCAGCGTGGCCACCTGCTGGAGCTCACCTGTCCTGATCATGGACATGTCCGGGTGGGCACTCAACATCCCCTTGTTGTAGAACTCGCTCTTGTGGTACATGTTGTTCTCGAACTGCCTCAGAGACTGAGCAGGTTTCAGCAGCTGCCAGTTCTTGTTGTCTGGAAAGTGGTCCTCGATGAACAGGGCGGGGTGGGTGAGGAAGTAGAACTCGTTGTAGCTGGAGCAGATGACATGCTGGTCAGCAGGGTGTCACCCAGCTCAGTGCACGGGGAGGCAGGCCCATGGCGGGGGGCATTTGGGGCCATTCTTTCAGCTTACACACCCCTAGGAGGGGTCCTGTCGACACCCCAAGTGGGAAGAGGTACTATCTCAGGGACACTGGAGCCTCCTCGGTGGATGCTTCCAGAAGCTGGAGCCAAGGCAGGGTCTGAGGCCCCTTCTTTTTTTTTTTTTTTGAGCTGGAGTCTCACTCTGTCGCCCAGACTGGAATGCAGTGGCCGCTCTCGGCCACTGCAGCCCTGACCTGCTGGGCTCCAGCGATCCTTCCGCCTCAGCCTTCCAAGTAGCTGGAACTACAGGCACGCGCGACCACGCCCGGCTGATTTTTTGATTTATTGTAGAGATGAGGTCTTGCCAAGTTGCCCAGGCGGGTCTCGAAGCCGCGGGCTCAGGCCATCCACTCACCTCAGCCACCCAAAGCGTGGGATTACAGGCCGAGCCACCGAGCCTGGCTCTGAGGCCCCTTCTAAGAGAAATCCACAGCCTGCAACTGTGGCCCGAAATCTCAGGGCCCTGGGGTGGCCGGGGGGCGGGCGAGGGACTCCCACTGCTCTCAAAGACAGAAATGTGAAGGCTCGAAAGGTGTGACCTGGGGACCAGGTGCCCAGCCGTGGAGTCATGGGAAGGCAGGTGGCAAACACTTGGGTTCCCCGCCTCTGCCCACCCCGGCTGGTCTCTGGGTCTGCGCAGGCGTGCTTTGGGGGCCGACGGGAGGACTGCCTCACAGGAAGGAGTGACAGGACTGAGACATGAAGGGGAGGCTTGCCCTGAGGTGGGGGGCTTCATCCGCCTGGCGGTGGGCGGGGGGGGGGGGCGGTGTCCAGAGCAAGGGCGGTCAAGGAGGTGTCTGTGAGGGCAGGAGCTGTGTATGCAGGAGGTGGGTGCACGTGGTTCATGTTTGTCCCGTGTGTGGGAGTGCCCAGACCGAAGCTGTGAAATCAGACAGAGAGCACACGCATTTTCTGAAGAAAAAGGGATGTGAACTGCTCATGGCCACGGTATCCACGAAGAATGCTGCACGTGGCCTCCGGTATAGGCCAGGCCTGGCCGGAGCCCGGGGGGACCGGAAGGCTCAGTCCCCTGCACCCCAGACACCCTGCCTCACTGTGGCCCGTGCTACCCTGCTCCACCAATAGCACCCCTTTCCACAAAACCACAGCCCTTTCCTCAGAGAGGTGACACGGTCTTACTCAGCTCAGAGACAAGGAGCCTGGTATCTGGCTAAGTGCTGAGAGAACATTCTGGTATCTGGGCATAGTGATACAGTCAAGGGCCAAAGGCCTAAAGGGACCCAGGCGACTGTTAAAGAAGTCTCTGAGTCCTGTCTTTCCTTTCCCATGGCCCGTGGGCAAACCCTAGAGGCTTTTTGCCTTCTGGTGAAGGAATCAGTCAGGTGACAAAAGGGCCCGGGTCCTCACGCCTGGCCTGGTGCTGGCTCCCTTCAGAGCTGGGAGGGAGAGCACGTCTCCTGGCTCCTACCCGTCCCACCAGGCCCTCCCCACCCAGGGCCTCAGGCCTCTTCCGCCTCCACCACCAGCTGCCCTGCAGGGCTGGGACTTGGACTCACAGGAAGGTGAATTTGGAGGTGGTGGTGTCCACCAGGCCGCTGCCCCAGGTGCTGTCCACCAGGTGCCATCTTCCCTCCAGGAACACAGCATTCCAGGCGTGGTCAAACTCCCCCGAAAAGCTCTGCCCCGTCTGGTAGCCGAAGCCCTTGGAGTAGCCGGGCACAGTCATGCACTGTACCCCGGCGATCCTGCAGGCGGGACAGGGAGGGGTTTCAGGGGGGCTACTGCGGGGGCCGCCCCCCATTCTGCCTGTCCGTGGCCCAGGCCCCGGGCATGGCTACTGTCCATTCATTCTCCCCCGTCTGTCCTTTCTGCAGCCTACGGATTCAGCCTGAAGGGCTTTTATCTCCGGGGTGGGGTGGGCACAGGGCTGGCTGGTCCTGCTGGTATAGAGGGTTGTGTTTCCACCATCTGCTCCTCCCCTGAGACTGTTCAGATCACTTCTTTTTTTTTTTTTTTTTTTTTTGAGTTGGAGTCTCACTCTGTTGCCCAGACTGGAGTGCAGTGGGACACTCACAGCCACCCCAGCCTCGACCTGCCGGGCTCCGGCGATCCTTCCGCCTCAGCCTTCCAAGTAGCCGGAACCACAGGCGTGCGCTACCATGCCCAGCTAATTTTTGATTTATTGTAGAGATGAGGTCTCGCCAAGTTGCCCAGGCGGGTCTCGAACCCGTGGGCTCAGGCAATCCACTCACCTCAGCCTCCCAAAGCACGGGATTATAGGCTGAGCCACCGAGCCCAGCTCAGATCACTTCCTAAATATCACTCCCCAGGGCCTGCTTGACATGCTTCTGATCAGCCTTTCAGGAGGAAAAAAATGGAGGTGTGTGAGGATGACCTCAAGAACACAAGGGTGGCCGGGCTCGGTGGCTCAGCCTGTCATCCCAGGCTGAGGCTGCAGTGGCTGGGAGCGTGCCACTGCACTCCAGTCTGGGTGACAGAGTGAGACTCCAACTCAAAAAAAAAAAAAAAGATCACAGGGGCCAGAGAATGGCGAGGTTCTTGGAGCAAAACCCACATGTAAAGGGTCGCACCGCTGCTGGGAGAACCCGGGCTTCCCTCGACATGTGACTGGAGAGCTGGGACTCACGACGTGGGTGGGGCGCTTGGGTGGTTGCTGGCTTCCAGGGTGCAGGAGGAAGCTGAGCCCCACCCCCACTGCGTCCTTCCAAGGATGTCTGCGTGGGGACCCCGGGGCCGGCAAGCTGCTGTCTCCAGCCCTGACCCGGGAGGACTGGCCCGCCGCCAGGATCACTCGGGTCTGACTGAGAGGCCTGTCCTCTGCAAACACGGGATAAGAGCCGTCACTGAGCGCTAAGGTCACCCGCTGACTGCCTGCTCCGGCCACGGTTTTGGAGTCTCTGTGGCTGTCCTGTGGGGAGTGGAAATGCTGACCAGTCAACTTGAGCTTTGGGGTCCTCTTGACCTTGCACTCCCCCACTGCTCACAGCCACGCTGGCACCGCTTTCTGGGAACCTGGACGGGGGGCTGGACGCTGGTCACCTCTGGGGACCACATAAAACCTGGCGTTTGGAGAGGAAACCCTGAGGTTCAGGCCTGGTTGTCGGTACCAACCCAGGGCCAAAGCGAGACTCCTGAATGTCCGGCTGTGGTCAGCTGGCCTTCCTCCTCGGTTGCCCTGCCCTCCACAGGACAGCCAAGGGGTGAACTGTGCAGGCAATTCCACGGTGAGTTTGACCGAGGGACACTCTGTGCTGGCCCTTCTAGGGCCTTTGTATGATTTAGAAAAAGGCGCCCCTTCCTCAAGACGCTCTTTTGCATTTGTGGAAGTTTGGTATACTAGACATACAAATCCATGGTATCCATGAAATTCCTTCGTGGGGCTCCTCTGAGCTCCACGTGTGTTGCCCAGCCCTCCCCATGGTGCTGACCCTGCTGTCTGCACAGAGAAACTGTGTGTGCAGTCCAGGGTGTTGGCAGGGTCTGTTTCGGTGAGGCGGCCCGTGGGGGCTGGGTCCTTCCACGGACCAGGACGACAGAGGGCAGTGGAGCCTCCAGGGTGATGGGGTGAGATGGCCATGCATTTACTCTAGGAACAGGGGATTTTTTTCCCATAAAAGTGAACATACAGGCCAGGCTCATCGTGTCATCCCAGCACTTTGGGAGGCTGAGGCGAGTGGATTGCCTGAGCCTGTGGGTTTGAGACCAGTCCGGGTAACTGGGCGAGATTTCGTCTCTACAATAAATCAGAAGAATTAACTGGGCATGGTAGCACGAGCCTGTTGTTTCAGCTACTTGGAAGGCTGAGGCAGAAGGATTACCGGCGCCCAGCAGGCTGACACTGGGGTGGCCATGAGTGTGCCACTGCCCTCCAACCTGGGTGACGGAGTGAGACCCCCCAACTCAAAAAAAAAAAAAAAAAAAGCATATGACAAGGGTACCTGCATAATGAACATTTGTATACTTAACCCTGAATTGTACCCCACATCTTTAAAATAAAATTTTTAAAAAAATTTAACATACAATTTAAAACTGGCAGAATACTGGATTCAATCTTGCTGACCTACATTCACATGCCACTTACTGAGAGAGTCTTTTGGACAAATGTGGCGTCCTGAGGTAACATATTCAGATGACTCTGCCATCAGCGTGACTTCACACATCAGGGAGGGTCATGTGTTACCACGTCTGCCTTAACCTTCCCGCCCTTGCAGGGAACAGGCCCCTCATCCTGAGGTTCCTTAAGGCTTGGAAGCTTCACAGCTCCCACAAAAGAAGGGAGAGGTTCAGGCCCCCTGGGCTCTCTAGGGAACCTCACGGGAATGTGCCTGCCGGGCCTCGTGGGAGAAAGCGTTGGGGAGCACCTGGGGGCGGGTGGCGGACGGCAAGAGAAATTAGGCCCTGGTGTCAGGATTTCCTGCTGGCAGAGGGCACAGACGGCTCTGGGGCAGGAGGAGGAGAGAGCCCTGGAGCCCAAGGCGGGTGAGAAGGTGCAGCCCGCACGCCCGGAGTGCCCCCTGGTGCCCCTGCAGCGCAGAGCCGAGGCTGGTGGGCCGTGTGAGCGGGGACCCAGGGCTGAGCGGGGGTTGTTCTCAGCATGAGATTATGGGTGGTTTTAATCTTCTTTAAGCTTCTCTATGTTTTCTAAATTTTTAACAACGATTATGTGTTACTTTCAGAATGGGGGGGAAGGCCATCATTACTTAAAATTACCCTCTTCAGTGGATTACGTTCCATTCCTGGCTGGAATGTCCGTGCTCATCACCTTCTAGCGCGACGCGAGGGCCAAGGGGTGCCCCGGGAGCCAAGGGGTCTGGAGAATGGCCCACTCTGCATCTGGGTGAACGGACGGAGTGGCACCATGGCCCCGTGGACATACTGCCCACTCAGGCTTGCCCTCCGCCCAGAGCCACTCGGAGCCAAGGAAGGAGGGGGAAGCATTGGGCATCCACACAGCCTCTGGGTGGGGTAAACTGGGGTGGGCACTGATGTGGGTAGTAGAGTCCGGTTCAGACTCTGCCTGACCGTCCTCTTGGGAGGATCCGTCTCCCAGGCAGTGTGTTCTGAAGGACACCCTCCCTGTGAGGGGGTGAAACGGAAACAGGATCTGAAGGACCAGTGGGGGGTGATGAGGACCTGCCCCCAATTCTGGGAGCAGAGTAGGAAGGACAATGGCAGGGAGGCCCACCTGTCCTGTCCCTAACCCTAACCCTAACCCTAACCCTAACTCAGTGAGGGTGGTGGCCACTGAGCTGAGCCAGGGAATCAAGTCACCTCCCTGTCCAACCAACGGTCACCTCCAGGGTGACCTTGCCAGTCTCATGGGGGGCAGAAAGAAAAGTGGGCATTCAATGATGTCCAGGGGTTGATTCTTCTCTGACAGGCCAAGAAGAAGCTGGGAAGGCCGTGGGAATGCCTGGGGCAGAAAAGAGATGAAAAATCAACTCAGCTGTGAGCTTATGCCATGCTTGACTATGATATGAGGATGTTTCGTCACCTGGCAGCCAAGTGCATGGTGAATTGTACAAAGGAAGTTATCCTGTAAGGTGTTGTTGCTCATAGTCCGTAATTCCCATGCAAAATAGTCTGTGTAGATAAGACAGTGATTATGGAACTCCTAGGAGTCTTGTGTCTAACCACTGTCGCTAGTTAGAATGACCCACAAGCCGGGCTCGGTGGCTCAGCCTGTAATCCCGCGCCTTTGGGAGGCTGAGGTGAGTGGATTGCCTGAGCCCGCGGGTTCGAGACCCGCCTGGGCAGCGAGACCTTATCTCTACAATAAATCAAAAAATCAGCCGGGCGTGGTAGTGCACGCCTGTAGTTCCGGCTACTTGGAAGGCTGAGGCAGAAGGATCGCCGGAGCCCAGGAGGTTGAGGCTGCGGTGGCCAGGAGTGGCCACTGCACTCCAGTCTGGGTGACAGAGTGAGACTCCAACTCAAAAAAAAATAGAACGACCCACAACTCCTTCATGTCATCCAAAGATCACTGACTGTGCATACTGTGTACAAAGCACTGTGGCAGGCACCCGAGAATAACATAACATGACATGGCATGATGCAATGCAACATAATAAAATAGAATATTCCAAAGTTAAGGCTCAGTGGTCACCCTAGAAGTGCTCATAGTCAGGAGGGTGGATGTATGAACGATCACTAAATTGCCAGAGTGGAAGCAAAGCCTGGAGGAGCCAAAGGAGAGAAATTCACTTTGCTGCAGGAACTGGGATAGTGTCACAGAAGGGGACAGGGCCCAGAAATGTTTCCACCTCCTGAAGAGCTCTGGCCAGTCATTCTAGAGCCCAGCTATCACGCAAGGAGACCCATTTATCAGTTTCAGGCTGCAGACTCTTGGCTTTTACGCTACAGTTATCATTGACAATCCCAATGCCACCTCCACGGCTCATGGCTGATGCGTGTCCCAAGCCACATGGATTCAAGACACCCTGAGCAAGCGTCCCTGGAGCACCCTGGAGGGTCTAGAGAAAGCTGCAGGCCCCTCCCCAGCAAGCGTCAGGGCTCAGGACCAACCAGAGAAGTCCTGAGGGCATGGGGCCCTGAACGCTGCAAAGGACCACATGGCCACAAAACATGGCCTGATGGGGAGAGACCAAACAGAGTTGTAGCCAGGCAGAAGGCAATGTCATCACCTGGGTTATCTCGTGTTCCCTGAAGCTGCTGACGTTGCTATGAATGCATCATCCTGTTTTAAAAGATCTGTGTGTTCCATTTTGGTGTATCCACAGGTATTAATGGAGTAGGTGGTCAGGACCACAATCATCATTTTATACTGAGATGTTCCAGTCTCTGCCACAGGAACCGGAGATGCCGCGACAGCCAGCACCATGGCCAGGCCCTGGTGGCCATGTGGCTGAAGTGTTTGGTGCACCAGTGGGCTCTGACCACAGTGGACTTTCCCAACTTTTTTTTTTTTTTTTTGAGTTGGAGTCTCACTCTGTCACTCCGGCTAGAGTATAGTGGCACGCTCACGGCCACTGCAGCTTCAACCTGCTGGGTTCAGTGATTCTTCTGTCTCAGTCTTCCAAGTGGCTGGAACTACAGGCACCTGCCACGATGCCTGGCTGATTTTTTGAGTTATTGTAGAGATGAGGTCTCACCAACTTGCTTAGGTTGGTCTCAAACCCCTGGGCTCAGGCAATCCTCTCATCTTGGCCTCCCAAAGTGCTGGGATTATAGGTGTGAGCCACCGGGCCCAGCTGGACTTTCCCAACTCTTATCACCTCTCCAAGGATGTCTGAGCCAAGTGGGGAGAAAAAAGCAAAAAGGGAAGGGCCAGCGCTGTGGGAGAGACAGGGAAACATGCTTTTCTTTCTGTGTTTTGTTGAAAGGATTGTGACTCCTATATGGCAGCAGGATAAACCAACCACGGCTTATCTTTCACAACCGATATACTTGACTTCTCATCATTTGGCAGTGTTTCTACACTTCTGCTACGTAAACCCCTTTCCCGCTCCTTGTACTGCCCTTATGGCTAGGTCAATAACGTATGATAGCAATGATAGTTTTCACTCCAGCCCCACGTGGAGCCTCATGCATGAAACATGACCTCGGAGGCATCTCTCCAGCAGGTGAGGAGTCAGCCCTCCAGAGAGAGAGACAGCCTGGCATGGGCGCACACAGTGGCTTGAGTGGCACCGGGATGCCGCTGACCTGATGCACAGTTCCCGAGCTTTCACACCGAGCTACCCTTTGTGAGTAGAGATTTTGTTTTCATCTACAAACAGATGGGTGGCATACAGAGTGAAAGGAAAAGGTGGCTCACCATAGGGATATAACTCATCTTCGTGGGCCTCATCCTTCCGTGTATCCACAGGGGCCGGGAGTTTAGACGTCCCTTTCAGAGGCCTTATCCAACCAAGTCAGATCTGGTGAGCATTTCAGGTTATCCAATGAACCTGAATCTCCCAGAAGGCTTAGACGGCCCCGCCCCACGCTCTGGGGCCCTTGGAGCTGAGAATAGGTCACCTTACGGCCGTTAGAGACATCATGCAAGTACCCATGTGACTGCATACCCTTGCCTTTGCTCCAAGCGCAAGGACGGACAGCTGGAGCCGGGGTGGCAAACCAACTGACGTCCGGTGATGACAACCAGCCCCCTCGGCATCAGCACCCCAATCTGGTAAAAAGCTCTCAGCTTTAGCCAAGCCTTCTGGAAAATCTGCTGGCTGGTGGTGCCCGGGCCATGATAACAGGGGAAGATAATTCACTGGATGTGACTCAGTGGCAGGAGTCTGGGGAATTAAGCTTGGCTCCTGCGAGGGAATTAGGCAGAATCAATTAAGAGTGTGGGCTATTGAGGCAAAAAAAGAAACATTAATGCTTGATGATAGAAAGTCAGGAAGAAGCTGGCCCAGCAGTTACATGCAATGGCACTCAAAACAACAACAAAAAGCTCCACACTGGTAACTTGGGAAAGACAAGAAGGAAACAAATGATGTTGCAGAAACACCTGAATTCCCCCACCAAATTACTTTATTAAATCAGTCTTTAATAAGGCCATTGTAGGGAGGCAGAATGGACTGGCAGGAGGCCATGATGGCTATGTGGGTACAATTCTGGCTAAGGGGCCACCCTGACACCCAAGACGGAATAAATCAGCAAGTACAGATTACATGTCTTCAGCTATTAAGGAATTCGCTAATGAATTTACCAAACTTGGAGCACTTATTTTAAAGGTAAAGGGAATTAGGAACGTGATGCATGGACAGGTTGGTGATCTTTAAAGCAAGTTAAAGGAATCCCGGGAACTGTGAACTGTTGTCTCACCACCTAGGCAGCGTGAGACATTTTGCACATGGTAATCGACAGGCTGAAACTAACTTGAAATGATGCAAAACGTTGATACATTTTAATGATCAGCTGCAGGCCAGAATATGGCCATTGTTAAGTATCTAGACCCGGCCAAAAAGCTGACAGTTTCACTCAAGGCAAGTGTCAATTTTCCAAGTCTAGGTGGGCTGGCATAGTCTGTAGGAAAGTTCCACAGAGCAAAAGCACTCCAGTTCTCAAGAAAGATGGGAAAGGTTAAAAAACAGCCTTCCCCAAACCAGATTGGCAAATCCCAAAATGGCACATTCTCATTGAGTCTTACAATCCTGCTAAGCAGACAACATGGTACCCAGTGCACAGATGGGAACACTGATAGACCAAGAAGAAATCAGGTGCCTTACCAAGAGGAACAACGCTAGTAGGTGGTAAGTTAAGGACTCGAGCCTGCGTCTTTCTGGCTTTAACGTACTCCTGACAGCATGCAAGAATGCTTACACAATACAGAGGAGGGTACGTCACTCATAAGTGGCGAACCTAAGTCTTCCTGGCTTTGCTCTGACGCTCCTGTACCATGTGCTATACAGCTCGTGCTGGATAAAGAGGGATACACCCTATCACTCGGAAAGAAAGCCGAGTGCTTTCAGATTTGAAAAGTCAGATGAAAACATTCATGTTCTGGAAGACGCTAGGCACAGGTGGAGCTGAAAACAGAGTGGTGGTCATTTCATGATTCAAAGGAGCATGAGACCCGGTCACACATGTCTGCTAAGCATACCCTGTCATTCCCTGCTATTCTCTACGTGTCTCCTGGGGCCCTGCTGGGTGTGGGATTTTGAGATGGGTGTTCAGAAGGGAGGCGGAAAGAGAGAGGGATCAAAGGCAAATCGAGAAATGTAAGACCCTCGAAGACATATAAGAAGAGGTGGGCGAGACAATGCCCGGATGCACAGAACGGCATCTGGAAAGGAGCGTGCTAGCCCTCGGCAGGAGAAGTCAGAGTTTTCGCTTTAGTGCATTTTAGAAATCGTCTACAAGGAACAGTATTTTTAAAATTAGATGATGTTATTCAATAAAAGCCTCAGGCAACACAGGAGTTGGTGTCCAGGTGGGCTGAGGACGCCAAAGGAAGGGAGGCATGGCCGATCCTGGAGGAGATGGCTGGAAGGAGCACTGGGGAGGGGAAGCAGTCAGGCGGGCAGAGAGGGAGGCGAGGGCAGAGTCTCAGGGCACAGGGCTGGAGAGGCGGCTGAGGTCAGACTCTGGAGGACTTTGAGGGGCTGTGTGAGGCATTAGGGGTGCTCAGGGGGCCAGGGCCAGGGGAGCCTGGGCAGGGAGCCCGGTGGCGAGGACCCAGGCTCCTAGAAAAGTCCCCAGGCTGGGGTGGGGGTGGCCCTGGGAACGTGAGAGGTGAAGAGGACCGTTCTGAGCAGTGGCCAGGGTCGTTTCTTCCGCACCCTGACGGAGCCCGGCTGCCTCTGGGGCTGTGGTCTCAGGAGTGGACCCTGGAGCAAAGGAAGGGGAGAGCAGGGCACAGAGTAGGGGACTCGGCGCTTACTGTCAGGTGCCTGCCCGTACTTGGCAGGGGTGATGGGGTGGCGGCACAGCCAGGGGTTCGGCCAAGAATAGGTCGCCTGCAACACCGAGGCCACCCCAACAGCTGCCTGTGGGCTAAGTGCTTTTTACACTTGGTTTGATGAACCACCACCTGCAGTCCTGGTGGGCCGACATCTGGTGCTGGAGAAGACCCCCTGCAGAGGCCTGCAGAGACAGCAGGCAGCAGCACACTCCCCCAGGCTCTTTGGTGGCCCCGGGGCTAGTTGTCTGTTTCCTGGGGCAATCCAGCAGGCCTCAGAGAGCAGGCCCAGGACGCTGTGCTGGTCAGGGGGCATCCTCCAGCCCTGGGCCTGTTTCGAGGCGCTGGGGACAGCAGTGGCCTGTCTCTTGCTCAGGCCCGAACTGCCACCCACCCCAGCAAATTGGCCCTGCGCTCACTCCCAGAGTGCTGAAAACGGAACCCAAAGGCTCTGGGGGCACCTGCTCCCATTACTCGGTGTTCCACATGACACCTCTCTTCAGGTGGGCGGTCTTTTGTTTCCCTTAAGAAAGGCCCCCATGCCAGCCCCGAGGACAGCCTTTCACAGTCCCCTTGGCATCCACAGCCGCCGTCCTCCCATTCCCAGGCCTGCCATTCTTTTAACCTTCAGCTGCACAGAGATGGGAGAAGGCGGAAAAAAGGGCTTTTTGTAACCAAATTATCTCTGCGCACTCATCTGCCATTATGTTAATGCATCGCGAAGCTCGGCAGATGGTACAAAGTCAATTACGCTGGCGTTAAAAAGGGAGAAATTGACCTTTTCAGGACTCACTTGGATTCCAGAGCAGAGTTTACAAACTCAGGTTTCAGGGCTGGCATGTGGGCAAAGGCACACCCAGCACTGTGCCCGGGAGAGGGGGATGGGCCCGGCGGTCGGCCCAGGGACTTCCGCCCCTCATACCTGCACATCCTCTCGAAGAGGCCGGCGTAACCGTCACAGTTGGTCTTCTGGGTCCGCAGGATGTCGGTGGGTTTGAAGGCCTGGCGGTCCTTCTCCTGAGCAGCCGCGATGTCGTACTCTGGAGGGCCGGGGGGGGGGCCGTGAAGAACCAGAGTCTGGGAGGCGGTGAGGCTGGCGCGGAGGTGAGAGGCTCCACCCCCCGCCCCCCGCTGTGCGCCGGCCATCCGCAGACCCGGGGGGAGTCACAGTGGGCTGAACAGAACCAGGGCCCAGCCCAAGCGGGAGCTGGGAACTGTGACCGCTTTGTGCAGGTGGTGAGGGGAAGGGCAGGCCTGGGCAGAACGGGCGGGTTCTGGAAGGGTGCAGGGAGGGGACAGGACCAAGCCATTTCGGGGGGTGGGGCTCTCTCTGCTCTTTGCTCATCTGGCCCTGCTGCAGCCTCAAGGCCAAGGCCTTACTTCCAGCCTGCACTGAGCTCACGCACAAGCGGAGAAGGCTTTTCTCCCCCAGGCTGCCACTTCACTAATGAGAGGATGTGGGGACTGGGAAGAAAGCTTGAGGCCTGCGGTGTGGCCCCGAGGCTGAAGGCACTACAGCCACTGAGGACCCAAAGGGAGTCCTCTGCTCAGCTCCCCTTCCTGGACCGGGGAGTTCCTCCTCTACGTCGCAGCCCCCACGGCTGCTCCAAGCGCAGTGGCGGAAGGTCAGGAAAGACCTGGCCGGTCTCTGTGTCAAAGGACTAGAAGCCCACCCCACGGCCTGGCCGTCCACCTTCTCGTTGGCGTTTGCGACATGGCAAGGGGCGACCTCCCTTGGTGACCACCTCCGTGGCACAGTTTGACCCGGGAGCTTCCCAAAGCTGTCCTGTGGAGGGCGGTGAGCAGGCCCGGGTCCCCTGAGGTGGCTCTGAGAAGCCTGGACACTGGGCTGAGACCATGGCCAAGCCATCATGTAGGATCAGGAAGAGGAGAGCCCGTCCTTCCCGGCGCAGGTACTCAGTGAGAGCTCTGGGGTTGCAGTGAGTTTTCAGACAGCTGCGACTCCTCCCCAGCCAATGGCCATCCTTTGTGAAGTTGACCTTCTTTCTGGGTTCTCGTCTCAGTGGGGGGCTTGTCCTAGCTTTCGGCAAACCCGGACAGAGGACAGGCTAGTGCTGGGTGGAAACTACAGCTCTGGCCAATGGCCGTGGCAGGGAGCCACAGGGCCGTCCCCCCGATGGACTTTCACAGAGATTAGCGGCACATGGCGTTCTAGCCTTCTTGGTCGGTCTCCGGTTCCTCCCCGCCCCGCTCTCTGGGCCTTCTCCCCATTTTTTCATCTCACGCTGCACACCCTGATGGCCAATGGGAGGGGGAACCTGCAGGAGCTGTCTGCAAGGGGGTTCCAGGGCCAGCTGCCCCACAGGTGGGCCTACCTATGTGATGGCAGATCCACATCCAGATGGCGCGGACTCTCTCCAGGTCACTGTGGGCCTCCTGGAGCAGGTCGCTCACCAGCTCGTCCAGGCCACTCTTGGCCATCACCTGGGGAGCAAGACGGGTGTCAGGACCTGGAGAAGGCTGTGGGGGGCCCACACCTGCCTCTGCAGCTGGGGCTGCTGTACCTCCGGGCAAAGAAGCCGGAGGAGAGGCCAGAGGGACCGAGGCTGGCTGAGGGCAGATGGGACGAGGTGGGAAGTGGGACAGGGCAGGAGGTACTGGGCGGCTCCATCACAGGCCTTAGAGCTGTCACCGCTGTTCTCTGTAAATCCTAGGGCCAGCCAGGTAGGCGTCTGGTCAGCTATAACAGTCCCTAGTCATGGTGAATACCACCAGAAACACTCTACAGATGCAATGTAATTCTTATCAAGATGCTGAGAGGTTTTTTGTTGTTGCTGTTGCTGAAATAGAAAAACCAGTCCTCAAATTCCTATGGACTCACCAGGGGCTCCAGGTAGCCAAAACAATCTTGAAAACAGAACGTAGTTGAAGGACTCACACTTCCCAGTTTTGAAACTTACCAGGAAGCGACAGTAATCAAAACCGTTGGATACTGACATGGAGATCATACAGGCCAACAGAATAGAATTGAGAGTCCAGAAATAAACTCTTCCATTTATGGCCAACTGACTTTTGACAAGGGAGCCAAGTTCATTCCATGGGGGAAAGAATTGTCTTTTTAACAAATGGTGCTGGAACAACTGGGTTTCCACATGCAAAATAGTAAAATTAGGTCTCTACCTCACACCATATGTAAAAGTCAACTAAAAATGGATCCATGACTCAAGTATGACAGCTCAAGTCATACAACTCTTAGAAGTAAGCACTCGTATTTATGACCTTGGATTTGGCAATGAATTCTTAGCTATGACGTCAAAGGCACAAGCAACCAAAGAAAAGGTAGACACATTGGAGTTCATTAAAATGAAAAAAATTTCTGGATTAAGGATGGATATTTTTTAATAGAAAGTAAAAAGATAATTTACAGAATGGAAGAAAACATTGCAAATCACATATCTGATAAGGGTTAAATATGCACTCTATCTAAGGAACTCCTACAACTCAAAACCAAAAACAAAACAGCCCAGTTCAACAATGGACAAAGGACTTGAACAGACATTTCTCCAAAGAAGATACACAAAGGGCCAATAAGCACATGAAAAAAATTCTCGGTATCATTGGTCATGAGAGAAGTGCAAATCAAAACCACAACGAGATACCACTTCACACCGACTAGGACAGCTATTAAAAAATAAAACCAGAAAATAACATGTGCCAGCAAGAACATGGAGAAATTGGAACCCTCTTGTATGTTGCAGGTGAGAATGTAAAATGGTGTAGCTGCTGTGGACAAGATGTTGACAGTTTCTCCAAAAGTTACATGCAGAATTACCATATGAACTCCAAGATACACATGCCCCAAAAAACAGAAGGCAGGGACTCAGATACTTGTTCCCCCGATGTTCATTACAGGACTGTTCACAATAGCCAAAAGGTGGAAATAGCAGAAGCGTCCATCCGTGAGTGAACGGAAAAACGAAGTGTGGTGTGTGACAACAAAATAGTATTCAACTGTGAAAAGAAGGAATTGAGTTTCTATACATGCCACGACATGGCTAAACCTTGAAAACATGACATAAGCGAAATACACCCAACACAAGAGGACAAATATTGTGTGATGCCGCTTTTGTGAAATGTCTAGAATAGGCAAATTCATAATCAGTAAATCAAGGTTGCCAGGGGCGGAAGGAGGGGAAATGGGAAGCTATTGCTTAATGGGGAAAGTTTCTGTTCGGGGTGACGAGTGTACAGCATCGTGAAGTAATTAATGCCAGTGAAACGAACACTTAAGAATGATCGAGGCTGGGCTTGGCGGCTCAGCCTGTAATCCCAGCACTTGGGCAGGCCGAGGTGAGTGGATTGCCTGAGCCTGTGGGTTTGAGACCAGCCTGGGCAACTTGGTGAGACCTCTTCTCTACAATAAATCAAAAATTAGCCGGGCATGGTAGCCCACACCTGAGTTCTGGCTACTTGGAAGGCTGAGGTGGAAGGATCGCCGGAGCCCAGCAGGTAAACCCTGGGGTGACGGTGAGCGTGCCACTGCACTCCAGCCTGGGCGATGGAGTGAGACTCCAACTCAAAAAAAAAAAAAAAAAATCGAAATGACAAGTTTTGCGTTTTGGATTTTATCTCAATAATTTTAAAAAGAGCACCTTAGCTTTTCTTCCAGGGGCTCTCAGGAAGTAACAGGGCTGACCAGGCAGCCCTGACCGTGTTCCATCTCCATAAAAGAGCTGGCACTGTTCGTGGTACCTTCTCTCTGCTCAATCCTCACCATGCAGGTACTCCAAACTTGGTTTTGTCTGGAACCATCCCAGTGCTTGCATGGAAACTCTCGGACCCACTCGCTGACCGCCACCCCTCATGCTGGTGCTCTGGCCTCAGGAGACCTCTGGGCCCCTTGTTCTCCCACTCTCCCAGCTACCTTCTGCCTTATTCTGCGTCCAGCTCCAATTCCATGGTCTTTGTCCTCGTCCACTCCCAGGGCCCAGAATGGTGCCATCTTTGCAGGCCTGTACCGCAGCCTGGAGTCCTGACTTAACCCTACATTTCAGCGCCATGGCTTCTGCCCTCCAGACCCTATCTCCTGGTCCCACCCGGGCTGGGCTTCCTCTGGCCACTCCCAGCTCAGGATCCATTCAGAAGGGCCCGGAGAGAGGCTTTGCCAGCCTGGCTGGGGAACGCCAAACCATGCTGGAGGCCTCACGGTCAGAGGGGCCGGCTATCCTACCTGTGAGGCGTAGGTGTCCAGTTTTTCAAACTGCCGCAAGTCCAGGGGCATGGATTTCAGGCTGGACCGATCCCAGGGATAGGCTGGAAACACAGAAAGGCTTGGTCAGCAGTGGAGATCCACTGAGGAGGGCTGCCTGGCCCAGGTCTTGCGCGTCTGTGAGAAGCTGTGACTTTAACACAATTCTCCAAGACTGAAACACTGGGCCCAAGAGCTGTACCTCCCAGAAGGGTCCCTTGATCGAATCAGTTTGGGAACTATGGCAACTCCCACAGTCCTCTTATGGATCTACAGGGAACAGAAGCCTATTTGCAGGCCCTGGGAGTCAGCAGTGAAGAAACTGGCTTCCCTTCAATGAAGCCAGCAGTCTCCAGATTTACTGATAATGGCGTCTTCTCCCCGCCATTTTGCTTTCCACAGATGGCCTGTAATTTCCCCAGGAATGAGTGCCCGGGAAGTGCACTGAGCCCAGGGTAAAGCACAAGTTGGAAGGCAATGCCCACTTGTTACGGAGCTGACCAGTGCCTGGGCCCAGGGGAACTCCAGGCCTCTAGTCAAGTTCAGCCATTAGGATCAGGCTACATGAATCCCTCTGCGTGTCCCCACTGCTCCAAGGCCCCTTCTTGTTAGAAACCAGGCCTTCTGCATTCTCTGCCTAAGACTGGGTGTGGCCCAGTCCCCAAGGTTGACTCACGCTGTTCCGTCCTTCACACTGCAGACCCTAGGGCTTTGGTCCCTTTGACCTGAAGCCTCTGACTGGGCTCTCACCTTGACACTTGCTCTGGCACCTCTAGGATGTGAGGGCTGTTTCTCTCCGGAGCAGGGCCAGGGGTGGGGTGGACGGACAGGCTGTGCAAACACTAACATAATGCTGTGGCCTTGCCCAGCAACTTGCATTGTCTTTCTTCATTCTTCTGCTCATTCTACAAGAACCAAGACACTTCCTGGATGCCTCCCAAATCCTTTTGGGCTATATGATCTTACAGTAGAGTTTCCTTGAGGCCCAGCACCGCCCTGGCTCCCACTTACCCCTCTGGTGCCAGAGCTGGGATTTCTTGCCTGGCCGCCATGATTTAGATCAGCACGAACACCCTCCCGGGTGGTCCAAGCACCACCCCTGTCGTGCTGAGTCTCCCACGTCTCAGTGCTCCCTCCCTCCCCAGAATCGGGCTCCTGAGCCATCAGGGTGACCTGAGAGGATGCGAAGTGGACTCACACATTTAACAGGTTTCTACTCAGAACATTTCTGCAAATGAGGTCTCTCTGCTCCCATTTAGAGGAGGAATGGCATTTCTAAAACGGGATGAAAACTCTATTACTTGTTTTCCTTTTTCTTGGTTCCATTTTTCAATATATGAGCATGAAAAATACCCATAATGATTTATGCCTCATTAAATCTACCTCTGAGCAGATTATGTAAGATCCCAATATGATTCTACATAAATACATTTAAAATACCGCTGTCATTCACGACCCGATTCTAATTTTAAAGCAATACAATGGGAAGAAGACCTGAGCTGCACGGAGCCTTCGATGCCGTCTGGTCTTCTGAGGGAGAAACCGAGGCACAGGGAAGGCAAACGAGGGACAAAAGTAGGATTCGTCCCGCTCGGCGGTTCTTCCTCTGCCTGGCTCCAAAATTCTGAGTTCCCTCTTTAATATGTTTCCCATAATGGGCTGCCTTGTTATTGGTGGGGTTTGTGCGTTCGCTCTGGGATGACATCTGGCGTATGGGATGTTCCCTTCTCCACTCGCGTCCCTGGCAGACATTGCTAATCAACCACGACACTCTTCCCCGAACATGGCTGAGATTCCCGGCACAGTGTCCCAGGAAGCCACTGCCCTCGGATGAGCTCGCGAGGCTAAACCGATTTGCTCTCGCAAGAACAGCCCTGGAGAAGGCTCTGGAACTTACCATGGGCATCTTTCCCTCCAGGCTGCCGGGGTCTTGTGTTTCCATTTTTATCGCCTTGTAAACCTACGGTATCCCAAAGATCAGAAGTAGAGACACTTGAGAAGAAACAGAAAGGCAAGCACTGACGATCCTCTGGGGGGCGGTCCTTGCCTTCTGAGCCCCGCTTCATTCTCTTTTCACGGGCTCCTTGCCTCTCCCTCACCCCCACTAAATGGCTGCTGGCCTCGCCAGGAACTTTCCGGTGTGGCAGAGGGAAGATGGGGAACGTGGGAGTAGATGATGGGCCAGGGAGCTGCCGTCTGCAAGTAGCATCAGACTCTGCCTCGACCTCAACCCTTGGGATGACTCGCTGGGCCTTCCAGGACCCTGGTGCTCCTGCTCTCCTCTGAGTCCTCCTGCTATCTCGGAACTCAGCGGAGGGTGCCGCAAGCACTAAGGGTTCACTGCCAGAGAACGCCAGGACAGGAACAGACCACGGATGAAAACAAACATGGCACTCAGGACTAAATGCCAGAGAACCCCGGGGCAGGAACTGGGACCATGGAGGAAAAGAAGCATGGGGGAGGGGAAGGTGGTTTCTACGGAGTTAAAAAACCCAGAAAGGTCAGGTAATTATGAAACGATCAAGATCCCTGCACACACATGTTTGTGGCAGCAGCTCTCTTCACAATAGCAAAAACGGGGAACCAACCGTGTTGCCCATCGAAGCTGGACTGGGTTAAAAAAGCGTGGGACACAGACACAGTGGAATATCATGCAGCCATAAAGAAGGACAAACATATGGACTTCGCAGCAACTTGGATGGATCTGGAGTCGATCGTCCTCGGTGATTTATCACAGAAGCGTAGAACTGAGTTCCGTATGTTCTCACTCATAAGCTGACCTTGAACAATTACAATGCTCTAAGAAAGTAGTAGTGGGAAACTGTCGGGGACGGGGTGGGATTGGCAGTCGAGGGAAACTACTAGGGGAGGGAGGGGCATACCTCATCAACAAGGGTACCTGCATGATCAATGTTTAGATTCCTGAAATGTACCCCACATCTTTATAATAAAAATTAAAATGAATAAATAAATAAATAATCCCCCGGGCGGATACAGGGCAGCCGAACCCTATCATCCCAAGACCGTTAAGGCAGAATGGTAGCCAGTTGTCACTGCACTCCCTGGCAAGTGGAAAATGACAACAGCAGCAGCAACGTTTCCTGCTGATTTTAAACCAGGTCAGGAAGATGTGAGTCCTTGATGGAACCAGGGGAGCTGAGGCTGGGGATGCCAAGGCAGGTGGTTTTGTGCTCCTGAAGGCCACTTGAGGCTGAAAGTCTAACAGGTTGTCAACACACACAGATGCTTCTGAGGAGCAGTGGTCCTTTTATTTCGCGCAGTCTGCATTTTGTGCGTCACGCCTCACTTTTGCTTCCGTCGCTCTTTTTGATAAAATGATGGGGGTCTGCCACGGTGCTAGCGTGTGCTGGGTCCCTGCCGTCCACACGAGGCTGTCCTCTGGAGATCCTGACTAATGAGGACTGCAGGACCAGACAGCCTCGGAGGGCTCCCGCCCACTGAGCAGACACGGGGAGCATGCGAGCCTCAGCTGTTCTGCGGCCTCTGCTCCCTGATCCGTGTTCCTTTGGAAGCCCTTGTTTAGTCATGGAATAGACAGATGCAGAGAGAGAGCCGAGAAGAGGGAGGAGGAGACGTCCTGGCCGGGGCCTACGCACACTGCCCTTAGGGCAGACAGGGACTGCAGTTAAGACCACAGGCTTCGGTCGGACCTGGGTTGTGACCCATTTTCTAGCTGGGTGACTTGGGCACTGACTTGACTTCTCTGAACCTCACTTTGATGATCTAACACGTGGATCAAAAAGCTAATGAATGTGAAACACTTAGCACGGTGCTTGCCACTTTTAGGCAGTCTTGAATGATATCTTAAGGACAACAATGACAGCGCCCTTGTGATAAAATGCATCTTTAGCTAAATGCCTTGTGTTACTCATGCTTAATTTCAGAAATGCAAAAATGGCTGTTAGGTGTGGAGAAGCAAATCTCCGGGATGGAGTTATCAGGCCTCTGTGTTTTCCCAGATTGTAGGCCCGTGTTACTCTTCTCTGTCCCTCAGAAGATGCCTGGGCTAGGATCTTGCCAATCCAGATGGCTTCAAGCCTTCCCTCCCAGCACTTCAGCACGAGCAGCCCTGTGCATACTTACGTTTAGCCAAAGAGAACTTCTTAAGCAGCTGGGGCATGGCATCTCGAGGGTGGACCTCAACCGTCAGCTGTGTCCCTACAAAGGAAAAGGAGGTGACACTCTCAGCCAGATGCTGTTAGAAAGAGTCTCATGACAGATAATTGAACAACAAACCGCAACTGGTTTATAACTTTCTTGTATATATATGCAAATCAGTCTTGGTGATTTTTTTTTTAACTCCAAACCACAAGAACTCAAAGGGATAGCTTCCAGACCCAGGCAAGATAGGGTAAGCACACTCAACTCTGTCTCTCCCACAGAATGCCAACTATAAACTCTGAGGATCATGCACGGGCAGCTTTTTGAGGACTCTGCATGGTAAACGATAGAAAGCAGACAAGGAAGAAGACCAGAATTTAAAGCATTGTCTAATTGGTAGTGAATTTACCACTTTTCTCCCCCTTTGGCATCACCGAGACTAGGTTCAAATGTATCCCCAAACCCAGAAGTACACAAGCGCACTCAAGAGAAGCCCTTTCCTTCCCGCCTAAGGAGTGAGAAAGGGAATCCCTAAGAGCCAGAAAGAGTGAATGGATTCTTTTATTACCCACCGCCCCCCATTATTCTGTCATTTCCCAATTCAGTACCCACGTCATTCTGTTTGTAGCAGTGATGTTGGTGGCCAGGCAGGCATCTAAGACTTTGGGGTGAGGATAACTCTTTTCTCCTACCAGAGAAGCTATAATCCCAAGAGTTTGGAGGCAAATACTCTTTTTTTCCCCCTCTCTCTCTGCTTCCTGCGGATTGGACCCAGATTTAGACATAGTTATGGTAAACAGACGGAAGAATAAGAAAATTAAAGCTTCAGCTTTTGGGCCAGAGGACCAGGAAATGGCTTATGAAGAGGAGGAAGCTCAAGAGAGTGATTCCATAAAGTTGTAGATAAACTCCTGTGGTCGCTTCTGAGCTGTGCATGCATGGATCTTATCCTAAACATCATACCACACTCTTTGAGAACTAAACGATGAGAGTACACTGATGCCCACGTCCCAGACTGGCCACTGGGTGGTGCACATGCAGGGAAGATCTATATAGCATTGCAAAGGCTACAGTTCAAAAATAACTCAGCACAGGGGAAGACCCAGGAAGATCTCAATTTGGAAGGAAAAGATAATCAACAGATGCCAGACCCATGATGACACAAAATGATCAGACGAAGCCTTTAAAACAGTCATAATGACCATGCTCTAAAAGGTGAGGGAAAACAGTTTTAAAATAAATAAAATGCTATAAAGTATCAGAGAAAAGGAAGACCCAGAAAAAAAAAAAAGGACATTTTAGACTGAAGATATAGTTTAAAAGATCATATGGATATGCTCAACAGCAGAATGGAAATAACAAAGGAAAGGGCCAGAGAACTTGAAAATAGATGAATAGACATTATCCAATTTGAAGAGCAGAAAGAGTGGACAGGGCCTCAGGGATTTGACAATACCTAGAAGTCTAACATCCATGTCACTGAAATCTCAGAAGGAAAGGCGAAATAGTATAGCGTAGAAAAACTTTGAGAAAGTTTAACAAAACTTTGGAAATTCTGTAGAAGATGTAAACTTACAGATTCAAGAAACTCAGTGACTCTCAAACAGAATAAACATAAAGAAATCCAAGACCAGATGCATTATAATCAAACTATTAAAGACAGAAAAAAATGTTGAAAGTAGCCAGTGAAAAGCGATGTATTACATACAGAATTGCTACAGATTTCTCATCAGAAACCAGGTTAAAAGGATGTAGAACAACATTTTTAAAGTGCTAAAATAAATAAACTGCAACACAAAATACTGTGTCCAGTAAAAACATCATTCAAGAAAGTAAAATGAAGACTTTTTAGATAAAGTAAAGGCAATAGAATTTGTTACCAACACACTTACTCCAAGAGAAATGCTGAGATGAAAGAGACATGATATCAGAGAAAAATATAGAAGAGGGACAGAAATGGTAAATAGCTAGGTAAATATATTAGTCTATTCTCCTCTTTAGTTCTTGAATATATGAATGATGATCAAAAGCAATAATTATAACATTGATAGGTTTTCAGTGTATGTAGATGTAAAATATATGACAACTACAACATATAGTGGGAGTGCAAAGGTATCTGTATGGAGGTAACATTTCTTCATTCTACTTGAAATATTAATTATAATTAGAATGTGAAAAGCACATATACAGCAAGTCCTCTACATATGAACTTTCAAGTTGTGAACTCTCAAAGACACAAATATGTGTCTGCATGCCCAATCATGTAAGTTAGTTTATGTGGCTGGCATATTTTTCAAAGTACTGTACTGTAAGATTAAAAATTAAAAAAAATTTTGTGTTTGTTTTTTATGTATTATTTTTGTGAAAAGTATTATAAACCTATACAGTACAGTATCATATGGCTATCTTTATTGGCCTTGCGGACAAATTGGACTTATGAACGTACTCGTGGAATGGAACTAGGTCATATGTAGAGGACTTACTGTATTATAATACAAAAAGACCTAGGCAAAGATATGGTTAAAAAAAAACTTAATAGATACATTTAAATGTAATTTGGAAAGCTATGAAAATAATAAAGCAGGAAAGGGGAAACAGAAGAACAAAAAGATAACAAATAATAAAATTGAAAGCCTGAATCCAAACACATCAATAATTACATTAAATGAAAATGGTCTAAAAACATTAGTTAAAAAGTAGAGATTGTTGGAAAGTATAAACAAATTAGATTAGACAATATTTTGTTTCCAAGGATCCACCAACCTTAACTACTGTGATATAGATTTATTAAAAAAAAATAACAAATCTGGAGTTGCTATACTAATATCAGGCAAAATAGACTGCAGAACAAAGAAAATATCAGGGGTAGAGAGAAAAGAATATTACATAGCGGTAAAAGAGTCAATTCACCAAGAAGATATAACAATCATAAATATGTACACATCTAACAGCAAAGTTTTAAAATACATGACACAGAAATCAATAGAACTGAAGGGAGGAATGGAAAAATCTCTGATTATAGTTGGAGATTTCAGCCCTATTCTATCAATAATTGAAAGTATTAATAGGAAGAAAATCAGCAAATATATAGAAGAATTGAACAACACAGTCAATCAACAGGGTTTATTTCATGTTTATAGAATACTCCATCTAATAACAGCAGAACACACATTTATTTCAAGTGACTATAGAATATTCACCAAGATGAACTATGTCTTTGGTTATAAAACAAACTTTACAAAGCTCAAGAGATCTGAAATCACACAAAGGTGTTCTCTAACCATAATGGAATTAAGCCAAAATTAAAAAAAAAAAAATAACTAGAAAATCTCCAAACACTTGAAAATTAGGTAACATAGTTCCAAATAATCCATAAATCAAAGAGGACATCTCAAGAACAATTAGAAAATATTTTAAACTCATCAAAAATGGAAATGTGACATATCAAAATGTGTGAGATGAAGCCAAACAGTGCTTATTTATAGCATTACATTATTATACTAAAAAAGAAGAAATGTCTCAAACAATCTAAGCGTTCATTTTAAGACATTAGAGAAATAATAGAAAATTAAATCCAAAGCAAGTAGAAGAGAGGAAATGATAAAGATAAGAATAAATCAGTGAAGTTAAAAACTATCATAGAGGATAATCAATGAAACTAAAAACTGGTTATTTTAAAAGACCAGTAAAACTGATAAACTTTTAGTTAGAGTGAACAAGAAAAAAAGAGGTTAGTTGCCAATCAGGAGTCAAGGAACCAATATCAGGAATGAAATGGGAGCTATCACTACAGAGCTTCACATATATTAAAAGAATAATTTTTAAAATAGAATAATAAGGGACTACTACAAAAACCCTATGCACATAAATTCTATAACTTAGATGAAATGAACCATTTCTTTGAAAGTCACAAACTATCACAAAAACTCACCGAAGAAGTAGATAACTTAGATATTCCTATATCTGTTTTTAAAATTAAACTTGTAGTTTAAAACCTGCCACAAAAAAAAAGGCCAGGCCCAGGTGATTTCAGTGGTAAACTTTAACAGACATTTAAAAGGCAATAACACCAAGTATTCACAAGATCATTCAGAAAACAGAAGTGAAGTGAACATCTCATAACTCATTTTATGAGACCGTCATTAATCTGATACTAAAATCAGATAAGACAACATAAGGAAAAAACAACAACACTACAGACCAACAGCCCTTATAAAAATAAACACAAAAATTCTCAATAAAACATTATAAAATTAAATCCAACAATATAGTAAAAGGACAATACACCACAACCATGGGTGGTTTATTTTAGGAATGCAGAGCTGTTTCAATATTTGAAAAATCAGTGAATAGAGTTCACCATTTTCACAGACCAAAGAAGAAAAACCACAGGGTCATTCTATTTATGCAGAAAAAAAAAGATTTGACAAAATTTAACATCCATTCATGATCAGACCTTTCAACAAACTGTAAATAGAAGGGAACTTTCCTAATTGGAACAAGGGCATTTCCAAAAAGCATACAGCTGGCAGCATATTTCATGATGAAAAATGGTAGGCTTTCTCCCTAATACTGGGAGCAAGTCATGGATGTTCATGCTAACTGCTCCTAATAACACTGTACTGAATTCTTCCCATTGCAATAAGACAAGAAAAATAAATAAAACTCATATGGATTAGAAAGGAAGAAATAAGCTGTCCTTATTCACAGATGACAAGGAATCTTATCAACAGATGACAAGAAAAAGCTCTGAGAATAAATAATTGAGTTTAGCATGGTCACAGCCTACAAGCTTAACCCACAAAAATCAATTGTATTTCTCTGTACTGGCAATAAGCAATTGGAACCCACAAAAATCAACTGTATTTCTCTGTATTGGCAATAAACAATTGGAAATAGAATTAAAAAATAACCACTTCACATAGCCCCAAAAATGGAAACAGATAAAAATCTGAAACAAAAACCCAGACAAACATGTTTTGAAATCGCATGCCAAAAACTACAAAACAAGATTAAACAAAGTAGAAAGAACTTAATAAATGGGGAGACACAGTGTTGATGGCTTGGAACACTCAATATTTCAAGTTGGCAATTCTCTCCAAGTTGAGCTATACATTTAATACAATTTCAACCAAACACCTCGGAGGAATTTTGTAGATATAGACAAAAAATTTAAGTGTAAAGGCACAGGAACCAGAATAAACAAACCCACTTTGAAAAAAAAATTGGAGGACTCCCACTATCTGATTTTAAGATGTATTAATAAAGCTACTGTCATCACAACAGCGTGACATAAAATATAGATAAATAGATCAATGGAGCAGAATAGAGAGTCAAGAGGTAGATCTACACAAATACAGGAAAATGATTTTTTTTTTTACATAAAAAATCATAAAAGGCAATCCAATTGGAAAAAGTACAAAAGAACAGATATTTTTACCACAAAAGAGATTATAGATGCAAAATAAACACATGAAAAGATGTTCAGCATCGCCAGCCATTAGAAGACAAATTAAAACCAGAAGGAGACATCACATCTATATCAAGAGCCATTTGGCTCTTGAACAACGTGAGTTGGAACTATAGAGTCCACTTATACGTTGCTTTTTTTTTTTTTTGCCTTAATGCAGTTAGAAAATACAGCAATCCCAGGATGTGAAACTCATGTACACAGAGGGTTGATTTTTCATATATACACGGGTTCCGTGAGTTCACTGTGAGACTTGACTATATATGGATTTGATTATACATGGGGCACCTGGACCCACGCCCTCGTGTACACTGAGGGACGACTGCAAGTTTAACTTCGTGATAACATCGTAAGCCGAAAAGGATGCAGAGAAACTGGATCTCAAATATTGCTGGTGGGATTGTAAAATAGCACAGGCACTCTGGAAAATAGTTTGGCAGTTTCTTATAAAACAAAACACATACTTACCGTACAACCTAAAAATCGCACTCTTGGGCATTTATCCCAGAGAAATGAAAGCTTACGTTCACACAAAATCTGTACACAAATGTTTGTATAATCACCCCCCAAACTGGAAACAACATAAATGTCCTTCAATGAGTAAATGAATAAACAATCTGTATCACACCCATCTCAAGAAATATTGCTAAATTTATAATGCAAAGGAACTCGTAGGAGTGATGGAAGGGTTAGTGTCCACGCGAGAATTTTTTGGGTGACAGAACTTCTCTATATCCTGATCATGGTGGTGGTTACATGAATCTATGCATGTGTTAAAACTCAGAATTAGATGCCACAGAAATTCAATCTTACTGTATGTTAATTTAAAATAAAAATAAAACCCAAAATCCCAGCCACACAAAAAAACCCAAGCAGAGAATTTAAACAATGCAAAAACTTGGATGATACAGAAAGAAAGAAAGTAGAAAGCGAAAACCCTTTAAGACTTCCATTTCTACATTTAAAAATCCAAAGCAGGATTATAGTAAACATGCTTTCTGTATCTTCATGTAAGTCTTCACATGTCAGTAAATAGAGCCATATGTCCTCATTTTAAATGGCTGCATGGTACTCTAGTTTATAGATGGTTTATAATCCATATAAGCAATCCTTTTTTGTTGAATACTTAGCTTTTCCCAAATGTTTTGCTATTAGAAATGATGCAAGAAACATTCGGATACACACATTACAAATCGGTTCCTTTGAATAGACTCTTAAATATGGATCAAAGAATATGGAGATTTTTAAGACTTTTGTGAGATATTGGCAAACTTTTCCACATGAATGATTTCATCAGCTGATGATCTCACCAGCAGTGCAAGAGAATGCCCACTGTGCTCGTCCTTGCTGTGGCTGACTGCAGAATGGGCCACCGTGCTTTGCACTTCTTCCCAAGGAGAGGTGTTTTGTTCCACCTCTTGAACTTGGGCTGGCTTTATGACTTGGTCGGCAAATGAGCCTGTGGCAGAAGCGACGCTGAACAAGTTCTGAGGTCTCCAAGAGACTTTGCAGGGTCTGCTCTCATTCTTGGGACCCCAGCCACAGCTGCATGTGAATGAGCCAGGCTGTGAATGAGGGATAATATGGAACGGGGCAGAGTCTCTCGAGAAAGGCTACCCTAGACCGACTGGTCTCCAGCCAACCCACCAGCTGACAACCAAAACATGAGTTGGCCCGGCCACGCCTTGTGAATAGCTGGGTATGGCTCTGATGAAGACATCCCACCAACTCGCAGACTTAAGAGTTTGTAGATGCTTATTGTTTAAAGCCACCGAGTTTTGTGGTGGTTTGTAACAAAAAAATAGATCACGGATGTTGGATTTTATCAGTCATTTACATTTTCATCAACAAACAATACCTTGTTTTTGTATATTTAATTTTTAGTGTCGTATTCTTGGCTTATATTTGTCATTTTAAATCCTTGTTTTGTGAACTGCCTATTTTCTTGATGTATTTTTTTTCCTTATTTATTTTGTAACAGCTCCTTTAATCTTTTCCTGCTAAATGCGTTGCAATTATTTTTCATCGAATAACAACACTGACTTCCTTGTGTAGTTCGTAAACTTGCTGTGTGCCAAGAGGGTAATTCTCAAACAATTTTAAAAGATACAATGTAGCCTCCCAAGGCAATACATTAAAGGGATTAATATTCATTTGGAAGTGTAGTTGCTAGCACATTCACCATCAGAGAAAATCAGCCTTGTGATTTTATCATTAAGATAATAAGCATTTCAGAGTTCAAGGCAGGGTTCAGGTCTGGTCGTAGGATTGGGTGTCATTGCCATCCACGGAACATGTGTCCCGTGTGTCTTCCCATGCTGCACGAGGCATGGTCCTGCTCTCCTTCACCTGCTCATTTTTTTCTACCAGAAACACTCTGAGATGTTTTTCAAAGCGGGTGCCAAGTGGTGTCTAAGATACCTTGTGAAAAATGAACTGAGAAACCGGCCCACTCTCCCCCCTTGCAGGTCACGCTACGCCACGCTCCTGGAAGTTCAACAGCAAAGAACTCTATTTACCCAGCACGATTTTGTCAAACACAATTTGGAAAATGCTGGGTTGGAACAATCTCCACAAGGTCAGAGAAGCCGCAAAAGGGAACGATTGGTTGGTATAAGGTTCAACAACAAACCTCTTGCCCACACTTCTCATAACGGTCGGGTACTTCCAACCACTCTCAATTCAGCCACGGTTCTTTGTCTAAGAGTGACGGAGTTGGAAAACAAAATGCCGTTAAAGCCCTGCCTGGGCTGAGTGTGGAGGTGGTCTCCCACTTGGAAGGTGGCCCTGGCAGGGAATCTCTGTCCACCTCCCTCCCTAATCCCTTCTCTCCTTCCCACAGTGCCTCGTTCCTCTGGGACAAGGGCCGAGGTCCAGCATTCTCCTGCATCCCTCTTCCTGACGCTACAACAAAGCTGTGCTGCCACTTAAGCACTCCCTCAAGGAAAACAGCAAAGCTCCCAGCCGCCCTGATCTGTGTGGGAATGCGATGCCTGCTGTCACTTACAGGTGTGTAAGGGCACTTCTGGGAGGCTTTGCTGGCTCCAGGAACTGGGCCTGGGCTGGGCCCACTGTCTGAAGGTGCGTAGCATTCACAATACAGCTTCAGGCATCCTAAAACTGTGAAGTGAAGAGAGCTTGCTCACTATGACATCCCTGTGTCAAAGACAACTCTTAGTTTAAGAAAAAAAAAAAAGAATTCTACCAGTTTCTAATTATAGAGAGTGGAGCATCGTTGGGAGCAAAATTCACAGTCAGATCTAGACCCTAGGCACAACCAGATACCATTACCCTCGTCATGACCACGAGCCGTCACAGCCAAACCCAAAGGAGGCCCTTCCTGGGATTCCAGGAGGCCAGGCTGGCCTCTCTCATGTACTCCTCCCAGCTCTCTAAGTTGTTAATCAATAGCATTTTGGAAGCTGCAGCCCTGGCAGTCTTGGTAAAAGTGTGCTGTTGGTCACTCCTGCTGGCCCTAAGAGGCGGCTCCCAGGCCCTTTTTCTAGATCCTACCTGCTCTCCTGCCTTTTCCCCACCCTCTCAGAAATGGAGGTGTACACAGTCAGGCACACACGTCTCCGAGCTTACTGCCTGCCTGCCTTCTCCCCGTCAGTAGACGTCTCCTCTCTGGCACCATCTCCACAGATCTTTTTAGGTTCCCACCAGGATTTATCCAAAGGCCTAATTTGCTCGGAACACCTAATGCAGGATGGCAAATAGGTTTCACGTTGTTCATTAACTCCGACTGATTGGAAATGGCTGCCTGAAGCGATCAATTAACAAAGACTGTCAGGTGTGCGGATATGTGTGTGCATGGGCATGCAGGTATGAATGTAGGTGTGTAGGGGTCACAGGATTCATGTGAGATATTGGCTTAAGGTGTTTGCTAAGTTTTTCTCGAACAGACTGCCACACTTACAATCTGGATTTTTTTTTTGCCTTGGAGTTTTTTTTTCCTGTAGTAGCCGAGAGTCAGGACTATCTTAGCCAAAGCATATAATTTAAAAAGCACCTTTAAACAGACCCTGACTAGATCTTCAAACGAGACATGCTGTGGTCCTGCCCAGGATGCAATGGTCAGGCAATGGCGGTGAGGTGTGACACCACAGAAACCAAGATGCTTCGTGGTGACAGGGACTGTCTGGTTCTGTGGAATATTGATGGAACAACACGCTTCCCAGGTTCTGCCAGACACAGCACAGAAGCCCCACTCTACTTCTGAGCTGACTACCAGAGCTCAGAGCTGAGACCATTTGGGCGCCGGCTGGTGTGTGATGAAAGGTGTCTCTTGCAGCCCTGACGGCCCCTGGTTTCCACAGGGCTCTTGAAAACACAGGACTCCCTCACGATCCCTTGATCCCAGGGTGAAGCTCCACTGGGAAGTCCCAGGCCTGGAAATGTGGCCATTTGTCCCCAGTGCCTGATGATCAAAGAAGGCCGCTCCATCGAGGGTTTGCATGGGGATAAGGGTTAACCACCTGGGAGGACAGAAGCCCCCAGAGAGAGCCAACTCCTTGAGATTAGCCTCTAGGGCTCTTAGTGGCTATGCTCCTCCCACCTGACCCACGCACCCCCACAGGTCCGTCTCGGAGGCCCTTTCACGTGACCCAAGATTCCAGTGCGCCTTTGCCACCGGTTGCGTGGAGTCTGCCTTGACTGAGAAGCCGAGGAAGAGGAGAAATTGTGTTCTGACTGAAATCCTGCCTTTCATGTTGAGGGTGGGGTTTGGGTGGGAATGCTGTACCCATTTCTGCCTTGCCAGATTGATCGCCGTCCTGAATAGAGGCGGCAGTATGGTGGCATAGTTAAGCTTCAGACACACACTGATATGGGTTTAACTCCTGGATACGGCACGCACTGGTTATGTCACCCCAGGCAAGTCATTTAGAGTTGAGCTCTCTGGGCCTCAACTTCCCCATCTGTAAAATAGGGATGATGACCTCCCATGGAAGGTAGTTGTGGGGATGAAATGAAGGGGACCCTAAAAGGGGCTTGGCTTAATGTCCAGAGCCCACCAAGTGTTCCACTCCAGTGGCTGCTATGACTGTGACAGAAAAGGCTTCCAAGAAGCTCCTAGGGGATGGTAGGGTCCACGGAAGAGCCCAAGGATGCCAAACCTCGTTGGATGGAATAATAACTCCCTGACCACTGCTTTCCAACATGGGAGGCAGCGGCACCAGCCTCGACAAGGCCAAGTCTGAACTCAAGCATCTTCCCCACCTGCTCCTCCTGCGTCTCCCTCATCTCCAACCTCCCCACTGCTCAGGTCCCAAGCCTCGACTCCTCTTTCTTGTACACCCCGAATTCACACCCCGGGGGCACCTCTCTTGCCAGGATGGTCATGATGTCCCCTGAGGGGTCTTTGGCTTCCAACCCCGCCCCTTCTGTCTACTCTCCAACCTCCTGGAGGCGGCCGTGTCTAAAACCATCGAATGGTTCCCATTCACACTCAGATTAGCAGCCAGCACCCTGGGCGGCCTCCCAGGCCCTGCCATCTCTGCCCTGCATCCTCTCTGCCGCATCTTCCACCTAGCTCATGCCCCCCACCCTTCCACAGCACGGCCACCTGTTCCCTGAACTCACACCCACACTCCTGCCTGGGGACCTTCACACCCACTGATCCGTCAGCTGGAAGTTCTTCTCTGGATGCCCTCTCGGCTTGCTCCCTCTTTCCTTGTTCAAGTGTCACCTTCTCGTGAGGCCTTCCTCACCCGCTCTATTCTATTTTATTATTTACTTATTTATTTTCTGAGTCAGAGTCTCACTTTGCTGCCTAGACTGGAGTGCGGTGGCATGCTGCTCACAGCCACCGCAGCCTCGGCCTGCTGGACTCCGGCGGTCCTTCTGCCTCAGTCTTCCAAGGAGCTGGAACTACAGGCATGCACCACCATGCCCAGCTAATTTTTTTGATTTATTGTAGAGATGAGGTCTCTCCATGTTGCCCAGGCTGGTCTCGAACCCATGGTCTCAGGCAATCCTCTTGCCTCTGCCTCCCAAAGTGCTGAGCCCCCACAGCCAGTTCATCCACTCTATTTTAAACTGTCCCCTGCGGTGGGCTGAATCATGGCCTTTAAAGATATCTCTTCCAGAGTCCCTGGAATCTGTGAATGCTATCTTCTACGACAGAGGAAACTGCAGATGGGGTGAAATGCAGGGAGATTATCTCAGGCTATCTGGCTGGGCCCTACATGCAATCACATCTGTCCTCAAAGGAGGGAGACAGGGAGATGTCTGTCACAAGCCAAGGGATGCCGGCAGCCTCCAGAAAAGCAGGAAGAGGCAAGGAATGGGTTCTCCCCTGGAACCTTCCAAAGGAACCAGCCTCGATGACGCTTTTCCTTTAGCCCAGTAAGACTGACTTTGAACTACTGACCTCCAGAAGTGTAAGAGAATAACTGTGTGTTGCCTTCAGCCATCACGTCTGTGGAAATTTGCTGCAGCAGCAGCGGGAAACTTACACACAAGCCTGCACACCTGCAGCCCACCCCTCCACCTCCACGCCTCACCACGCTTCTGGCTTTATTTCCCACTCAGCCTCCTCTGACTCACTGTGTCTTCCTTGTTAGGACCGTCCGTCTCTCCTCGCATTGGAAGGAGACGGGAGCCTTTGTCCGTTTTGCTCACCAAGTGAGAGAAGTGGGTGCTAATCCACTCTCACGAAAGCAGGGGATCTCCTTGAGTTTTGCTTTTTGGCGAGCCGAGCGCAGCTGAGTCTATTTCAGAGAAGCGGAAGGCCTGGGGCAGATCTCAGTGGGCCCCCAGAGGTCTCCGAGACCTGTCCTGCAGCCATGTTCCCAGAAATTCTGGCCTAAAGGAATACTGATCCACACTGTGGGAGAGCCAGCTCCTTGTGCTGGTGACCCGAGTTGATGGCTCTGCCTCGCTTTGCAGGGCCTTTCTGCAAAGATGCTGAGGCAGGCTGTATTTCAGACAGCAATTCCCTGGGAGGCTGGGATGCCTGGGGTCTCCAGAGGGAGGGATGGGCGCTTGCTGTCCCTGAACTGATCAGATAATTTCCCCACAGGTTAGGGCATCAGCTCTGAGAGTACCTCTGGTGAATCCTCAGGGCTCAGCCCTTGACAGCGCTCAGACACCAGGGTCTGGTCTTTAGTGCAGAGCGCTCAACCGAGGTGGGCGAGGAAGTCTCTCACCGGGCTTCACCTCCAGCCAGGGAGCACCCCCCGCCTCCACCCACCAGGTTCTCAGATCCAGTCAGCTACAGAGTAAGTGATACCTGTGCCTGCCCTCCCAGGGTCCTCAGAGCCTGTCACCGAAAAGTAAGGGCCCTCTCACTCCGCCTTGCTGTGGCAAACTCACACCGGGTGGAATGCCCTGGGTTGGCTCAGTCTCAGGAGGAAAGGCCTCGAAACCGCTGTGACCCAGGACACAGGCGGGCTTGGATGCCATGAGCCAGCAGGGGGGTGACGGGTTTCCAGGGGAGCCTCAGAAGCAGGGCCAAAGTTAACAACTGAGGTCTTGCATGGAGTCAGACTGCCCAGCTCTGTGATCTTGGACACTTGATACCCCTTCTAAGCCTCAGTTTACTCCTCTGTAAAATGAAGATAGTAGCAGTACCTATCAAGCAGGATTGCTTGGAAAGCTCAATTTACCCGAGAATACGTGTCGAAGGCTTGGCAGAGTGCCGGGCACATGGTCAGCATTGAACAAATGTTAGCTATAGTGATATCAGTGATGGCAACAATGGTGATGATAGCAACGGGCTCCGAGGGCCAGGGACTTTTTCTTGATCCCACGGTGAGAGGTGGGCTCGAACCGTGCAGCTTTTCACTGCTTCCCCTGAGATGCAGGAAGCCGAAACAGGTGCTGTAACATTCACAGGGCAGAGAAGACCCTGTTCCCCACAATCTGTGCCCTGCCCCTCACACTGGGCCCGTCTCTGGCTGAGACAGCAGATCTGGGCACATAGCCGCGGGGAGGTCGTGGCTAGTGGCGAATCTCTTACCTTGGCTGTCGTAGGAAGTGATGACCTGGGGTTGCTGAGTGTGCTGCTTCTCCGCCAGGTTTCCTATTTTAGGAAGACAGAGAGGACTGCCGTGACCACGGGGGACTGTGGCGGAATTCTCCCCAGGCAGAGCTGAGAGCTGTGTGCGTCTGCAAGAAAGGTGGGCTGGCGGGGCCGAGCCTGTCCACAGGCCTAGATGTGTGCACACCCTCATGGCGCGCATGCCTACGAACCCGTACAGCGACAAGCCTGAATGTGGAGACAAGAGCCCAGGAGGCTATGTGCACATACCTCTCACACAGCCCAGGCTGGGGTTCTTCTGGAAGCAGCTGGTGAGACCTCCCCTGGTCTAGATAGCCATAGTTCCCGACCTGGGTGTCAGCACGTGCAGTTTCCAAAGCGCTTTCCCAGACACAACGCCTCATATCTTCACACCTTCCTGGGGGGCAGGCTGGGAGACTCAGACCTGGCACTGGAGCCCTAAGTTTGCTGACTCCCCAACTTAATCTCCTGCCTTTCCCTAAGAAAGGGGCCAGCCTGTCCTTCCTTCTGCCTGGGCACTGGGATGCCGGGCAGTTCAGTTCAGTTTCACAACATTTGCAGGGCACCCACTCTACACGTGTCCTCTCCACACACGTTGGGTATTTCTGTCCCTGGGAAGCAGAGCCCAGTAGGGTCAGGCTGCCGCAGACAGACGCCTAGTTCCTGCCACAGACCTCAAACGGGAGTTCACAGGCTTACAGGCCTCTCCCACGGGAAATGAGCTCTCCTGCTAGGGCCTGGAAGCTGCCTTTGGACCTCTACTTCAGAGAGGTCAGGGGAGGGGCCGGGCGAGGGGCAGGACTGTTGCAGCCAGAGATTCTTCCAGAACTACCACCCCGCACTGCCGTCTTCTCCCTCTGGCTTTGTACTGGCCTGCAGTGGGCTCACCACTAGAAGTGGCCGCTAGGGCCAGTGCCTCGGTCTGGGAGCAGGCATGCCTCTGGGGCCTGTCCCGAACAGGTTCCACTCAGATGGCTTTCCCTGTGCCCCCAGCCGGATTGGCCACTCAGTGCTTCCCATGCCTGGGTCCGAGCAGAAGCCAGTCAAGGAGGGTGGGTGGGGCTCCGGGTGGGGCTGGACTCGTGATCCCCCTGGCAAGGTCTTGCCCTGGAAAGCTTGCTCGCCCCGGCCGTCCCCTAGGAACGGGCAGCCCAGGTCCCTGCACCCCCGTGAGTCGGTCAAGGGCCAGGTCCACCATGTATTCCAACACAGGGTGATGCGGCACGTGGGGCTGGAGCCCCAGCCCAGACTTGAGGAGGACATGGAAGCTGTCTTCTGTGGGCACAGCTGGCGGGACATCTCGGCTGGCCGGGGGAGGAAACGGGATCCGGGAAGGGAATCCTCAAGCAGGGCGATTGGCTGGCATAGCTGCTGCCGGGTATTTATAGTCAGGGCTGCACAACTGGCTTCCCGGGGGCCGTGGGGCGCCCGTCCCTGTGCTGCTAGGCAGACTTTGGCCAGGACCAAGGAAAGCAGCCAATCACAGCAGGGGAAGCCCGTTGCCGGGCAAGGGATGGGAGGCGGGGGTGGTTGGCTGGGCCCAAACACACCTGCCACTTGGAAAAGTCTGGAGTGCTCCAGGCTCCCTCACACCCCGCCAGCGCCCCAGCCCGAGGATGGGCAGCAAAGGGGGCAAGTGTGCCCTTCTGGATCAACCCCACATGCAGCTGAGTGTATGTGTGCTTGCTGTCAGCCGTTTCCTTCTCAGATGAAAGCCATCCGGTGTCCAGGGCTGAGCGGCCCGCTGGTTGCCGGGGCTGGGTGCCTTGGGCACCAGCAGGACCTGTGCCCAGAATCTTGACATCAGAAGACACAGAAAGGAGCTCTAATTTTAATTTCTGCATGCATGTTAATATCCCATTTGAAAAATAAACGAAGTTTTACTTTACATATGTTGGTGAAGTGAAGGAAGCAGACCTTTTCTGGGCTTAGGGCCTCTGCAGAGCCTCTCTCCAGCCCTGCATTTACCTGAAACTCTCAGTCCTCCGAGTGGTTTCACAAGATCCACTTTCATCATCCTCTACCGGCTGACACATTGTACTAAGACCCACTTCATGTCTTTTACAAGAGTCTTGTAATGGACTTGTAACAGTCACTGGGACACTTTGTGTCTTGTTGTATTTTTCCACTAACCTTCTCCCAAATCAGAAATCCGGAGTTGGTAAAAACAGGATGAATTCAGTGTGTTTTAGTCCTCTCCTGATGTAATAACACGCCCGAGAGGCCCTAAGATGCATGTCGGACAACTCAGGAGAGGTAAGTGAGCACGGCCATAAACAAGGATGTTGCATCTCCCTCCTGCTTCCACCTGTGGCCTCCTTGCCCGCTCACTGTCACACCCGGGCCTAGCTTGCAGGCTTTGCGTGCCCTGTATGGGTCCTGCACGTGCTGGTGGAGTACGCAAAAGATCCCTGGCGGTCTGCTTCTTAGGGTCACTCTCACTAGCCCACAGCATAGTTTTGCTCGCTTTGGCATCTGCCTTGGCAGAGCGAAAGCTGGCATGTCTACCCGGTGTACTGATGGCCCCAGTAGCCAGTTGCAGGAAGCCATTGCGCCCATGCATGCCCATCAGCCAGGACACTGAGGGGTGGCTCCTCTGGTGGGCGGCACATGTCTTGAGGACGACTCCAACCCACGAGTAGGACAAGGGGACACGGCAAAGTTCTTTACCTCCAGGGCGTTGAGACGCGCCTGCAGTGAATATTATGATTCTAGTCATTTTCACGTAGACCCGTGAAGGCAGGGTTCTTGGCTGCTGTAATCACTGTCCCATCTCCAACATTTGGGATTGTTCCTGGCACACAGTAAGCGCTGTAGACATTTGTTAATGGAATGAATGGATGAATTTATTTTTAGAATTTTATCCTTCCCTTTTATTACGGTCAGAAGGATGGCAGAAGATAGCTGCTCAGCCTTACTTATCTGCAGTCCCGCTTCCTCCTTTATGGAGGGTCACGGAGGGTGCTTTAAACTGGCACTAGATGACCAGTTATCTGATCCCAGGGCTCACATAGTCGAGATCTGACACAGTCCCCAGTGGAGGAGGAAAGGTCTGATTCTTATTAGAATTCTTACAGGCCTACAGTGCATTGTCACTGATGTTTGTCCCCAGAGGCTGGGCTACTGAATCGCTGGAGGGCACAGAATAAAGGCCATTATAGTCAGACCGTCCACAGCACTCCCACAGAGACCCTGGGCCAACCTGGGTGACAGACACCTGGCACCGGAGAGAAGAGACTTTGGAAACTGACTTCTTCTTCTTCTTCTATTCTGGGTCCCAGGCCAGCAGGGATCTACAGAACCCCTGAGTGGCGTCTCCTCAGGCCTCAAGTCATATGGTCCCATAGAAGACCACTGTCCTCTTGACTGGGAAACATTTTCGAAAGATGGATGGCCTTCATGAACAGCCATGCCTCCCATGGGAAACACACTCCAGCTTCATCGTCCCAAGGGATGCCGAGTCCTCCCTTATAGCTCAGCCGGCAAACCAGTGGGTATTTAAGTTCAGGGCATTACTCCGAAGCCACAGCCTCCAGGAAAGCAGGGGGCCTTATGCCAGGGTAACTGTCCCGTGGTCACAGTAGCCCTAGGGGCCTGGTTGAGTCAAGAACAACCACTTTTTGCTCAGTGGTTAGATGTCTGGGGCCAATCTTGAAACAGGTGGAAACCCCATCCTCCCAGGCATTATTCAATGCATCGAACTCCAGAGATTGAAAAGAGAAGGACAAAGAAAAAAAGACGGATTTACCATGAAGGTCTTTTCCTTCTAATTTCTGCCATCTCCGGACTCCGTTTCCGACGCCTTGGAATCCTGTGGAATAATGAAATTCTGTGAGTGGGACACCCAGAGCCAATGAGCGATGCCCCAGTTACAGATTTCTCTGAGTTACAGCAGGGCAGGGGGAACTTGGCTGTTTCGGGATCTGAGGGAGGCTGCCTGTGAATGAGATGCCCTTAGGGGAACGGATGCGACCCTCAACACTCACGACGGCGAAAAAGCATTAACACAGGTGGTGGACTCAGGTAGGATCATTCAGGAGGGATGTTTGTAATACCGACACCCATTTCCACTTCCAGATCTCCACCACATAAATACGAAGCCTTATTTTAGAAGACATTCGCTCTCCCGTCTTCCTGCCTCTTTTTGTATGTGGTGAATCTCCCACTTCTAGAGCCTTGATGTGGGGTGGGGGCTGGGGGAGGACCGCCATCCCTGTGGGAATGCCAAGTGACAGTTGCCCGCTCTCCTGGCCTCCCTTGCAGCTACAGCATGGACACGTGTGGCCCGGTCACGCCAATCGGATGCACCTGTGTCCCGCCCTGTCCTGGGACCTGGTGATGCAACGGTGAAGGGAAGAGTCGCTCTCAGTCTGCAGCGGCTGGAAGTGGTGGCCCCAAGGCCAAGTTCCTGGCACGGCACCGGGACACGTTCTGGCAGCGGGCGCCGCTGCAATGAAATCAAGATCCTGGCGTGGAAGGAGTGTCTAGTGCCCCTTGGTGGCCGCAGAGGCTTCCTCACCAGGCCAGCTCTGTGGTGCGTCCGCTGTTCTGGAAGCTCAGTCTGGAATCTTCCCCAACTCTTTATAGCCCGGAGACCCCCTACCCCTTCTTCCCTGCAGAGTCTTCCACAACCAGTGTCTGTGACTCGCCACGAGGGACTCTCGCCGACACACCCACGGAGAGGAACACACAAGCCACACAGACTTCTGGGTAAGGCCTAAGACTTTGAGGCTCCTCCAGGCTTGCTGCGGGCAGCTTCAGGCGACCTCCTCCACGGCCTCGGGAACATTTGCCCTGTCCTCTGAGAGGAAGTGAGGGGCTTCCCGGCACGTTTTGGAGAAGCACTGCTCCAGGGAAACGGGAGGATGCTAAGGCCTTGGAGAAAATGGGAAAGGGCCTCTGCTGGCCTTGAAGCCCAGATTCCTGGTGACCCAGCCTGTCCACACCCTTCTCGCCCCCTTTTCTCCTGCAAGGCCAGCAGAAGAGCCACCTGGTTACAGTTTCATGCTACCCTCCACCCTGCGGCAATGACTGAGCTTTGACTTTTTCTGACATGGAGCCCCAGCCCTCATTTGCAGAGCCAAGGAAGCTCCACTCTGGAGGGCCTGGAGATTGGAGGTGACACACAGAAGTGTGTTTATTTTGGATCATTGCACTCAGGGGAGGTCTCGGAATAAGCTGGTCTTGTTCAGTGCTTTCCTCTCTCAGGTTGATGTCCTGAAGAGTGGACATGCATGCTGGCCTAGCCTGGGGTCTCCTGGACACCATCAGTGCCCAGCAGGCAGCAGAGGCCATGGCTGTCCCTCTTCTCTGCTCTGGTGCAGAACTATCTGTGAACAAGTGTCACTCTGTCACTGTCATTCATAGCGTCTGCAAGAAACCGCTGCTGGAAAATATTTGGAGAAAAGTATCAGCAGAAGGGGTCCAGTACATAGGGGTCTTTCTCCCCGAGTCATGGTCACGAGTGTGAAGTACACTGGAGTCCTGGGGGCTTTGTGTTAGGTGTAGGACACCTCTCAGGGCAGCCCCGATGCCTAGCATTTCTTGGGCTTCTCTGCCTTCCTTGCCTCTCTAGTGGCAGAGCCTATAGGGCCAATGTGCGCAGAGGGGCCTGGGGGTTTGGGGCACGTGGGCTGAGCTGGAACTGGGCTCGCCACACACTGGGGGCGGCCTTTGGCACTGCAGTCCACGTCGTGGGAGCAGTCTGGTTCCTATCAGGAAGCTGATGGCCTCTGCTGATTTTCTAACTACACGCACCCAGGAGAACTAAAAGACCAGCTAAGCCAAACAACTCCTGGCCCCCAGATCCTCCCGGGACGGGAGCACCTGTCAACCTGCTCAGCTCTCCAGAACCCACTTCCTCCCCTACCCGCCTCACTAGAGGTCTCCAGGTGCTCTGGGGCAGCGCTAGCCCTTATGGCGAGGTGGCTAGCCATCCACCGCACCAGGATTCAGCAAGGCAGGCGGAGGGTGGACATTCAGTGAGCACAGGGGCTCTGGGCACAGAAGAGCCAGGGCCAGAGCCGCGGGAGTCCCAAGGAGTCCAGAGCGGGAGGCCAGGAGGGAGGCTGTCAGGTGTCCTGGAACACAATCAGCCTAGCGCGCCCTCACACTCTCCTGGGAGAGGACTCTGGGCCCGGGGCCTTGGGGTTCCCAGAATTCTCAGGGGCTTGTTCACCCTCCATTATTATCCACCTATACTCTGTTCACATTGTGTCCTGTCACAGAGAACACAGGGACCCGGGTCTTGCTTTCCACAATCACTCTATAAACAGTCACTTTATTTTAGCAATCTACAGTTTACCCAGAAAATCTGTCAGGCGAGTAAAATGGATGGACAAGTCCCAGTGGAGAGAGCAGATCTCAAACCTCAACCTACCCAAGCCTGGGTTCCTTTTACCCCCGTTATGCCTTCCATCTGCAGGAGGCTGGGGGAAGGGCTCAAGAAAGGAGAAACTGAGGCTGTCAACCGTGCAAGGTCACCAAGGGAGCTCCATCCCAAAGGCTGACTCAGCACACAGACTTCCCCGCGTCCCCTGTGCCCCGCAGCGTGCGGTGTGGAGCCGGCGGGCGTCCACCACCCCCGGCCGGGCCCGAGGCTCCGGCCGCCTTCCTCCCGGGCAACTTCCAGCCCTGATCTGCACCCTTCAGGGAGGGGCTGGAGGGAGCGGGCTCCCGGGGGCGGGGAGGCACGCTCAGGCCCGCACGAGCAGCCGCCCCGGGGCGCGCGGGGCTGGGCGTTGCCACGGGACCGCCCGTTGCCACGGGACGCGGGTGCCGCGGCGCGGCGGCCAGGGCAGCTGCGGGGGAGCGGGTCGGGCTCGCCGAGCCGGCTCGGGGGCGCGTGGGGGCGCCCCCCGGCGGGCGGGCCTGCGGCGGGGAGGCCCCGGGGCCGGGCCGGCCGGGCCGGGCGCGCCGGCCCGCGCGCGCGCGCGGCGCGTGGGAGTGCGTACCCTGCGCGGCGCGCCGCTTCTCCGAGTGCACGATCAGCAGCATGTCGATGGACACGGCGTGGGCGTCCTTCTGGAGCTCCATGGTGCCGCCTGCCTGCGCCGGGGCCGCCGCGGCCGCTCGCTGGGCTGCCGGGGCTGCAAATGGCCCCGTGCGCGCCGCCGGGCGCGGCGGAGGGAGAGGGCGCTGCCCGCCGCCCGGGCCGCTGGGCGCCGCGTTTCGCTGACTCTGCCAAACGCGCCATCAGGGCCCGCCCGCGAGGGCGCTACCCTAGCGGAGGGCTCTAAGTCACCTTTGAAAGGAAATCCCCGGGCCGAGCCTGACCTGCCCCGAGGCCTCCCTCCCTGCGCCCCGCCTCCCTCCAGCCGCGCTCGGAGCGCCGCTCCCGGGGCTCCGGGACGTCTTCCCGCCGGCGGAGCGCGGCCTGGTCCCCACGATCTGCGGGGCTCCCGAGAGGCTCGAAGCTGGCCTCCTCTGAGCCGCCACTGGCCCGTGCAGAAATCTCATGGGGAGGACAGCCAGGGGGCTCCACCCTGAATCGCAAGGCGTGCAGAAGTTGGCCATGTTCTGGCCTTGGCCTCGCTCGTTCCCTGGGTGGGTTTTGGAGTTGGCAGCCCTCTCTGTAGAAGGGAGTGGGGTGGGGTTTGGGGGTCGGGATCCCCCACCCCTCCCTCCCGTATGATGGCTCCTCCAGAGCTTGGAGCATGCCCACTGGTCATCAAGCTCACAATCCTCTCTGGCCTGAAATGAAAGTCTTAAAATCTCTGTACCTTCTAGAAGCCTGGCTCCTACCCTGTGGGGAAGGGGGAAGGGGGAGGGGAGGAGGCTGGGGCACAGGGAGCTGGACCTGAGAACCCATCTATTTTTAGCCGGCCTGGCCTGCCCGGCCAACAGCAGAGGGGTGTTTGGCTGTAGGGCTCAGGAGTGTTTACATGGGCATCTGCCTGGCAGTCCTGGACACGATGGGCCTGCTGGGGGCAACCCCCTAGTTTGAGTTTCTACCACTAATAAATGCTCCCCACAAGGGACCCTCTCTACACTTGGGTGTGCTGAGCTCACCTTGCAGCCAGGCCCCTGAGAGCCTGTGTCTCACAGGACGTTCCAGTACCAGCCCCACCACTGGCTGGGCACGTGACCACGAACTAGCCATTTCCTTTCCATTTTCTCCCCCCTATCCCTGGGTTAATAAAAATCCTCCCACACGGTTGCGAGGAGGGCACGCTTGTAAGGTGCATCGCAAGTGTCTTCAAATGGCAGCTGTCATTCTTACCTCACTTTACGGGCGAGGAAAGGGACGGTGGAGTGACAAGTTAACGATGGAGCCGGGGAGTCACACAGCCAGACCCTCAGATTCCGCAGATTCCCCGTGCCTGTGTCTCACAGTTTGGTCCCATGTAAAGCCTGTCGTCTCGTTGTGTCACCACCGCCCCCCTCACCCACTGGGCTCATGAGGAAAGGAAGGTCGTGGCTTCCAACAGTGTTGAACTGGAGTCCTAGAGAGCTGAACCCTTGGACAGGGAGGCAGAAATGCTAAGGTTCTGCTAGGGTGAGTCCATTTACTCTCTACGTGGATGGGGAAGTAGGAATACAGCTCATGTGACGCTCTTGGGGTCTCGGAGGTTGCTGAGGCAGCCCTCAGGTCCCAGAGTGTCCCCAGCTGACCTGGAGCAGTGTTGCCTAGCTTCTTTGAGGGCCAACCGTCCGAGGTGCAGAAACCAGCAGAAATGCCTGTGCAGCCCTCCTCATTGCTGAATTCCCTTTCCTGACACTTGCATTCCCACCCGCCACCCTTTTTTTGTTTTTCTTTCTTTTTTTTTTATTACAAAGATGTGGAGGAGAAGTCAGGGTCAGGTATACAAACGATGATTATGCAGGTACCCTTGTGGATGAGGTATGCCCCTCCCTCCCCTAGCAGTTTCCCTCAACTGCCAGTTCCACCCCTCTCCCCTGACAGTTTCCCACTACTGCCAATCCCTTTCTTATAGTATTATTATCGTTCAAGTTCCACTTATGAGTGAGAACATGTGGTACTCTGTTCTTTGTTTTTGTGATCACTGAGTATGATCGACTCCAAATTCATCCAAGTTGCTGCGAAGTCCATATGCTTGTCCTTCTTTATGGCAGCATAATATTCCATCGCGTATATGTACCACATCTTTTTTATCCAGTCCAGCTTTGATGGACAACACGGTTGGTTCCGTGTTTTTGCTATTGTGAATTGAGCTGCCACAAACATACGTGTACAGGTATGTTTTTGGTAGAGCGATTTGAGTTCCCCTGGGTATATGCCCAATAGGGGAATTGCTGGGTCATATGGAAGGTCAGTTCCGTCACAGTGTTTTCCAGAGAGGTTATGCAAGTTTGCATTCCCATCAGCAGTGTAGAAGCATTCCTTTTTCTCCACGTCCTCACCACCGTTTGTTGTGGTGTGTTTTTTAACGATGGCCATTCTTACAGGGGCTAGGTGGTTTTGATTTGCATTTCTCTGACCATGAGTGAGCACTTTTTCATGTGTCTGTTGGCTGCCTGTGTATCTTCTTTTGGGAAGTGTCTATTCATGTCTTTTGCCCAGTTTTTAATGGCATCCCCGCTCTTACTCCTGTGCTGGAAAGGGTCACTCCTAGGAACTGACTAACACACTGCCCCCTCCCAGAACTGTCCCAGAGGAGGAGAGGCTGACCTGGAGTGTGCCGGCCAGGGGTCCGGGAAGGACGTGTGGGGACCTCCTGTCTCTCTGCTGTTCGGAGCAAGGCCTCTCCTTCTCAGCCCTGTTGGCATTCTGGCCCAGACAATTCTTTGTGGTGGGGACTGTCCTGCACATTGTGGGACGTTTAGCCGTAACTCTGGCCTCTACCTGCTTGAGGCCGTAAGTATCCACGTTCCAGTCATGACAACCTAGAGTGCCTCCAGATGGTGACCTATGCTTCCTGGGGACAGAACTGCACCGAGAACACTTGTGTGGAGCCGTCTCTCGCACTAGGGGTCCCCTGGCTGCTCTGGAAGGTGCTGGTGCCTGGGGTCCCCATGACTGGGCCCACGCCCCAGAGGCTCCCTTCACAGCTGCCAGTCCAATGGCTCAGCTTCTGGGGCCTGCAGAGCTGCCCCCACTGGGTGTATGAGCAGAAGGAAGGATGCACTTCTCCGTGCCCACTCCATTCCCACCTTGGCCTTGGTTGACCCGGATGTCTCCCCGTCCCCACTGCCCGCTCTTGGACTGAGTGGAAGTCATCATGAGGAAGGTGCTGGGGGTGAGGGTAATGGGTGTATCAGGAAGGAGGAGAGGAAGCAGGAGAGCAGGCTGAGGTCACTGAGATATCACTCCGACGGAGGCACTATCCCTTCTGCTCATATCTGCCGGCCCCCGCCAGCTGCTCCCACAACCAACCTGCCGTTTTGTGAACCCATCTTTCCCTGTTTTACCGCCACACCCATACTGTGACAAAGCCATGCTGCGACAAAGCCATGACGTCCATGCTCCAAACACTCTCTGCTAGCCCTTCATCCTGCCGTCCTCTTGAATAACATGAGATTCAAGGGTCTCTGTATTCTGACCTAAATAATTATTTGGCATCTGATGAGCCAGGGGTACCTCCGATCTTGGCCAAAACTTTAATCACAATGAGTTGGAAACTTCAGAATACCAAAAGACAAAGAGAAGAAGTCCAAATAGCTGTGTTGTTACCTTTATCATCTGTCAAATCAAACACTCAGACTCATCTAGCCGTCACCCATGCTGCGTCTACCCTTTTGCTCAGAGGTGGGATTTGTCGATTGTCCGAGTGGTCCTGGGCCCTGAGCTGGCTCTGCTGTCTTGGAGATGAAGAATGTTCCACGGGAAAGTGATTGCTCCTGGCGGTCGAGGCCCTCGCCAAAGAGAGGTGTATTCTGACCGCCATCGTTTTTCCTCAGAAGCATCAGTTCTTTGGGGACTTTTGGCCTTAACTGTTTTACTTCTCTTGTGATCCCAAGAGGCAAGTCCTTCTCTTCCCTATAGAGAGAATCATAGGCAAGTCAATGCAAGAAAGGCTTTTGGCAGGGAGTTTTCTCCAGGGATGCAGTGGGGTAGGGGTCTTGGAGGGGGGTAACTTGGTGCGGAGCGGCAGGCTGAGTTCCAGCCTCCTAATTCCGGCAGCTTCCCTGAGATGGGCAGCTCCTTACATGGGAGACCAGGCACCTTTTCCAGAAGTCTTCCCATAGCTGGTGCAGCTTCTCCAGGCCTTTCGGCCAGCCTGACTTAGCTTGCTTCTACTTCTGAGCTTTTGTGACTGCTACTTCTGCCTGGGCTTGCCTGGCAGGGACAGTGCGGCCATCCTTCAAGGCCTGTCACCAGCCTTCGCCTCTAGCTTTCCTGGCTACCTCAGAGCTTGGAGCTCCTGGGGAATGCCAAGTCTCCGTGGCACTTCTCTTTTATAATTCCCGTGGCTAACGGGACTTGGAAGATCACACTCACTCTGTCCCACACCCACCCAATCTGGAAAAGACGTCAAGCAGCTGTGCCAGGCACATGTATGTTTTGAGACACCACCTTCTCGCAGGGTAACGCTGAACAACGCACGTAACCTCTCTGAACTCCCATTTTTCCCATCTGTCAAGTGGACGAGGGTGTTGCTGGGATTGTGTAAGATAAAGTACTAAGTGGTGGCCTGGTTAGAGCTATGGAAGATTCCTGCATTCCAGCCAGACCCCTGTCCGGGTCCTGCTCTGGGGAGGAACCCAGGGACGTGGTTCTACAGTTGAGAAGTGGGGAGTGGGTAGAAGAAACTAAAGTCACCCCCTGCTCCCTCCCCCGCCATGGAGCAGGAATTTGCCTTCCTTCCTGTGTCACTGCTCTAAACTACTGTCCTGCCATCGTAGGGAAACTCAGTGGGTTCACAGATCTCTTCCTTGAAAAGCTGGCGTCAGGTCTGTCAGCCGCAGCCCCCATGGGAGGAGCCAAGCTCAACACAACTCCGCCTCCCTCACCCCTGCCGTGCTCATGAACACTCCATGTGTGTCCAGTGGGATGTGCCTTTGCATCATGTCCGTTTTACAGAATGAGAAAACTGAAGCTTAGAGACCTAAGGTGACCTGCCAAGGTCCTACAGAGTGTCTTCAGGTAGCAGGAGGCACCCAACCCTTGGCATTCCACCCCGCTCTGTATGTTCCAAAGCACAGGTGCTGGACTACCCACACTCCCTGCTGCCCCTACACCCAACCCATATGGCCATTATGCTGGTGAGTTGAGGCTGCTTGTTGCCCATTCCGAGGGGGAAGGGCTGCTGTCAGCCTGCACGAGAGCTGCTCCAACAATCAGGATGAACACACCTTGGCCGAGAGGCTCAAGGCTTCTACGGAGGCTCTTGGAAAAATTCTCTGAGCTCAAGCTCTGAGCTGGGCCCTTGGGGACAGATTCCCAGGCTCTGTGCCTTCCGTAGGAGAAATGGGGACAGTGGCAGTTGTCAAAAGCTGGTGGCTAGGAGCACCCAACAGTCTTCAGGAACAGCGAGGTGGCCCTGCCAGGGATGGAGAGGGAGACAGAGGACGGCCGGTTTTGCAGCCACTGAAAGGAATTTTGTGTTGCAACAGCTCCGTATGTTCTGAGGGCGCGTGGTTACGCTGTAAAGAGGCCTTTCCATCTCCGCTCGGTTTGCCGTGAACAAGCTGTCCAGGACAGGCAGCAGCTTGTTCTCGAGACCCCGTTTCGTGCAACACCATAGGGTGAAAAATGAGCCCGGGGAGAGGCACTTGTCCTGGAGATGGGGCCCCGCAAAGGCCACCGGAGGGAGGCGGTTTCACTTGAAATGGTGTTCTTGGGCATGAGTGAGTAGGAGAGAGGCCTGGAGCCTTCCCGGCAGAGGAGGAGACTGGACGAAGGGGGAGGGACTGCAAGGAGTGCTGGGGGTGAGAGAGAAAACGGCATGTTTCAGGAGGTAAAAGCAAGGTGGCCTAGTTGGCGAAATGGTGTGGGGACAAGAGGTCCAAGGGGACAGAAGCACCGTCAGGGCCAATCTGCCATGGGCGGGGCGTCTGCTGGCCATCTGAGCAGCCATGCGGGTCCTTGTCAGCAGGGACGGGAGAGCAGGATGCATTCCTAGATGGAAGGTGCAGGGCTGATGGTTACCATGGGCGTGATCGAACCCATGGGTATTGATGCCAGCCTTCTGGAGAAGATGGTAGGCAAGTCGGTGATGGCACGAAGGGACAGCCAAGCACCAGATGTAGGCACTATGTAAGAAAAGGAGGATCTAGGCGGCCAGGTAGAGCACCAGATGAGTGGGAACTGGGCTTGGGTGGAGAGAGAGGCAGGGGGACACAGAGCCCCCGCCCCAGCTGAAGGGTCCGACCTCCACTCACTCCTCAGTCTCAGGGGAGCACTCTGGGTGAGCTGGGTCATGGAGTCCCACAGGACACCAGGAGGCAAGCTACTGCCAGAATCTGCTCATTACGACAATTTAGATAATGCAAGAACTATGTAAAGACAGACACAAAACCACCTGAATCCCATCATCTCGAGATAATCACTTTTAAACGCTTCCTTTAGTATTTTCTTCCATTACGGCCACATCAGCTATATAATAAGTGAATATTTATTTTATATGCATAAGATAAAAATGAATATTTTTATTTAAAAAATATAATTGGGATCACATCCTCTCCAGTTTGGCATCATGATTTTTTTTTTCTTTCAGCTCATGGAATGAATAGTTTCCTGAGAACGCTTCAAAATTCAAATGAAAAGGCTGCCTAGTCACCCGTGATACTGACATGCCACAATCTACTTTTCTGTTTTCTTATTGTTGGGCTTTCAGTTTGTTTTGCATCGCCCACTTTTATAAATAATGTGATGATAAATACCTTTGACTACATATCTGGTTATTTCCTTAGAATAGATTCTTGGAAGTGGGATTACTGAGTCAAAGGTTACGACTATTTTAAGGCCTGAGATATATATAAAATGTCAAATTACTTTCCAGAAAGATTGTGCTTATTTCCACTCCCTGGCTGTGCATGTCAGCCTCCCAGAGGCCATCACAAGCCTCGAAAATGATCGCCACATCCACCTTTGCTGTGACAATCGAGACATGGGAACCTGTCCTTATTTTCATTTTTCTTGCCATTAACATTGAACAAGGTTTTAGACATAAATTTACCTAGGCACAGGCAGGTGTGTGTGTGTGTGTGTGTGTGTGTGTGTGTGTGTGTTTTGGTTCATATTCTTCGTTCTTTTATCTACTTTAATAGCACACATATTTAAATGTCAGTAGGAGAAAAGGGCTCTCTCCCAAGCCATCTCAGATCTGTTGTCTTTCATAGCAAAGTCCGTGACGAAGTCATGGCCATAGTTCTGACCCCTTGAAGCTCTTTGAGGACCAGGTCATTGTCTCACTCATTCCTGAACTTCCTCTCCCACCCCCCACACTGTCTTTGTGCGCTGCACACAAGAAGTGCTCAATAAATGTTGAATTAAATTGGACACAATTAACGCTGCCAGCAAGCTGAGACTTCTCTCTTTAGCCTGGGGGTAGAACTGAGCCTTCCAGAGACGTGGAGCATTTGCTCTTCTGTGTCTTTCTCACAGACCTCAGGGAACGGAGGAGGGTGAGGTTAGCTGAGGACAAGCTGCTTTCTGCGTCGACAGAACCATCTGGAGCCCGAATCTGGGAGCGCTTGGTCCTGAGACAGCGCTGCTCAGTCCCATGCAGCCATCACCCCTGTCCCCACCCTGATCGGGGTGCCCTCACCCCGCCCCCACCCACAAGCCGTGATTCATTCTGTTAAAAACAATCTCCATTCTCAACCTTTCTGGTATCTCTCTCCCCGATCACCCCGTCAGCCATTCCCTGTCTCAAGTATTTCTGTCCCTGGCACCTTAACTGACTTTCCATATTTTTCTGTCCACAGCTCATTAAAATCCCATCTTCCTGCATATGGTGATGCTGGAAGCATTGCCTTCTGGGTTCCAGGTACTTTTTATTTCAGAGTCTTTCTACTCGACGGCATTCTTGGCCTTTTGCTGGGGAGGGAGATGATGGAAATCAGTTTGTCTCTCACCGCCACTTCCAAAATATCTTGGGCAATGCCAAGAGAGGTATCCAGTGGCACACGCAAGCCCACGGAGAGATTACCTCTTCGGCCTCGCCAAGCGTTTATTACCAGGCCATCACCGAGCCCCTGCGGGCTCCTTGTCCGCCTGTCTCTACAGTGTGAACAAGAAGTCCTCTGCGGGTCCTGCTTCAGAGTCTCCCCCTACCAGGGACCTTCTCTACAGATTTCTGCCTCTTCACCTCCGCAAACTCGTGTCTTTTTCACAATAGCCCAGGGCTGAGCTGATACCTTTATGCCCGTTTTTTGGGCGGAGAAACAAAAGACCTAGAAATCGGTTCACACGGTTTTTCCAGTGACTTCTGGATGGGAAGTGCTCCCACCAAGCCCAGGGCACCTGCCGTTCTGGATGTTTCAGTGAAAACTTGTCCTTTCCGGAAGCAAGCTGAGATGTGGGATGGCCACTCGCAGGGCTGGGGCAGTGTTCCCAGTGGCAAGAGCCCCCTGGGAGAGACCCTCTCTGGTGGTGTGAGGTTGTCTGATCAAGTGGGAGGAGGGACACAGAAAGGGGTTTTAGAGGATCTGAACAAAACCTCCAGTGAACTAAGCAGCCTTTGGCCATGACCGTAGACCTCCAGGGGCCTGTTGAGAGGATGTGGGTGCTTTTCTGCCCCAAGCAGGATGGGCCCAATGGCCTGGATCCCAGGGGGCACGAGGCAACCAGTTTTTAGTGTCAGTGCAGACTCCACCCCTGCCTGTCCCCAGGGCAGAGTTTCTAATAGGAGCCGCGGGTATTTTTAGCCTCACGTGTGCAGGCACAGGACACGGCGAGCTGGACAGGAACAGCTAATAAGCCATGGTCCTTATTAAGTTGGGAAGGATGAAATGAGGGGAGGAGAGGGAGCCTGGTGGAACTTTTCACAGGCCTCATTTTCAGAGGACTCTCTTTCCATAATTCACAGAGAAAGATTGAGGTCAGGGTGATTATGCACAGCTCCAGCGGCAGGAACCGGAAAGTGGGGCATGTTCACGTCCTGTGGCCTGCAAGTCCAGTCCCCCTCTGCCCCCAGCCCCCAGCTCTGCCCTCTGGGCAAGGAGGTTGGGCCTCGGAGAGGTGCAGCTTGGGAATGGGTTTGTTAAGCTACAGGAATGGGAGTGGGGATTGGGGTTCTTCAGAAGGCAAGGTTAGAAGCCATTTCCCAATATGCTCCTTGAAGCCGTGGGGACAGCTGATGGGTGTCAACCAACGATAGGTTCACAGATGAGGAAACAGCGGCTCAGAGAGGAGCAGGAACTTGGGAAGTGACACAGCCAGGATTCATACTCGGTGTCCTAGACCAAGGCATACCATTATTTCCTCTCAGTGACAGTCAGTTGTGTCTAAGACTCATTATTCATTTTACTTCACCCACAAACATTTTTTTCTCTGCCAACTCAGTCTGGAGCTCCATCCCTAGAAAGGGACATGAGGACGACACCCTTCCTGCTCTCCAGAAGCCCTCTGCTTAGTGAGGGACACCGAGGAGACTCCTAGCTGAACTCAGTGAGGTCAGTAGGCAAGCTTGCCATGTGGGAGACCCTGGCAGGTTTCCAACCTTTGACAATGAGCGTGAGGACAGTCAAAGCCTGACTAGCGCAGTCAATTCTCCTTCTGGATGGCTTCTTCTGAGGGGGAGACTGGGATAGGACCAGAGAGGGGCAGTGTGCCCTCAGCCCTCTCCTGGGCTCTGTGGCTCGAAGCATTGCCAAGTTTGGAGTCTGTGGCAGGAGTCCCTTAGCGAGGGTGCGGATAAAGTTGGAATGGAGGTGGCACCCGGGACTTGCTACGGTCAACTGCTCTCTCCCTCACCACCCCCAGCTTGATGGTTTGAGGCCAATGGCGGAGAGAATGAAGACATCGATTTGGGGTGAAGGCACTGCAGTGAGTTCCTTGCAGCCTTCCTGCCTCAGCCCAAAGCCAACCATGACATGTGCCTCTGTCCATCTGCTTATCCATCCACCATTCCATCCTCTCCTACACAGAGCACCAGGCCTTTGCATCCAGCCCCTCTGTACACCTTCCTTGCACGCTGTCACCCATCTCATGTAGCTATCCCTTCCATTGCTCTCCAGACATCACTCTGCAATCCATCAGCCAACCCCGCCATCTTTTCCATCTAACCTGCTCCAACCATCCAACCATTCCTTATTCATCTATTTGCCCCTCATCCCATCCTGTTGCCAGTCCTTTATTCCATCTGGGAGCGGATACTATATTCTAGGCCTGCGTCTGTGTGGCAGAGACAGAGAGATTCACACGTCTCTGTCTTGTAGTTGACCTAGAAAATCACGTGCAGGTCCACTTCTGAGGGGAACAATGGAATTGGAAAGGGGGTCCTGAGGAGAGCACCTCAAAGAATCTGGCTGAAGGGAAACAGGGAGCTGAGTGAGGAACCACCAAGATGCTTGGCTCTCTCCTTTCCGGAAAGATGTAGAAGAAAGAACGTCAGAGAAGAAAAGGAAGGGAAAACAAGGAAGGGAGAGAAGGAGGAAGGAAGGGAGGGGGAAGAGGGGAGGGCGCTGTAGTCTGAATGTTTGTGTCCCCTCCAAATTCATTGAATTGGCGTGTGTTGAATCGTTGCCCAAGCTGACGGGATTAAGAGGTGGAGCCTTTGGGCGGCGATTAGCTCTTGAGGGTGGAGTCTTCATGAATGGGATGAGTGCCCTTATAAGAGCAGTCTCCGAGACCCGCCTAGGCAGCAAGACCTCATCTCTACAATAAATCAAAAAATCAGCTGGGCGTAGTAGCGCATGCCTGTAATTCTGGCTCTTTGGAAGGCTGAGGCGGAAGGATCGCCGGAGCCCAGCAGGTCGAGGCTGCGGTGGCTGGGAGCGGCCACTGCACTCCAGTCTGGGTGACAGAGTGAGAATCCAACTCAAAAAAAAAAAAAATAATAATAATAATAAATAAATAAATAAGAGCAGTCTCCCTCCAGCTCTTTGTACCACGTACCAGATGAGTCCACAGTCAGAAGGTGCCATTTTTGAACCAGAAAGCATGCTTCCATCAGACACCAAATCTGCTGGCACCTTGGACTTCCCAGTGTCCAGAATCGTGAGAAAAAATTTCTGCTGTCCATAAGCCATCCAGTCGATGGTATTTTGTTCTAGCAGCCTGAATGAACTAACGAGGAAAGAAGGCAAGGACAATATATGTATTGGGTACCCACGCTACGCTGAGACCCATGCGAGGCACTTTCACCGATCTTCGTAATCTTCCCAACAACTTTTTGAGGTAGTCACCTGCGTTTTAGAGATGAGAGACTGGGCTCAGAGAGGGCATCTGTTCAGCGTGAACACAACACAAAGAGCGGGGCTAGGCTGGTGTGCTTGTGAATACAGGGCTTCGGAAGGAAGGTGTGAAACCAGCAGGTAGAGGGCAACTGAAAAGCATGCTCCTTGACAGATGACTTCCGGACTGCGCTGCCCAAAGGTGGGTGGGGAGAGGAACCACGTCTATTGGCTCAGATGGTGCCCAGCAAGAAGGAGGTCATGGGTCATGCACAGCTGTTGGAGCCTGATGCCAGGCTGATGTCCCCTTTTGTCACGGGACTGGAGCATCCCTTGTGGCTGTGCCAGACCCAGGATTCCACTGGAAGACTCCTGGCCCCAGATTCTCTACCCTTAGGCCAGATCTGTGGGCATTCACATAGTCTGGCTCTGCGTTTCTGGTCCTGAATCTCCTCTTGGGACTGGGGCCCCGAGGGAGGAGAGGTCAGCTTTACCTCCCACTGCTAAGGCTTCTGGCAGGGCTTCATGCTTCTCAGACCCAGACCCTTCTGGCATCCAAGGCGTACACAGTTTTCTGCTTGTCGGGAAGATTACGAAGATCGGTGAAAGTGTCTTGCATGGGTCTCTGCATAGTGTGGGTACACAATACATATATTTTCCTTGCCTTCTTTCCTCCTTAGTTCATTCAGGATGCTATAACAAATTACCTTCAACTGGGCGGCTTATTGACAACTTATTGAAATTTTTTCTCACAGTTCTGGACATTGGGAAGTCCAAGGGGCCAGCAAATTTGGTGTCTGGTGGAAGCATGCCTTCTGGTTCAAAAATGGCACCTTCTGGCTGTGAACTCATCTGGTACAAGGTACAAAGAGCGGAAGGGAGACTGCTCTTATAAGGGCACTCATCCCATTCATGAAGACTCCACCTTCACGAGCTAATCGCCGCCCAAAGGCCCCACCTCTTAATCCCGTCACCTTGGGCGATGATTCAACACATGTCAATTCAACATATGAATTTGGGGGAAACCAACATTCAGACCACATCATTCCTAGAATGTTCTGGATCTACACCCAGCTCTCACTTCTCGATGCCACCAAACTGTCCCCTGACAGTTCTGATGAGGACCATTGATTGATGACCTCTGTCCCAAGGCTGGAGCATTCCCAAATGGTTAGGTAGTGGCCCAGGCAACCAAGGGCTCTAGTGACACTGCAGGGTGAGGGGCTTGATCGGGGTGAGGCACACGCCTTCTCCCCAGTGCATTACCTGTTGACTGGGGATGGGTGAGGGTGTCAGGGCTAACTGGAGAGTCTAGACCTACAGATGCCTCATATGTGAGCCCTGCAGGCACCCCACAAGCCCGCACGTCTTGTTTCCTGCAGCCAGTCCATCTGTCTGCTGAGAAACCGATTTGGCTATGTTTTCACCTACCCCAGAGAGCAGAGTTTAGGGGAACAGGAGCGCAGGTGCCCACGTCCGGGCACTGGGTGCAGTGGACCGGCCACGAGCATGGGGGCCCCAGAGAGGCCAGGAGGGAGGATCCAGGGAAGGGGAGAGTGACCGCTCCAGGTCTGAGCTGCTCTGCAATCCGTCCCCCCCAGCCTTCCCCTTGGCATGGCCTGGCCGCCCACCGGCCAGCCCAGCTGTCTTCCTTGCGCACTTTGAAATCCCTGCCAGGAAGAGAGGAGGGAAACATAAGCCCGGCCTTCTCCCACTGCATCCTGCCATCACGCCCTCCCTCCAGCCGGGGGTGGGGGTGGTGGGGACAGGGAAGGACGGGCTGGGGTAGAGCTTCTGGGCCCAACTGCCTCTGGGCTGTCGCCGTGGTGGGCTGCCTGCGGGGTGCCTGGAGCCACTTGATGCAAAGTCTCCCCTCTGGAGCCCGCATGCACGTAGTGGCTGCTGGGGTCTCCTCTAGCATCTGGACACCCGTTAGACTGGCTCAGTGCGGCAGAGTCTCTCCTGCCCCCCTTTTCCTTTGTCTTGGAGGGCCTTGGTGGGTGTTTTTATTGTCATCCTAAGGGCCATCTGGGGACTAGGGAGTTGAAGCCCCAAGCATCCCAGGCAAGTCACAGCCTTAGTCTCTGCCTCTGTAACCCAGCAAGCAGTCACACCTGCTGTCCAGGGTAGCCAACTTGAGAAAAGGCAGAGTGTGGTGTCTGTAAGCAGCCAGGCACACTGTGGTGACTATTCACACACCAGCTCACCCCAGCCAAAGGCACAGCCACAGACACACAACCACAGCTGCCTTCCTCATTCCAAGGACATCTCTGGCACACGGCACGGGAAGAACAAGGGTAAAGACGGTTCTTGTGATGTGTTTTACGCCGGGGCCGCCAGGCGTTGGGGTAGGGGAGTTTTCTGTTTGTGCTTTCCTAGAGCAGTCTACTTCCTGGCACATGACAGGTGCAATTCTGTGTGTGTGTTTCACGGATTTGTGTAACTAGACCATTTGAACCCTAGGTGCCCTACTGGAGCTGTGGGCTGTTGGAAGTGTCCTTTCACTTTCTGGTCCTGGTTTCTTCATCTGAAAAATGGGTATATTGATTCCTAACTGAAAGGCTGTTCCGAATTCAGTACCTGGCCCGTCCAGCCCATAGGGGTTCCCTTGACAGCTGTGCCTCTACCCCAGTGCAGAGATTCTCCTTAAGCTGCTTTCGGGTCTGATCCAGAGAAGCAGAGAGGGGAATGGTGGGGACCCAGGGCAGGGCGGGGGCAGGGGCGGGGGAGCCCTGGCTTCTCACCAGACACTAATGCATTCTGAAAAATGAGGTGGGCAGAGCCAGCCCACAGGTCATCTGCACAAGGCCATTTCTGGTCCCAGCCTGCAGGAGAAGTCAGGCAGGGCCATTCCAACCAGCCTGGCCTCTCCTTCATCTCCTGGTAAGGGAGGTGACTGGGATGGGGAAGGGATGCAAGACATCTTCATTACCATGGCCATGTCCTCTCAGTGAGGGAGGTCAGAGCTGGCCTGGTGTCTACAGAAGGCCTAATCCCCCTGGTGCTGCCTTGGACCTGGGAAAGGCCTCCCATCTCCTCACCCCATGTCCCTGGAGGCCTGGCTTCTGGCTCCTGGAGTCGCTATTGCATAAGCTAACGGGGAACCTGGCCTGTCTCTCTGGGCTACCCAAGGCAGGCTGGGCCCAAGGTTGGGCCAGGCCCTGCACCACAGTGGTGACAGTGACCAGTGTGTGGCAGGACAGTTTGCACTCCCCAGGTGGTCGCTGACAAACTGCCACCGAGGGAGGAGTCTCCGTGATGACAAGGAGCCTCTGGCCAAGGCCTGACAGCCATCTGTTCCCAGCTACCAGCCTGGAGGCCTCCAGGGAGGGAGAAGACAGGGAAAAAGAGAAAGACAGAGAAACACAGGCAGAGGGACAGAGAGAGACAGAGACAAAGAGACAGAGACGGAGGAATTAACAGAGAGACACAGAGATATGGGGACAGAGAGAGAAAAAGAAAGAACCACAGAAAGGCAGAAAAACAGGCAAATGTAGAGAAAAGGTGGCTAGAGAAAAGGAGACCAAGAGACATGTCAGAGAATGAGAGACCCAGAGACAGGAAGAAAAATAGACGGAGAGGGAGAGAGATGAGAGAGACGGAGACAGAGGCAGTCAAGGAGACACTAGAGAGAAACAGAGTCAGGGAGACAGGGCAGTCTGGGAAAGACAGATAAAGGAGAGGGTACATGTCAGGGGAGGGAAGCTGGGGTCGGAGTGGGGGTAAGACACAGGAAGGCCCTGGACAACTCACTGGTACAAGGGGAACTCATGCCCTATGACCCTTTGGGCCTCCGCACGTTCAGAGGGAAGTAGCCACGCTTGACCACAGCCTCTGGGTCTGGGGTCCCGACCGCAGCGATCGCACATCAGTAGGCAGCCGACTTCAGGGCGGATTCAAACTCTGGGACCCAGCCCATTCCAGAGTCTGAGTCACAGGGTCTCACACCTTGGAGTCCCTCGTGGGCAGGCGCAGACAGGAGTCAGGGTAGGGAAGGCCCTGAGGGTGCTCTTTCTACAGACCACGGAGCTTTCTACACTCTTTTTTCATCAGCCAGTGATCCCTCAGGAAGGCTTGGGTGCTCTCCATTTGCCCCTGGGAGGGCAGATTGGGAGGTACCTCAGAGGTCAGGACCCAGTCCAGTCACTGTGTGCTGTCAGGGAGATTCAGTGGCTGGGCCAAGGCAGCAAAGACACATGGTACGTTCATTCGTCAAGCTATCTGCCAAGGGCCAGGCTCTGTGCCGAGTATCATTTCATCTTATTCTCTCGAGTAGCTTAGGGATTTTTTTTTTCTTCTCTTTTCAAGATGTAGAGGACAATTCAGGGTTAGGTATACAAAGGTCACGGTACAGGTAAAGTTTGGGCTTCACTTTGGTCCCCAGTTCACCTGGTTTGGGATCAGGTACCCTTATTGATGAAGGGTGCTCCCCCCTCCCCTGGCAGCTTTCCTCTATTGCCAATTCCTTTCTTGTAGAATTATAATAATTATTCATGGTCACCTCACGAGTGAGAGAGAACATGTGGTACTCAGTTCTTTGTTTCTGTGATAGATCACTGAGTATGATCGACTCTAAATCCATCCAAGTTGCTGCGAAGTCCATAGGTTTGTTCTTCTTTATGGCTGTGTAATATTCCATCATGTATCTGTACCGCATTTTTAAAATCCAGTCTACTTTCGATGGACAGCATGGTTGGTTCCATGTTTTTGCTATTGTAAATAGTGCTGCGATAAACGTGTGTGTGCAGGTACCTTTTTCATAGAGTGATTTGAATTCTTCTGGGTATAGTCCCAGAAGGGGGATTGCAGGGTTGAATGGAAGGTCGATTTTTATATCTTTTAAGAATCACCACACTATTTTCCACGGAGTACCGAGATTGTACGAGTTTACACTCCCACCAACAGTGTCGAAGTGTTCCCTTTCCCCCACGCCCTCTCCAGCATCTGTTGTTTTTTGAGTTCGTCATCATGGCCATCCTAACTGGAGTTAGGTGCTATCTCAGTGTGGTTTTAATTTGCATTTCTTTGACGGTTAGTGAGGCTGAGCATTGTTTCCTGTAATCTTAGGGATTTTTACTGATCCCACCTCAGGAGTGAAGAAAAGCGGCCCACAGAAGGCAAGTAACACGCCCAAGGTCACACAGCTCGTCAGTCACAGAGCCTGGACCAGAATCCAGGTGGGTCTTGCCCGGAAACCGGTGCCCGCTCCCCGCGTCTGCCCTGTGCCTCCCAGGCTGAGACGCCAGGCTCCGCTCCTGGCTCCGCCTCCGGCCCCGCCCCTCCACCCCATCCAGTCCGTGTCCCAGCCCTCCATGCCAGCCCCACGACCGCTCTCCCTCCTCACCACCTTTTCCCTTCTTCCCGAATCCAGCCTTCACACCTCTTGCCCAGACCTAGGAGGCATCTTCTGACTGCTTCCCCCGAAGTTGTTACAAAAAACACTGGAGGTGAGTGAGACGATTTCAGGGAGCATCCTTCCAGGTACTCTAGAAAACAAAGCCCCGGGCAGATTCTCCAGCCAGCACTTGGTGAGACAAGGATGGGCGTGGGACAACTCGGCCGGCAGTGAGGGGGGAAGGCACACTCACGGGTGCACCACGGAGTTGGTCCCCGTCTTTGGAAGCAAAGCTCGTTTCTTTAGGTGCGTTGTCTCCAGATAAAACGTCATGGAGCATCTTTCCTGGAAACCGCACGTGTGTGTGGCGAGGGGTTTCTTTCTCCTCCTCCCTGTCTCTCACCCTGCACTGGTGAAAACTCACTCGTGAGAGACCTTGATGTCCTGCACTTCTGGGCTGTCATCAGGGCAGCCGTGGGACACGTTGATGGGGTGTTTGCCCGGATGACAGCCCAGAAGTGCGGCACCTCCCACCATGGCGGGCACAATGGAAGCTGCCAAGCCCAGACCTTACCCCTGGGAAGGCAAAAGTGGCTGGCAGTGCTGGGAGATGAGTGAGGTGCCCGTGACCAGGCTGTCCCAAGCTCTGCTAAGGATCACACACCGGGTATGGTACAGGAGGGCGTTTTTTATCGGTAAATAGGATGACACAGAGTAAATTCAGCAGCAAAGTGTGAATCAGCAGAGTCAGGCTCCTGCTGTATTTTAAAATATATAGACGAGGCTGGGCTGGGTGGCTCAGCCTGTCATCCCAGCACTTTGGGAAGCCGAGGCGAGTGGGCGAGTGTGGGCCTGGGGCCACAGGGTGAGGCTGCCCTGGGAGGAGGGCTCGAGGTTCTGTAAACTGTGTAAACCCAAGTCTTCATTTTGAGAACGCTTGGGTTGCTCTGACCTGCTGTTTCTCATCAGCCCATGCCACCTGGCCAGGGCTCGAGGCAAGCCACGAGGCTTACAGTCGTGAACTCCCCGCCTGCCGAGCTGGCTGCCTCCTGCTACTAACTAGTCCTGCCTGAGGAGTGAGCTGAGGATTGAGAAGGTCGTTTAGGTGTCAGCTGGCCAGGAGGGGAGCTGCCTGGGGAGGGTCAGCCCCCAGGAGCTGAGCCCACCCTGGGCTAGCGGGTGACGCTGTGAGTTCATTGCTTCTTTGACCGTGAAGACAAGTCAAGGACACATCATGGAGCTGCTTTTAGCAAAGCTGACCTCCAGGATCTTCTAAATCACTTTCTGTCCAGTTCACGCTCACGAAAACATCATTTGTTTCTTCTTTTAACTGAACTCAGTGGCTCTTTAGGGAAACTGACATTCACACCTTGTAGGTTGCCGATACGTGAAGGCACCTTGCGTTTTCCCTTTGGATTGGCTTCTGGTTAATAAAGCACATCGGGCTGCCACGTTTTCATCAAAAGGCCGCCACCTCCACTTCTGTCCCCTCTATCACTTCCACCTCCTTCTCTACCACTCCTATACCTATTTCTATCCCCACTTTGCATCCCCCACCCCCGAGAATTCATTCCGTGTCTTAGACACCCTCAATTGTCAAAGCAGCAGGCAACCAAAGGGAGCCTGACAGGTGCAAAGGAGCAGAGAACACAGATTAGAACAGCACCTTTCTCTCCTCTCCCTGAACCTGTTTTCAGGACTCTGGTCAGATACTGTGCTGGGTGCCTTCAGCCTCTGCCCATTCCTTCAGCCCTGACACTCATAGCCTGCATACTCCAAAGTTGGGCAGTGCAGTCTTGACCAGGGAGCTCTGGGGCTTGGGTTCTATGCAACTGGTTCATGTGGTATGGTTGCCCCAGGTGACAGGTGCTGTCTGTTCTCATTGGCCGGCTCGCGTGTGGTGGGGATTATTAAGTATTTTGCATAACACCGGTGCTACCGCGTGCTAACTGTGACTCAGTTCTTGCCACTTATGGATGGGGCCAGCGGTAATTCTGGTGATGACAAGGCTTTCTTGCCAATGCTCCCTGGATTCTGGAGGACTGAAATGCCTGGATCATTGAACCAAATATCCTAAATGAAAATAGAACCAGTGCACGTTGAAAAGATGGAATCTGGGATCTGGCAAATCATTTCAGAGCCCAAGAACGGGTTTTTAAGTATGACCGACCAGATCGTGACTGTGGAATGCATGATGGCATGCTTACACCCCATCAAAATCCTTATGCTGAAACCTCACCCCAATGTGACGGTATTTGGGAGGTGATTAGGCCATCAGGGCGGGGTCCCCATGAATGGGATGAGTGCCCTTATGAAGATCCCAGAGAGCTCTCTTGCTCCTTCCTCTTGTGAGGAGAAGAGAAAGGTGGGCAGCCTGCAGCCTGGGAGAGAGCCCTTGGCAGAATCCGACCATGCTGGTACCTTCATCTCAGACTTGCAGTCTCCAGCACTGTGAGGAATACATTTCTGTTGTTTCTAAGCCACTCAGTCTATGATGACTTGTGATAGCAGCTTGGATTAAGACGACCATCCAAATCAAATATGAGTTCTGAGGCCCTCTGAGCCATTTTTGCAGAGAGTATTGCCACGTTGTTTGCCTCCGATATGAACGCACTCCTCCCCAAACCACACACAGCTCCTCTGCACATGAAATTTAAATTCGGCTGAAAAGACCAGTTGCTACTCTGGGGTCTCTGATGTGATGGAAACATTTGAGGAAATGCTTTAGGGGTATCAGACGGCTACAGCCGGAGCCCTTGGTGTGAGGAGAGCCAGCAAGGGAGCAGGGGAAGTGGAAGGTGGGTTTCCATCGTGGAAGGATGGTCCTTCCAGAGTCGGCCACAGAGCAGGAGACGGTGCTGCTGGGGACAGCGGTGCGCTCCCACCTCTCATGTGAGCAGCAGTGACATCTGATGCCACTGAGGGTGACTGTGGGTGAATGGACTGCTTATATCTGACCGGTAGGAGCGTGAACTGTTTACGTTTAGAGTTACTTGACAGTTTCTGGGCACGTTAAAGTGTGCATACCTCATGACCCAGCTCAGATCATGCACAAATTGCTTGTCACCGCAGAGTTTGTAAAACGTAAGAATTGGGGAATGGCCACAGCAAGGTATGGTTGTGTAACTCATGGACTTCTCTCCCCCTGGACTGGAGGATGGTACAGTGGTCACCTTGCATGAGTGGGATCTATGCAGATCCTTGCGGTTAGCATCTAAACACAACCCTGAACAATAAACTGGGATAAGAAGGATGTTAGGACAGCATGGCATCATTCAGGTTTCATTTTAAAGTATTCCAAAACAATATGACTTATTGTCTACAGATAATACGTGTGTGGGAAAAGTTTAAACACCGAATGGCACGTGCTGTGGCTTCAGATCCGTGATTCCTCTGGGGAAAGAGGGAGGGTAGTTGGAGAGAGATTCATAGAGACAGTCAATGCATCTGGAATATTTTATTTTCTTTACAAGAAGATCTGAAGCAAACACAGGAAAACATGTTAACCTTTGCTCAGTCCTAATGGTTCGTGTGGGCACATGGATGTTTGTTGCATTTCCAGCTGTGCTTTTCTGTGTGCTTGAAATATTTCATAATAAAAACAATAAATGTGCAAAGGAAAAGGAAAATCCAGAGTCCCGCCTTTGAGAAGTGTTTAAACAGAGGCCCTGTGAGTGTCTGCTGGGGACGGTGAACAGATGCGTCCTGCACTGGGGGTTTGACCTGAACGGCCTAAAACCAGAAAAAGAAGGTCTGAATCTTGCCTTGGCTTCATGGCCCGTGGGGCATCCCAGTGGGTGGCCAAGCGCCCACCTCTCTGAGCCGCTGCTTCCTCACCTGTCAGATGGGATGCCGAGAGCCAGGGAGGCTGTGGGCAGGGAGCAGCGTAACACAGTGAGGGTCAGGGTGGGCAGAACCATCCTCGGAGACCTCCAGCGACAGAGAAGCTGTCGAGTAAAACTTGAACGAGTGTGTGGGGTGGGGCGTTGAGCCCACTTTCAAAAGTGGCCCTCCTGTCTCTTCCAGGACCGCACCGCCCTCTCTGTATAAGAAAGGGGTATGCGGGTGGCATCATCGTTAGGCACCAGAGTCAGGGTGAATCCACACCATCACCCACCCAGTCACTGCCACTTGTTCACGTGCCACCTCTCCGAGCTTCTCCTTGCTTCTAAAAATGAGTAATAGCACCAGCAGCTGCCTCGTCGGCTATTCTGAGGAATGAATGAGAGTTTCCAGAGAGAATGCTTAGCACAGACCTTGGCACTCAGTGAGCAACTAGCAGATGTTCACGCTTACTGTGACCATTGTTGCTTCTGGGCTGGAGCCTAAAAATAACTCCTCAGAAGACTCTGCTAGCTCAGATTCAGGGATATTTATGACTTGAAAATAAGGCCAAGGAGAATATGGTTCTGAATCCAAGACTGTCATCATTCTGGGTGATTTCCTTCCTAAGTAGATAGGCTGTAGCGTTTGTGACTGTGCCCCCAAAGGAGGGGGCGGCGGATGGCCAAGACTCTGGCAAGAGGCCGCTGACGTGGCCGACGGACACCTCTCCCTCCAACCACCCTCATTCTGGGGGTTCCCGGGCCCTTTATAAATGCTCCCCTGGGTCTCGCGCTTGCTCTCGGTGCCTTTTCCGTCCTGGCTTTCTACCTGCTCATTCCACCTCGCTTTAGCTCCAGCTACGTGCCGGGCACTAGGTCCCCGTCTTCGTCTGCGCCTCCATCTGCCACGGCCTGGGCAAAGCTGCATCTCTCTTCATCTCCTCCCCATAGCGTAGCCGGTGAGCTTTCAGCAGCGCAGCTCTGGGCGTGCCACATCCTGGCTCACATCGTTCCAGTAGTTTCCCCTCATCGGGATGAAGCTCCCGTCCTCAGCACGGGGGCCTCAGCATCACTTTCAGCTCAGCTCTCACCCATCCTTTATGGTCCTCCGGCCCCACGGTGCCAGCTTCCAGGACTTAACTCCGCTGAATGACGTGGGCCACATGCCCCATCCGTTCGCAGCGGGTCTTCAGGAGTAAAGCGGATGGCTTTGCTAGCACCTGAAGCCTGGAACAATCCAGGAGATGCCGCCATCCACCAAGGACCCCGTCTTGGGTGGTTTCCACGCATCCTCTTCTGGCCCAGCCTCCTGTCTGAGCTCTCCACTGCAGCCTGACATCCCCTCTCCATTACCTCACGGTCTCAGGTCGGGGGGCCTGGACTTCCTGGAGCTCTCCCATCTCCAAGCCCCCCCTCCTCCCTGGTCATTAGCTCCTTCTGCCCTCTCGTCCCTCTCCACGGTGCATGGCATCCTCAATGGACCATCCAGATAGCTCTCTCCTCAGCTCCCAGGAGTCTCTCCTCTCAGTCTTCTACAGCACACACCCAACAAGGTCACATCCAACAAGCTCAGTGCAGCAACCTAAGGAACAGAGAGCCCTGCCAGGCGGGGCCTCCAGTGGAAGCTGGCCCAGAGGTGGTACCTGTCCTCCTTTGTGGCCCGGGCCACCTGGTCTGCATCCTTCTCCGGAACACCTCAAATCTTCATCCCTTTCCTTCTCAGCCCTCCAGCGAATCTCTTCCCAGCTCCCCCACCGGCAGATGGCCTCATCTCCTACTCTCGCCCAGCCCCTGCTCACTCACGCGAAGGCACCCGCGCTCTGCCTCCTGCAGGGCGGTCCCACCTGGGGGAATGCTGTGTCTTCTTCTTCCTCTTCCTCTTCCTCCTCATCCTCTTCTTCCTCCTCCTTTTTTTTGCAAATCACTTCAATTTATTTATGGATTTAACAAAATTCCAGTCAAATTCCAGCAGGATTTTTTTTTTTCTGGATATAGACAAGTTGATTCTAAAGTTCTAAGGAAGGGCAAAGGAATTAGAAGAGATAAACCCATTTTATCTTTTTAAAATTTTGTTTAGAATTGGAGGTCCATGCGAAGACTTGTTACACAGAGATACAGAGTGAAGGCGAGATCTGGGCTTCTATTAAGCCTGCCCCTGACCCTGGTGGCGAGCATGGTACCCAGTGGTTGGCTTTGCATCCCTTATTCTGTCTCCCCCTCCTTCCCACTTTAGCAGTGCCCAGTGTCTGTTGTTCCTATCTTTGTGCCCATGTGTGTCTAGGGATGGGCACCTACTGATGAGAACATGGGGTCTTCGGTTCTCTGTTTCTGTGATAATTTGCTTAAAAGATGGCCTTCAGCTGCATCCATGCTTTTGCAAATAACATGATTTTGCTTTTTTTTTAATGGCTGTATAGTATTCCATAGTCTACCATTGATGGGCACCTAGGTTGGTTCCATGTTTTGGCTATTGTGAACAGTGCTGCAGTAAACATACAAGTGCAGTAGTCTTTTTGGTAGAGTGATTGAGGCTCCTCAGGAGTGGGATTGCTGGGTCGAATAGTGGTCTGTTTTTAGTTCTTTGAGAAGTTTCCAAACTGCTTTCCACAGGGGCTGAACTGGCTTGCATTCCCACCACCAGTGGACGAGTGTTCCTTCCACAGCCTTGCCAATGTCTGTTGCTTTCCAACTTTTTGATAATACTCATTCTGACCAGTATGAGATGACATCTCATTGTAGTTTTGATTTGCATTTTTCTGATGAGTAGTGATGTTGAGTATTTTTCATATGTCTGTTGGTTACCTGTATGTCTTCCTTTAAGGAATGTCTTTTCATGTTCTTTGTCCACTTTTTTTCCTTTTTTTTATTATAAAGATGTAGGGTACAATTCAGGGTTAGATATACAAACATTGATTATGCAGGTACCCTTGTTGATGAGATGTGCCCCTCCCTCCCCTAGCAGTTTCCCTCAACTGCCAATCCCACCCCCCTTCCCCTGACAGTTTACTGCTACTGCCAAATTTTCTTATAGTATTATAATTGTTGAAGATCTGCTTATGAGTGAGAACATATGGTACTCTGTCCTTTGTTTCTGTGATAGATCACTGAGTATGATCGACTCTAAATCCATCCAAGTTGCTGCGAAGTCCATATGTTTGTCTTTCTTTATGGCTGCATAATATTCCATTGTGTATATATACTACATTTTTTAACCATTACGGCTTCATTGGGCAACATGGTTGGTTCCATGTTTTTGCTATTGTGAGTAGAGCTGCAACAAACATACTTGTGCAGGATCTTTTTTGTAGAATGATTTGAATTCCTCTGGGTATATTCCCAATAGGGGGATTGCTGGGTCATGTGGAAGGTCAATTTCTAGTTCTTTCAGAAATCGTCACACTGTCTTCCAAAGAGGTTGTACTAGTCTGCATTCCCACCAGCAGTGTAGAAGAGTTCCTTTTTTCCCCCCGCATCCTCGCCAGCATCTGTTGTTTGTTTTATTAATGATGGCCATTCTTACAGGGGTTAGGTGGTGTCTCAGTGTGGTTTTGATTTGCATTTCTCTGATGATGAGTGAGGCTGAGCACATTTTCATGTGTCTGTTGGCTGCCCGGTTATCTTCTTTTGAGAAGTGTCTATTCATGTCATTTGCCCACTTTTTAATGGGGCTGTTTGTTTTTTTTCCTTTTAGTGCATTTGAGTTCCTTGTAGATCCTAGATGTTAGGACTTTGTCAGATATATAGTTGGCAAATATTTTTTCCCATTCTGTGGGCTGTCTCCCTGCTCTCTCGATAGCTTCTTTTGCTTTGCAGAAGTTGGTTAGTTTCATGAGGTCCCACTTGTCTATCTTATTTCTTAAGGTATTAGCCTTTAGGGTTCTGAATAGAAATTGGTTGCCAGTTCCAATTTCCATAAGGGTGTCTCCTGCATTTTCTAAGATTCTTATAGCTTTTTAATGGGATTATTTGTGTTTTTCTTGTTAATTTGTTTGAGTTCCTTATGGATTCTGGATATTAGGCCTTTGGCGAATGCATAGTTTGTAAATATTTTCTCCCATTCTGTGGGTCATCTCTTTATTCTCTTGATGGTTTCTTTTGATGTGCAGAAGGTTTTTAACTTGATAAGGTCCTGCTTGTCAATTTCAGTTTTTTTGCTGCATGTGCTTTTGAGGACTTGGTCATTCATTACCTAGGCTGATGTCTAGGAGAGTGTTTCCTAAGTTTTCTTCAAGAAACCCAGGACAGTCAAAACAATGAAAAAGAACAAAGTCGGAGAACTCATACTTTACAATTCAAAACTTACCACAAAGCATCAGTCATCAATACTGTGTGATCTGGCATGAGAATAGACATACAGAACAGTGAAATATAATGTAGAGTCCAGAAATAAACCTATACATCTCTGGTCAATTGGTTTTCAACAAGAGTGTCAAGACAAACAGGGGAAAAATAATCTTTTCAATAAATGACGCGGAGGCAATTGAATAACCACGTGAGAAAAATAAAGTTGGACACCTGCATCACACCACAACAAAAATGAACTCAAAAATATCTGATAGATTTTACTGAGCCTCCCTTTCTCAAACCTCAGGTTGAGGTATGTGACTTTAAGTTCGCTTCTACCCATTCCCTGAAGGGAGAGGGTGTAAAATTTCTGACTCAGGGATGCTATGAGATACACAGGTTTCAGGTTGGGAGGGCCCAAGGCCCCCACTGGCCTCTTCCTGTTGAAAGACTTAAAAATCAAAGGCTGTTTGGTTCCTTTGCAGGACCTGGAGATAGTGGCTCAATCAGGAGAGAAATCAAAGAGATCTGAAAGAACCTGGAACTGCCGGCTGGTGTGGAAAGGGTGGCTGAAATTTTGCAGGGACTTCAACGAGGCCCTTTGAAACTTTCTGCTATTCAAGCCTGTTTAGAACTTGCCTCTGAAGCCTGATAGCTTTCAACTCTGGTGTCTTAATTCTTCCCCCCTGCCCTGGCAGCTGAGCCCAGAAGAGCTTTGCGGGACGGTGGCACTTGTTAGTGAAGCCACGGGACAGGTGGCACTTGGGACGGGAGCCTCTGAACACGCAGGGGTGGGACAAGGCTCAAGGGCTGAGGAGAGCCAGGGGGAGGGGCAGACCCTCCTAGGGCCCTGTTCCAATTTCGAAGAGAGAGCCGGGAAAGCAGGTCTTCTGGGGAAGATACCACAAAAAGGGAGCTGAGGACGGGTGAGACTTCTGTGATCATTTAAGTGGGACCACGTCCCTTTGCTCTGTGGCACTTTTTTTTTTTTGAGTTGGAGTCTCACTCTGTCGCCCAGACTGGAGTGCAGTGGCCGCTCCCGGCCACCGCAGCCTCGACCTGCTGGGCTCCGGCGATCTTTCCGCCTCAGCCTTCCGAGTAGCCGAAATTACAGGCATGTGCTACCACGCCCGGCTGATTTTTTGATTTATTGTGGAGATGAGGTCTCACTGCCCAGGCGGATCTCAAACCCGCGGGCTCAGGCAATCCACTCACCTCAGCCTCCCAAAGCGCGGGATTACAGGCTGAGCCACCGAGCCCGGCTTCTGTGGCACTTTGTAAAGTGTGAAGTGAGGGACTGTTAGCTTCAGAGATGACCCGTGAACACGTGACCCATAGGCGCACTGGCCCCAGCAGACAGGAATCCAGGAGCTGTCGAAGCCGAGGAAGGCAGGAGATCATAATCTCAGGAGATGTGGGACCCCTGGAGGCCCACAAAGAGGCATCGTGGGGTCCAGGAGGCCCTGAAAACCACGTGCAGTGTGTGGTCATGTTCACAGGATTAAGGGCCCGAGACCTCTCACGTAGGTCTGACCCCTAGGATGCTAAGAAGCCCTCACCTGGGGTGAAGTATGGTGACTGTTACCCTAGGGCTGGTTCCAGTGTTTGTCCATGGTTGCAAGAATGAGTGTGAGGTCATGGCAGGGAACAGAGGAGACTGGAAAAAGGGGTTTCGCCTGAGAACTGTTTGGAGTTCACCCATTGCTGCCAGGCATGGCGGTGAGGAAGGGTGAGTGCCTCCCGCGTGGGGTTGGTGACCGCTCCTGGCTCAGAATCCCTTCCAAGAGGAGGAAAGAAGTTCCGAACACAAACAGTTGCCACCGTTGTTTGTTAGGCAAGGCCTTTCCACGTGTGATCTAAAGCCGTTCTCACTACTGCACCACGAGAGAGCACCGTGGCCTTAACTTACCCTCGAAGAAACAGGTTCAGAGAAGTTAGAAATTTGCCCCAAGTCAATGAGCTAACCAACAAATCTTGCTAGACCAGCAACCCTGCCTGCTGAGCCCTTGGCTGCTTTAACTGTGCTCTGCAGGCCATCCGGTAGGCTTCGTCTCTGGGTTAACCTGCCTATGTTGTTCTGGTTCTCCAGCCAGAGAGCAGCCATCTGAGCTCAGGTGGGGGTTTCCTGAGCGCCTGAGCCTCTGGGAGGGAGTTCTCTGAGCAAGGCGGTGGGCTGGGGTTTGGGTCTAATCTCTCTCCCATTACGCCTAACACATGGTCTTTCTCACCTATCACTTGTTTCATTTCGAAGCAGGTCAGGAGAATTGATTCCCACATCCTGTAACTTCTGAGTGCCCCAGGGAATTGAATTCTGGGGTCACCTGATCACTGTGGATACCTTTTAACTGAGGCATGCATAATTGAGAGATGAGTCTGCAATCATATTGGGAGAAGTTCACACCGGATACCACGAAGAATGAGTTTAGCTAGACATCCAAGACCCTGGAAGCCAACAACAGCAAAAGCTTCCCAAGAAGGGACTTGTTGGGGACTAGGGAATGGGCGGACGAGGAGTCTATTATGCATTTCGTCCCTTCTGAATCGCTACTTTTACATCTCTAGGACATAATTGTTAGTGAGCATTCACCGATAGCCTGTGGGATATGAAATATTTTGGAGTACCTCATGCTTTAATGCATTTGTTCAAGCAACCTTCAGCCAGCATGATGGAAATGAGAACTGACATTATGCCATGCTTATGACATGCAGGGTTCTGTCCTGAGCACTTTGCTCATTCGGTACTCACTCCAGTATTCAGAGGAAGATACTATGGCTATCCTCATTTGACAGATAAGGAAACAGAGGCACAAAGAAATGAAGCAAGGTACCCATGATGCTCAAGAGGCAGGAGTGGATGCAAGCTTGCAGGCAGGCATCAGGCTTGGCGCCTGGGGTGACAGAGTCACTAAAGAGCATTTAGTCGGCACCCAAGAGGCTATGGGCCAAGCAGCTCTGCTTTTGAGCCTTTGGGAAGACTCTTTTGCTTCCCGTACCTCCGTGAGAGTTTGGGGAAACTACGAGACAGACCAGCTCCAGCTATAATGGAGTTCTGCTCACCGGAAGTGGGGCAGAAGTTTTCAGGCACCAGATATTAGCAGGCAAAGTATCTGTACCATGAATGTGATTATTTGCTTTGCTAAAGCAAAGAGACCTTGGCTGGCTTTCATTATCTGACATTTGATTAAACTTTTTTTTTTAGAAAGTAAATTGGAGGGGGGGGGTGAGAGAGGAGATTTGCCTCCCCAAGGTTGAGGAGGGGGCCAAGGCTGAGGAAGCATTGTGGACACACATAGTTTAACAAAGAAATGGCCTGATGAAACTTTTAAAGTTATATTTTAACGTACTGAACCTGTGATCTAGAAGAAAATGGCATGTAATTCCGTGAGTGTGAAGGTTGCTAAGAGACTATTCATACAAGTACACAATTTCAGAGCTGGAAGGGACCTGGTAATCAGGTCCAACCCCCTCATTTCACTGATGAAGACACATGCATGTGACCTGCTCAAGGTCACACAGCAAAAATTGGGTGCACACGAGGAATTATTTTAGGTCCGTTATATAGGGCCAAGAGCTAACTAAGAGAAGGCACATCCTTCTTTTCTGAGGCTGAGATCTGTCATCAATCTGAGCTCCATCGGTTACCAGTGATAGAAAAACCAGTGACGGTGGTTAAGTCAGAAGTCAAGACCGAGTCATTCCCTCACTCAAATGAAAAGTCCAGGACACCAGCCTCAGACATGGGCTCCGGTGATGCGATCAGGACTCAGCCCATCTCTCATCGGGCTTGCCTCTTTCCATGGCTGCTTCCTTTTCCAGCAGGTTTCTCTCACAAGCCACCAAGACAGCCCCAGCTCTGCGATGGCTCCCAACTTCCTAGGTTTAGCAGATAAAGGACCTCCCCCGCCATGCTCACCACTGCCAGTTCCATCTCATTAGCTCTGATGACCGAGGTTGGCGTCTCCTGCCCACACCGAAAGCGAACACCGTGAGTCGTGAAAGGCAGTGTCCTCATGGGTTAGGCCTCAGTGACATGCTCATCCACGGGTCTAGCAGGGGGTCAGCCCACTGCAAGCCACATGCCTCAGGGCAAAAGGGGGTGCGCTTAGCAGACCCAGTGGTAATGGATGCACAGGCAGAACAAGCATGTGCTGCAATACTCACAAGAGCAAGTTGTTCTTGGGTGGTTTTTGCTCTCATTTGGCTTTTGCCACATGAGGAGATGTAGTATTGACCTAGACAATGAGGAAGAATTAAGAACATCTTCTAGGTTTAAGGAGAGGGTAAAGAGATATCTCTTGTGCATACCAGGGGCTGGTAGGAAGCCCCTAGCACATGACACAAGCTGCCAAAATTGCTGAGAGACCCTAGAAGTGTGCCCACACCCTGGGCAGCTGTGAGCTTACAGTTGGCTGTGACCATGTGCAGCTGACTCTGTGTCTTTCAGGGTCCCTCCCATGGGGATTTCCTTCTTTTTCCTTCTTTTCCTTCAGCTTTCCTTCTTTTCATCTTTCCCCTGATTCCCTGATGAGACAATTCCTTAAGCACAGACTCCTTCTTCCACGATCTATTTCAACCTCTGCCTAGATACCTCATAAGAGACCTTCCATTCCATCCATCCCAGACACCTCCTGCCAGCACAAGGATGCCTTCCTGCTGCAAACAGTAGGAAATCCCAGAGACAGAGCCAGCCTGCGCGGCACAGGGAGGCCAAGCTTGGTTACCCTATGATATGGCGTTATCCCCAGGCATGTTCCAGCGGTTCTCACAAGATGGCCTCTGCAGCCACTGGGACAGCACGTTTCTGTGTTCATATTTGGTGAGATAGTAAGGAGCCCTCTCTTTCACACACAGAAGGAAAGAATGTTCCTTTAGGCCAAATGGACTAACTTAAGTCTCATACTGCTCCCTGGACCCTGACAGTTGCCAGAGGGGTTCCAGGAGTTGACTGGACCCCTGAACCCGACTTTGGCAAGAGAAGTGCTTATCGTGATGGCTCCTGTAACCAGGACCTTCACTGGGGCCAGGGCTGGTCCAGGATCTTCAGGGTCATGTGGCCTGTGTGGAGGAAGAAAGGATTGGACACCAGGTAGCTTCTGTGTTGTGTTTAGTTAGGTTGTATGTGTTTAATATGTGCTGGCATAAATGCTCTTTCATTGAAACACAGTATTGCTGACCTACTATGGCTTAAACAGAGCCTTCTGGGTTAAACTTATAACCTAAACATCACGTATAAAATAGTTTGTATGGAGAAAATATATAACTTTCCGTCAAACATCTCACTGATGCCAAGTTTATGCTGAGATGAAGCAACAATCAAAATAGTTACGACTCTCTTTGGGGACTGTGGTCACCGGGACCATGACAGAGAGCCCTGCTGACCGCAGCACCCGTGGGAGCGCACATGAGGCTCTCTGGGGACATGGTCACCCCTTGTGTGAGAGTTCTCACCTACAATTTTCCTTTGCCCTTTGACCCAGAGTCTGGGCGTAGACACGTGGTCTGTGGCTCTCTGTGTGTTGGTTATAATGTGCTTGAACAAGATGACTTGAAGTTTTGTCTTTACCCTCTTCTGAAGAATGCTCTGGTTCTGGGGGCAGAAGAGCTTGGGCAATAAGAAGCCACAGAGGATGCCACACCTGTCTACCTGGTGGTTTCCTCCTCCTGGCTGGAACCCTGAGCCCAGGGGTTCACCTCTCCCTAGTCCCTGGTTTCTCCACCAGGACAATTCCCAGGTCCGGGGTGTGTCACCAACACATAGATGAGGGTGGAACCGGCCACCCACTTCAGGGTTGGGCCAAACCGGTCTCTGTGCCCCGCCCATGAGGTGGGGATGTCTTGCCCGTAGTGTGGTTGGCTGCCATGTGCTGAGGTTTTATCCCAGCCAATCTCTGGACTACCAATGTTACTTATATTTCCTCAGCTAATTCTCAAAAACTCCAGGTTATCTGTCTTGTTCAAATGATCCATCTGTGCAGCGCCGGCCATCTGGCCCTGGTCTGTCTGACTCGGCGTCCGTGCTCTGAGCAACCCCCGTCCTCACAGAGCTGCAGCGAGGAGGACATGGGGAAGGGCTGGGGAAAGGATCTGGCACAGTGCCCGCACGCGCTAACCGACCAGCAAATGGTGGTGGTGCCGACTGCCGTTGTCGTGACAAGTGAAGGCCCCGGACAATCCCCTAAACGGACAGCCGGTCCTGCACTGCTTGCAGCTGGCCACGGTCTCCCTGAAAACTTGTTTATTGGCCTTGTGGTTGTCTGAAGAAAGAGTTATCTGCCCTCTCTCCGCTTCCCAGGCCTTCAGGAGGTGGGCTCGAGTTACCCAGCACGTACACCTGTTGTTCTGGGCCGGGAGGGGCTGGGAGCTCAGGGAACCGAGCACACGTCTGACCTGGGCTGGGGTCAGCAGGATCCATAGCAGGCCGCAGTGCTAGTCGGCCAACAGGCTTCCAGCTGGGGTGGCAGGGTAGCCGGGCCCCCAAGCCAGAGCCTGGCAGGGGAAGTGGGGTCCTCCAGGCTTCCCTTACTTTATCCTGACACCCTCTGTCCACCCCAGACGTGAGCGGGACTCCTCCCAAGCCAGCTCCACTTCAGCAGTGGTGAGAGGGGTGGCTCCCACCCAGGGGAGGTCTCAAAAATGCCAGGGCAGGAGCTACAAAACGTGAATACTAGTGAGCCTTCCTAGGTACCAGGGACAGTGTGCAGTGCCAGGAACGATGTGTAGCATCTTCTGTTCCCAGTCTCTGGAATGGGGTGGCAGTACCCTCTGCTCTGTCCCCTGTGGGGTGCCCTATGCTCCATCTCCTGTATGGGGCACAATGCCCTCTGCTCTGTCCCTTATGTGGGGTGCAGTGGCCTCTGCTCCAACTCTAGTATGGGGCGTGGTGCACTCTGCTCCATCCTCTGTACGGGCTTGGTTCCCTCTGTTCCCTCTCCTGCATGGAGCACGGTGCCCTCTGTTCCATCTCTTGTGTGGGGCATGGTGCCCTCTGGCTCATTTCCTGTACATAACACAGTGCTCTCTGTTCTGTCTCCTGTGAGCCTCACAGTCTTCCTGTGGAGAGAAGCAGTGTGTGGACACCACTTCAAGGTGGAGAAACACTGATTACAAGAGCTGGGACACCCTGCCCGCGGTGCACAGCAAGTGTAGTTTGACTCTTGCTGGATACATCTAGCAGGGAAGCTGATTTCCTTAACCATGCCGCTGAAGTGCCTCCCCCAAAGCAACAGGTTGGGGAGAATTCTTTTATTTCACTTCCCTTCTGTCAATCATAGCCCAGTGGCAATGTTGGGGAAAGTGTCAGGCTGCTCTCCTGACCTCCAAGCCCCACAGTGGTCCTGCAAGCCTCAGTTCAGAGAAGTCCAGTGACTCACTCCAGGTCACATTGCACCATGGGGATTTCATTGCACCAACTTTGGTGGCCAGGAAAGACTCACCATGGGGATGTTCTTAAAACACACCAGGATGCACATTTTCAGCGAGGCTACCGCTATCTTCCTCAGAGTCCTTCACTGTGACCAGCTCCTCTCACCAATTCACACGAGTATCTGGGAAACGTGAGCAGGACCTCTCACTTTAGTTGGGCTCAGACGGCAGCCGGGGCCAGGATGTAACCCTCAGCCTGGATGAATGGGCTCTCATCTCCAGGTCCTGAAGAGCTGGGAGGTGACTCTGTCTTCTTTGTGACTGAGAGGGGATTTTCCTCAGTGTTTGTTCAGACACATCCTGACCCCAAGATGTCTGCTGGACACATCCCAAAGGGCAACGTAAGATCAACCTGGGGTGGGGCGGCCTCGGCCGGGGCCAGGTGTGGAGGGCTTGGGACGTGTGCGACCCAGGTACATGCTACCATCAGTGACAGGGCCCCACTATTCCCTACTTAACTTAAAAAAAAACATTTTTTTTTGAGTTGGAGTCTCACTCTGTCACCCAGACTGGAGTGCAGTGGCCACTCCCGGCCACCTCAGCCTCGACCCACCAGGCTCTGGCGATCCTTCTGCCTCAGCCTTCCAAGTAGCTGGAATGACAGGCATGCGCTACCACGCCCGGCTGAGTTTTTGATTTATTGTAGAGATGAGGTCTCGCTGCCCAGGCGGGTCTCGAACCCGCAGGCTCAGGCAATCCACTCACCTCAGCCTCCCAAATATGCGGAATTACAGGCTGAGCCACCCAGCCGGGCTATCTGTGTCTTTCTTAATCTCTTGTGGCACTCTCTCGGGACCCTCAAGGCAGCCGCACGGGCCTCAGCAGGGCACCCCCCTCAGGGTGGGCCAGCTGCAGCTGGAGCCTGTCCTAGCACTCCTTGGCTCAACATTCAAATTCGCGACCCGTAAGTGACTATAATAAAAAAGACAATACCAAGTGTCGATGAGGGTATGGAGCAACTAGAACCCTCATCACATTGCTGGTGGGGATGTAAAACGGTCCAGCTATTTTGGAAAACAATGTGGTGTTTTCTCAAAATAGTTAAACATCAATGTACTACAGATCCAGAAGTCCCACTCCAATGTATCTACCCAAGAGCAATCTGGGTAGACGACAGCCACATAAGATCTTGTCTGAGAACGTTCATAGCAGCATTGCTCATGGTAGCCACGAGGCACAGGCACTCCAAATCCCCAAATCCTGGTGAATGGATGAACAGGATGGGGTACGTCCATGCAATGGAACACTGGAATACTATTTTGCAATACAAAGGAGCGAAGTATGGATCAATATGCTATCACATAGACGAAGCTTAAAAATGTTAACGTATTTGTATGATCCTATCTGCATGAAATGTCCAGAAAAGGCAAGTCTGTAGAGCTAGAAAGCAGATGAGTGACTGTCTTGAACATAGGGAGTGCCTACAAATGAGTGCAAGTCTACTTTCTGGGGTAATGGAAATGTTCCAAAATTAGATTGTGGTGATGGTTGTATAGCTCCATAGACTTCCTAAAAAAAAAAATCATTGAATTGCCTGTTTAAAGCAAGTGAATTTTATGATACATAAGCTATAGCTTAATGAAATTATTATTTTAAAAGCTTTGGACTTCCAACAGAGTCAGAGGAGCCTCCTGCACCGTCCCCTGCTGTGACACCTTGACAGGTATGCCAAGGTGAGCACAAGGAACTGGGGATAATTAGGAAGTTGTCAGCAGCAAAGGTGGGGAGAAGGGTTGTGGGTATACAAGAGCCTCCGGCACCCCCTTCCTTCCAGGATGGCAGGTGGCTAAGGCCATCATTCTGGTTTCTCAGAAGTCAGTACCCCTGGCCACTGAGTGCTTTCCTCTACAGCTGAGGTCTCAGGCTTTGTGGCAACCTCTGGCAGCATCCGGATTCTCATGATGAAAGCCAAGGCCTTCTTGCCAAGGGCTTTGCTTCTAGAATTCGGGTGGGTTCTGATGTGGAGACCTTGGGGATGGCTTCCAGTAGCAAGCATTGAGCCATTGATCTCATAGAGATGTGGTTTTGCTCACCAAAACAAAAACAATGTTTGGTGGTGGTTGGGTCCAATACCGTTATCTCTAGCTCATGTACAAAGGAACACCTGGCTTGACCCTCTTCAGTCCCCATCTACTTAATCCCCTGCTGGCTGGTCTAATTCTCTCTACCTTTGTCTCTGCCTCTGTCTCTGTCTGTCTCTTTCTCTGTCTCCATCTCTATCCCTATCTCTCATAAAACATCTAACATTGTGCTTTCTCTTTGGTTTATTATGACTTCCTGTGCCTCTTTTCTATCCCACAGCCAAGGCAAGGAAGCCTAAACTAGGAGGAAAAAACCCTATGCCGTAGAAAAAAATGTACAGCGAAGAGAATAGAGATATCAGCAGGTAGCTGGATGCGAAGGGAAGAGACTTCCAGAAGGCAGTTGAGCTGCATCAACTGTGGGGACCAAGAATAGAGCTTCACAAACTCATTGCGAATGATGTGAAGCCTAGTATTTTTCAAATAAGCCTGTATTAATGATTTTATTTAACTCATTAACGTGGAAACCAGTGAGATGTTACAAGCAGGTCAAAAGAGAATCCCAAATCAGATATAATTATAGAACAGGAATGTTGATGAATGAGCAATTTATAAAATTGTAGAATAGCTCAATAAAAAGCAAGAGTCAAGTAATCAGAAAAGATGCACTCCGAGCAACGAGAGATTTCCCGAGACACACATTTGTTTACATCGTGCACAGTCCCCTGCTTTGCTTGGATAACTAGTATTTCTCCTGTACATTCACCTTGGGTATGAAAGGACTGTATTTTAAAAATTTCCGATGCTTCATGGCATGCTTTTATGAAACAGTGAACATAAATTGCTAGAAAAGTAAAATGAAAGAAGGCGTACAAGAATGCAAGCCTGACTTTTCTGTTTATTCAACAGACACAAAGTTGCTCTGTCAAGTTGCTATGGAAGTTTCTAAAAGCTTCTCCTGACTTCTGTACGTGTCTCAACAGTAACTAGTGGTGAAGAGCTCAGTGCCTGGAGCTGGTGTGTGGACCACATTCTGAGGGGTGCTCCCCGAGGGCGTTTATGCGCACACATCTCGGTGCTGCGGCCTTCTGATGGCGGCTCCCATGAGGTCCGGCTGGTCTCCTGTTCCCATTCTTCCACTTCCAGGAGGCTTCACACTGTCACTTCCAGGAGGTTTCACACTGTCTACCCTCGTATCCTTGCTAACCGCGTCCAGGCCAACAGGTCTCAAGCTCTTTGGTCTCAGGACCCCTTTAAGCCCTCAAAAGTTATTGAGGATGGCAAAGATCATCTTTAAAATATAAGCGATAGCCTATCCATATTGATAACCTATAAAATACAGCCTATCAATATGGATAGGCTATATTCATCAGATTAGAAGGAAGACCAAGAAGCTTCTAGAAATTATTTATCAGTTCATTAAAAATAAACCATAATAAATGACACATCTTTTTAAATGACAACAACTCTATTTTCAAAAACAAAAGGGAATAATTAGTGGCATCCTGCAAGCCGTGGAGGGCAGGAGTGGGAAGGCCTGTGCTTTGTGCTCCGGTCCCTGCAAAACCAAAAGCCCCTAATGGAAATAACCCTGCGGGCACGTTTCGTGCCTCGATTCCAATCACAGACCTGTCATCCAAGAAGAATATTGAAAGGGAAATCCCATTTCCTTTGAAACCAAATGTTCCCCCCAAAGAAGCCAAAGGCTCGTGGAAACAACCCTGATAGGAAGGACTTTAGCATATATCGTTTGGCTTCTCGAGTGAGCGGTGGCAACATACACCATTCATGGGGAGATGAATATATGGAAGAGGAGGCCTGCCCACACTTGGCAGTGACCTTTCTTGCTTCCTTGGGCCAGACCCTCAGCTCACAGGAGGACACTGTGGCCCATCTGGTCTGTGTGAGCAGATGGAAGTGGGTCCTGGCAGGTGACGGCCGTGCCACGTGCCTTGGCTGCAGTGGTGACGATGGCACAAGGTACTGCACAGCAGAGGTACCGCAGGAGGGTCTTGTGGGGCTCCCCAGGGAAAGAAGGGGATATTGACCACTCCCAGAACAATGCATAACCCCTGGTGCACCTGCCTTTCTGATCCTGTAGCTCTCCCACACCTAGGAAAATGGTTAGCTAGGAGATAGGGGACGGGAAGGTGGCCTGAGCACAGAGGCAGGCCAGGCCACCAGGTCTCCTTCTTGGCCTGCCCATGCAGCTTGTGGACACAGATGTCCCGTAGTTACAGTTCAGTGTGCTTGCATGCACCAACTCAGTGACTCTGTGCAGCAACCTGGGACCATAGTCCTAGCAGAGTCTCCATCTACACTGGGGAAGTTGAGGCCAGAGAGGCTGAGTCACCTGCTTAAGGACACATAGCTAGTGTTCCTGGGCTTTCTGTCACCTTCCTGTGCTCCTCTCTTGCCCTTTGGGCATTGCTTTCCACGATGTCCATCTAGTTAGATGGGTGGGCACTTTTAGAGACCCAGAGGAGCCTATCTTGTAGCTAAAATGTTTCTACCTGATCACTTTTTTTTTTTTTTGAGACAGAGTCTTACTCTGTCACCCAGGCTGGAGTGCAGTGGCACACTCATGGCCACCGTAGCCTCAACCTGCTGGGCTCAAGTGATCCTTCCACCTCAGCCTTCCAAGTAGCTGGAACTACAGGTGCCCACTACCATGCATAGCTAATTTTTTGATTTATTGTAGAGACGAGGTCTCGCCAAGTTGCCCGGGCTGGTCTCGAATCCATGGGCTCAGGCAATCCACTCGCCTGGGTCTTCCAAAGAGCTGGGATGACAGGCTGAGCCACTGAGCCGGGCACCTCGCCATTCTTAATGTACTAGAGTGGCTTGGCAAAATCTGGTTCCAGGGGAAGTAGGTGAAAGACAGGCCGGTTGCCGTGGGCAGTGTTTCACACATTCCCTAATAGATAGAGCTTACGCTCTATCATTGTCTTCATCTTCTGCTGCTTGTGCATTCTCTGTCTGGGACAAGCCCTGCACCGCAGTAAAAAAATCATCACCAACACAGTGTCACTAGCAGGGAGGGCCGGGTCAAGGGCAGCTCCTGCAAAGCGTCTTGGGGCTGTTGGTCACCGGTACCCGCCAGGCTTCAGGACAAGACCAACACCCTGTGCTGGTTAGACTCCATGAGGCATCCTCATGGGCACAATGTTTTGAACAATAACTTTCCTTTTTTGTGAATTAGAAGTAGTACATATTCATTGTAGAATATTCGAGAACTGTAGACAAAATATAAAAGAATAGTCACCCACGAAACCGCCAACTATACATTCCCACTGTCCACAGCTAAGTGTGTTTCCTTCCTGATTGTATGTGTGCCTGTGGCCACACGTGTGTGCATATGTGTGTGTGCATATGTGTGTGAGGACATGCGTGTGCATGGTATTGGGCATAATCATGTCCAAGCATGTCCATGGTTCTTTTCCTTCTTCCTCAAAAAGGCAGTGCATAATTTATGGGTGTACAACACTCCATGATTATGTGGATGTGATATACTTTTTCATCTACTTTCCCACTGTTGCATATTCTTCCACATTCAAGGTTAATCATTCAGAGAATTAGTAAGAGCAAATCTTGGCTCTTCCAGATGTGTATGTGATCGTGTTCTTAGGATGAATTTCTGGAAATCAGATTTTGGAAATAAACGCTACGAACATTGTTAAGCTCCTTGATAGACATTGCTAAAGTGCCAGCCACTGGCATAAGTAGTGACAGTTCGGTGTGCTTGGCAGTGACCTTTCTTGCTTCCTTGGGCCAGACCCTCCACTCACAGGAGGACACTGGCCCATCTGTGTGAGCAGACGGACGTGGGTCCTGGCAGGTGATGGCTGTGCCACGTGTACTGGCTGCAGTGATGAAGATGACAAAGGTACTGCACAGCAGCGGCACCACAGGAGGGTCTTGTGGGGTCCCCGAGGGAAAGAAAGGGGTCTGGCAACTCCCAGAGCAATGCATAACTGCTGGTGTACCCACCTTTCTGATCCTGCAGCTCTTCCACACCTAGGAAACAGGTTAGCGTCTTCAAGGAGCTTTGACACACTAGAACCTGTCCAAGGGCGAGTGACGGGTCTGGTCAGGACATCACCTCCTGGGAGGAATTATGAGAGAGCGGGATCTCTCACTTTCCAAAGGCAGGTGGTGTAAACACGGCAGCTGTCCTCCAGCGTTGGAAGGCTCTCCTGTGGGAAGGGAGTGGATTTCTTTTGAATGCTTCTGGAAGGGAAACCGGCACTGTGGGGAGATGTGAGCAGGGTGGAGGCTGTTGGCTTAGGGTAAGGAAGAGCTTTTGTTTTTCTAAGATAGTGTTGGGCAGAGGCTCTGACACGGCATTGCAGGATAAGACTTCTCGGGGTGTTTCTGGCAGCGAGGCCCACATCGCCCTCCCAGACAGAGGCAGCCTGTCTTGCACATGGCTTTGGGCATGTGCCTTTCTGAAAACATGCCTGCAGGTGGGGTGTATGCAGGTCACACAACAGAACCCCCTGTAGGAAGGGGCTGGGGAGAGAGGTGTGCTCCAGGGATCTAAACTGTGCGTGACATTCCCACGAGCGTTGAAGGTGTGTGTTCCAGCACATATGTTCCTTAATCTGTTCTTTATTTTTATTTTGAAGATGTGAGGTACAATTCAGGATTAGGTATACAGGTGGCCATCATACAGATAAAGTTTGGGCCTTTTCCTGGTCCCCACTTCGCCTGGTTTGGGATCGGGCATGCTTATTGATGCTATGTTGCCGCCTTCCCTCCCCTGGTAGTATCCTGCTACTGCCAATCCCTTTGTTAAGAGTATTATGATAAATGTTCAGGGCTGGCTTGTGAGTGAGTACAGGTAGTACTCAGGTCTTTGTCTCTGTGACAGATCACTGAGTACTATAGACTCTAAATCTATCCAACTTGGAACTTGGATGGATTTAGAGTCTAAAATCTGTTCTTTTTCCTGAGGATGCACACACATGGCTGATGGCCTTGGCCTCATAAGCCTCCCCTTGAGGCTACCGATTTGCTCGTTTCAGGAATCCTGCAGATTCCCGTGTTCATGCCAACCACGATGAGCTTTTGAGACCTATTCTTATCAATATAAGACAAAGGTTCGAGACCTGCCTGGGCAACTTGGCGACACCTCATCTCTACAATAAATCAAAAATTAGCCGGGCATGGTAGCGCATACCTGTAGTTCCAGCTACTCGGAAGGCTGAGGTGGAAGGATCCCCGGAGCCCAGCAGGTTGAGGCTGCGGTGGCCGGGAGCGGCCACTGCACTCCAGTCTGGGTGACAAAGTGAGACTCCAACTCAAAAAAAGAGACACAGCTGAAGGGGTTGGGAGTAGAGGTTCCCTCTGGCCAGTGGACAGAGCCGAGGGGCCAAATGAGCGCTGTCCCCCGATGCACACACGTCCCGATATTCAAACACGGTGTCAGCGAGCACAGCAGGAGCCAGCAGGCTGTCCAGACACGGAGGACTGCCTGCATGGGCTTGCTGCCCTGCACAGGGGATGGTGGGGACACGGGCAGATGCTCTGCCAGCCTGACACCCTGTGGCACACCGTGGACTTCTCACTTTCCACTGGCTTCACCTTCAGCAGCTCTGAACAGGATTTGTTTTAAACCAGCAAGCAGTGTATCTGGGTGACCATGTGTACAGACTCCCAGAGTGGCAAGGCTGTAGTGGATACTGGCTCTGGACCTCCGTGGGATAGCCAAATGCAGGTGTCTGGACAACTGACTTGGAACGTTCTACGGGGCTAGCAGAGGTAAGCGCCAAGAAGACCCTCGGTTGAGCCAGAGACCAGTCAGTGGGGCCTTTCGTCTTCCGGCTTCTCTGGCTTCCAAGGAAAGGGCAAAGGGACACAAGCAAGGACGGAGGCTGCCCGCCCCACCCTCTGCCTCCAGGGCCAGTGTCCACAGAGATGGGATCGGGAGGCCAGGAATGACCACCGGGAGCACAATCTCTTGCTGGAAGTTGTTGCTGCTGCCTGTCAGGCAGGAGGTGGCTGCCAACTGCTGCTGGAGCCATACCCGCTGGAGAACGGGGTTCAGGGAGGATGCCAGGGTGGAGCCCGGCAAGCATCAGGTTACAGCTGGAGTGGGGGCAGATACGCAGCCTTGGCTGGGCTGAGGGATCCTGATGGGGAACAGATCTCCGGGCTCCTTCATCCACACCTGGTCTCAAGCTAGTTCGAGGCTGCTCTCCCACCTTCCAGCTACCTTCAGCAGTGTCTGCCATGAAAAGGCTTTGCGTGTCTTCGCTTTTGTTGTTGATGAAGATCATTTGTGTTTTATTTATTTATTTTATTTATTTAATATTTTTTATTATGGTTTTATGGGGTACAGTTAAGGGTTAGGTATACACTTACGTTTCATTCAGGCACCCCGTTGATAAGAGGTGTTTCCCCGTCCCCAGACAGATATTTGCTACTGTTAATCCCATCCCCCTCCCCCCCCATAGTTTCCCAGTACCGTCAGTCATTTTCTTATAGTATTACATTGGATGTTCAAGGTCCATTATACGAGTGAGAACATGTGATACTCGGATCTTTGTTTCTGTGAGAGGTCACTCAGTATTATAGACTCTAGTTCCATCCAGGTTGCCGCGAAATTCATTATTTTGTTCTTTTTTATGGCTGCGTAGTATTCCATCGTGTATAGGTACCACATTTTTTTAATCCAGTCCTCTTTTGATGGGCAGCATGGTTGTTTCTGGGTTCTTGCTATTGTGAACAACGCTGCGATAAACATACGTGTGCAGGTATCTTTTTTATAGAGTGATTTGAGTTCTTCGGGGTATATTCCCAGTAGGGGGACTGTGGGGTCATATGGAAGGTCGATTTTTAGAGCTTTTAGGAATCGCCACACTGCTTTCCACAGAGGTTGCACTAGTTCGTTTTAACCTAGGGTGAGCCCTTCACGGGTTTACCCTTCATTCCCGCGCCGTGATATGCCAGAACCCACGTTAGGTTCTGAGCCAGGTGACCACATCACGGGCTCGCTTTTTTTTGGCCCATCTTGGGCCTGGCTTTTCCCAAAATGGACTTTTTTTCCTGCCTCCAACGAAGCAGTGGGAGGGGCCATCGGGGTCTGGCCCATGTGATGGGGCTGCATTTAGACTCCGGCAGGAGGGGTATTTTATCTGAAGGGGTTCAGAGCAGGAACTGTCTCAGGGCTCACTCTGGAACACAGCATCTGACCTGGTGACCTCTGTATCCACGGTGCTTCCCACCATTCAGGCACATTAGGTGTTTTATAAACAGCAGTTGAGTCCATGATTCAAGCCCAGTCCTTAGATTGCAGCGGGGTGAAGCCAGGAGCCACAGAGTTGGGTTGTGAGGTCCGGGACGGGTGAAGCTGAGGGCTGCAGAGGCAGGCGGGGCCTGGAAGTTGGGAGGGGGCAGGGTCAGCCACAAGGTGCCCCTGCAGGCAGAGAGGAAAGTGGGTTACCCAGGTCCAGGTGGGCACCCGGGGGCTAGCCTCGGGCAAGACGGAGCCTGAAGCATCGTGTTCCTCCTTGTGGCATGATTCCTGCCGAGAGTGGAGAGCTGCCAAATGTTTTCTTATAGTATTATAATTGTTCAAGGTCTGCTTATGAGTGAGAACATATGATACTCTGGTCTTTGTTTCTGTGGTAGATCACTGAGGATGACTGACTCTAAATCCATCCAAATTGCTGCGAAGTTCATATATTTGTCCTTCTTTATGGCTGCGTGATATTCCATTGTGTATATGTACCACACTTTTTTAATCCAGTCCTCTTTTGATGGGCAGCATGGTTGGTTCCGTGTTTTTGCTATCAGCAAGGGTACTTGCATAATCAATGTTTGCATACCTAACCCTGAATTGTACCCCACATCTTTACAATTAAAAAAATAAATAAATGATAATTTAAAAAAAGAGTGAATGGCTGAAGCGCTCAGGATGCAGTGCCCCTCTGCAAATGCTTTGTTCTTGGCTTCTAAACCCCAGCGGCTCCTGGCTTCTTCCTTACAGACATGGTGGTTCCTGCTCTGTCTACCTTGCTGTTCTCATTGTTAAATGTCGCGGTGTCTCTGATCTGGGCCCTCTTGTCCTCGTGGTCATCACTCCCTCTGGGTTATCCGATCTCGACCCACGACTTCAAGCATCATCTCCATGCTTGAGACACCCATGTGTCGATCTCCAGCCTTATTATTCCCCTGAGCTGCGGACTTGTAGGGCTTGATGACTGCACATGGAACGCTCATGGATGACTCAACTGTGTCCTGTCCAAAAGGACACTTTTTACCCACTTTGTCCTCCCTTGTGACCCCCGTGGCTTGCCATTAATTGTCCCCATCTCAGTAAAAAGCCCCAGAGCTGACCCAGGGAAGGCTGGGACCTGGTGAATAAGCCGTGCAATGTCAAGAGCACACTTGTAAAGAGGTGTTCACTCTCAGTACACCCCCTGCACTTGTGTGACGCTAGGAATGACAGCTTCCCTCCCGCACTTGTGTGCCCTTGGTGGCTGGCTTGTGTCACCCGAGTGCCTGCTTCCCTCCAGCAAGTGCCTTGAAATCCTATTTGGTTCTTTCCACCTTTCCACTGCCCGTATTCAGTCCTTCAGGAAGTCCTGTTGACTGGTCTCTGACATGTCGCCGACCTGTCCTGTCCCCTCCACTCCCGCGCCTGCCACGGCGACCCTGGCCCCGTCAGCGCTCTCCAGGGCCACGTAATGGCTTTCCCTGGTACTCGTCTTGCCTTCCTGCAATCTATCCTCCACCCAGCCGCCAGAAATTCAATTTTTATTTTTATAAAAGTAACACACGGACATAGTTTAAAAAGACAAATCGTTCTACAAGGCTTAAAATGGAAAAACAGCAGGTCTGGTCTCCTCCCTCCTCAGCCACAATTCACACTTCCCAGAGGTGAGCGCTTGCATACTTTGGCAGTCTCCACCATCCTTATACTGTCCGCATCTGATTGGGAGGTTTTGCGGTATTTTTGACTGAATTCCTACCACGGAGTAAGATTGGTCTCTCTCATTGCCCCCCTCTATCACACAGACACTTTCCGGGGATGTCTCTCCAATATGTCGTCATGTCACAGGTTGGGTCAGACCCCCTAGTCCAAGTGCAATGGCTTATGTGTGCAGCATGGGGAGGGATGGAGGGGTCTCACCACCTCCTGGGCTGATCTCCAGCCCCTTCTCTGGCCTCAGGCCCCGTCCCCCTGGCATCAGAGTCTCCATTTTTGCACTCTCTGGTTTGCAGAGCAACCAGCTCCTTCCCGGCCCCCTCCCTTCAGGGGTGGGCCGCTCACCCTTGGCTGGACTGCCAGCGTGCCTGTCCCTTCTGTCTGCCTTCCATGGTGCGTTTCGCCCATGCGCCTTGTCTGCTATCATCTTCCTTCATTCTTTTTCTCTCTGTGGGTTCATACTGCTTTTATCTACTTTCTGTCATTTTCTTGGGGTTTGGAGAGGACACATGTGCTCAATCCACATGACCAAATGGAAGCCAAAGTGACCAAATGGAAACCAAAGTGGTGCATTTGTGCTCAGCCAACAGTGCTCAAAATTTTAATATTTTCTTTCCTTTTTAAAAAATGTCCTTCTTCTTTCTCAAATCATTGAATGAAACACTATGGATATAAAAGGTATTCAAGATTTGTTTGTTTGTTTGTTTTGAGTTTGAGTCTCACTCTGTCACCCAGACTGGAGTGCAGTGGCGGCTCCCGGCCACCGCAGCCTCGCCTGCTGGGCTCCAGCGATCCTTCCACCTCAGCCTTCCGAGTAGCTGGAATTACAGGCTCACGCTACCACGCCCGGCTGATTTTTTTTTTTATTTTTTATTGTAGAGATGAGGTCTCGCCGCCCAGGCGGGTCTCAAACCTGCGGGTTCAGGCAATCCATTCACCTCAGCTTCCCAAAGGCGCGGGATTACAGGCTGAGCCACCGAGCCCGGCTGGTATTCAAGATTTAAATGGCCTACACCGAGAAGGTATAAGACTACATTTTTTAGATTACCGATATGACCACATATATTTATTCACAGATGTGAACTGAGTACTGACTAGGTGCTAAGCGCTGCTTTAGGTATTCGGCATAGAGAGAACAAAGCAGACTAGATGCCAGTTCTCGGGGAGACTGCTCCCTTTGTGTTGGGGGACGCCAGACTGTAAACACTGCCCTAGTAGGTGGGTAAATGATAGAACACGGTAGGAGGTGACGGCAACTGTGAAAGTGAGGAAAAGTGAGGCTGGATAAGGAGACTCCAGAGTCTGGGGGCTGGTGGGGGGGGAGGGTAGATGGGGAAGGTTTCACTGAAATGTGACATTTGAGCAGAGACCCGTGAGAGGAGAGGGGTGAGACGTGGGCTACCTGGGAGAAGAGCCTTCCAGAAGGAGGAGACTGCAGGTGCGGAGCCCTCAAGTAGGAGCCTGCTGGCAGCAGGGAGGCGTGGTCCAGGGTGAACTGGGGGTGGGGGAGGAATGAGAGGAGAAAAATGACACATGAAGAAATGCTCAACCTCACGAATCATCAGGGAGATGCAAATCAAAACCACACTGAGATACCACCTAACTCCAGCCAGAATGGCAATTATCAACAACTGAAAGAATAACAGCTGCTGGAGAGGGTGTGGCGAAAAGGGAACACTTCTACACTGTTGGTGGGAGTGTAAACTAGTGCAACCGCTGTGGAAAGCAGTGTGGCGATTCCTAAAAGCTCTAAATACCAACCTCCCATATGACCCCGCAATCCCCCTACTGGGAATATACCCTGAAGAACTCAAATCACTCTATAAAAAAGATACCTGCACACTTATGTTTATCGCAGCGTTGTTCACAATAGCAAGAACCCGGAAACAACCATGCTGCCCATCAAAAGAGGACTGGATTAAAAAAATGTGGTACCTATACACGATGGAATACTGCGCAGCCATAAAAAAGAACAAAATCATGAATTTCGCGGCAACCTGGATGGAACTAGAGTCTATAATACTGAGTGACCTCTCACAGAAACCAAGATCCGAGTATCACATGTTCTCACTCATATAATGGACCTTGAACATCCAATGTAATACTATAAGAAAATGACTGACGGTACTGGGAAACTATGGGGTGGAGGGGGATGGGATTAACAGTAGCAAATATCTGTCTGGGGCTGGGAAAACACCTCTTCTCAACAGGGTGCCTGAATGAAACGTAATTGTACACCTAACCCTTAACTGTACCCCACAAAACCATAATAAAAAAATTATTGATTAAAAAAAAATAAGATAAAAAAAATAAAAAATAAAAAACCAAAGAACAAAGAAAAAAAAAAAAGAAAGAAAAACGAGGGGCAGATGCCACAAGACTTTGTAAGCTCTTGCTAGGCTTGGTCCCAGCCCTGAGTGAGCTGGGAGCCATGGGGGTTCTGAGCAGAGGACTGAGGTGATCTGATTTGAGCAGCTATTTAAGAGGCTAAGTGTGGGCAACGCATAGATTGTAGGGGTTAAGGGGAGAAACAGACATTTCAAGGTCTGAGATGACAGTGGCAAAGGCTGGAGGAGTTTTGGGGGATGATTCATCAATAGCCAGAGAAGCGGCGCCTTGAAATCGAGGGTAAAGGCCGCAGGAAACAGATGGATCTTCTATCTAGTTTAAATCCCTAATAACTTTCCATTGCATGAAAAATAAAGATCTCTATCAAACTGATGAAGAGCTGACATCCTTTGACTTCCGCCCACCCTTCCCATTTGATTGTGGGTCCTTCTCTCGCTGGCCTCTGCTAAGTGTGTGGCCTTTGCCTAAAATGCTCTTAATCCGGATTTGCACATGGCTGGCTTCTTCTTACATTCAGATCTTAGCTTAAATGTCACTAACTCAGTGAAGCCTCCTCTGACCACCGGAATGAGTGTCTTCTCTTACATCCTTCTGTTTTAATGTCCCTGTAGCCCTTTCCACAAACGCACCTTTGCTTGTTTGCATGTTTATTTATCTTGTTAGCTTGCTGAGGTGTGTGAGATATGTTAAAGTGTTGTAGCTCTGTGAGCAGTAACCTTGCCTGTCTTGTTTACTGCTGTGTCCCCAGGCCTAGAACTGTACCTGGCATGCAGCAGAGGTTTCATGTTACTGGCTGAATGGGCATCGCATAAAGCTTTCTTTCTGAACGGGAGCTTTCCTGACTGCTCCCCCATCTTACCCCCAGCTCACTGTTTGGTTTTAGAGTGAGCTAGTTTTTTTTTTGCCAAGACTTGGACTGGCTGCACTTCATGTCTCCTGATAAGCTGAGATCTTCTGACTTCCCAGAGGGCTGGTGGGGGTGGAGGACCTCTGCTAATGTTCTGGGGGCCAGTTGGAGCCTGGAGTCTCTCCCTCCTTGCCCAAAGAAGAGCCAGTTTGAGAAACCATCCGATGTCTTCCCCTTTTCCTCCAGTATCAGCCAAGATAGAAATACCATTAGTAAAAAGAAACACGCCCCAGCGTGACCCTAAGATGGGGGTGCTTCTCACAAAGACTTCTGATTTTGCTTGCTTCCAGCTGAGTAGTACTATAGAAGGAAAAAGGGATTCAGGGAGGGTTCTTTTCCTTAGGTAGGTGGAGAATAATGTTTCGAGTGTTGTTTGGACCTCACCAGGATGCTTTTACATGACTAGAAGGAACAAATCTCTCCCTGTGCCCCAAAGTGTTTCAACTTTCACTTTTGTTCCCTGCAAACCATTCTGTACTCTGCGGTCAGATGGTCTTTCAGACAAATTTCTCCGTGTTTTACTTTGGCTATTTTCTATTGATATGTCTTTTGGTTTACTATCTCTTCCTTTCGTCGTGTCTGTTTTCTTTAACATATGGATTATTTTAAATCAATCGATATGGTTATTTTAAATTCTTCTAACTTATTTCCATTTTTTAAAATGTACTCTTTATTATCAATCACATTTTCCTAACTCTTTGCACATCTAGTAATTTTTCATTGTATGTTGGTCATTGTGTATAATAGAACAATAGAGACTTCAGGTAATATATTTAGGCAGCAGGGAATCCTCTTTTGCTTTGTTAGGTAAATAGGGTAAAAAGGCTTGTCATCTCAATACAGTCAGAGATTGAGATGGATTGGGGACGGGCTGCAGTTGCATAAGTCTCAGTTCATCTTTAGTTTGTCCTTGTTCATCCAGGAACCTTGTTCCTGAGGCTTTGATTGCAAGTCTTGTGGCTTTCTATCTGCTCAGTCCTGGAAGTTTTTCCCCTTTGGATGGCGCATCAGAGAAGCAGAAAACTCTGGCTTACAAACCAAATCTTGCCCATTGCCTGTTTTTGTATGGCCCACGAGTTAAAGATTTGTTTTTACAGATGAACATTTGCAATTTATTTGATGGTAGGGAACACTGACTTTGAATCCCTATGAAGCAAATGTTATCCTGGACCAAATTTGCCCTTTCTCATAAGTAGACCTGTATTTAAAAATGTGCATTCAATTATTATTATATTTTGAATTTAGCCCCCAAATTTCTGGTGATTTGTATTCTGTTTTGTATTTAAATGCCTTTATAATATCCTAGGTTTTGCCTCTTGTCCTACAAAGCTAAACTATTTACAAGCTGACACTTTGCATAAAATGTTTGCTTCCTTCTGACATATCGGCTAAGAGCTGATCAGAGAAGCAGAACCACAAAGAATGATATGGAACAAGGAATTTATTATAGGGATCAGACCTTATCCAGTTGCAAGAGCTGGAAGGGAAGTCTATGGAAGACTATTATTTCTGTGGCTAGTGGTGGGGCTGAAGTTACCAGAGGTCAGCACGGTAACTGGTGCGTCAACCTGCCTTCCAAATCTCCCTCAAATTTTCAGGTGACTACCCTCAATCTGGTACCAAATAGGCAAAAGAACTCTGTGAAAGGCACTTCCAACTTAGCCAAGTTAACACACTTAACACCACTGATATTTTAAGTTTAGATCTTTATCTTTTCACTGTGCATGGGTTCAAAATCTGGCCAATATCCTCAAAGAGACTGGGTTTATAGGCCCCTTCTTCCCGATGAAGGAAACTTTCATTCTTTCAATTCTGATGCTCAGCCTCTCGTGCTGTCCCAGTGCCAGTTTTGCTTTAGTGCTCCCCTAGTTTTCAGTCTATTGAGCCAGCCATGTGGCCTTGAAGAGCTTTACTGGTTTCTCTTTCCTCAGTCAGGGCCCTCTGCCTGGGCCAAGCTCAATTGCCACTCTTCGCCCTGAACAGGCAGGCATTCCCGAGGAAAGAAAAGAGCCAACACTCATCAACTCGCTCAAGAAACACTTTTCCCTCTCTGGAATTTTAGATCAGGTAGACTTCGTCGTTTCAACAGCTCTCGTATATCTTTTAAATATAGATATATATTGCTCTGATTTATCCCTTAATTTCTAGTTGTTGCAGCAGAAGCACTGACCTGCCAAGACCTCTTGTATCTTGCCTGGATACAGAAGTCTCTCTTGGGTAAATCTGGTTGGGTTACTCTCCTGCTCAAATTGTACTTTCCCATTGGCCTCTGGATTAATTGTATCTTAGCACACATGGCTCTCCACAATCCCTCCTGACTGTTCAGCTTCAGCACCTGTGTGTACCCCATAATGGACTTGGGAAATACCTAGTTGCCAGCCAACACTTTTCCCAAACCCACAATTTTCTTAGGTCTGGATGACTTTGGCTCTTAGAGTGATTTAGTTTGAAATGCCTTTCCCTGGTTTTCCACTGACCAATGTCTATTCATTCTTCCAGTTCCAACCCAAATGCTATATTCTCTACAGCAGGCTTGGGGCACCCATCGCCTGTGTCTCCCTACTGCTTTGTTCTTCTGTGTATGCAAAGGTATGCTCGCCCTTTCCAGTCTGTGAGCTCCCTGGGGAGGGACTAGGCCTCGTTCACATCTGCAACCCCAGCACCCAGGGCCACACCTGACATCCAGTAAACATCTGCACTTGTAGGGAGAGAGAGAATGAACGCAGGAAGAAGGAAGGAAGAAAAGAAGGCATAAATGGATAAAGAAAGAGAGAGAGAAAGAGAGAGAGAATGATGAAAAGCCCATCTTAGAAAGCTATCTCAGTTGAATACAGAAAGCGTCCTGATTACGAATAGTTTCAGCTCAGCCCTGTCTTTGGGGAGACATTACCAGTGGTCTTTCTTCTCTGGAGTCTAGGCTAGAGCATGCCTGCTATTTGCAGAGGAGAGTCTGCTCCCAAACACGGGCCAGTGCACTTCTCCTGTGAGACAATCGGTCTTCATTGCTCCTAGGTGCTTTATTTGGATGAGTTGGGCAAGCTGGGACTTGTTCACAGACTGGAAACTTCTGCAAATAGTGTGTGAATCCCAGAATGGAAGGGCTGTGGCTCTCTGAAGAGGTGGAGCCTGGCAGGGGTTTCTGTGCCCTCTCTGGAGGGAGACAGCTGGACAATCAGAACAGAATCAACTTGATTTTCTCCTAATACTCCAGGTCTTGTACCAGTGTTTAAGAATTACAGGTCCCATGGCAGTATCCCCAGGGCCCACCTTCCATTGCAGAAGACTTTACACGGACTGCTTTAGGGGTATATCTGTCATCCCAGAAAAGCACACAAGACCAAACAAAAATGACCTGCTAGAGGCTGGGGCTCCCCCAACCCTTTGGGGCCCTGCTTTCCTTTGTTTTGTATTGCTATACCCAAGGCTGGATAATTTATCAAGAAAAGAGATTTATTTAGCTTGCAGTTCTGCTGGTTGGGAAGTGCAAGAGCCAGGGCACTGGCATCTGTTCGGCTTCGTGTCGCATCATAACATGGAGGAGAAGGTCAAAGGTGAAGCCATTCCTATGAGAACTCATTCAGTTTCACTGGAGCAAGAACTCACCCGCTACCCGTGGAACGGCACCAAGCCATTCATGAAGGATCTGCCCTGGGTGATGCAGACTTTCCCCGCCAGGCCCCACCTCCAACCCGGCCACATTGGGGATCAAATTTTAATATGAGATTTTGTGAGAACAAACAATACCTAAACATAGCAGACCCGTCATGAGGTCTAAGTGTGCAGGGCCTCAGTATGGCTAGGGTTTATGTTCGTTATTGAATCTTTTTCTCATCACCTTGTACTTGACCGACTCCAACCCTTCTTCCAGGAAGCTGAGACCCTGGAGCAGGTGGCAGCTGCTCAAACCTGTGCCCGAGACTCAGCGCCAATGGGCAGCTCACACTAGCCACACTTGGATGCTTGACATTGCCCTGGAGGTTTTTGGAGAAACAGGCTCAGGAGGCAGGTGGGAAGAGGTGTGGATTTCTTCTTTTCCTTGATGATAATTTCTACTGAGCAGAAGTCTTCAGACTCAGGGCCTCACATAACTTACTATGCATTCATTGACTCATCCAGAGAAAAATCCAAAGAATGAGTTATAAACTGGGAATATGTATACTAAGAAAATCAGAGGCCACCAGCATTAACCCTCTGTTTCAAACATATAGAGACTCAGAGAGGTTCAGGATGAATGGGTACTAATTTAAGTGCCCAGGCTCAGTGGATGTAGGGCTTATGGGACAGAGAGGAGATGAGAGAGCCACACGGGAGGACTTTCAGCATGTTGGTGACTAGATGTTCCTCAACTTTCCTTTCATTTTTTTTCTGAGTTGGAGTCTCACTCTGTCTCCCAGGCTGGAGTGCAGTGGCACGCTCATGGCCACCGCAGCCTCGACCTGCTGGGCTCAGGAGATTCTTCAGCCTCAACCTTCCAAGTAGCTGGAACTGCAGGCATGCGATACCACGCCCAGCTAATTTTTTGATTCACTGTAGAGGTGAGGTCTCACCAAGTTGCCCAGGCTGGTCTCGAACCTGTGGGCTCAGGCAATCCTCTCACCTCGGCCTCCCAAATGAATCCGTTTCTTTCCACCACATCATGAAAAACTTGGTGGGAGGCCTCAGGCAAGCTCTAGGGCTGGGACTAGGGTGAGGAGGCACCTGTCTGACCCTGAGAATGAGTCGTCTTTCAGGGCCTTAGGCACCTCTCCTGCCTCACACTAGTCCCAGCCTAATTAACTCTCTTCTTGATGGTTGACATTCGCAAGGCTCACCCCTAAGTCTCCGTATTCGTTTCCTAGGGCTGCCTGAACAAATACACAAGTTGGTGGTTTAAAACAACAGAAATGTATTCTCTCACGGTTCTGCTAGAAGTCTGAGATTAGGTATCAGCAGGGTCGATTCCTCCCAGGAGCTCTGAGGGAGACTCTGTTCCATGCCTGTCTCCTGGCTTCCAGGGGCCTCTAGAAATCCTTGGTGTCTCTTGGTCTGTAGACACATCCTTCAGTTTCTCTTTCTGTTGTCACTTGATTTTCCTTTCGGTGTACATCGGTGTCAACTCTCTCTTATAAAGACACCAATCATTGAGTTTAGAGCCTACTCTAAATCTCAGATGATCTCATCCCAAGATCTTGAGCTTAGCTACATCTGCAAAGACCCTATTTCCAGAAAAGGTCACATTCACAGATACTGGGGATGGGGACTTGAATACATCTTTTTTTTTTTAGGGGACACAGCCACTACAGTCTCACATTCCATTATTCACTTGACACAATTTATTGAATGCTTACAGTGTGTAAGGGTGGACTGGGCTCTGCCCTAGATTGGTAAAAAGCATCTCATTCTCTGTCCTATAGAAGAGGGAGGTTTCTTAGGATGACAGCAGATGCATAAATAGACCATAACAATACTGCTTGTTAAGAGCAACGATTAAGATATACAGAGGTTTTTTCAGGAGCTCAGAGGCAGAGCAACTAACCCAGTGTGAATAAACAAGGAAGCTCTGATACACAGCTCAGTCGGACTTAGGCTATCAGGAGTACAGAGGGCTGGGGCCAGAGGGCTAGATACTCCTAACTGGGTGGGTAGCACACGCAGCTGGATGACCAAAAGCAAGAGGAGACGAAGGGTGCCTGCTTGTCTTTGCTCTCGGCTCCAGGTGTCTTCCTGTTTATTGATATGTCATGGAATCAGTTCTCCTCCTGGTCCACTACCTCGGCGTCCTCTTGTTCGTCCCTCCTCAGGAAGAGAGTAGAGTTTGCAACAGGCGTCAGACGGATATCGTACCTTCAGGATGTACCACAGTGATTCTAAGCAGTAGGGTAAATCCACCCCGGCAAAGAAGACACGTCTGTTTGCTTTCTTTCCTTTCTGTTCCTTGGGGAACACAGCTGATGGCACTCATTGAGAGAAATTGGAATTTCTCTCAGACCTCCCGTCACTCTGGGTGGGAACCTGATGAGGGCCTCTGAGATGCTGTCGCAGGTCAAGTCGTCTTGGTGCAAGCAAAGGGCTTTCCCTAATGTGTGGTTAGGGTCCACCTGTTCTGTGTATGTCCTCAGGGGTCAAGGCCCTTCAGTGACTGGGATAAATAAGACTTCCTTCCCCCAGGGGCCATGCCAAAACGCAAATATAAACATACAGAGGGAGGAACAGGCTCACCTAGGGTATCTGCTGGTCCTGGGATGGCAGACAAGCAACATCTGTGATGCCATTGTCCCTGGCCCTCCAGGGGCAGGCCTTGCGAATCAATCCTGGCATGCTTACTTGCTGAGCTAAGCTCTGGCCACAGTCCTTCTCAAGTGAGCACTCTGGGTAACCTCTACCAATCAATCACAGTTGGCAGCAGGAATGAAACCCATTTGCCATCCTTGCATTAATCTTTTATCAGAGATTAATTTGCCTGATTCGTCAGGGATTTCCAACAACAATAAAGCTTTGCTTGGCAGAAACCAGAGTCTCAGGAGAATGGGTTGCAGAGGGGAGTTTTTCATTACCTTGCTGGGTCATGGGGGGAATGAGCAGAAAGTCTGGAAAGTCACAGGCTTAGTGTGACAGAATGGGCCATGAAGAGCCCTGTCAGCTGGGCCTCTCCAGGCTTGGAATGACCCTCAGATGTCCTCTGTTCTGCAGGGTCTAGCTGGTCGAATAGTTTGTACGTTTTGCCCCAGCATGGTGCAAGCACAGTTCTGGCATATATCTTCATAGGATATATGCTGTTCCCAGACTACCATGCTTTATGTAGGATTGCCATTAATTATTAACTGTTTGTCTCCTTTGACATTTCAGGGCATTTCCCTGAGGTCTGACAAGAGGGGATACAGGAGGAGGCTCATGCATTCTTCTTTCCTTTTATCCCCAGATGATAAAGTTTAAGAGTGCTGGGCCTTGACCATGGAGGGATAGCCAGGCAGGTAATTCAGGATGGGGAGGGGACAGCCATGTGTGTGTATTGGGGGTGGGGTCGGACAACCAATCATAGGTAGTCAGCCATGTCAGCCTGTGTCTGGAAGACGAGCGGAGGAGGGGGATAGATCATTTTTATGGGAGACTCTTGGGAAGAGACAATTAGGCAGGAGTTAGACTAAGAAACCAAACCCGGATTTGTCCCCAGCTCTGTGTCCTATGGACACATGTAAGACCTGGGGTACAGATGAAAGGAGATTTTTCAATGGAGACCTTGTTAGACTTTAGGGCAGGAATAACTTTGTTTTGGCATCAGGTGACAGTGCTTCCCATGGGCATTGTCTCCCCCGAGGAACTGAATGTAGCGTAGCATCGGCCCTCTTGGACTCCAGATGCTATGGCCCTGGCTGGGACGTCAGGACTCTAGAGCATCGGACAGAGATCAGAGTCCCAGGAGAATGGGTTACAGAGGGGAGTTCTTCATTACTTTGCTGGGTCAGTGGGGTGGTAGAGGTGGTGCGTGATGAAGGTGACTGTACCTGGACATCAGGGTGTGTGGAGATAGCCAAGCAGATGGTCCCAGAAAACAAGGATTGGAAGAGGAAAATGACTGCTACTCTGCCATCAGTCTCAGGACATGTTCACAGGCGCATGAGAGACACCTGAGCACTTCCAGAAAGAGTTGGAGGAGGCTCAGAGACACTTCTCAGGGAGAGATAGCCATTTGTTCTGGTGACTTCCTCCTACACTGGACTTTCCCCCTCTGAGAACAGGGACTGCACCCGGCATACACACAGGTCTTGCACAAACAATACTTGAGTTAGCAAATGAACATTTGTGTGGTGTAGTACTTGTCCATAAATATTCTCTTCTGGGGAAACTTTGCATCTCTCATGGAAATAAGTGATGTCCCTCTTCATTTGTTGAGAAAGCCTGGAGCGATGGGGGGAATCCAGACTCTGGGGCCAACGAAGTGGAATTAGCCATTATTACCTGTGTGGTTGTGGATGAGTTGCTTTGTATCTTGATTAAGAAAGGCAAGATATTTAGAGTGAGCAGTCGATGGCAGAGAAATGAATAATGTGTGATTATACAGCTGGCTGAATTGGTCATGGATGTGAACCCAGGATCTTTCCAAGTTCAATTCAGTTTCATCCCCCCTACTGCACTGAGGTCACTGTGATTCTGACTGGCAAGAAGCAAGGCCAATGCCAAAACTATCGTGGTGATGAGACATGAGGGGGTCTGGGACTGGAAGGAGAGGCAGGAAGCCACGCTTCAGTCCCCAACTGGCCTGGTACCTCATCTGGTCAGAGATACTGCAGTCCAGCATCTTCCAAGGGAGTCCGCTGGTCCAGGGCTGTTTCTACATCCCAGGACTGGCCTCACCAGCCCTCAGACCCAGCACCACGGGCCTCTGCGGCCAGCTGATCTCAGGGATGCAGGAAGGTCATGCGGGAGGTTTGAGGCCAACCAGGAAGATGGCTGGTTAGTCTCTTCCTGGGAGTTTTCAAAAGCTCAAGTTGTATCATTTGTTCAAAATGAAGAGTTCTGTGGCCACCGAGGTGAGGCCGTGTGCTGTCCCTAATAAGAACACGTCCAAGCCGGGCTCGGTGGCTCAGCCTGTAATCCCGCGCCTTTGGGAGGCTGAGGTGAGTGGATTGCCTGAGCCCGCGGGTTCGAGACTCGCCTAGGCAGGCGAGACCTCATCTCTACAATAAAAAAAAAAAAAAAAAAAATTAGCCGGGCGTGGTAGCACGCGCCTGTAATTCCGGTTACTCGGAAGGCTGAGGCGGAAGGATCGCCGGAGCCCAGCAGGTCGAGGCTGCGGTGGCCGGGAGCGGCCCCTGCACTCCAGTCTGGGCGACAGAGTGAGACTCCGACTCAAAAAAAAAAAAAGAACACGTCCACTCTGACCCAGAGGCCCATGGGCTCACTGCTAGATGCCTAGGCTCTGGTGGAATTTCCAGAAACAAGTGAACATCACTTATATCTTCAAAAACTGTTTTCACAGAAATAACATGAAGACGGATTCAAGCAGTTTGGCTTAGCCTTGGCCTGCGTGCACGGTGATTGCCCTCCTTTGCTCCTTCCTCCCAGGTACCATTCCCCAGAGAGCTTGCTTCCGGGGCTCACTTCCGCGTTTCTAAATCACACACTGTACTTCAGTTTCTTACTCCTCCAGTTTTAGATACTGTCTACTGACGAGTTATTTCAAGATGAGGATTTAGCTGTTTACACACTCCCGTCTCCTCCTCCCTTCTCCCCATCTGCTTATCTCTGAAGATTTGATTAAATAAATATTCAGTGTTTACAACGGTACGACTATAAGTATAATTGACAACTAAACAGACTATTGTTCTGTGATTACATTTCCTTTCTCTAACAATTTATTGCTTATGTTTTCTGGGAGGGTTTTGGGAAGCAGGGATAATTGCCTCGTTTTGACTGTTCTTTCGTTTCAGGTCTCGATCACTAAGTTTACCAGCTCTCTTGTCCAAACACGGTTGGCGACCTGGCAGTTTCACGTTTTCTTGGGGACACTCCCCCGGATTGTTCCTGGTTCCTCTTCAGGCTTCTGTATACTTGTGATTGTTATTTTGTGATCTTCTTCACTGTCATCCCGGAATTCCCCTGTGTTCTGGATTCTATTTCTTCGTTTTAAAATTATTTCCTTGTCTGGTGACGTATGACCTCCTGTGGCTGCCTGAGATAGGGTGCATGTTTTTGAGACCTGAAATGTTTGAAAAATCTTTATTGGCACCTGATGATAATGGATAATTTGACAGCCTATGGATTGCCCATGTAACTGTCATTTTTTTCTCGTCATTTTGAAGGCATGGCACCATTGTCTTTTAACTAATGGTTAGAAGTTTCTATTTAGAGAGGTCTCATGCCACTCTCACTCCTGATCATTTATATGTGACTTTTGTTTGTTTCTCCATGGAGCCTTTTCCTCCATGTTCTAAAACTTCATAATCATGTGTTTTGATGAAAGTAGGTTTTTTTTAAAAAAAAAATTCTTCTATTGTGTTAACTCTCCTTCTCAGTCCTGGGAAGTGTCCGGTATTCTTTCACTGATAATTCCCTCCCCGTTTTTCTCTGTTTTATCTTTCTGAAACCTCTGTTGCAGGATTTTAGAGCTCCTGAATTATTTTATTTCTTACCTGTCCCCCTAGTTCTCATCTTTTTTTTTTTTTTAAATTCTAAAATTCTATTTCCTGGAAAATTTTCTTAACAACTATGTCTTCCATTTTTAAATTAAATTTTGAAATTTCAGTTACTTTGAAACATTTCATAAAACTCTCATTCTCTCTTTTTTTTTCAAAAATAACAGTATATTTTTATTTGTGTGTGAAAGATCTTCTCTTCTTTAAGTATTTATTTATTTTATTTAAATTTCCTTCTTCTGGATTCTCTGCCTCCTCCAAATTCTTTTTCCCTTTTTTCTTCGGTGTGTTTGTGGTTACTGATCTAGTCTTGGCTTCCACTGTTCTGGTGATCCTTGGCTGGCAGCTCTTATTGGCTGCTTATCGGTGCCATTTGCTGTCGGAAGGTCAGGCAGAAACTTGGTGTCTTCTGGGGGAAATGCAAATTATAGAGCATAGTCTCTTGGGGCAACTTTCCAGAGAATGCTTCTCCCATCTCCTGCCTGGACATAAACCTGGTCACTTGGGAGCCGAGCAGGCCAAGGAGCGCTCTGGAGAGAGCTGTCTCACCCCCTCACTGCCCTCCTCCCTGGTCTTCTCCGGCCCAGAGAGTGACTGGTTCCATTCCTTGGGAGAGGAATCTCCAGGTTTCTATCTGGGCAACACGGGAGCTGGGATTTCCACATCTGCATCACTCAAGACAGGCTTCCATAGCAAGCAAAACTGAAATCTCAGAGACATAACAAAGGCTCATTTTTCCCTCTCAGGGGCACCATGCTAGGACCGTTTCCCTAGCCCCAAGGTCCTGCAATGACTGCCAGGGGCAGGACCCGGAGCCCTTCCTTACTCTTCCTTGCCGGCTGAGTTCCAGTGGGAGGAGTTTCCCATATCTCTGCCATGGAAATCAGGGGAACATCCTGACTTGGTTAAACTGACCAAGTCACTCTCATTTCTCTTTGCTAGCCATTGGTTTAGGGATGGGCATCTCACCTTGTTCCAGCCAATGAGATGTGGGGCGGTCTGCTGGGAAAGGGTCCCTTATTCTTAAGTAGGAGTCACATGAGAAGATATAGCCCACCCCCTCCTTCTTCCTATTTATTCCTGTTGTCGGTAACTTTGGCTGCCATATTGTGACCACAAGGGCAACTGGTCTCTGAGGTGAGAGCTCTGGGTTAAGAATAGCTGAAAGCAAAGAAGGAAGGAAGCCAGATTCTAGGTGGACCATGGAACCTCTGCATTAACTCATGGTACAGCTGCCCTCCCTGGGAGCCCTTGTTAGGGGAGCTGTTAGCTTTTTTGTTGTGTTTTCGAGATCCATTGACTTATCCTTTGAATCCGGAAGCTTCCTAACTGACCAGGTGTCTCCTTGGGAGTGAATCAGTCATAGTCCCAGCCTCCAGGACCTGGATATTGGATCAAAGTAGGGACTTGGGCACAGGAGTCCAAGCCAGGTGCAGGCCTGATCTGGGGAGTGAGACCGGTCCTAGGCCACACAGCCAGGACCAGACAAGAGGCAGGAGTGTTAGGTGGTGCCTAGTGGTTAGGGCTCACTCCCTGGAATCCCAACTTCACCCCGACTCGCGAGGTGAACTTGGTAAGCTACTTAATGCATCTAAACCTCACCCGTAATAGTGTCCTCATTTGTAAAATGAAAGTAATCATCACAACTTCCTTCTAAATTGTTGAGATTATCAAATAAGATAACATCTGTTGGGAGCTGAGAGCTGTGCCTGGCACATAGCAAGCCCTGAGCCAGGGCAGCCTCCAGCCATCTGCGGAAGGGTTGCTGAGTCACAGGCGGACTGGGACCATGCGAACACAGCGCAACCAAAGCAGTGGGGAGAGGGCGTCCAACAGTGTGGTACCACTGTTGAACCACAGAGGGCTTCCAGCCAGCCAGTGGAAGTCACTATACTGCATTTGAGGAAGAAAATACACTAGCCCAGGGGGTTCTCAAGCTTGTTCATGCGTCGGCATCACCCAGAGGCCTCTGAAACACAACTTGCTCGATCCCACCCCAGAGTTTCTGATTCATTAAGTCCGGATGGACTTGTACGTTTGCATTTCTTTTGTTTATTTATTTATTCTTACAATTTATTTATTTATTATAAAGATGTGGGGTACAATTCAGGGTTAGGTAGACAAACATTGATCATGCACTACAACTACCTCTTTGGAAGACAGTGTGGCGATTTCTGAAAGAACTAGAAATTGACCTTCCATATGACCCAGCAATCCCCCTATTGGGAACGTAACCTGGAAGAACTCAAATCATTCTACGAAAAAGACACCTGCACACGTATGTTTGTTGCAGCTCTGTTCACAATAGCCAAAACATGGAACCAACTGTGTTGCCCATCGAAGCTGGACTGGATAAAAAACACGTGGTCCATATACACAATGGAATATTATGCAGCCATAAGGAAGGACAAATATATGGACTTTGCAGCAAATTGGATGGATTTGGAGTCGATCATACATTTGCATTTCTAGCAGGGTCCCAGGTGATGTCAGTCCTGCTGGTCCGCGGGCCACAGTGTGAGAACCACTGTGGTGGAGGAGGTGGGAGAGGACAAGACCATGAGGGAAGAGCAGTTGAGGTGGAGGTCTTTTTTAAATGCCAAATTTATTTTATTGGAAATTGTTGCTAGGGAAAATGCAAATGTACGTGAACATTGGGAGGAGTGTGCTGAACCCCGGGCACCCATCACTCAGCTTCAGCGTGGGCTGGCTCTCGTCCCATCTGGTGGCCACTGGCGCTCCTTCAGCATACTCCTCTCTTTCCTCACAGCCAACAGCACGGGCCCTGGCCCTGCCACAGGCCTGCTCCCAGGATGCACACAGAGGCCGCACTGTTGGAGCCCAGCTGCGTGGGGAGATGACCGATTCATGCTGGTTCTGAAGACAGTCAAGGCTGGGCTTCTTTCCATGCTCCCCGTCACCCACTAACACCATCCCCCCACCGTGCATGGTCAGCAGCGGCAGGATCTAGCTATCCCTGGCCAGCTGCTCAGCTGGACGGCTAAGGCCTCTTGTGGCTGGAACCACCGCTGTCTTGGGATCTCCTCCAAAAAAGCCAATCCTCTGGCCAGTCATTCATTCGATTGGCTGTGTAGAGTACGCAGTGTCCAGTTCTGTGTTGGGTGCTGGGGAGACCAAAATGAAATCCTCCAGCGGGGGAGACAGGCTGGCAAGCTGATGACCATAGGTAAAGCACATGCAGAAAGTGCCATGGGAGCGAAGAGGAGGTGTCTGGAGCACATCTGGGGAGGCAGGACTCCTCAGAAGACGTCCTGACTTACTGGTGTTAGAAGATGCTTGTCAGGGCTGAGGGGAAGCCCTCTACTTCTTGGTGATGAGCTTTCTGTCTCTCCCTGCTAGGGTCATCCCAACTCTTCTTACTCATGGCTCCTGTCATCTGCATACATCCCCCTGGTCCCATGACAAGGAGGCTTTTTCCACCTCCCCCCATGCACATCCAGCCTCTGCCTGCAGCCCTGTCTTGGATAAGCCCATGTGGAGACAGGGTGCGTGGGTAGCGTTGCAGGGGACCGGCAAGGAGTTGGACGTCGACTGCTGCAAGATGAAGCAATGTCACAGCTCTCTGTACTGAATTTCCTTACCTGTCGCTTAGAGCCACCCGTGATGAATTATGTTTCTTCTCCTGGCTCTGCAGAGAATCCGGGTGACTCTGGGAAAGCCTGTGCTGGGCTCGAGAGCCATGGGCGAGCTGGCACATTCGCACATGCAGGGATGGGTTAATGCTAGAATGGCTGTGCAGCCAGGGGAGGGGTTTTCTTTCTCTGGAATGGGGTGGGAGGCAGACAGACCTGGTGTCTCAGGGCGCATGGCACATCGTGGCATCGATACAATCTCCTAAGATTCTGGGAAAATTTACAGGGGGCTTTGGCCTCTCAGAGGGGTCCTGGTACCAGCATCCTACAGGGAGCAGTATTGGGAAAAGTAGAAGGAAGCTCATAATTGACACTCTTTCCATTTCCCCTTTACAGAATGTCTGCTCTCTCTGGCCCTCTCATCACACCAGAGCCCTTTGTTCAAGATCTCTTTCCTCATGACTAGATACAACCCCACCAATTTATCATCACCTTTATACTTAATTAAATTGCTGTCCCCTATTTAATATTTTCAATTAAGCTCCTAAAACCAGATCTTACTTATAGATCTAAGTTTTTCATTGTAGGTTCTCTCAAAGACTTTTTTTTAAAATTACTATTAATCCCCTATAATAAATAACATCAACTCCAATAATGTTACACCAGATACTTTCCCCTGACTCCTGTCTCCTTGCACATCTATTATTGACTCAATTTATGCTCCTTTAAGTCGGTTTCGGTCTGGGTGGCGATACTCTCATTTACTGACCGATCAATTTGAATTTGTTTTATAAGATTCCATTAATTACTGTGTCCAATTCTCTTGCCGTGTCTGGAAACAACACAGCCCTTAGAATTCCCTCCGGCCCTCTCTGGCTGTGTATTTTCCTGGAGAGGGAGTCTTTAGCTTAGGACTGGAGAGCCCTAAGTCTCTCATACTGTCCGATGTTTTCAATATTATTCTCAGCAAGGAGCACAGGACGGTGTCACTCTGTGGCCTGCCTCCTCTTGACCTCTCAGTCCTCTAGGTCTGACTCCCTCTCCCAGTGAATCCTCTAGAAGTCCTGCAGGAAAGACAATGTGAAGTTTGAGGAGGGTGGTCCGTCTCGCGGTTGGGGGATAGGTGTCTTTCTTGCCAGGCATAGGCTGGGTCTCCCAGGATCTGTCCAGTCTAAGACACGCAGACGTGAGCCTCCCCTTCCCAAAGGACAAAGGTGCAGGGGACAGCTGTGCCTTGGTGTAAATCCATCATCCTTCTTAACACGAACCACTCTCCTGGCACTGTCTTGAGAGTCATGCCTGGTAGTGCCTTGGCCTCCTCTAGCTCTGACATTTGAAGACAACAGTTCTGTGTTGCCCCGGTGGCCCTATCCTTTTGCGGCCTTTCTGTCGGTTGGTTACTTACAGAAAGGATGTGAGCAGGACACTCGAATCTTCCCTGCAACATTCAAGTGCAAAAGAAGGGATGCACACGGCATGTTCAGGTTGCTAGTGAGATGAGCAGGCCCTTCTAGAGGCGCTGGGCACAACTAACTGGAGGGCAGCTCGGGCTGCCAAATCTGCGGGAGGCCTCATGCCTCCCCTCCTGGCTGTGGATATTTGAGAACGGGGTAGAGTTTTAGACTAAAGCTGACCTGTTGTCTGGAACAAAACAGGATCTGCTCCAATGAGATTCCTCTTTCAGGACTGGGAATAGGACGGTGAAAGACAGGTCAGCTGGTCCTGAGTATGAGTAGCCAGACACGTGAACAGTGGTCGAGGCAGGTGAAAAATGGTACAGCGCTGGGTGAGGCCGTGTAAACTCCTGCTACAGAAGCCCCAGGGTCATCAGGACTGAGGTAGCCCAGTTGATTTCCAGCCTCTTTGAGGTTGGTAGTAATTTCTGTCCCAGATTACCTAAGCATCACCATAGTTTCACAGTATCACCCTGGTCCAGTCATCCACACACATGTGCACTCACACCCAGCGGCATCACACACACACACACACACACACACACACACACACACACACACACACACCTTTCTTTAGTTAGCTTGAGTGAGCTTATTTTCTTGCAAAACAAAACACCGTGCCTCAAATAAGTGGTGATTTTCTAAAGAGTAACATGGAAGACATGAGAATGCTGTGTTGAGGTCTTGTTCCAGTAACTCCTAGGAGAGAGTATCTTCACTGTGAACAAAGTGAGGACGAGGCCGGTGACACAGAGTGTGTGTACATCTAGTCACAAGGTTGATGGACGAGGGAAAACAACAGAAAATAAGTCTGTTTCCAATTAGTGCCTGAGAATTTCTGTGTAATATGATTTAGAGGCTTCTTTATGATGAAAGATATTCCGAAGCCAAAGCAAGGGCCTGAGGGCAAGAATGCAAACTGCAGAGGACCACTGTCTGTGGAAGACAGCCTAAGATTTGACTCCTGATAACTGCTTCCTATGGGCAGCAGTGATGGCGGTCATTCTGCCTCTGCTTGGATGCACTCAGAGATGGAAGTCTTCTTCCTCCTTCCCTTCCAAAGGGGCTTCTTCTATTTCAGATAGTTTGTGGGAGCTCAGTCAGACTATTTACAACTCCTGTTCTAGAATGATCACCCAGGCCAGTTTTTCTTTGGAGAACCATTCCTCCTCCAGGCTTTGTGGTTTGGGCAGGACTGCCTCCCGCTCCCAGCTTCAGGGGCAGGCCTGGCAAATCACTGGGTTTCACTAAGGCCATACAATCGGTTCAGGAGTGTGCATGCATACCATCAGTTCAGACTCGAACCGCCTGGTGCCAGTCATCCCTGGGAGTTCTGATGGAGCCTGGGGATGGAGACACATTCATACTTCTCGTTACTAAACTGGTAGAATCTAAGCTCGGTGTTGACAGTGGCCATCTTGCCGCCACCGAGGAAGAACATATTTGAAGATGAAGCCAACACGGAGAAAACAACGTGGGAAGATAGATATCTGAGATCGTTCTTTGGATGTTCACATGAGGTGAACAAAGCAACTCTCCCGGCTTAAGTCAATTTGTGCTTGATCTCTGAGTCCTGCATGATACAGGAGGCTTTTAATTATTAGAATGTTATTGCTTTTTTATTTGTTGGCATGACTTCCCTACAACCTTCTCTTCCCAGTTGTCCTGCCTTCTGGGTTGTACAGAAAACATCCATTTCCTCTGTCATAGGATAGCCTTTGTGTAAAGATATTCTAGCTTGCCTGAATCAGTACTTCTTGAGTTTAATCTCACCAATCATTTGATTCTGATCTATTTGTCTTATGATAAGTTCTCATCAAGCAGTGTGTTAGAAATGCCGAATCTTGAACGCCATTCCAGTTCTGTAAATCAGAATCTGTATTTTAACATAATCCACAGGTGATCTGTGTGCACATTAAACTTAAGAAGCACTTTCCTAGGATACAGCTTCGCCTTTCACTTGTGCAAAAAGTTTTTAAAAGAGCTTTATTAAGATATGAGCCATATACCACAATCTAATTTTATTTTATTTTATTTTTTGATGTCCTAGAGTTCTTTTTATTTTTTAGACAACTGATTGACTTATTACACAGTCATGGGGTACAAGTGAGAATTTAGTACATCAGTAGGCTGCATGCAGGTGGAGTTTGGGCCTACAGGTGGTCCTCACACCCCCTGGGAGTGAACCAGGTACCCTTTGTGTTGTCACATGCCCACCAGCCTCTTCCCCTACCACCCTCCCTCCCCTGGCAGTGCCCAGCGACTACCGATTCCACCCTTGTGCTAATGTGACCAGTGATCAGAGCCCATTTATGAGTGAGAACATGTGAAATTCAGTTCTTTGTTGCTGTGGTAGTTCACTTAGTATGATGGTCTCCAACTCATCCAGGTTGCTGCAAAGGTCATGATTTTGTTCTTCTTCATGGCTGTGTAATACTCCATCATGTATGTGTACCACTCTTTCTTTATCCAGTCCACTTTCGATGGGCAGCAGGGTTGGTTCTGTGTTTTTGCCATTGGGAATAGTACAGCAATAAACATGCGTGTGAAGGTGACTTTTTCGTAGAACAATTTATGTCCCTCCAGGTATATTCCCTGGGGGAAGGATTGCTGGATTGTGTGGAAGATCAATTTTTAGTTCTTCTAGGAACCGCCATGCTGCTTTCCATAGAGGGCAAATTAGCTTACATTCCCACTGACAGTGCAAAGGCACCAGTAACAATCACTGGGGACATGAGGCCATATTTAGCAAATGGTGCTGGAAAACTGGCTGACCACATGCAGAAGAATGAAACTGGACGCCTACCAATCACTATTTACAAAAGTCAACTCAAAATGTATCAATGACCTAAATGTTAGACCTCATATTATAAGAGGCCTAGAAGATACACAGGAAACATCCCTCTGAACATCAGAGTAGGCAATGAATTCATGGCCAAGTCCCCAAAAGCGAATGTTTCAAAAGCTAAGAAAGACAGTAGGATCTCATCAAGCTGAAAAGCTTTTACACATCAAAAGAAACCATCAAAAGAGTAAAGAGATAACCCATAGAAAGGGAAAAAATATTTGCAGATTATGCATCTGACAAAGGCCTGACATTCAGGATCTACATGGAATTCAAATAAAGCAAAAAGAAAAAAACAAACAACCCATCAAAAAGTGGGCAAAGGACATGAACAGACACTTCTCAAAAGAAGACATACAAGCAGCCAACAGACATATGAAAAAATGCTCAGCCTCACCAATCATCAGATAAATGCAAATCAAAACTACGAGATTCACCTAACACCGGTGAGGATGGCTATCATTACTAAGTCAAAAAACAACGGATGCTGGCACGGGTGCTCACAATTTAATTTTAGATAATTTCATCCTCCTTGATAAAAACTTGGGACCTTTTAGCAGTCAATTCCCATTTCTCTCCTCACCCCATCCTAGCCCTAAACAGTCACTAATCTGCATTCTATCTCTATGTATATACTTATTCTGGACTTCTCATAGAAATGGAGTTATAAGGTGGGTGATCTTGTATGTCTGGCTTCTTTCACTTAGCAGAATGTTTGCAGGGTTCATGTTGTGGCACATGTCAACACTTCATTTTCTACTTACTGCCAAATAATATTCCACTATATGGATGAAATGTCTATCCATTCATCAGCGAATGAACGTTTGGGTTGTTCCTACTTTTTGGTTATTATGAATAATGCTCCTGTGAATATTTGTGCAAAAAGTCTTTGTAGGGATATATGGCTTCATTTCTCTTGGGTATGTACCTAGGAATAGAATTGATGGATCATATGGTAACTCCACAATTGCCTTTATGAGTAACAACCAAGCTATTTTCCAAAGTGGTTGCACCATTTTACATTTCCACCGTCAATGCATGAGTGTTCCAATTTCCTCAATTCTGCACAGACACAAACTATCTATCTTTTTATTATACCTTGTTAGTGGGTGGAAATCCTATCTCATTGTGATTTTGATTTGATCTAATAACCAATGGCGTTGAGCATCTTTTCATGTGTCTATTGGTCATTGCACAACTTCTTTGAAGAAATTTCTATTCAAATCTATTTCTATTTTTTAAAAATTGAGTTATTTGACTTTTACTATTGAATTATAATAATTCTTTATTTATTGTAGATACAGGTTTTGTATCAGATATATAATTTGCACATATTTTCCCCCATTCTTTGGGTTTTTTTGAGCATTTTTTCATATGTCTGTTGGCTGCTTGTATGTCTTCTTTTGAGAAGTGTCTGTTCATGTCCTTTGCCCACTTTTTGATGGGGTTGTTTGTTTTTTTCTTTTTGCTTTATTTGAATTCCATGTAGATCCTGAATGTCAGGCCTTTGTCAGATGCATTCTTCTTACTTTTTAAATATGCTTTGAAGCACAAATGTTTTTAGTTTTGATGATGTCTAATTTATCTATTTTTCCTTTATAGTTTGTGCTTTTGGTGTCATATCTAAACAGCCCATGGCAAACCTTAGGCAATGAAGATTTTCTGTTATGTTTTCTTCTAAGAGTTTTATAATTTGACATTTTATATGTGGCTTATTGATTCATTTTCCATTAATTTTCATATATAGTGTGAGATGGGGTCCGACCTCATTCTTTTGCTGGTGGAAATCCAGCTTTTCCAGCACCATTTGTCAAAGAGACTACTCTTTCCCCATTGAAAGACTTAGCTCTTTTGTCAAAAATTGACCATTAATGAAGAGTTTATTTCTAGACTCTCAATTTTATTTCATCGATCTATATGCCAGTACCACATAGTGTCAATTACTGAAGCATTGTAGCAACTTTTGAAATTAGAAAGTGAGTCTTCCAGTTTTATCATTCTTCAAGATTGTTTTGGCTATTCTGGGTCTTAAAAATTTCTATGTAAATGTAGAATCAGTTCTTCAATTCCCACAAAAAAGGGTAACTAATTACTAATTTTGATAGGGTTTGCATTGAATCTATAGGTTAATTTGTGAAGTATTGCCATCTTAAATCTTTCAAAAAATTAACATGGTATGTCTTCTCACTTATTTAGATCTTCCTTAATTTTTTCAACAACAATTTGTAATGTTCAGCATACAAGTAATATTAATCTAACTTTTTTTTGTTAAATGTATATCTAAGTATTTATTTTTTTATGCCATTATAAATTCAATCATTTATTTAATTCCAGTTTTGGAGTGTTCATTACTAGTATAAAAATACAGTTGATTTTTGCCTACTGATCTTGTATGTTGCTATATTGTTGAACTCATTGATTAATTCTAATGGTGTTTTAGTGGATTTCCTAGGATTGCTATACACAAGATCATGTCATCTACAGAGTTTTACTTCCTCCTTTCTAATCTTGATGGTTTTTTCTTTATCTTATTTAACTGTCCTTACTAGAACCTCTAGAACATGTCAAATAGAAATGGTAAGCATAGATATCCTTATCTTATTCTTGATCTTTAGGGCAAAGTCTTTAGTCTTTCATCATTCAGTAGCTGTGGGCTTTTTATAAATACCCTTTATCAGTTTCGTTGAGTGTTTTTTTTTTATCATGAACGGGTATTGACTTTTGTTAAATGCCTATTCTGTATTTATTGAAATAATCTTATGGTTTCTGTTCTTTATTTTATTAATATGCAGTATTACTTTAATTTATTTTTGCATATTAAACCAACCTGCATTTGCAGGACAAATCCAGCTGTGCATAGTATATCACTGTTTTAAATGGTTTCTGGATTTGGTTTGCTAGTATTTTTTTGTTGAGGGTTTTACATCCATATCAACAAAGGTTTTCCCCATTGTGATATCTTTATCTGGTTTTGATATTAAGGTCATACTGGCATCATAGGATGAGTTGGAAAGTGTTTCCTCCTATTCTAATTTTTGTAAGAGTTTGTGAAGAATTTTGTATTAATTTTTCTTCAAATATTTGATAGTCTTCACCAGTGAATCTATTTTCATTTGATCTGTTCTTTATGAAAAGTTTCAAAATTACTAATTTGATGTCTTTACTTGTTATAGCCTATTCAGATTTTCTATATCTTCTCAAGTCAGTTTTGGTAATGTATGTCTTTCTAGGAATTTGTCCATTTCACCTAAGTTATCTAATTTGTTGGTATATGGTCTTTTATAGTATTCTCTTATAACTCTTTTTTCTTCTGTAAGGTTGGCAGTGATGTCTTTTCTGATTTAATAATTTGAGTCTTCTCTTGCTTTTCTTGGCTAGGTTAGCTAAAGGCTTATCAACTTGGTTGATCTTTTTGAAGAACCTACTTTGGTTTTGTTGATTTTCTTGAGGTTTTTATTCCCTATTTTGTAATTTCCATTCTAATTTTTATTTCCTTTGTTCTGCTTGATAGGGAGGTAGTTTTTAATTCTTTTTCTAGGATTTTTTTAACTAGCAAAAAAGAGTATAATATTATCTGCTTCAAAGTGTTGTTTTAAGGACTACATAGAATGTGTACCCGGCATGTGGTAGGCCTCGAATTAATGTTAGTTCCCTTCTTTATTTATCTACTCTTGTTGTTTTAGGCACATCTCTTCAACCAGTTGATACCAATTTGAATTTGAATTTTGTCATCAGGGGACAGTAGTCTCACTGCTCAGTTATGTGTCATCTGAAAACCCAATAAAACATGATTCCAATACCTACATGTGGGAGAAAACAATGGAGCAGGGTAGCAACCGATGACCTGCCACTGCCAGCATCTTCCAGATGGACATCGACGCATTAGTCAATGCTCTTTGGGTACAGTGGTTCAGCAGTAAGTCCACCCGGCTGTTCACATTTGCCCCTGCCAAATGCCCGGCTAAAGCTGTGTTGTCTGTGGCACTCCTCAGTTCCCTCATCCCATGGCTGCTGGCTTTGCCTGTCTGTCATCTGTGCTCCTCCAGAGGTGTGATAGATTGCATTATTGGCCCTGGTTTTTCACCCCTCCCTGTACCCACTCCCTCGCCTTCATGAGTGAAGTATATTTTTCACCCTTGACTTTGAAATGGGCCATATGATTTGCTTTGGCCAGTGGCATGTGGATGAAAGCCATAGTGTGCTAGCTCCAAAGCCTGAAGGCTTAAGAGATTTCACATGTTTGTTCGCCATCTTGTACCAGGGCCATCACCTTGAGAAGAACAGGCCTAGGCTAGTCCTCTGATCCAAAAGAGGATGAGAAATGTGCGCAACATAACTAGGCCCACAGTTCTGCAGCAGGAAGCAGAGCCTCTCCAGTCCATCCACAGATCCCCGAGAATAAACGATAGTTGTTTCAAAACCAAGAGTTTTGGGCTGGTGGGTTACACGACCTTGATGGAACAATGGCTGACCCACCCATTAGGCAAGACACACTTGAAGGCTGGGCATGTGGTATTTCACCAGGTGTGAGAAGTGGTAGTAAAACTCTTAAAGCTGAGTCTCTGGAAAGAGCTTTGAGCAAAGGAGGGTTTAGGAGGAGTCGAAGCCAACAATCTTGGAGGCAGCTCCTACCTTTCTCTAGCTGTAACATAAGGGCCTCCCACCAGCACAGCCATTTTTTGGGGGGGCGGGGTATATCTGGTAGGCAATGGACCCATTTAAGAAGTATTTCCTACCCCGGACACAGATTTTGACAAAACTCCATAAGATTATTTTCGGGAAGTAAGTCTCTCCAATAATTTACAGCCACCACCACCACCATAACTAGAGGTACTGCTGTAAAGGGTACTCATGCAGGACTGTGACTTGGACCCCAAGGTCTGTGGGTGATGTGGAAGACCAACGGTTCTACAAGATTTTCTACCTCTTTATTTTCCATTCAAGAAGGCCAGGGAGTGACATTTCTATGACCCACCAGCAGAGACTGATTCCCTGAGACGTGAATGAAGCTTCAGATTCAGGCCCCTGGCTCACCAGGTCACTGTGCGAGGGAACTTAGTCATGTCTTCACATGATTCGACATTTCTGCAGAATTTTCAAAGATGAGGGGTCTTAAATGCAGCTGTAAGACCACCGTCACTGTCCTCTCTTCTGTTCTGTCAAATCTCTCTTTCTGTCAGAAGGTTTTAGAGGAGTCAAGGGCCTTTCTGGTATCTGCTAAGGGACTCTGAGCTGGGGATTTGTTTAATTTGCATTTAGTGGGGTATATTTTTGTGGTTTGCATCACTCCAAGAATAAATCATTGCTGGCCATGCTGGGATAGGAAAGGCTTCCAAAAATATTCTTACTGCCCACTCTGTACACTCTCTCAGCATCGTGACATGAATGTGTCCATTGGCACCCAGCTCTGGAAGTAGGTGGGTAATGCAGAAAAAATGAGGCTTGGAATGTACAAAACTGGTAAGTGTCCTGTAGTATAACCTTCTGATGATTAGGCATGTAAAACCATACAAGGTGGATTCTGCTCCCATCAATACTGGTCAAAACAGAAGTTCACTTAGACGGGAACATACTCAATGCGGTGGAACATACAATTATAATTGTACTACAAATCCTTTTTCATTTTTTGATGGGAGTAATGTAAAATAGAATTGGGTAAGAGTCTTATGCTTCGAGTGCAGTCCTATAGCTGTTTTTCAAACCACAAAGACAACTTCAACAACTCATGTATGAAAAAAAAATTTGATAAAGTCTTCCCTGAATTTGACAACAATCCTAAAAATGCACTCGAGCTTGCCAATCAATAATAAGGGGTGAAGCTTAAAAAACACTTTCTAAACAATTCAGAAAAAGTTTCAACCAGCTGATATCGAGGAAAGAGTGAATTTCCATCTATTCTCTCTAGATAAAATATTGCAAATTTTCCTATGAAGATTTAATAAAAAAGTATGCAAGCAAAAACTGTAGGAAAAAAATTACAGAGGCATGCCAAGCAGTGAAGTTTTTTTAATTATATAATTTTTCTGTATTTTGTGATATATGTATTTTGTGATATGTTTATCATTATTTTGCAATTTGTCATTGCCATTCATGTTTGTCATTAAATGTATCATTATCAATAATTTCTTTCCTCATTCTAAATAAATATTCACTTTGGATCAAATTTTGTATATGTAACTGTATTTTTTTCTTTAAAATTGACATTTACTTTCTATTTCCTATTGATGAGTAGACTACTTAGAAAAAATGGGAGTTTAAATGTGAGCGGAATGGGTTAGGATGACAAGGGTTTGATGGGCATTTTCAGTGCTGTATTTAAGAAAAAAAAATAGCACAGCTAGGAGCCTCTGACATTCTCTCATGTTTTACATAGTCTGTTCATAAAATTCCCCCTTTCAGTTTATGAGTGTTCATCTAACAGAAGAAAATGCTGTAGATATGTGTAACAACATTTTTTTTTTTTTTTTTTTTTGAGTTGGAGTCTCACTCTGTCACCCAGACTGGAGTTCAGTGGCCGCTCCTGGCCACCGCAGCCTCGACCTGCTGGGCTCTGGCGATCCTTCTGCCTCAGCTTTCCAAGTAGTTGGAACTACAGTCGCACGCTACCACACCCGGCTAATTTTTTGACTTATTGTAGAGATGAGGTCTCGCTGCCCAGGCGGGTCTCGAACCCGCGGGCTCAGGCAATCCACTCACCTCAGCCTCCCAAAGTCGCGGGATTACAGGCTGAGCCACCGAGCCCGGCACAACATTTTTTTAACCAGGCCAAAAGGAAGAAAAAAAGGGTTTTGGGAACAAGTTAACATACAAAATGGTTTTATATAAAACATCAATTGTCTCGCATATTTGGATAAGTGGGGGTACCACCTTTCATTGGTAACAGAGTTTGTGTCATTGGAAGAAAAGGATTCTGGGATTGTTGAAGTGAATTATGTTACAAATGCAAAGGGAAGATAAATATTAAACAAATTTTCTGAAAATAATAATAATAAATAAATGTGCCCCTCACATTGTATAGGTTTCAAGCTCAGGAAATTTAATTCTGCCCCAAACGCTTGCAAAAGACTGGCCATCCCTTCCCTGAGGAAGTGGTGCCACCACTCAGGAACTCCCAGTGTCACTTGAAAAGCCCTGCTCTGGCCAAAGGCCCCCCGCCCCCCACAAGACCTGCCGGGTAGGGTAGAATCTGTCTCCATCTCATTCTCCCCTGGCTTTTTTCCCAGACTGCCAGGTTGCGACTTTTCTAAGAGAAACTGACCATGTGAGTTTTTATGTGCATTCTCCTGCATTCTAAAAGGTAACCCATACATTGTGGGCCGCCATCTTGTCTCTCTTGAGATAGCTTTACTTTGCTCTAATTCCCTTTGTGAAAAATAACTGACTTGTAAGCCCCTGCACTGTTATCACTCACAGCAATTATTGGCCTTGGGCCCGGCAGTGATACCAGTGGATCAGGACCCTGCAGCAGAGACAAGGCCTTGGAGCCATTATGGCCTTGCTGGCATGGTGTTCTGGTGTCTCCCTTGGCAGGGCTCATTTTTATCTGGCATTGGTGAAGCCAAGGAAAGACCCAAGCTGTGGTGGCCCAGGGGCTCTCCCAGGCCTGGGCGGCCAAGGGCCTCAGAGCTGGGACTGTGTCCTCTGTGGCTCTGAAGGTCAGAGTTCTGTAAGATGTCTGGGGATTGCAAGAGTTAATGTGATAATGGCTGTTGATTATTTTAAGCTACATGGAGGAAAAATACATTATAAATAGCAAGGGCCATAGCGGATTCAAAGGGTAAGTGTATTGATAGCCTTTTTCCTCTTCCTAAGATTTCTGATGTTTCAAAACAAGATTATTTCGGGAGTGCATCTATTTTAATTCAAAAGATTCTTCTTTAAACACGTTCCATGGCGAGAGAATCTGTCTCCTTCTTGTTCTCCCTTGGCTTTTTCCACGGAAAGGCAGAGCTCTGGTTTCACACACCTCGTGCCGGCCTCGAGCCTTTCAAAACCTTTCCGGGCGCCACACGGCCACCGTGCACATTTGCAAAAGCCCGGCTCTGGGCTGTGTTTGACATTTTAATCCCCCAGAATCCTCCTTGTTTACCACTTGACAGCAGGCTTCATTTTGAATGAGGTGCTTTGTAACTTCCAACTGCTGAAGCTGGACATACACACACACACACACGCACACACACATGCATGCACACACACACGCATGCATGCATGCACATGCACAGAGCAAGAATGCACTCTGATATAAGGTTCCTCTCTCTCTCTCTCTCTCTCTCTCCTCCCTCTCTTTGCAGCACCATGCCAGTCCAGGAGATGCTAGGAACTGGCACAAGACAAAAGCTTCACCGGCACGCAAGAACTGATCAATTGGGGGCGTTTAGACTCTTCTACGGAAGGCTCAAGATCTGGCCACGCTTGGTCCTCGGCTTTGACAAGCAGGCATTTCTTCACCCACACGACATACCTTCCCCTGATCCATAGCCCCAGCCTCCAGCGCCAGCTGCTGAAGTCAGGCAGGCGGCTCAGATTCCGGCGGCTCCTGTTGCTCTCACTGGGATTAGCACAGGGAACGGCCGGCCAGAGCACGGGGTCGCATGGCCTTCTCCTCTTCCAGCCTGGCTGCAGTTATGTCTTTGCAAGCACTTATTTTTTAAAAACGACTTTTGCTGTCTTGCAGACATCTTCCCCACGCTCTCTCCCTCCTTCCCTCCCGTGGTGTCTCCTCCTTCTCTCCCCTGCCCACCCACGGTCTTTGTATTTGAGGCAGCCTGCTCCCATCCTGATTTCTTCTGCGATCTGAAATCAGAAAAATGGTTCCTACGGAGGAAATAAAGACACGGCCACCATCTTGGCGTTCTGCTTAAAACAGGAAGTCTGGTCCACAAAGGGGAGGACAAGAGGGTTCACTGCTTCCGGGATGGCAGAGAAGTCCTCATCTAATAGGGAAAGGAGGAGAATAAACCCATTGTTCCCATCTTAATGCAAGCTATTATTTAATGAAGATAGATTCAGATTTAACAGTTGCTAACCGATTGAGTTATGAGTTTGATTAAAATGAGTGATCAGTTAGCAAAAACACAGGCCCGGGATGCCCGTTGTTTACGTGATAAGCAAATGCAAATGGATGAGTCTCTTCTTCCACAGATCTGGGTGACATTGACAAGGCCTTGGCTAGTCAAGTGTCCTAAATGCACGGCTGCAATGTCTTACCAGGAACCATGGAGCAAACGCAGGTGGCCTGGAGAGGGACCGAGGCCATATTTTATAGAAAGAAAGAGTCAGTTAAATGTGGAGACATGACAGAGGGCAGGAGTCTCAGATGTTATAAATAAATTCCTTGTGGTGAATTCAACCTATGGACTTCTTAAATAGAAATATTCATGCAGCAGTTTAAAAATTCTTTGGATATTTATGGGTGAAATGCTAGGATGGCTAGGGTTTGCCTTAAAAAATGCTCCAGCAAAACAAAAGGTCTCTGTATGTGTGTGTTGTCAAAGTGTTTAGGATTATTAAACATGGGTCATGGAGATATGGGGGGTCATGGTACTATTTTTTTGCCTGTTAGAAATTTTCTACAATGCAGATCTTCCCTACACCTCTAAAAATGTCCCTAGAGACAATTTGGTAAATTGTGAAGTGAAAGACAAGTGGAGAGACTCAACATTTAAAGAGAGCATCAAAGAAAAGCAACCACAAAGGTCCAAGTAGATAGATGGACAACGTGCCTCAGCAAACTGATAAACGCACACAACATCTTGTCTTATCAAATTTAAAAACCAGTTTAAACTCATTAAAGCAATTACATACACTTAGATGAGAGAAATTGAGCGATGCTTCCCTGCTTTGGCAGCAAGCAAAGATGTAAGCAAGGAGAGAGAGTTCCTAATTTCAGGGAGCGCCAGCACTGGCCTCCCCTTGCAGCTGCTGAAAGTACACACTGGGACAACTTTTTGGAAGACAAATTAGCAATGGGATTTCAACAACCATAAATTTTTTCCTACCCATTGAGCCAGTGACTCCACTTCGAAAAATGACACCTAAGGAAACAAGAAAAATTGTGCTCAGTAATTTGTGACATCTACAGAGATGATTGTGCTGGCATTTTTGAGAGGAATAAAAACAAATGGAAATCACTCCAAAGCCCAACAATAAGCAACTACTTAGATAATTTTCAGACAATTAATTTGCACGTGTATCCAGCAGTCATTTCTCAAGATACCTCTACATGTCAGACACGGGGCACAAAGATGAACAAGACCCAGCCCCTCTCCTCAAGGAGTTGACAGGGTGGTGGGGACATGGACAGGAAGCAGGTGACAAAGGCCATTTATATGCTGGAGTACACTGCTGATATAAAAAACAGAAGTTGAAAGAAATGGCTTGGCTTTAAAATAGACACAGGATAAAAACCGGATACGTTGCCCTGTGTCAAATATTTATAGAAGAATATAAAGATTGATAAGCAGTAAGCAAAATGTTACTAGATTCATCTCTGAGGGCTGAGATAATAGGTGGTTATTTTTCCTGAGGCTTTTAACTTGCAACATTTTCTTTAATCAAACTATATAATTAGAAAAAATAACCATATACCATGTATATCTCTAGATACATGTACACATACACAAACACACACACACACACACACACACACACATATTACATACACAACTCACTTACCTCACAAGTGGCGGACTTTGTTTTTAATTTTTAAAAACGTTCAACTTTTTAATTTTTATTTTAAGTTATATATTCACATGATTTTAAAGTCAGAACAATATAAAATTATATATAGTAAAAAATCTCATTCCCAGATTAAATGCTAAATGGGCCTCTGTGAAAGTGCTGGCAAGTAAGAGATGGTAAGTCTGGATGTCCAAATGGAAAGCACACGTTTCTACCCTTTCTCAACTACATCAGCAGAGAAAGGTCAAGGGCTTTTAAGGGGGAGTCACCTTTTTTCCCTCCACTTTCCACTGCAATGAATGGGTGAACTGACCTCTCGGGCAGGGTGGCCAGATAAAATGCAAGACACCCACTTAGTTTTGAATCTCTGATCAACAGTGTGTAATTTTTCAGTGCAAGGATATCTGATGTAATAATTTTATTTGCTAAATCTGTCGATTTAACTATGGGGAACCAGCACAGACACTCTTGCCAGCTTCCATTGTTTTTTCCTGCAGCTATTTACCTATCACTGGTGAAAATATTTAGGAGAGCAGGTTGAGGAGATTCCGCCATGCCTTCAAACCGCTTCCATTGTCTGGCTGTTGGTGTCTTCCTGGTTGCAACCATAATATAATATCCATGTAAGTGTTATTTCTTCATTTATGCGTTAAACTGGATAATTTTTAGACTACAAAAGCAGGAAAAATAAATATAAATAATGTGTATATGAGGGAGACCCCCCAGATTCCCTTTATTATCTTTTGGAGGGCAGGTTCCTTGTAGCACAGGCTTACCCTGCTAGGTCAGTATTCTAGGAAGCCATCAGCGTCAGTGTAACAGTAGCACTGTTGTGAAAGGCTGCATTCAGAGTCAGTGAATTTTTTTGTTTGAGATTCTTTCAGTGCGTTTGCCCATTTCCTGCTGGGTAATTTACAGAGAGCACCTGCCCACACTGCACTGAGTGTTCAGCAGTTTTTGGTCAAAAATAGCCCGACTCCCATGCCTCACCCTCTCTATGCAACCAGTTTTGCTCCGAGTGACTTTTTTTATTTTACAAGATGAAAAAAAGTCCTCAAAGGGAGCCGTTTTGCCAATGCGGAAGAGGTGAAACAAAAAATGGCAGAAGCACTAAAAGGCATCAAAATTGGTGAATTCAAATGTTGTCTTGAGCAGTGGAAAAAGCATCTCAATATGTGTATTACACCAAATAAAGAGTGCTTTGATGTAAGAATAAATACACATTTTTTAGATATATAATTTCTGTTTTTTGGGGTTCCCCCTTGTACATATACATACACTCTAATATTTGACAGTACATTTAATTATATTTGGCTTTGAAGGATGAAAATATTAAAGTGTAGCTGATAGAACTACTGAACTCATATAATTGTCATATAGATGACAATTATATCTATATGATTTTTTTTTAAACAAGCCAATTTCTTTAAAAAAAAAAAAAAGAAGTCACCAAACTCAAGAATAAAAATAAAAATAGTAAAGGCAGGATGAACATAAAGCACATGGAAAAATCATTCTATCTACATCTTTGCAATCACAATATAAAAGTACCAAATCCGATTTACAAGGCAGAATTATATATTAAATTTAAAAATTCATTATTTGTTAATTATATCTCAGTTAAACTGGATAGGGAGTTCATACCTCTTCTGCTTGCAACAGCCATATTAAAGAAAAAGGGCATGAGAAGGCTGAAAGTAAAGGTTGGAAAAGATATTTGCCAGGTAAAAGAAACAAAACAAAGCTGGTAAAAGAAAGCAAGCAAAGGTGGTATAGTCATATTAATGTCAGATCTTTTAAATGAAAGGGATCAAGATATTATGATAAAATCTTCAATTAACTAGGAAGTAGTAATCATTAAAAACACAAATATGCCTAATAACATAGTCTCAAAATATATAAAACAACATTTGATAGTCTAACAAGAACAATAATTAATTGACACACATCACATGGGAAATTTTTATATACCACAGTAATGAATAGCTCAAGCAGTTATAAAATGTTAAGGACAGTATAGTAAACACACTTAGTCCAATGAATATATATACAGAATCATGTAGCAAGAAATCAGAGTATCTATATTCTTCTCAAGCTTACAAAAACTACATATAAAAACTAACCAAAAAGTAGGCAGTAATTAGGTCTCTATACATTTCAAAGAATCAGTAACATCTAGACTACATATCTGAACCCAGTGCATTCAAATAAGCAATAAATAAAAATAATTTTAAAACGCCATACACTTTGAAATGTATAATTACACTTTTCATGGGTCCAGAAAGAAATAAAAATGGACTTTTAAAATACTTATCGAGAGAGCTTCGGGTCTGAAAATAATGGCAACTGTCTGAGTCTGTTTAGCTCCATATCTCATCTCCAAAATCAATTAATCAAGAGGGCAAGCAAATAAAACCACTCATGATTTATACCTTCCCATTACTAAGAGACAGAGATTGTTATGAACATTAAGCCAATTATTTAAGTTGAGAAATAAGTACTCTATTCCAGCAGAGCTTCCTCTGCTGCAGGGGATCTGTAGGTAGGAGAAGAGAAGAGGAGAAGCTTAGAGAAACTGTGAAGAGTGTAAAGGGCGAAGAAGGTGTAGACAAAGCACGTGCATAATCACTCTCGGAAAAAAAGAAACTTTGACAATAAGTGCAAAATGCTGAATACGGAATTGCACCATGGTAGTTGGTAGCATTAGTCAAAGAAAAAGGGGTTTGAGGATTATCAGAACTGGAATTGGCAGCTTTAAGGAAACAGAGCTTCTAGGAGATACTCAGATAACAGAGGTGAATAATGTTCCTTGTAGATGTGGCAGTGAGGGAAAAGTCAAAGAAGAAAAATACTCATCCTGCAGAGATGGAAAAGGAACAAGGTCAATTCTTTCCACCCCTTTTGTCATCTATAAGGAAAATTTGCTTCACTAAACTGACAGAGGAGGGTACACTTAAACTATGAACCTTGCCCACACAATACGTGAAATCTTAAAAGGTAAATCAAACCAATGCCATACAAGACTAAAAGATAAAAAAATAAAATAAAAATTCTCCCCTAGCCAACAAACAAAAAAGTAGAAGAAGCTAATAACACAATGTCCCACTCTAAATTAAATATATTTAAAAATGCATTTGGATATTTTAAAAAGCTGGAATCAGAAATTTAAAAATGAACAACAGAAATGAATAAAATATGAAAAGCAATGCAATGAGAGTTGACCAAATGAAACAAGAAAAAATTAAAGAAAAAAGCAACACAATTTCAGAAATAAAGAATAAGTTACTAGATGCGCAAGAAGAAATATATTCAAATGAAAAAAATTGAAAACCCCGAAGAAAAGCAAAAAAAACCAAAATAATGAAAATGAAATAATGAAAGAAATAGAAAGGCTCTGAAAGTGATTGAAATGGAAGATGAGAAAGGAAGGTTCAACCTACATATAACTGGCATCCCTGGAAGAAAAGAAAAACAAAGCATAGGAACAAAGTGAATACTTAAAACTGTATCCAAGAAAACTTCCCAGAAATAAAAGAAAATCAAATAATTATATTTTTATTTTTTATTTTTTTATTTTTATTATTTTTATATTTTGAGTTGGAGTCTTACTCTGTCGCCCAGACTGGAGTGCAGTGGCCGCTCCCGGCCACCGCAGCCTCGACCTACTGGGCTCCGGCGATCCTTCCGCCTCAGCCTTCCCAGTAGCCGGAATTACAGGCATGCGCTACCACGCCCGGCTGATGTTTTGATTTATTGTAGAGATGAGGTCTCGCTGCCCAGGCAGGTCTCGAACCCACGGTCTCAGGCGATCCACTCACCTCAGCCTCCCAAAGGCGCGGGATGACAGGTTGAGCCACCGAGCCCGCGGCACATCATGTTGCTGAGAACTTTGAAGGGTCTTATATTTTATTCTAGCTGTGAGTTAAATTAGCTTGCCACGGTTGTACAGGCACCAGTAGGAAACCAAGAGACTCCTCAATCAAAGAGAAAAGAAAATATGTTACTGCGATACATTACCCAAAATATTGTCATTTTAATATGGATTCCCTGAGTCTCAATATACACAAGATGATGTGAAGAGGGCCAGATGACATCAGCACACTGTTACAGGAGAGAACTCAGAGCTGAAGGAAATTGAATCTTTCATAATGTGTAGGAAGCATTTCTTCCCTTTGCTCCATTAAATTGGACAGTAAGCCTGTCTTCCCTTTGTTCTGGAGAAGACACCATCTCTCTCCTCTGAGGCTGTCTGCTGTGCAAACTCCCTTGAAAAGATAGCCTGAACAGACAGTTGTCAGTTTCTCACTTGCAATAAGGATGGAAACATGAGAAGTCCATGAAGAATTGTCTCTCAACACATGTACCTGAAGAATTATTCCAGAATGATCAAATTTCAAATCTGAGACATTTATCCGTAAAACTGTTAGATGTTAAAGTAAAATAAATAAATAAAATCCTCAAGGCTTCCGAGCAAAATTATCAATTACTTAAATACACAAGAAAATTAAGCTTCCGTCTGTCTTCTCAAGAACAACATACAAAGGAAAGCAGCAATGAAATGATATTATTTGGGAGTAGGATCAATGCAGATATAGTTAGCTAAGATGAGGTCAGTTAAATGAGCAGGGTAGGCCTTTAATCCAGTATGACTGGTGTCATTATAAAGAGAACAGCTACACGGACACAGGGGAAGAGAGTGCCATGTGACAATAGAGACAGAGATTGGAGTGACGCAGGTAAAACCAGTGACACTGAGGATTGCCAACAAGGCACCAAAAGCTAGGAGAGGCAAGGAAGGATTCTTCTCTACAGATTCCAGAGGGGGCATGGCTCTCCCAAAACCTCAATTTCAGATTTCTAACCTCCAGAACAAATTCTGTTGCCTGAGACCACCCAGTTTGTGGTACTTTGTTATGATAATCCTGGGAAACTCATACAGATGTATACCTTCTTACCAAATGAGCTATACGAACCTCAAATTCTAAAGCCAGAGTCTTACTCGATGAGGAAACACAAGAGGTAGTCCTACTAGAATGAAGATGCTCGCTATCTCCAATATGATTTAACATTGTCCTTAATTATTAGCCAATGTGATTAGATGCAAATTAACATTTAACGGCATAAAAATTAAAAGGAAGCAAAACTATCTCTACGTACACTTTCTATAACACTCAGAAATCTCACTCCTGGACATTTATGACAAAGGAATGAAAACATGCTTACACAAAAACCTGCACACTGATATTCCTTGCAGCTTTATTTGTCATAGACCAAAACTGAAAATCATCAAAACGTCCTTCAATAGGTGAATGGTTAAAACATGTGGTATATCCATACCTTATTTATACTACCAGGCAAGAAAAACAAACAAATGACACACTCAACTTGGATGGACCTCAAGAGTATGGACCTAAAGAGTACTGTGTTGAGTGAAAAGGCCATATATTGTATTACTGACTCTATTTATATAGGTTTTTTTTTTTTTTAATCGGAGTCTCACTCTGTCACCCAGGCTGGTGTGCAGCGGCGTGGTCACCACCACCACAGTCTCATCTGGGCTCAGGTAATCCTCCTAGCTCAGGCGATCCTTCTAGCTCAGGCGATCCTTCCGCCTCAGCCTTCCAGGCAGCTGGAACCACACGTGTGCGCCACCTTTGCTGGCTAGTTTTTTTATTTATGTAGAGACGAGATTTCGCCATATTACCCAGGCTGGTGTTGAACTCACAGGCATATAGTATTCTTGAAATGACAAAAGCAAACATTGTTCTCTGGGAAGATTGCTAACATAGACAAAATTTAGGCAAGTTTGATCGAGAAAAAAGCAAGAAGGCAGAAGTAAACAATATTAATAAAATGAAGAACAACTACAGACACTTCAGATATTGAAAAGATAATAAGCATACACTAGTAACAACATTATGACTATTGACTTGAACATTTAGAAAAACTGGTCAATTTCTTGGAAAATAGTACTCACTAATACTAACAAAAGAAGAAATAGACAACTGAAGTTATCTGGAAATCATTAAAGCACAATCAATTCTAGTTAGCATGTTATTTATGTTCCATAAAGTTACCACAAACACTGAACTAGTGAATATCAAACTATTTCTTGCTCCCAGGGAAAATACAAGGTTAAATTCCTGTGAGCCTCTAGTCACATCATTCTTGTCAACTAAAACTGTATTTGCATAACGAACCTATGTTCATGTGCCAATGTACTTTTTAAACAAGCTAGTCTTGTCAAGAGAGAAAACCTGCTGCTTCTTATAACCACTTTCCTGCCTATCACTTAGCAGGTGTTTTTTAAGTTCCTCTGTAGGCTTCTGATCTGCAGAGCCTGCCTTACCTGCAAGTTTAACATTTTTGACACTGTTTGATGTCTTTTGAAATGTTCAATCCAGCAAGAAGGGTTTACCGTCTTCTTGACATTGGTGACATGACGGTATTTTCTTTAGTTTTCAGCCTCATGACAATGCTGCCACTGTACTTTTTAAAACCTATCCACTGTCATCTCATAAATCCACATTTAGCTGCTTTCCATCTTTTCCATAAGATCATCATGCACTGTAGATGTTATTTTAGCACTTTCTGGAGCAGGCTCATACACAGATCAATGAATTGCCTTTTCCTCTTTTTTGGGGGGAAGGTGTGTGAACTGTATTGTTGATTTATTAACACGAAATGCACAGCCAACAGCCTACAACTCATGCCTGAATGAAGCCTGTCCAACAGATATTTTCTCCATAAGGCACATCATAGCTTTCTTGCACTTAGGAACACTAGGTAACACTTTAACACTATGTTTGGTGGCCATTTTAAACAGCAAAATCACCAACAAAAAGCCCCCAAATGTGAAAAATGTGGTACTAAGTAGACTGTGAAAAGGGTATTTGTTTACAGCATGAGAGATGAAAAAAGAAGGAAGAGTATCACCTTGCTTGACCTCAGCTGGAAATGTGCACATTGCACTTGTTCATGCATGACCATGAAAGCACAAGTATTGATTTTGGGATGACAAATACATTTTGGCAAGTAAACAAATTTGCAAATACAAAGTCCACAAATCATGAGGACTGACTGTAATTGAATCACCGATTTAAAATCTTTCATATCCACTTTCTTAAATCATTATTCAGAAAGTGTCAAATTCTTTCTCAAAATACTCTAATGGGCCAGGCTTGGTGTCACAGCCTGTAATCCCAGCACTTTGGGAGGTGAGTGGATTGCCTGAGCCTGTGGGTTTGAGAGCAGCCTGGGTAACTTGGCAAGACCTCGTATCTACAATTTAAAAAAAAAAAATTAGCTGGGCTAATTAGCTCCGGCTACTTGGAAAGCTGAGGGTTGCCAGAGCCCAGTGGGTTGATGCTGGGGTGGCCATGAGTGTGCAATGGCACTCCAGCCTGGGCGATGGAGTGAGACTCCAACTCAGAAAAACAAAACAAAAACTCTAATGTTTCTCTGGTGCCTGCAAATTAAATTCCAAATTCCAAAATAAACAAGTAAATAAAAAACCTTTTAACTAAAAAAAACCCAAACAAACCCTAAAGACAAAAAGCAAAACCAAGATCAGGTGATTTTATAGGCAAGTCTACCAAGCTTTTCTGTAATATCAACAGCTCCAGGGAAAAAGAACGAATCTCCCAACTTATTTCATGAGACTGGAATCACACTGGTACTAAACAAGACAAGGATAGAACGAGTAAGGAAAATTACAAGCCAGTAGCACCCATGAACACAGATTTTTGAAATGAAAACAAAATGCCGGAAATCTGAATCTAATAGTAAGTAGGAAAAAAGACAACATGATCAAGTTAGTTTTAGCCCAGTTAGTTTTATGCATGACTGACAATGTTATAAAATTATTCATGAAATTCACTACAGTAATAAATCAAAGGGGGTGAAAGTATATTATCATCATCCACATATTCAGAAAAACCTACAAAATACCATGCAGAATATATGTGCATGTTCAAAACACCTACTGGAAGCATCCCGCAGTTTGGTTAAACATTAGAAGCAAGGCATTTAAAATTAGGACGGGAAAGGATGCCCTCATTTGCTGTTTTTATTTGACATTTTGCAGGAGGTCCTGGCTCACACAGTTAAGACCAGAAAAATAAAAGATTGATCAAATAATTGCAAAGGACGAAAAGTAAATTATTATTTGAAGATAATGTGATTATCTACATAACATTAACATTAATACAATGGATGGTTGTTAGACATAAGGTCAATGTACAAACATTTAATGCATTCCTATTTACCAGTGATGAACAGTTAGAAAACACAATTTAAAAATTACTATTTGCAGAGGGAACAATAGCAAAATTGTAAGTATAAAAGGATAAATCTAAGAACAAATGTTTGTGACCTTTCTGAAGAAATTTTTAAACTTTATTGAAAGACATTGAAAGGTTTTTAAATAAATGGAGTGACACATTGCATCCATGGATAGAAAAACTCAATGTTGTAAATATAAATTCTTCTCAGAATATTCTATAAATCAAAATCTTTATAGGTTCACTTTGGAATTTGCCAAACTGATTGCGAAATTTACATGGATTAATACCCATCCCAGATAGTGGGATAGGAATGCGCCAATAATAATCAGGTTGTCCTGAGGAAGTACAAGTGGTGGCAGACGGGAGACCATGTAGAAAACCCATAGCAAGCAGCTACTTGGAGAGGTTCACAAGGGGAAGGAGTGTCCCTGAGGCCACAAAATCCTTAAAACGTGATAATAATTGTAATAGAGACAATGCATTATCAATGTAGAGCCAAACTAATAGACCAACGGAACACATGACCCAGAAATAGAGCCCCACATATATGGGAAATTTGTTTTACAACGTGGTGACATTGTTAATTAATGGAAGCAGGAAAGACTATTTGATTCATAATATAGGATCAATTATGATTTACATGAAACAAAATAAAACAAATTCTTGGTTGATGACAAACACTACTCCAGGTAAATTTAAAACGAAGATTAAAAAGCACATTAGATATTTTAGAAGAAGACATAAAGAAATTTTTATGGCCTTATGGTTAGGAAGGATTGCTTATACAAAACACAATAAGCCTAAAGTCTAATGGGAAAGATGGGTGAATTCAACTCTATTTTAATTAACAACTGTGATTGTCGAAAGGGCATGCAAAAGTGAATTGACAAGCCAGAGAAGATATTTGTAACCCTACTCAATCAATCAATAAAGGATTCATATCCAGACCATATGAATAACATCTACAGACCCCCCAAAGATAATCTAATGAAAAATAGGAAAAGCCTGTAAGTAATTTACAGAAGAAGAAAGCAAATGGAAAATAGATATATGAAAAGATGCTCAACCTTACTAGTAGTCAAACTATTCAATTCTCTCTTGCTGACTAGTAAACTACCTTAAACTGAGTGGTTTTAAAGAAAACCACTATTTTACTGCTTTTCACTATTCTGTGGGTTAGAAATTTGGAAAGGGCCTAGTAGGGACAGCTTCTCTCTGCTCTACACAGTATCTGCTGAATCTGGAGGTGCAATATGGCTTCTTCACTCCCACGTCTGGCACCTTAGTGTGGATGATAGCAGCTGGGCGCCAACAAGAATGTTTCAGTGGTGGTATATGACTGTGGCCTCTGTTCTGAGAAGTTTTGGCTAGGTTCCTTGGGTCTCCTCCATGTGGTCTCAGGGACACTCTTTCCCCATGTAACCTCTCCAAGTGGCATCTCACTATGGGTTTTCTACATGGTCTCTCAAGTACTGCACCTGGACATCTTACATGGTGACTCGAGATTCCTATGTGATCAAAAGTGGAAGCTGGCGGGCTTTCTTAAGGCTTAGGTCTGGCTCCGGCCCGTGTCATGCCTGCTATATTCTGTTGGTTACAGCAGATCACACGCACAGCCTGGGTTCAAGGAGAAGGGTTTACACGAGGGCAAGCACGCTAGGAGGTGCAATCCATTGGAGGCTGCCCAATGACAGTCTACCACAGAGAAAAATGCAAAATAAAATTGTAATCAGAGGAAATTTCACACCCTCAGGCTGGCAAAAATTAAAAAGAATAACAAGAATTGTTGAGGATGTGGAGGCATTGGAATACTTTTGCATCATTGCTGTGAGTATAAATTGGCTCACTCACTTTGACAAGTCATTCTAAATAGAAGATACGTGCGCCCTATGACCCATCAAATTCCGCTCCTAAGCAGTTGGGAAGCTCTTAGACACATGCATCAGATTAGAAATGTTCACAGCAGCATATTTGTAATAGCAGACACCTGGAAACCATCTACGCATCCATCAACAGAAAAACTGATAATGTCCTTTACATACTATAAAATGATAAAAGTTAATGAACTAGTTACACACACCAACAGGAATCAGTCTCATAAACATAATGCTGGACAAGGACAGCAATTTGCAGGAATTATATGTACAGTGTGATAGATACCACGTGTACAGACTTTAAGAACATGCACAACAATACTTTTTTGTGAGGGGACACAAACACACACAGTAAAAGTGAATCATAAGAATGATATACACAAAATTCAGGTTTTGGTTATGGGGCTGGGAACAGACTTTCAGGAAATGGCACAAAAATGATACCAAGAAACCCCCTCAGTAATTCCGCAGCCAGGCCGGGAAATGTTTTTAACAACATGCTTCAAGTGCCAGACAAGTCTTCACCTGCATGTCATGCTATGACACGAGGCAAGTGGCCTGTTTACTCTTCTACCTTCCCTCTCTTCCAGAGGGGAGAATGAGGCACCTCCCAGTGGCCTCGCAGATGCCCCATCCACCGTCCCCCGCTAACCTCAGGTGTCATCTCCTGGGCCACAGTGGAAGGAAAACGTGGCATGTCAGATGCTCAGATTCCCGAGGTCCTCTCTCTGGGTCTCTCTCATCCTCCTACCGTCCAGGTACTCAGGGCACACAGCCTGGCCACCCCTCACGGGGCCTGACATTCATCTTGGCTTCCCTCTCCCCATCCAGCCACTGTGTTTTGGGAAGTGGGGAGGACCACATATTCCTTCCCTGCTTCTCTGTCCTACACGCAGACCTTAGACCCGTCCCACCCAGTGTGTGTGGTCTGCCTGCCAGCCGCTGGGCATCTCCTGGGAGCTCTTCAGCCCCAGATTATTCCTTGGCGTGTTAAGGTTGAAAAATATGGACGGAGAGAATTCGTCTCCTTTGCTCCCTGGTTTCTCCAAGCTAAATCTCCTAAAGCACTGAAGGCCAACCCCGGGGAAGAGGCTCACACGGGCCCACGTCGGAGCAGAGACACCTCGGCAGTGGAGGTGTGTACGCATCACTTCACATGTGACAACGACCTCCCATCACATGTGTTCCTTTCGTCTTGTTTTCTGGAAGACCTTTGCCAAGGTCCTGTGCAGCGTCCTGCTTGGTTACTTCCCATCAGTTCCCTTAAGGAAGAACGGCAGTGGTAGGGGCAGGGGAGTGAAGCCCTGGATGGCTGTGGATTTCAATTCGTATGTTGTAACATTCAAAAGTCCTCTCAACAGATGAGTGTGCCTGTGTGGCCTTATGGCCCACCTCAGTTTTTAGAGGTCCCATTTCCTCCCCTTTCCACCCTCCTTCCTTCCTTTTGATTCGGGCTTTTCAGGTCAGCTTGGACTTCGAGAGTGTCATCTCAATGGGTGGCAGAGGGGCTGGCAAGCCTAGTCCCGGAAGTGTCAGCTCTAATGGGCTGGCAAGCCAAGCCCTGGAGTGTTGCCAATGCGGTGGGCTGGCAAGCCTATCCCCCCCCCACCAGGTGGCTCAGCAGGTCGCCAGGGTCAAAGCTCCTGTCTCAAGCCCAGGAAGAAGGAGGAACACAGTCTGAAAGTGAGAAAGCAGGATTTACTGAGAGGACACACAAGCTCCCACAGTCAGAGGGAACCCAAACGGGTTGCCCGTCAGGGGCCGAAAACCTGGTGCTTATATAGCCCTAAGACTGAGCTGATTGGCTAGCACTAGCTGTGAGCTGATTGGCCCACACTTAGCAGTTCTGATTGGTAAGTATTAAGGACCAATTGGCAGGAGGTAGAGGCCTGATGGTGAGCTGATTGGTTGCTTTTCAATTCCAGCAGTAAGTACTTAAGCTCCAGCTTGAGAGGCTGGCAGGGAGCTTGTTGACCAACGCTGAGCCTGAAAGGCCTGCTGGGAGTTTGTTATATTGTTTCCAGGGGACCCACCTGTATGCCTACCCAACCTTTCTCTAGCTGTTACCTGTCTCACCTTTGATCTGCAGGGCCAAGACAATCAAGACTTGACTTTCCTAACTCCTACCCAGTGGACGTAGGCCCCTGGTCCACTGAAGATTTGGCCTCTTTGCTGCATGTTGTTTTCTCTCCGCTGTGAAAATACATAAGCCAGGAGGATTGACACTCAATTTTTCAGCCTCTGAAGATCTGGCAGCAGGGGCCCTCAGTCCCTCCTGGCTTTAGTTCAAGGTTGCTTGGAGTGGAGGGCGGGCACCCCCATACAGCTGGGGGTGCGCTCTCCCTTTCCCTGGGTGATCTCCAACCCTCCCACGTGGTGGTTCCCTGCTTCTGTTTCCCCCCACCGGTGGCCCCTGTGGACGCCGGTGTCCTCGCTCTGATCCAATGGCCTTTGAAGCCGTGTCATCCTCTTTCGAGAAAACATCTACCAGGTGTGTGTGGCTTTTAACACCTGCTTGCTGGCTCTCTGACCCTTTCAGACCTGAGCTTTTTTAATCCGCAAAATGGGGATTATAATCATTTTGAACATAAGCAAACTGAACAAACATTTCCCTTGGGGTTTCTGTCTTTCCTCCACGCTTAGAAAGCCTTCACCACCAAGGGATTTTTTTCAAAGAAGGTATTTTCCTCCGTTTCCCAGTTGTATCAAGGTTTTGTTTCCATTACACCCATCTAAATAGTGATGGGTGTTTTGTGCCTGTTTCTGGGACTGTTTCTTCCTCTGGCCCTTGGGGACTCAGCCCTGCCCCAGTCCCTCTCAGGGGCTCCTCAGGAAATCTGTGTTTCTTCCCAAGGGAAGCTCACATTTGGCTGGAGGGAGGCAAGCCAGATATTCCAAAGGGGAGTGAGAAATTACGAACAAGTGGCCTGCGGAGAGGTCCAAGGGAAAGGTGTGAGTGTATGAGAAAGTGTGTGTGTGTGCGCGCTTTCCAAAGGGTTGCAATCCTTTACTCGATTCCATTTCTCCCTTGATCCAGGAGACCCAGGGCATGATGTCTGCCAACTCATGTCCTCTCATTTCCCATCGAGGAAGACTCTGCTCAAATAGAGGAGACCCCATCTCTCCCATCAGCAGCCACCCTCCTTCTCAACCCCCCTCATCCGCTCCCATCAACTCCGTGACCCGCCTCCATCCGCCACTCTTCCTCTCTCTTGCTTCCCTACCCTCTTCCCCTCCTTTGGTTCCTTCCAAAACACAGAAGATGAGGATGTGGGGTCTGGTGTACCTGATCGAGGGCAACAAGTCCGAGTGGCAAGGACATGGGCTGGCTGGGATGGGAGTAAGAGGTGCTGAGGTCGGTTGTGTGTCTCCTCTGCTGGGCAGCAGGGAGCGGGAAGGGCCATGGAGCAGAGGACACTTCTATGGGTGGCCTCAGACCAACCCGGCTTGTTCCTCTTTCTCATTTGTAGTTCTCAAGAATCGCTGCAGAAGGTACTAGGGGTGCAAAGTCATGAGCGCTATGGTTCAAATACTTGTCCCTCAAAGTCCGTGCTGAAATTTAATTTAATGGTCAGTGTAATGCATTGGGAGGTGGGGCCTTTAAGAGGTGATTGGACCATGAGGGGTCCACTGTCATGGGTGGGTTGAATGCCTTAATAAAATGGCTTGGGAATGTGCTGTCTCTCTTGCCTTTCTGCTTTCCACCATGGAATGACAGCAGGAAGGCCCTTGCAAGATGCCGCCCCTTAATCATGAACTTCCTAGCCCCCAGAACTATGAGCCAATGCATTTGTTTCTTATAAATTCTTTTGGATAGAAGCACAACATGGACTCAGACACTGAGATAAAAAGGAACTGGCTGGGCTGTGTTCCTGTTCCTCCTATAACAAGGTGTCCTATAATCGTGTTCCAGTGTAGCCGCTTTTTGGGGTCCCTCTGCTGTGATGTAACATAAGACCTGCATGGACAAGATTCCACCTGCCTTGGGCAGCTTTCCTGGGGGAAACGGCTTACCATGAATCCTAGGCTCCTCCTGTCCCTTGCTACCTACCTGTGAGTGATAACATTGCTTTGCTCAACTTGTTTTGAGTGTTCTGTCTCAGTGGATTCATGCAGGTAGTAGAAATTGCAGTCCAAGATGCAGCGGCTTGAGTGGTAACCAGTGCACAGGAAACCTGCTTCACGAATGCATAGTCAGAATTGTTCTAGAAAGCTCTCTGTGGTAGCAGAGCAGAAAAGCCTGGCTGGGAGGGCTCGTGACTGGAGGCAGAAGCCTTGCTGTGGGAATCAAGGTGAGAGGTAGAGATTCAGGCTGGGCTGTGAGGCGATGTTGGAGTTCCAGGAATGATTGGACTTAGGATTCGCTCCATGTGTGAGCACAGGGTCCTACTAGCCATTCTTTTTTTTTTTTTTTTAACCAAAAACATCTTTATTTTAGTCTTCAAAGAAGAATTCTTCTTTTTCCAAGTTAATCCTGATTAATTTATAAAAATGGGTATATATTTCCAAAGCATTTCCATTTAACGGGAAACAGCTTTATAGGATCAAAATATTAAAAAAGTAAAAAAACAAACAAAAAACTCCTCCATTTTGCTGCCATTATAAGACAAAACAGACTCTAGCATAAGTCAGGGAAACCCATTCACTCCTCTGGGAACCAGCCTTGTTATGTTATTTCCATTCAGCAAAATCTGATCTAATTTAGTAATCTTTCTTCCTTCTGGTGTGGTTTCAAACTCAGTGACATCTTCCGTACCATACTGACAAAGTCCTCAAATCCTAGAAGAGTACCAACAACTTCCTTATCACTTTTCATCACGATGTGAATTCTTGATCCTATACATTTGTCTACAAGCTTTAGCGGTAGCAGCTGCGATGGGTTGGTAGTAGTGTTAACAGCCATGGCTACGCCGGAAGTGGCCTTACTGGCCATTCTTCATTGAACCAATGGGAGGCACCTGAGTCTTGACTCGGGGTTCACATCCCACCTGGAACATTAAAGGATGCAGAAGTTTGCAGCAGGGTACCACTAAGACATCAGGTCTGTCATCTTCATCCACCCATTTCTGATATCCAGCTCGAAAGCTGAGCTCATCTGCTTCAAAAAGAAGTCAGCTAAGGTTGCTTCCCCATTGAAAGAATGTCCTGTCCTCCCAAACTTTCGCTCTCTGACTTTCTCCCACGAAGGTTCCAGCTCTAGCACAGACAGTTCTTTTCAAGCTTCCAATATTTTCTTTTTTCCTCTTTATTTAAATAACTTTAGATGGTAAAAATAGTTTTTGGTTACATGGTTGCATTGTATAGTGACACAGAAATCTGGGCTTTAAGTGTACCCACCACCTCACCTGTGCACGTTGCACCCGCTAGGTGAGTTTTCATTTCACCACCTCTTTTCCTTCCTCTCCCTTCTTCTCCAGTGTCCCTTATACTATTCCCTGTGTCTTTACCTGTCCTTAGTTTATCTCTCACTTCTAAGTGAGAACATGCAGTGTTTGGTTTTCTGTTCCTGAGTTCGTTCACTTAGGATGATGTTCTCCAATTCCACCCAAGTTGCTGCAGAAGACATTATTTCATTCTTTTTTTATGGCAGAATATTTCATAGTGTATATGCCACATTTTCATTATCCACTGATCAGGTGATGAACATTTAGTTTGAGTCCACATCTTTGCAATTGTGAATTGTGCTGCAAAAAATGAACGTGTGGGTGCAGGTGTCTTTTTTGGTTAAGGACTGCTGTTCCTTTGGGTAGATACCTAGTAGTGGGATTGCTGGATCAAATGGGAGATCTACTTTTTGTTCTTTGAGAAATCTCCATACCAATTTCCATAGAGGTTGGCTAATTTGCACTGCCATTAACAGTGCATAAGAGGTCCCCTTTTAGCACATGTTATTTTTTACTTCTGCCCCGGTATCTACTGTTTTTTGATTTTTAAATAATGGCCATTCTGACGGGTGTAAGGTGGTATCTCATTTGGTTTTAATGAGATGAGTGATGCTCATGATGAGTGATGCTGAGCGGTTTTTCATATATGTATTGTCCATTTGTATATCTTCTTTTGAGAGATGACTGTTCGTGGCATCTGACCATTTTTTAACGGGGTTGTTTTTTTCTTGATTATTTGTTTCAGTTTTTTGTAGATTCTGGATATTCATCCTTTGTCAGATATATAGTCTGCAAATATCTTCCCCCATTCTATATGTTGCCTATTTACTCTGTTGATTATTTCTTTTGCTGTGCAGATGTTTTTTTTTAAGTTTTAAGTCCCTCTTATTTATTTTTGTTTTTGTTGCATTTGCTTTTGAGGTTTTAGCCACAAATTCTTTGTCTAGGCTGACGTTCAGAAGAGTTTTCCCTAGATTTTCGTCGAGGATTTTTATGGATATTTTAGGCCTGAAATTTGTCTTTAATCCATCTTGAGTTAACTTTTGTATATGGTGAGAGATAAGTTTCATTTTCTGCATGTGACTACCCAATTTTTCCAACACTATTTGTTGAATAGGGTGTCCTTTCCCCAGTTTATGTTTTTGTCTGCTTTGTCAAAGATCAGTTGATTGTCGGTATTTGGGTTTATTTCTCAATTCTCTATTCTGTTCCGTTGGTCCACGTGTCTGTTCTTGTACCAGTATCACATTGTTTTGGTTACTACAGCCTTGTAGTATAATTTGAAGTCAGCTAATATGATGCCTCCAGCTTTGTTCTTTTTGCCTAAGATTGCTTTGGCTGTGCTGGCACTTTTTTGGCTCCTTATGAAATTTAACATTGTTTGTTCTAATTCTGTGAAAAATTACCGTGGTACTTTGATAAGGATTGCATTGAATTTGTAGATTACTTTGGGTAATATGGTCATTTTAACAATGTTACTTATTTCAATTCATGAGCATGGGATGTTTCTCCATTTGTGTGTGTCCTCTATGATTTCTTTTATCTGAGTTTTGTAGTTCTCCTTGCAGAAATCTTTCATCTCCTTTGTTAAGTATATTCCCAGGTATTTTAGCTTTTTAGCTGCTGTTGTAAATGGAATTGAGTTCTCAATTTGATTCTCAGCGTGGTCGCTCTTTGTATATGACGGTACTGCTGGTTTGTGTGTGTTGATTTTGAATCCTACAATTTTACTAAATTCGTTTATCAAGTCCAGAAGTCTTTTGGAGGAGTCTTTAGGATTCTCTAAGTATAACATTATGTCACTGACATACAGAAATATACAGAGATGGTTTGATTTATTCTTCTCCAATTTGGATATCCTTTTTTTCTTTCTCTTGCCTGAGTGCTCTGGCTAGGACTTTCAGTACTATGCTGAATAGGGGTGGTGAAAGTGGGTATCCTTGTTCAACTTTTTTCCATTCAGGATGACATTGGCTATGGGTTTGTTGTATATAGCTTTTATTATTTTGCCTGTTTTGCTGAGGGTTTTTTTATCATAAAGAGATGCTGAATTTTATCAAATGCTTTTTCTGTGTATGTTGAAATGATCATGTGGTATCTGTTTTTAACTTTTTATGTCGTGTATCACATTTATTGACTTGTATATGTTGAACCACCCTTACGTACTTGGGTTAAAACCTACTTGATTGTGGTGGATTTTATTTTAATGTGCTGTTAATTTTTGTTAATATTTTGTTGAGGTTTTTCACGTCTATGTTCATCAGGGATATTGCTCTGTAGTTTTCTTTCTTTGTTATGTCTTTTCCTGGCTTTGGAATCAGGGTGCTATCAAAATATCAATTCTAATGGCTTTATAGAATTAATGAGGGAGAATTCTCTCCTCTTCAATCTTATGGAATAGCATCAGTAAAATTGGTGCTAGTTCTTCTTTGAAAGTCTGGTAGAATTTGGTTGTGAATCCATCAGGTCCTGGACTTTTTTTGTTGTTGCAAGACTTTTAATTACTGTTTCAGTCTCCCTACTACTTAATGGTCTGTTCAGGGTTTCTATTTCTTCCTGATTCAAGGTTAGGGGTTGTATGTTTTCAAGAATTTATCCATCTCCTCTAGATTGTCCAGTTTGTTTGCTAAGAGGTATTCATAATAATCTCGAATGATCTTTTGAATTTCCATTGTATCAGTTGTAATGTCTCCATTTTCATTTCTGATAAAGCTAGTTTGACTGTTCTCTCTTTGTTTCTTAATGAATGTAGCTAGTAGTCTATCACTTTTGTTTTTTCTTTTCAAAGAACTAATTTGTCATTTCATTGATCCTTTGTATTTCTTTCTGTCAACTTCATTTAGTTCTGCTCTGATCTTTGTTATTTCTTTTTTCTGCCAGTTTTGGGTTTGTGTTTGTTCATCTATTCTAGTTCCTTGAGGTGTGATGTTAGGTTGTAAATATGTGCTTTTCCAGTCTTATTAATGAAGGGCCTAAGCATTATACGTTTTCTTCTGAGCACAACTTTGGCTGAGTCCCAGAGGTTTTTGGTAACTTGTTTTGTTGTGTCATTCATTTCAAGGAATTTTTAAATGTCTATCTTTATTTCTTTGTTGACCCAGGATAATTCAAGAGTAGATTGCTTGAATTCCATGTTTTTGTTTGGTTTTGCGAATTCTTCTTGGAGTTAATTTATAGTTTTATTCCACTGCAGTCTGAGATGCTGCCTGACATAATTTGGATTGTTTTGAATTTATTGAAACCTGATTTGCGGCCTGTTATATGGTCTATCTTGGAGAATGTTTCATGTGCTGATGAGAAAAATGTATATTCTGTAGTTTTGGGGTCTGTAGATGTCTGTTAGTTCCATTTGTTCTGGGTGTAGTTTAATTCCAATGATGATCTGTCTATTGCTGTCAGTAGAGTGTGAAGTCACCCACTGTTACTGTATTTCTCTCTCTCTCTCTTTCTCTCTCTCTCTCTTTTTCTCTCTCGGTCTAGTAGAATTTGTTTTTTGTAAAGCTGGGGCCTCTATGTATTCTAAATTGTTAGGCTTTCTTGTTGGATCCATCCCTTTATCATTATCTAATAACCATCTTTGTCTTTCTTTTAGCTATTGTTAGTTTAAAGTCTGTTTTATCTGATATGAAAATGGCTACTCCTGCTTGGTTTGGTTTCCATTTGCATGGAATATTTTTCCTATCCTTTTAACTTGAGTCTACAGGAGTCTTTGTGTGTTGAGTGGGTCTCTTGAAGGCAACAGATATTTGGATCATTTTTTTAATCCATTCTTTCAGTCTATATCTTTTTAGTGGGGCATTAAGCCCATTTATGCTCCGAGTTAATAATAATATGTAAGATATGATTCCATTCATCATGTTGATTTTTATTGGTTGCTTTATATTTTTCCTCTATTATGCTGGTGCTCCATAAGCCCCGTGTGCTTTATAATTTCCAACATTTTTCTACTGGTGTATTTCAACCTTTTGTTTCAGTATTTAGAGCTCCTTTGGGTATTTCTTATAGAGCCGGGCTAGTGGGGACAAATTCTCTCAACGTTTGCTAGTCTGAGAAAAACTTACTTTCTCCTTCATTTATGAAACTTTGTTTTGTGGGATATAATAGGAAATAACCAGTGTCCCATCCACAGCTGAGATTCAGTTTTATGTATCCCGACCGTCGAGAAAGGTAGTGATTTGTCCAGACTGATGTCAGGTAGTGACCAAGAACAGCGGGACTCCACAGAAAAGAATAATCCCATTTATACAAACGAGGTTTCGCACAGCAGCCAGACCTAGCCTTAGGTGGTTTTTTTTTTTTTTGAGTTGGAGTCTCACTCTGTCGCCCAGACTGGAGTGCAGTGGCCGCTTCGGGCCACCGCAGCCTCGCCTGCTTGGCTCCGGCGATCCTTCCACCTCAGCCTTCCAAGTAGCCGGAATTACAGGTGCGCGCTACCACGCCCGGCTGATTTTTTGATGTATTGTAGAGATGAGGTCTCGCCGCCCAGGCGGGTCTCGAACCCGCGGGCTCAGGCAATCCACTCACCTCAGCCTCCCAAAGGCGCGGGCTTACAGGCTGAGCCACCGAGCCCGGCTTAGCCTTAGGTTTTGAAGGGAAGGATCATTAGCTACACTTGAACACACCCCAACACGATCCCCCGAGAACTGTGTGTAGATTCTCCAGAGTACGTGGTTATAACAGGCAGCCGGAAGAATTGTGTCTAAGATCTTAACTCAGCCAGGCTCGGTGGCTCAGCCTGTAATCCCAACACTTTGGGAGGCCAAGGTGAGTAGATTGCCTGAGCCCGCGGGTTCGAGACCTGCCTGGGCAACTTGACGAGACCTCATCTCTACAATAAATAAAAAAAAATTAGCCGGATGCGGTAGCGCGCGCCTGTGGTTCCAGCTACTCGGAAGGCTGGAAGGATCCAGCTACTCGGAAGGCTGGAAGGATCCAGCTACTCGGAAGGCTGGAAGGTTCCAGCTACTCGGAAGGCTGGAAGGTGGAAGGATCGCCGGAGCCCAACAGGTTGAGGCTGTGGTGGCTGGGAGTGGCCACTGCACTCCAGTCTGGGTGACAGAGTGAGACTCCCACTCAAAAAAAAGATCTTAAGTCATTCTTCCATGGATGTGGGTGGCACATGGGGAAGGATCATTCTACCAAGCAACTCTGCAGTGTCTCTTTCCCCACCACTTCCTCTCCTTCCCCAGAGCACAGCATTGGGGAGGAATGAATGGTCAGCGGAGAAACAGGTTCTCAGGGTGCTGAGGATGAATGTGCTTCCTGAATCAGTGCTTTCCAGCGAGCAGGGAAGCAGGCTGACGGTGGCACCCGGAGGACCCCAACACTTAAAGGTCAGGTGAAAAAAAAGCAATCAACAAAAGAGACCAAAGAAAGAGACTCAAAGGGGTGTGAGGGAGCCAGAGAGGACCCAGGAGAAGGCGTTTTCAGGGGAGTTAACTCGTCCCAATACCACCTTGCACATGGACACTTGGGAGCCAGTTCCCAGAGCATGGAGACCTCCTCAGATGTGAGCCTCAGCCCGAGCGGCCCTGGCCTGGAGACAGCGCTGAGCACAGGCAGCTGTGGGCACGAGGCTGACGGGTCTCCCACCAAGGAGAGACACTTGGTTGGGCTGGGCTTCTTCCAGCCTGGTTTCTGCTGCTGTGTCTCTCCCTCTTGCCACCCACTTTCCAGAGTGGTGGACAGCGGCCAACCCCTCTTGCAGGCAAAGGACCAGTGAGATGGCAGATGATTAGATGCAGAGACAGCACGTTCATTTATCTCCCTTGGAAGGAATTAATTACAATCATGAGAAGAAGACAGAGAGGATGTCAAGCTGTGCCCCTCACAGAGTGGGCAAAGCCAGGACGAGGGGGCTCACAGACCCAGGAAGCACCAGGAGAAAAGCTCCCGGTGGGGAGGAGATGACGGACGTCTCATGAATCGCATTAAAATTCAGGGCCGACCAGCCGGGGCTCCCGGCAATCGCCTGAGCCCAAGCAGCCAGGCCTCCTCCTCCTCCCCCTCCCGCCTCAGCCTGCTGGTGACCTGCTCTGCCCCGCACCCCACCCGCCCCCTCCAGGCTCCATCACTGCCCGGGCACGATGTGGGTCGGCGGCCAGCCGCCTGGCAGAAACACAGCTGCCACGAGGAAGGGCCTCTGGGGAGTCCAGCCACGGACCGGGCACGAAGGTCACGGGCGGACAGGGCCTTGCCCTCCGTCCTCTTCCCTCTGTCCTCGGAGGTGGACGTCTGTGCAGGGCAGTCGCTCGAGCGCGCAACTTGGAGCCCGGCCCTGCTGGCTCACTGTCGGTCTGTCAGCACGTCTCCGGCTGTCCGTCTCTGCTCACAGACCGTCCCTCCTGTCCTCTGCATCTGTCACCGCTCTATTTAGAGTTTCCCTCTATATTTATCCTGGCTCTCTTCCCCTCTCATTGTCTCCCTGTGGTCAGTGCCTGCCTCCACGGGATTTGTCATTGGGTCTCCAGGCAGGCAGCCTATGGGCTGGCAGGGCCCAAATCCAGTCCCTCTGATGATCTGCACGCTGCAGGTCTTGTGACACTCGGGCTAGGGACCCTCTTCCCTATAGACTCTGAAGTTGGAAAACTGGCCTAAAGACAGTAACAGCTGCCAGGGCCACAGCTCATCACCTAGAGCATAAGCCCACAGCCTCTGGCTTCCAGAACTTCCCTACTGCCACTCAGCGCTGTTGTCCTGGGCAAACGCACACAGTCACATCCAGATGACCAGGCACGGCTCTCAGGCGGGGACTTTGTGGGTAAGTTTCTCAGTCCATCTTTGTCATGTGTCTTTTTGGTAGATGGTTCTGACTTTTATAAATGAGAAAACAGAGGTTCAGAGAGGTAGAGTAACTCACCTGAGAACACAGAGCTAGGCAGCACCCACGCTCCTGACTGCTTGGCAGTATGCCTCAGCGCGCAGAATAGGAGGTCATGAACATGTGTAAGTCACACACAGATATGTATAGGTGTGTATGCATCTCGTGGTACCTGTGAGGTGTGTGTGAGAACATGTCCTATGCATGTGTGTTGCTCCTGTGTTGTAAGACCCGGCTTCTCTTTTTAGGGAGCCCCTCTGGGAAGTGTGCAATGCCCCCTTCAGTCTTTGCAAACATGACCAGACAGTATTGTTGCGCACAGAGGACCTGTCCAGTGAAAGGTTCCTCCTGGGACAGTGCACACTCCCTCCTGCCTGGGCTTGCCTGCATCACACACGTGGTGACAGCAGGGCCGGGTCAGCAGGAGAGGTGGCGTTTCAGCCTCAAGGACTCACTTCCTTGTCCTGCAGTGCCCTGAGGCTTCCTGGCAGGACTATGTGTCATGGGAACAGTGGGGGCTCACAGGCTTGGCCACCCTGGGCTGCCCATTTTAGCCCACCTGGAATCTCTTCAGAAGGCCAGCATTTTCTTCCGGGGCTTGATGGGTGACAAGGCTTATCGTGTCAAGACAGTGGCCGCCCCAGCCCTAGAAGGGTCTCCTTCTAGGCTTCGTCACGCCCTTCCCTTGGTCAGACAGGCAGTCACTCTCCCACCCGTGCATTGACCTGGGGCTGCCGGGCTTATGGTGATGCCCAAGTCCTCAGGAGGCCTACCCTGTCCACTTTCAGAGCCACTCGAGACTCTCCATCTCTTCAAGAGATGCCTCCGTGGCTGCTCAGATCTGGGGTGGGGAGGGTGGGTGGTTACTGGGAGGCTCAGAGGGTCGGGAGTCTGCTTATGCTCCTCTAACCAGGATGGCCCTGTTTTCTGTGTTCCTCAAACTGGGCTTTCTTGTAGGAGCTCAGTTAGACATGCAGATGCGGGCCACATGTTGACTTGTCTTCTTAAAAAGGGCTCCAGACCCTCCTCCCTGTCCCCTGCTCTGCCAATCATGACTCTTAGCTAGGTACAGGGAAACAATCAGCACCTCAAAATCCTCCCTCCCTGCCCAGTGGGTCCAGGAAAAACAGACCACCAGAGAGCTGGGAGGGACGTCGGAGGGCTGCATGGGCAATTCTAGCGCAACTTTCCTGATCCATCTCGGCTCTTCTCTGGGCTCCGTCTTCACCACATGTGTCTCGGCCAAGACGTGTGTGTCCCTGGGTAGCCGGGTGTGAGGCCAGCTCATCCTGACCTCAGAGGAAGGGTCTTGGACCATGTTGCCTCTGAGAGGTGATTTATGGAGAACTCCGTAGGCACAAAGAAGAGGGGATGGGAGCGCCTCGCCCCCACCTGCTTGGTAGCTCCTTCCAGAGCCCGAAGCCCTGAGCCCCTGGAGGCAGGGAGCTCCCAGCAAAGAGAGGCAGAGCCCGGCGCTCACCCGGAGCTGACCTCTAGTGGAGAGTTTGCACACGGCGCCCCAGCCGGCAAGCGATCAGCATCTCGGGGGTTCCAGAGAGCATCTCCAGGGGGCCCCACTGGAGGTGGGGGTGGGTTCACCATATTGTATGTGTAGAACAGTTTGGCTAGAGGGCAGCCACAGGGCTGCTTCGTGGCTGACTTGGCCTCGGGGTGGGAGAGATCCCCTTACCCTGTCCGCTTTCCTGGGCCAGCTGCTGGGGGCTGAGGCCTCCCCACGTGGCAGAGGTATCTCCCCAGTCCCGCTCAAGGCACCTCTTCCATGGAAGCTTCCTTTCCCGTCCTTTCTTTGGCCGGGCTCCTTTTGGGGAAAAAGATTAGGAGAGGAGCCACAGCTTTGATAACTGTCCCGCACAGCAGGACACCTGTTGCTAAGTAATTGTAGGTTGAGTACTTACTGGTCCTCTGAGTGATGTCAGAAAGAGCTCTGAGAACCCACTGGTGCTTTGTGTTTCCCAGAAGCAGTGCTTAGGTAGCCAGATGAAACAATACTAAGTGGTGGATGCATTCTTGGCCTCTGAACGATGGCGTCAAGGAGGTCTCCCTGGATTGGAGAGAGGCCCGCATGTGAGGTCCTCAGCCGGACCTGAGCCCCACTCAGCGGGCAGGGGAAACTTTGGGTCCTGCTGGGAAGTCAAAGTTGGCGGGGCAGAAGCAGGCTGGGCAGAGGCGCTCCGGACAGTTACTGAGCTCTCTGTGCTGAGAACTCACCCAGCTGGAGCAGGAGGCTCACCGCTGCACACCCCAGGACAATTGCAGCATCCCTGGCCTAAATGATATCTCATGACATACCTTCCTGACTTCTGCATTCTAGTTTTCCTGAGTTCAGGTTGACTGATGGGAGGAAAAGTGACCCCAGCGCCTCCACGTTTCCAAGAGAAATTCCCGTGAGAGCATTCCCAAGGAGACCTTCCCTGGATGGCTGAGAATTCTCATCCTAACCCTGAACCCTTGGCAAAGTGCCAGAAGGTCCCTAAACAGTCGTGAGAGTGTATTTCTCCACCATCTCGTGAGGGAAGCCGAGTCCCGCCCTGTGCAGGGAGGGAGGGCTGCGACCCCTGACACTTCAGGGACTGGTGTGGTGTGGGGTCTGGAAGCCAGTACCGCTCTGATAAGCTGAAGGTCTGACTGAACCTGAGGAGGAGACCCCAGGGACAGGGGTCCTCACCTGTCACATCTGAAGGCCGGCCCCAGGCCTCGTTCTTCCAGCCCAGAAGGCAGACCAGGGCTGGTAGGAGAAACTTCCTCATGGCCCAGAGTGTGTGAACAGCAGAGAGAATCTCATGGCAGGCACAGACCTTGCACAGGCCTCAGTCTCTGAGCCAGACAGGAAGTGGGACCCAGTGACCCCAATGGACCCACAGGATGCAGTAAATGTCACCCTTGAGGCAAAACTGGGCCACCCAGGGAGCAACTGGATTTGCGGCTGAACAGACTAGTGTCCGGGAAAGAATCAGGGTTTTGTTAAGGAAAGAAAGGAGGATGGGTAATGGCTAGGTAACCAGCAGTGTTTAGAGCTCATCTAGCCCCGTGGATGACAGCTAGGTAACCAGAGTCCTTACAGCTCATTTACCCAGGCCTCCATTTCACAGATCAGCAAACTAGGTCCACAGAGAGTTGCACGGCCAAACAGCGTTAGACTCTGGGCTAGAGCTCAGAACTCTGGACTCTCAGAGCAAGGCTGTTTCCTCAGTACTTTGATAGTATTCATTCGATATGCACAGGTTTGGATGATTGGCAGAATATTTGGGGCGGGGCTAGGAAAAGAGGAGTCAGGAATTATCCTGAAATTTTCAACCCAAAAGATAGCAAACATACAAAATCAGGAAGGATCTGAGTGATGATTGAGAGTGAGCCGTGTGTGCCTGCACGTGTGTGACGGATGGTGAGGTGAGACACTGAGAAGGGGTGCTGCAAGTGCAGAATTGCAATGTGGGAGACAAGTCTGGACTCTGGAGGGGGGACAGGCCCTGGGGACCTGCGCTGAGCCCAGTGGCGTTCAACCACAGGAGGGGTGAGGTCTGCAGGAGATGGCCATGGAGAAGAGGGAAGGATGCGTTCCAACCCTTCCACACACCCTCCGTGGAGGAGAAGGGAAACCGGAGGAAGGAGGGACGTCAGGATGGCGGAGCACGCTCGTAACAAGGACTGGACACTTCGGTGGTCATCTGTGTCAGCAGGGCCGAGTGGGCTCCCAGCCAGGCCCAGGAGAAAGGTGGGGGGCAGGGGGCGAGCCTGGGCCGTTAGCCCCTTCCTGAAGGGGGTGTCCCTGGAAGGATGACAGGGGAGTGGGTGCGGAGGATGTGAAACAGGCCCCCTTGGGAGTGAAGTGGGATGGTGATGAGAGGCATGGAAGGACATGGAAGGACCAAGGGAGGCACCGTTTGATAAGGCTGGGGACAACCTGACAGGACGGTGGGCTTTGTCGGAGGAACCGGGGACAGGAGGAATTGGGAGACAGAGGGACTGAGCAGACAGGGTGGGGCAGGAACGGACCCTGGGCAGGAGGAGGGATGAGGGTGAGTGGAGCGCCTGAGGATGCGTGTGCACCTGGCTGACCCGTGTGCCACTGTGGGCTCAGCCAGAAGGGGGTTGGCTGGGAAATGGCCTTCATGCCTTGGGTAGAGACGGGATAACCAAAAAGAAAACAAATGAAAGCACAACGTGTGTGTGACAAAGTTGCCATAGAGGAAGGCAAGGATGCACCGTTTTCTGGGCCGCTCCTATGAAAAGATGTAACCCGAGGGTCAGCTGGAGCCTCCCTGGCCCTCGGACACCTGGGCGAGGTGGGCCCGAGCCCACCCCAACTGCACTGTCTGTGGTGTCTCAAGCTGTCAGCACGTCTGCAGGTGTCCAGACACGGCTCATGGCTTCCCTGTCCCGCTGCTGCCCCTGTCGTCTCCATGGTAAGCCTCCCGTCTGAGCTCTCCAGAGCCTTCCGACCCCGATCCACTCGCATCTCTGAGCAGGACAGACTCTGCTCCAGTGTGGTGGACGAGACGAAGACAAAGCGGTGGCCTCTGCGGACCCTGCAGCTGCCTGTTCTCTGACCGTGCGCCCTGCAACCTCAGTGTGTCTCAGTCCCACACCACCTCCGCCTCCTCCCAGCTCAGCTCCCGTCTCCCCCACCCTCCTGCTCCTTCTCCTCCTTCTAAAGTCTTCCCAGACAGGTACCCACCACCCTGAAGACCTGGCTTCTACAAAAAAGTATCAAGAAGTTCTTCCAAAAAAGGACCGTGTTTTTCATCCGAAGAACTTCATTGAATAAATTTTTCCCACCTGCTTAAGATCGATGCTTCAGGTTAGTTTTATCTCAGGCAGCGCTGTGCTCTGGTCATGTCTGTTGTCTTGTCTACCACTCACAGGGCTCCGGATAACATGGCACGTTCACAGCCACCACAGCCTAGACCTGTTGGGCTCAGGAGATCCTTCTGCCTCAAACTTCCAAGTAGCTAGAACCACAGGCACGTGCTACCATGGCCTGCTAATTTTCTTGACTTATTGTGGAGACGAGGTCTTGCCAAGTGGCCCTGGTTGGTCTCGAGTCCCTGAGTTCTGGCAATCCTTTCACCTCCACCTCCCAAAGTGGTGGGATTACAGGCGTAAGCCACAGTGCCCGGAGACCTGATGCTTTTTATTAGAGGAAAGGTGCTGGGCCCGGAGCCAAGAGCTGGATGTTAGCTGCAGCTGCACCATCTACCAGTTGTCCCTTGGGGCAGAACTTTCTCTCTCTGGGCCGTTTCCTCATCTGTAAGGTGAGATTGGGCCAGCGACCCTGGCAGGCTGTTTTCAAGCTGGAGAACCTGGCTGTGGGCCTGAAGGCGCTTCCGCGGATGCTGCCTGCCGTCACCTGCCCTCACTGTCTTTGCTGGGCCCATCTCAGGCTGGCTCTGGCCTGGCTTGTTCCAGGGCAGCCACGTCTGAGCTCCCAAGACGTGATCTTGCTGGGTACCCCTGTAGGCCGCTGTGGCCTCCCGGGTCCGTATGCACTCTGCTGCCTGAGCCAGCGGGGACCACTTCCTCGGCACCTTCCATTTCTTGCTCTTTGCACCCAGATGGAGGGCGCCCCAGTCAAAGCAGCTCCATTTTCCCTGGTGTGTCACCCACACCCACGCCCGGGACTCCCTGGGGTGTCTCAGCACTGAAGGCACTGCCTATTCCTTTGGGGCTCAGTTTCAGCTGTTGGGCTGAGAGACCTTCTTCAGAAGCCCTGGGGTCCTTCCGGCCCATAGATAAAGACAAGTATGGATACTAGAAATTAAGGAGCAAGGAAGTCCCTTGTTCTTTCATTCATTCATTCAACAATCACTTGTACAGTGGATTGGTTGGCGGTCCCGTAGGTCCAAGACCTGACCTCTGGTACCTGTGAACATGTCCATATTTGAAAAAAAGGTTTTTTGCAGGTGCAATGAAGGATGGTGACATGGGGGGAAAAACCCAGGGACAAGAGGAGAAGGCCACAAAACTCCTGGAACCCTCAGAAGCTGGAGATGGCAGGGAGGAGTCTCTCCTAGGGCTCTGGCGGGAGGGTGACCCCGCTAACACCTGGATTCCAGGCTTCCAGCCTCAGAACTGTCGCATAAGCCATTCGGTTTGTGGTAGCTTGTTACGACAGCACAGGAAACCAACACAGCTCCCCGAGGGCTGCCCCTGGGCCAGATACTTCGCTGGCGGTGGAAAAATCAAGACACAGTCCCTGCCATGGAGAAGTTCAGAGTCTAGAGGAAAAGGCAGGGGTCCCTGGCAGTGATGTGCCAGCATGAAAGACTTCTGGGACTAGCAACCCCAAGAGAGGAAATATGACCACAGTTATTATACACACTGCTACTGATAGCAATGACGACAGAGACTGTAATAATAAAAGAAGAAAAGGAGCCGCAGATATCATGTGTCGTGTTTATGAGGTACCTGATGTTCTCCTAAACATTTTGCACATCTTTTTAAATCTTCACGATCACCTATAAGATGTTTGTCTTTCTTATCCCTGTTTTGCAGATGAAAAACTAGAGCACAAAGAAATTTAAGTAATTGTCCCCCCCCCAAAAAAAATCCAGAATTAGAACCCATGGTTAGAGGACTCTGATTCTGAGGAATGTGTTCTTTTTTTTTTTTTTTTGAGTTGGAGTCTCACTCTGTCGCCCAGACTGGAGTGCAGTGGCACACTCCTCGCCACCGCAGTCTCAACCTGCTGGGCTCCAGTGATCATTCCGCCTCAGTCTTCCATGTAGCTGGAACTACAGGCACGCGCTACCACGCCTTGCTAATTTTTTATTTATTGTAGAGATGAGGTCTCGCCAAGTTGCCTGGGTGGGTCTCGAACCTGTGGGCTCAGGTAATCTACTCGCCTCGGCCTCCCAAAGTGCAGGGATTACAGGCTGAGCCACTGAGCCTGGCGGAATGTGTTCTTGAGTCAAATGTTAAGATATTGATTTGTATCATCACAGATACCAAAGTCCTTTCTCACTGTGGCTCCTTTTGGTACCCAGTGCAGCAGGTAGGAATCTCGACCTCCATCCTTCAGATGAGGAAGATGAGGGCAAGAGACTAGTCTAGGGAAAAGTTAGCTCTGCCACCCCTGTTACATGTCTCCGCGGCGTATCTACAGAGAGCATGGTCCCAGCTAGTGTTATGGGAGGTATATGGCAGTAGGAAGGGCTCATGTTTATTGAGCCAATTCCTATGTGCCCTCCAGGGATGGTGTCATGCATCATCACTCATTCATTCAGTCCTCATGCCAACGCCATGAGGGTGAGAACGGAGAGGTTAGGGAATTTGTTTCAAGTCACATGGCTACTAGAGTTTGTGGCCAAACCAGGGCTGGAAACAGTCACACGCTCTTGGCTTGAGAGGAGCTCAGAGCTCAGTGCAAGTAGTTTTCTTGCCACCCTCTGGGCTTAAAGGGCACCTTGGCGAGGTAACAGGGGCTCACACTTGCCTTGAGCCTCGGTGCCCACAGAGCGCTTTCCCTCACACCCCACTGGGTTCTCCCACCAGGGCCCTCTCAGGTTGGAGGTTTTTTTTTGTTTTGTTTTGTTTTTTGAGTTGGAGTCTCACTGTTGCCCAGACTGGAGTGCAGTGGCTGCTTCTGGCCACCGCAGCCTCGACCTGCTGGGCTCCGGCGATCCTTCCGTTTCAGCCTTCCAAGTAGCTGGAACGACAGGTGCGCGCTACCACACCCGGCTAATTTTTTGATTTATTGTAGAGATGAGGTCTCGCCTGCCCAGGCGGGTCTCGAACCCGCGGGCCCAGGCAACCCACTCACCTCAGCCTCCCAAAGGCGTGGGATTACAGGCTGAGCCACCGAGCCCGGCTAGGTTGGGGTTTTAATCCTCTGGAATGACTAACCCGTCCCTTGCTCAATAGGCATTTGTTAAAAAAAAAAAAAAAAAGGCCGAGAGAGCCTGTTTGCTGTTTGATGATGTGTTCTGAGACCAGCACTCCAGCTTTGTGTCTGGGGAAGAACCCGGAACCAGTTTCCTTTGTCGCTGGGGTGATCCCCCCCCACTCAGCCACTGTTCTCTTCTATGCAAATGCTCAGACCCCTCCACCCTCTGAGTCCCAAGCTTCCCTTGGCCGGCTACCAAGCTCCGCCCATTTGTTCTCCCAACATCGTCTTCTAATTAAATCTTCAGGGCTTTTAATTTCCATAAACATGAATATTCACAATGAAGGAGGCTGGAGGAGAGCCTGGTGTGGTTCCACGAGGCCGCTGCAGCCCGGAGGGGAAGGTCAAGACCTGAACTTCCTCCAGGGGAAAGCGTGCCTGGGTCCCTTGGACACCCCCTCGGCACTGTGCAGTCCGTGAGCTGAGCCTTCGGGAAGGATGGCTCTGAGGAAGTGTCTCCTGGCTTCCGCTTAAGGCTGAGTCAAGCGAATCTCATTTTATCCAAGAGGGCAAGGGGAAACATTGCTTTGGCTGAGATGGCCATCAGCAAAGGCTCTGCCTCCACTCTGGGCAGCACGGGTGAGAACACACAAGGACAGCGCTGTGACATGTGACAACCTTTTGTACTCCTGCCACCTGGCCCGACACCAGTGCTTCTCATTTGTCTGGGAAATTCAGAACAAAATATGCAAAGATGTTCCGCGCTCTCTCCTTGATTTGTCTCTTGCTGTCTCTTTGAGCTCTCTCTTCTTGAGCTCTCTCTCTCTCTCTTTGATATAGATCTCCCTCACTCAATCTCTCCCCTTCTCTCCCTCTCTCTCTCTTCGATTTGACCTCTCCATCTCTCTCTGTCTCTCTCCTCAATCTCTCTCTCTCCTTGATTGCTGTCTCTGTCTCTGTCTCTCTCTCTCTTTCTCCTTGATCTCTTTCTCTCCCCCCAATCCCTTTTTCTCTCTTTGATCTCTCTCTCTGCTTGATCTCTCTCTCTCTCTCTCCTCCTTGGTCTCTCTCTCTCCTTGAACTCTCTCTCATCTGTGTGTTAATCTCCAAAGAGGAGAGTCCCTCACTTCTCCTCCTCCTCTGTCTCCCAAGTGGAGAGACTGCTGGGGGAGTTTGTCTGAAGTTCCAGCCACTGAACCTGAGCACAAGCAGAGCGCTGAGGGACTTTCTCACATTGTGCCGAGAAACACTGAGCTTCCTGTCACTCTCCACTCTTCTTTCTGCAGGAGCAAGACCTTCTAGCAGTTCTCACCCTGAGGTTTAACAGAGTCACCACATTTTGTAACTTGGACAGAATGAGGGGTGAGAAGCTTTGACATTGATCTCTCGGTTATATATAGCATCTGATGTGCGAGCCCAGCAGATACCTCAGTGCCACTGTGGTGAAGGTCCTTGCCTACGTGGTAATGACTATGGCCATGAAGATAGGCCTGGCCTACAGGTGCAGACTCTAAAAACACTGGCCAGCCTGAAGGTAGTCAACCTGAGATGAACACAGTGCCTGTCTTCCTAGTGATCCTCGCTGTGACGAGGCCGGCTGAAGGTGACTATGGTATTGAATGTGGGAACTTCTTCCCTCGCTGTGGAAATGGGCCACTTTTTGGGGAGGTATGCCTGGTCACATTGCATTCTCATCCCCAAGTTGGCAAAAGTGCACGTGAGTGGGGTTGGGGAACATTATGGGTTGAATTGTATCTCCCTCTCCTCCCAAATTCATATATCAAAGTCCTAACACTCAAAACTTCAGAAGGTAACTGTGTTTGGAAGAGGGGTCTTTACAAAGGTAGTCAAGTCAGAGCGAATTCTCTAGCAAGATCCTAATCTAATACGACTGGCATTCTCATAAGAAAGGGGAAATTTGGATGCAGAGGTCTACACAGACGGAGAAGATGGCCGTCTCCAAGCCAAGGAGTGAGGCCTGGCACGGGTCCCTCCCGCACAGGCCTCGGAAGGAAGCAACCCTGCCGACACCTCGCTTCGCATGTCTAGCCTCCAGAGCTGTTAGGCAACACATTTCTGTTGGTGACGCCCCCAACCCGCCCCGGTCTGTGGTTCTTATTATGGCAGTTCTTGTAAACTAACACAGGAGACGAATTCTGCCAAAATCCCCCATGAAGACAACCACGGAGAAACAAACAAAAATCAGAAACATCTCTAGCTAAAATTTCAGGACTCGGCGAATAAGTGGAGATGCGAACTCCTTCGCATCCTTCAGAAAGCTCATCTTGCAACTTCTAGGGCCCGTGCTGGGGACACTTCTGACAGACTCAGAAGGCGGAGATAGCTTGCCAAACCAAATCAGAGGGAGGGGTGGTTTTAGCATTCATTTTTACAGATGATCTACAAGGCTCATTAAAAATCATGGCTCTTCTCTAGTTCAGGGCCATGTGGTGAGAGTTGCATATCTCTCTTCCTCTTACGAAGTAGGATTCTGATGGACCAGGACTATGTAAATTAAGAAGCACAAGAAGCTCAGTATCTCTGACATTTATTAGGTGTCCGTAAGGGTCAAATACCTTCTCTTGTTTAATTCCCCAAACGGCTCCACCCAGTGGATGCTTGCATCCCCGCTTTGAGATGTCACTGAGAATCAGAGGGGCTGAGTGACTTACCTAAGCTCACCCACTTAGCCTTGGATCGGAGGAACATTCTTCCAATGCACATATTGTTTTCAGAACAATACACCTCCTCCCGATCAAGCATCTCCATTCAGATATCTGGGATCACCTTGGTCTCCCTCACCCTGACCTTCAGCCTGATTTAGGTAAGTGCTCGTTTTAAATAACGCCTAGTTCTTGGTCAATTAGGGCACCCTCTTCCGACTCCAGGCGAAGCCCTTAGTGCTGGCTCTCTACACTGGCTGCTCATCTCTGGGGACACAGCCTCACAAGACAAGAGAAGAAGTAACGAGGAATGCAGAGTGGCTTGCCACCTCCGCTTCATACTCTCCGGGTCACAAGGACAGCCCATGGCAAGCTTCATTTACAGGGCAGGATATATTCCATTGGCACGCGAAGAATTTCCGAGAGCAAACCGTACAGACACGGGCAATTTAGAAGCATATGGTAGAACTACAGACTGCAGCTTGTCATGGTTTAACAAGCAAGTGTAGCCTCTTATTTCCAGTTTGCTTCCATGCCAAGTAGTTGCATGAGTTCCCACATTCCTAATCTTTAAAAGAAAGCAAGCACTTTCTGCTGGGATTTCAGGAAGGAGCCCCGCGTTCAGGTCAGGCTGGCTCTTCGCAAAGCCTTCTGAGGCCGTCCGCGCTTGGCCCTCGCTGGACTCTGGCCGCCAGTCCTTCTGTCCTGGCTCTGTGGAGAGCTCATGGCAGTAGACGGTTCTTCCTTCCCTCACTGTGCAGTACTGCACATTTTTCTCCGGAGGTTTTTCCTTCATCCTCCCGACCTTGTCGTGGGTTCTGGTCCCCTGCTGGCCCCTTCTTTCAACACCTACGATACTTGCTTCCACTTGGTTGTCAGTTCTGTGCACCAGCCTCTCCCACCCAGACCAAAGGACAGCACACAGCACTGAAAGGGCTTGCTCCCTGTACCCGCCTGGGAATGGAGTCCCTCCCCACCACACTGCCTCTTACCCTGGTCCCCCAATGAACTTTCAGCATCCCTGGTTTTCCTTACTGTCGCTCTGCAAGTTCATATTTAAGTTATTCACCGACAGAGTCATCGTTTCCCTCCCAAGCCCTCGTCTTCAGTGACACCCTCAGCCGTGGGGCTTGGTTTTATAATACCCCCACTTTGGAGAATAAACTCAGCTTGACGGCGTGGAAGTTACAGCCCCCCAAAGTGGAAACACCCCCAGGCCCTCTGCAGGCAGACTCCTAGCAGTTTCCGCATGCCGCTGACATCCCCAATACCACAGAGCCCTATTACCTTCAGAATCCTGGCGTGGGTTCATCCTCCGAGGGCTCATTAGATGGTTGTACAGTGGTTCTCAAACTTGAAGGAGCATGAGAACCACCAGGAGGGTTTATTAAAGCCAGATCGCTGGGCCCCACCCCCGGAGTTTCTGGCGGTGTGGACTGGGGTGGGTCTTGTGGATTTGCATTTCTAAGAGGTTCCCAGGTGACTTTGATGTTGCTGCCCCAGAATCATGCCTTGGTACCGCTGTGGTGGTATACGCATATGGTATTCATAGCCTGCCTGATTGGAATGCAAGTTAACATTCGAATAAGACAAATGATCAAACGCATGTTGCGCAATCAACGATTTTTTTACTGACCACCGTCCAGTCACTGGCCAGGCCTTGGGGACAAGACTGTGCCTGAGATGGATCTGACTGCAGCCCTCACAGAGGAGGGGAGACAGGCCAGCTACAATGACACAGCAGGCTAAGTGCCAGCAAAGGACCACCTCCATCAACTCATGTGGGAAGAAATAGGGTGTGCTGGTGAGTGACACGCTCTGGACAGCTGGGCTTGAGTGGAACGTGCTCACAGATCATACTGGAACGGGGTTTGGGACCAGAGCCCTGACTTTTTCCTTAAAAAAATGTTAAGAGCGACCTCTCCCCACAGCCTTCCTGTCCTAATGGTAGAGAGTCCGACTGGAAGATGTGGACAGCCTTCTGGGACTTGGCGGTGTCTCTGTGGCTGAGTTTGGGTCTTGGCTCTGCCTTTTCCCGGACCCGGTTCTGGTGCCTGCTTTCTCGCTTGGGAACTTCCTCAGATTCCTGAGACCCTGCATTCCTCCTGACAGTCCTTGCCTGTGCCCTCTGGCATGAACCCCAGCCCAGTTCCTGGGACAGCCAGGCCTCTCTGGTGCTGCCTGGATCTCTTGACAGGACTTCCTTGTAGGGACTCTGTCTGGTACTAGAAAGGTTCTTAACTGCCTGCTCTGCCTACTTTTTCCCAAGGGAAGGCTGTAGAGGGAGCCCTATTCTTGTCCTTTGCTGATCCCCCCACAGTGATTATTCCAGTGTAACTTCAGAAGCACAAATCTGGGTCTGGTTACTCTAAGTTCTTGCCAAAGGCTTTGTTGTTGTTTGAAAGCAGACGTTCTTGAGAGCTCACACTGTTCCAGGCGCCGAGCACCGCTCAGGGAGCTCTTCACGAAGGCAAGAAGATGGGTGCAGAACCAGAGAATCAACCTTCAGGGGCAGAGAAAGAGCCTTCCTGAGGGAGAAGACACCTGAGCTGAGTGACGATTGATTCATGTGCAGTAAAGATGCAGGGGTGAGGGGGTGGGGGTGGGAGGGTGGAGGGGTGGAGGTTGGGTGGAGGTGGTAATAGTCTAGGTAGATAGATAGCCAGAACAGAGAGCTGGGGCAAGGAGGGCTGCCATGGGTTCAGGGAGCTTCACACCCTTCAGGGAGACGCAGCGTGAGGCCAGGGGATGAGGCTCACGGAGTTCCTGGTCACAGGGCCTTGATACACTCAAGGAGGTGGAATCTTCAGCATCAAACGGGGAGCCACAGAAAGCTCAGAAACAGGCAGGGGCATGATCAGAGCTGCAAATTGGACAGATTCCCCAAGTGACTGTGGTGTGGGAATGGATGGAAAGCAGCGAGCCTGAAGGGTATCTGTAACATGTGACCCCATTATTGGGGATTATCTTCAGCCAGCCAGACCCGAATTTTTCAGGAACAAGGACCGCATTTGTCCTGATGCAGACTTTGCCCACAGATCTGAGTTTCCCAAGCTCTGCTTTCAAGTTTCTGAAGCTCTCATTAAGGCCATGAAAAGCTCTCACTGTGACCAGAGGCGTTTTTCCTTCTCTTCCTCTTCACGGTGCCAGAAGGCACTGAGAACCCTTCTCTCTTCTCAGTCAACATTGGCATCCCTTCCCAATGCTGGGCTGGTCCGGGCATGGGAAGCCCCGAGAGTCCAGATGTCCAGGTACTGACTACGTAAATGGCTGACTTTAAAAAGGCGTATCTTCTCCAAGTGCTTGTTCACGGGAAAGCATTGCTAACCGGGTAGAGTGCTGTGGTAGGCAGAAGTCTACTGACGTCTCTTAAAATTCTGTCCCCTGGTTATTCAGTCAGACACAAACCTAGGCACTACTTGGAAGGGACTTTAAAGATGCAATGAAAGCCGCTAACGGGAGAGTTTTAAGAAAGGGAGGTTATCCTGACTGGTCCAGGTAGAACAATGTGATCACATGAGCTCCTTAAAAAACAGAAGAGGGAGTCAAAGCGCTTCCAGACACGAGAAGGGTTTGACGTGCTGTTGCTGGCTATAAGACAGAGGGGACCCGAGAAACGTTTCTAGGAGGAAAGAGATGTGCTCTGGTGGATAGCCGGCAAGTAAACAGGGATGTCAGTCCTACAACCTCAAGAAATTGGATGCTGCCAGTAACTTGAGTGAGCTCAGAAGCAGATTCCCACCCAGAACTTCCAGTAAGAAACGCAGTTCTCGATGCTTTTCTTATCAAAGCAGGCCCTTCAGTGGGCTTTGAGACTCATGAAGTAAAACAGATTTGGGAGGGAGGGGTGGTTTCAGGAGGGCTCTGATGTTGGCTAAGGAACAGGCAAAAGAACATGTTCTTTGTTGACTGCTAGTCCTATGAGACGCAGGGATTGAGCAACGACGTGATTGTGAATATGGTTCTGGACCAGCAAGATATCAGCAGCACCTGGGAACTTGGAGAAAAGCAAGTTCTTGGGCCCCAGCTCAGACCTCCTGAATCAGAGAATGTGTGGAGGTAGAAACTGTGTTTTACAAGCCCTCCAGGTGATTCCGACGCTCGCTCAAGGTTGAGGGCTGCCGGTGTAACTCTAGCATGGTGAGTCTCAACTGTGGCCCCACATAGGGTGGCCAGGGCAGTTCTTAACATGATAGCTGCCCAGGCCCTACGTGAAACGAACTTGCTCAAAATTTCGGGTGGGGAAGTGGGGGACTTGGACATTTGTGATGTTTTTAACAGTTCTCCCAGGGACTCTAATGTCCATTGCTCAGGTGCTTGGTACATAATTGGAGCTTGACAAATACTTCCTGAGGGATGGATGGTTATAAATGTACTCTGAAAAAATCCTTGATGTAGTCATTGTTAGCCCACTGAAGTAACCCCAGGCCTAACCCTAAGGGGCCCCAGGAAGCTGTGTGTTGGGGAGAACCAGCCTTTTGGAAGGGTGCAGCCTCAGCTCTGGTTGTCATCCAGCCCTCTGGGTATGTTTCTGGTCTCTAATCTGGTCTACTTGTGTTTACCCCCAAAGGGCAGATCTGACATGCAGGTGTAGGACAGGACCCTAAAGTGATTTCTCTTCCCCCTTGCAGCACGTCCTAGGCCCAAGGACAGGGAGTACAAAAGGGCTCATTTCTGATCGGGGAAACTCTATCAGGCCATATCCTTTGTCATGCCTAGAGCTTCCTCGTCGGTCACTGCACCATCGTGCGGTGCTGACACATCAAAACTGCGTCTTCTCTGGGGGATGCTTTTTCCACGGAGGTAAGCTGTCCGTGAGTGTGTGGTGGGTCTGTGTCTTTGCAGTCCAAATAGCCAGGCTTCTCCTGGGGTGGGTAACAGAGACCCAGGTGGTGATTCTCAGATCTGGCTGCCCATTGAGATCTCCTGGGAACACTGGCAACAATTCCTGCCACCGGCTCCCATCCAGACCCGCTATCTCAAGATGTCCAACAGCGGAGTTCCCAGATTTACGCTTTTAATGGAACCTCCAGGTGATCCTGAGCCAGGCCATGAGAGTCGGAACATCACTGCAGGGTGACAGACTTCACAAGCTGCGCTTTTTTCTAGGAAAAGGAAATCCACGTCTCGAAGTTGTTAAACATAAACCAGCGTCAGCAAAAGAACTGCATAAACAATGCTGCACTGTTGAGAGTAAGAAATAAAGAAATGCAAACACTTCGGAACAGTTGCCATTCTTTCTACCTCCTTCCTTTCCCACTCACTTGGTTCTATCTCAGGCTTTCGTGGTACTTCTAATCTTGAATCTCTGATTTCATCATTGAACTCATTTCCCCTTGTGATTTTGAAACATTGGGCGTCTGTCACCAAATACCACGCAAAATGTTTTCCCTTTTTTCCACTTCCTGGCCACAGTCTTCGAGTTACCTGTGTGATAATTGCTGAAGGGTGACGTCATTTGATCTCCCTACCCAAGCACCTTTGCTATTTTTTCCTTCCACTTCACTTGTCAAGTGGCGAAGGAAAGATATAAATAGACGAGTAATAGTATCATCAGGCCCACTCCTGAGTTCTCCTCTTGTGTCTGTTTTGCCTTAATCACTAGTACATGTGCTAATTAGCATCAAAGTCTCTCAAAGTTACAGCTTGTGTTGATACTAATTTGGAAAACAATGATAAGACTTATACACCAAACACTTTTCTCCCGATTCCCTTAGCAACCATCTTCAAATCAGATACAACACTTCCGTCTATGTTGGCAGGAAGGTAACTTTGAGGATGCACTTGAACTCTGCTAGGAGGGGTAGTCGCCGTCCTCACTTCATTCCTGGGGGCTGAGAGCCTCGCTGGTGTAAGGTTTTCAGGGCAGCGCAACCTAGCTTCCCCCTCCCCTCCCTCAACCCTGCTGGCTTCCTGTGTACAGCTGAGAGAGCCTTTTCTGTCCCTCCTCCAGGCTGAGTGGAGGCAGACGGACGGAAGACACAAGCAAAACGAAATCCATGCCCATGTCTATTCTCAGAAGGCACCAACCAGATCAGACTTTTCTAGCTGGTCCTCGAGAAAGCTGAAAAGCTGATCCTTTCCCTCTGACCCTTGAGAAATACCCAGAAGATTTTAAAAAGCTGCATGGGTCTGGATTCTGGAAAAAAAAAAACTGCCATGGATGAGGGGTTGGTCGCAAAACATGAGGGTGACAGATCAAGTTGCAGACATCTTGCTGGAAACTGGATCCAGCCATCCAGGGTGGGTGGGGCTGAGGCAGACATCAGCCCGCTGAGCACCAGCATCCTGGCCAGGCCTGGCTGGTCCCCCCATCACCCCTGGCGGCACTGTGGGCATCATCCTCTTTTCATGCCAGGAGAGGAGGTGGATGGGAGAAACCTGACCCCTTAATGCCAGACACCCGGTGCAGTTGATGCAGGGCTGGATCCTCTCGCCAGACTTGGCCAGCCTCCCTCTCTGTTCGAGACAGCATTAAGAAGATGGATTTCTGTTAGCCAGCCATAATGGGAGGCTGTAATGGCTGCGAGGGAGACACTTGGCTTGTGGACACTTGTACGGGTGCCAGTCGCTTCAGGATGAGCCAGGCAAGGCTTCTTGTTTTTCTGCCTTCTTCCCACCCCTCTCCTCTCTCTTCTCTTCCATTTTCTCTCCCCACTCCACTCCTCATCTCCGTCTAGAAATGCTTCGTGTGGGAAGGACTCGGAGCCCCTCTGGCTTTGGATGCAGGTAGCTTTCCCATGAGATGCTCCCAGGTGTCTCTGCTTCGCACGCACACGGGCGGAGTCTGCAGCACCACGGCAGGGTGGCTGTCTGCACCCCTTCGATGACATTCCAAGAGGGCCCCAAGCTTGCAGGAGCTTTTCCCTGTGGCGTTGGCTCCCAAGAGGGAGCAGAGAGCTTGGGTCCCACAGAGGCTGAAGTACAGCTCCCAGGCGCTTAACTTGACTGTGACTCAGTTTATGCTACTCGTAGACTTTTGGGGTGAGGAGGAGGGAATTCAGCTTCTGGTAGGTGACGACAGTGATCAGGCTGTGTTACCAAGGCACAGGGGTCCACGAGCCTCTCTTGGGAGGGCTCGCTAAACACCAAAGCCTGGGGAGTCATGGCTTCTTCCACCACGTGCCCTGGGCCTGCTGAGAGTGCCTGGAGGGTGGCTTGCCGGTCCCAGCCTCCCCATCAGCTGCCCGGAGCTTGTGGAGGCAGCAAGGTGGGAGGGTGTCCCAGGTGGCCCTCTCTCCCATCCAAGTCTGCAAGGGCTTGCTTCTCTTTGCTGCCACCAGCACTCGAGAGTGGGGCCACGGCCTCAGAGAAGCAGGAGGCCAACCCTCAGAGACGGGCACCCTGGTGGGCTTCCTTCCAGAAGGAGCCGGTCTCTAGGAGCGGACAGACGGCTCATATGACGTGGCTGGGAGAGACCACCAAGCTACTTCCGTAGCCCAGGCAAAATGGCACCCACTGAGGAGAGGTCTATTTTGAGCATCGAGTTCCAGACACTGCTATTACTAGCGGGTGGCCAAAAAGTCAAGTGCACCCTGCCACGTTACCCACATCCCAGGTTACCCCTCAGAGCAAGCCGTGTCCATGAACATCCTATTAAAATCACGAATCGAATGAAAAGGGCTTCGCATAGATGGGTCCTGTCGTGTCTCTAACTTCATGTCCCACATTTTCAGTCACTTGCTTCTTGCTCAGTTTCAGCTCCACTACCAACCCCTTTGACATTTCTGGGGACCGCTTTTGGTTAAATGTTACCTCTTCGGCAATGCCCTCCCCGAAGGCTCAGGGTGAAGGCGTGTCCCTCATCCCAGCAACAGTCATCCTTCCCGTCACCCAGGGTTTTCGTGTCTACGTGGCCCCGCTTGATTGTACTGAGTGCATTTGTTTGCTTGTGTTGGCGCACCTGTCTCTTCCACTAGAGTTCAACATCCATGAGAACAGGAGATTGCCTGCTTCATTCATCACCGTTTCCCCAGTGCCCGGCATGCAAGAGGTACTCAGACACATGCTGGAGGAAAAACGAAATAACGGCAATCACAGCCTCGCTCCCATGATGCAAAGGGCTTCCTGGCGATCAGGCCAGGCCAGGGGGAAGGAGACAGTTTCTGTCGGCATGCTCTGGGGCGTCATTTCTTCATCGATGCCTCCTCCCAATCGTGACCGTTGTCGGCTCCCGTGTCTCCCTCTCTGGGTGGTGCTGGCATCTGCTTTCATGCTTCTTCTATTGTGTTAAGTCACATGGCCAAGAAACAACACAATAAACCATTTGCTCTTCAGTGCCGCGCATGAGCTCAAAGCCTAATCCATAACTCAAGGCAATATAACAGCATACCACGACACCAGTGTAACAGGGAGTAAAATTGCTTTATTCATCCACAAACACCTTCTAGGACAGTCTTGTCAAATGAAAGCCCCTCTGTTCTGCTGAATGCCTTGATGGACTCTTATTCACACGGGATGCCTGGAGCGGAGGGAGTCCTCGAGGGTTGCATGGGTGGGGCAGCTGAGAGGATTTGAAGAACGGGAGTGTGCGATGCTGTCTTTGAGGACATATGTATCTCTGCAAAGCAAACATCTCTCTCCCTGCTGAGTCCTCGGTGAAGCTCACCTCACACACGAGTGCTGTGTGAGACCCTATGTGTGAAGCACTATCTCAATGTGTAATCAATATAAAATTATCAATAATTTTATTGATAATGCATTGAACTCAACACGCAGAAACAGACATCTGGGCATGGAATTGAAAACTCTCAGGCCCTGTTCACATTCCCTCCCTTCTAGCACTTCAGACCTAGTTATTTGACTTCCCCTGGGAGCTGTGGAGCCCAAGGGCTTATCCTGGGACCTTGGCGGGTTGCCCTGCCTGTCTCGGGGCAGGTTAGAAGAGCTGTGGAGTTGATGCTTCCCACCCGGCAACTTTCAGCCAGTGTCTGTGAGACCTGGTGTATAAATACCCCAGCTTCCTCGCCCCTTGGATGGGATAACTCTGAGGGGTGTGTTTTACACTGGCTTCTAGAGTTCCTGCACAGGTTTTATACCCATGGGGGTGACGGTCTTGAAAACACACCCTTCTTGGTTCCTTTGCCTTCCTTGCCTCACCTCCCCATTGCCCCTCCTGTGTTTCTTTTGCCCCATATCTTAGTGAGGTCTTTATAAGCAGAGACTGAGACAAGGGTCTTGTTCAAGCGATTTGGTGGGAAGAGCTCTCAGGGAAGAGGAGACAAGATGGAGCAGGAGAAGGTGCTGAACCAGGATGCAATCTTGGTGGGAAACTGGCTGCAACTCAGTCTCTTGGGGAGTTTCCAGCGCACAAGGTGACCAAAGAGTTGGCCCCCTTTGAGTTGATGGTGCCAGCCTTTTGAACCCCCACTTTGTCTAGATACTTCCTGAGGATTGTCCTGAAGAGAAGGGGTGGTGGCTTATCCTCCAAGCTGAGGCAGTGACCATTTGGCCAAAGGCAGTTTTCTAGAACCGATGCCAGCTGTGAGGTGTTGGTAGCCAGCACTCCCTGCTGGAGGATTGGTGGTCCGGCCAGGGAAGGGAGCCCCTGCACACCACTAAATAACTGTGGCATTCTAATCTCTGTCTCAGGGTCTCCTTCTGAGGTGTGGGTTGACAGGGAGGCTTACCCAGATCTCCAGGAAAAGTGAAACCTTAGATTTCTTGACATTATATTCAAGTTCCTATTTGTCCATCTGGTTCTGGGGGTTATTTTGGACAATTGGAGGGGTTATCCAGACAGTGACCCCCTTCTCCGAAGCAGTCACTTGGTATAGAGTGTCACCTCTTCTTTAAGCCTCTCCTTCCTGCTTGACATTCAGCTGTGGATGTGGGTTTTCTACCTGTCTGTACCTCTCCTCTCCTCTGCTCTGCATCAGGCCTACACATTGAGAACTCAGAGCTGAAATGGCAAAAATGCCACGTCTTACCATCACAGCCAGCTTCTTCCTCAGCAAGTCCTCTCCCCACCCATTCGTCTGTGGGAAGAGAGATCTGTGGTGCTGTAGGACTGGGTCCCTGACTCACCTTCCCTACTTGGTAGTCCACCTCTCTGGGATACCATGTGCCACCACCCACCTCTGTGGGACTTTGACCCTCACTTAAATTTTGCCAACCCTGGTTTCAGAGAGCCCGATTCTGTTTCCGAGAGTCCCAGTCAGTGGGTGGCTCTGGGGAAGTTCTGTTCCATAGAAACATAATGCAAGCCACATGTTTCCAAACAGCCACATTGAAAGACACAGGTGAAATTCATTTTAACAATATAATTCGCCTCGATATATTAACAAAAACACTATCTCAACATGTAATCATTATAAAAATTATCAGTAAGATAATTTGCATTTTTTTTCCATATGAAGTCCTCGAAGTCTGGCATATACTTTATACTGATGACACATTTCAGTTTGGACTAGGTGCATATTACGAGCCCGATAGCCACATGGGCTGATGGCGGCCATCTTGGAGAGTTCAATTCTAGAGTCTCTGTAAGTAAACTTGACTTTGTGGACATGGGCTGACCACAGGGTCTAGGCTGGACTAGCGAGCATGTGAAGCCAGGAGCAGCTGATGTTCGCGGTAGTATTGGGCAATTATGTTGGGGCTGAGGTTCTCGAGGAGGTGAAGGGACATGCAGGGGTGCTGGAGCCTGGGAGGTCAAGTCCAAGGGGGATTTTCCGGACCGAGTTGAATATTGAGGAAGTGAGGCAGTTTCTAATGCTGGGGGCTATCAAGACTGAGTAGAGACGACTCCTATCTGAGGCCTGAAGAACTTTTAGGCCAGTGTTGTTAATGCCGTTGAAACCATCCAAGATGCCGGCAGGAATTGGGAAAGACGGATCGGCTGTGAGACCATCACCGGTGCTGTTTGGGGTCCAGGATGACCTTGTGGAGATGTGGTGAGGTGGGAGTCACACTGCCAATCTGCGGCTCATCTATTAAAAACGTAGGAAAGCCAACCATGCTTCATCCTAATTTTTTCCAAAGGAAGATTTCAAAAGGCAAGAAGCGACAAACACAAGTGTAACCAGCGTGCTTTCTACTGCATTACTGAGTCCTCAGTGAAGGTGTTAAAACAGGCACACGTTTTGCATTGACCTTTTTGAAAAGCACTTGTGGATTTTTTCGAGTAATAAGTCCCTTTGGTTCTCACTTCCCAATTAGTTGTGTGATCACCTAACAGTATTTTGATCTGGACTGTATTTCTGGTTTGAATCATTAGCATTTCATACCTTAGACTCTTTGTGAAAAGCAGGACAAATTGTCTTTCTTTCTTACCCGTGGCTAGCCACACACAGCACTCTGCACAGAAAATGGTCAAGTTTTTGACTCTCAAATGCCCTTTGATCAGAATGCATATACTCACTTCACCTCGTTTTTCAGATGGGTAAACTAAGACCTCCAGCAGTCATTGGACTTGTCTAATGGACTCGCTTAAAAAAAAATTTAAAACCCAGTAGTTTACTTAATAGAAATACATGCAAATTGTGAGTATGGTGGTTTCTAAGTCCCTTTTTGTAAGACACACTTTGAAATGATCAAATTTTGTGAAGTAAGGACTTTGTTTTTAATTTACCACTCTTTCTCAGATTCCAACACACTGTATTCACTCAGTAATATTTTTTAATAACGGATGGGCTGCAATATATCTTAGTTTTATGTAGATGTCACATTTTGTTTCAAAAATATTTCCTTACACACATTTGTGTGTGTGTGTATATATATACATTTAAACAGAAATTCTTTTTTTGGAGATAGTTGAGAATAAAACGCATGCGTGCACACACACACACACACACACACACACACACACACACACACACAAAACCCCTATAGTAAATATAATACTGTCTTCTCTCGTGTGTTTGGCAAGCTGCCTTTTACAGAGCACTGTGTTGAGGATCTCTTCTTGGTGCGCTCAAGTCATCCACATCTCTGTTTTACTATGTCACGACATTCGATAATGTGGTCGGGTCATAGCTCAGTTAATCGTGACCTCAACTGGTGGCGTCTAGGTTATTCTCGTTTTTTGCTGCTTTAAGACTGAACTTTGCACATTGTGACCCTAGAAGCCACCATGGTTGTCTCTCTAGGTTGGTGATGACCCCTAGAATTGCAGTTCATAGAAACGTTCAATTTAAGTTTTTGTAAGACACGCCGCAATGCCCTAGAAAGCACAAGTCACACGTTTGCTGTCCATAGCCTTGCCCGTGCCGAGTGTTAATGAACACTGAATTTTACCAGTCTGTTGGGTGAAAAATTATCTACTTCCTTTTCGGAAGGTAATTTTGCTACGGGAAGATTAAACAAAATAATGAATATAATGACTGTAATTTACATGTATACATAACACACAATTTGAATATTTATAATAAGTTTAATAACTGATATTAATAATAAGTTCCTACCATGCAGCCGAATATTGCCTCAGAAGCGTCTTACGCGACTCTTTCCAGTTGTGCAGCAATAATTCATTCATTTTTGCTTCTGTATATGAATATCCTACGATGGTCATGTGGGTTGTCGCCTGCTTTTCTCCTGTTAGGAACTGAATTGTTTGCCCACGAACTCTCTTGTGTCTGTCTTCCTGCACACACGTGTGAGAGCATCACTAGGGTCTTCCTGGCCATGAAGTTGCCACCTCCTAGGGTGCAGTTGAAACTGCTAGTTGTCCTCCGTAACCCATTTTCCCATCTTTACACACAGGCGCCGGACTATACCCCAACCCCCAACCTTCCTGTTAGTTAGATGTGGCTGTTGACTGAGTTCTCAGCAGTGAGATCCAAGCAGCTTTGCCTCCTGCTACGTTGGGTTCAGAGCTTTCAGGCAGGGGCTGTACTTCCTCCAAACCCTCTCTTTTTCCACTAGACAAAACCCAGATGTGGTGGTGACCCAACTTCAAACTGGTGGGAACTTACTGGAAAGAACCAAGTGCCTGAGGGACACTGAGGATCAAGGCTGTCCTGCGGATCCGTCTGTAACCGATATGTGGGAGAAACAAATTTCTTTAGCTTGAAGCCGTTTCACTGTTCATATCTTTACTATGGCAGCCTGGACTTACTCTAATTAATACATCAGGAAGCACAGGTTAAGTTTCACTAAGGGATGCCACGCTCCTACCTGAAATGTTTCAACCAATTTACACCTCCGCCAGCATCTTACGAAGACACCAGTTGCTCCATATTCTGCCAGCCCTAGCTACGGTCTGGCCTCCTTACTTTTACCTGTCTGTGGGTGAGAAGTATTATCTCAGTGTTGCTTTCGTTTGCAAATGAGGTCATGCATCTTTTCAGATTTTGTTAGGTCATTCTGTGGGCTATCTTCCTGCTCTCTAGATGGTTTCTTTGACTTTGCAGAAGTGTGTCAGTTTGATGAGGTCCCACTTGTCTATCTTATCTCTTATGGTATTGGCACTCAGGATTTTGATCAGGAATTGGCTGCCAGTTCCAATTTCCACAAGGGTGTCTCCTGCATTTTATAAGATTCTTATAGTTTGAGGTTTTATGTTTAGGTCTTTGATTCATTTAGAGTTAATTTTTAAGTGTGATGATAGGTAGGTGTCCTGTTTCAATCTTCTGCATGTGATCAACCAGTTTTCCCTGCACCATTTAATGAATAGATTCTCCTCTCCCCAGTGGTTGATGGTGGAGGCTGTGTCAAAGATGAGTTGATTGAGAAATTGAGGATTTGCTTCCGAAATCTCTATCCTGTTCTATTGGTCCGTATGCCTGTTCTTGTACCAATACCAGGCTGTTTGGATTACTGTAGCTTTATAATAAAATTTAAAGTCTGGGAGTGTGATACCTCCTGCTTGATACAGATACTTTTAAAATTAGGTAAGTTGCAGGTATTTTCTCTCAGTATGTGGCTTAACTACGTTCATGGCATTTTTTTTGTACTAAAATTTTTCATTTTATGTCGTCAAGTATATCTGTATTTTCTTTGTAGTTTGTGCTATTTGTGTCCTGCTTATGACATCCTTCTCCACATATCCCTTTTCCTTATGGTATTCTATATTTTCTTCAGAAATATCTTGGATTTTTAGCTCTAAAATCTCTATATATATTCAAATTTTAGAGTTGTAGGTACAAGTGAGGATTTTCTACATGAGTAAGTTGTGCACAGGTGAAGTTTGGGCTTCTGGTTGGCCCTCTCGCCCTCTGATACTGGACCAGGTACCCCATGTGTTGCCACATGCCCCCCTCCTTCCTCTTTCCTCCCACCCCTAGCAGTGTCTGGAATCCACCAAACCCACCCTTGTGCCTGTGTGGTCAGTGATCTGGGACCACTTATGAGTGAGAACGTGCAATATTCAGTTCTCTGTTTCTGTGATAGATCACTGAGTATGATAGACTTTAAATCCATCCAAGTTGCTGCAAAGTCCACAGTCTTGTCCTTCTTTATGGCTGCATAATACTCCATCATGTTTATGTATCACACTTTCTTTATCCAGTCACCTTCAATAGGCACCTGGGTTGGTTTCATGTGACTAGTACCGCAAGAAACATGCATATGTAGGTTTTTTTGGTATGCATGTATTTTGGCAGAACGGTTTACGTTCTTCCAGGTATCTTCCCAGAAGATGGATTGCTGCATCATATGGAAGTTCAATTTTTAGTCATTTGAGAAATCACCATATTGCTTTCCACAAAGGCTGAAGTAGCTCAAATTCCCACCAACAGTGTAGAAGCATTCCCTTCACTCCAGAGCTGTACCAGCACCTGTTGTTTTTGACCTATTAATGATAACCATCCTCACCAGTGTTAGGAAATATTTCATTTTAGTTTTGATTTGGATTTCTCTGAGGACTAATGATGCTGAGCATTTTTTCACGTGCTGGTTAGCTGCTGGTATGTCTTCTTTTAAGAAGTGACTGCTCCTGTTCTTTGCCCACTTTTTAATAAGGCTGCTTGCTTTTTTTTTTCCTTTCAGTTCATTTGAGTTCCTTGTAGATCCTACATGAGAGGCTTTTATCGGATGCATAGCTTGCAAATGTTTTTTTCTATTCTGTGGGCTGTCTTCTTACTCTCTTGATGGCTTCTTTTGCTGTGCAAAACTTTTTAGTTTGATAAGTTCTGTCTGTCAAACTTAGCTTTTGTTGCAATTGCTTTTGAGGACTTGGCCAGGAATTCATTGCCTACTCCAGCGTCCCGGAGTGTGTTCTCCAAGTTTTCTTCCAAGATTCTTATAGCTTGAGGTTTTACGTTTACATCCTTAATCCATTTGCAGTAAATTTTTGTATATGGTGATAGGTAGGGGTCTCGTTTAATTCTTCTGCATGTGGCTAGCCAGTTTTCCCAGCACCGTTTGCTAAATATGGGTTCCTTTCCCCAGTGTTTGTTATTGATGGCTTTGTCGAAGATAAATTGGTTGAGGGACTATTTTTTTTCCTGGATTCTCTGTCTTGTTCCACTGGTCTATGTGTCTATTCCCATACCAATACCATCCTGCCTAGGTTACTGTCGACTTGAAATAAAGTTTAAAGTATGGAAGTGTGATGCCTCCAGTTTTGTTCCCTTTGCTGAGGATTGCTTTAGCTATTTGGGCTCTTTTTTGCTTCTATATGAATTTCTGCATTGTCTTTTCTAGGTCTGTGAAAAATGATACTGGATTTGCCAGGGATTGCATTTAATCTATAGATTGTCTGGGGTAAGATGGACATCCTGACAATATTGAGTCTTACAATCTATGAGCATGGGATGTTTTTCCACGTGTTTGTATAATCCTTGATTTCTTTGAGTAGTGTTTTGTGCTTCTCATTGTAAAGGTCTTTTACGTCTTTGGTCAAGTGGATGCCACATCTACAGAACACTTCACCCCAAAGCCACAGAGTCTTCAGCACATGGAACATCCTCCAAGACTGATCAAGTTCTTGGGCATTAATCAAGCATGAACAAATTTCAAAAGATTGAAATAATACCAAGCATCTTCTCAGACCACAGTGGGATAAAAATAAATATCACCAACAGGAATCCTCCAAGCACACACATACATGAAAATTAAACAACATACTTCTGAATGACTTTTAGGTCAACACAGAAACCAAGACAGAAATAAAGATTTCTGGAAACAAGTGAAAAAAAAGACCAGACATATTAAACTCTCTATGATATCATAAAATCAGTGCTGAGAGGGAAGTTTATTTCATTACAAGCAAGAAAATAGAGGGATCTCAAGTAAATAGCTTAATGTCATCCCTAAGAGAGTTGGAAAGGCAAGAACAATTAAATCCTAAATTCAGTAGAAAAATTCGAATTACTAACATAAAGTCACCATTGCAGGAAATAGAAGCCAAAAATATCATAGAACATATCAGCAAGACAATAATCGCTTTTTGAAAGGCTAAATACAATTGACAGAGTCCTGGTCAGATTGACTAAGAAAAGAGAGAGAGAGAGAGAGAGAATATGAATCTGAATAAACACAATTAGAAACAAAAAAGACAATGTCACAACTGATCCTGAATAAATTAAAAAAATTATCAGAGATTAGTATGGACATCTGCATGCAGATTAACTAGAAAATCTAGTGGAAATGGAAGAATTTCACATAACCCTCCAAGGTTGAAAGAGGAAGAAATTGATACCCTAAACTGACCAATAAAAATCTAAGAAATTGACTCAGGTGTAAGAAATCTTCCTGTCAAAAAAAACCTTGGATCAGATGGTTTCTCAGCTGAATTCTACAAGATATGCAAATAAATGCTATGGAAAGCATTCCAGGCAATTGAAAGAAAGGAATTCTCCCTAGCTCATTCTATGAAGCTAATATCATCCTGATACCCCAAATGGGCTAAGACTCAGGGAAAGAGAATTGCAGACCAATTTCCCTGATGAACATAGATGCAAAAATTCTCAACAAGATCCTAGTAAACTGTATCCAACAACACACTTCAAGGATCATTCATCATGACTAGGCAAGTTTCACTCCCAAGATGCAGGGCGGGTTCAACATTTGTAAGTCTATTAATGTAACTCATCACACCAACAGGAGTAAAACCAAAAACCACATGATTATCTCGTCAGATGCCAAAAAGCATTTGATGAAATCCAACATCCCTTCTTAATAAAACCCTCAAACACCTAGGCATAGGAGGCACATTCCTCGAAACAAGAAGAGCCATATATGACAAACCTGCAGCCAACATCATGGTTAATGGGTAGGAGCTGGATGCATTCCTGCTGAGAATTGGAACAAAAACAAGGATGCCCACTCTCACCCCTCCCATTCAACATAATATTTGAAGTCCTAACCAGAGCAATCAGCCGAGAGGAGGAAATCAGGGGTATCCAAACAGGAAAAGAGGAAGCTGAACTCTCTCTCTTTGCGGACAATATGATTCTATACCTAGAAACCCTAAGAGAATTTGTTAAAAACCTTTTTGCACTGATAAACAACTTTGGTAAAGTATCGAGACACACAACACATAAAGGCAGTCGCATTCTATACCCCAACACCAAGCAGGATGAGAACCAAATAAAAAACACAATTCCATTCACAGTAGTCACACAAATCTAATATTTGTTTTTAATCCCTCTGGAATTGATGTGTGTATGAGAAAGGAATCTCATTTTTTCAAATTGTCTCAACAACATTTATGGAATGGTTTTTCCTTTCTCCTCACTTTGTAATGCTTCCCAGGACTTGGGCATTCCACATACACATTAGTCCTAAATCCCTACATCAGTGCCATATTGTATTAATTATGGCAGTTTTGCAATAAGTTTTGATAGCTGGTGAGGCAAGGCCCTCCATTCTGTTTGTCTTTAAAATTATCTTTGTGATTCTTGCCCGTTGACTTTGAATGTTAGGGTCAAATTCTTAAAAAATCTTGTGGGTTTCTTTGTATTTGTATTGAATTTGTAGTTAGAACTGGAGAGAATGGCCATGAGATTTCTCATCCATAAGCATAGTATATCTCCCCTGTTATTTGAGTGTTCTTTAATGAAGTTTTACAATTTTTCCATACAGACCTTTCCAAGCTTTCTTTAGGTTTGTTCCAATGTATGTTTTATTGCCACTGAAAATGCACTGTTGCTAAAAAGTACTTATTCACTGTTGATGTTTCAGAAAGCAACAGATTTTCATTCATTGACTGTAATCTGCGAACTAGCTCATCGCTTGTGTTTGGTCTAATGGCTGATCTGTAATCTCTTGGGTTTCCTACCGAGGCAGTCTCACTGTCTGTGACTTCATGGGGTTCTTTCTTCCTGTCCTTTCCATCTATCGTTTACTTCTTTTTTATATCTTACAGTACTAGCTGGGACCTGCAATAAAGTGATGAACAGACACAAGGAGAGTAGGCATCCTTTCTTCTTCCCAACTTTAAAGAGAATGCTTCTGATATTTCACCACGAAATGTAATATTTTCTCTGGGGTTTTTGTAGATACTGTGTCTCAAGATAAGAAATTTCTTTCCTATTCCTCTTTTATCAAATATGTTTGCATTGTGAAAAGTTCTAAATTTTTATCAAATGTTTTGTTTGTGTCTATTGAGATGATGATCTGTTTTGTCCTTTAATCATTTAATGAGATAAATAGATTTCTCTAAAATTAGACCATTTTTTTCAATCCTGAGACAAGTCCAACAAGGTTATATCAGCTTCCTAACATGGTTTGGGAAATATACTCTTGAGTATTGGGAGTAGAAGTCATTGGAAAAATCGTTTAGACTTAATATTACTTGTTTTTTTTTTTTTGGTGGGTTGATTTTAAATTACTGATTCAACTTTTTTCATGGTAATTGATCTCAAATATTCTATTTTTTCGTGCATCAGGTTGGATATGCTGGATTTTCTTTTCAAGAAAAATCTATATTTCATGTGGTTCGTAGTATTTTCTCTAATATTTTAAAGTTTTATCCTGTATTTATTCCTGCCTTTCTATCCCTAATACTGTTTATTTTTGTTTTGTCCCATTTTACACCTCACCTCTAACTAACCCAATCTTGTGAGAAACTTTCTATATTTTATTAATTTCTTTTTTTAAGAGTGAATTTTTGGGGTGTGGGGTCTTGTTGATAATTTATTTTCCATTCGTGTAATTTTATATATTTATCTTGTCAACTTTCTTCTATTCTAATATTCCAACGCAAGGTATAAATTTTCCTGTAAATACCACTTTAGCTGCCTGCCAACGTTTTGAGAGGTAGTGTTATAATTATCACCCAATTTTTAATATCTTTTAGTTCTCATTATGACTCCTTATTTAAAGTTTATTTAAAGTGTGTTTCAAAGTTTCTTTTGTTACTGATTTCTAATTGAATAGCTTTGTGGTCAGAAAATGTGATCTATATGACAAATTATTGGGTCTTTGTTGAGCCTTGCTTTGTGGTTTGGTAAGTAATCAGTTTTTGCAATTGTTGTATGTATACATGAGAATACTGTGTAATTGCTGGTGATTTGATAGGGCTTTACACAGTTACTAGATTAAGTTGGGTAATTATGTTGTTTCGTTCTTCCATTTGTTTATCAATTTTTATCCGCCTAATCTATAAATAACAAAATGAAGTATGTTAACACTGCTTTCTCTAATGATTGATTTGTGCATTTCTCTTTGAAATTATGTCTTTTTTTCTTCATATAATTTAAGCTATGTCTTAGGTACATAGAAATCCAGAATTCATTGAATTCCTAAATGAATTATTTGTTTTATTGTTATATAATGATCCTCTAATAAGCTTTATCTTATTTTTAATATTAATCTAGGTATGGCAGCTTTTAAGGAATAATATTTTCCTAGTGTACTTTTTCTTATTCATTTACTTTGAACATATGTGAGTCACTATGTTTTAGGTTGTATTTCCTTATTTCATTTATATTTATCTGATTGCTAGTATATTTGGATTTATTTCCACTATCTTATTTTGTGCTTTATATTCACTATGCTTTTCTTTTTTTTCTCCCTTCCTACTTTCTTTGTACTAACTTTAATTATTTCTCTCTTTTTTTTTTCCACTACTTATTTAGAAGTGATCACCCTTAACATTTTAAAGCATGGCTGATTTGACAACATCTAAAATTATTGTGTTTGCTTTCAGGATGATACCAAGGTGTCAGAAAATGATTAGCTTTAAACTCCCATCTAAAACGTAGTTACGGTAAGTCACCAACAGACGAAACTTCAAGTTGCGAACTTTCAAAGACGCCAACAGGCGTTCGCATGTCCAGTCACGTAAGTTAGTTCATGTGTTTAGCATACACTGTCAGTTGTGTGCATCCTCTACAAGTGTTTGTTCTTTTGTGTATGCTTGCATACCAGCTGTTGTGCTGTACTGTACTAGCTGTACTTCTCAAGGTACTATACAGCAAGATTAAAAATGTTTTCTTTATTTTTTGTGTTTGCTTGTTTTTAATGCATTATTTGTGTGAAAAGTATCCTAAACCCATTACAGTACAGTGCTATAGAGCCCACTGGGTGAGTTGGGTACCTAGACAAACTTTTTGTACTGATGAACAAAATAGACTGACGAACATGCTCTAGGAATGGAATGTGTTCACATGTCGGGTACTTAAGGTAGTCAATATTATGCAGTGTTATTTTGCTTTTATAAACCCCAACCACCTACCCGCATGTGTTCCAGCTCTTTTACTAATACTTGCCTCTTTTCTCTTACTTTGCTTTTCTGAGTTTATTTCCCTTATTCCTGAAATAGTGCTTTCAGTATATCTCTTGGAGATAGTGTCTTGGTGAAATTCCCTCGGTATTCCTTTAAATATCTTCTTTTCCCCTCAATCTTGAATAAAAATTTAGTCAGTTGTAGGAATTTAGGCATATATAAATTTGTAATGTAAAATGATATATAATTTAATTTTCTTTCTGCACTTACGTTTTACTGCTAGGAAGTCTGATGGTCATTTCCTCTGAGTAACTTGCTATTACTCTCTGATAGCTTTTAAGGTTTTTTGCTCTGTCTTTGGTGTCCTAAAGTTTTCCTTCTATTTTTCTAGCTAGGAATATTTTTTGTTTCATCTACACAGGACTTCCTGAATCTGTGCTTCCGGAATTTGGATAATTCATTTCTTTATCAGTTTTAGAAATGTATCTGCCATTGTTTATTTGAATATTTCTTTCCCCCCATTCCTTCTATTGTTTTAATATTATGGAAAACTTCTCTTTTCATCACTCATATTTCTCAACCTCTTTTAATGTTTTACATCACTTTGCTTTTCTGTGTTGCATTGTAATTAATTTTTTCAAATTTAATTTGAAGTTTAGTAAACCTCTCTTCAAGTATGTTTAGTCTCTTAAGCCTACCCATTTAATTTTGATGTCTATTTAAAATTTGTCCTATTCTATGTGGTTCTCTTTCAAATCTATAGATTCTTTTTTTAGTGTCTGTCTTCCTTTATTTTTTAAATATTGATATTTGAAAACCTTTCTTCTGTAGTTCTATAACATAGGCATAGCCCTGTTTGCTTTGACTGCTGAATTTTGCTCATGGTAGATTTATTCATGTGTTCTGTGATTTTGGATTGTGAGTTAATGTTTGGTAGGGCTTTATTTGTGGGAATTGTATGGAGTGTGCGTGCTTCTCGTGTTTTCTTCCACCTAATGTTCCAAGGGTATTATCTACTTATAAATAAAATTTACAGTTGAGTTCTTGGCTTGGGAAGTCTGACATCATTCAAGTAATATCAACTTGAACTCCAAATCCGTGAATAGAGGCCTGTGATAAGGATTCTGAGAGGAAATTATTTTCTCTTACATCCTGAGCTCAGGTCAAGAAAGGCAAGCATCCTTGTTTTTCTCTGTGCCAGTGAGTAAACGTTTCACTTAGATCACTCTAAACTCTCTCTTTCAATGAAGGAGTTAGAATTTAAAGTCTCCAGTTGATACAGTTGTCTTAGTTACAGCTTTCTGCCTTGTATATGTTCCAAGTCTTGTTTCCAATCCATGTACATATTAATATCCAAACCACTATTATATTTCCTAGAACAGGGATTAATCCCTACCCACACTGCAGTATAAGCTCCCAGATTTATCATTCTGACTTTTTGTACTTCTTTGTGTCTGTGCTCTTGGGGATACATCTATGGACTCGGCAAAACAGTCATAAGAAGATATTTTATACCTTATTGAGTTTTTCCACATTTTAGCAAGAGTTTTGTGGATTATTTAGTCTATAATAGTAACACATGGACCTCCCATATGATCCCGCAATCCCCCTACTGGGAATATACCCTGGAGAACTCAAATCACTCTATAAAAAAGATACCTGCACATGTATGTTTATCGCAGCATTGTTCACAATAGCAAGAACCTGGAACCAACCATGCTGCCCATCAAAAGAGGACTGGATTAAAAAAATGTGGTACATATACACGATGGACTACTACGCAGTCATAAAACAGAACAAAATCATGAATTTCGCAGCAACCTGGATGGAACTAGAGTTTATAATACTGAGCGATCTCTCACAGAAACAAAGATCTGAGTATCACATGTTCTCACTCATAAGTGCACCTTGAGCATCTATCATAATACTATAAGAAAAAGATTGACAGTGGTGGGAAACTATGGGGGGGCAGGGAGGGGAAGGGAGGTGGGATTAATGGTAGTCAATATCTGCCTGGGGACAGGGATTACCCCTTATCAACAAGGGTGCCTGAACAATGCATATTTGTATACCTAACCCTTAACTGTACCCCACAATTTTAAAATAAAAAATATGTTTAAAAAAAATCTTGAAGGACAAAAAAATAATAGTAACACAAATCAAAGTTATTATTTTGCTATTTATTTCCCCCTTTGAAGTATGATATGTAATAACATTTGTTTAGCCAAAAAGTTCTTATCTTTTAGTCAAAATTACATTCATTATATTTATTACTTATATTCATTATATTTATATATTTATATTCATTATATTTATATTTATATTCATTATATTTATATTCATTATTTATATATTTATATTCATTATATTTATTACATTATATTTATTCATTATATTTATTACTGGAAGTGATTTCTTATACATTTTTATTGCTTAAATAATGACTTCCCTTCTGCTTACTTGAGTTTTTTTCCAATTCTTCTTGAAAAAAAGATAATCAGAGTTACATTTTGTTTTTATCTTCTCCAGTATTTTCAAAGGTGTTATATGTATACTTCTTTAAAGTATATTTGCAGAAACCTTTATATTTTTAAAACCATCATAAGCCAAATTTGAATATTTTAAATGAATTTAAGTATATGTAAAATTCAAGTGTGGAAAAAAATAGCTTTTGAAGTCCTCCTAAGTAAGCAAAGAATTTCCAATAACTTTGTTCTTTCTCTTCCTCCCCTCATATTCCTCTTCTCTTTGATTAATGTAATTTGACCTATTAGATTTAGGTTTTAGTGATTAGAATTTTAACAATGTGTATATTCTTTATTAAGGTTAATTTTACATTTTATTTGAATTTAAAAAGATACAAAGTCAACATATAAAAATCAGTTGCATAACTTTACACCAATAACAATCTATCTGGAAAAGAAATCAAGAAAACAATCCCATTGACAATAACATCAAAAAGAATAAAATTCTTAGGAATAAATTTAACCAAAGAGTTGAAAGAGCTGTAAACTATAAAATATTACTGAGAGAAGCTGAAAAAGACAAATAAATGCTAAGATAGCTCTTGTTCAAGGATTGAAACAATTAATATTGTCAAAATGTCCATGCCATTCAAAGTAATAAACAGATTTAACACAATTCTTATTAAAATTCCAATGGCATTCATCACAGAAATAAAAAAAATCTAAAATTCATATGGAAGCACAAAAGACCCCCCAAATCCAAAACAATCTTAAGAACAGAAAACAAAGTTGAAGGGAACACTTCCTGACTTCAAATTATATCACAAAGCTATGACAATTAAAACAGTATGGTACTGGCTTCAAAACAGACATGTAGATCAATGCAACAGAATAGAGAGCCTAAAAATAAACCCACACATATATAGTCAGCTAATTATCGACAAGGGCACCAATGAGACACAATAGAAAAAGGAAGATATCTTCAAAAATGATATTAGGAAAACTGGATAGCAATATGCAAACAAATGAATTTGGACCCTTATTTTACCCCATACACAAAAATCAACTCAAAATGAATTAAATATTTACATTTAAGAACTGTAAAACTCCTAGGGGGAAAAAAACATAGGGGAAAGAGCCCCTTAACATTGACCTTGGCAGTGATTTTTTGGACATCACACCAAAAGCTCAGACAACAAAAGTAAAAAGAAACAAGTGAGATGATATTAGATTACAGACTTTTTGCACAGCAGAGGAAGCAATCAACAAAATAAAAAAAAACAGCCTACAGATTGGGAGAAAAAATACTCACAAACTGTGTATCGGATAAGGGGTTGATATCCCAAATATATAAGGAACTCGCACAACTCAACGGTTAAATAAATAAGTAAATAAATAAAACAAATAACTGAACTAAAAATGGGCAAAGGACCTGAACAGACATTTCTCCAAAGAAGACATAAAAATGGCCAGTAGAAACATGGAAGGTGCACAACTAAGCATTAGAAAAATACAAATCAAATCCATAAAGAGAGATCACCCCATACCTGATAGAATGACCATCATTTAAACAAGCAAACAAATGGAAAAAACACAACAAAACAAACAACAAAACCAAAAAAACCCCACAACATAACCAGTGTTGGTGATGGTGTGGAAAAACTGGAACCCTGGTATACTGTTGGTGGGAATATAAATTAGTACAGCCATTATGAAAACAGTTTGAAGGTTCCACAAAGAACTAAAAATAAAACTACTCTGTGAACCAGCTCCGGAATTACACACAGAGGAAGTAAAATCACAGCCTTGTAGAGTTATCTGCACTCCCATATCCATCAAACATCAGAAGAGACCAGATATGGAATCAACCTGTGTATCCGTCCATGGATGAACGGATTAAGGGATTGTGACACACACACACACACACACACACACACACACACACACCTACACACACACACAGTGGAATATCATCCTGCCTTAAAAAAGAAGATCTTGCAGTATGTGACAATGTGGATGGATCCGGAAGACACTATGTTAAGTGAAAAAAGCCAGACACAGAAAGAAACATACCACACGATCTCACGTACGTATGGAATATATTTTTTAAAAGCCAAATGTATAGAAACAGAGAACAGATCAATACTTACTGGGTAACGTGGGGAGAAAATGGAAGAAACAGGTCAAAGGGTACAAAGTTGCAGTTGTGTGGGATGAGTTAAAAACTAAAAATCTTGGCCAGGCACAGTGGCTCCAGCCTATCATCCCAGCATTTTGGGAGGCTTAGATGAGAGGACGGCCTAAGCCTATGGTTCAAGAACAGCCTGGGCAACTTGGCAAGACCTCATCTCTACAATAAAAATAAAGAAATTAGCCAGACATGGTAATGCACACCTGTAGTTCCAGCTACTTGGAAGACTGAGGCGGAAGGATCGCCGGAGCCCAGCAGTTCGATGCTGGGGTGGCCGTGAACATGCACTGCACTCCAGTCTGGGTGACAGAGTAAAACTCCAACTCAAAAAACCAAAAACCAAAAAAACTTAAAAAGCAGATTGCAAATATTTAGACTTCTATTTTAATTAATTTTATTGCTGGACACCGAACTTCCTCTCCTTATCAACTGAAATCTACTTTAATTTTTTCCTAAACTCTCACACATTTTTCTGAGACCTGAAAATGCAGCTGAAAGTGTTTGTTGCTTTCAACTTGCTGGACATATCTATTTTTGGGGTCACAAATCTTCCCTCTTAAAACTCTATCGCTAAAAAACCCAAACTAATTCAAAACAAAACACTCTGTCGTTTTTTGCTCCATTTTCTTCCAGAATTTAGTGCTCTGAATCAGATGATTTTTATTCCACTGCAGGCATCCTGTTTTTCTGTGTGTTCATATATGTGTCTATTTGTGTGTGTCCTTGGAGAGATGTGTGATTTCTTTAAGATATCTGTATAGTTCCAAACATTGCCTGGTAGAACTAGGATATCTTTATTCTGCTAAGGGAAGTTTCACTCCTTCATAGCTTTGTCATTCCTTATGTGGCGTTTATACTGGTGGTCCCTTTTCTAGGAGCTCTAAATGCTTCAAGAGCTTTTTGGGGGGACCCTCGAGGGCCCCCAAACCTTGCAAGCAACTAGCATCTTTTGTAGATGTTGGTCCTCATTTCTGTCTTCTGTGTGCTTTGTATATTCGCTCATTATCTTTTCTCTTCTGTCCATGCCAGAGAGTTCTTGGAAAGCGTCTCCAGTGTATCTTCCACGCCATCCACTCAATGCCGCAGCACATCTGCTGTTTCCTGACACAGCAATGTGAAGTTTACTTCCGACACCACGTTTTTGCTTTCTTAAAACCCTTCTCTGTCTCTCTCTCCACCCTTCTTCCATTCTGTTGTCTTTTCCGTTTAACCTGTGTTCTCCCAAGTTTGCTCCATTATCATGGATGGATGTCTTCACGCATGTCAAGAAGTTGCCTGAAAAACATCTCTAGGTTCCATTCTGCATCCTTTGCAAAGGGATGCTTTTCACCTGGGTCCGAAAGCGCTGCCCCGTTCCTTGCTCTGACAGGTCTCCAGGGTGTCCTGACCTCTCCTACGCCTTCCTGAGAAGAGAGTCTCATCAACTTCCAGTGCATTTTGGAAGGCAGGATGAATGGACTGACCTTCCATCTGTCTAAGTGCTGGATGGCTGAATCACCTTTTCAAGCCCACAGCAATGCTGAGTTGCCATTTGCCACAGGCTTCAACTAGCGTGTGTCTGCTCTGGTGAGGGAGCATCTTCCTCTGATCACCACCCCAGGTCTCTGGTGCTCTGCTCTGATGAGAGGAGAAGCTGCCATCAGCAGGCTGCATTGTCTTCACAGTAATTATCATGGCTGTCCCGGCCTCTCAACGGTTTTCTACCTGCAGAAGGCACTGTGTCTTCAACAGCCCAGCCATCTATCTGGTTGTATCTCTGACTTTTAAGCTCTTGCGGGTATAAGAAGACAATGGAAGGAGGATGACCAGGGAGACTGTTGCTTGTTTGGTCTGAAGTTGAAGCAGCAATAGTGATGATGGATATTCACTGCATTCTCTGCTTAGTAGAGATTCTCCGTGTCTGAGTCAGGTATTGACAGAGAGGGAATTACAACATGCCTTCCTAGCTATTTCTTTAAAGTCATTTCTCTTTAAAGACGAGAACTTGGCATATGTCATACATGTGCTTGATAGATTTTTCTCAACCCAGCTTCATCTGCCTTATAAGTATTGTCAGTTTCTTCCACATCCTGGCAATTAGGTTGTCTGTCAGTGTTTGCTCATCTTGCTAAGCGAGTCTTCGTATTTGTCTGGATTTGCTGGGGTATTTTCTTGAGAAACAAGGAGAGGCGAAGCCTCTAGCTAGAGGCTTTGGGATGGAAAGTCCCACCATGCATCTCATCTTTTTGCCTGTCTCCTTAGGGAGGCCATGAGATCCTTAAAGGGAGAGGCTGGGTCCCAGGCATCATGGGGTCCCCAGCACTTTGCAGGCAGCTGGCACAGAATTGCTGCTGAACAAAGAAAGAACAAAAGAGGGAGAGGACACTTTTTGTTGTTTATCTATTACCCTTGTTAAAGTGTTTTAAATGAATCTTGAAGGATCCACCTGCTTCTCAAAAAAAAACTGGCGAAAATGTTTCTTACAGTTTAGGCATCTAATGGAAGGTAGCCCGGGTCATGGAGTGTGTCATTCAGCCTTTTAGTTATGCAGCAAAATAATATTTAAAAGGAAAAGTTGGGGTGGGGGCAACGCTGTCTTCTCATGTACGAGACATGTAGTCATCCTCAGGAGGGTTCTTATTTGTCTGTTCCCACCAATAGAAAATAGAGTGAAGAAAACAGATTTAAAATACAACAAAGGGATATAGGTTTGAGGTGAGCGGGAACCTTCCAACAGGGTGGCTTTATCATGGGTAGAACGATGACGGAAGTCACACAGTTGCATTCACTAGGAATACCTTCCCACCATTCAGACACAAAATTGCTTGGAGGTAGGGAAGGAACTGGTTGGCTGCCCCGGAACCTTCTAGTCAGATGGGCTTCTGAGTCTTGGAGAAAGGGTTCAGTCACCCTTGAGTGCCCTAGAGCCCTCAGCTGAGAGCCGTAGCAGCGAGCATCTGTCACTTTGAAGGAGTGATTTAGTGATATCAAATAGCTGAGTGATTAGTCAAAAAAACAAGCAAGCATTTGACACCAGAGAGAAAAAAAGCAGCCAAGGAGGTGCTGTGGGGGAAAAACAGGCACCCAGGCTTGGAGTCCCAACCCAGTGGTGCCTTGAGGGATATTTACAAATCATAACCCGTGGCAAGCGGAAGATCAATCTGCTGCACGGCTAAATTAATATTTAACTTGCTCGAGAAAAGTCAATCCCTGGAGTTATTGCGGAAATTAACAAGCAGTCCCCACCTGGCGTTGCTCTTACCCGGGCCATCAGCATGTTCTGGAAGTCAGCAGTGCCATGTCCTCGAATCTTGAGCTGCCCCGCCCAAGCCTACCCTCTCCTGGAATCCCTCTCCCCGTTCCCCTCCCTCCTTCTCTCCCTGCTGCAGACCCCTGCCTCCAAACGAAACCCGAGTAGATGCCCAAAGAAAACGAAAAGGCTGCTGGGACAGACGTGAGGCCTGGCGCCGCCTCCCTTGACCACTTTTGTGCTCCTTGGGCTGTGCGTCCCTAGAGAGAGCCTCAGGGCAGCGTTCAGCTCCTGGACCAAAAACAGGCGTCCAGCCCTCAATCCCACTGTTTCAAAAAACAAAACAAAACAAAAATCTGCAAGGACAGGTCTAGGGATCAGCACTGCTGAAGAGCCCAGCTGGTGACTCTTATCATTATCTTGGCATAGGTTGAAAGACCTTGGCAGGGTTCTCCTTGGAATCGCTACACTTGGTGGGCTCCAGGGCCCTCCCGGGGGTGACATACTGCAGTTGGACAGTGGTCAGTTTTATCTTCAGCCAGGTCTGGTAGGGCCATTTGGCACTCACCGAGATGGAGCATGAGGATGTAGGGGACGGGGCCAGAAGAAGGCAGTAGAATTCGAGGGTAGAAATTAGAGGGCAGAAAATTCAGTTCAACTCATTTTGGTGTTGCAAGTGAACACCTTGAGCAGCGCTTGAACGCAGAAGGTGCTCAGTGCACAGAAATCACTCCCACCGTGTCCAATCACCCGCCACCACCTTATGGCTGTCCCCTGCTTTCATTCTCCAGAGTCCTTGTCACCCCCGGCGTGCCATTGCCCATTTGCGTGTTCCCATTCTTCCACCACGTGGTGAGCTCTTCGGAGCCCAGCTGACACCTGTGTTCCCACAGCCTTCACCAGGGTCCGCTGGCACGCAGTAGGCTCTTGGTAACTTGCTGAACAAGCGGGGAGCACACGACTAGCCTGAATGTGGGTGTGGGGACTGCGGGGTGGGGGGTCTAGCTGGCTGAGCAGTCTAGGTCCAGAGAAGGACTGGCCGCGTCTGGGCTGAGAAGGCAGGTTCTGGGAGCTGGCAGAGAGGTCTGATGCCACGCCAGGGTGGTCTGTCTTTCTTCAGCAGACAGTGAGGAGCTACTAGGTTTCTGTGCCGGGAAGAGACCAGATCAAGCCTGGCCTGAAAAAGACATCTCTGGCAGCAGAGTTTGGAGAGATTAAGGGAGGTGGGGCACAGCGGCTGGAGTGTCATCATTTAGAGACTCTCGCACTGTCCAGGGAAAGGTAGTGTGGAACAGATGCACAGGCCTGAGGCATCAGGAAGAGGAGGCTTTGCCAGACATACCTCCCAGGTGGACGTGAAGCATTTTGGGGGAAGGGGGTGGAGTCTGAAACTCACTCATCCACCCAACCACCCATATATCCACTTAGGAGGGGCTGCTGGAGGCAGGAGTGCACGTCGAAGCCGCCCATGCCCCCGGAAAGACCGGCTCCAAGGATGGAACTGGGGGAACACCTCTTTCAAGGCTTACGGGGGCAACAGCAAGAAAGGGAAGCTGGACGGGCGGAGAAGCAGGACGGTGGAGCCCACGCTCATGCCACGCAGGGTCCCAGAAGAGCTGCTGGTCCCGGATGGCAGAGGGTGCTGAGGTCCAGGATGGCTAGCCAGGAGCAGGTGGTGGACCCCGGGACGTCAGGTTGTGCGGAGACAGCAGGACACAGTTGGTTTCGTGGAGGGGCAGAGGACAGATGGCGTGGCATTAAGGTTGATGACGAGGAAGTGGAGGGGCCGAGGCTTCTTCCCGTCGGGCCCTGAGGTGGGTGGGAGGGGGAGGAGGAGAAGAAGGAGTGTCCAGAGTCAGACAGAAGGAAAGAATAGCTAGGATGGGGACGGGGGTGAGGGTGGGGGCTTGAGTCTGGCTGTAGCGACAGGGAGGCAGTGCAGTGCCATCGAAGGAGAGACTAAACACTCAGGGTGGGGAACAGGCTTAGAGAAATCCCCAGAGGAGACGGAGCAAATTAGAGCCATTGCGTCTGTCCACTGTTAGCTCATTACCAACTGTGGGGAAAGCTGGGTGACCCCGAGGTGGGCACGGGGTCGGAGGAGGAGGAGGAGGAGGAGTGTGAACTAATGGGTCATAGTCAGGGCTGTGTACCGGCAGTGATGGGGAGAAGGACTTCCCGGCCGCGTATACTCCAGCCTCAAGGCGGGTTTCTGATCTGGAACACGGTGGTCATCTCCAGAAACGGGAAGGGAATGTGGAACTGTCAGAGCTGAGCTCGGGAGGACAGCTCCCGCCTCCAGGCCAGGGCGAGCCCTCGGTCCTTACAGCCCTCTCTGCTTTTTGACAGCTGACTGCCACCCGTGGTCTCTCCCAGGCAGTGCTCTGGGGCCAGGCCCTCTGTCGAAGCTCACGGAACGCAGCGGGAAGCGGACACGAAGGGCAGACTGAGGCTTCTGCAAGAAAAGGCGTGGAGGAGTGGGTGGGGAAGCCCGTCCTGCCCCAGTGGACCCCGGAGCAGCCCAGGGTCTCTGAACAGCATTCATCCATTCATTCATTCAACAGACACGCCCCATTAGACCTTCCACGATCCAGGCTCTGGGCTGGGGCCTGGGGACTCTGCAGCCAACAAAAGGAACGAGAATCCCAAGAACGGAGACCCCGTTTCAAGAAGGGGTGCCCCACGGGGGCAACACCCCTGCCGGCTGGAGCGTGAAGTCTCGGAGGGAGACCTGGGACCAGCCACGCGAGCTGCGCCGAGCTGGGTCTTCAGGACGCTCGCGTGGCCGGCGAGACGAAAGCGGACTCCGGCGGGGAAATCAAGCTCGGCCCGTCCCGGGTGGGCTGCAGGCGCCAGAGGCCTCGGGGCCGGGGGCGCGGGCGCGGGCCGCGGAGGGCCGCTGCGCTTCTCCGAGAGCGCCACGCGGGGGCGCGCGGACCCCTCCGAGCGCCCGGGCCTCCCGCACAGCCGCGCGAGCAAAAGTTTTTCTCCAACTAACAAAGCCAGCGCGAGGAGGTGCTCGCGCCTGATTGGTCGGGGGGATTCTGCAGGTTTGGCTGCTTGATTGGACGGGAGGGGAGCGGGGAGGGGAGAGCGCCGACGGCGGGGGATCCCGCTCCCGCCCCCGCCAGTCTGGCCGGCCGGGCCCTCGCCGGCTGCGCGGCGGCTCGCCATGTGACGCCGGGACGCACGGCTCCCGCGCGCTCTCCGGGCCCGCTCGCCCTCGCCGCCGCACACGCCCACCCCTCCATCCACACACACACACATGCACACCCACACCCACGCGCGCCCGCACCGCCCCACGCGCGCACACGCCCGCGCACGCCCGCGCCGCGCCCCGGGGAGTCCGGTCCCGGCCGCCGCGCGAGAGGACACGGAGCGGGGCCCCGCCTCGGGCTCGGCCTGGGCGCCGCCGGCCGGCCATGGCCCCGGGCTGCCTGCTGCTGCTGCTCCTGGCGTCCGCGGCGGCCGCGATGGAAGGTAACGTCCCCTCCGCGGAGCGGGCGGGCGGGCGGCGGCCGCCTCGGGGCCGCGTCGCGTCGCCGCGCCCGGGACCGGGGGCGGGGAGGGCCCGGGAGCCCGCCGCGCGCCGCGCTCCCGGCTGGCCCGCGGGGTCCGGTCCCCGCGGCCCGGCTCGCCGCGCGCGGGGCCCGCTGCATTGCGGCGCCCGCTCCTCGGGCCGGGGCAGAGCCGGGCGCCGCGGAAGGCGCGTCTCCGGCCGCCCGGCTCCCGGCCGCCGGCGCGCGTCGCTCCCGTCCCGCGCGCCCGGGCGCTTCCCGGCGGCGCGGTCTCCCGCTCGCCGTCCGCGGCTCCGGGCTGCGGGCGCGAGGGCTGGGACCCTCTGCCCGGGACCGCGCGTGCCTGCCGGCGGGAGGGCCGCGTTCCCGGGGGCCGTCGGCGGCCCGCGGGTCTGCGGGCTGCACCCTCCCGGGGTCATCGAGGCGCGGGACGTCGTCTCGCCTCTGGAGCCCTGGGGGGGCGGCGGTCTGTCCTGCCTGGACTCGCCCCGCCTCCCCGCAGCCCCGGACGGCAGGCTCGTGGCCGCGGGCCGCCGGACGGCGACGCCGTCTGCGGGTTCTGCCTCGGCTGCGCCGGGGCCCGGGGCTGGCCAGGCGCGCTCCGCGGACACTGCGCCCGGCGCTCCGATCGCCCGGGCTCCGGGTGGGACGTCCCCGCCCCGGCCCCCTCTTCGCTGCCCCGGGACCGCCGCCGCCTCCCGGGACCGGGCTCGGAGGAGAGCCGAGCCGGAGGTGCGGGAGGACGCAGCTCCCGGGCGACGCGCCGCCTCGGCCCGCGGGCAGCCGCACTCCGCGGGGGACCGCGAGCCAAGGGGCGCAGCCCCGCGCCCGCGTTCGCTCAGCCGGGCGCCCGCGCCGCGGGGCTGCCCTTTCCTCGCGAAGCGGTGCCCGTGGCCCCGTGGAAACTCCCCGAAAACGCCGCGGCTTGGCACCCCGGGCCATGCTGGGGAGCGCTGCCCTGCTGGAAGGGAAGCTGCGGGCGTTCCGGGCCCCGAGGCGCTGCCAAGATTCCCGAGCCTTGGCGAGCGGCGCCGCGAACCGCGTGTGTTCGGGTGGCGGCGCGGGGGTGCGGCGGCCCGTGCCTAGAAAGCTCTCGCTCGCTTTCCGGAGGTGGCTTTTTGTCTGCCCCCCGCCTCCCGCTCCCTCTCGGGCTGCAGGTCGTAGCGAGGAGGGGGTGGCTTTTTGGAACGTGCAGGGGGCTGCCGCTGGGCGGAGCGCGGGCTGCACCCGGCGCTGCGCCGCTGGACTTATTGAGAGGCACGTGCGGGCGCCGTGAAAACGGGAAATCCAAGGGGACACACACCCCCAAACGGGGCCGGGAAGCCTGGGTGGGAGCATTTGCACCGGGCGATTCGAGACTGGACTTCGCAGCGCGGTGGCAGCGTCCTGCCGGTCGGAGGCGGGGTCGGGCCCGACGGGTGAGTCTCGGAGAGCAGATGGTTGCCCGCTTCGGCCCTGAGTCCCCGGCCATGGGCACTGGGTCCCCGTGCACGCCAGGGGAACCGTTTGGAGAGCACATGTGTGGGAACGCACCGGGCGTCCGGACAGGGTGGGTGTCCTGCAGTTCCTGGCTGGCGGGAGCTGCCGGTCTGCGTGGCGGAGCCGCCCGCGGATGCCGTCCTGCGGGCGCCCAGCCTGGTGTCCAGGGCTGCATCCCCCGGGCCTTCTGGAGCCGCGGGGCGGAGCCGGGACTTCTCTTGGTCCAGCCAGGAAACTTTGCCAGTGTCCAGGCAGGAAGGAGTCTGACTCCGTGGGCTGAAAAATCTCTCCAGCAAGGGTTAAAAGAATCGCCACATTCAGCAGAATATTAAAACAGCTTCTTCGTCCCTGCTCAGTGCACAGGGATAGTACAGGCCATTCACTCCTTCCTCGCCTCGAATGAACACAGGCAGGCTCATTCTCTACTCTCCACACACGCACCGCCTTCCCGCCTGCCCGGCTGGGCTGGGGCAGGCATCATTTGGTTTGTGTTGAGTGAGGAATAATTATCAGAAAAGTGGATCAATGAGCTGCCTGCACAGAAGGCAGGTCCCTCCCAAACTCGGCTGTGGGCAGGGGGCGCCTCTCCTCCCTGGTTCAGTCACTCCTGTCGTCTTCTTTTCCCTGGGGGTTCCTGATGGGCTTTCAGGGGGGCCTTGCCACCAGGGACGGGCAGATCTGAGACCCCCACGGGTCTTCAGCCCCGGCCAGGGCAGGAGTCAAGGGACATGACACTCCTGGGTCTGATGGGGAGATGAGGCCCGAGGAAGACAGGGCCCCTGGAGATTCTCCGCCTGATGGAAGGAAGGAGCCAGGGTCTGGTTGTTGGCCAGAGGGGCAGAGGAGGGGAGGGGGCTGTAATTCACATGTCGTCCGGCAGGAAGCCAGTTGGCCTAGGGTGTGGGAAACCCAGCCTGAAAGAGAGTCCCTTCCCTCCTCCGCCTACCTTCCCTCATTTCCAGAGGGTTCCGCTTTGTGAGGAGACAGGTGTCACTGCAGGGAAGGTAGCTCTCTGGGGCTGTTTCAGAGTGGAGGCAGGGGTGCAGACTCTCCCCACCACTCCCCCAGACAGGCCTCTTCCTCAGCCGCCTGACAAACAACTGCTTCTCCCAGCCGGTGTCTTTTCGCATCTGTTGAGAACGGGCTGCTGGTGTCTGAGGCTTGAAGGCAACCACTAGCATCCTCTGAGCTGCCCCTTGGCTGGTGCCCTTCCCGATGGGACTTGGAAACCTGGGTTTCTCTTGAGGCATCCCACAGAAGCTAGGATGTCCTGGGTTTGCCACAGACTCCCATGCTCAGAGTGGGGCACCCCTAGGCCAAGCATGCAGGCCCTGCTGGGAGGCAGCGGCCTCGTGTCATTGACCCAGCTCCAATTGGAAATGACTGTGTGCCTTTGGAAGGCCTCAGGTGCAGGACGCCGGCCGGCCGAACACTCCCAGGACACCTGCTCGTTGGTGTAGCCTAGAGTGAAGTCCTGGGCCTGCCCTCTTGAATACCCACATGCGTCTGTGTGGCGGATTTCTCAGGGCTGGACAAGTCGTGGGTTCCCAGGAGGCCTTGCTGGTTCCTGAGGACGTGACGGAGTGACTGTGCCCCTCTGTGGCATGTCCCATATTGAAGCACGTGGATACTGCATTTCACCGCGCACATTTTGGACACAGTTAAGTCTCCATTACAGCTTTGTGGCCAGAAACCCCTACCTGAGCCCACGTATCGACAGCAGGTCCCCGGGCTGGGCGGTGATTGGCTGCTTCTGCATTTTTCATTAATGTTTGTTTGCTGTGTGTGCGTCTGTTGTGGGCATCCGTGAGCATGCTTGAGCCTATGAGCAGTAGCAGGCGCCAAAGATTTAAAAAATGTCCGAGAAAGAAAAGTAAATTTGAGAACGTTCCATCTATTAACTGATTTTGTTTTCTCTGCATCGTGGAAAGATCTCTGTTCTCAGCGTTTGCAGTGGGACCTCCCCAGACTTTATATGGAATGCTGGCGAGACAGGACCACGCAGCTCCGGGCCATGGCTTGGGAAGGGTCTTGGCAGTGTTAATGGCTGCAGAGGTTCAGACTCAGCCCTGGCCTGGACCTGCTGGTGGGCAGAGCAGAGCGGCCAGAAGCTGGTGATGCCGCCACGTGGGAAGGGTCTGCCAGGCCACGCAGGACCTGACCCAGCCCCTCCAGCCTCTGCTGACTTGTGCAGACTTAGACCTAGACCCCAGAGCTCCTGACTTGTCCTCACACAAGGATGAGTGTCCATCACCAAGATGTGCTTCAAGAAAAGGCAAAAGCACAGTGTAGCCGTTACTTAATTTTACCCATCCCCAAGTAAATTACATCAAAGAAGTGTGGTACCGAGGGAGGCGGGAGGACCGCAAGACTCCTCCCCCTGGATTCAGCATGTGGACCCCTCTGTTTGTCACAAATGACCTTTTCTCCAGTTCCTTGAGTGAATTTTATGAATTCAAGGCAGTGGAAGGAGTTGCTGGGTCAGGCGTAGGGTCTGGCCATGAGGAGGCGGCTGGAATCAACACGGGATGGAGACAGACAGTGGGGTCATGAAGCCAGAGTGCACCCTGTGGCTTTTCACCTCCCAACTCTGCCTCTTGGGAATATCACCCAGGCCGTCTGCCACAGCATCTTTGTGTAGGGGGCCACAGTGCCCACCTAGTCCAGCCACAGGCACAGGAATAAAGAACATCTGATACCCTGTGCTAGATTAAAAAGAAGGATACTATTAAAATCAGAGCTACACACCATATCAATGAGGGTACCTGATCTCAAACCAGGCAAAGTGGGGACCAAAGGGAGGCCCAAGTTTTACCTATATGCTGACCGCTTGTATACCTAATCCTAAATTGTACCCCACATCTTCAAAATAAGAAAAGTAAATAAAATGAAATACTGTAAGAAAATCAAAGATACACTTACATAACTAAATTTAAAAATCATTCATAGCTAATCCCTAAGCATTCTTAGTATCACTAAGATTTAGGATCAGAGTGAGCTTCCAGCACAGGCAAAAGTTTGAGGCAAGCTTGAAAGCCCAAAGACGAGAATATCATCTCGGGCAGTGGTTCTCAGACTTCAGGTAGCCTGTGTGTCACCTGGCCAGTTGGTGACAGACTCCTGGGTTCTAATCAAAGTACAGCAGGTCTGGATGGACCCTGAACAGTCTACATTTTGAAGGGCCTACCTGGAAGGTCCTGATGTAGGGGCTTCTTGAAAACATTGTCCAGAGGAATGGGTCTTAACCTGAAGGCAGTTGGAAACCCAGGCGGGTCTTGCTCTACTCTGGACTTCCTGAGTCAGAATGGCCTGGGCACCTGCATTGTCAGCAAGGGGCCCCAGTGAATCAGATGCTGACAGCATGGCACCAGCATGTCTGGAAACTGTGTTATATAATTCGCTCAATCCTTAGAACAGCTTATCAGGTAGATATTATTATTATCATCAACCCCTTGCCTATCTCTCAGAGAAGACTGAGGTATGGAGAAGCTAAGTCATTCGATAGGGTCACGTAGCTGGTAAGTGGCCGGGGCTGGATTTGAACCCAGGCAGCCAGGGTCTGTAGTCTGTGTCCTTACCCACACCACCTTCCTCTACCCCCTTTGAAGTCTTTGCATGAAGGAGGATTCCTCTCAGCCAGAGTCCAGGCGTAGGGAGAGTTCTGGTGCCGATTTGGCCACTTGTCATTGGGTGCTTCCTTGGGTAGAGGGGACCGTAGGTGTCCATGGTCATGCGAGGAGAGAGAAGTGAAATGTTCAGACAATCTCAGCACTTCAGATCAAGCTCCAGTGTCCATGCATCTCCCTCCCTGCTTCTCCCTCCTGCCTCCCGGCCGTTCCCACCCTGTACAAATGCAGGTGCAGGCCTGGAGACCTGCACCACTGCACAGCTTCTGATCAGAAATCCAGCAGAGAGACTGGTATCTTTGCTCCTCCTCCTGCCTGGACCAACCCTCCCAAGGAAGAAATGACCAGCATTTCTAATGGAGATGGACCGGGCCCTTTGTGCATTCTGGGGTCAGTGGCAGACACACGGACCCTCACCTGTCCCCGCTGGCTGTCTGCAGCCTGTCCCTGCACCTGGACTCAGGAGTCTGCACTCCTTGGAAGAGCTCTTTTTATGTCTCCCTCTTCTGTACTAGACACTTACGCAACTTGAATATTTCTGTCAGATTTCCATGTCTCCAAAGATGGTGGAGAAACAGAGCATTGGATGTCTGCCCTTCTGAGGAAATTACTGTAATAATAAAGTAACGTCTTGGGAGAGATTTCATATTTAAAGGCAAAATTTTGCATGCGAAATTCCTCAGCTCCTTCCGCAGAGTCCATTTCAAGTGGCAGCTGTGGGTGGGTCCCTCAGGTCAGAGTGTTTGTGATCAGAGGGGGGCTTCGAGTGGCCAGGTGAGGGCCACTTGCTCCGTCAGAGACCCCTGGTACCTGACATGTTAGATCGCCTTGCTGGCTCTCGTTGATCATGTCTCGGGAGTTAGAAAGATGGGAACACATTTTTAGAGGGCGTGAGGAGGGCAGTGGCTCGGTTGTTGATGGAACCTGAGGTCCCTGTACCTCAGTTTTCTCATTCAGTCAGACTGGGGTGTGTGTAATGGTAAGAGAGAGCAGAGGGGCTTGGGGTAGGGGTACACGCTGGCCTGGAGGCAGTGGTGAACGCAAGGTGGACAGTTGTAGATGAATTTCTCTCTGGGGCATGGTGACCCCTGGCCATTTGTGGTGGGTAGGGGGGCACACGGGTCCTCAAAGTCTGGTGAGGGACTGTGGGATGCAACTCAGGTCCTGACGTCCAGGTATCAGGCGTCAGGGAGGGTGAGCTTGGCCAACGTCAAGAAGCGCCTCATGGTGCCTTCCAGGAAGAAGACCCTGCTCTCGTGACCTCCTGCTGGCCAGTGGCTAGTCCAGCCCTGTGTAGGTGGCACAAGCAGGCCTGGAGCCATGGTCTCCACCAGCACCAGGAAAGATGAAAGATGATCTGGCCTGGTGCGGTGCCTCACGCCTGTCATCTCACCGCTTTGGGAGGCGGAGACGAGGGGATTGCCTGAGCCCAGGGGTTTGAGCCCAGCCTGGGCAACATAGTGAGACCTCATCTCTATAATAAATCCACAAATTAGCTGGGCACGGTAGCGCACACCTGTAGTTCTGGCTACTTGGAAGGCTGAGGAGGAAGGATCGCCTGAGCCCAGCAGGTCAAGGATGCGGTGGCCGTGAGCATGCCACTGCACTCCAGCCTGGGCGACAGAGTGAGACTCTGACTCAAAAAAAAGATGATCTGCCTAGTGCCTCTCAGGGCAGCTGGCTTCTCACTTTGTGCGCAAGAAAGTTGTATTCTTGTGAGTAAGAAAGTTGTAAGTTTGCTTCTAACTTTGTGCATAAGAAAGTTGCATTCCCAGCCGGGCTCGGTGGCTCAGCTTGTAATCCCGCGCCTTTGGGAGGCTGAGGTGAGTGGATGGCCTGAGCCCACGAGTTCGAGACCCGCCTGGGCAGCGAGACCTCATCTCTACAATAAATCAAAAAATCAGCCGGGCGTGGTGGCGCATGGCTGTAATTCTGGCTACTCGGAAGGCTGAGGCAGAAGGATCGCCGGGGCCCAGCAGGTCGATGCTGCAGTGGCCGGGAGTGGCCACTGCACTCCAGTCTGGGCGACAGAGGGAGACTCCAACTCAAAAAAAAAAAAAAGAAAGTTGCATTCCCACCTTGTAGCACATGGGAATGTACCCGTGTCCTAGGGCAGGAACACGTCTTATTCACCCGCTCACTCGCTTTCCAGCAAACACGGAGTGTTAGCTCTTGGGAGGATGCCCAAGTGGCACTCCACATCCCCTCACGAACCTGGGTGACCCTGCTGGTGACCAAGGCTTCTGGGCCATCTGGGAGAAGGTAAGAAGCGAACTCCCAGCCCCTTCAGACAACACCGCCATAGCAGCTGTCCAAAGAAGTCGCTCCGGGAAGGTTCCCCCAGAGTTCTCTGGGGCAGACCTGAGCCAAGGTGGAGACATACAGGAGAGGTTCTGAGAATTACCAGCGCTCATTTCTGCCTGCAGACTGCACCTGAGGCCCCACGCCTGCCATCTCGCCCCTCCCGCTTCCTGGCAGCAAGTGACAAGATGACCAATCTGACTGTAACCTCCTTGATCTGTTTCTCCATCTCCCCAGTGAGGGTGATAACGAACAGAGAAATGGGCAGAGGCAGGTGGCCGGGAGGGGCCGGAGTAGGGAAGGCAGTAGGGACCCGGGGCTGTAGCTTGGCACTGGCTTCTCAGGACCCTGGGGCTGATGCAGGGCCGCCTCACCTCAGGGGAGCCGCCAAGGGCTCAGGCTTGTCTGTCCAAGTGGAAGACACTTCCGGAAGCGGAAGCAGGATTCAGGAAGGGAAGACGCTCTCCAGGAATCGCCTGCAGCTGGCCTTGCTGGAGCCGGGCTGGACTGTGCCCCCTCCGCTCCCCAAGCATTTGCCCTGTGCTGGTCCCTTGATATGTGCTGGGCCCCGTGCCCTTAGTGACATTAAGCACCCTTTCTCCCGCTTTACAGACAAGGAAGCTGAGACTTTGAGAGGTTACCTGGCTCAGAAGCCAAGATTCGAACCAGAGCTTGCCGACCGCCTGGGCCTCCCAGGTCTGAACGGCTTCCGTTTCACATTGCTCATCTGTGAATTAAACAAGGGAGCATTTATGAACCACGAGCAGGTAACTCCTGGTCCTGCCAGGTGCTGTCAGGGGCACCAGACTGCCCCACGCTGGCGTCAGCGCCTGGGCCCCCTGGCCCGGTCTCCTCTGGCTCTTGGGAATTGTCCCACCTTTGTTCCCTGTCGGTTGGCTTTCTCCTGTTTGCACATCACCTGCAGTCAGGCCGCCACTGTGGTCATTACTGGTTTTCTCTTTGCTGCCCGTCATCTGGCTCTCGTCTTTGGTGAGCTTCCCTGCTTGGATGGTTGCAGTTTGGCATTTGTGCCTGGCCTTGGTTGGGCACCGTGGGGGGCTGCGGGACACCGTGTGGTCTCCTGGAGCTCCCTCCACAGGCCTTCCTTCCAGAGGAAGGGCCAGCGGCTGGTGGTCACTTTCGGGCTCCCTCCAGCTTCTTCCCTGTGGCCCCTGCCCTGTCTGCCGTGGGCCTGGGTCCCTGTTGTTTTCTGGACTCTGGCTGCTCTCGCCGCCCTGACCGGGTGCAGACTCCATGGCGTCAGAGGACACTGGGATTTGGCATTGACCTTTGGAAGGACGTGTGGGAGTGGGGAGAGAGAAACCCCTCAGCACCCCAGTATCCCTGGCCAGTGGCCAGTCCCCCGGGCGCCATGGCTGTGGAAAGGATGGAGTGGGAGGACGAGGGCTAATGCAGGTGGCTCCACTGACAGTGGCAGCGCGAGAATGCCTTATCTGTGAGAGGCAGCTGGGCCCTGCAGTTAATTGTTCTGTTGTTTACCTCTTGCTGTATTTCCGGCACATCAGCTAGGACCTCTGCCCTTGGCTTTCTCATTGATGCTGAGGCTGGAGCTGGGAGGTGAGCTGGGATGGGGGCGGGGCGGGGAAATCTTGTTCCAGGTGGTTTCACATGCACTCCTGGGCCGTCTGCTCCTGAGCCCACGGGCACAGGAAGAAGAAGCCTACCCTGGATGCCCTCGGTCCCATTGGCCAGGCGTCCAGATGCTTTAGGATGGTGGGAGACAGACTGTAAGCTCCTGGGCACAGGACAGGTTGTCATTATCATCAGAAAATCCACTGTGTTTTGGGCGAGCGCCCAGGGGCCTGCGGCCGGCACTGGTCGGAACACACTGCGGGTGCCAGCCTTAGCCTGGAGTTTGGTTTTACCCTGGTCATCACATTTGCCACGCTCTCTCTAGTTCCCTGCCACCTTCAGGGCCTGTGCGGGTCCTGCGGGTCCTGCCTCCCCTGGCTCCTCCTCTCCACCTGGCCTCTGGCCCAACCGTGTGTCCCTCCCCTGCTGCACAAGTCCTGGCACCCCCTTCTCTCTTTCCGCACCAAGGCCCACCTGATCCTTCTGCCCCATGTGCTTCAGAGTCGGCATCTGCCTCCTCTGCTTGCATTTCTTACGCTTTTTTTTGGCTAGCCCTGAATGATTCTCTAGAATTCACCACTGTGGTCACCTCCTCCTGAAAGCCCTCCTCCCCTGCCCCAGGTTGGACTGGGTGGCCCCCTGGGTGTCTGCACAGCCACCTCCGCCTCCCTCTGTGAGAGCACACTCCACACTGGTGTGTCGTGGTGTGCTTAATTCTCTGGGTACCCTGCAGTTCTGCGAGTCCCTGAGGGGTGGGCTCTGTCCGGATTGCTCTCTCCTGATTAGCACGTAGGAGGTGTCAGTACATGGGACGTGGTGAGTCACAAGAAAGAAAAGGTCAAGAGAACACTTGCAAACCTGAGATCCTGTCCTATGTCGTTGCTGTGAATGTCTGCGATCTTTTGATCCTCTTTTGATCTGCATGTGGATCCTGATTCCTCTCCCCCTGAATATGGGCCGGCCTTATGGCTCCTATCATGAATAAAATAGGGTAGAAGGGACTCTGCTTAACTTTGGAAGCAAAGTCATAGAAGACAGCACAGCTGCCCCCAGCTCCCTCTCTCCTGAGATGTTTGTCCTCAAGACCCAGCTGCCTTGTGGTAAGGAAACCCAGGTAAAGTGAGGGGCTGGAGAGTTCCAACCCCAGCCTCAGCTCAAGTCCCAGCCCACAGCCATCACTCAGTGCCAGGTGTGAGCGAGCGAGTGTCAGGGAGTTGCAGCCCCCTCTGTGGCTCGAGCCATCCTTGCCGTCTGCGTGTGGGGAGAGACAAGCGCTCCTCACGGAGCCCTGCCCGAATTGCAGGGTCATGAACAAAATACACGTAGTCATTGGGTAAAACCACTAAATTTCGGGTTGGTCTCTCATGCATCAATCGGTAACTGAAATACTCTAGGAGATGCGGCAGAAGAAAAGTAGTGTTTTAGAGAAAACAAGAAAGTGACTTAGTAGAACCCTGAGGAGGGGGAGAAGATGCAGTGTCTCATTCATTCAATGCTTAACCAATATTGTTAATCTCCTACTACGTACCAGACAGTGTGCACAAAACAGGAAGTGGTCCAACCCTTGGGTGCATGCTTACATCCTACTAAGGGAACAGGCAGCCATTACGAATACAAATAATGTATAATTTCAGAATATAACCAAACTTCCGTGCAAGGAGAGTAAATGGTGATGTGTTTGAGAGTGATGGGTGCAGGTTTGGACAACTTAAGATGGAGTAGGGGAGGACCTGTCTGTGATTACTTGAAGGTCAGTCTTAGCAAGCTGGCTTAGGAACGCGGCACAGGGCGTGGATTTTGGTCTGATTATAGAATTCTTTCCAGTCAAGCTGAGACAAGATGGAATAGGCTGCTTGAGGGATGAAGCAGCCCCATCCCTGGGTGTCCGGGTGAGGAAAAAGCCGCTCACAGACTTGAGCGCTCACTTTCTCCAAGAGCCACAGGAGGAGGGGGAGCAGAGAGGCAGAACGGTCAGCACAGCCTGGGCACCTGCCGTCTCTCGGGTCCTCGCTCAGAGCACGTTTATTGAGCAGCTACCTGAGAAACATTGTTCTTGAAGCTGAAAACACAAAGATAAAAAAGATAGCATTTCCTTCAGGGAGCTCAGTGATTAGTAGACTGATGGGGGAGACAGAGCCATGCAGACTCCAAGCTGTAATAGGGCACATGATAGACCCTGGTAGATGTGATAGAGCGCTTACCCATCGGTAGCTGTGAGAGACATGAGAGGCTCATACAGTGGGAAGGATTTGGGGAAGGGGTGTGTGTGTGTGTGAGAGAGAGAGAGAGAGAGAGAGAGAGAGAGAGAGAGAGAGAGAGACTGACTCCTCGGAGGACAGGTAGGATGATGTCAGAGAGGTGGAGTGGGTAGGAATGAGAAACCGAGACTGATGGCCATTCTGTCTCCTTGCCTCATGAAGATGGACATCCAGGGCTCTCCACCAAGAGCTGTTTTATTCGTTACGTGTTTTGGTGTGGTGACAGAATTTCAGCTCAAGCTGGAGGAGAGCAAAGAGGAGGGGGAACTTATTGCCACTTGTCATTGCGAGGCAGTTTGGGCTTCAGTTATGACTATATCCGGGGACCCCGTGCTGTCTCAGGACGGAGTCTCCCTTTTCTCGTTCCTTAGCTCTTGGCCTGTGTCAGCTAAGGTCCTGGCAGAAAACAGCCAGCACTCTCAAGGAATGAAGTGAGGGCAGCTTAAGGAAGAGACTCTTGGCAAAGGTACGAAGAGGATGAAGGGAACCAGTAAGGATGAGGGTATACCCAAGGACGAACAATAGTGGGAGGTGAGTGGATTGCCTGAGCCCGCGGGTTCAAGACCCGCCCGGACAACTTGGTGAGACCTCGTCTCTACAATAAATCAAAACCTAGCCAGGTGTGGTAGAGTGCGCCTGTAGTTGCGGCAACTTGGAAGGCTGAGGTGGAAGGGTTGCCGGAGCCCAGCAGGTTGAGACTGCGGTGGCCGGGAGCTTGCCACTGCACTCAGGTCTGGGCGACAGAGTGAGACTGCAACTCAAAAAAAAAAAAAAATAGTGGGAGGACGTTACATCCCAGGGCTCTTGGGGCTTACTGAGTTCCATAGCACAAGAAAGGAGCTCCTTGACAGCCTCTGGACATAGAAGACGGCAGCTGCTGCCCAAGTCATGCATGGAGCGTGGGGAGGAGGACTTGTGTTCCCTGAACTCTTTCTTCTCCAGTTACTCATTATCTCCTGCCAGCACCTCCCTTGGATGAGCTCAATAAGAAGGCAGAGGGCTGGAAGTCTGGTTGATGCAGTTCACAGAGGTCAGTCTCCTGCGGCACAGAAAAAGGCAAAAAAAAAAAAAGGCGGAGAATGGATCTGCTGGGACGAATGGCAAATCATCAACACGGAGTCAGTTATGTAGACTTCATCCTCAGGCGGGCTTTCCCCTGAGAGGAACCTGTGACTGCTGGCAGCCTCAAATGGAAGAGAAACTTGCATTTCTCTTGAAACTCCAACAGCGAGATAAATTCTCCCTCCTCGTGGCTCTAGCAAAAGCCCTGCAAGTTTTGTTTCCATGGCTTCCCTTGGGTTCTGAGTCTCCACAAGCCAAGTTCTGTCACCAGGATGATGGAACGCACCCACTGGCCAAGCCTGGGTGGTGTGACTATCCAACCCTACAGCCGGGGGGAAAGGGTTCACTCGGACCCACCTGGCTGCATGGCCTGAGATGTGGGAGTGCTGGTCACAACAATGTCAGGGTGCTTGTCCAGGAGGAGCTGGAGAGGGTGCTGGGCATGCTAGAGCTTATTGCAACCCGTTTCGTCTTCCCGGGATGGCTGAATTATGCAACACAGTAAGAGAGACAATATCTGCAATTAAGGGAAGGGCGTGGATTCTGGAGGGCAGGGAGTATCTGGCTGTAATGGTCCTGAAGACGCAAAGCTGGAGAAATGGAAGGTGATGGAAAAGTAAAAACCCAGGAAAGGCGGTCTGGAGTCAGCTGGACAACAGTTTCTTGATGAGGATGTTCCCTGAACGTTGTGATCAAACTCAAAGCAGTGAATAGGCAGACAGCAGCAGTGTTTGGCAAAAGGCAAACACCTATTTTTTAGACGAGAGTACCTCAACTGGACTCTGAAGGAGGAGGATTTCTATTTGGGGGCAAGTTGAAAATACAATGGGTTAAGAGAGCCATGACTTCTCACTGTGACCTTCTGGGTCCCAGCGTAGGTACCAGGGCATCTGAACTTGGCCATTGCTTTTAAGTTGAATATCCGTTGGAGAGCAAGAATGAAAGAAATGCAAACTCATAGGCACAATGAGATGGCCTGTTTCCCCTCTTTTCCACCATCCTCCGTTAAGGCTTAGTCTCACTTGGAATTTCCATTTTGCATCAGAAGAATGTTGATTCACGGTTTTTCGTGCACTTTTTCTTTCTAGCTTTAGAAACTCCAAAGTCTTTGCAGACTACTTTTCTCATACCTTAGCTGTCTCTTTCTCATTTGAGAGGAGCATTTGCAACCTACTCAGAGTTTATCAGAAGGAGGCTCCGTTTGCCCTTCCAAGTTCCCTGCTCCTCACTCCAACTTTCCTCCCAGCCAAGCAGAAACATAATTTTTTTTAAAAGCACAGTAACACAATGCTGCTGCTCTGCATGAAAACCCTTGGTTTCCTCCTCTCAATCAGGAGAAAGTAATTTTCCTTTCACTCACCTGACTGACTTGCTCAGAGCACCCCCTCCCCACCCTTTCCTGATATCTTGCTGCTAAGAATTTGCCAATTCATTTGCATCTCAATGGTTTCTTAGCAACTATCATGTCCTCAGGATTAGGTACAAAGCTGCTTTCTGACACAGCCTGCCAGGACTACATTGCCTTCCTTTATGGTGCCTGAGTTACCAAACCGAGCCCTGTCCAGACATGAAGCAGCATCACACGGCTTCTGAAATATAATGCCATTACTCGTGGCCTTATCTGAGCATGCAGACTTCTAAGCCACCCTTGCGTTGAAACGGCCCAGATAATCCACTGGATCCTGAAAGCTGCCCTATGACAAGTTTCCAGAAGGAGAGTCATGGATCTTGGCACTGGAGGACAGTCCTGTCTTCAGACAGCCTGTGAATTCGGTCCATTTTACGGATCTGGCAGCAGAGGGTCACCGAGGGGCGTGACTGTCCCGAGGTTGGGCGGGCAAGCTGGGCATGTCCAGGAGAGATGAGAGTTTGGGGCGCTGCTGCTTCCTACTCCTTACTCTGCTCTCGAATGCTGTGTGCTGCTCAGTGCAACTCCCATTTGTCAACTTTTCGAGCTCTCAGAATACATCAAAAGAGAGCTTTTGGCCAGGCACAGTGGCTCACGCCTGTCATCCCAGCACTTCGGGAGGCCAAGGCGAGAGTATTGCCTGAGCCCAGGAGTTCGAGACCAACCTGGGCAACTTGGTTTTATCACTACAACAAATCAAGAAAATTAGCCAAGTGTGGTGGTGCACACCTGTGGTCCCAGCTACTTGGAAGGATGAGGCGGAGGGAATGCCTGTGCCCAGCAGGTCGAGCCTGAGGTGGCCGTGATTGTGCCACTGTACTCCAACCTGGGCGACAGAATGAGACTCTGACTCCAAAAGAAAAGAAAAAAAAAGTTTTTAACCTAGGTGACTCTTTTCTGAGGTCCCAGGAGAAGTCACTTCTCACCCAACCAGAGCACGAGAGTAACCACCCCGGTGAGTATGCCAGATGTGCACATCACCACATTTCTCTGGTCTTGGCAGTTCACGTTCTTTCCGTTCATGATTGTGAAGGCGTGGGTACCACGGGAGGAGTGTGTGTGTGCGTCTGTGTGTGTGTATTCACGCAGAGGATGCAGACAGACAGTGGCCCTGGACCGTTTAGCAAATTAGACGATTCCGCCCTGAGTAGGTGGTGCCGCTCTGAACGGCACCAGGCCTCCGCCACCAGGGCTCCCTGGCATGGAACAGCCTGGCAAACAGAAGACGCTATTCAGAAAAGGACAATCAGAACGACGCTCATTCTGCAGGAGGACTGACCTCTGAGGCTCCCACTTCACGTTGTTATTAAATATCTGGAAAAGACTGAAAGAACAATTACAGTATTGTCATAATGTATCAGCGCACAAAGCCAGCGTTTCCAAGGAGGCTGTGGTTCGCCTGCGCTTGACAAAGCGGGGACTCGGCGACCGCACTTAATTTCTCCTCATTTGGAAATTGTCTTCATTACTTAACACCGGCTAAAAACCACCAACGGACCTGCTGAGGTTCGGCCACCAAGGCCTGGGGAGAAGAACAGAAAGACAAGATGTCAGAGGAAAGGGTGGACATTCTTGCATTCCTGCCTAGCTCCCTGCTGCACCTGAGCGTGAGTCCCAGTTATAGCCATCTCTGTGTTCATATATGTAGCCTAATAATGGCACCCGGGGTCCTCGTGAGCGTTGCTGACTTGAGAGTTGGCTTAAAGGCTTTCATGGGCGGGAGAGTGAGGGACTGAGCAGCTTTCCTGGGAAGGGGAGCCCTGCCGAGGACCTCATGGGCACGTGTGGCCTCTCCCTCCTTCCCACGTTGCCGGCTGTCCCCATTTCCTGCCTCACCCACAGAGACCCCGGCATAGGCACCTTCCAGGTGAGAACTCTGCCCTCAGTGGTAGGCCGGGCTGCGACATTACAACTGAGAACTCGTACCTAAACCAGCGTTTCTCAACCTTATTCTCATGGTTGCCTCCTGGGGAGGCTTTCTTTTAGATTTTGTTCCCCTCTGACGGCCCCCAGCCCGTGAAATGTTAATACCCTGTGTATCTGGACATCTCTACCTGCGCTGAGACCCTTCGGTGGGTCACAAACTGTTAGAAGATCTAAGATCGTTTACTCTCCCTCCTTGCGGAGAATCGGTGTTCACAGCTATTGAGGACACATGGTCTAAACAAAATCACTGGCGGTGGCACAGCTTCATGCCATTTCTCCATATTGCTTTTACCCGGGGTGGCCCCGGGCAGTCAGAATGGATGTGCCCCTGAGTGGTGCACGTGGCTTCTGCTGAGCAGATACTAATCCTGTTGTTGGCGCCCAAGGAGGTCCCGAGGGACCAGAGGAGGACCGGGCAGGGGAGCAGCTCAGAAACCACAGGCAGGGGCAGTTTGCTGGGCGCTGCAGAAGGGTTTCGGGATTTCAGCAGGGACGGCTATGCCAGCGTGTGCTCGCTGAATGTCAGCCCCGACTTCAAAGGATATGAAAATAGTTTCTTGAGTCTGGGCTCAGTTTTCGAAAGAATAGGTTTTTTTCGAGGTATCGTTTGCATACGATGGAGTTTTGCCTGTCCAGTTCCCTGAGGCTTTAGCAGTGCGTACGGAGAGCCACGCGATTACCACGTGGAACATTCTCATCCCTGCCTGCTTGTCACCGCTGGCCTCTGACAGCCGCTGATCTGATGTCTGTTTCTACCGCTGCCTTTCCGGAAGCTCATAGCGATGGAGTCTTCCTCTGTTTGGCCCCTTTCCCTTAGCATAAATGTGTGAGCTTCACCCGTGGCGTTGCGTGTTCCTTCCTTTCTGTGGCTGAGTAGTAAGTATCCCATGGCGTGGACGTGTCACCATTGGCGTCTCCACTTAACAGGAGTTGGACGTTTGCCATTTGCTTATAGTTGCTAGTTTTGGGCTTTTATGAGGAAAGTTACCATGAATATGTGTGTGTGTGTGTGTGTGTGTGTGTGTGTGTGTGTGTGTGTGCGTGTGTGTTTGTGTGTATGTGTCTCTACATGGACACAAAATGAAAAGCAGGTGCTCATTTTGTTGGAGAGATCCCTACAACAGGACTGCTGGGTATTTCGGAAAGTTTAAGTTGAACTTGACTGGCATCTGCCAGTCTGCTTCCCACACTGGCTGTGCTGTCCTGCGATCCCACCAGCTGTGTGTGGACACCCCGTGGCTTCACGCCCTCACCAGCAGTTGACACGGTCAGTCTTTTCAATTTTAGCCATTCTGGTGGGTGCATGATGGCATCGCATTGTTGGTCATGACCAAGGATTTCTTGTGTTTATCAGCCATTCATAGATATCCTTTGATGAAATGGATGTTCAGATATTGTGTCCAGTGTTAGGTTTTCTGCTCTGGGTTCATTTTCAGCATGGGTGGTGGTTTGAGGGTAACGGGGGGACCCCACGCTCCCTACTGCCAGGCAATTTGTGTGGCACTGAGAAGACTGTAACTGGTGCCCACCGGGTCTCATTATCAGGAGTGGGATAGGGATGGGCATGATCTTCTCGATGGGATGGTTATCTATTATCAGGGAAGAAGTGTATCCCCAGATAGGGGTCAGGGTCTTGGAGCGTGGGCACGTATCACAGGAGTTCATGTGTCTCCGCAGGAAGCCATCATTCCGGCGACTGGGGACTGTGTTACTGTTTATTTTGCACGTCACTCCAGTTCCAGCCTCATCTCCATCATACCTCTGGGCATGAAGGAAGGACATGACACTGCCTCTGCCTGGCGTCGTGGGGACAGCTGGACCTGGAGGTGATAGCAAAAATCAGCTAGAGATCTCCAAGAGGCCCCTTCTCCAGGTCTTCTTACTGTAGGCATCTTTGGTTTGGGGCTCGCTTTCAGGGGAGAAGGGTGTGAGTTTTCTGCACAAGATGCCCTGGGCAGGGTGATCTGACGCCGTGTGCAGGAAGCACGTCCAAACCCCGCCCTGGACTGACTTCAGGTGGGCCCGTGGGATGGGGCGCTGAGTGCTCCAGGCTGCTTCTCACCTTCCTCCCTGCCTCTCCCCATCCCAGGAGGCTTCCAGCCTCTCTGCTTCAGGATGCATCCAAGCCGTAGAGAATGCCTTTGGCTGCTTGCTGAGTTCCAGGTGACAGACTGGGGATTCCACAGGCATTTTTTCACACTGGGGTTGATGTGAGTGCCTCAGCCGAACTTGCCGTTGTTTGCGTGACGATGATCAGCGATCACAGTAATCATGGGCGAGGTAGCACATGAAAGGCTGCAGCCGTGTTATTGAGGACAGGTGTGCTTCGCTGGGCCTTTGTCGCTTCTCATGAGCGCTTCTGGCTCTGGGGAGGGCAAACGTCCCACTAGCCAAGACTCCTAGAGTGCCCCCAGAGGCTAACCCGGGCCTGGCACAGAGTAGGCACTTGGTAAATGATGGCTTGGTGGACTGGTTCCCGTCACACTGCCCAGGATCAGTCAGGGAGAGATCAGTGCTTGTGCTACCATGGCAAGTAAGCCAGGGACTCATATCCAACAAAAGCCATGCCAGCATCAGACCCCTGAAGGACTGGTTGTGTGGTAAGACTGATTGTCCTGGTGCTGGGTGGAGAGGCCTGAAGGTGGTTCAGGCAAGGAACCAACATTGAAGGGACCGCCTTTCTTTCTTTTTCTTTTTCTTTCTTTCTTTCTTTCTTTCTTTCTTTCTTTCTTTCTTTCTTTCTTTCTTTCTTTTTCTTTTCTCTCTCTCTCTCTCTCTTTCTCTCTTTCTCTTTCTTTTTTCTTTCTCTCTCTCTCTTTCTTTTTCTTTCTTTCTTTCTTTCTTTCTCTCTCTCTCTCTCTTTCTCTCTCTCTCTTTCTATTCTATTTTATTTTATTTTAAAGATGTGGGGTACAATTCAGGGCTAGGTATCCAGATGTTCATTATGCAGTTACCCTTGTTGATGAGGTGTGGCCCCCTCCCCTTCCCTGGCGGTTTCCCATTACTGCCAATCTCTTTCTTATAGTATTACGATAATTATTTAGGTCCGCTGATGAGTGAGAACATGTGATACTCGGTTCTTTGTTTCTGTGGCAGGTACTCAGTGCTATAGCCTCTAAGTCCATCCAAGTTGCTGCGAAGTTCATAATTTTGTCCTTCTTTATGGCTATGTAATATTCCATCGTGTATGTGCACCACACTTTTTAATCCAGGCCTCTTTCGATGGGCGGCACAGTTGGTTTCATGTTTTTGCTATTGTGAATAATGCTGCAATAAACATGTGTGTGCAAGTATCTTCTCCATAGAGTGCTTTGAGTTCCTCCGTGCAAGTTTCTTCTCCATAGAGTGATTTGAGTTCCTCTGGGTATATTCCCAGTAAGGGGATTGCGGGGTCATAAGGGAGGTCAATTTTTAAATCTTTTAGGAATCACCACACTGTTTTCCACAAAGGCCGTCCTAGTTGACACTCCCACCAACAGGGTAGAAGTGTTCCTTTTTCCCTGCATCCTCTTCACGTCTGTTGTTTTCTGAGTCTTTGATGATGGCCATCCTGACTGGCGTTCGGTGGTCTCTCGGTGTGCTTTTAATTTGCATTTCTTTGATCATTCGTGAGGCAGAGCATTTTTTCGTGTGTCTGCTATCTGCTCGCATGTCTTCTTTTGAGAGGTTATCTATTCATATCTTTTGCCCACTTCGCAGGAGGTCTTTTTCTAGGGTGTGCTTCTAAGTGAGCTGGGCCTTGACCACGCAGTGAGGAGCGTTATGGGGGGGGTGCGTGTCATGGGTGAGAATAGCAGAAGCAGAGACATGGGGGTGGGAAAGAAAGGGTACCTGGAAACACCCCCAACACCGAAGTGAGGGCTTAGGGATCCTACCAGGTGCTTGGTGGTATAGGAGGGAAGAGGACAGAGAGGTCAGTGGGTCACCAGAATGACTTCCTGGAGGAGGAGATCCCTTCTGAAGGACACAGTGCATTTGTGTCAAGAAAGGAGGCTGTCCATAGGAATTTGTGACTTGACAGGCTTCCCTGTCCTAGACCAGAATCACCTGGGATGGGGAACCTGCCGAAAGACCTGCGTCTGTGACCTGTGTCACTCGGCCTTGGACTTCTGGCTCCAGAAAGCCCAGCGGGTGTTCCTGTGAAGGAGGGCTCAGCACCTGCTCGTATGCTAACTCCCAGGTACAGTTGCTGTCACGGACAAGGCCTCACCCAGGGAAAAAGCAAGGTACGCTGGCAGTCGTCGAGACCGGCTTTTCACAGATGTCTTCTTCGAGCTCGTGTGGACTGAGAGCCAAGGCTTGGGCTTCTGGAGGGAGCTTGTTAGAAATGGAGACTCCCCGGCCTCACCCGGCAGCTACTGAACTCCGATCTGCCTGGATCAGGAATCTCGAGCTCCACACCTCTGCCCGGGAAGCAGGCTCTTGAAACATGACTTAACAAACTCATTGTTGAGCATTTTCTTAAAGTAACTTTTCCAGATTAAAGAAGATTAAAGAGATATGGCAAGTAAATATAACCCATGATCCTTTACTAGTTCCGAACTAGAAAAAAAATTGCTCTACAGGACATTGTTTGAACAACAGACAACGTTGGAATATGGACTTATGAAATTCAGGGAGCAGTCTTCTTGGATGAAAGTGTTATAACGTGTTAACTTTTCGAAATTGGATGACAGTATTGTGGTCAAGTTAGAGAATATTATTGTTCTTAGAAAATGCGTCTTGAGCCAGGTTCGGTGGCTCAGCCTGTAATCCTGCGCTTTGGGAGGCTGAGGTGAGTGGATTGCCTGAGCCTGCGGGTTCGAGACCCGCCCGGGCAACTTGGCGAGACCTCATCTCTACAATAAATCAAAAAATTAGGTGGGTATGGTAGCACGGGCCTGTCGTTCCGGCTCCTTGGAAGGCTGAGGCGGAAGGATCGCCGGAGCCCAGCAGGTCGAGGCTGCGGTGGCCGGGAGCGGCCACTGCACTCCGGTCTGGGTGACAGAGTGAGACTCCAACTCAAAAAAAGAAAAGAAAAGAAAATGCGTATTGAAGAATTAAAGAGTTTAAAAGGCCAGAATGTGTGCCGTTAGCTTTCAGAGGGCTCAGGGAAGAAAACAAACAAACAAATGAGTGTATATAATACATGTACGTGTAGTAAATATTTGCATGTGATATAATATTATGATGTATCCTAGTATCTTACAAAATACATCTGGGGAGAGAAAATGAAAATGTGGCAAATGTGGCAAAAGGCTAAAAGTTGGTGAATCAAGGTGAAAAGTCTATGGGGTTGTCTGTTCTATTTGTGTGACCTTCCTGTGTGATTGCTATTTTTTGAACATAAAAAGTTTGATAAAACAGTATGCCTTGTTTAAAACTTTAATGGATGTCGGTAGTTGCCCTCTACAAAGACCAAACCAATTTATATTCCCACAACGCTGTGAGGGGTCTGTGCAGCTATTTGATGTAGCTATTTTTATTCTGTAATTTTTGATGCCAGGGACTTTTTTTGGATGGGGTCATATATCAGTTCTGACCTGGGGACATTTTGTTTTTTCCCGATTATGAATATTTCCCAAAGTAGAGAAAAGTCAGTAATAGCACAGTACAACAACCACAGCCCACCATCCAATTTCAACAATTGTTATTTTTGTGCCTATTTATTTATCAGTACACATGTGGTGGTGAGGGAACACAGAAAGATTAAGAACCTGCCAAAGGTGAGTGATGGAGCCACACACCTCGTCCTCTGCCCCTGTCCTTCTGCCTCTGAGATGTCCCTGAATTGCTTTCTGAAGAGACAGAACTGGATTTTTTTTTTCTGAAGCAGTTTAGCCAAGTGTTGGAATCAGATGGATCGGGACTTGAATTCCACCTCTGACCATGGTCCAAGGACCTAACTTCTCTGTTATTGCCTCAGTTTATTCATCTGGTAAGTGGGGCTGGTGCTGCTTACCTTGTAAGTGTGTTTTAAAAGAGAAATGTTTTTTATTTTTATTTTTATTATTTGAGTTGGAGTCTCATTCTGTCACCCAGACTGGAGTGCAGTGGCCGCTCCCGGCCACCACAGCCTCAACCTGCTGGGCTCCGGCAATCCTTCCACCTCAGCCTTCCAGGTAGCCAGAATTACAGGCATGTGCTACCACACCCGGCTGACTTTTTGATTTATTGTAGAGATGAGGTCTCGCTGCCCAGGCGGGTCTCGAACCCGCAGGCTCAGGCAATTCACTCACCTCAGCCTCCCAAAGGCGCGGGATTACAGGCTGAGCCATGGGAGCCGGCTAAGAGAAATGTTTTTAAAAGAGAAAGCCTGTGCTGGCCATTATTATGGTCATTTCTTCCGGGTCTTTTTTTTTCATGTAAAACAGATCCCTAGGCCACCTCCTCTAGGAAAGGGGATCCCTAAGTCTTTCCTCTACTGTCCTGGTCTGGCCCACCTCCCAGAGTGTGGTTCCACCACCATGGACTTGGAAGGCCAGTGCTCAGAGAGTCTCAGAAAAGCTGATACTCGGACACGTGTGCTGGCTGAAGTTGGGGCATCCCATGGCCAGGAGTCCCAACCTTCAGCAGGTGGGGCCTCCCGGCCTCTCTCCCTGGTGAGCGGGTCTGGATGAATTCCCCCCCCGCAAGTCCAGCATAGCAAGGAAGGGCCCTCCTCCCTTCTCTACCTTCTCTGGGATTTCCTCCCTTTCAACCAGGGTTCCTGTGTGTGGGAAGGGACCAGGACAAGGCAAGGGAGGCACTCTCCAGGAGCAAAATAAAGGGGAAGCAAACGCTTAAAAGTCAAGGCACATCATGCTCAAGTGCAGCATTTACCAAGAAATCAAATCTGTAAGCCATGACCTGTGGGCCGCCTGCCTGTTTTTGTAAATTTTTTAAAAGTTGTAAATAAAGTTTGAAAGCCTCAGTCAGCCCCTCCGCTTTCTGCCGCCCTAGGAATTGGGGCCATGGGACAGTGTCCTCGAAGACATCTGTCCTCTTCAGAGGAACAATGTCAGCAGCAGTGCTTTCGCCCCTTAAGGACCCAGACACCCTGGCGCTCCCTGCATCGGTGACCCCAGACTGCTGGCTGGCCTGGCCTGGCGTGGCTGAGGCAGCCTTGAGGGCTGGGGGCGGTGTCGCTCGCTTCCCTGTCCTGGCGGGAGAGTGTGTGTGGAGTTCTGGGGTGTCAGGCTCTTCTGTGGCCTTAGAACTGAAGGTAGGAATTCACCCCAGACGCTGGCCTTGGGAGTCAGAGAACTGGCTCGCATCCACCAGTTGATGGTCTTGCAAAGTTGCCGGACCTTTCTGAGGCCTGGTTTTGTCACCTCTTCCATGGGGTTATGGCGTCCAGTCTTCTTCCCTCCCGGCTCATCAATAAGAAGTTCCAGAATTGCCTTCTTCGCCTTTTTTGACCCTTCATGTAGCAGGAGGTGAAACCTACATCCTGCCGGGCGCAGTGGCCTATGCCTGTAACCCCAGCACTTTGGGAGGCAGAGACAAGAGGACTGCCTGAGTCCAGGGGTTGGAGACCAGCCTGGACAACTTGGTGAGATTCCGTCTCTACAGTAAATTAAAAAAAATTAGCCGACCATGGTGGCGTGTTCCCTTAGTTCCGGCCACTTGGAAGGATGAGGCAGAAGGGTCGCCTGCACCTAGCAGGTCAAGGCTGCGGTGACTGTGAGTGTAGCCACCGCACTACAGCCTGGGTGACAGAGTGAGACTCGGACTCAAAAAGAAAGAAGGAAAGAAAGAAACTACATCTGGCTGTCGCTTGGATACTGAGGTTGAAAGTCGTCAACACCCTGTTGAAGAGGCTGACAGGCAGGAGCCAGGGTGGAGGGTGGGCCGTCCTTGACCTGTGTTGAGTGACCTCATGGTATGTCTGTGCTGCTGGGGACAGTTCTCTTGTCTCCTGAGAGCCTTCTGGGCACCTGGCCTCAACTCCAAAGGTTGAGCAAGGGAGATGGCTGAGGCTGGGGGCAGCCTGACTGGAAATGGGCGGTGGAGGGTGAGGTAGGGCAGCTTCAGTCTTCCAACTACCCTGGGGAGCTTCGTGGTTTGCCAGCAGAGGGGGGACCCCCCAAAGCAGGACAGGAAAAGGTCTAAACGTGGGTTACCCATAGAATACGGCTTTGGCAGGTGAGATCTGTGCCGTCTGCAGGGGTGAACTTTTGACAGCACAGAGATCAGAAGCTGGCGGTCACGGGCACACCTCTGCCTTGCCATATTCCCGGTCAGCAGGCATTCCCTTCGTGGTGTGTGTACCCCTACCCCCTGAGCCCAGAGGGCTGGGAGGCTCCTATTTGTGTATCAGTGCCCTTCAGAGGGCCAGCAGACAGTATGGGGTCCCTGCTGGTGAATTCCCTTTTCCCACGAGGGAGGGAAATGATGCCTGTGTGGCGGGCTGCGAGACCTCTCCAGTCTCCACCTCCAGCCCTCTTCTGTAAATTGGGAATGAATCACACCTCCTTACAGGGCCTTTGGAAATGAGTAACTGGGATAACATACATTGAGTGTCTGGTACAAGCTTGGTATGCAGCAGACACTCAATAAATGCTTCCTCCCTTCTTCCCTGTGCCTCCTCTTTGCCATCTCCTCACGGCAGTAGTGTGGGGCTCTGCCTAGAGCATCCGGGTCCCCAGCCTGCACACCTCCTCCACCCTTGGGCCGTTCTGACACTGCCCTTTCCCTCCTCTCTGTGGGGAGGGTGTTTGTCCGAGGAATCGGTGTTCCCGCAGCCAAAGCCCTTCTCACCTTTGCCTGGCCGGGGAGCATCTGGGACTTCCTGCCTGGGCCTGCCCACGGAAGCCCCCTCCCATACTCCCTGCTCTGCTGCCTTCCTGGACTGGACCCAGCTCAGGGGACCCACGGACACCTCTGGTGCGAATTTCTAATTCGGAGACTCTCAGCTAACGGTGTAATGATAATGACGGACTCCACGTTTTTTATCCCACAAGATGAAAATTTATGTCTCACTCTTACCACTGTCCCCCGCCCCCACTTCTCGCGTCATCTGGGCGTCAGTACGGATGGGTCCCCCTGGGAGAGGAGAAGGCTCTTACCTGCTTGCACCTCAGCCTGGAAGTGATGCTTCCTCTTCCGCTCCGTTGGCAAAGATTACGCTCATGGTCCCACCTGGACACAGGCTGAGAGGTGGAGTGAGCCTTCACGTCTGGGAGGAAGACACGGGTTTAGCGAGCACTCCACAGTGTCCTTGCTGTAAAACCATAGGACGGGGGTGACAAAATGCTTCCCTGCCCTGAGGGCCTGCCCTCCACCAGAGGGCTCAGAAAGTTCCTTCCTTCTTCCCTTCCCTCCCTTCCTTCCAGCCTTCACAAAGTATCCTCTCATACCAGAAACTGGGTGCCCTTATGAGGAAGAGAATGGGAGGAAGTGATGCTTGGGGGTAACTTTTTAGCCCCTGGAGGCTGGACCCTCTGATTACAGGCAAAACGTTTTCCATGTTATTACGTGCAGAGGCAGGCAACCAGAATAACTAGGGCCCAAGTGATTCTTTCATGGTAAGCTCCCAATGGTTGTTTTTTATTTATTTATGTTTGCATGGGATGCCCACCGTACCCCTCACCCCACGGTAGCTGCCTTGGCTTTTCTTGGAACTCTCCACGCTTCCTCCCGCCTCGGAACATGGGCACCTGCTGTTCCCACTGCGGGTCCAAAGGGATAAAAATCAGATACGCGTAGAAAGGAAGAAAGGATGTGTGTTAGAGTTTTCTAGAGAAACAGAACCAATTGCATGTATTTGTTTATTTACAATTTAGTGTGAGGAACTGGCTCGTGTGATTACGGAGGCAGGCAGGTCTCAGGCAGGTCTCACGCTCTGCAGGGTGAGTGGGAGAGGTGGAGACCAGGAGGCCTGAGGAGCTTTTTCCACCCCAAGTCTGAAGGCCAGGAGAGCCAGTGGGGTTGCTCCTGTCTGAATGCCGGCAGGCTCAGGACCCTGGAAGAGCCAGTGCTTCCGTTTGAGTCCGAAGGCGGAAAACAAGTTGACGTCCCGGTCCAAAGGCGGTGTGGTTTACAGTTGCGCAGTGTAATTCTCTACCCTTTGTGGACAAGACCACGCCAGGTCCTCCCTGGAGAGCCTTGCTGTATGCACCAGCCTGTACCAAGGGCTTTCTCTTTCTGTTTGCCAGCCTGTACCAAGGGCTTTCTCTTTCTGTTTTGCCTTATTTTGCAAAGACAGCAGACCCGAGTTACATCAGAGACCCTTCTATTTTAAAATAGCATACTTTTTCTGTTAAATTTTCCTGTTCCACATAGAGAATGGTGTAATGGATATTGGAGACTCAGAAGAGGGAAAGAGAAGTGGCAGGAGGGAAAAATCACCTCTCGGGTATTAGGGGCCCAGGTGTGTGTGTGGGGGGGTACATTTAAAACTGTGGGAATTTTAGAAAAATCCACTCACCTTAAAAGAGATTTGTGCCCTTCTCAGAAGTGCTGAGATGGTCTGTGGGAGCCGGGGAGCAGATTACAGCTTTGGCTTGGCTTACAACAACCCAGAGAGTCGGTGCGGGGATCAGACTCGGCTCGTTGCCCAGCAAGACCTGCCTCACTGCCTCAGACTGGAGGAAGGGGAAGCAGAGGTGTCCACCCCTGGGACCACCCAGCTCACACATTCTCTGCACCTTCTGAGCAGTGAGACTCGGGCTTAAAAGCTCCACTGGCTTCCCCCTGGGCCTGAGGCCTCTCAGATAATTGCTTTTGCTTAACAGCCATTAAATCACTCAGGAGAAGGTGTGAACTGGAGTAAGCATGCACCTGCCCCCTTGTTGGAGGAAGTCAGCTTAGAGAGAAATCCTTGCTAGGCAGCCCCAGCCGGCGGATCCCAGAAGTGGGAAACGGAGAAAAGAGGAGAGAAAGCGAGGGAGGGGGCGGGGTAGCCAGGGGAGCAGGTTCTGTATCATGGTGGTCCTTTCAGTAGCTCGGAATGTCTGCCCTCCACCCCCACCCCTGAAATGTGTGCTGGGGTGCGTGCTGAAACGGGCCACACCCACTCTCTAAGTCTAGCTCTGGGATCTTGGGGAAGGGAGCCTACCTGTCAAGCACCCGCCCTGTCTCATGCACCTTTCACAAAAACCCTGCAGGCCAGGTATTATCATTTCCATCTCACAGATGGTGAAACGAAGGCCTAGCTTGGCCAAGATAGCATCAGAGTCTCTTCTGGGTCTCAGGCAGGATTCTTTCCACCGTTCCCATGAGGCAATCAGTCATACGGATCTCAGCAAACACTCAGGGAGCTGGTCAGTTTCCCACTGAGCTTCATACACGTGAAGATCCAGGCTGACGTCCTCCCAGGAGACTGTCAATACAGAGACATTGGACTGCCTGAAGTCGGAAACCTGTGATAGCGTCAGTTTCCATGGCAGTGGGCTGTGATGTCACAGACAGGTGCCTGCAACAGCAAGCGACAGGGAAGCAGGGAAGTGGGGAGTCAAGGCGGGGAGCATGTAAGACACGATGTATGAGCACAGATGCTGAAGAGCTTCCATCAGCACCCCCGCCCGGCATCTGCCGCTGTGAAAAGGAAACACAGTGACATTTGGAGCAAATACTCCAGCTTTATGAGCTATGAATGCTTTAGCTTGCAAACTCACAGAGTAATCAAAAACAAACACCATTTCCTTAGAGTTGCCTTTACAAAAAGGATAATGCTTTTTTTTTTTTCTCTATAATCCTGTCTCTTGCAATTGACTAAGTGCTGGGTGGTTCCTTGTGTGCCCAGCATGGCGAGGCTGTTACTTCCTGCCGATGTGGTCTGTCAGGGTGGGGATGACAGTAAGACAGGGCCCCCTCGGGGGTTAAGTGCTGGGGGACATATGGGTCCCTGGAAGGAGACTGGGAGGCAGGAGCTGGACATTGAATACCCCGGGCACAGGGCCAGTTGGTGCATGCCAAGCTTGAAGAGCCCGGGGTGTGAGACACAGCAACAGGTCACCAGCTGATGACAGCACTTTTGCCAGTTGGGGTCCTTCTCACCACAGCGCTCCATGCCGTTGAAAGCTGTGGCCAGGCCGGGCTCGGTGGCTCAGCCTGTCATCCCAGCGCTTTGGTCGGCCAGGGTGAGTGAATTGCCTGAGCCCATGGGTTCGAGTCCTGCCCAGGCAACTTGGTGAGACCTCTCTACAATAAGTCAAAAATTAACCGGGCATGGTAATGCGCGCCTGTGGTTCCGGCTCCTTGGAAGGCTGAGGCGGAAGGATCACTGGAGCCCAGCGGGTCGAGGCTGCGGTGGCTGGGAGCGTGCACTGCACTCCAGTCTGAGTGACAGAGTGAGACTCCAACTCAAAAAAAAAAAAAAAAGCTGTGGCCAAGTGTATTTTTCAAAGATGCCACAACAGTACCTCCCGTCCCACGAGGTTTTGGGCAGCGGAACCTTGCCAACGTAGAGTTTGGTTCCTGGACTGGCCTTGCTGACTTGCTTAGTCAGTAAAATGTGGCAGAAGCGACGTTCTGGGACTTGGGAAAAGAGGTGACAAGCAGTCTCATAGTGTTCACCTGGACCTCTGCAGACTCTGTTGGTATGTTCACTCTGGCACCCAATGGCTCCAATGGAAGGTGCATGGAGAGACCAGTGTAGGTGACAGCTCAGGTGAGCTCCCAGCTGACAACCAGCACCAGCCACCAGCTGGCGAGTGGGCCACTTTGGCATCAGGCTTCACAGAGGCTTCAGATGACAACAGCTCCTGCCAACCTCTGACTGCAGCCCCTGGGTGGCCCCAAGTGAGAGCTCCCCAGCTGAACCTAGAGAGCCTGCAGGGTTATAAGAGCTAACGAAGAGCTCTTATGTTATAAGAGCTATGTTTCAGAAGTGACTAGTTCCACTCCATAGGTGGAGCACAGGCAACAGCTTGAATTGGTCATGTACGACAAAACCCAGACCAGTCCAGGGTCAGTGGGCACGGGCCTGGCATGTGACTGATGCCTGCTGTAACAGGGAGAAGCTGGCCGGCACATGCCTGCCTGTGGGCAAATCCCGCTCTTTTTTTTTTCCTTTGAGTTAGAGTCTCACTCTGTCACCCACACTGGAGTGCAATGGCTGCTCCTGGCCACTGCAGCCTCGACCTGCTGGGCTCCAGTGATCCTTCCGCCTCAGCCTTACAAGGAGCCGGAACTACAGGTGTGCGCTACCACACCCAGCGAATTTTTTGATTTACTGTAGAGATGAGGTCTCACCAAGTTGCCCGGGCGGGTCTCAAACCCGTGGGCTCAGGCAATCCACTCACCTCGGCCTCTCAAAGCGCTGGGATTACAGGCTGAGCCACTGAGCCCGGCCCAAATCCCGCTCTTAAGAAGGTAGGCTGGAGGTGTTCGATCATCTGTCTCTCAGCTCCAGAAGCCTGGCAACACAAACGCCAGTCAGGCCAGGTCTGTCATAGTGCTGATGGGATGGCTTTGAACCTGAGTATGCAGAACTGTTCATTTCATCCGACTGGCTTTAGCCAAGCATCTCAGCGATGGAGACTGGATGAGGGTCCCTTGCAGGGTTTCTTCCAAGCCTTGGCAACGACGCCAAGAGGACAGAGCCTGCCGTATCCCATAGGGGATGCTGCTTCTGTTGGACTCTTTGGGTACCTTTTTCTGCCAGCTGCGATTCCACCAATTTGTACTTGCCCTGGCCCACGATTCTCCATCTGGTCCGTTTCAGCAAGTGCTTTACTGGAACCTCGAGCGAGCGGCCTGGGGAAGCTTCAAGAAGGAAAGCGGGTGGACTTGGTGGGGCTTCTTCTGCGTAACACTTGGTACCTCTGGGAGCTCTTTGTGCTTCCTCTGCATACTGATACAGCCAGTCTCCACCACCCCTCCTTGGCTTTTGGCTCATGGTGTGGCGTGTTCACTGCCTTTTTCTTACCGAAAGAAAGATTACATTTGCCTCTCCCATTCTCTGCCACCTTCCCCATCCTCCGCCATTCCTTGAAGGTGGCCACACCTACCTGTCTTTGGCCATATCTGCATTGCCTTTCTACGTGTTCGTCTACCCCAGCTAGTGTCGTTTCATAAAAGGCAAGAGATAAGGATTTTTAGGTGTTGGACTAAGAGCAGTACACATTAGGAAGTTCTTTCTTGTATCCGCTTCATGTCTGGCCTGTGTCGTCCAGAGGCATCTTCCCTTTCTTTCTCCCCTCATCATACGGTGGAGGACACGGGCTTCTCCCAAGCAGTGTTGTTTTGCCTGGCATCCATGAGTCTCGCTGAGTTCTTCATCTGCCCTCTCCGGTTGTGAGTAAATAAGCCCCCCACCCCCGCCGTTCCTTGTACATTTCTTCAGCATCCCCATTTTCCAGGCCCTAATCAGTTTTATTTCATTCTCCACTATAAATGATTTTAAAGCCCCTTGGAAATAGGAAGGTTGTCTAAATAATAAATCATCATTTTGGCAAATGATGCCGAGACATTTAGAGAGATAAAATTAATCACCCCCTTGTAGCCGTAGAGCAGCTTTTTCCAGAAGGAGTGCAAAGTCATTTGTGGAGCTCAGAGTCAATGCTTGTCCTGTTCCCCCGGGGAGGAGGTGGGCGCCGTTCTTCTGTTTTGCAGGGGGCAAGGCCAGGGACTTCTCGGTCGGCACCCACTGGTGAGCACAGTACCCGTGTGAAGGATGCCTCCGCTCTCTACTCTGAATGTCTGACGCCACATCCGTGGGGTCTACCGCCGCTCCCCAACCCGGAGAGCATAATGCGCACCAGTGGCTCCCTGGACGGTGGGGATCACTGGCCCCATTCGGGCTGCGCAGTGCCCAAGCTAATCTTCGTTCCGTGAATTGTCGGCTCAGAATGCGACGGCGTCTCCCACGGCGTCAAATACAAACGCCACAGATTCTGCCAGTATCCACGGAGCTCACACTTTCACATGATTCACTGTCAGTGCATGAATTATTACGCCCATTTCAGAGATGAGGAGACCGAGGTTTTTGGAGCCCAGTGACTTACTCCAATTCGCACAGCTCTTGTGTGGTAGTGCTGGGATCTGAGGTCAGGTGTATGTAATGTCCTTGTCCAGGGCTCTCTCTTTTCTATACCCCGAGCTGCCCATGGAAATGATCTTGGTTTCCAGTGACAGGAAGCAAAATCAGTGCTGGCGCACACATACACACACACCTTATGGGCTCGTGTGTTGGAAAGTACAGCGTTGGCTGGTTTCAGGCATGGCTACATCCAGGGGGGTTAGGACTCAGTTTCTGTCTCCAGCTACACGTCCTCTCCTGTCACAGTGAACAGGCTTCTTGTTCCACCTACAAGAGAAACAGGAGATTCATTTCTTGGGAGTTCCTGCCCATGTCCTGAGGGCTATTCTGGTGGACCCCAGCCCGGTTCACATGCCCATCACTGAAGGAGCCATGCCTCGGGGCTGGAATTCACTGATCTGTCTAGATGGCACCTTCCTCTGGGCAATTGGGACTGAAGCAGACAGCTAAAGAGACTGTGAATGGGGGGAGGGGGGTGAAACTACAAACCAAGAGAACACAGTCCGTCGCGAAAGTTAGGGTGAGTGGGTGCTGACTGGCAGAGCTCAGCCTGCAATTTCCCACATTCACACCCGGTGTCTGCGCCCTTTTGCTGGGCTGCTTCTCAGATGGGCAATCCCCTGTCCCACCAGCATCTCTTTGCTTCTGCTTTTTCCCTGTCTGTCTGTCTATCTGTCTGTCTGTCTACCTACCTATCTATCTATCTGAGTCGAAGTCTCACTCTGCCACCCAGGCTGGAGCACAGTGGCATGCTCACAGCCACTGCAGCCTCGACCTGCTGGGCTCAGGCAATCCTTTCTCCTCCGCCTTCCAAGTAACTGGAACTACAGGCGTGCGCTACCACGCCTGGCTAATTTTTTATTTCATTGTAGAGACGAGGTCTCACCAAGTTGCCCAGGCTGGTCTCGAACCCCTGGGCTCAGGCAGTCCTCTCGCCTCAGCCTCCCAAAGTGCTGGGATTACACGCTTGAGCCACTGTGCCCGGCCTGTTATTTTTTATTCTATTCTGAGCTATTTTTCTTTTCTCAAAAGGTTTTTGCCAAAACTTAGATATGAGAAAGAACTGCTTTTCATCTCCTTTACACTGGAATAAACCCTCCTGGTAATGGCAGATTATTCTCTTTTTGTGTGTAGGTGTGTTGGAGTCTCACACGCCCAGGCTGGGGTGCGGTGGTATGCTCATGGCCACCCCAGTGTCGACCCGCTGGGCTCAGGCGATCCTTCCAGCTCAGGCTTCCAAGTAGCTGGAACTACAGGCCTGTACTACAATGCCTGGCTAATTTATTGATATATTGTAGAGACGAGGTCTCCTCAAGTTGCCCAGGGTGGCCTCAAACCCCTGGGCTCAGGCAGCCTTCTCGCTTCGGCCTCCCAAAGGGCGGGGATTACAGACTTGAGCCACCACGCCCGGCTCCCTGCCCTTTTAAATCACTCTTTCCATCAGAACCTTCCTGTTTCTTTGGGCTTTTTCACACCTCCCTGGACTGAGGAAGCTGCTTGAGCGCCTGGTCCCTGGGTCTTCCTTGCTGGGGCTCCCCTGGGTGGATTCCTGTGTTCCCACAGGTGGTGCCCTGCTGAGAGATCTTGGTGGCATTTGGGGCTTTGGGAGAAACTTTGGTGAAAATCACTGCAGCAAAGGATGTTGGAAAAACCAACAGTGTGTGAACGAGAACAAAAAAGATCCAGGGGCCCTAATAGATCCTGTGCTGAATAGGCCTCTGAATATAGAGCCATAATGAGACATCTGGCATGGTTCTCCTCGCCTCCCAAGTGAGCTGAGGACAAATGGGGCATTTCCAGCTTGGAGCTTGTCCTGTTGCCGAGACCTAGGCTACGTAGAAACTTCTTGGAGCCTAGTCCCTACCTGGGCCGCTACACCTGAAGATATATGTTAATTCTTAGCATCTGCCTTAATCTAGTCATTTTACAGACCCGAGATCCTAAGAGATTGAATGACTTCTCCAGGGTCCTACAGTGAGTTAGGGGCACAGCTGGAAGTGGGGACCCCACTGGTACCCCGTCTCATGCTATTTCCATTCTCTGCAGTTGTCCAGGAGTGCCCGGCAGGACATCCCCCACCAGGAGGCGGATCATCCCCCACCAGGAGGCGGCTGCAGGCCACAAAAGGAGCCAGTGGTGCTCCCTGGAGACTGGCTGGCACTGTCCTGGGCATGTATGGGCACTGAGTTAGGCATGAACACCTGGGTTGGTGTGGGAAGTAGAGAAGTTTCTAGTTAGGAAGTTGCCACTCCGGTGTTTCCTGTATCTGCAGGCTCCTGCCCCTGGAGGTGACCAAGTGGCTGAGACACACACCGCGTGAGGCTAGCAGGGTTGGGACCCTCTGGTCACCCAGCCCACACCCTGCCCACGAGCTCTTCCTGACTCCCGGGCCTTTCTTCCTCAGAGTTGAGGCACTACTGTAGAAATGCACCGCTTCTCAGACATGATTGGAGTCAAAGGCAAACTCTTATATGGAGTATGCTATTTTTAAGAGATACTAGTTAAGGACTAAAATTCTGTGAAACTCACAATTATTTAGCTGTCTTTGTTGAGAAACATTCTTCTAATTAACCACAACTAGCATCTATTGAGATGCTGGGTGAGTGTGCCCTGCTACGAGCTTGTTTTGGAGGGAAAAATAAATTCATGTTTTCAATCCGAATCATGAGAGTTTTCTTTCAAAGGGAGACCTTGGGAGTGGGTGGTGGGTGAGGGTATCTCTGTCTTGGGGGCTTGTCTGGAAGAGGGCGCTTCCTCCAGGTGCCTCTCAAAAGCTGCCTTGCCTGCGGGCGTTCAGGAGCATGTTCTCTGAGAGAGTACCCCACCAATAATGTCTTTCTCTGTTCAGTCCTTTGTAGAGCCTCTTTCTGATACCTTCCCAAAAAACTTTCAATTTTGAGATCATTTCAGACCTATAGAAAAGATGTAAGTACACGAAGGACTCCAGTGTACTCTTTTTTTTTTTTTTGAGTTGGAGTCTCACTCTGTCACCCAGACTGGAGTGCAGTGGCTGCTCCCGGCCACCGCAGCCTCGACCTGCTGGGCTCCGGCGATCCTTCCACCTCAGCCTTCCAAGTAGCTGGAACCACAGGCATGCGCTACCACGCCTGGCTAATTTTTTGATTTATTGTAGAGATGAGGTCTCTCCAAGTTGCCCAGGCGGGTCTCGAACCCGCGGGCTCAGGCAAGCCACTCACCTCAGCCTCCCAAAGCGCGGGATTACAGGCTGTATGCCACCGAGCCCGGCTCCAGTGTACTCTTGTTACGGGTTGAATCGTGTCCCTTGCAAAAGGTATGTTGAAGTCCTAACCCCAGAACCTCAGGATGTGACCTTTTTAGGAAACAGGGTCCTTGTAGATGTAATGAGTTAAACTAAGATGAAGTCATGCTAGAACAGGGTAGATCCTTAACCCAATATGTTCTTATAAAAAGGGGACATTTAGAACACAGACACACACACACACACACACACACACACACACACACACACGGAGCATGCCATGAGAATAAGACAGCAGGGATGGCGGTGATGTGTCTGAGAGCCAAGGAATGCCAAGATGGCCAGCAAACCATGGGAAGCTGGGAGAGAGGCCTGGAACGAATTCTCCCTCACAGCCCTCGGCAGGAACCAACCCTGCCGGCACCATGATTTCAGACTTCTGACTCCAGAGCTGCGAGACGAGAAATTTCTGTGGTTCGAGTTGCCCAATTTGCGGTACTTTGTGACTGTGGCCTCAGGAAACTAATCCAGCCCTTCACTTGGGTTCTTCAAATGTGAGCATTTGACTCCGTTGCTGTTTCTCCTCCCCTGCACACATACATGCCGTACACACATTGATTGTTCTTTTCTGAACTATTTGAAAGTAAGTTGCAGACGTAATGCCCATTTACTCCTAAATACATCAGTGTTTGTTTCTTCAATCAAGGAGGTTCTCTTACCTAATCCTAATACAGTGATCAGAATCAGGGAATTAACATGCATACAATACTGTTATAATACTATCTTGTCTATAGAACATAATATAATAATTTTATAAGGTATATATAATTGATATAATAATTATATATAATATATACTAATATAGTAATTTTTCTACTATTGCCTTTGTTGCAAAAGAAAAAGACATTTCTTCTGACTTTATCCTTTAAAAGTATTTCTAATTAAAATTTTGATTTCTATCAACGTAAATGCACATTGTCCTGAGGACAGAGTGGGAGTTTTGCAGGGGTCTTCGGGGAATTTTGACCTGTCTGGAGATGGTGCCTGGAATGAGGAGGTTGTCCAGTGGGAGTAGGGCTCAGATAAAGGCAGCATGGTTGGACTCGCTAGTATAAAACATGGGCTTTTCTGGGCAGGGGGTGTTTACGTTTTTATCCCCCCCTCAAGAAGGAAAGATGCGTAAGAGAGGAGTCTGGGAGTCCTTGGCAGACTGACGGGCAAGGGCACATTCAGGTACGCCTTTCTGGCCTGACCCCTTCCTGGCCTTGGGCCCCAGACATGGCCCTGGCCCCTGAGCTGCTGCCTGGTAGCCACAGAATGCTGAGATGCCTTTTGCCCTGCAGAGTCTGTAAGTCACCCAGCTGTTCCCCGGTACCCCTTTCTCCATCCAGCACCTTTGGGTGTCCTGGCTAGGAGGGGTGCTGCAGACTGAGTGGGGAAAAAGGTGCAAGCCCTGGATGAGCGAGGTGGAGACTGTACCAAGTGGGAAGGTCGGCAAGTGCTTTGGGGAAGGGACTGGCGAGTCCTCCTGACCCCTGTCGGCTCTCCCTCCATTCTTGACATCAGCAGTGACTTCCTCCTCTCCTGTAAAGGACCATGATTATATCCGCCATTCCCCATCAGGCCAGAGAACTGCCCCTAAACCCTTCCATCAAAAGATTCTAGAGCAGTCTCTGGTGACAGATGGACCATGAGAGGGCCCCTCGCTGGTATAATTGGGACCGTGTCCGGCCCAGGTGGATTGCTTCCCAGAGCTCTGGAAACACTTGCACATGGGGCCTGTTCTCTGCGCTGGAACTGGGAACATGGCAGGGAGGCCAGGAGTGGGCCCACAGTGTTTCGGATCCTCCACAGGGCACATGGCCTGCTGAGCTGGGCCACGATTCCAGAGCGCCTGCCTGACCCTGCAACTGGGTTGACTCAGGAGCGTTCTCAGCCTCTCCTGTCCGCCCTTTCTCCAGCTTTTCTCCCCCAAGTCCATGCACTTGCTCAAGGCCTTGCTCCCCTCTGTGATTTCAAACAAGCAATGATGTCACTTCTGCCTGTACCACCCCTCCGATGCCCCTCCTTCCATCACACGTCTCCTCAGCAGTTCGTCCAAGCTGCCTCCGCCTCCTCAAGGATGATTTCCCTGTAGCTGGGGTGATTCCCGAGCCCTTGACTTTTCTAAACACTGCTTCTACACACAGGGAAAAATGTCTGTTTTCTCTGCCCTCAGGCCACTGTGGCTTGGCCCAGTGGGATTTTTCTTTTTCTTTTTTCCGTTTTATGAATTTTATTGCTTTCCCCCTGATTGCAAAAGCATGCCATGCTTCTGAGATCTTGTGATCCCCCAAAGAGGAGATTCTATATTCCTCTTTGATTCAGTCACCATTGAGGGAGAACGTAACCTGTCTGGATGTTTTTGTGACATGCTTGAGAGAATGGAGGGATTGTTACCCTGAAAAAGAAAAACGCCAACTGATGCTTTCAGAAGTTGTCTGAATGTACCACCGAGTTGTGAGAGCAGCACTGGCCAGAGTCATGGCAGGTCGGAGTTGTTGGCTTAGGTCCGGGCCACCTACTAAGCCTCATTCCTGATCAGCAGTAAAGACTTTTTAGTGTCATTCTGACATCTTCCGTGTGACGTACTGCGTGTGATATTTGGGACATGCCCGTACTAAAGTGAATTCACGTTATGGGGTGCCCTGTGGTGTGCTGGTCCGCTGCATTTGGTAGCCCAAAGCTGGCGTGCAAGACAGAGTTGGGTAGCCGTTGAGGCCTCCGCCTGTGGCGGGCAAGGGCGTTGGTGAGAGTGACCCCAGAGGCCTCGCGGGATGGAGCCAGAACCTGGGTGGGGGCAAAGCAGAGCTGAGAAGAGACTGGACAGGTCAGAGACAACTCGGCTTCCGAGCCTGCCGATGAAGAGCTGCACCACCGCGCTGCCCGAGGCACGCCAACCCGGGACTCTCTTCTGTCTCCCAGCTTTCACCATCTGAGTGTCCTGTCACAGTCTCCTCCCTGTCCGCTTGCCGACTGTGTACCATCATACGCTGGATATTCCCCTTAAATCGGTTCACTTAAAGCCCTAAATAAAAGTATTCTAAAAAGGAAACTTGATCCCACCGCTGTCTCACTCATCACAAATTGAGAGTGATATAAACGTGTGGGCAGTGAAACTTATCAGACGCTAAGATCTGGCTCTGAATCTGAAACCTGCTCTCCATTCCTTATTACTGAAGTCAGGAAGTGGTGGAAAAGTGCTAACGACGCAGCAGTCCCCAGCCAAAACGTTCCTCTTAATGGCATCAGAGGACCAAAGAAGAACTGGAAGGGGGACAACTTTCTAACCTGCAATTCAGCATAAGCAACGCTGTGTCCATGCATTCGTGGTTTGTGTGACTCTCACTGGTAGGAAGTGCTGATATGGGTTAGGTCTTAGTAATGGCCAGGAAGGCTGGCTTTTTTTTTTTCTTTTTTCTTTACAAATGAATTTTCTGGGTAGAGAAGAGGCTTGAACATTTGCTGGTGGGTGTGTGAGTTTCTGCAGTACGTGCCCCGGGTGACCTAGTCCCAGCCCTGCGTGCTCAATCTCAGGGATAAGGCAGAGGCTGTCAGCCTACATCAGCCGGATGCCATCCTGGGTGCCCCCATAAGCGAGGTCACAGGACACACTGGCCTGGACTCCCCCGCTTTGGTCTGATGTTGGCCCTGCCCTGACCCTATGACTCCCACCCCTGCAGGCCCTGTGGTTTGATGGGTAAGACAGACAGGAGAGAATGTGCTGGGTGAACTCCTGTTCTTGTTCGTAGGACTGTGAGTGGGCAAGCTGTGCCCAGCAGGCCAGGCAGAACTCGAAACACAGTTTTTCCATGGAAACAATGTACTAAAGTGTGGTTAGCTTTTATGGCATGATCGGTTCAGGATAGTAAACTTTCATTGAGCACCTAATATGTTCCAGACACTGTGCTGAGGCCACGGAATGTCTAGAGCGTTGTTTCAGGCTACACCGAGTTCGGTCTCGGGGGAGATACAGGCAGAGAGCAAACGAGCAGGCAGTGGCAGCTCGGGCGATGGGTGCCGGGACCGTAAGAGGCACCCCCAGAAGCGTGTGCTGGGGTCCAACCGAGGGCATCTCGGGAGCTGTCTGTGATGCCGAGTCTCCAAGTACAAGTTGTTGAAGAGGAGGCATGGAGGGCATGCCTGGCAGAGGTCAGCCACCGGGGGCAGAGGACTGACGGGCACCTGTGTGCTGAGGCTCTGCTGTCTGTCTCTTCTTTTAAAGCATCCTGGCTGTAAAGAGGGTGGGTGGAGTGAGTTGGAGAGAGAAGCAGAGGTGATCGTGGGGTCCCCTACGCATGGTGAGAAGTGTGGGCCTTAGGCAGGAGAGCCACTGAGGGGTGCGGTCGAGCCTCACATTTAAGAAGGCTGCTCTGGCACTTGTGCGGTGGGGAGACAGGGGGCCACTAGGATGAGGTGGAGGCGGGGAGGAAGGCCAACTGGAAGGCTGCCGTGTCATTCCGGGCAGGAGAAGAGACGGCCCGGACCAGAGGGACCGCTGAGCTTCCTAGAATGCAAGCCCGTGACAACAAGGATCTCGATCTGTTTTGTTCAGGCATCTCGAATGCCTAGAACAGAGGCCGGTCAATAGTAAGTGATAAGTGAGTCTTCGTTGCATGAAACGGCAGGTTGAGGGGGGATGTCCAGAGTCTAGCCCTGTGGAGAGGAAATACACATTTGATGTTCTAATCTGGATTCCTAACTGTCCCCTCCGGTGGACCTCCAGAGTCAAAACAACTCCCCCTCCCACTCCACCCCGCACTAAACAAACTCCTGACTTCCTGGTGGTCTTTTGAAATGTGACTGCTGGCTGCTTGGGTCTGTCGGTGGTGTGACGCCATGGCTGGGTGTCTTCCTTGGGGGTCGCTCTTGGGTCTTTTTTGCTGGATTTACATTGGCCAACCCAAGCTCCCTTTGTTTGGTATTTAGTAGAGGCAGAATGATGCTGTGCCATCTTTTTATGTTCTAACTACTCCTTAGGTGGCCGCAGAAGCATTTTCACCAGGAAATGTCAGATGGTCATTTCAGACATTCTTCACTGGGGCTTGGCTTGTAACCTGTAAGTTGAGGACAGCAGACGGAGGTCTCCTGGCCATCAGAACCGTGCTGGATGTCACCCAGTGAAGGAGCATGAGAACCTCTACCATCAAAATCTGTGATTAATAGACATAATCTCCACTAGAGCATTAATTTCGGGCATAATCAAAGCCTGCTGAATTATTTCAGTGTCAGACCTTGACAGAAAAGTCAGCCTGGGATTAGCATTTTGATTTAAAGTTCAGTGGGTGGTATTTATCTTTATTTCTGTCACATACGAGTGATTGACTGTCTGTTTGGGAAAATAAAAACAAATGCTACTTCCCCAGTCAAGCGAATAGGGGGTAATTTAGAGGTGCACGCTCACGGTTGGCTGGACCCGTGGCATCGGGGCCGGCAGCCTATCTTTCTTGGCTTCCACAAGGTATCTGGGAATCAGCCTCCCGAGACTCTCTGAGGCCAGGTAACTGCAGGAGAAACTGTGTTAACATCTGAGCAGGTGTGTCGCTCCTGACGGCAGTGACTTCTCGAGCTGTCACCTGAGGTGAGCGATGCTGGCATGTGTCCTTGGAGGTGGTGCGGAATCAGAGAAACAGGCTGCATCCCTGGAGGACTGGGGTCAGGACGCCAGAGCCCCTTGCCTGCCCTGAGCTGGAAGCCCTGAGTGGTAGATTCTGGATCCCAACCCATGTGATTGCTATTTTCAGCCCAGCATAGGGGTTGCCGGCACACGCGTGTCCGCAGGACATTTAGTGATGCTGACAGGGCAGCCAAGCTCTGTGCCAGGGTCTTTACTCACCTTGTTTTGGGTCTTGGTCACTGCCCTCCTTCTCCCTAGGTTATGGATAAGGACCTGGAAGCCTGGACCTGTGAAGTGGCTTGTCCAAGGCCAACAGAAAAGACAGGAGCACAGACCCTAGCCTACAGCAGACTGCCTCCAAAGCCTGTTTTCTGATCCATCAAGCCGGTGGGGCGTACTCTGGGGCTGGGAGGTGAGAGGAGAGACCCCTGAGCTTGAAAGTGTCTTTGTGAAGGGGAGGAGGGGAGGGCTGGGGGAGTGAGTAGCGAGAGGGTGTCAAGGCTCCTGGCTGCCCTCCCTTAGTACCGTGGGACTCTCTCCCTGCCCCGTGGGCTTAGGTGGTTACAGATGAGAGGCTCCAGGCATAGGAGCTGCTTTGGTCCAAACACAGAAATGATCAGTACTCTACCAAGAGTCAGCTTGCCTCTTCATAAGCAAGGTTTCAGTGAAAGGCTGTGTCACATTCGATGGTTGCACCTGCTGTGGACACCTTTGAAGGCAGACGGGAAGGCGGGTGGGGGGCGTCTCAGGAGAGGGAGGTGATGGGGAGTGGTCCACAGGACACCTGTCGGGCCACATCCGTCTGGTCCCCTGCGGCCACAGTGGATGCACTGAACATCTCGTCAGGGCACAATTAGACCCCATTACTCTCAGGGTGATTTGACAGCAGTAGTCAATGCGAGGCATGATTTAAACACCCATTATACTCAGTTTTCTCAATTAAAAGGTAAGTTTTAATAATGGATTTCAACTCCTTGTTTTCCATAAATCAGATGCAGTTTTTTATTTAAAAGGCACATTTAAAGAATTGCTTAATTTTCTTGTTTTAATTTTGCATCTGAAATTATAATAATCTTTTAGTAATTTCATTTATTAATACAAATTGAAGCAGATATTTGTAAATTAAGAGGCCACACCATCGTCAATCTAACAGGTACATGATAGACAATTTGGTGAAGTTTTTTTTAAACATATTTTTTATTTTAAAATTGTGGGGTACAGTTAAGGGTTAGGTATACAAATATGCATTGTGCGGGTACCCTTGTTGATGAGGTGTGCCCCGCTTCCCCAGGTAGATATTGACTGCCGTTGATCCCACCTCCCTTCTCCCTCCCGCCCCCCCATAGTTTCCCGCCGCTGTCAATCCTTTTCTTATAGTATTCCGATAGTTGTTCAAGGTCCACTTATGAGTGAGAACATGTGATACTCAGATCTTTGTTTCTGTGAGAGATAACTCAGTATTATAAACTCTAATTCCATCCAGGTTGCTGCGAAATTCACGATTTTGGTTTGTTTTTTTTTTTTTATGGTTTCATAATATTCCATTGTGTATACGTACCACATTGTTTTAATCCAGCCCTCTTTTGATGGACAGCATGGGTGGTTCCATGATCTTCCTATTGTGAACAATGCTGCGATAAACATACATGTGCAGGTATCTTTTTTATAGAGTGATTTGAGTTCTTCAGGGTATATTTCCAGTAGGGGGACTGTGGGGTCATATGGAAGGTCTATTTTTAGAGCTTTTAGGAATTGCCACACTGATTTCCACAGAGGCTGCACTAGTTTACACTCCCACCAACTGTGTAGAAGTGTTCCCTTTTCACCACACCTTCTCCAGCATCTGTTATTTTTGAGTTATTGATAATGGCCATTCTGACTGGAGTTAGGTGGTATCTCAGTGTAGTTTTAATTTGCATCTTCTTAATGACTAGTGTTGTTGAACATTTCTTCATGTATCTGTTGGCCGCCCGTATGTCTTCTTTTGATAAGTGTCTGTTCATATCTTTTGCCCACTTTGTAATGGGGCTGTTTGTTTTTTTCTTTTCAGCACGTTTGAGTCCCTTGCAGATCCTAGACGTTAGGCCTTTGTCAGACATGGATTTGGCAAATACTTTTTCCCAGTCTGCGGGCTGTCTCCCTGCTCTCTTGATGGTTTCTTTGGCTTTGCAGAAGTTTGTCAGTTTAATGAGGTCCCACTTGTCTGTCTTATCTCTTATGGCCCGTGTGTTTCGGGTTTTGCTCAGGAATTGGATGCCAGTTCCAGCTTCCATAAGGGTGTGTCCTGCATTTTCTAAAGTTCTTATGGTTTGAAGTTTTACATTTAGGTTTCTGATCCATTTAGAGTTAATTTTTGTGTATGAGGATAGATAGGGGTCTTGTTTAATCTTCTGCATGTGGTCAGCCAGTTTTCCCAGTACCATTTACTGAATAGGTTCTCCTCTCCCCAGTGGTGGGTGGTGGAGGCTTTGTCAAAGATGAGTTGGTTGAGAAATTGGGGTTTTTCTTCTTTTGGTTTTTTTCATCTTCTTTTTCTTCTTTTGGTTTTTTTCATCTGTGTAGATTTTTCTCTCCCTCTTTCCCTCCCCTTCTTTAATTCTGTTTTTCAGGGAATGTGGGGTTGCTTTTACTTCTTCTTGTCCAATCTCCTGATCTTCCTTATGAGCGTCCTCTGGCTTTGTTCACTTTTGAGGCTGGACTGTAGGTTGGGGCTGTGCTTTTTGCAGTTTTGAGATTTAATTGAGGGGGAAGCCGTGATTCAGACTCTATCTGCAGATCCTAGTATCCACCGACAGGTGTATGGGCACACTGGCACCCACTTCCCACTGTCTTACAATCTGTCCATGCAGTGGGGTTTAGGTTTGCTCCTCATAGTTGAGTTGGTTCCCTTGGCTTGCTGCCCGAGAGTTGCCTGTGTCTGATTCAGCCTAGGGGAGGGCCTTTTGTCTCCTGTTCGGTGAGGTTACCTTAGAAACCAAGGTGGAGGCTGCTTGGGCGGGGCAGTGCGAGTCTCTGCCTGGAAATGGCTGCGGGGGCCGGCTCCTCTCTCGCCATCCTGTCTCTCCGCTCGTCCTTTCTCCTCACTCGCCCGGTCTGCGGATAGGGCGGGTGGCGGGCGCTGGCGGCGGCCTTGGGCCCCTCACAGGGCACTGGACGACGGCGGCTTGAGACGAGGCTGGGCGGGGATTGGTGAAATTTTTAAAAAACACACTTTATGAGGTAAATAAGGTGTAATAGAAATAACAGACATTTGAACCATTGTGCTTTGTTAAAACCATATATCAGCTGATGGTGATGGCTCACACCAGTAATTCCAGTATTTTGTACTTTGGGAGGCCAAGGTGAGAGGATTTTTTGAGCCTGGGAGTTCTGGACAACATAGCAAGACCTCATCTCTGCCCAAAATCAAAAAATTAGCTGGGAGTGGTGATGCACGCCTGTAGTCCTAGCTACTTGGGAGGCTGGGGTAGGAGGATTGCTTGAGCCCATGAGGTTGAGGCTATAGTGAGCCATGATTGTGCCATTGCACTGCAGCCTGGGTGATGGAGCGAGATCCTGTCTCCAAAAATAAATAAATAAAATAAAAACCCCACATATTTATGCATTATGAATATTTACATTCAAAAAAACACATTTAAACAAAAATATGCACATGCACTGTTAGCATTTTAGTTATAAATATGAGCCATGGGCTTTAAAAATTAACAGCAAATATAAATAAGCTCAAGCTTAATCAAGATAAGAAACTTAAGGCCTTTCATTCTATGACAACTTTGACATTTTCTTCCTCCTTCCTGTTAATTCATGGACCGCAAAAGAAATAGGAGCTCTCCTGTTTTTCTGATTCCCAGGTGATTGATCTGGAATAACTTTGTCTGAAGAAAGAAGACATTGTTTCTCCATCAGTCGAACAAGCTACTGTTACTGATTTTCATTTTAATATTCTGATAAGTTTAGATAAGTGGCTTTAACTAGTTGACTTGGATGACATTTTGAAATTATGCGTCAGCAAATATCCATCTCTTAACATGTTCACTCTTGGCTTTCACACAGAGTTGCCCTTGAAAAAGGGTGGAACTGCTTGTTCATGTGGCTGTATACCAAGATGTCCCCTGCCATTAAAGACTGACCTTGCCCAGCTAAGGAAAATATTAGAACTGGCATGTCAGGAGCACATCAGGACCTACATATAAAACTTTTCTTGAAAATGTTGTATTCTTTAAGCACCCATAACTACAAGGTATATTCTCTATTCCATGGTTTCGTCTTTAAACTGTAGCTTATCTTTTCGGTTTACGAAAAACCAAATTTCAATTCACAGAAAAGCCCATTAGTATTTTAAAAATGGGGATTAATTTTAAAAAATGAAGGTTTTAAAACTGAATGTGTTCCTGAAGCATCCCTGACTGCCATCCTGCTTGGCTCACGCGGATGTGGAAGTTGTTTATATGGGCTCAAGGATCACCCCAGATGGTTCTCACCGAGCCCGGGACGCTCAGCAGAAGGCTGTCTGTCCTGCGATGGCAGGGCAGGTGGCCGCCACACCTCGCTGGCACGGGGAGAGGGCAGGACTGGGCGCTGGTGGGGAGAAGCAGGGCGTTCATGGCTTGGGCTTCTTGAGATCTGGCTTGCTCATATCAGTAAAAGCATGTCTGGCCAAAGGAACAAAGTCTCAAAGAAAGCTCTCCTCTGCCCCCCCCGGTTGAGAATTAGCCAGTAGGAGGGGCCGAGGTATTGGAGGCTATTTGATGAAGTGTTTAACAATTTCTAGACAAGGTGGGGAGTTGAGTGGTCTCGTTCATACAATTTCTTTCCTTAAGACACGGTCTAGATAAGGTAAGCAGCCATGTCTCCCATCCTGCCCCGGAGCGAGCAGCGGACGTCACAGAGCCGAACACAAAGGAGAGATGGGGCCTGGGTGGACCCAGGAACAGGCAGAGTGTAAGAGCAGGAGGAAGGGAAGCATGTATGGGGTGCCGCCGGGGGTGCTCAGCTCCGGGGTGTGGGCGGCTGAAGGGAATCCTTGGCCTGACCTGTGCTCCCGTCCTTCTTCCGCCCCAGAACCTTCAGCCTGATGGGAGGCTTCTGGTCGCACGGGAAGGCCACAGGCCTACAAGGCTCTGGTCTGGGCTTAGTCTTCAGGTGGGGGAGTGGACGTCGCCACGGAAAGCCATGGGAGACTCATGCTGGCCGAGGTATGGGAATCGAAAGCCATCCTTTAATCCTCATCCTCTTCTAAGATGAGGAAATGGAAACCAGAAAAATGTACCCATCTACCCAGAGTCTCACAGTATATTAGAAGCACAGCCGAGAGGAAACCCAGGCCTCCTGGTTGTCCGCCCGCACGGTTTCCTGGGCTTATTTTGGTTCTGGAGCATCACCCAGATAGCTTCTCCACAGACACTCCTGGTCGTGATGCCGACATTTTATCATCCTTTTGGCCGGTCAGTTCTTCCTAGTGTCTGTCACCTATTATGCCCAAATTTAAAACCATATCCTCTCATGCTGTGCTTGAAAGTCACGGGAGAATAATTGCTTAGCACCCTCCTCTTAAAAATCCTTCACTTAATAGACTCCTGTAATCCATCACATGTAGCCTTTCTTGTTTTTTGAAAATTAATATCTGGAAAATGCATGGGTGGAGGTGGATGTAAGACAAATCATGTCTTCTGGTTGCATGATGAGCCCAGAGCAGCCACCGCCACCTGGTGTCCGTGTACCCTAATTACAAGAGAAGAACATTAAAAAGCAGACAGCTTTCCTGCAGGCAACCTAGAAGCTTAAAAAAACAAAAAGCAACAATTCTACCCCTAGTCAGTTTCAAATAAAAACAACAAGGACAAAATAATTGAAAGCAACCAGAACATGTCCAAGTAAAAATTTTTTCCTACTATGTATCTATTAATTCATCAGTGACTATTCAGGAAGGTGAGAACTAATACTTATGGAAGGCCTACTGTGTGCCAGGCATGGAATTAGGTGCCCCTGCATCTGTTTCCTCATCTGAATCTCAGTATAAAACCTCAGAATGTTGTTTCCGTTTTACAGATGCAAGGACGTTAATGGGCAAATGTGCACAGCCAGGATGTGAAGGCGGCTATTCCGGCGGAGGACCATGCTTGTCTTTTCTGCCTTCCTGCCTCCCGGCTCCGCAGAGTCCCGTGTGCTCCAAGTGTCTGGGCAGATGCATCTCTGCCCTCACTGTGCTTGCTACGGGTGGGCGTCCGTTTCCATGTAGTTTCTAGAATGACTAATCCAAGCTTCGGGACTTTTCGGGTCTGTTCCTTCGTTCCTGGCGGCTGCCGTTGCTGCCCCTGCCTTGAGGTGGGCATGGCAGAGTGAGTTCTGGGGACAGGCATGTATGCACAGGAGCTGAGCTGTTTTAGGTTGGAGGGCAGAGGAGCGGGTGTGTCTTGAAAGCACCTCTGCCCAGGCACCCGGAAAGCCCCATTGTGCCCTGTCTCAGGCACCGGCCTGAGAGCACCCCACCCGGGTCATGACCCCCTGCCAGGCTGCCACTGAGTCGGATGAGAGAAGCCGTGGCCTGGGACAGGGTCTGGCACGGTGGAGGACAGTGGGGTGGGTCTCGGTGCCACCTGGTGAGTGTTTTCCAGGTCCCCAAAGAGGGAACCCAACTGCTTAGATGGTGGCACCTGTTTGGGTGGGGAGTGGGAAAAGCTTCTAGGTGACACTGTTGCATTTCCACGGGGTACAGCTTGTGTAATAAACGAGTGAAAGGTTGGACATGGCTTACTGAGGATTAGCTCGGGGTGGGCTAGGACTGAGACCCCTTAGGGACCTGGGGCATTCCACCATGAGGCCCTGGGACAGGAGCAGGGAGCTAGTCTTTCTTTATGGGGCCAAAATTCCTTTGCTGCCCAGTAAGCAAGCCCCTTCTCCCACACGCCCTCCACTTGGCCCCTCCATTAGTGCCCGAATCGCATTCCCCCTTGAGCTGGCCATTTCTCTGTGTCCATCTGATGCCCCAGGAACACCACGAGGGCACAGGAACCAAGCCTTCCTTCCTTGTCTCCCATGGTGCCTGGTGCAGGGCCTTGCCTGTACGAGATGCTGCTGCTGGCGTTTTGTGTCGATCTGAAGCAGGCGCTCTGGGCCCAGATGCTGCCTGGGGCCCACGGTTTTTCGTAACCGGGTGAGGCTGCCTGGCAGGCCCTGCAGGCAGGCAAACCCCCACCATCTAGCCCTGTAGGCGTGGCCTCAGCTTTGGGATTCTCACAGGATAAAAACCCCCAGTGTTTAACTGTTGATAAAAATTCATTTGTTTTTTCTTTTGACATCTCTGTGTCGACCAAATAAAATCAACCTGGCTCCAAATTACAGCACCAGAAATAGCCTCTGTATGCCCTAATCCCTTAACAATAGTTTCCCAGTGCCCACATCTAATTAAATAGGCCTTCCGATTGCACTTCTGTCTTGCAGAAGAGTATGTAAGAGCACCCACTTCACGAGAATGAACGTTTTATGAAGTTGTTTGAGTCGGAACCACAATGCCAATAAAACATGTTTTATGAAGCTGGCGAGAGCGTTGCAATCTGGGTGCCGTTTTACAGTGCACAGAACTGGTACGCGTTGTAAATATGAGGTCCCTGACTGGCCCTCGGCCTCTCCTTTGGTGACAGATGTGACAGCTCCTCCCCTTAAGAGTCCTCTGGGAAACTTCCAGCACAGGGGGATTTAGTGGCTCCGGCTCTGGCTTGCCCTCTAGCTCTCTTCTGGAAGGGCTCGTTACCGTGATGACCATCCCCAGCCGGCCACTTTGCATTGCGGGTGTCACTAGGAAGTTTTCGCCCCTCCATGCACTGCCCTGTCCTGGGGCTTCTTCCAGGGCATGGGCTTCCTCCCTGGTTCCCCGCCCTCTCAAGGCCCCCCTCTTTAGCTGCATCTCCCTGCATTCCACCAGGAGAGGCCACGAGCCCTGGGAACGGGGTCCCCAGTGGTGTTGCGGGGAAGAGGGGTAGAGCTGGCAGCCCCCGCCCCTCCTGGGGAGTTTCCCTGGTCTCTAGGAAAAGCTCTGGTGTGCTGCCAGGCAGTGGTCGGGACGGCCTCAGAGCCCTGAGTGGATGCCCTGCCCACCCAGCTGTGCACAGATCCAGCCTCAGAGGAACGGGGCCTTGCACGAGGGTCTTGTTCCACTTGCTGCTCGTGCTGCTGGTGCCACATTCTTCTCCCATGGGCTTATGTGCCATCACTCTGTGTGGAGGGCAGGTGAGAGGTCCCGAGGCATCACCCTGAGCGATGCTGAGCCCGGAGATTTTGCCCTCGAGGGAACCTTCACAGGGATGGGGCAGGAGGACGAGACGTTCCCCAAAGGAGGCAGGCGTGACTGCAGCTCCCTGAGCTCTCCTCTGCTCATTTCCCAGATCGGTATGACTCCTTAGCTGACTTCTTTGAGTGGACGCCCTCTGACGGAAACTGGGAGAGCGTGAATGTTGAATCGGACTCACGAGCATTTGAATTCTGCTTTGGCTGACCCTCTGGGTGACGTTTGACAAACGTGTCCTGATTTCCTCCTCTGTAAAATGGACTTCATAAAATACCTCTTTCAGGCTTCAGCGAGGGAATGCAAGGTGCTTGGCAGAGTGTCTGGCATTGTCTGGATTGATTTAAGTTCCCTTATTTCTTTCGTTCCTGTGGGTTGTTCATCCATTAGAGTGTGCTCCTTTGGCTTAAACCTGGCTGAGCTCTGTTGCAGGGACTTTGAGAACTCAGGAAATAATACACTAAAGAGGACATCACAGACATCATCATGCATGATTGCGGTGGTGCTGTGGTCTGACGGTTGTCTCTTCAATTTCACTTGCTGGGATCCTAACCCCAAAGGTGATGGCGTTAGGAGGTGGGGTTTTTGGGAGATGAGTAGGTTGCAATGGTGGAAACTGCACGAATGATATTAGTGTCCTTATAAAGGAGACTCCAGAGGGCTAACCTACTTTTCCCACCATGTGAAGAAATCGCTAGAAGTTGCCATCTTGAACCTGACTTGCTGCTGGTGCCTTGCTCTTGGACTTCTCAGTCTCTAGAAACATGAGAAACACATTTCTGTTGTTTGTAAGCTAGCCAGTGTGTGGCATTTTATTGTAGCAGCCCAAGAGGACTAAGACGGGTGGGCTCTTCAGAGACCACCTTCATGTCAGCCTCATGTCCTTCTTTCTTCTGGACTGATGCCATTTGGAGCCCTCCCATCCAGCGCCTATTCCATCCTGGGCCTGTGTCATTCCAGTGCCTGCAGCTAGGAGATCCTTTCTGGGACCCTGATTAGAAAAATTCATTCCTCTCATCATAAAACAAACAAAATAAAAACCTCTATAGTTTCTCTTTGATTGGGTCAGAAACAGTCCTGCTTCCTTAGCTTGGCTTTCCACTGGGTACCTACAAATGACTTTTCCTCCTTGGGTACTTGCAGATGACTTTTCCAACCTTATCCTCCAGACTCTGAAGTCAGAAAACTTGCTCTTCCTCAAACGTGTTTTTCCTGTCTCCATGCCTTTGGCTGTTCAGTTCTCTCTGCCTGAAGTACCTTTCCCACTGTCTCCATCTCTTAATATTCTACACATCCTTAATGTGTTGGTTGGAGTGGTTGCTCACCCATGAAGCATGCCCTGATCCCTCCTTTAAGCTATGAATGGTGTAATGTATTATGCTTATGTGTATTATAAACTCAACAATAACGTGTTTCTTCAGTGTTGCCATTATTACTTTCTATAATTTTATATAATATATATATACTATGTATTATATTATATTATATTATTGCTTTATATAATATGATATCTTTTAAGGAAGTTAAGAGATGACATAGAGTCTTTTATATTAAACTACATATTTACCATTTCCAATGCTTTACATTTCTTCCTGTGTTTTCATATTGCATTCTAGTGTAATTTCCTTTAACCCTAAATGACATTATTTGTATTATTTTGTATTTTAAGCAGTTTTGCTAGTGAAAAATGTCTTTATTTTGTTCTCATTTTTATGTGATAGTTTTGCTAGGTATAGAATTCTTGGTTGACAGTTCCTTTTAGTATTTTGAATATCATTCCATTACCTTTGGGCCTCCATTGCTTCTGAAATAAGTCAGATGTGAATACATCAGTGTTTTTCTGTATGTGATGAGTTGTTTTTCTCTTGCAGCTTCAAAAATACTCTCTCTTTTAACAGTTTGACTATGATGTATCTAGCTGTGGATCTCTTTGTACTTATCCTATTTGGTCTTCACTGAGATTCTTGGATGTGTGTAGACTGATGTTTCTCACCAAATTTGAAAAGTTTTAAGCCATTATTTTTCAATTTTTTTATTTTCCCTTTTTTCTCTCCTCTCCCGGAATTTTTTTTAGCACATGTATATCGGTGTGCTTGATGTTAATCAATGGGTTCTGAGGTTCTGTTGCTTTTTACTTTAATTTTCTTCCTCTATGATCTTCAGATATGATAATTTCTATTGCTCTGTCTTCAGTTCACTGATTTTTTTCTTTTTCCATCTTGAATCTTCTGTATTACTCCTCTAGTGAGTTTTTCCTTTTGGTTATTATGCTCTTTAATGTCGAAATTTCCATTTGGTTCTTTTCAAATCATTTTTATCTCCTTAGAGAAGATCTCTATTTGTCTTCTGTGTGTTATTGTACTTCTCTAATTATTTAAACATGATTTTCTTTGATTTTCTGAGCATATTTAAAATAGCTACTTTGAAGTTTTTGACTGATGTGTCCAACACCTGGGAACTGAGACAGTTTCTATTGACTACTTTCTTTCTTGAGTATGGGCTACACTTTCCTGATTCTTTGGATGTGCCATAGTTTTCTGTGAAAAAATGAGATGTTTTAGAAAATTGTACTTAAGAAGTATATTGTACCAATTCTGGGTTCTTGTTTTCTTCCCCTGAAGGATGCTGTTGTTACTGGCTTCTTTGTTTAGTAACTCGCCTGGACTGATCTTCGAAAGTGTGTAGCCACTGACATGTTGGTTCAGTTTTTAGCTTTAATTTTTGTTTTTATATTTAAGTATTGCCTTTTAGAGGTCTGTGTAGATTAGTGGTGTGCTAGTCATTACACATGGCTTGTGCTCAAACACTTCGATCCTCAAGGTTAGCATTCTCTGCCATTGGATCTATGTGTAGGAAGGGAAGCACATTCAAAGTTCAGGTCATTTTGAAGTCTGCTCTGGCTTTCACTTTTCAGTGGAATTTTTTACTTGTTGTATGGGCAAACATAGCCTTAAGGCTGGCCAGGGTGTGCAGGTATCTTTGTCTTTTCTGGTTTTCATTGGGGATGTGCACAGCTTCAGCCAGGAAAATGTTTGCTCCAACCGTGCCTTGGTCTCACCTGTTGAGTACATCACTTCTGTTGATAATGCTGCAGGACGTAGGATCATCAACCACTCCCAAACTAGTGAGTCCCCGTGGGCCTAAAGCTTTGATGGTCCTCCTGTTGCTTTCTTTCCCTGGCAGAACCTTTATGTCAGGAGAGCTGGGGAAGGATGAGGAGGAAGTTGCACCCCTAAGCGAGAATACCACCAATTCCCACCGTTCTTACTCAAAGTTCAGTCTTTGACACATTAGCTCTTCTTAGACTGTTGAATGTCTTTGGTCAGCTTTCAGGGAGCCGAGATTGTTGTGCTTGTCACTTTTGCCCAGCTTTACTGCTGCCTTTTTAAAAAGAGGACCCGCCTGCATCTTCCTTCTGCAAGTCTCTACCGGGTTGTGTATGTTTTGACGTGATCAGCTGTTACCCAGCTATGGAGTCACTGGAGAGCTTGGGTTTCCTCCTCTGCATACCCAAGAGCTCCATTTGAATCCACTTCAGATTTGCCTGTGAATCTTCCATGCATGGCATTCTGCCTGGTGCCCAGGAGGTACCCAGCAAATGCTTATCACACTCGTCGTCTGGAATATGGCTGACAGAAAGCGTGATGCATTGGAATTCCAATGTGGAATGTTCCACAGACCTGGCTTTGGGTCTCAAGCAGAGTTCTTCCCCTTATTGATCTTTTGTTTCTCACCTGTAAAAATGTCAAAAATAAAACTCACTTCTGGGAAGAGTTATGTGAATTAAATAAGGCGTAGAAATCATCTAGGACAATATCTGGCACGGAGTAGTGCTTTTCAGCTCTCAATTTCATTTATTCCCATTAGATGTGGGAGGGATGAAGATAATATGCCTTGGGTGATCTTCTTTTCCTTTCATTCAACCAACCATCCATCTACCCAGCCATCTTGCTATAGATGCAGAGATAAATAAAATAAGATTGTGCTTTGGAGACAGTGGAGAAGATAGACAATCTAGTGGAGAAGATAGATATAAACAATAATTTGCAAAGTGTGGGCCGGAACTGTGAATGGTGTGAGTGAAGCCATGTGAATACAGAGCTCAGAGAAGTGACATGGGGATGGGGTGTGGGATCCAGGCCTCTCTGCTCTGGCTTTGAGGTTCTCCGGTCAGAGGCGGGACGTCAGGGTGGGGAGAGGCTAGAACACCTGGCCACTTTCTGTGTCTCACAGAATCCTCGTCTGGGGAGAGAGTCCCACGGGCCTCAGGCAGTGGCGGCTCTGTGTGTGCTCACACTGTCTCTTTAGGAGGAACGGTTTTAGTTTTCCTTCTGAGACCCTGCCCATTCTGTCCATTGTTTTTCTCCAAAGCACTCACATGCCAAGGTGTTTCCATGGCGTCCAAAAACATCTAAAAAGCTCTCATATTTTTTTCTTTTTCTTTTTCTTTTTTGCTGATGAGGCACCCTGGCCTTTGTTAGCTCACAGGGACTATCCACTCAACACTCCTCCTACCTCTTGGGCTACACACACACAGACACACACACACACACACACACACACACACACACACACACACACACACACAGGTGGTGGAGAGTTTTTGTCCCAGGTCAGAGAGAAGAAGTCCCATGGCCATTTCTCTTTACACTGCAGAGGGTCTTCTGCTGTGGGTCAGACCCTTGGGAAATGTGCAGCCAGCCCACTCAGGGAGCTGCCTTTTCTTCTCTGATCAGGATGATGTGACATCCTTTGGGTATTGCCTCTTCTCAGAGGCCCCGGGGACAGGAGAGCAAAGGGCCGTGGACAGGTTTTCCCTGGATTTGCTCGGCAGGCACCAGCGCGCCTGTTGTGTGTTAAGCCGGCAGCGATTTTTCTGTGCAAATACAGAGTCATTTAGAAGTCGAGGGTTTGGTGTTGTGGCCGGATGGAAGCCCATTATGAAGTGGTTCATTGCCTGCACATTGCCGTCTGCCAGGGCAGGGCTCTGAGGCCCCGTTTGGGGGAACGTTAGTGCAGCCCCGTGGAGCCCGGGCAGCCCATAACACTGCCTCCATGATACCTTCCTGGCCTGCATTGCTCCCTGCACGCACATCAGCAGGAGTGTGGTGGGGTGCTCCATGGCTGGCCCTGGGATCTTTATAGCCCGTATTTACTATTCATTATTGTTTCTGAAGTACCTCTTGTGCAATGACTGTTCAGTGGCAAAATGGATTCCACCCCCCTTCTCCTTGAAGGAGCTTCCAGACCTGCTCCTGCAGAGGGCAGGGGACAGTTCCCTTCACGGAAGTCTTCACAGGAAGACGGAAGCCTTGCTCACCTGTGCAGGGAGGGTTTGGGGAAGGAAAGGTGTGGGGCAAGGTGGGATGGGGGTGCCGAGCTCTGTGGCGGGACGCTACCCTGGCCCGTTTTTGAGGTTGAGACGGAAGCCTCTGGGTATTTGCCCACAAAGTCACCTGGATGAGGAATGGGCCGGGAGGGTCATGTGATGGGAGTCAAGGCAAAAACAAAAGAGTCCATTTATTATCCTGGCAGGAAATTTGTTCTTTGGGATTCTGTAGCTGCAGACATAATGATTTCATTTCCTTCGGTGGCGGGAGATTAATAGCCCTTACCTCTGGGCCTGTGTGGATTGCTGTTTCCTCCGTTTCCCTGAGCGGTGGCGACTCCGGTGTGCATTTCTTTCCAAGGGGTCAGAGGCCCATGTGCCGGTTCACACCGATTAACGGAATGCGGCCTTCCCTGTGGAAGGCTCCGGCATCCCCAGAGGTGACTCAGGTTAAAACAAGAGCATTGTGGACAGAAACAGCCCACAAAGAGAGGCTGTTCAGAGGAGCCTCCGGAACCTCCAGCAGCCGCTGGAGAGGCTGGGTTCTGCCTCCCGTTTGGAGGTAGCCACTCGTCTGCAGCCGAGATGTGTCTCCACGGAGATGGCTGGGAATAGCATGGCCACCAGCCTGTTAGCTGGGTGCTTGGCACGATCTGCTGAACCTCTCAGAGCCTCGGTTTCTTCATCTGTAAAATGTGGAAGATCGCCTCCTTCAGCTTTGGAGAGGATGACATGAGATCCCGTGTCAAAGTGCATTTAAACCAGAGCCAGGTGTGGTGGCACGTGCTTGAAATCCCAGCCACTCGGGAGGCTGAGGCAGGAGAATAGCTTGAGCCCAAGAGCTCGAGTCCAGCCTGGGCAATATCGTGAGACCCTATGTCTAAAAAGAAGCAACAACAGCGATGTGCTTTTAAACCAAAGACCCCATAGGAGTGGTGGCTACATGGCCCTCCTGGCTCCTGATGGCTGCAAGGGGACAGCTTGTGGTGCCCAATCAGCCTTGTTTAAAGGATGTGATAAGGTGGTGACTGAGTCTTCAGTCCCCCCTGAGGTGGGAAGGCAAGAACAAGGCAGGGCATGAGCACCAGAAGACCTTGGCTCAAGGGACTCGCCCAGGTCCCCAGGGAGCTCTCCCAGGTGCCTGAGGGGCCCTTTCCACCCGGCTTCAGTGTTCTGTATTTGGAGAACAGAAATCCCCCATGGGGAATCAGATTCTGTGCCTGGATAAGGGTATGTGGTGCGTTCTAAAAATCAAACCCAGACGGTTTTCCCACCATGGCTCAAGCTGTCATGTATCCTGGAGCCTGCCTGGAGTTGGTTTCTGTTTGCTGGTGCTGTGGTTTTCCAAGAAGCCTTGCACACACTTGGTGCCTACTGGCTGCTTGCTCATGAAATACTTTTAGTGAAACCAATGTTTTCCGTTCCAGAGAGATGCAAGGTTGACTTATATGGGGGCATTCTTATATTTTTCTATGCCTCAGTTTCCCATCTGTGACTCCTCTCCACCCCAGCCCATGTTCGTATTGGAGAATGATGAGTCTTTTATGTTCTTCGTACAGAGGTGTCAGAGTGAATGACATGAAATGAAAGTGGATTCACTGACAGGGTTGTTGAACTCAGGAACACGTGACCAGGAGCAGGGGTCCTCTGCTCCCTGGGGGCCTTGAGAAGAGGACCAAGTCTTTCTGGAGGCAAGGGTGTGTCTCAATGAAGCACGGCTAAAAAATAAGTTAAATACGGATAACAGAGCAATTTTAATAAACATTTTACTTTTAATATGTTTATAGTGTTATGAATTATCTCTCTAAGTGGAGAAAATAGAAATTGTAGCACGTTGAACAAAGATTGCTGATTAGGATAATAAAATGGAAATTTTAATCAAGACGATAACTTTAAGTCAAAGGAGGTTTTCTCGGAGGCTGCTGGAGCTTTCATCTTTATTAAACACCCCATTCATCATCACCACTCCATTCATCGCAAGCGTTAGATTAATATTGACAATTTAAAATAGAAATAACTTTTTCTTGCCATTATGATGCTGGGATGATAATGGCGCTAGAGACTTTGCGGGCGCTGTCAGGCGGTCACACTTCCCTACCTGCCTTGGTTGACTGCCTTCTCCAGTCCAACCTCAAGATACCAACCGCTCGGGGACTGGGGTGCGGTGGGTGGGAGGTTCTCCTGCCAGGAAAATGCTCCGTGACACGCTGCCCGTTGACGCTTGTGTGCTCTTCATTGAGACGTTAAAAGACTTTTGGTGGAAGCATGCCCAGCGGTCACGGGCCGCTGTTTTGCAATCCAATGACAAGATCCATGGTGGGTATTGGCAGCGTGGGGTGGAGAAACCAACAGGCAGATGAGGCTCAGCCCCGACCTGTGGAGACCACACCTAAGATGCTTGGCAGGGGCGTCTCAGAAGACCAGGAAGGGCAGAAGCACTCTTGAAACAGAGAGCAGAGGTTCTCAAAGGGCGGTGCCGGCCAGTGGCTTCAGTGTGCTTGCTGGTGGCTGAGACCCTCTGCCCATGCTTCTTAGTCTTTCACATAAGAATCCCCCAGGGTCGCGCCCCTGGCTCAAGTTTCCGAAGGTGCTTTTGGATGGAGACTGAAGACTTGCAGTTTGAGCTAGTTTCCAGGTGATAGTGATGATGTCTGGTCCAGAGACCACACTTTGAGAACCATGGACTTAGCCTGAGGAAAGAATGCTAGGAACAAGGCCAGACGGGCGGCGTGAAGCAGGGTCCTTTTGACCTTTCCAGGAGGAGCAGAAACTCAACAAGGAGAGAGGCAGATGAGGCCCCTGGAGTGTGGAGGGCCAGAATCTGAAACGGGAGATTTGGAAGGCAGCTGGCCCCCGGGGAGAAGGTGTTTGGCCCAAGAGCCTTCGCAGTTGACTCGGGGGTGGACCAGCAGGTGGAGCCTGGAACTGGGGAGGGGGTCTCCGTCTTGATCGCTGGAGGGGCTAGTGGCACGTGAGAACCAGGAGAGCTGGGAGGTTACGGATCAGAAGCCATTCGAACCAGCTGGATAGTGGGGCGAGGCCTTGCATCCAGGAAGACTGAGCTTACTGGCTGTTAGTATTCACTGATTTTTCCCTACGTTGCTGCCTTTGCTGGGGGGTGGGGAGGGGCTGCCCCCTCCATCTCTGCTCCAAGAAGCCCCCTACTGTGGGGAGGAAGGACCACCACTTGGGAACAAGACCACCACCTGCCCCAGGGGAGGGCTGCTGGGCCCAGCTTTGGGGGTCACCAGAAGATGGCTTTGGCCTTCAGGGCACCTCTTCCAGGATTCCAGCGGCCACCTTCCTCAATCCTCCAGGGCTTCCTAAATGTGCCGCATCCTTTCTTAAAAGGCCCCTTTCTTTTCCTTGATCATCAAATTGCGAGGAACAATGGCTGTCATTTAAAGCAGCCGCTTTCAAGCTTCTTCCCTACCAGTTACTGCCACTGTCATCTCCTTTCGGCATCAAAGCAGCAGCCGCTCCCAGGAGAGGGGAGAGGTGGCCATCCTGTCCGCTTCCCCGTTCCGCTCTGGTCGAGGCCTTCTCAGAGGAAGACGGGTATCCTCCACCTTGGTCCCTGGGAAGACTACTGGGGCAGGGGCTGGAGAGACATGAGACTTCCAGGCCTACAGGGAGGGGGTCCCGCCCTGGCTGACCGCTCTCAGCAGGAGGAGAGGATGGAGACCCGTGTCCCAGGCACGGAGGGAGAGGGGGTCTGAGGTGGGCAGTCCTGGCGTGGGCAGCTCATGCCGGCCCCAGGAGACTTCAAGGAGATGTGTCTGGGTGAGGAGGATTGGCCCATAGCATCTGTTCCCACACTGGCTGTTGTCTTGACTCCGCCCCCTCCCCATTCCCTGGGAGCATGGGTGGTCACTCTGAGGGCATGAGGGAGGCTCGGGCCGTCCCGTGGGGCAGGGGCAGCTGGAGCAGACCCTTCTGGCCCATCAGTGCAGGGCCAGGAAGGCATTGGTTGGCTTCCCCAGGGGGGCTGAGCCGCAGATGCAGCTGGAAGGGAAACTGTATCACAATGGAAGGATGGGCCTTGGCCAGGGGCCTGGGCCAGGGATGGCCTTTCTCTCCCCTTCCCTGTTGGACCATTGCCCTGTTTCCTCCCAGGCTGAAGGTCTGTGTGTGTTTAGGAAGAAAGGTGCTGGTTCCGTGTCCCTCCTTGTCTGACTGTGACCAGCAGAGAGAGCAAAAGGGGCTGAGGTTCTCGGCTGAAAGGATATCACATGGATTTAATATACACAATGAACAGCCGTTTTAACACTGCCTAAATCTCTTATCTTTCTCGCAGTTCACTTAACTTACCCTCCAATCACTAGCCAAGGACCTAACCGGTTGGTTTCTCAGAGGTAGCTATTGATAATTGTTTTTTTTTTTTTTTGAGTTGGAGTCTCACTCTGTCGCCCAGACTGGAGTGCAGTGGCTGCTCCCGGCCACCGCAGCCTCGACCTGCTGGGCTCCGGCGATCCTTCCACCTCTGCCTTCCAAGTAGCCGGAATTACAGGCATGTGCTACCATGCCCGGCTGATTTTTTTGATTTATTGTAGAGATGAGGTCTCACTGCCCGGGCGGGTCTCGAACCCTCGGGCTCGGGCAATCCACCCACCTCAACCTCCCAAAGGCGCGGGATTACGGACTAAGCTTGTTTTACAACCCCTCCCTAGCTTGTTACTAAGTAGCTTTTCCATTTCAAGTATTTACTTGAGTCGATAAGACCCAGGTTAACCTAATCAGCCCTTTGTGACCTCCGTGACACAGACAGACCCCACCACCATGGAGCAATCATGTGACCGACCCACCCATCTGCCCGCTCTTTATCACCTGATGTCATTGCCCGTGCTTACCTGTCCCTTTGTGATGACGTGGAGCAGACTACCACCCAGTCACCTTAATGAACTTCCCCCATCCTAGGGAAGGGTTAAAAGGACTCAACCACAGGCAGCCACTGTCATTGCCTGGCTAAGCCATGGTGTGGCCATGTTTTCTGAAGCTTTGGCCCCCTCTCCTACCTCGGGGAGGTGAAGTTCCTCTCTTTCTCTCTCTCTCGCTCTAATTTACTTTCTAAATTAACTATATTTTCTGACCTGAGCTCTGTGCAATTCTTTGCATTTTTCTCATGCCACCAGATTGCACACCAGACACCCACACCCCTGCGGACCTGACCTCACGTTCTGAAGGCCCCTGTTGGGAGTGTGACCTACCATCGGGCCAGCAGGCCTTGCCCAGAGGGACCAGCAGGCCTTGTCCAGGTTGTGGGACCAGCAGGGCCCTCCTGTCTGCTCAAGCAATGCGGCTTCTCGGCAACAGCTTCCCAGAGGCAGTCGGGTCTCTGCAGAGACTCTTCAAGGGTCAATCCTGGTGTCTTTCACTGTCAGATACACGCAGTTTTTCCTTCCCTGATCCCTGTGTCTCCACCCTGATCCTGACCCCCCCTTCCTGTGGTTACACTTTTGCACACTCTGGCCTGTGTGCCCAGTGCACATGGGAGGTGCACGTGGGCTGCCCTGGCCTCTGCGATCTTGTTCCTTGGGCACTGCCAGGTCATCACGAGGTCAGAACCATGCTCATTTGCCTCGGGAGCCCTGACCTGTGGGCACCATGGCCATCTTTCCCTACCTGACACAGGAAGGTTATTTTCAGATCCAAAGTTTGTTCACCTGTTCGGTCTTATAAAAGAAGGTATAAATATGAAATCCCCTTTGTTACACATGTAATGAGTTGTGTTGGCTGAAAATCATAAAGTAGTGTGGAATCTTGACAGTCTGGAGAAAAAAAATACTGCAATTGTCTTACCTTCTTGTGGTTTCATCCGTGCTCAGTGCTGCGCCATTGGCTGTCTTTCACCAGGCTCTGGAGGCCTGGCGTGCTTCCGAGGACCTTAGGACGACCCTGGAATCTCAGTGCAGCCCTCTGTGCTCAATGTCTGTTTTGAAGCTCTGCCCAAGGGTGGTTTTCAGTACTGCCCCAGGGCGGCAAGGGTCTATCCAAGTTCAGATTATGTTCCCCACCCCCTCCTGGCAGTCTGCCCAGCGCTTAACCCACCTCGGGGGTGTATTCCTGCCTGTTTAAAGTGGTCCCAACAGGAGAGTGCTTGGCCATCTGGTGCCATCCACCAGCCCCCACCTCTCACCACTGTCTTCCTCAGGGGTCCCTCCCTTTCAGCTGCCCCACCCCTTGGCAGTCTGTCTCGACCCTAAATCTGGAGCCACGGCACACCATGCCACTCCCACCCTGGCGAGCGGCTTTTCACAGATGGCTCTGTCAAGTCTGGACAGGTTCCGAAGATGTGATTGGATTTCTGCAGCCCGCCGGTGCCAGGACCATATGGGGCTGCAGGAGCGAGGGCAGAGGGTCGGGCACTTACCTCCTCCCCCCAGTCAACTTTGGGCACCCTCTTCGTGATATTTTGACACATCCTTGGTGGTAAGTGATGGGATTTGGAAGAGGATTTTTGTGGGTGCATCCAAGTACAGCAGAATGCTCCAGAATTATCAGGAGGAGAACTGAGGCCTGCGACGGCAAAATAGGAATATTTGGAGAGGAGGAAGCGACTCTCCTTTGAGATTCGGGGTACAGTAAATCAGGTGTGTGTGTGTGTGTAGAGAGAGAGAGAGAGAGAGAGAGGGAGGGAAAGAGACAGAGACAGACACACACTTAGGCACCCTGATTATTGATTGGTGTTTTACAAAGAGTGACTAGCCCTGTCTTTAACTCAAGGCCACTGTCATTGGATAAAGGACAAAGGGACAAGGAAGAGCCGTGACACAGTGAGGTATGAGTGGAAGAGAGTGCTGGGCCAGGACAGGCTGTTCGAGCCCCTGGGGTTGACCTGCCGTGGGGTATGGGTGCAGCACCCCAAGATTCACGGGCCCTGTCTATACAGTTGCTGCCAACTCTGACTCTCGATGACTGTCACATCTGAAGAAGAGCAAGAGGGCGACTCTGGGGGAAGTAGACAAGACCAAGGAGAAGTGAAAGAGGAAGGTGCAGAGAAGAAGATGAAAGGTGCTGAGAGAAGAACAAGAAGAAAAGTGAAAAGAGAAAGAGAAAAGTGAAAGCCAGCCTGGTGGGGGGGTGGGTGCTGTCAGCAGAAGGCAAAGGAGGGACACCCTGTGAGCTGTGGACCCGGCCCCTCGGCACTCGAGGAAGTTGTGGCCGCTGGTGGTCTGCTGTGACTTGCAGTGGAGAGTTGCCCAGAGAAAGCCAGAGGAGGCCTTGATCACCCTGGGGACTTCCCTGGAGATAGAGGGGGCCATGATGTCTGGGGATGAAATCCACAGGTCTAGTGACGGGATGGCAGTGGGGAGCAGGGGAAAGATTTGCCACAGGCGATGTCCAGCTTCTGGCTTTCACAGTCAGTGCCTGGGATTGCCGGCCGTCGAAATAGGGAGGATATGAAGATGACCATGTTTGGGTTGACTTTGAGATGTCTGTGAGAATGCTGAGAAGAGACCGGATATATGGATCTGGGCTCAGAGGAGAGGTCTGGGTCCTGAGATCGGCATGGAACGTTGGTAACCATGGGTATACAGATGGTGACCTCCTGCAGAAGCACTGTGGCCCCTACTCATGGGGTGAAGAAGAGAAAAGGCATGGCAGGGAGTGGAGGTGGGGTGGGAAGAGAAGGCTTAGGATCTCCCTGCCCAGATCTACAGTGGGGCAAAACAGGAGACACGGGTTTCAACCAACAGCAGCCCCTCATCTGTGTGGCACATCTCCTTCAGCCAGGACCCAGAGCCCAGCCCTCGTGGGGTCTTGCCCGGGAGCCCACCTCTGCTGCAGGACCCTTCACTCCAGCTGGTCCCTCCCAGCCATGAACACTGTGCGAGCCGGCACACATAGTCCTCTCCTGCCCTGGAGGTGAACTCCAGGCTCCCACGCAGAAACCCAGGGATGGCTTTGGTGCGGGCCCCGAGCCGATGGGCTGGTTCGGGGCTCCGGGTGTGTGATGACTCTGGGACTGCAGGAAGTAACTGCAAGAGGGTGCACGGTAGGTGCTCCATGAACGTGTGTGGAATGAACAGGTGTCTGGCTGAGTCGGCCACGGCAGCCTCTCGGGGGCGGAGACACGGGATTTGTCTGATGACTTTGGACATTGAGCTGAGCTGAGCCAAGCTGGGAGGGGCCGTATAGGAGAAGACGGCGAGCTGTGCCCTGGTTTTGATCCTCGAAAATCCTCCTCTGGATTAAGTCAGACCCATTGCCAACCCGGCCACCTGGTTCTCCCTCCTCGAGGCTTTGCTTTTACTGCCCTGCGCTTTGGTGAGATGTCATCAGACCGCACTCAGGGGCTTTAGAGCAGCCGTGAAACGCAGAGTGCTTGGTAGGGTGTCACTGACAGTGCTCATTGCATCTCAGGGTGTCCTCTCAGTGGGACCCATGGGAGACATTGGCTTCAGGCTTCCATATCGGGGACAGCCAGGCTTTCCTGAGCAATCATTGTGTTTGCCCTGTGGGCCCTGTGACCTGTGTCACTGATCATCCATTGACCGCTAGAAAATCGAACTCCTGCATGTGGCTTGGCTATACATACTGAGTCGTTCTAGCCTCACTGTGGATTCCAGTTCATGTCTTTACTTTGGTTTGGCTTTCTTTTTTTTCTCACCTATTTTTCTTTAGAGATATTTCCATTGTTTTTTCTTATTATAAAACAAATATAGATTCTCTATGAAAAGTTAAGAAAATATGGAAAAGCATAAAGAAAAAAATGATGTCATTTATAATCCCCATCCACTCCTTGTGACAATCTGTTCGATTTTGTGTTTGGTTTACTTTCCTCTCTTATACATGCATGAGTACACAACATAGTGTATGTGTGCACACTTGCATATGTGTACACATTCACAAGATTCAGACAGAAATTGGACCACATTATGCATAGTGTTTGGTAACTTTTTAAAAAATCTAGCAGTATATATATTTTACCTGTTTACTTACATATCTTATAGTATTTTGCATAATCCTTGTAAGCCACCTTAAATCTTCTCAAATAGAATAGGTTATAAATATAAAATGTAAGATTTGAGACAGAGACTTCCAGGAAGACTTTGAAACCAAACCCAGATGGAGGGAAACCCTGCAGCAAAATCTAGAGAAGACCCCGTCGGGGCTACCCAGGGTCCAGTGGCTCTGGACCGGGGTGCTGAAGTCGCCCTGGACGGGTTATAACAGGTCCTTGAGAGGACTTCAGACACACTGAGAGGTTCAAAGATGCCCATTGGAGGGCACAGTCAGACTCTAGGAAACTCACCTGCTGAGCTACCATCCTTGCTCACGAGGATTATGCAAAATACTATAAAATATTAATATATAAGTAAACAAGAGATGTATATATATATATATATATATTGCTAGATTTTTAGAAAAGTTACCACTTCGTATAATGTGGTTCAATTTCTGTCTGAGTATTGTGAAACGTGTACACACTTGTGTGTTGTGCACTCATGCCTGTGTAGGAGAGACAGGTAGCCCGAATGGAGAGTCTGCACCCTCTGACCTCTGCCACTCATCTGAACAGCAGGGGGACTTCTGGTCGCAGAGCAAACCCCAAGGCAGCGCTACGAGACGGCAGTGTTAGGATTCTACCCGTTTCATGTATGGCAAAGTGGAGGAGGGGAGGAGTCAGGTAACTCACTCAAGGCCATGTCGTGGCTGATGGGTGCAGCTGGGCTCCCCAGTCAGGTGGCCTGACTGTAGACAACCTCCTTAGCCCACGAGGCCCCAGGGCCCACACGGGATTACAAAAAAGGAAGCCCTTGGCTCCTGGAGGAAGGCCAAAAGGAGGAGAGGCAGGTGGGGTGGAGTGGAGTGGGGAAGGTGGTGGGGTGTCCCGGGCTTGGAGCCATCTAGACAGGTTTGGGGACAGGCGGTGCGGCGTGCACCGGCGGATGGGCCAGGCCTGGAGCAGGACCATGTGAGGACTGGGACGGAGGTGTGTAGGCTCCCGGAACGCCATGGCCCTGAGAGCTAGCTGGGTGAACCAGGTAGCTCGGTTCTCCCAGCCCTGGCACTCAGTGTGGGTGGGGACTGGAGCAGACAGCCCTGTTTCACGCCCTCGTTGCAAGGCTAGCGCGAGTTTCCCTGTGCCCCGCTCCGTCTCGAGGTTGTTCCCAAGCTCAGTGTTTCAGTGGGGCGGGCGAGGTGAGTATGTCTGGAAAGACCCGCCTGGCAGGCGAGACCTCATCTCTACAATAAATCAAAAAATTAGGCGGGCGTGGTAGCGCACGCCTGTTGTTCCAGCTACGTGGAAGGCTGAGGCGGAAAGATCGCCGGATCCCAGCAGGTTGAGGCTGCGGTGGCCGGGAGCGGCACTGCACTCCAGTCTGGGTGACAGAGTGAGACTCCAACTCAAAAAAAAAAACCAAAAAAACAAACAAAAAAGATTCTTTTAAATGAGAGGAAACGGCCCTTAACTTTGTCATCGGTACATCTGGAGACTGGGGGGGGGCAGGAGACCCAAGTGTAGACCTGTTTTGTCCAGCGTGGGGACCACCAGCCATGCGTGGCCGCCGAGCAGCCAAAATGTGGCGGACCCCAGCCGAGAGGCCCGTGGGTGTAAAATGCACCCTGACTTCTGAAGTCTCAGTATGACCAAACAGTACAGTATTCCGATAATGTTGGTGTTGATTACATCTTTAACGGGTCCTAGTCTGGACATAGTGGGAAAAATAAAATCAGTCTTTAAAATTAACTTACCTTTATCACTTTTAATAATGTGGTGACTAAAGACTTTGAAATTACCTGTGTGATTTGCATTATGTTTCCATTGGACAGTGCTGTTTTAGGCAAGGAGGAAGTCTGTAAAGACAAACAGCTTGTGTGATTCCAGCTTGGCATGTGTCCCTGAAGAGGGTTTGGGGAAGTTAGGCCTGACGGCATGGCGACGGATTAAGGTAGGGGTGGTTAGTCCTGGGAACAGAAATGGACAGGCAGTGTCCACCCCAGCGCCCTGCTGGGAGGCAGCGCCCACCCCAAGCACACATCTAGGAGCGATGCCTGGTACATCCCCAGGGTGGAGGTGAAGCAGAGTCCATGGGTTCTGGTGCCTCTGAATTTGCAAGTTCTGTCCTTAATTCCCCTTGTACCGGTTGGATAATGTGAATCTCCGTGCAGCAGGCCTCTGCGGAAAGGGTGTGTACTGAGCCAGTTGTGTGTGTTCTGGCTACATGGTGAGGTACTAATCATCACTCGAGAGCAACACATTCATACAAATGTTGTTAGCATGAGCCAACCCCTCTGCTACCACAAGGTGTGAGTCTGACATGGCTGGGTGATTTCATGGAGGATGATTCCACCTGGGCAGGCTTCCTGGAGGCCGTCCGGGGGCCCTTGGCTTGTGATCCCTCCCACTTAACTTTTTTTTGGTTGGAGTCTCACTCTGTCGCCCAGGCTGGAGTGCTGGGGCTTACTCACGGCCACCCCAGCGTCGACCTGCTGGGCTCTGATCCTTCCACCCCAGCCTTCCAAGTAGCCAGAACCACAGGCGTGTGCTCCCATGCCCGGCTAATGTTTTGATTTATTATAGAGATGAGGTCTCACCAAGTTGCCCAGGCTGGTCTCCAATGTCTTGGGCTCAGGCAATCCTCTCATCTCAGCCTCCCAACGTGCTGGGATTACAGGTTGAGCCATGGAGCCCAGCCCCCACCTAACTTCTAAGAACTGCTTCAGGCTGACGACTTTCTCTTGCTCCCAGTGGCCAGCGTTAGGGTCCCATAAACAGCTTCACTATCATGGCTGTCATCTCCAGGATGTTCCTGGCGATGGGGGTGACATGGGCTCCTCGATCGGGACCCCAGAAGCCTGTCCTCTTGCCATATCCTAAGGGCCCATCTGATCCCCACCTGGTAAGACTCAAGGCCAGTGCTTGGCGTGTGTGAAAGCACTCTTGCGGTGGCACATGGGCGGGCGTGTGGGGCTGCCATAGCCGAGTAATCAGGGAGGACGTATCTGATGTCCAGGTAATTACTACTGAACATCTGCTAACTATAGGGTCCATTGATGCCTGGCATGTTGGGCACGGAAGGGATGGTGTGTTTGCACACAACATGGCACGAGATGATTTAAAATCTACTTCCGTCAGCAGCCTGCAGGGCAGCCTCAACACAAATTAAGGGAGGTTGGCACTGAGTTAACCTGACTCCCCAAATCCCTTCCAGCAAGGGGTGCAGGAAGGTGTCTCTGCTCTGGGAAGGCTGCTAGAAATAGCAGTGTAACTGACAGACTTTGGCATGAGAGAGGACCCCTTGAAGCTGGCTCAATCCACTCAGCCAGCTGTTGAGGACACTAGGGCAGTGTAAGGAAGGAGGTGACCATAGAGTCGACCTCAGAGTCAGAGCCAACGCCAGCTGCCAAACTTTCCAGCCAGGACTCCTATCCTGGTGGGTCCCTGCAGCCCAGCCTGCTTTGGCAAAATCCCCTGGAATCACTTACTGAAAATCCCGGGCCCCTTCCTGCTGGGTGAGTGTGAGTCCTGGGGGAGGGGGTGGAGTGCGGCTTTGGTTGATTTTGCCGCGTCTGGGGCAAGCTGCTTCTGCCACGGCCTTGTGCACATTCAGACCGACGTGAGCCGAGACAGACGGACCAAGGGGAGAGGAAGTGAAGGAGCTTCTCCTCCAGTTTGGGGGTTTCTTCTTTTTCCCATCCACTTCTGAGGGGTGGACAAGCACCCTGGACTTCTCCCTGGATGTGCATGCTCTTCTGTCAGTGTCTCTGGGTAAACTATTTTCAATTCTGGTATAATAGCTTGTCTCCTATCTCTCTAATTGCACCCTCTTAGGGTCTCACTGGGTGATGGTCGTCAACCAGCAGAGAAGCATTTTTTTGCAAACATGGCCTCAGGATGGTGTCGACTAGGAGGCTTGAGGGCAGCTTGCCTTGGGCAGCAGCCCTCACCCCAGCCATCCTGCTGGATGTTTACTGGGTAGTGGTGGGAGGCTTCTAGCTTGTTCAAGGTCATTCTGCCATGGTGTGTGGCAGGTCTGGGCCCTGATCTGGGTACAGTGGCCTCAGAGTTGGAATCTCGAGAGGATTCATCCCAGGAGTCTGCTGGGTGAAACCTGGAGTTCTCAACCCACTGGCTGAGATGGCACTGAGCCTTCTTCTGCAATCTGCAGTGGCTACTGACAGGACTTCAAGGCGTCTTCCCCCCAGCCTCAAGACCTTGGCTTCTCCCCACAAGGAGCCTGCCAGCTGCACCATCACTTCTCCTGCCTGTGGGTAATCACTCATCCAGTTAACAAGCACTCGTGTGTAGGTTTTTCCCTTTTTAAATTAATAATTTTGGTTACCAAACCACCAAATCCATTTTTTGGTGACTTATCTTCCGCAAATTGCACACATCTCGATGTGCACACGCAGGCTGCGATCATAATTTGGGAGCTTGATTTTTTTTCTCTTCGTCATTTTATTGTTCGTATTTTCCTTGCTTTACATAATCTCTATAATTTTCCATTTTGGGATGTCTTTCTAATAGCTCATCAAGTGGCTGTATCGTAGCTAACTATTCCCCTGTTTTGTGAAACTGGAAATAAATATATTATCTATTTAGCTCCTTTTTTATACTGCTTTATTTCCTTTTGATAAACTCTGAAGAGTATTATTTTTTGAACCCTTTGATAGCTGCTGAAAGTGCAAAGCTGCATCCCGTGTACACTTAAGGGACCAGAATTCAACTCCAACAAAAGGGAAAGGAGGGGAACACACACACACACACACACACACACACACACACACACACACACAGGGAAAGGGGCCCAGGCCTCTGCGGACCCCTCAGCCAGTCCCCTTCCAAAAGCCTCCTGTTCAGGGAGCCTCTCTGCCACGCCCAGCACTGAGGACTCTGGTGTGAAAAGATGCGTGGTTGCGTGTTCACTGGCACCTAAGTGGGGGCCAACTGCTTCATCTGGTGCCCAGCCAAGGAGAGGGGCCATCTGTTCCGGGCTGGCTGGAGACATGGAAAGACAGCACGTCATCCCAGCACAGTGCCGCCCTCCTCAGGGATTTTTTTTTTTTTTTTTGAGTTGGAGTCTCACTCTGTCGCCCAGACTGAAGTGCAGTGGCCGCTCCCGGCCATCGCAGCCTTGACCCGCTGGGCTCCGGCGATCCTTCCGCCTCAGCCTTCTGAGTAGCTGGAACTACAGGCGCGCGCTACCACGCCCGGCTAATTTTTTTTTGACTTATTGTAGAGATGAGGTTTCGCCAAGTTGCCCAGGTGGGTCTCGAACCCGCGGGCTCAGGCAATCCACTTACCTCGGCCTCCCAAAGCGTGGGATTACAGGCTGAGCCACCGAGCCTGGCTCCTCAAGGATTTTCAAAGGCAGTCTCGACTGTCTGCACCCTCAGCCCTAACCCTGGCGTAAGAAACTTTATGCTTTGTGAGAAGATGTCTCAATGCCGTCCTGTGGGTGACACGAGAACCTCTCACGAGTCACAGGAGCCCTCCAAACGCCCTGGCTCATCCCAGATGTAACAGGGGAAAGTGGCGCTGTGAGGCTGTTTCATTGGTGTGTCTGCTGTGTGTTGGGTGAGTGGTTTCCCCAAGAAGCACTTGGTAATGGCCTGGCTACGGAGGCCATCATGAGGGGAAGAGTAGTCAGAAGCGTGGGACCCGGGAGGAAGTCGGTACCCTGGGGCACCAGGGAGAGGCGGCAGGGCTGGGTTTTGCAGATGCCGGAGTCATGGGGCTCAGGGGGCCATTGATGGGGAATGGGGCGGGGGACGCCTATGCACGGAACCACATTAGGGCAGAGGCAGTCCCGGAGTCAGGGGCAAAGTAGAGGTGGTCATGGGGAACAATGAGGACCCCTTCTGGAGGTGCCAGGGTCATGAAGTTTAAGGAGAAGGCAGTTCAGTGCTTCCGATGTGGCCAGGACAGTCGGGGAGCGGGACGGAGACAACCGTATCCAGGAGGAGACCTGGGTGGTCCTGTTACCTGGCACGGTAGATGGACTTCACTTGGTGGGAGATATAGAGGGAACAGGAATGGGCAGGGAGGCAGAGAGGCTCCAGGTGTAGACCATTCACCGGAGACTTCCAGAATTAGGGAATTTGCTAGAGGAGGCAAATGGATTTTGGAATAAGGAGAGCCAACCCAGCTTCCAGAAAAGGAAGCCAAGCTGGGAAAACTGTGTGTGTGTGTGTGTGTGTGTGTGTGTGTGTGTGTGTGTGTGTGTGTGTGAAAGAGAGAGAGAGAGAGAGAGAGAGAGAGAGAGTTAGGGAAAGGATGGGGGGTGAGATAGGGAACTAGGAGGGGAAACCTGATCTCGCAGAGGTAGGAGACACGTATTTAGTCCTGTTAGGCTGCAAGAATAACCTGGGTGTTATGTGGTCCCAGGCTTCTTTCCAAAGCCAAGCTTGGGTATTCACGTTGGAGTGGGGAAGGGGAGACTTGGGACTCCTGAACTCAGCTTCCCAGGCTGGCGTGGGCTGGGCTGAGCTCCCTAGGGATTCCTCAGACACCCACCGTGGCCTCCTGGGCCCCTGAGCCCAGTCAGCTCTCGGATTCTCAGGTTCTCTCGTGTTCTGTGGGTGAGGGAGAGATGCCGTGGAAAGCAGGAAGTCACAGGGCTTGACCTCAGCCTCCCCTGCCTGCCAGGAGTGCGAGGTCTGGCGCAGAAGCTGCTGAGGCCCCCAGGTGTGCAGCGCCGGGCTGAGGGCTGGGAGGAGCCCCTGGCTTGCTGGGGGGCTCTTTGGAGGCTGGGTAGTTGGTGCAGGCTTGGAACTTGTGGGGACAGTAAGGGACAGGGGAAAGGAAGAGAAGTGTGCGTCGAGTCCAAAGAGGTCAGGGCTAGGTACTCCATGGATGTCCTTTGGTCTACCTCGAGCCCTCGGACAGACTCACACAGGTCTTAACTACAGTTCTTCCGCGGATACAGGCCTGCCTGGTCATGGATTTATTTTTCCATACAAGCTATTATTCTTTGTTGTTGCTGTGTTTTTTCGAATCTTGTAAGCTCAGGGAAAAAAAGAAAGACGCCCAATTAGAATAAGACTTTAATTAAATCGAAACACTAATTAAAATATATCATCCATTAAAATAAAGCACTAATTAAAGTGCTCCCAACAAGCAGCAGCCAATACAGCCCAGGGGTGAAGCATTAACCCTGGTCACGGGCGGCTTGGAGGGCTGGACGTGCTATGTGGCCGTTGCAGCTTGGGGATCAAGACACCAAGGCCTGACTTTGGCCAGGGAAGCAGGATGTCCCTTGTGCTGAGTCTGCCAGTCCCCTGGCACGGTGGGTGGTCCTCCTGTCCCTCCTCCCAGAGCCAGTAGGGGCCTTGGCCCCGGGCTGTCCCTGGGAGTCCAGGGTAGGCAGGGCTGTGTCACACACGGGGTTTCTCGTGCCCACACCTGACACAGCCACGGGGGCATTTGTGAGTGCTGTCTTCCATCCCTTCGGCCCCGTAGAACTTGGGGCTGTCTTCCGGGGCGTGGCATTTCGGAAAACCACTCTGTGTGCCTGGCTTTGTTCCAGGGCTCCGTGCACAGCAGCTGGCTTGGATCCTAGGCTGCCCTGACCTGGCATTCGTGCCTGTGCCTCCTGGAACCTCCTGCCTGTCTTCTCGTCTGCCCCCAGGCCTGTGCCTTCACCGTGTATACAGCCTTTCTGTTCCATCACACCTGTTTCCCAGCTAACTGGTAAATGACTGGGAGTCATAAAGCCATTTCTTTTCTTTTCTTTTTTTTTTTTTTTTTTGAGTTGAAGTCTCACTCTGTCGCCCAGACTGGAGTGCAGCCTCGACCTGCTGGGCTCCGGCGATCCTTCCGCCTCAGCCTTCCGAGTCGCCGGAATTACAGGCATGCGCTACCACGCCCAGCTAATTTTTTGTTTTATTGTAGAGATGAGGTCTCGCTGCCCAGGCGGGCCTCGAACCTGCGGGCTCAGGCAATCCATTCACCTCAGCCTCCCAAAGGCGCGGGATTACAGGCTGAGCCACTGAGCCTGGCAAAGCCATTTCTTAACGCCGTCCCTGGCCACCCTCCTCCCCAGGGCCCAATAGGTACGCCTTCTTGTTCCTCTCAACCTGCCTGCTGCCTCGATGGGTCTATTTGGCATCATACTGCAATCACTGTTGTACGCAGCCACCAAGATGTCTTTGTAGAAGTCAGGGTTTAAGTTACTACATAGGATTCGTCTGCATCTTTCTTGTACTGTAGACATTGGGCTTTTTAAGGACATCGATGGTCTTTTTGTCATCTACTTTGAGGCATTTTTACAATTGGTCATCAACTCAAACTTTTAGGATTTTATGTCTTACTCCTCTGAGAAAGAGTGCTATTTCGATAGGGAAAATGCAAAAAAGAGCCCTTCTGGGCTCTGTCCAGCATTTCCCACGTGGGTGGTGGCGGCTGGGACACGAGGCCCCGACCCCAGCCCCCACCTACCCGATGCGAGCTCACTTCATGAGCAGGCCGGTTCTTAGGAGAAAATCGATAGCCTCGTGCCCGCCTGTCTTTTACACTCAGTGCTCCTAAGTGGCAGCAAGGGCCACCGGGAACAAAAGAAGGAAGAAATTAGGTAAAAGGAGAACGATATGGGTGCTGGGTTTTGTACGACTGGACGGTCTTTTACTGTTCTTGGCTCTGGGCTGTTACTCCAGGGCACCTGGAGCAAGCTTTTAGAAAGAGACTACACCTTTTCCATTGGCTTTTTCACCCCGCAGCCTGGAAAGAGCACGGGCGTGGCGTGGCCTGCAAAGCGTGGCTCCTACCTGCTTGCTGGCGCTGCCTTTTGGCCTGAGTTCACGATTAGGGCAGAGCCCAGGCCTGCCCTGTGGGCGTCCTGCTCTGTCCGGCTTCCTATGCCCCGGACAGCTTCCCAGCCCCTGGCTTCCCAACTCCCCAGGGAGTTGTTGCAGATAATAAAAGTGGGAAACGTTGGAACATCCTCTTCACAGCCGTGGAGCACTTTCATCGGGGAGGCTGGCGGTGGGAAGTGGCACTCAGGGACAGAGTGGTGGGAAATCAACAGTGTCCCCGTCTGTGTCGGATGGAGGCTGTCTCGCTGGAAAAATGCTTTCAGGAAAGCCAAGCATCCTGTCCCATGCCCTCTGAGAACCACAGAGATGATGGCTCGGCGGCGGCCCTGCTCCCGGCATCAGGCCTTTGTAGTGTTTACTTACCTGTACCAGCCTCTCTTTCCAGCCGCCACTAGGGTTTGTTGCTTTCGTGTGAGGTTGGTTCACCTCCCTTCTTTCTTTTTTCTTTTTTAAAATTTTATTTAAAGATGTGGGGTACATTTCAGGGGTAGGTATATAAACATTGATCATGCAGGTACCCTAATTGATGAGGTATGCTCCTCCCTCCCTTGGCAGTTTCCTTCAACTGCCACCTCCCCTGCCCCCCCGACAGTTTCCCACTACTGCTAATTGCTTTCTTATAGTATTATAATTGTTCAAGGTCAGCATATGCCCTTCTTTCTCTTCCTGGTTCTAGGAATGCATGCTCTGCAGTCCTAGTGTTGGGAGATGGTTCCCAGAGGCCAGGGAGCTCATTCCCAGCTGTTGGGAAGGGTTCTTGACCTGCCAGAAAGGGGCCTGGCCTGTTTTCTTCCCTGAAGCTGCAGCTCACCTATCCTCTGTGTACACAAACACTCCTGCCCCGGGATGCCCGGCTCCTCTCCTCCTGCCCTTGGCCTTGTCTAAACCTTGTCTCAGGCCCTGACGGACAGTTCCCTCTCACTCTGGTTTGCTCTCCCCCCAGCTCCCTTTCTCTTTCTTCCTCTCAACAGTTCTATTTCTCTAATAAGCCACAGGCTCAGAGTGAAAAAAGAAACCAGTGAACTAGAGGGCGGGAAATGAATTATTTTCTCTCTCTCTGAAACATTTTCTTGCTTTTGCTTTTATGACACCTTTTCGACTTGCTTTCCATGAGAACCAGAGCCTCCCAGCAAGTGGGGGACACGCTCCTCATGGCTGTGAGAAAGGGGGAGCCGGTAGGTCAGGGGCAGTGTGGTTGGTTTGTTTCTTCAGAGATGCAGAGGTTTGCGGAATCCCCACTCCCTGCCGGCCTGGGTTGGCTGCAGGCGATGTGAAGACAGCCCACAGGCATGTCCCGGAGCGGCTCATGGTCACAGCCCAGGGCACGCTCCGGATCCGGGGTCCTTGGACGGGCCTCTGAGCAGTCAGAGAGTGGATACTTCATGTGTGTCCCTGAGTTTTCTGTGAAGAGCTTCTACAGTTATCCTCAGATTCTTGAAAAGGTTTGAGGTGTAAGACTGGCTTTCAAAAGTTTTGGACCATGACCTGTAGTAAGACATACATATCTCGATCCTGACTCATATTGTGTGTGTGTGTGGTGCGTGTGTGTGTGTGTGTGTGTGTGTGTGTATTTTCTGGAGATCTGTGCAGCTGTATAACTGAAACAAAATTCCTCTAACAATGTGTGCTCTTTCTGCAGTGATTTAGTGTGGTAGTTTCTATTTTGTTTTCCTTTGATTCCATTACAAACGATCTTATTCTATTTCATTAAAAACCCTAATTGCAACCTCTGAAATTGATTTCATGACTCAGTAATGAGTCACAACCTGCACGTTGAAAAACACGGGTCTAAAGGAAAGTGCTAAGAATCACTGATTTCTTGTACATCAGTGGTGGGAGTGTAAATTAGCACAATTCCTGTGGAAGACCTTGGGCAGTACCTATCAAATTTACAGATGCATACACCCATGGGTCTTGGTGTTCATTTTTAAGATTTCTCTTACAGATATTCTTACACTCATGCAAAATGCTGTTCGAGATAATTCTTGGCAGCATTGTTTATCATGGCAAAGATTGGAAACAGCCCAAATGTCTATCATCATAGAGCTGGTTACATAAAATGGAACATCCACACAATGGAAGAATACTTGCAGCTGTTTTTTTTTTTTTTTCTTTAAGGAATCTCTCAATGACCTAACTTGGAAAGATTGCCAAGATATATTAAGTCAAAGAAGCACGATGCAAAACAGAGTGTTTAATATGTTACCTTTTAGATTAAAAAGGGAATAATTAGAGTATTTATTCATATTTGCTTGTATTATGTTCAGCTATTTGAAATTGCCATTTTTAAAGGTTAAAATGGTTGGATGTAGGAAGATTCGTGTGGTTCAACATAATCTATGCATAAAAGAAGGGGAAGGTAAGAAACCAAGCTATCCAGAGAAGGGGGGTGGAGATGTCTCACTGGGACCTATTAAAAATAAGGAATCTGTGAGCAGGTGCTTAGTGGGGAAGGAATGAGGTCAGCCTGAGCTGAGGCAGAACCAAGGGCAGCCCGTGCCAGAGTGGAGGGTGGGCAGAGGCTGCCTGCACCGTCCTCAAGCCCGAGTCTCAGGGAAGATCAGCCTGGACAGTGGGTGAGAGGCTGGGGCCAGGTGGACCAGCACATGGAGTTCACCTCTGTCTCCTTTCTAGATGTATGTGGAAGGCATGGCAGAAATGATTTTGAAGTTTTTGAAACTTTAGAAATTGTGAATGCAATTGCATGTGACAAAGAAACAATCACTCAGAAGTGTTCATCACTGCAGGCTGGACCAGGTGGGGCTCTTCTTCTCAGGGCTGGACTCAGGAAAGCCACACCAAGGCAGTGCTCATGTCTCTCATGCCCAGTACCTGCTGCCTGCAGCCCGTGACTGATGGCCAGGCTCTGCGAGGTTTCTGGAGCCTGAGGGTTGTCTGAGAAGATGTCTTGAGGCATTGGTCTTTGCTGGATTGCAGGTAGGGGGAGAACTCGGAATAGGGGTATGGCCTGGTTTGTCCATTCCAAAGCTCCATGCTTGGCTTTCTTCAGGCTTCCAATGCCAAGGAAGTTCCCTCGGTAACGGGCAGGGTGTTCAGCTAGGTCCTTGCATTATAATTGTTCAAGGTCCATTTATGAATGAGAACATATGGAATTCTGTCCTTTGTTTCTGTGATAAATCACTGAGTATGATCGACTCCAAATCCATCCAAGTTGCTGCAAAATCCATATATTTGTCCTTCTTTATGGCTGCATAATATTCCATTGTGTATGTGTACCACATTTTTTTTTTTTGAGTTGGAGTCTCTGTCGCCCAGACTGGAGTGCAGTGGCCGCTCCCGGCCACCGCAGCCTCAACCTGCTGGACCCCGGCGATCCTTCTGCCTCAGCCTTCCAAGTAGCTGGAACTACAAGCGCGTGCTACCACACCCAGTTAATTTTTTTTTTTTTAATTTATTGTAGAGATGAGGTCTCGCCAAGTTGCCCAGGCGGATATCGAACCCGCGGGCTCAGGCAATCCATTTACCTCAGCCTCCCAAAGCGCGGGATTACAGACTGAGCCACTGAGCCCGGCATACCACATTTTAAAAATCCAGTCCAGCTTTGATGGGCAACACGACTGGTTCCATGTTTTTGCTATTGTGAATAGAGCTGCAACAAACATACGTGTGCAGGTATATTTTTTGTAGAGTAATTTGAGTTCTTTCGGGTATATTCCCAATAGGGGAATTGCTGGGTCATGTGGAAGGTCAATTTCTAGTTCTTGGAGAAACCGCCACACTGTCTTCCAAAGAGGTTGCACTAGTTTGCATTCCCACCAGCAGTGTAGAAGCGTTCCTTTTTCTCCTCATCCTTACCAGCATCTGTTGTTGTTTGTTTTATTCATGATGGCCATTCTTACTGGAGTTAGGTGGTATCTCACTGTGGTTTTGATTTGCATTCCTCTGATGAGTGAGGCTGAGCACTTTTTCATGTGTCTGTTGGCTGCCCGTTTGTGGAAGACACATTCATCTCTCCAGGGCAGAGGCATACACCCCAGCCTCCCAGAGATCCGCATATGGCTCCGGACCCTTCCATTCCTTACCCTGGGAGCAGAGCTGCCAGGGAAGCAGGCACCCTCTTGCCAGCACATCCCCTTTCAGGCAACTCCATGGGGGCAGAAAATCAGCCTCGGAAGGGCTTTGGCCAGCAGGAGTCTGCGCCATGAGGGCCAGCCTGCAGCTGTGTGTTATTAGATACCCAGGGACTGATCCTTTCTATCGAGAATGGGCTACAGATGTGTATGAAGGAGAGAGGGTGGCAGTCCAGGGAGGACCACAGCCTCATCGTCTCTGATAAGTTTCTTTTTATTTTCTGAGGGTGGACCAATTCCCCCTTGGAGGGTACATTCATTCACGAGCCTTGAGAATACCTCGAAGGGAGACACGTCAGTTCTAGTCGACAGAGATCTTTATTCTTCCTCCAGAACACCATGTGTGAATGTCTTTAGGAATTATGTATTTATTTACTGGGGGCGGTTTGCTCTCCCTCTCCTATATTGGACCCGCCCCACTGCCCAGATGACCACGGTCAGCGAAAGGGGTGGTATGACTCCTGCGGGGCTCTGTGTGGTGACAGGACACGCTGGGTGGAGGGAGAAGAATGAGCAGGAGAGGGCAGAGGCCAGGTTGCAGGCTCCTGCAGACGCTCAGGTGAGCGGCCATGGACCTGGCGGGAGGAGCAGGAAGGTGATGGAGAGAGAGTGCGTGGCCTCAGAGAGGAGAAAGCAGTGGTCTTCTGGCTGTCAGAGATAAGAAGACAAGTATGGCTCCGGCTTCAGCCTGTGGTGAGAAGCGGATGGAGGAATCCCAGGGGAAGGATGCCCGGTGTGTCCAGGATTGCCCATTCAGATCCGGCTCATGATAGGATGGAGACCTCTCTTTCTCCACCTCCTTCAGCCCCTTTTTTCACCCTTGGCAGTTCACCTCAAGCTTGGGACTGACTAAAATTTTCGCCCGAACTTCACGGAAGGGAAAGAGGGTGACTCTCTCCCGTGAAGGAATAAGTGAAACCCAGCGAAAGTAGGTGGCCGAGGGCCAGATCTCGGGGAATGCTTGCTTGGGGAGGGTTTGCGTTGAGTCCTGTGATGAGAGTGACAAGACAGTGTTGTGGGGCGAGGGAGGAGGAGGCTAGGCTCCCAGGGCTCTCAGGAAGTGCTGCAGGCACTATGTCCCCTCCCAGGGTAATAGCAGTTTCTTCAGCCTTCAGTAGAAGAGGAGCTGGGGGCCCAGGTGTGCTGTAAGGCTAGTCGGTTCGACATCGGTTTTCAACATGAGGTTCAGGGAGATTTGAGGGAGGGATTCCGATTCTGCTTCAGCCAGCGGAGAAGACTAGGGTTAGGTGAGTCACTGATGGATGAGTTAAGGTTTAATGAAAAGACACCAAATTGTACTTAAGTGCTTATCTTTCTTCGCCTCTTGTTCTTAAATTATGTATCAGATTTTTAAATGTGGACATGATTAATGCTACTTAGGATCTCTGGCTTGGCTCTTTATTAGAGAGTTATATTTTCACTTAAAATGCATAACCAGAGGAGATTTTACCATTTTTTAAAACCCGTTCATCGCCTGTGCATGAAGCTCAGCTGTTTGGACCACAGGCCTTGGACGGAGGTACCACTGCTTGCTGGGTGGGAATGTACCCCTGTAACCAGCAGAGGGGTTTGAAGCAAATCAACTGCCCCCAAAGTGTTGCTGCCATAAAGCTCAATTAATGTTACAAGGAATACAGAGGGTCTTCTGCTTTCCCCAGAAGGGAAATAGAGGCAGGAGATGAGACAGAAGAGGGGAAGTGCAGTGCTCATGCTGGGCAGGGGGTCGTCTTAATCTGCAGACATCAGGAAAGTTCATGGAGCAGCTGGTCTTGGGGGAGGGAAAGGCTTGACAAGTGCACCGAGTGTGGGCCTGACTTGTTCCGTTCAGGCCAGTGGACGTTTATTGAGTGCCTACTATGTGTCAAGTTCTGGGGATACAAATAGGAAAAAGGCACATTCCTGGGGCTTCCTGCCTAGGAAGGTCAAGTTGAGTATGAAATAATGGGGAGAAACAGACGGGTAAACAGGTGGATGTGATACACTTGTGGCTTATGCAATAACAGACATTTGTACAAGGCACCAAAAGGGACCACCTGATGGGAAAATAATGAGTCCGTAAAGTATGCCTTGCTGTCCTGCTGTGCTCACAGCCATCATGGACCACTGAGCAACCGTGTGGTGGTGCATTCAGGGCCATGGGCCTGCAGGGTGATGAGCTCTTTCTTGAAGAGGCAAGTCGGGTTCAGATCTTGCCTCTGCCTCTCACAAGTGGCATGGCCCGGGCGGGTTTCAGTTCAGTGTCTCAGTTTCCCTGTAGTGGCACCTCACAGGGTTGTTGAAAGGATTAAATGGTGCTATGTAGTGTTGGCTTTAATGATGATGGTGAGGAGGAGGAGAAGGAGAGAGAGGGAGAGATAGTCTAGAAAGCAAAACCGGAAGGAAGTTCTTAGAAGGGAACAGGCCAGGCAGGTGATAGGAAGCCCAACCCAGCTTGGCATAAGCAAACAGAAATTCACTGACGGTGGGCCAGGAGGGGAGAGCGGGGCCATGGACCTGGCTTCCCTCCCCACTCTGTTGGCTGTTCTCTCTGGGTTGACACCATTCCCAGCAGACTCGACATGGCTTCACCACAATGCCTGCTTGCAGCTCCTAGGACTACAACCTTCTGGATGAATTTAGTGGGAAATGGTACCAAGAATCTTTGTTTCTGCACTCCCTGGAAGAGCCCTTGGAGGGACCCTGAGGAGGCGAAGCCTGTGCCCCATGTCGACCCACTCGCTGAGGTCAAGGGGATGTGAGACCCTGGCCGGCTGAGTGCTTGGAGACCATTCTCCTCTTGTCATCTAAGACACACCCTCTACAATGTTCTACTCCAGTTTCTTTGAATAGAGCAAGAGCTTTAAGACTCATACACAGTCTGAGTGCAAAATCAGCTAGATTTTTTAATGCCCTTTTGTGTCTGATCTTTCAGCTTTGTCTTACCGTATCCAAACAGTACAAGCAGTTTTTATCGACCTTCATGTGTTGTCTTTCCAGAACATACAATTCATTGCCATAGAAGCCATGGCTCTTTCCTTTTACGTGCATACTTCATTGGATGATGAATATTTAATTAAATTAAGGTTTCATGATAACAAATACAGCTGGCAAACAGATGTGGGGACAAACACAGTGGACTTTGGGTAAGCATCCTATTTAACCCCTGGGGCACAAGTGCAAGACTGTCCTTGGGTTGTTGCAGGACTGTGGGCGTTGGGTCCGTGCATTTTACAGAGCACATAGGAAGAGCAGATAAGCAGGAAAATCAGGTAAGATCACTTAAGAGAGTGTCTGTGGCTCTGGTTTGCTCTCGAATGACTGGCATAGTTGGCTCAGTTGGCCATAGTTGAGTAAGGGGTAGATGGGAGGTGCACGAGGGAAGGTAAGCTCTGACCTCCCTGAAGACCGACAGTGGACCGGAGAGAGGCGTCATAACTTCAGTTCCCACCCAGACCCGATGCCTGGAGTCTGCAAACATCTGAGCTCTGGAATATCCACAGTGCTCATAAGGTCAGGGTGGGGATGTCAGGAAAGCAGACCCCCAGTCTGCTGGCTCTAAGTATATTTCATTGGGGCATGGACAAGAGAAGAGGATATTCCTCCCCCCCTTGTCCCCGAGTAAAGCAGGGAGGAGCCCTAGCTCACAAATGGGAGGTCCCCTGAGGAGTATTCAGAAGGGGCTTCCCACCCTGGAAGGCCAGGTAGGCACTGGTTTCTTTGCCCAGGGACCCAGCAAGGCACAGCAGATTCTGAATCCTGCTGGGCCTTGGATAGAAACTAGCATCTTGAGTACTGGTATCCTCTACTGGGGCAGTGCGAACTGAAATCAGGTGCCATGTGCCAGGACGACCTAACCTCAGAAAACCTCAGCCTCAGGCTGAGTAGGACTCAGAAGTCCTTTCTATAAAATGGGGACATAAATACCTACTTTATATATTGTGGGAAGACGAAATGAAATAGGAATCCACAATCCTGCAGGACAGAGTGAGGACAGGATTGGCTCTCTCATGTCTCCTTGTTTTGAGAGGTGTGTGGGAATTGAGGCTCTCAGAAATCAAGCCGCTTGCTTTGTTTATGGGGCACGAGAGTGGCAGGGCAGAGACCCAAAGCTTCCTCTTTTCTTCCCAGCCCCAGCTTGATTCATCACGCCAGGCAGGCTGCTGCCTCTCTAACAGCTCGGGGTGGGTCGCTTATGAGCCCCGCGCCATGGGTTACTGCATGGTGAGAAAGGCCTTGGCTTAATGATGTAGCAGAGATTAGAAAAGTGTGGGCTACAGGGAAGCCATAGAAATACCTTGTCACTAATACAATATCGGATAATGACCTTTAAACCATCTGCAGCTCAGGGAACCTGAGTGGAGCTGGGTAATGATGACAGCCCAGGGCCACACGAGGAGGGCATCGCTTATTTATAACCCTGCTGCTTTCTGGCTTTGATTGCACGTGTGCCCCGTGTCTAGGCAGGTGGGCACCTTTCATCATCTGAGCGATAAGTGAGCCAATCTGATTATCTAGACTGGGGACAGTTGGAGCCAAGGAGTAAGGACTTGGGCAGATGAGGTCCCCGGTAATGGACGAGGGAAGGGTGGCAAGCTGTGAAGTGCCCAGAGAGAGGCTTGTTCAAGGTGGATTCGGTTTCCAGGAGCCAGTCAAGCAGATGTGGGGTTGTTGGTCTGCCACTTCGCCATTAGAATAATGATGACCGTATTCATGATTTATGATTTACTGTCACTATTATGGCCTTGATTTATGAGTGCATTGCACTTGGCATTCCAGGGCTCTCTGGGTGATCTCACCCAGTCTTGGGGCTTTGCATCCTCTCTAGACACGGATGGTTCCTAAACTTGTTTCCAGCCCAGTCTCCCCACTCACTGCAAACACAGAATTCCCATTTGTTTCTGGAACTCTCCACTGGTTTGCCTGAGTCTCCTCGGCTGTAGCATGTCCAAAAGGAACTGCCACTCTCTCGGTCTTTACATTACTGTAAGTGGCATTGTGATATAGATTCCAGCCCCCAAATAAGAGTCGTCTTGGATACCCCCTTCATCTGGAGACGCTGGGATGGCGGCACGGGGTAGCTCTCAGATAGCAAGCATCGGCTGCTGCGTTTCCATGCAGTGACACAGGGCAGCCAAATCGCTCTCCCCTGCAACCCTGTTACCTGCACCTGCTCTTGTTTCTGTCATTGAGGGAACTCCAGTTGCTGCAAAATTCCTGACTTTCTGGTCCTATCCTACCCCCTTCCCTCTGGTATCTACTTCTGTTTGTCCTGAGTTGCACCTGATACCCAAGAATGACCTCTCACAACAAATAGAAGAACAATGGCTGGATTCAGGGTAACGGCTTTGTTTTCTAGGAGGGAACTGATGATCCCCCCCTCGCCCTCCCCCAGGGTCTCTGGGTTGCCTCACAGAGCAGCCTCAGCTTGATTAACCGGACTCTTGTCAGCACATCCGAAGGGTAATTCTCATCCGAGGGAGAGGCCTTTTGCTAACAGTCTTAATGCTCTCTCCCATTGCCTCTTCTGTTTCTTACAATTTAGACCCAGTTCAATTAATCAGACTGTAAAAGAGTCCAGGAACATTAAGCAGAATTTGCCATTTTCATGCAAAGCTGAAAGACATGGCTGTTTCACATGTAGTGATTAGACATTTTTATGGCCAACCTATCACATTACACATCACAGATTTCCAATAAATAAAGCAAAGCTAGAAAGGGGGCCGTCAGTGGTATGACAATCTGATTAACAATATCATGGACAGAACAGTGCTTTCTTGACATCCAGTTGACTCAATTACATGAGTGATCATGTCACGCCCTGTTTAAGCTCCTACAATGCCTTTCCATAAATTATAACAAAGGGCGAATACTTTATCACCCCCCCACCACATCATACACTTATCACAGAGCACTGTAATAGAATATTCCCATGTGTCCCTGTCCCACCACACTGGGTGCTCTGTGAATCAGGGAGCCCACCCTGTTTTCCTTGGTATCCCTTGTTGGACACGGAGCCTGGAAACCCAAGAGAACCCAGCAGAGCTTTGCTCAGTGGATGAGTGACTGAATGGTCCATTTGGGATACTGTGGAAAGGGACAGAGATGGACTGGGGGATATCTCACGGGCCTGACATGGCTCACGTTTTAGCCACAATTCACAAAGTGACACTTCTAGATATTTGACACATCACCTGAAACTTTCTATCTTGGCATAGAACTTTAAAGTAAAGCCGTTAAACGAGAACGGTGCCCATTTAACTGCCCATGCTGTGACAGAGATTGAGAGATTGTGCACAAGAGAGGAGGGAGTGCAGACTGCGGGGAGAGAAGGAGGGGAGAGAGCCAGAGAGAGTAGAGTATCCTATGAGAACAAGTTGCTGATTGAGTCGGGGCGGGTGATGATTTCTGGTTCCCGTGTGCTCCTGTGGCCCGAACACCTTGCTGCTTGGAGTGCAATGAAAGATTTGTAGTTTAGATTGGCCTTAGAATTTATCCCACTCTTTCCCAAGTAAGAGAACACTCTTCCAGAATGTATTTGACACATTTGCATGGCCCAGATGGTTTGGGGATTCCTACTGAATTTCTCTGCTTTCTAATAGCCAACAATAGAAATTGTCTTTCTGCCTTGTCTGCATCTTAGCAGTCATAGTGTATGTATATACTGGGGAGGTAAGGCTATGAGACTTGTCATGGCTTTTACCAGTTCACGGGCTCTGCTCTGAGCTCTCTGGCCTGCAGCATGGAGACAGTCTTCCTTAGTTTGATTGAACCCCAAACACTGCTTGCTGCCCTTCTGGACAAGCTGGATTCACACAGTGGTGCCATGAACCGGGGACCCTGTCATGCCTTCTGGGCCAGCAGGTGGGGTCAGACTGCACATCCTGGGATCGCTCAAAGGGCAGTCAGGATGGGGTCAGGGGCAGTGGAGAGTCTCTGGTGTGGGGTGGGGAACAGAAATGAACATGAACAAGAACGTGATCTCTCTTCTCCTCAACCTCAGGTTCTGGTTTGGGCAGACTGGTTCTTATCATGAGGTCACAGAGCCTTAACTTGTCATTCAGGTTAGTGAGGAGGTATTGGCAAAGGAGAAGTGCGAATCCTCCTCTCCACAGAAACTTTGACATGAGCAGAAGTTCAGCTGCTTCCTTGGGTGGGTTCTGGGTGGCGACATAAACGTCAGTAGAGTTGGGCAGGCTGTGTTGATAGGGGATGTCGGGGGACCCGTGGAAAAGGATGACTGCAGAAGCAGGCTTGGCTGGATCGCTGGATGTTCTTTCATCTCAAAATCTTGATTATTATGTGACATTTTAATTTTTAAATATTAGCAACAGATTTTTCAAACACCACACACTACCCCATCATGTCCCACCCCTGCAGAGTCTGTTGGTGGCATTGGAATCGTGGGCCTCTGCACCTGGAGCTGCTGGCTGACCAGGATGACCAGGAGAGACGCCAGTGATGTTGATCCCATGGACCATGGGGGGGTCTCCTCTCCTTACAAGAAGGTGCGGACATCACTCCTCATGCAGACACACGATTGTCCTTTTTTTTTTTTTTGAGGTGGAGTCTCACTCTGTCGCCCAGACTGGAGTGCAGTGGCCGCTCCCGGCCACCGCAGCCTCGACCTGCTGGGCTCTGGCCATCCTTCCGCCTCAGCCTTCCAAGTAGCTGGAACTACAGGCGTGCGCTACCATGCCCGGCTGATTTTTTGATTTATTGTAGAGACGAGGTCTCGCCAAGCTGCCCCGGCGGGTCTCGAACCCGCGGGCTCAGGCAACCCACTCACCTCGGCCTCCCAAAGCGCGGCATTACAGGCTGAACCACCGAGCCCGGCAACACGATTGTTCTTATTGCTTGTGGCCTGTTCTTAGGATGTGGGGCTCCTGGTGACCTGTTCTTAGAGTATGTGGCTCCTGGTGGCCTATTCTTAGAGTGTGGAGCTTCCAATGGCCTGTTCTTAAAGTGTGGGGTTCCTGGTGGCCTGTTCTTAGAGTGTGGGGCTCCCCGTGGCCTGTTTTAGACTGAGGGGGAGCTCCTGGTGGCCTGTTCTCAGAGTATGGGACTTCCGATGGCTTGTTCTTAAAGTGTGGGGCTCCTGATGGCCTGATCTTAAAGTCTGGGGCTCCCGGTGGCCTGTTGTTAGAGTGTGGGGCTCTCGGTGGCCTGTTCTTAGACTGTGGAAGCTCCGATGTCCTGATCTTAGAGTCTGGGGCTCCCAGTGTCCCGTTCTCAGAGCACGGGGTTCCCAGTGGCCTGTTCTTAAAGTGTGGGGCTCTCTCTGCCCTCTCCTTAGAGTGGCATGCTCCCACTCTCCTCTCCTTGCCAACCTCACTTGGTCCCTTTGTAGCAGGATGGGCTTGCATTGCTCTCTGCCTCCCCCCTCAACCTCGGGGTCCCTAATTCTGTCTGAGGGATGCAGCCATTTGTACCCTTTCTCACGGCTGTCTGACTTGGGTGGTCCGTGGGTCAGGCAACCCTTCTGGGGTGCTGCCCAGAGCTCCGCTCCTGACACACGTGGGGACTTACCTCCCAAGTCTCGTGGTGCTTGCCGGTACCCATACAGAATCTGCAGGCGGAGACCCTTGCCCAATTTCTCAAGACAACGCAGCCTCACGGCTCAGCCCCGCCTCCGGGCAACATGGCTCTGCTGGCTTCTAGGGAGAGCCGGGTGTTGTTTCTGCTCTCTTTTCATTTGGGCAACCAGGAGCAGCTGACCTGCCCACCTGGTGTCTCACCAGGGCTCTGTGTTGGCGGGCAGAGGGGAGCAGAAGGCCAGCTGGGAAGGAGCGTTTGGGCAGATGGAGACTGTACTGGCCATGGAGACAGGTGCACGTGGGCGGGGTGGAGGGGACGCGATCCCAGGCGCCCTGCAGAAGGAAGGCAGGAGCACGGGTGGAACTGCAGGAGCAAGGAGGGACTGACGGCTTCAGAGGCCCCCAGGGAGGTCTGGAGCGCATGGCACCGGAGCCCCGTCCTGCCCCCAGACTCCGCATTCACAGTGCCATGGCCACAGGCGAGTAACTCAACACCTCTGCGCTTCCGTCCCCATGTCCGTGAAATGTGGGTAGTGACAACCTCTCACAGTGGCGACGTGCTAATGCTTGTGAGCGGGCCTGACGCACCACGGATCGCTGTACCTAAGTGGGATGATTATTATGTTTACCTGTTCTCATTCCACTTCTCTACTTATTTTTCTTCCAAGGCTTTAAGGCAAAAATCTTAAAAGACATCCCAAATGGAACAGGTCACAGAGACGGCCACAGGGCCTCTTTTATGGCTCTGTCATCTCTTCTGCCTCCTCCGTGGCTTCCCAGCACCCGGCCTGGCCTCCCTATATTAGCCTCCATTCAGCCTCCACAGGGAACTTTCTGAACGGCACACCTGGTCTCAGCACCATCCTGCTTGCAACCTTCGTTTCGCAGATCAGCCTTGCATGGGATGCGTGATGAATTTTGTGCCAGGCAGGGATCTGAGGATGAGAAGATGGTGGGCATAGCCTGTTGTCACTTATACGGTCTTGGGCTCCTCAGCTCCTGCAGGATAAGAGTCACAGCCCCTACAGCTCTTGGACCTGTCCCCTGCCCACTGCTCCGTCCTCATCCTTCTCCACCCCTTCCTCACCCACATCTGAGCCAAACTCACCAGTGCTGACTGGCTAGTTCTCAGACCACGCCCAGCCTGGCGCCAGTCTCCCGTCTTTATCTCCTCACATCCAAGATACCCTTTCATCTTCCTCCATCCCTCTTCATCTGCCAGTTTCCAGCCCAGCCTTCATGGTTCATCCTTTTTAGGGTTGCCAAGGATGCAAATTCAACTCGACTCAGCTGAAAGAAAAGGGGAATCGATTCATTTACAAAACTGAAAAGTCACGTGCCCTCTGCATCTCCGGGTCCAGGCACTGCTAGGGCCTGGACCCTTCCCTCCCTCGTTCCCGCTGTGTTCTCTGTAGGCTTTGGACTTAGGCAGGCCCCCAAGGCGGTGCCAAAGACTGCTCCCCAGATGTTCAGACTTGAAATGCAGGCAAGGCATGTCTCCATAGCTGTGCCAGCCAAGAGGCTGGTTGGGATCATGTGGCCAGTGGTTGTGGCTGGAGGTGAGAGACTAGTATGATGGTCAGGGTTTGAGGGAGGATAGGGAAGGTAAGAGCCTCGCTGAGTCACCTGGGCTGACAATGGGAGGGAGTATTTTACCAGAGTAAAATAGGGGACAAGGGGCTGTAAATATAGGGCTGGCGGCATGGCGGGTCCTAACACACCTCCCCTAACTGATCCTGCCTCCTTGGGGCCTATGTGCTTCCTGCATGCTCTTATCACAGTGGAATGAAGTTTTGCTTCTGCATCTGTGTCCCGTTCAGCTCTGAATCCTTACCACAAGCCCTCTTCCTGTACCCCCTGGGGGCTTGGTACCCGTGAGCCCACTGAATGCATGCCCAGCCACAGGCTCATGGGTACATGGAGACACACCTGCAAAGTCATGGTGGGGGGGTCCTGGCGATAAATGTGAACTCTTGCTGGACACATCGGTTCAAACCCTGTAGGTCCTGCGATCCGGTCAGAGCCACCACTGGGGCACTCCTTTATGGGCCTAGAAGGTCATAGCATAGACAAGACAGCCGGCGAACTTGAGCCTCAGATGGGGATACAGACAGCAAAGACAATGATAGGATGGTGCGACATCATGGTAGCTGAGCCCTCCTCTGTGGGGGAGAAACCCAGGAGCCAGCCCCCTGAACCCTCCGCTGGGGCAGCCCTGAGACTACCTGTGCTCTTTCCTTTCTGATCACCTGTCCTCCTCTTCCTCTGACCCTCAGGCCTCCGCATACAGCCAGTTCCCTCTGGTGGCTTGCTGAGCAAACCCATGACACCGGCCTTCCCAGAGACACTAACTCCAGACACAGGGTCACCACCGGTCAGGAGACAGACCACGAGAAAATTGTTCCTGATGGCAAAGAACCTAGTTTTGTGCATAATGTCCTTCTCTTGCAACTGACTGTGATTCAAGGTTACTCCCTGTGACGACTCCCACCTCCCACGTGCATGTGCTTTCCTGGGTGGGAGAGAAGAGGGTGTCTCCATCGTAGGAGGCTGGGAGCTGTGTGTTGCCAGCAGCCTTCTGTACCCAGGTCGCAGCCCCATAAAGCTGGGTGCTGGGGAAGCTGTGTCAGGCTTGTTCGTGTCACCTGCTGAGGCAGCGAGTCAGACGGGATCGGTCACTCTAGAGCCATAGAAACCTCCCCGACTCAGCCCCTGTGCCGCCAGTGATGACTGGCCGGTTTCCAGGTGAGGTCGGGGTGAAGCCCACCCAGTCCCCAGGAGGGGCAGCTAAGGGAAGGATGGCTTCCCCTGCTCTACCTCCCGGCCCGGGCCCCCTCTGTTTGGAGGTCACTGCCAGCCTTCCCGGCAATGGTGGGCGCTGAGTGCGTCAGGCCTTCCCATCTGAGTGGAGGATGGCCTCGGGTGCCGAGGCTGGAACTTCCTGGGAGAACCTTCTGGCTCCTGCCTGTATTTAACTTTCTGAGGAATATTTGTACATCATGAATTAAGAACAAGTTTTAAGGGGTTCTTTAAGCAATTTCTTAAGAAAATGGCTCGGGTGAAATGAGCTATTCTGAATAATTCATTTTCTTTATTCCAAACTTAAATTTGCTCTACCCCTAATGGAGAATTAGGACGATGTGGGGTAGGGACGGTTGGCAGCTCATATGAAAGTTATCAAAGAACAAAAAAGGGCTGGGGACGCTTTGAATGAAAAGCGTGTCTTCTGCCGGCCGTGGATGGAGAGACCTGGCTGGGAGAGGTTGGCCCCATCATCCCTACCAGAGGGAGGCCAGCTCCCTGCCGGCCTCCATGGTGAGTCCCAGGACCTGAGGATCGAGCTCCTGGGGCACAGGTCACTCTGCTGTGACTTTCATGGCTTCCAGGGGGCTTATGGGAAGGAAAGGTTTGGCCTCTTTGTGACAACTGTGATCATGACTGAGAAAAGGTGCTTAGAATGGGGAAAGACCTTTGGTGCCCCAGAGACCAGCGTTTCCTGAATTTCGGTCGCTCACACATCAGCTGCTTTGACACCTCCCTGCTACATAGGTTTACTGTCTGCACCGTTATTGATTCACTTACAAAAATTTAAGTGTGCTCATTTGTAAAAATAATCACTATTGTACATGGAAAACTGGGTGACTGCAATAAATAAAGGACAACCGGCAAGATAAATCAAATGAGGCCAGATGTGGTGGTGCGTTCCTGTAGTCCTATATTTTGGGAGGTCAAGGCCAGATGATTGCTTGAGGCCAGGGCTCAAGACTAGTCTGGGCAACATAGTGAGACCCCCATCTGTACAGAAAAATTGAAAGAATCGGCTGGGTGTGGTGGTGTGCTTCTGTAATTCCAGTTGCTCGGGAAGCTGAGGTGGGAGGATTGCTTGAGCCTAGGCGTTCGAGGCTGCAGTGAGCCATGATCGTACCATGGCACTCCAGCCTGAGCAACAAAGCAAGACCCTGCCTCAAATAACAACAAAAAAGATGAATCAAATGAAAAAAATAATATTCAGCTTTCGCTCAAGTCTAAAGCCTGTTTTTTGTTTTGGTGTCAAATGTTTGCACCCTACCCCCACCAAGACTGAACTTTCTCCCTTAAGGCAGCCAGAAAGATGAAAAGGGACTCGAAAGGGACATGTGTTGCTCCCTGTCATTCAGTGTGATCTGGTGTCTGGCACGGCCTAAAATTGCTTTGTAAGTCACTTGTCTTGTCTGCTTCCCCTCCCTTCACCCAGGAAACCCTTCTTCCCTTTTGCAGAAGGTGTGACTAAGGCTTATACCTAGAGTAACATACTCAAGCTGGCTAGAGGCAGTGCAGAGAAGGGCCCGAGTCTTAGGGTTGTCTGCAGAATGAAGTCATTGGCTCATTGCTCGGACTGGAAGACCAACACTGAACCCGAATTCCAAGCTGAACACACTGATGGAGCAGAGATTCCATCAAAAAATGAAAAAAAAAAAAAAAAAAAGGAGACTTTTGCAGGCAGGAATTGGTCTTGGCATTAGAGCAAGGAAGTCTAGTTTGGGCAAAGTTCTGGCAGAGATAAGCCAGGTCTGCAGAGATGTCCCAGACAGGCTTATATCAACACCTAACTTGATGTCATCAAAATGGGAAAAAGAAAAAAAAAAAAGACACTGGGAGGGTCCAGCCTTATAGAAATTTCTAAGAAGATAAAAAAGGTCAAAGAAAGGGATACAAATGAGGCTGGGGAAAAAGATCAACATACCACAGAGGACATCTCAGACTTGAGGAACAAGTAACAAAAGCCTCCTTTGAGGTTCCTGGGCACTTGTTTCTTTATTATCTATGCCAAATGCTGGAGTTCAGCAGGCCTTCCCTGATCCCACACTTGACTCTTCTTTCTCAGCAACTGTGCCTTTTGTTCAGAGGCTGGAAGAACCTTGTGGGAGGAAACACTGCTCCAGTCTGAACTGGCCCATGTGCAGCTGGCTGGATGGTAAACACAGGGCCAGAGGTGACAAGAACATGGCTGTTCTCCAGCTAGCTACTGTGTGAACATGGGGGATGACAGACCTGGGCTGCTTTGCTCCAGGAGTTCTGTGAGAGGGTGCTCCCTCAAGACCCCTCGTGACATTTTTGCAGTTATGAACAGACTTCTCGGCCAACAAGGGGCTTTGGTGAGGATACCTTCAGGGCTTGTTGGACACTTCGCAGAGGGTACTGGCTGGGTACTGCCCATGGAGGTAAAGATTTGTTCTGCTCTTTTTTCCCTTGTCCATCATCCCCCTGTCACTGGCCTGAAATGTTCCTCAGGGCAGGCCTGCGGGTAGTGGTTGCCTGTTGTCCCCACAATCAAGAGTCCCTTCCTGGAGATGGCTATAGCCCTCTACACAGCCAAGAGATGGCCCTGACCAAATCTTGGCCACAAGGTCAGCAGCTGGGCCACAAGACCAGACCACTTCTTGGCCACAAGACCATCACCAGGGGCCACAGGACCAGGCGGCTGGGCCTATACCACTGCTCAGCCAAGATTCATGTTCTTGGGGCCACCCTCTGTGCACCCAGCCATGCCCAGGCAGGGCAGGGCTGCAGGTATATGGGCATCTGGGCCACAGAGTCGAGCTGGGAAGCTTGCAGCCCTTCCCACTCCACACCGGTGAGAATCCCAGGTCTGTCCTCACATGAAGGTTAGACAAGCCTGGAATGGGGTTCCTGAACCTACTTACGAGAGAGAACGCATATTAGAGTCTTACTTGTGGAGGAAGGAGTGGGAACCACATGGCTGAGGGTTCTAGGGAGTTGGGATGCAGTTAAGGTGAACACAGTTGTTCCTCACTGGAGCCGTCTTCACACTCACAATGGTAGATCAAGGGCGGGCAGAGGTGGCTTGGTCAAGAAAGTCTGAGCACTCTGCTCTAGTGGGAGATTCTGGGTAGTAAAGCCTTTGCTCGTTGTGGGAGGAAATTTTGTTCCCTTGTACCAATGTCCCTAAAGCAACAAATAGCATCTTCAGAGAAGTAAAGGCTCCATGGGAAGAGGTTGGGTGTGTGTTCCATGTGTGGCCATGTGTGAAGCATGTATGTAGTAGTATGTTTTATATAGGTGTGTGGTTGGTGGGAAGGGGCAGGCATGTGCAAGCAGATGGGGTGTGAAGCTCTCAGAAAGGAGAACCCATCAAGAAGCAAAATGCAGACCAGGATGACTTGGAATAAAGGTGCCTTAGCTGATGGTGGATGGGCTGAACCCCCTTTCTAAGGCAGCTTTGCCTGGGGCCCCTTCTGCTCTGGCAGAGCCTAATGGCTAAGCATCTGTGGAGCTGGGCCAGAAGGGGAGGTATTCTCAAGGGGCATCTCTTTATGAAACGGGGAGGACCCACAAGGGAAGGAGTCCAGACAAAGGAAGCTGACTGGTATCTGTCCTTCAGCAGAGCTATCTGGTCCTACTCCAATAGACATCCACACCCGAGTGGCAAATACATGAATTACCGAAAGGAAAGAAGAACCTCTTAGACAAATCCGGCCCTCAACACAGCCATGGATCTTATTTAGAATCCCCAGGATTTGACTTTTTAAAAAGAGCTTGACTTGGCAGGCAGTAGGGGAAAATGTCTGAGTGACTGCCGTGACATCTGACCACGCTTGGCGCGTTTTCCAATCCGAGATGATTGAGCAAATGAAAATAAGGGTTCGCAGAGGGTTAATAAAGCTTTATTGCACAAACCTAACAAAAAAAAATTCATGGAATGAAATGGTAATAGGGAGCTGTCCAACAATATTCTTTGGGATGCATCCAAGACTGTAATCAGTGGCAAGCTAATTCAGTACTAATTTCAGGAAAAAAAAATGGGGAGAAATTGGTAATTAGAAAAGAAAATGGAAACACTGGAGGAATCATATAAACATAAATTAAGTCCCCAAATACTGACACAATTCATCACAGCCGGAGTGAATCAAACCTCGTCCTATCAGGAAGAACTGAATATTTCATAAAGTATATGAAAGAGGAATAAACCAAGAGACATATCACCAGCCACAACTAAAAAAAAAAAAAAAACAACAAAAAACACTTGTCAGAAATTAACAACCAAAATGCAAGAGAGAAATAACATCTTCATTAACCAGTGGGGATGAAAAATTGACTCAGAGAATACGACAATTGCTCATATTCCTCAAAACCCCATCTCCTTCTATTGAAATTGCAGCCATAACTTTCAAAACTCTTTTTATTTTTTTCTCTCTCAGGAAAAGAGTGATTCATTATATATAAAAAAGAAAAGAGAACAGAGGAAATAATTAAAGCTATAAAAAAAAATTCCCGGCTACAAAGCATCAGAGTCCAGATGGCTATAACACAGATTTACTGGAGGAATCGACTTGGGGGTGTGGGGTGTCTACACTAAAGCGATAGACCTGAACCCCGCAGAAGAGTGTTCTGGAAGAACATCTCTTCCTCCTACATAGAATGCTCCTTAGGACTGGATGGAAACAGGAAACAGGAAAGATACCTGCTCTTCTCATCCCAACACGTTGGCATTCCTCTTTGAAGAGGGCGAAACAAGCCATCATGTGTGCTGAGGGGCAGACACTGGAAACACGTCCCAGGAAGGATAGTGGGAAGAAATGAGGATTGGCAAGAAATTCCAGAGGCAGACATGAACCACGTCATGCTGAATTTATGCCAAGTCTCTGACTTGGACCCAGGCTGTCCAAAAATGAAATGTCCTTCCACAGGAGGCAGGGAACACCCCACCCCAAACAGGGCTGCATAGTCTCCTGGCAGAAATCTTGAGGAAGAGGCGAGTACTGAATCTGAAAGGTCCCATTTAATCTTTGTGTTTGTAATTCTGATGCTGCGAGCCTGGCCAAATTTAGACCCTCCCAGAAAGGTTAAGTGATATAGCTAAGATTTTCTGAAGACAGAGAGGGTGCTTGGTTAGCTTTTTACAACTAGCCTTCATGGGATGAACCCTGAGTTAGCTGTCAGAAAATAAAGTGCACTGCTTTACTCAGAAGAATCAGGTTAGAGACTGGACAAGAAGATCACTTCCTGTTCTGAGACTGGACCTTCCTGAGTCACCTGTGGTTATCTTGAGCCTCTGTAGCAACTCCCGACGAGGCACAGACTCAGAGGGCAGACATTGCCCTGCCTTAGAGGCAGGAGGTGGGCGAGGCATCAGGGTGAACACCCTTAGTTAACTCCTGGGTGCTGGGTGTTGTGCTAAGTTCATTTCATGTATCATCTTGTGGCAACTATGAGTTACAAACCATTTCCCCAGACTAAGTAGTGAGGACATGTAGCCACCGTGAACATAAATGTCTTGTGCCAGGCCACACCACTGATAGGTGGTGGGTTTGATGGGACTTGAACCCAGGGTCATCCTTGCTAGAGCTGGATGCACTGCTGTGCCACCTCCTTGCTGGCCTCCATCCTTCCGACCCTGTGTCTGTGGCCAGACTGCCAAGCTGGTGATGTCAACATGTCCAAGTAACTCTCCAGTGGGAGTCTCCCTGGTTGAGTCCTGTGTGCCAAGGCTGGGTGAAGGCTGGGTACCACCTTGCAGCGTGTTCAGAGAGCAGGGATGGTGTGGAGGATATCTGGGGTTTGAATGCTTCTTGTTGGGTAATGCACTGCTGGAAGGATTCTGGGTCTGTGAGTGATCACAATTCTACTTCATTAAGCCTCAAAGAAGCCTTTTTGTGTGCATATGCTTATTATAAATAAATGAGCAGAAGCCTTCTTTTAACTTTGAAAAGATCTGCTTGAAGCAAAACTGCTCGGATGCCATTCCTGGGGATGAGAAGTGCATTTGATCATAAGGTGATCTGTTCTTGCTAGAGAGTATGGTGGGTTCTAATTAGTTGGGATTCAAAGACAGAGGGAGCATTCACACATTTCTCTTAGTTAAACAAAATATCAAAAATCAGCATAAACAAGTAATAGGGTGAGAATTAATAATACTATTTCCTTTTAAAGGACCAGGGTGACCCAGAACACATTCCCTTGAGTTAATCTGAATCTTTGCATTTTAAGATACCAAGGCACAGGCAGAGTAGAGTATTGGCATCTTGGTTTTCTTTGTTGTGTGGACTGAGCTGGGCTGATATGTGTGGACAGTTGGGAGGTGCCCAGCTGATGAACCAAACCGAGCAATCTAGACCTGGTCTTGGGACTCAGTCAGTCAATCAGCAAGCATCTGTTGGACATGTATGTAAATACAGGCGTGCTGGAATTGACAGAGGAAACGTGGAGTGGGTGCTGCCTTTATTGCAGGTCTTAAAGGGTGAGACTTCCCGGGGCAACTGAAGTAAAATGCTTTGGATTCTAAGAGGGCAGGGAGTTTCCTCTGCTTTTCATTAGAGCATGGGCATGGTAAGGCGAGACATGGAGGATATACAAAAGATCCAGACAGAGCTGAGCATCTGAGCTGAGAAATCTACTGAAGATGAGGCATCGCAGAAGAAAAGAATAGTGAACTTGGAGATATCACAAAAGGAACAATCCAAAACAAAGCACAGGAAGATAAAAGGTGGAAGAGTAATGTATGAACCTCAGTGAGCTGCTGACATTAACAACAATAGTAACAAAATGGTACGCCTACAGTGTCAGGAACCTCACACAGCAGGCAGCAGTATCGAATGGAAAGTGATGGATGGCCTTTCTTCCCCCTCTATACCTCCATTTTATTCTCCATTGATGACCACGGAGACCAGTTTCTTGTGATTCCTTTCCGAAAACGAAATATACCCGCATTCACATGTTTGAGAGGCAGTCCACCTCAGGCTTGAGGACAGTCACTCAGAGTGACAGTCAAATTGTTTTATCTCGCTCTGTAACGTTTTGACCCCCTAAGCCAAAGTCCTTATGGGACAAGAGTAGAAGCTATGTGACCTCGTAAGCTCTTAGATTCACACATCACTTTTGAAGCAAGTCACAAGGACAGACTGGCTTCAGGAGGGTGGAGAATTAGCCATCGTCTATTGAGGGAAGAAGTGACAAAGTCGCATTACTAAGACATATACGTGTAGACACGAGAAGGCAAGATTTACCAGGGCCATTGTTATAATGATCTACCACACCGGGCTGGGGGATGAGGGGTGTCCAGAAGCGAATGGCATTTGCATAGGAAAGAACACGACATGTTTATTCCCATCTCTTTTAATGCTAGCTCAAAGGATAGCAATGTGGCTCATTATAAATTTGAGTAAAGAAAAGGCGTTGTTTGGGGAGTCAGGGTAAAGGAAACTCAAGCTTTTGTTGTTTTAACTCTGTAGGATGATCTATTTTATCAGTTAGCAAAGAGTTGAAGATTAATGAGAGCGTACCCATAAAGTATTTAGAGCTCCTTGTAAGGAGAGAACGATATCAATATTCAAGTAATCATCAAACAGTCATCAAAATGCCATTTAAAAGAGGGCAAGTCATATTTTCCCCCTGGAAGAATTATCTTCTGATTTTCAGGGGCTTTCCAGCCTGGATTTGCACTGACTGACTTTGCCCAATCCTCTTGGCAAAGAAAGGGTAGAGTGAGAATGTTTCCAAGTTAGGAATTTGCAAATGGCTTTGTGCCAGGGAGGTCTTCAGCCCCTCTTCCCTGGGAGCATAGGATCAGGGTGCATGTTGAAGGTTCTGCCTCTGGTGTGCCCTCTCTCCTTGTCCCTCAGGACAGCCAGGGGCAGTAAGGCAAGCTCAGCAGGGGTATCCTTTCTGTGGGTGGCAAAGGAATCCCCCTGACAAGCAGTATGTGCCCTTTCACCACAGGAACAGCCAGCCAGAGCACTGGGCTCCTTCTTTGGGCCAGTCTTGATGTAGCGCACAGTTTACTGACATTGAAAGCCTGGCAAGTCACCTGGCAGGTCTCCTCTGTGAGCTCCAAGTCACAAGCGAGGGTGCTTCCTTAGGGCATCTAAGGACCTGTGGGGAGAGTTAATTGATGGTCTGATGGAGCCTATATCCCCAGCCCCTTTTAGAGAAGGCTCCCTTTTCTTTCTGTAAATAATAAAGTCCTTCTTCCTGGAGGGCCAGTCTAACCCACATGTGATTTGCTTATCCATTAACTATTTGAGTGGCACCGTGTGCTGGGCACTGTGCTAGGACTGGAGACAGCAATGGGCAGGGTGGACAACATTTCTGCTCTCCTGGAGCTTTGAGAATGTTACAGAAGAGGAGAGGGGGACGTGCAAAGCTTTTGAGTGGGGAGGAGCTTGGCAGATTCCAGGAGCAGAGAGTAGTTCATGTGGCGGGGACTGATTATGATGACCCAGGGCTCAAAGGTGGGCTGAGGCACGTCCCTTAGCGGCCATTTGTAAGTGCTGGGAAGAAACTTAGACTTTCTCCTGAGTGCAGTGGGGTGCCGTTGAAGAGTTATAAGCAGGGGTGTGAGTGGACGTGATTCATGTGTTTAAAAGGTCCCTCTGGCTGTAGAGAAGGGAGGCAAGCGACGGGCCCAGGGAGAGAGCACTCAGGGCAGTGGATAGGGGCAGGTGCAGGAAGCTCAATCTGGTGAGATGGTGGCCTGTATTTTCAGCAGACTGCAAATCCTGCAGTCATTTAGACCACAAAGCTTGAGTCTTCAAATAAACTTGACTGCCATGGTGGGCCCCTTTGGGCTGTTGCTCCAGGATCCTGCCACCTTGCCTTGAGGGATGCAAGGTGAAACCTGGGAGCCTCACCATTACACAGAAAGCATTGTTTCTCACCAGCAGACAGCCCTCCGGAAAAAAAGAATACTAATGAGGGTGTTTCTAAACTTTCTGTGTTCTTTCACTAATCAGCCTCTTTTTATACCACTGCCATACTGTTTTTACTAGCTGTGGCATGATTATATGTTTTATTATCTGATAGGATTGGTTGTCTCATATGGATCTTCTTGAAGGTTTTCCTGGATTACACTAACATGATGTAAAAAGTTCAAACCTACACAAAGGGTAGACAATAATGCAGCACTCACAAAAAGGAAAAAGAAATGTGTTCTGAACACAGATCTACCTACCACCCAGCTTCTGAGACATCTCCCATGTATCCTTTACAAATGGAGAGGACACCACCCCCCATCTTTCCACAGTGTCTGCCCCTCCTCCCACCAGAGGTGTCCACTGAATTTCGTGTTTTGTATTTTCAGGCTTGTTATTCACGTTTAATGTCTGTGTGTGTAGACCCGAGCAAAACAGCAATCTAAATGTTTCTAAATTGTATATCTGTGGCATTCTAATTCATGCATTTTTCTGAATCATGCTTTTAGTTTTCCCACGCAATATGTTCAAGAGATTCATCCATGTTGAGACAAGTTGCTCTGGTCCATTAGTGCCCCAGCAGTGTCGTATTTTGTTGTATGAACATACTGCAATGTGTTAGTTTTCCTGTAGATCGGCATTTCCTGTTGAACATTGATGTATATGGTTTTCCGCCATCATAAACATCACTTCCACTAACATTTTCTTGTATGTGTTCCCTTTGTACGTTTCTAAGAGTTTCTCTTGGCTCTCTTGGGTTTATTTCCAGAATGGGATGACTTGTTCATAAGAGACGTATGTTCAGCCATCCTAGATAGAGGCCGATTGTTCTTTGGTGTAGGTTGGGTTCACCTGTTTGTTTTTTCTGTTTGAGCTTTAGAATCAGCTTGACTCTTTCCTAATGAATAACAATTAAAATCAATAGCAATTTTTATTGGGTTAAATTTATAGATCAATTTAGAAAGAGATAGCATCTTCTTTAGGATGTTTAGAATCCTTAACCAAGAATATGAATCTTATCTTTTCTTCTTAAGTTTATCTCCAGGTATGTTTGTATCTTTTACTTCTATTATAAGTGATATTTTCTCTTCCAGTTTGTTTTGCTTGTAATAATAAAAATCAATTGCTTTCTGTATATTACTTTAGTAACCTGCCTTTTTATCATTTAGAGCTGACTGCCAGTTATTTGTGTTGGCTTTGTCATGTGTATGACCATGTTATCTACTACTGTTGACCATATTTGCTTCCTCTTTTCAATTTTATACATCTTATATCATAAGCTAATTGTTTTGCCTACTGACCTATAACAGTGCTAAATAGTAGTGGTTTGACATGTTTGTCTTTTTATAAAATATAGTTTATTTAGAAAGTAAATTGGAGAAAGAGAGAGAGAGAGTGAAGGAAGGAGGGAGGGAGAGAAAGAGGGGATTCACCTCCTCAAGGAAGGGGAAGGGGCCAAAGCTTAAGAAAACATGACCTGGACATAGCTCAAAGAGCACATGGCCATACCATAGCTTAGCAAGGCAATGGACAACATGTTTGTCTTGTTCCTAACTTTTATGGGAAAAATTCTGGTGGTTTCCACTAAGGAATTTGGAGTTGAAAAATATATATTTCACCAAAGCAGAAAATATCTGTCTATTCTTATTTATTCTGAGTTTTTTAAAACCAAGAATTGGCGCATTATAGATTCTCTACTATTGAACCATCCTTGCCTTGTAATAAATCCCACTCTGCTCTTCAGTGTGTTGTTGGATTCTCTGTCATAATTTATTTAGGAGTTTTGCATTGATGCTCATAAGGATCCAAAGGCTTGTCTGAGTATGGGGAGCACTGTATGAAGCATCCTGGTAGGATCTGGGTTTTAGAATCCTCCTTTCAACTTCAACATTTATACTAGGAACCAGTTTTCTCCATAATTCTATCACAAAGCAGGATGTCATCTCAGATAGGAGAGAGTCTGTTCAGATTCCTTGGGAATAACCATAGACCACAGCCTCCTATGACAGCTCATACCTGTCTCTCTTTAGTTAGGCTTTTGGCCTTATGAGTTTTAGAAAACTGTGCTGTAATATTGTCTAAGCAGATTCTTTCCCAACCCCTTCCCTACTCTTCTATGCCACTTCCATAGAACTACTTCTCGGTTTCCAAGCAGGTTATTTTCCGCACTGAATGTATAAGGTAGATACTTGGACCTGGGAGTGTACTTTTCCAGAGAAAGGATGCTTTAAGTGGTAGTTGAGCCATTCCTTGACATGGCCGTGAAGCCCATTTAATGCTTAATGTCCCTGCCAGGGGTGTGATTGTGGCAGTCCCAGCCACAGCTACCCACCAGTTATCACAGTTGTTGAGACAGGAGCCTGGGCATAGTTCCATGCCGGGACCCCAGAAACTCATCTTTCCTGACCCTGGCTTGGTAAGAGGGCCCTTACCTCCAAAAGGTCATTGTTTCTGGAAGACTCTCAGGCTGGGCTGCATCTTTGCACCAGGGGTACCAGTAACAGTTTAACTCTGTATTAAGAAGAGGTCCCCAACTGTATTTGCATGAGAAAAGGGAATGGTGAACATTTGCACAGGAGAAAGTCACTGCCCATCAATCACTCCCTAGGTGACCCCTCAGGAGAACAAAAGGCAGTTGGTTTTTTAAGTCAAGGGTTTTTAAGTTAGCGGTTTCCAGCAAATGCTGTCTCCCTTGGTAGGAGGCCTTTCTTTTCCCTCCTGATGGACAAATTAGGCTCCATTTTTCTTTCTTTCTGACTCTGGGCATCTCTGGAGGTCTCTATCCTCTGGCTTGGCCGGCCCCTTCCTTTCCAGTCTCGCTTTCCCCAATGGGCCATTGCTTTTCTCTCTCTCCCTCCGTCCTATCTCTTGGTATGTAATTTGTTTGCAGTCAGGTTGTCTTTTTGATTTACTGAGCCTCTTCTCAGAAGAATTATAATAAATGGATTGCTTTCCTGAGCCCCGGCTAGTCCAACACTGTTTGTTCAGACTGGGTCAAGCCCCTTGCAAAGAGAGGCTGCACACAGTCTGCATGGAGGCACATCTGCTGTCCGCCCTCTGTATCTTTTTCAGCCACGAGTAACGAAACACCTCAAGTCACCCATCTGAGAGCCAATTAAGTTACAGGAACGTAGGACGAGATGCCCCAGGATGGTCCATCCTTTTGTGGTGCAGCCCTGCATGCTGATGGTCCTGGGGGCCGTAGAGGTTGTTCTGATTACAGACTTCATTAGTTGCATAATTAGCAAGTGTAGGCCCATAAGCCCTTTTGTGTCTTCTTCTGGAATTCTTACAAAGAGTGTAAGCCTAAACTGTGTTAACCAAAACAGGAATGAACAAATACCTTCATGTGCCTCGAACTCTGAGGCGGTTTTCCTTTGTGCTGAGAATAAAGTAGAAAAACAAACAAACAACCGTAAATCTAAACACTAACCAGCCTCAGTATGGCCTGCAAGGTCCAGCCTGCCTGGTCCCCTACCCCTCTTTCCAGTATAAGCACACAGTCTTCACCTATACCCGTCCCCCGCAAGCACACACAAATGCCCACCACAAGAGCCTCACGCGTGCTTGGAAGTGCCAGATCTCTGGGCTCCTCAAGGGCGTTGGACCTGCCTTGGCCTCTGCCTGGGAAGTCTTGTTCAGCACCGTCCTGCTCTCCTTCACCAGGCCCCGTCTTCTCACCCCTAGTCTCAGCCCCAAAGCTGCTTATTCCAGGACGTATTTCTATCTCCCGTGCCGGGCCAGGGCTTCCAGAGCCTTTTCCACTCACACGCTTTCGTATGGTGCACATCACATATGGCGACAACTCTTTGCAGGCCAGCTGGCTGGCTGTCCCTCCAGACCATCAGCGTGGCAGTTGGGCTCCTGCCTGCTGTGTTTGGGGCTTTATCCACGACCCTGGCAGAGTGCTACCCAGAGAGGGGCCTGTGCTCTAACGCGTGGACCAGGCAGAGCAAATGATGGCAGCTTTTCTTCTCTAAGTGTTGGGAGCACCCTTGAACCTGCTTCCTTTGTTGCCTGTTCTCAAGTCAGGCCTCCTTTATCCCAGGTGCATGTCCCCTTCTTCCTCCCCACGTACCAAGCTGAGTCTTTTCTTCCCAGTGTGAGAGTCTTGGAGTACAGAAGCTGTGCTCTTTCCAGCCCAGGGCAGGTGGGCTCCCTTGACATACACAGAACCAAGTTGGCGACTTCATCCTAAGTGCCTTGGGAGGCACAGACACCCGCCTGGGGTCTCCCCTCATCACCACTTCAGAGATCAGCACGGCATGGCTCGTGGAAGAGGTCTCGGACTGGCAGTGAGGCCTCAGTGACCTTGAGCCCGCCCCTCCTCTCTTGGGCCTGTTTCCTCACCTAAGGCCCCTTGTGATCGCATGATTTGAACTTTCTGAAGCAAAAATGCCAACACTGAAGCTTCCCAGCCTAGAAACCTTCGACAAGGTCGTGCAAGCAAGCCCCCGGCCTCCGGAACAGGTAGCTCCTGGTGTGTCTATTTCTTCTCTGAATCCCTGTATTCTCTGTATTGTCCCCTGTCTCCCTGTCTAGATACTGTTTACAAAGCCCAGATTGTTGGTTTGGTTATTTTGGGGGTTCTGTCGAATGAAAGAAGGTTCTGGAAGAGCCATGGGGAATTCAGTTCAGAGCAAGAGCTCTCATCAACGGACCAGCCAGCCTCTGTCCCCAAACTCTCTGCTGTGCACTTTTCAACACTCGCCCTTTAGTTCGGCGTTTCGTGACTACCCCAGTCATACCGGGTGGGATTTCCTCTGCGTCCTCCTTGTGGTCACCTCTGATCTGCAGAGGCACATTGAAGAGCCAAGTGCTTTGTTCCAGCAAACCGTCTCCTTCTGATGGTTTTATTCCCCCAACTGATATTTTTCTCTCTAGTTTCTCATTTTCTCTTTTTTTCCCGGGGAACGAAGAACGGTGGCCATTACACCAGAGCCTCTTCTTTTCTTGTTAGAGTTCAGCACATCGCCTGCACCTGAGAGGAGAGACAGCCTCCAGCTTCAGCTTCTGCACTGAAGCAGGCTTTCCACTCCTGCATGCACAACCAAATCTTCTGCTTTCATAAGCGTTCCCCTCTCTTCTGATTTGCAGCGTAAAAGGTGTGATTTGAAAGAAATTAATGCAAAATAGGAGTGTATGCTGGGAGAGGCCTGCTGCCCTCTGCTTTTCCTGCCTCCTCTCTACTGCACCATGGGCTGCCTCGTGCCTTCCAGCCCAGCTTGGCCCCAGGAGTTGACACCCACCGAGAGCAACACCGCCTGGATCCTGTCTTCTCATTCTCCATTTGCTGGCTCACTGGAGGCTCTGTGAATTTCCCATCTTGCCCAGTCACAGGGAATCAGGGTCCAGATGGACACAGGGGTGGTCTCGGTGCCCCATGCAGAAGGGGAGTGTTGGCGAGTGAGTGGCTGGCCTTCCGGCATCCTGCAGAGAGATGAGCTTGGAGAGAATCATCTCTAACTGTTACAAATGCATTTTTTCCACAAAGAAAATAAGAAAGCCACAGCTTTGAAGTGGAAATTTTCCAGGCTTGGATGAAGCTGAAAATTAAAATATGGTGCTAGGACCTTTTGTGTGCAGATACAGAATCTGAAAACATGCACTTTTCCCGTTAAACATGCTCAAATATCTTCCTAGTACTCGTGTAAGCAAAAGGGAATTCGCTATTTATAAGCTCCAAGAGGAAAAGCCACCCGAATGTTAAACAGGGCAGCTTAAGTTTCTATTCAAGTTTCAACTGCCAGGGATGGTGGGCTGATCGCAGCCAGGCAAGCCTGGTTTATCTCCCGCATTTTGAAAAGAACGGACAAGGCAGAGGAGTTTGTACAATTCAAACCCAGTTGAAAGGAGCATGGGTCCCTTCGTAAAGCTGTCTTTCACCCTTCCCTTTCCGAAAAATGTCCCAGTTTCTGCACGCTTTGCCAACCATCTTCAAAGCTGGCAAACGGTTGTGAGGATGAGGTGGGGGTGGGGAAAAGTAAGGCGCTGGAATACTCTCTTGGAGTCCTTGTCCCGCTTTCTTCTGTGTATCCGGCAACAGGGGGCGTGGCCTTCCTGGGAGCACCTGGGAGGTGGGGATTCAGGAGCATTTTCCAGGTGCACCGGGGGATGAGCTCTGAGATGCCACCCGGCGTGAATTCCTCCATCCAGTCCCCTCCTTGCATCTTCTGGCAGCTGGGCTTGCCCTCCAGCCAGTTTTCTTTGGCTTTGGCTCCCGCTTTCCCATCACTGGGTGCGCTGGACCAAGGTCCCCTCATCGATACTCAGGTGACCACAGAACCTATTTCACAGGGTTTCTCAGGATCAGTGGAAGCCTGGCACTTGGTGAGTCCCGGCAGCCCCTGACGGTGTTATTGTGGGCGTTCCTGTTGCTGTTATGACCATCTTTATTTCCGCCCCTGCTGATGGGTGTCTGCTGACTCTTCTCGTTGTCAGGGGCCCCGATGACTTCCTCCTCTGTCAAAGGCCTGCTTGTTCATCGATGGCTGGGCTTCACGGTAGGTCATGACGGAGTTGCCCTCCTATCCTCCCTGCCGTCCTGAAGCCTTGGCTTGTCAGGAGTAGTTCCTGGGGGGGTGTCAGGCTCCTGGGGAAGCCCCATGTGGACAGACTTGCCAGAAAGCGCCACAGGTTTGGTGTGGCCAGAGGCTGCGGTCTATGTGCTGAGCTGGCAGCTGCCCTCGTTGTCAGGGCCCACGAGATCCCTCTGCTGTCCTGGCCTCCAGGCAGGGGAGGCTGGCAAAGGGTCAGCTCAAGTGGCTCGGGCTCTTAAAGGGAGCAGGAGAAGCTGGAGGGAAGCTCTCTCCTGGCGCGTCACGTTCTCACACGGTGTCTGCTGGTCACCAGCAGGGCTGTGTAGAGTGGGGGCTGGGCCCCACAGGCCCTGGGGTGAGAGGACTGTGCCTCCCAGGGCTTTCCTGAAGAGGTAAGGGCCGCCGTCCTTGATTCTTTCTCACAATCAGAGTTAAGTCAGGGAAGCCAGGACACACCTCAGCCCCTATATTTATTCCTGAAGAAGTTTCCTTCTTCACCAGTTCATCATCCTCAGGGTTCTGGAAGGTTCCAACCTCTTTTTGGCCCAAGGGACCAAATCTGTGAAACGAAGGCACACCCCAATTCCAGCTGCTACCTAACCCCTGGCACTCGAGTCTGGCTCTACTGGCAGAGCCTGTCCTGGGCGAGGGGAAGGGGAGTGACTGCGGGTAGGCAAGAGACTGGGCCAGTGCAGCAGTCGCCCTGTGGAGGTCAGCAGTGCTGACCAGCAGGGCTGAAGGCGGTCAGGTCACATGTGGGTCCCTCTGGTGCCACCAAGCCATGGGTGTGTCTGACCTCCAGGCGCCATCCTGTCCACTGCCAGGGATGTTTCCTCCACAGGTCTTGTCAGGGCCACAACTCATCCCGAATCAGCGTTCCCTCTGGGCGGCTTCCCCTGGCCACTGACTCTGAAGTGGCCAGCCCCTGTCACCCCCTTGCCCTGTTGGCTGATGCATCGAGTGGGGGATGCATGAGTGGTCTCTTCTCCCCTTGGGGCCTTTATTCCTCATTCCAGACCCTCCTTCTTCTTGGATTGGAAGCCCCAGGATTGGCTGGGAGAGAAAGATGGGCTTGATTTGGGGGAGCAGCCTGAGCGGGCTGTGTCGGCACTCCCTCCGTGGGGGGCCCGCCTTTCCAGCCCAGCAGCGGGGGCTCCGGCGCCGTGGTGAGGGAGGGAAGCCAAGCTGCCTGTGAGGCATAGCCCGAGGCCATGACACCCCCTGGATTTCACTGCCAGTCATGCCTTAGGTGGTCACTTCCCCTTGGGACCCCTCAGAGAAGTCCCAAGAAGGCAGATGGACGTGATCCTGCGTGCCAGCTGGGATCAACCGGGGAGCCTGTGGGGTGCTGTGGTGAGAAGGGCTGTGCCCTGGAGGATGAGTGTGCCTGAGTCTCCTGGTCACGTCTGTCCTGGGTGGGTGGGTGCGACTGCACCTGGGCCCGGCTTGTTGTGACCCTGACCCTGGCTAGTCAACTTCACGCCCAGCCTCTGTCTGTCACACTTTCATGTTCCTCATCTCACAGCTCCAAGTGTCCTTCCTGCAGGTGGGTTTCATCACCAGCCCTATTTTCAGTTGGAGAAATCGCTTGATCATGGTGGTACCGAGTGCTGCTGACAGCCGGCCTGGGCGGAGAGGTGGAGAGTGTCGGTTTCCGGGGTGGGGGGTGGGGGTGTAGGTTTCCAGCCATCTCACTGGCTCCTCCTCTTACTGATCTGTCACCTAAACTCTCAGCCCAACCTCATCGCACTGAGGCAGTGTCTTTCTGTATTTGGTGGCGGGCCAGCCCTGACGTTCCCGACTCCCCGGAGACTCCAGGCGAGCGATGGTGGCGTCTGCACGCTAGCAGGTGATGCGGGCCTCGGCACAGTCTCAGTCTGGAAGCGGCTTTGTGTTTCCCCGGCACCCATCTGTGGGAGGAGTGCCGTGTCTGTGCGGGGCCTGTTTGCTTATGGAGGAAACAACTGCTGCTCAGGAGTGGGAACGGCTGCCTCTGGCATGTGCCATTCCCTTTTCAAGCAGAGAAGCTCCAGGGCATCTCAGGACGTGGACTCAGCCTTCGTGGACTCCCCCTTCAGGGAGCTTTGCTTCCAGGCCTGTGGCAGCACCTTGGAGGAAGTTTGTGCAGTGCTGGGTGTGCTGTGTCCCAGCCTGGAGCTCAGGCCTAGCCCAGAACACTGATTCTGGACCATCCCCCCCGGGGAGGGTCTGTATCCTCCACTGTGGTGGGCAGGGAATGAGGGTGGGGAGTTCTTGGGGGAAAGCATGGTATGGAGGCTGTCATGTGTCCGTTCTTTTTTTTTTTTTTTGAGTTGGAGTCTCACTCGGTCGCCCAGACTGGAGTGCAGCGGCCGCTCCCCGCCACCGCAGCCTCGACCTGCTGGGCTCTGGTGATCCTTCCGCCTCAGCCTTCCGAGTAGCCGGAATTACAGGTGTGCGCTACCACGCCCGGCTGATTTTTCTGATTTATCATAGAGATGAGGTCTTGCTGCCCAGGCAGGTCTCGAACCCGCGGTCTCAGGCAATCCACTCATCTCAGCCTCCCAAAGGCGCAGCATGACAGGCTGAGCCACCGAGCCGGGCTTGTGTGTCCGTTCTTAAGTGTCTCCCAGCAGAGGAAGACACTTCTACTGGTCACCTCCAATTTCCTCGTTTTCCCAGGGTGCTGGTCTGTGGAGGACGAGAGGAGGAGTCTTGGGGTCTTCATACTATTCAAGGGCTGATGGGTCACTGCTCAGGAGTAATTAGGAATAGGAAAGACGCCTTGGACCGTGGATATGTGAAGTCCGTCATCATCCTCTTTGTCATATCCTCAGCCACAGGGACCCAGGGATTATGGAGTGTCTTTTGCTGGATGTGGTGGCAGAGAGTGAGATTGGGCCTGACGGATGGTGGTTTGTGATGCTGGGCAGTGTGTTGGTCCCGAAAACCCCCAGCTCCTCCCTGCTGCAGTGTTTTTGACATGCTGTTCCCTCTGCCTCGAGCGCCCTTCCATGCTTCTTTGACGAGCACACTCCTACTCATATGCCAGGCCCAGCTCGTGCTCCCTATCTCCCCACTCCTTTCTGTAAGGAAGAACACATATCTTTCCAAAGAGAGTGTCCATCACACCCTAAAGTTGATTTCTTTTCTGTTTTCAACCACCCCAAGCACACTCTTAGACTTGGGGCTTCTGAAGAAGAAGGGTTTCCAGGGGGAGGCGCCCGAGAGGCTCTAGCAACGTCTTGACTACCCCTGGTGACCGTGGGGGGCAGTGGAGGAGGATGGACCCAGAGACTCCCTCTAGGCCTGAAGTGGCAGGACATAGGCTGGGGGATCGCAGAGCTCTTTGGTGACTAGGCTGGTCATGCCATCCGAGGAGTGGGCTAGACAAGACCCTGGGCTAGACAAGACCCTGGCTGGAATCAGGCTCCTCTCCTGGTATGTTCTGAGGCCTCATTTTCTTAAGCCTGGATTTCTCCTTCTATAGAAATGTGACGATAGAACCTGTCTCATAGGCTGCTGCGGGAAGGGACTCAGGTGATGCCCACAGACATGGTGGTTACACTGGAGGTCATCCTGGCCAAGAAGCCACACTCCCGGAGCCAGAGTCTTCCCTTCATATCTTTAGATCGCTCCAGGGTCCTGGCACCGTGCATTTGCTGGCTGCCATCTTTTGTAAATAGTTGAATGGAGGTGATACCCTGAGAAGGATTTTGAGCCAGGAGGAAGAGGCATGGAAGTGGCAGTTAAGAAAGGAGGTTCTGGTGGGCAGACAGGGTGGCTTGAGGGTGGTTGGCGGGGAAGGACCTTGGCCTGGAAACTCAGGGTACTCCAGCACACATCTAAAGGGACGTGGATGCCAGCCCTGAAGGGTGTCCCGGGATCTCATCCACTTCCTCTTGCTTGGAGTCATGGGACACTACGAGGAGATGGACTTGGCCGAGAGATGGTAAGAGCACGTGGAAACAACATGAGAGCAGGTGTGTGGATGCATTTGCGCGTAAGCAGAGGTATGTGTAGTTGTGAGGGGCACATGGGTGTGGGTGTATATTTGTGTGTGGGTGCAGATGTGTGTGCGTGCGCACATGCGTTGTGTTGGAAGGTCCTGACTGATCATTGGTTGCGTCTCTGCCTTCACACGGCTTGCAGAGTCGTAGGGGAGAAAGACCTCAAGGAGATAGCTGAAAGTGTGGTTGGTCTGATGAGAAAATACGGGGATACTTTGAGAATTCATACATGTAGCTAATTCATACTTGGAACTTGGGAAGGGCGACTTAAAAAAAAAGTTTTTATCTTTCTATCTTATGTATCATACTTTGTTGCACAGAATTTAATGACCTTTACACAAACATGACCCTATTTTCTTCTTTCCACATAACCTCAGTACCATTGGCCCATCTAAAATAACGAACTCTGATTCCTTAGGCTTATCAAATATCCAGTCAGTGTTCCAGTTTTCCTGTGTGTCTTGGAAAAGTTGTTACAGTTGGTTTATTTAAATCACAACCCAAACAAGATCTACACACAGCGTTTGCTTGACTTGTCTCTCAAGTCTTTCTTCATCCAAAGCTCCTTCACCCGCTGTAGTTTTTTCCTGTCATTTAATTGTAGAGTAACCAGTTTATATGTCCTGTAGCGTTGCCCAGCATCTTGATGTTGCTACTTATGTCCCCATGGTGTCAGGCAGCATGTTCCTCTGTCCCCTGACTTCCTGCAAACTTGGAATTGGCCCTGGAGGCTTGGGCGGGTGTGGGTTCTGTAGGGGTTCCTGCAGGCTTCTTTCTGCTGGTGTGACAGCCACTGGGGGTCTGGATGGGGAAGGCGTCTGGCTGGGTGTAGCCTCTGAGCTCCAGCCATCAGGCTAAGGAGAGCCACCCAGGGAAAGGAAGTTAGTACTCCGGGCAGAGGGAGTCGTGGGCGAACCTTGGGCCTGAGAGAGGGTGGGTCGGACCGAGGACAATTGTGGGGCGCTGTCAGGTGGCCAGGAAGCAGGCAGAGAGCAGGGGCGGGGCAGAGCTGCGGCAACACAGGCAACTCTCTTAGCCTCCTCATCCTCAACGGCAAGGTGGGCACAGGGCCTGCAACTGCCTCTTCGAGGGGCTGCGGAGATGGAGAGGGTGATGTGACCTGCTTGGCACGAGCGTCTGGCCAAGGGTAAAGGAACATGAGCTGTTGCTGGTGATACTGAAGGCGGTGACAGCACGGAGGAGGTGGGGAACACGGAGAGCTGTTGAAAGGGACAGATAGGGTCACATCTGCACTCCAGGAAGGCTACCTGCCTGCAAGATGGAGACCCCAGGAGAGATGATCTGTGGCGGGATGAGGCCATGGTCGTGGGTTGGAGATACATGGACTTATTAGGAGGTTTTCAGAAAATAGGCACAGAGAAGAGGCAGAAGACCAAGCAGAGACAGAGGGGGCCCAGAGTCCAGGAGGGCTTGCAGGTTTTTGGCTTGAGTCGCTGGCCGGGAGGGGAGTACCACCCACTGAGATAGGGAGTGGCCTCCTCACCTCAAGGCTCCCAGACGGAGCCTGAGCCCCGGTCTGTGCACATGTACACAAAAGTAGTCGTGAGCATGCGTGTGTGCCACTGTGCTAATGTATTCGGTGCATTTTGATGCATGCGACGAAAGGAAATTATTTAAAAATCAGATAGAGATGAAATAGGCAATATTTTAAAATACCGCGCTGTGATTAAAATGGCTTCTTAATCTCATTAGCTGGTACAGCAAGGCGAAATATACACTCAGGGAGAGGTTCGTGGTCAGCGGTAGTGGATGTATAATCCATATTTCAAATAGCCTTCCTGATGATTTGGTATTTTTTGCCAATTCCTTGTCATGTCTGATATGACTGTCCCGGCTTCCAGCTCTCCGTGTGGCTGAAGGAGACCCGTGGCCAGGAAGAGGGTGAGTGCCTGCAGTTTCGGGCTCTTGACTTTATTTATGCCTCGAGGTATGAGTGGTTCAACTTGTGCGTCCTTTGCAGGAATCTCGGAAAGGCACTTATTCTGTTTTTGCAAGGGTCACTTTGGTCTAAGCCAGATAGTAACAGTCTGTAAATGCTCTTCCCCAGGTACCAGTAACTGCAGGATGCCATGCTGAAAATGCCCATGGACACCCTTCAGCGTCCTGGCCATCCTTCCACAGGCTGCTCTCACTGGCTTTTCAGGGCAAGTGACCCTGGCCATGGCCCAAGGGCAACTTGGTCCATTTGTTATTTGGTATTACTAAAGCTTTGTTCCCCACTCTCGTCTTCTCTGATGCATTAAAAAGAAGCAGAAATAGAAGAGTGTGCATTCACTCAGAGCTCTTGTCCCGTGTCCTGGACCACAAAGAACTTTCTGGAAGGTGGGGCTCCAGTCCAGGTTCCTGCACACCAGCTGCCCCTGCAGCTCCAAGGCAGACCCCACAAGGGCCGGGAAAGCAAGGGTGTGTGTGGGGGGGGGACTGAGGAGAGCAGGGAGGATGGAACGCTTCCTGTCCAGCCTCTTGGTCCCTTCAGCAGCCTGCCTGGTCTCCCGTTTGCCTAAGGCCTGGTGTGTATCGACATGCGCGGTGAGCCCTGGCACCTAGGCAGCCGCAGTTGTCATGACACATGAATTTGCATAGCATCACTGCCGCCTTTTCTGAGAACCCCCTTCTCAGAGGGTCCTCGAGGCTGGAGATCTGGGGTGTTCTCACTGCCCATGCACGGACACCTCCTTCCCACCCAGCCCAGGCTGGCTGTGTGCACCTGGACCGGATTTTATCCTAGGGAGGAGGGTGATGGGACCACCACAAAGAGAGGGGCCTGGGTCCCCCCCGAGATAAGGTTGGATAGCAGATGAACCCACGCATGGGCACCTCCCTCCCACCCAGCCCAGGCAGAGCTGGAAGGAAAAGACACCTGTGGGTGTGAAATTGCTCAGTGCTCTAAAGCCGGTCATTCTTCCCATCTCGCTAACTCCAGTCCTTGCAAATCCACGGGGGACTGGTGGGTGCATGCCTGACTTTCATGCCGAGCAGTCCCACCACGACCCGCGGCCGCAGTCAGATGTGGCCACAAAGGAGAAAGCCCGCAGGGTTGTGGGCCTTAATTGGCGGTTGCTGTAACATTCTCGACTGAGCAGGCAAGAGACAGTGCAAGCCGTGGTGGGGACCGGGAGGTGGAGGGGCACGGGCATTTTCCGGAGGGTGTGCCCACCTGGAACAGGCTGGCCGCTACTAGCCTGGCGGAGCTGAAGCGACCTCCCTGCACCCTGGGACGCCCCAGCCCTGGAAAGGAGGCTGGCTCCCGGTGGGAGAAGAGGCAGCGCTCCCGACCCACCGGGAGCTCTCACCTCCTGGGGCTTGTTCCTGAGTGCTCGTTTCTTTTGGGGTTGGAGGCTGCCCTCTGATGATGGCAGCACATCGCCTGTCTGGTTTTTCCTGGTTTGACTCCCACACTCATTTTGCGCATGAGTGAGTACAGTGAAACCCGTTTAATTCGCTGTTAATTCTCTGTTCAAAATATTCTCCTCTGTTTAAGGGACACAGTCGCTTTCATCTCTCTGAGGCAGTATGTGAGAGCAGGCAGCTGCTAGGTGGGTGAGGGGCTCCCGTGAGCCACGTCAGCCTGGGCCAGTGGCCTCTTTGGCCAGGGACATGGGGGGCATGGCAGGCGAGCACCCTGGGGTGGACGGTTTCCCAAAGTAACAACTCACAGGTGTTGGGCCTCCACATCTGTTGAGCCAGGGAGTGGTTCGAGTTCGCATGGGGAAGTGTCCACGGGCTGGGAGGCCAAAGGGCTATCACAGAGAGATTTGGGCAGGGACACGGGAGGTTTTTGAGCACAGGAGTGAGGATGTGAATTCCACAGCTGATCACAGACAGGGGAGACATCCGACTGCAACTCAGGGAACACAAACTGTAAAAATTGCTTCCAAGTGTCTAAATACAGTGTTTATGCAATTTGTGCAAGCTTCGCTGGTGAAAGAGGCCTGTTTTGAGCGAAACATTCTTGTGAGGGTCCGCCATGCCTGGCTCTTTCACGTCTCTGCTTCAAGCAGGGGCCTTGAGAGCAGAGGGCTTTGCACCAGGTGGCAGAGTCGCAGGGCTGCATTTTGAGAGACAGATGATCTCTACAGGAGCCAAATGATTCCACAGCACTGGTGACTACGGGCAGCCCTTCAGGCCACCTGGAGGCAGCGGCAGCTAGACGGGTGAGGCTGAGATTCAGCCTCTGATAGCTGCCTCCAGATCCCGTCTCTGGCGCAAGGTCCCTTCCAGATCCTCCTGGAATTTGCAGGTGGAGGAGACCAGGCCACTGTTGGGATCGGGCTTCCTCCACTTTGCCCCAAAGCCATCCATAGCACTGGCCCAGGAGGCCCAGGAGGTCCAGGAGGCCCAGGACAGTTTCTGAAGCAGACAACACCTCTGTGAGTTCCCACAGCTGCTGGCTCACCAGGCTGGTCTTGGATTTGCCCACTGAAGTCATTGCTTCACCTCCGGCATAGCTGCCTGTGATGTCAGGCATTCCTTTTGTCATCCAGGCATTCTGGACTGCCCAGCACTGCCTGGCAGGAGAGGGAGGCATGCAGCTTGCTTTGGGAAACCCGGGGGGGTGTTATCTGTAGAGATCTCTTGCTGGGGAGAGGTGCTGGGGGTGTGCAAAGGTGTAGGAACCCTCAGGGCGAGAGCAGAGGCAGTGGGTAGTGGGGTGGGCTCATAGAGGCCGGTCAGTGTAGTCTGTGGGGTATGCTGCCCTTCTGGCCTCCTCTCCCCGGGGCTGGGATCTGGACACACCTGCACTGACCCTCTGCCTGTGTTTCACCTCGGGGGCGCACAGGGTCTTCCTGTGGCCATTCCCTCCCAGCTGCCCTCTCGGCTGCCGAAGGCCTGCAGAGCCGTGCCGTTTTCTCGTGATTCCAGGGCCGGCCTTGGCCTGTTTTGATTGAGCATCTTGCTGTTGGTTTCCCTTCCCAAGCCCCTGCCCATCTGCGAGCTTCACTCCTCTGCCACCTGGTTCGGCTGTGCTGCATTCTCTCCCATCTGATCTTCTTTCTCTCCCTCTGATTGGCAGTTCCCATCAGATCAGAGGAGGCTCTTTCCAGAGCACCAGGCCCGTGGCCCCCGTGAGCGTTCCCGTGGCGATGCGTTCCCACTGATGGGCCAAGTCCACAGACCCCCAGCCGACAGACACACTAATTATGCACGCTCCTGTGCAAATTCATTAGCGACAAATGAGGCTTGTGTTTCCCGTGTTTATCCTGTTTCCCTTTATACGCTCTAGGAAGGACTCAGGCTCCCTTTTGAATGTGGTTGAAGCCGTTTTAGCCCAAGAGGACGGCATCATAGAATGGGATTAGGCCAGTCATCTTCTGTGGGTGCACTTGGCTTAGATGCTTGTTAATATACATCTTACTTGATTTTATTTTTGTTCACTGAGGTGCCCTAGGGTCCCAGTAGGTGTCTTTCTGGTATTCTAGAGGTCATGCAGGCTTTTGTGGAAGTTTATAGGTGTGCTGATAGCTGCAAGGGTAATTTTTAGTTGTACAATGCAATAATGAATTAGTTGATTGAAAATTACAGGAAACGTTTTAAATATCACTGATTAAATTCTTATAGCACGTTTGTCCAGGCCAGAGCCCTTCACATCTAGAGGCGGACGCACGATGGCCCACGGGTCAAATCCAGCCTGAGGTCTGTTTATGCACTGCCATGACAACGGCAGAGTTAAGTAGTTGCAAGACCGTATGGCCCACAAAGCCTAAGACGTGAAGTTGGCCAGTCACCAGTGCAGGCCATGATAACACATTTCAGCCCCAGTGGGCCAGTGGTGAGCCACGCCCTCCCAGAAGATGTGCATCTGGGCTGGACTGGACTCCACCGAGACTTGTGTGGCTTTCTGGCCAAGATGCCGTCTCTCCAGAGGCCTGGGAGCTGGCTGAGCCCCACTCACCTGACAGTGTTCTCAGGCAGCAGGGCCATGTCTATGTCTTAGTGGTCTTTTAGGATGAAGCAACGCCTATGAATAGATTTTGTAACCTCTAAGGGCTATGCTGTTTATGAAAGCATATGTCTTAATCCAACTGCTTATGAATAACAGTTAACATTGACAAGTGGTGACTATGGGCCAGGGGCAGTGTTAAACTCTTCATGACATGTGTTTCATTTGATTTCAAATTAACTTGGGGAGCAGGCATATTGCACCCCTGCTACTCATGAGAAGTGTGGCCCAGAGAGGTCCTATGGGTTGGCCAGTGCCACACTGCTGCTATCCACACAGCCTGGATTAGAACCTGTGTCTTTTGACACTAACTCCAGGGTTCTCTTTGCTGCACCGTGGCTGGCCAGGTAGGGATTCTCTAAAGGAAGTAGGTTTCTGTTTTCCTCTGCTGGCGTGTAAAGCTTTGCAACATTTTTCTAAAGGAAAAGTGTGCTGGCCCTAGGTGCTTGGTGAAACATAAAGAAAACACAAGCTGGGCATGGTGGCTCATACCTATAATCCCAGTACTTTGGGAGGCTAAAGGGAGAGGATTGCTTGAGCCCGGGAGTTTGAGACCAGCATAGGCAACGTAACAAGATCTCATCTCTACAACAAAACCAAAAAATTAGCTGGGCGTGGTGGTGCTTACCAGTAGTCCCAGCTATTTTGGAGGCTGAGGCTGAAGGATCACCTGAGCTCAGGAGTTTGAGGCTGCGGTGAGCTGGGATTGTACCATTGCACATCAGTGTGAGTGACAGAGTGAGACCTCCAGCTCAAAAAAGCAAGACAAAAAAACACAGCTTAGTTGTCTCTAGTCATCGTCAAGTTTAACTCTGGGTTTTAATGATGGTCCGTGTCATATTGCTGGAATTTAACTCACAGGCACCAAGGCACCTGGGAGGGACTCAGTTGCTTGGCTGTTTGCCACTGACATCATTATGTTATGGACATTAGAGAGCTCTCATGAAGTGGGGTAAGATGACCCCTTCCACCCAAGAAAGCCAGCTGGGACTGCAGGTGGACGTCAAGAGAAGTAAAGAGAATAGACATCTTAAAAGAAGAGCAGAGCTTGACTGCGTGACTCGATTCAAACATTCAGCGAGTCTGGGGACTTGTGCATGGCAGGTCTCACCGCTGCTTGTGTTTGGGACACGAGGAGTAACTGCCCATGCCTGCGTTGGCCTCACTTACACGCCTCTCTCCAGCCCCCTAGGGCATACCTCTGCTCTCCAGGCCTCCAGCATGCCGCTGCCCTTAAATCTAGCCTGTCCTAGCCGGGAATGGTGGTGCACGCCTGTAGTTCCGGCAGCTTGGAAGGCTGAGGCGGGCGGATCCGCCTGAGCCCAGCAGGTCGAGGTTGCGGTGGCCGGGAGCTTGCCACTGTACTCCAGTCTGGACGACAGAGTGAGACTCCAGCTGAAAATAAAAAATCTTGCATGTCCTGGTGCAGGGTCAGGGGCCAGCAGCTGTCCAGTAAGTTTCCTCCTTTGAGAGGCTACAGGCCAGTGCTGGCGGACAGGCTAGGGTCTCCTCCCTGTCTTCCCTTGCTGGTTCAGTCGCCGACCACTCTCCCAGCAGATGTGTAGAGGCTTGCGTGTGTGTCCAGCCCTTACCAGGGCACACTTCCTGTCCTTAGAAAGCCCTGTGAGCTACATATCCTACCTTCCCTTCTGCAAACATAACAAGACGTTGTCTCTACAAAAAAAATCAAAAAATAAGCTGGGCATGGTGGCTCTTACCTGTAGTCCAGCTACTCAGGAGGCTGAGGCGGGAGGTTCACCTAAGCGTCGGAGTTTGAGGCTGTGGTGAGCTGTGATTGTGCCGCTGCACTCCAGTGTGAGCGGCCAAACTCTCGGTGTGGGCCTTGTGCGTAAACATCTAGAGGCTGCGGTACCAGCATGGAGGTACTAACGTCCCCAGTGAGCACGAGGCAGAGGCCCGGCCAGCCCCTGTGACTCTGCAGCTCTGTGAGCTCTGACTGATGGAGGGGCCGGCCCTCTCCATCGGCTGTCTTGGGCCCAGGGCCCAGCGCTTCAGCCCTGCTGCCTGGAGGCCCCATGCCCACAGCCTCCCACGCGGGCAGCCTGCAGGGAAGGGATTTGTTCCCTGGGCCTGTCACTCTGCCCGGTGCGGAGGGCGATGGGCTTTTGTGAGCTCCCCAGTGAACCCACTGGCCCTTTGTCTGGCCCAGCTCTCCACAGAGCCCCACCGGCGTGGGGGAGGACAGGGTAGAGCTGGGAAAGGCCGGATGTGTTCCTGGCCGGAGCTGAAAACACTATTCATCCCAGAAGCACCCTATTAAGCAGCAACAACGGCACAAAGAGGAAGGAGGGGGGTGGGGAACAAGGAGGGAGGAGGCAAGGAGGGAGAGGGTGAGAGGAGGGAGGTGGAGGAAGGTGAGGGCTGGGAGGAAGGATGCCCGCCAGGTGGGAGAGCAGATGCTTGTGGAGTCCTCCGGGCCTTGCGGGTGGATTCTGGACAGCTGTGTGTCTCCTGGAGCGCCCTGGTGATGCTTGGTGGAATTCATAAGGCCGTGGGCGGGAGAGAAGAGAGCCTTCCAGGGCCACGGGCTCAGGCAGGCCGTGGCTGTGGACCTGGAATCCATTCACAGAAGGGTCCACCAGGGAGGTGACACCTTCCTCCTGGGGAGATCAGACCACGTGGAGCATGCAGAGCTTAGGGGTAGACGGACACTGGCCCATCCGAGGACGGCATAGGCAAGGTGGGGGCCAGCAGGAGAGCTGATGTGACCAGGAGTTTGGAGGCTGGGAAAGACAACACCCAGGAGGCCCTGGCCTCTCATTATTCAAAGAGCTACCTTAAGCCAGGCTCGGTGGCTCAGCCTGTAATCCCGCGCCGTGGGAGGCTGAGGTGAGTGAATTTCCTGAGCCCGCGGGTGCGAGACCTGCCTGGGCAACTCGGCGAGACCTCAGCTCTACAATAAATCAAAAAATCAGCCGGGCATGGTAGTGCGCGCCTGTAGTTCTGGCTACTCGGAAGGCTGAGGCGGGAGGGTCGCCGGAGCCCAGCAGGTCGAGGCTGCGGTGGCCGGGAGCGGCCACTGCACTCCAGTCTGGGTGACAGAGTGAGACTCCAACTCAAAAAAAAAAAAAAAAAAAAAAAAAAGAGAGAGCTGCCTTAGGGAAAGGGAATACAGCATGGACCAAGGAAAGGAGCCAGGCTTCTGAAAGTTGGAGCCAACTAACAATAAAGTTGTCTGCCTGGTACGGTAGTGAGCACCTAATTTTTGGAGGTGTGTAGGTAGAAACTACACGTCAGAGGCTCCAGCCCAGGGTGGAGGAGCGGACTGTGTCTCTGGAGCTTTCTGAAACTTAAGAGGTTCTGAAATGAAAGCCAAGCTGGAATTTAGGGTCCAATTCCCTATATATTTGCGTAGCAGGAAGTGGTATGAATGGGCTAATGAAATCTGGACCAGAAGACACAGAGCAAACCCCAGATCCGGAAGCCAGTGGACGTGGTCTTTTCTTAGCCCAGAGGGAAGTGAACAGCTGGTGTTATTTTCCCTGAAGCCAGTCCTTTTGGCCCCAGGGCAAGGAGGGAGCATCTCGAGGTCCTTGTCTCTCAGGGAATCTGGCTCCCACCCCTTCAGGGAGCGCTCAAGGCCACGCCCATGAATGGCTCTCCTCTGAGCTTCCTGCATTGAAGAGGAGGAGGTGACTTCCAGGTTGCCCCTGATTGCCCAGTGGAAGGAGACCAGGATAACACTTGGACGTCCACTCAGGCACAAGATGAAGACTTCAGTCCAGAAGGGCTTGGAGTGACCAGTCAACCCCAGTCACTATCCACCCAGGGGGCTGGGCAGAGAGAGGGCCAGGCCTGCATGGCATGGAGAGCTGTCTCCTGGTCTATTTCCTCTGACAAGCTGATACGAGGTCTGACAGTTAAGTTTGCGAACTCATCCTAGAAAAATTGTCTTACATCCCTACCTCGTTGCTGCATATCACTGTGGTCCCTTCGAAGTACTCCTTTTGAGAAGCTATGCACCCATGCCAGCACCTGCTCCACCCATCAAATCAATTTTGGAACTCTTTTTCTAGAACGGCCATCAGAGCTGTCATTGTATTACCTTCAATGTCCTGAATATGCCATCAAAATGTCTTCCTTTCATTATTTTCTTTATCTTAGGGTAAAGACAAAAGTCATTGGGGGCCAGAACAGGTGAGCAGGGAGGATATTCCAATACAGTTATTTGTTTACTGGCTCAAAACTCCCTCCTAGACAGTGCTGTGTGAGCTGGTGCAGTGTTGTGACTCAAGAACTCCTTCCAGACCATTTTTGCACACACTAGTCTCATGCCAAGACTTTCAGTTAAGATTTTCCTGTTTCCTATTGACGTTTATTTGGTTTGCTATGCCTCTCACAGTCAGCCAATGATTTTGACACACCATTCGATGAATGTTTGCAATATTTTTGCAGTGCTGCTCGTTACTGGCCATCCTGATCTCTCTTCATCAGTGATGGTTTCTCTCCCCACAGAAAAATATTTAATCCCTCAGTACACTGCTGTTTTTTCACGACACAATCCCCATAAACTTGGACTCACGTGTCCCTGATTTCACTTCCACTCTTGCCAAGTTTAACAAGAAATGTAATGTCTGTTGGCTACTCTCATTCAAGCTCCAACATTCTCATGATGGCGCACAAAAACATGCAGCTATAATGAATGCCACTCAGCCAGACACTGCCACACATTGACGGGAACACGGCTGTGAGACACTGCTATACCATGGCCTGGTCAGCTGTCTCCTGGTCTGTTCCCTCTGACAAGCTGATACGAGGTCTCACAGTCAAGTTTGCCAACCTTACCGAGTTGTTCAAACAGTGCTGCCAGCATAAGTGCATGGTGGCAAGTCTGCAAACTTAATTGTCAGACCTCGTGTAGAGGCTTTCTTTCTCCAGGCTCAGTTTTGGCGCTTGTTATGCGAGGATCAGTCCCTAACATGTCTGCTTAGTAGCTCCCATGCTGTGTGAGGGACCAGGATGCCTGAGCTGTGGTGTGGAACATGTCCAGTCTCTGACGCCGCAAGTAGCTTTGTGAGTGTGCCAGCTCCTGCCTTGGGACCCGGACTTCCCCTGCCTTCCCTTCCTGTGACAGTGGGCAAATCAGTTGCTCAGAGCCCGAGCAGGAGGTCAGGAGGACATTAAGGCCACCATGCCCGCTCACCCCAGCCACGAAGACCAGCACGAGGCCCCGAAGGCCAGCAAGGTCTTCCCATCCCCCCAGGGATATTTCTGCACAAAGACATTTACTGCGAGAGTTCTGTGAGAGGTACTATTATGCAGCCATACAGAAGGACACACACATGGCCATCAGAGCTGTCATTGTATTACCCTTGATGTCCTGAATATGCCATCAAAATGTCTTCCTTTCATTATTTTCTTTATCTTAGGGTAAAGACAAAAGTCATGGGAGGCCAGAACAGGTGAGTAGGGAGGATATTCCAATACAGTTATTTGTTTACTGGCTCAAAACTCCCTCCTAGACAGTGCTGTGTGAGCTGGTGCAGTGTCGTGACTCAAGAGCTCCTTCAGGACCCTTTTTGCACACGCCATTCTCATGCTGACTTTGCAGCAACTTGGATGAATTTCAAGTCGATCATACTCAGTGATCCAGCACAGAAACGAAAAGAGTACCACATGTTCTCACTTCTAAGTGGACCCTGAACATTCACCATAACACTATAAGAAGGGGATTGGCAATAGTGGGATCCCGCCGGGGTGGGTGGGTGGGGGGGAAACACAACATCAATAAGGGTCCCTGATCTCAAACCAGGCAAAGTGGGGACCAAAGGGAGGCCCAAACTTTACCTGTATGATGACCACTTTTATACCTATTCTTGAATTGCACCCCACATTTTTAAAATAAAAAATAAAGAGTTCCGTGAGGCTGGTGGGGAGGACATTTATGGCGTCAAGACTGTTTGGGGTCTCAGGAAATTCTAGGTGCCAGGAGCTGATAGGGGCTATTGATTGGGAAACACAAATAGAATGTTCCCAGGGCCCTCTCCAGATGCTCTGGTGATGACAGAGGCCTTAGGAGCATGAGTGACAGGCAGGGCTGGACATGTTTCTCTGACAAGCAGGGCTCTCATGGTGAAAAGCCCATTCCTTGGAGTAAAGACATCAGTGGAGCCAGAGAGGGCGGTGCTGGCAGAGTCTTGGGCGTCACCCCACTGACCGCCAACCACTGCACAGTAAGGAAGCCCAGAATTGTGGTCTCACAGCCAAGAGTTAGCCGTCCTCTCACTGGGCTCCTCTCACGGGGTCTGCCCTTGGGGGTCCATCGGTCCAGCAGCAGCACCCTCCCCTTGACCCCCGTACAGTTGACCATGGTCATGTGCAGTGGGACAGGGTGAGAGCTGGGACAAGCAGTAGGCTTGTCACAAGCAACCCCGTGGAACAGGGAGAGAGAAAAAACAGAGCTTGAGGCCTGCACTGAATAAGATTGTGCCAAGTCCAGGGGTGGGTCAAGCTCGGTGGCTTGCATCACCAAGGAGGACTCCTGGAGGAACAGTGACCGGGCCTCTGTCTTGAGTCCTGGAGCCTGCGGCCTCCCAGGCCTGATTCATGCAGCAGAAAGACCCCCAGCTGCCAGTGGAGGCAGTGGGCAGGGCATCCCAGTGGCGCCTTGGGGGTTGGAAAGATTTTGTGGGAGGAGTTAGGGTATGATGACGCCAGCTTCTGTCTGGGCGACCGACTAGAGGGCTGGGGGCTGCAGGAGACCAGCCTGGCTCTCTGGAGAGGGGCGGCTGAGGCCTCCAAGTGGAGGGGATCGTGAGGTGGCCACGAAGACTGTGTGCAAGACGAGAGGTCCCCATGGGTAGTGCCGTCTCACTGAGTACGGCAGATACTGGAAGAGGGTGGCATCAACTCGTGAGAGCTGGGGAGAGCTGCATGGTGGAGCAGACCCCGGGTCTCAGCTCCAGGTTGTGTCCAGCATGTGAGGGCCTGGCAGGCCAGCCCCCTCCTTCCTTCCCTGACCGGTCGCCTCTCCCGGCACGTCCCCAGGCCCCCTGCCAGACGTTACGCCCGCAGCCCCTGGCTCTGTGACACTGCTGCCTCTGCATGCAGGGGCTCTAGGGACACAGCCCAGGGCCTGTTCCATCTGAGAGCTACTGTGCCACAGATCTGTCAGGACCGAGTGCCCAGGAGGGCCCGGCAGGAGAGGCAGACGGCAGTGTATGCCTCTTGATGAACGAGCCCTGGCCACCATCCATCGCCGGTCGTCATTAGGGCTGCAGAGAGCCATTTTGCATGGGCGTGCGAGCTCTCCTCCCTGCTCTTCTTGGTGTGATGGATGCCCCCCGATGCCCACAGCCTCCATGCAGTGAAAAGCCCCGAAGGAGCGGAAGAGCGGGAGGCAGCAGGTTGATCATGCCCGCTTCTTGTCCATGGGCCGAGGGTGCAGATTCACGGGTCTGTCCCAGTGGCTGGGGCAAGCGGATTCAGTCTTGCCTAGAATTCCCAGTGCTAGAGCCCAGGAAAATGCCAGGTAGGTCTTTGACTCTCACCTCGCAAATGCAAATGGGCAAAGCATGAGCGTCTGTGGGCTCTGGCCAGTCCTACGCCATCGGCGTGCTAGGGTGTTGATTTAAAGGATGGCCCCAGACCCCACATCACTGAGTGGTTTTCTCTCCTCTCCCTGCTCCTTGAATTGCTCTCATTTATTTATGTATCATTTTTATTTATTTATGTTAAAGATGTGGGGTACAATTCAGGAGGAGGTATACAGGTGGTCGTCGTACAGGTTAAGTTTGGGCCTCCGTTTGGTCCCCACTTCGACTGGCTTGAGATCAGGTACCTTTATTGATGCGGTGTTCTCCCCTCCCCCACCCTGGCAGTATCCCACTACTGCCAGTCCCTTTCTTATAGTCTTATGGTACATGCTCAGGATCCGCTTATGAGTGAGGACATGGTGGCACTCAGTTCTTTGTTTCTGAGATAAACGACTGAGTATGATAGACTGCAAATCCATCCAAGTTGCTGCGAAGTCCTTAATTTTGTCCTTCTTTATGGCTGCGTAAAATTCCATTGTGTATATGTACCACATTTGTTTTCATCCAGTCCAGTTTCAATGGGCAGCACGATTGGCTCTCTTTGTTGTTCGATTGGCAGAAGGGGATGAACCTGGTCAGGAGAGTGTGAGGCTAGGCAGGAGCCCGGCTGTGAGTCTGGTTAAATGCCCCCTGATGCCTGCGGGCCTGGGCATGGGCGGGGCTAGCCAGCAGCCACGTCCTGCCAGCAGGCAGCCTCTGAGGCCTGCCCTGCCTGTGCCCACCGACGAGGCCTGGCCTTTGGGCTCTTGTGCACACATGCTCGATGCCAGAGAGGTCTCAGGCCTGCAGCTGGGTGGTGAGACCCAGTTTTCTTCTTGGTTCTCTGTGACATATTTTCAGACATAGGAAGGGCGCCTATGGATTTGGAGTGTCTGACTGTCTTAAAGGATGAGGGAATCTGATATTCCCAGATTATTGAATGGAGAAGGAAGCTGAGGAAGAAGGAATGAGGCCACAGAACTACAGCTCTTGGAAGTTCTGTGCCCAGGTGGAAGGGCTTTGGTCTCCGTTCTCCCGTTCCTGCGTTTGGTCTCTCTTGCTCAGAGCTTCTCCTTGCTGGAGAGCAGCTGTCGGGGCTTGTGTCCACGGTTCCCCTTGCCCATCAGCAAACTATTTGGAGATGGGGAATTGTGCTAAGGGTGGGGAGGCTGAAGCAAGGAGACCCTGGCCACCCTCAGTGGTGGGAAGCATGCAGAGGGTGTGGAGGTGTGATGGGGGAGCACAGAGTCCAGGGCGCCAGCCTTGGTGAGGACAGCCTGCTGAGGGCAGGCCCAGTGCTGGGCTTCCACCCAGTGTCAGGCAAGAACACGGTGGAAATCACTTTACCTTAAAGAGTGGAGCTGTGGGCCTGATGCCTCAGGAGACGTCATCGGGGCATGGCGTGTCATCTGAGAGGACAGCAGCATAGTCATTGGTCACCACTGCCCTCGATCTGATGCACCGTCTCTGACTTTTGGCCCCTTGAAGAAGCTCAGAGAGACAGCTGGCCTGTTTTCTTACCCGCCTCCCAAGGACTGTGGCTGCAAGGACCCGTTCTTGCTTAAGTTCTTATTTACATCCCAAGAGGAAACATGCTCTGGCGGCATGTGAGGCAGCAACGAGGAGGGAGCCCGCTGGTAGCCCCACGGCCCCCTCATCAATACTGCTTCAGCCATATGTTTCTGCCATGAGGCACCTGATCAAGGGACTCGAGCTCTACTCAGCGGAGGCTGCTGGGCCCTGATGCGTTGTGGGCAAGACAGGCCAGGTCCTGCAGGATGGGCAGGTCCATCGTCCTCCTGCACCTGTATAGCACATGGGTCACCCATCCCAGTCCAGGCCCTTCTAGAGCCAGACGTCTCCAGCTAGTTCATAAAGCCTCTGCCTCCATCCCAGAAGAGGGGCTGCACCCCAGGTCTGGCTGCGGAGACCACAGGCAGCCACTGCCCTCTGGCTGGAAAGCTCACTTCCCCTTGGGGGGAGGGAAGCAGGGGTAGAGCCGGAGGTCTGTGCTGGGAGTGCTGTGCTTGGGATGTGGCCCTGTCCATCCCAAGCAGAGCTGGTGGCTGGAGCCTCTTCAACGCCAACCTCCCGTGCTCTGCGTGTGCACCACAGCAGGAGGAGAAACACGGATCCTCCGGCAAAGCCCGGCACAGCGGTCATGTGGTGCAACAGGACGGGGTGAGAGCTGGACCAAGCAATAGGCTGTTGCAAGCAGTTCACAAGCAACCCTGTGGAACGGGGAGAGAGAGAAAACAGAGTGTTTGAGACCTGCACTGAATAAGACTGTGCCAAGTCCAGGGATGGGACAGGCTCGGTGGCTTGAATCATCAAGGAGGACTCCTCGGGGAACAACGACTGTTGTATCGGGGGTGGGGGGTACAGGCCACATGGCTCTTGGGCTCTTTCTTGGCAGCCTTCGCCATTGCTTCAGACCCAGTTGGGGCCACACAGAGTAGCCTCTACCTAGAGGGAAGCCCCCCCCAGATTCCCATATGCCCTCCTGTATGTGGGCGGGTCAGCCTGCTCCAGTGTCCCAGTCTGTGGTCGCTCAGGGGTGGCCGAGGAGAAGAGTCCCACTGGAGGGCTAAGTGTGGTCTCTGGATCAACTGAGGCCCCCAGTTGGGTTTGGAACCAGACCGCCAGGGCCCGGTGGAACCAACGCCCACCCTTCAGAGTGAGCATTAGCGGAGTCTCAGTGGCCGGCCCTGTCCCGTTGGGTGCGGCTAAGGAACCAGGGCCCGTCAGAGCCTCTGTTCCCTCCACCGGAAACAGACACAGACACATAACAGTGATCGGTCTTTGCAGACCAGCCACCACTTGTCCGAGGCTGCAGTAAGTGCTTGGTAAATAATATTCTACTGACTCCCCACAAATGCCTTGTGAAGTGGACATTATTATCCTCATTTAGTGGATGGCTGAACACGAGCCTTAGATGTCGGGGTAATTTGCTCAAGGTCATGCAACCAGAAGCAGCAAAGCTGAGACTCACACCCAGGCTGTCTGGTTCCCATCTAGGCAGTCAGGTCCTGGCTGCATGGCATGTGGCTGCCTCCTCTCCTCGCGTGGGGCACTGCAGGGCTCGGGAGAAGGCCGTTGGCGACATGGGTGCTACACACCATGGGCGACTAATTTAAGCCCCGAGCATCACAAGGGTCTGGCAGAAACAGATGACACAGTCGAGAGAAGGCATTGAAGGGAGGTTAATGAGGAGACGGTTTGCAAAGGTCTGCACAGCGTTAAAGAAGACAGCAAAGATGACAAGCACTTGGGGACTGACAGCAGTGGAGAGCTTTTACCATTTACCACGCCTCAGCCTTAAGGACGGGAGGGAGCCACCTTCGCAGAACCAGGCCTGGCTGCTGTTGCCATAGGAGAGGCCACCCGTCTCTGCCACTCAGCAGGTAGAGCTGGGAGTGTACACCCCAGCCCCTCACCCCCACATTCCGCAGCCTCCTGCTGGCAAAGGTTCCACTGGTGCGATCCTCAAAGGACTGCCTCCCAGGGCAGAGAGGACAGAGAGCGGGTCTGGAGGAGTGATGGAGACCGCCCTGGCTTCCTAGAATGTCTTTGAAGGAGGCACCGGGCTTCTTTGTGTCTGTAACCTCCAAGTTCCCAGCACAGGGCTGACGTCTTTGCTGGAGGAAATGTGACAGCCTTGCTTCCCAGCATCCTAACTCCCTTGTTATGGGCGGACCTGTGTCCCTCGAAAAAAGATGTGTTGAAATTCTAACCTCTGGTATCTCACAATAAACAATAACTCTGTTTCTTATTTGGAAACAGAGTTGTCGCAGATGTAATCAGTTACGATGAGGTCATACTAGAGTAGGGTGGACTCCTAATCCGATGTGACTAGTGTCCTCATAAAAGAGCCCTGCCACGTGAAGACAGAGCCACGTGGGGAGAGCACCATGTGACCACAGAGGCGGTTGGGCCAAGGCACGCAGAGATGCCAGGCAACCTCCAGCAGCAGGAAGAGAGGAAAGATCGTCCCCTGCAGGTTACCGAGGGAGTCCAGCTGTACCAACATCAGAGCTATGAGACAGAATTCTGTTGTTTTGAGCCACGTGGAAAGCGGTATTTTGTTACACAGTCTTAGGACACTAACACAGGTTCCAAGGCAAGTTCTGTAGTTTATTAGGGAAAAAAACATGCCACACCTGAGGTTTCAGGAGCAGAACATCTGCCCTGGCTCCAGAGGTCTTCTTTAACTAGTCATCATGTTTCTCAAATACCACCCTAAGAACCAGGAGTCAGAAGACACCCCCTGAATCAGAGAGGAAGAGGACCCTGTCAGGCATGCACGGAGTTCCAGGCTGGGCTGGACGGGCACGCAGCCCTTCCTAGGTGTATTCCCAGCCTTCGCCCCACTCTCATCCCAGCAGACCTTGTCAGGTCCCCATGCTCTGCCTGCTCCCTTGGGAGTCTGCCTTGGAAGAACCTTGGGAGGAAGGGAAATGCCTCTGGGTCTCCTGACTTGTTCAAGGGCTATGCGGAGTGTGAGCCAAGATCAGATTCGAGCTCGTCCTCAAGGGTTTCTGTGTGACCCATCTAAGCTGTGGCTTCTTTCTAGTTCCCATAATTAATGGCACCTTGGAACATAAAAGAAACAGAAGGGGAAGGGCGTGGCGGGGAGGACTGTGCTGATCTGTGTGTCCTTTAAAAGAGCAAATTTCACAGTTTGTTTTATAATTTAAATGCCTGTTCAGACTCATTCAATCAGTCCATCATTCAGCAGATGGGTTGGGTTGGCCCATTCAGCTTCCTCACCGGCCATTACTGCACATCAATCAGTGGAGACTTCTATAATAATAGCTTCCACTTGCCTACCATTTTGCACTTGGCAAAGGCAGTAAATACATGTTAGTCAAATGAGCGTTCTTAAGAAAACACAGAGCGTCCCTCTGGGCGTGGCCCCACTGGCTCAGGGCAGGTGCAGGGGGAAAGCCCCCACCTGGCACTCAGGCATGACTTGATTTGCGGGTCAGTGATGAAGCTGGGGCTTGAACCCAGATCTTCAGGGTTTATTGACCGTTTACATTGTATGAGGGCATCTGACGACGCTCTGTGGGATGGAAGTCACAGCTCTGCCCTCTGGAGGCACTTCGGATATACTTGAGGAGAAAAAGCCCCAACCCATGACCGAAACCTACCTCTCAGGCAGGATGAGTTATTTAAAGGAAGGAAGACTCCCATGGGTGGGCCAGGGGAGTCTTTCAGGTGAGGAGAGAGGAGGGGGGAGATATTCCAGGCAGGAGAATGGGCCGCTAGGGGGAAAGGGCTTCCTTTGGGGGAATCGAAGGCCAGTTTGGAAGAGGGTGACCTTGGATCAGAAGGTTCCCAGAGGCCAGCCATGTGTGGCACAGCTTGGAGTTAGTGGAAAGACTTTGAAAATCACAGAGTAGGGGCGTGGGACGTGCTGAGAAGAGGTATTTTTGGAGGACTGGTCAGATTTTTGTTTCTGAATGCACGTCGTGTAAGCAGCACGATCATAACAAGAAGCTCATCTGTGAACCCATATCCCTCGCCCAGCTTGGTGGAAACTCCCCTCCTGGTCTTTGGGCTCAGTTGCTGTTTCCCTCCGTGGAAGCTCTGGCTTCTGAGCTGCATGGGCACCATGCACACAGTCCCGCCTCCAGCCTCAGGACCGCCACCTGTGTCTGCACGTGGTTACAGGGTCTTCACAGCACTCCAGGAGAGTGCCTGTGCTGGCCTGAGCTTCTTCCTTCTCCACGTGGGTTCCGTTTTTCTCATACTCTGTATAACAATGCCACAAACAGCTTCACGATAAAGGGCTTTCTGTTTTCTCTCTTTTGGAATGATCTCTTTTGGACACATGATTGAGAGTGAAATTCTCAATCAGTGATCAGAGGACCTGAGAGTCTGTAAGGCTTGCTTTAGAGTGGCCGTATACGTCCCAAAAAGTGGGGCAAGTTTACATCAATGTCAGAAGATGCAGCTGGCAGCTGTGTAGAGCAGTGGTCCCCAACCTTTTTGGCATCAGGGACCGGTTTTGTGGAAGACAGTTTTTCCAAGGACTGGGGAAGGAGGGTCACCAGGCATTAGATTCTCATAAGGAACGCACAACACAGATCCCTCACATGTGCAGTTCACAGTAGGGTTCATGCTCCTATGAGAGTCTAATGCCACCGCTGATCTGACAGCTCAGTGTCAGTCCATGGTCTGGGGGTTGGGGGCAGTGCAGGTGAGCTTTTCTGGGCGAGACTCCCCTGGGGAGGAGGTTGCTGTGGGCTCCAGTGCAGGAGTGAAGCCCTAGACTGGGGCTGCAGGGAGTGGAAAGCCATACGTAGCTGAAGAAGGTGTTGCAAATAAAGCATCGTTGGGACATGGCGAGTGAGTTGATAAGAGACTAGGGGTTTGTGGGGGTGGGGGGAGAGTCAAAACTCAATGCCCTGCATGTTCATCGCAGCGTAGTTCACAAGTTCAAAGGCGTGGAATTGACGTGAATGCCCATCAGCCAAATCAGTGGGTAATGAAACTGTGGTGTCTGTACACTATGGAATATGGTTCAACTGTCAAAAAGAATGAAATAATGTCTCCTGCAGCAACTTGAATGGAATTCGAGAGCATCATCCTCAATGAACTAACTCAGGGAGAGAAAACCAAATACCACACGTTCTCACTTATAAGTGGAGCTAAACGAAGGATCTGCAAAGACACAGAGAATGGTATAGCAGACATTGAAGAATCAGAAAGGGGAGGGGGGAATGGGTGGAGGGACAAAAAATCACCTGTTGGGTACAGTGTGCACAGGTGGGGGTTGTAGGTACACTTAAAGCCCAGACAGAAAGCAATTTTTTTTTTGAGTTGGAGTCTCACTCTGTCGCCCAGACTGGAGTGCCGTGGCCGCTCCTGGTCACCACAGCCTCGACCCGCTGGGCTCCGGCGATCCTTCCAAGTAGCTGGAACTACAGGCGCGCGCTACCATGCCCGGCTAGTTTTTTGATTTATTGTAGAGATGAGTTGCCCACGCAGGTCTCGAACCCGCGGGCTCAGACAATCCACTCACCTCAGCCTCCCAAGGTGCGGGATTACAGGCTGAGCCACCGAGCCCGGCTTCGAAAGCAATTTGTATCCTTCAAAACCGTTGAAATAAATAAAATAATAATAATAACAAGATCCCCTCAATGCCCCTGAGATTCTGCACCTGGGCTCCAGGGGAGGGTGACGAGAAACTGAGTTTGGAAGGGGTCAGTGTGAGGAAGGGAATTGATGGAGGAAGATCCAGAAGGGGGCACACACGTGGGATGTGGGGTGTGGAGGATTTTCTTAGAACACTTTCTCACTTCAAGCTTTGTGGCTGTGCTGGATCCAGGCACCAGCCATGCCAGAACACAGGCACTTGAATGTGGCCGGTGCTCTTGACAGTTCACAGTCAACCAACGCCATCCCAAGTACAGAGCCAGCAAAGCCTCTCCCTCCCCAGGTCAGAGGGGTAGGGCCGAGATGACAGGGACACCAGCCTGTCCTGGCAGCAGAGCTCTGGACCTGGCATGAAGTCGGGGCCTGGACACCTTTATTGCCAGGTACAGGTCTCAGGGACTGGGGACAAAGAGGACAGCAGGCCACTTGAGGAGTCACGTGGGCCTCATGCAGGAGCTCTGCGCCCACAGCAGCCCGCAGGGCATGTGGAGACCAGGCTTGGAGGGCAGCGCAGAGACCCCTGGGAAGCCCAGAGGGCCTGGCTTGGCACACAGTGTGGTCTGGATTTGGGACTGGGGGTATTATTTGATATATCCAGTTCTTCCCGTGTAGACTCAATCCTAGGGCAGGTGTGTATGTGTAAGTGGAGGGCTGGGGTAGTTCCTTTGCTTTCACAGCCAGGGGCCGGGGAAAGGAGGATTACCAGCCTTCTGCCAGGTTCCATCCACTTGCCGTGTTCTTCCGTGCTCACCCCGGTCCTGTGATTCTGCCTTGCTGCCCTGCGCTGAGGCTGTCGCTGAAGGTTTATTTGCATGGCTCTTGGATTCATTTCTGTTTCCTGATGACTGCTAGTTCCCTGAGGGCCGGGAAGTCTGTCTGTTCTCTGTCTCTAGTGCCTGCGCCGTTCTCCTCACCCCCGCATTCCCATGAGAGCTACTCAGAAATCCCTTGCTAAATGGATGCCTGACCCCCTTTTTAACCATCACATGGTGCTCTTCCCAGGCTCTTTTGCCAAGGCCGAGGGAGGGAGTTGGGGCTGCCGTGTGCCCTGTCTGGAGGGGAGCTCGCTCTCAGCTCCTTGCACTTACATAACAGGGGCTTGGTTCTTGAACTGCCTCGCGTGTGACTTCCAGGTTTAAAGGGTTCTGTGGGCACCACAGGGAAGGACTGCACGGTGGCACCGGGCCTGGCCCGCTTGGAAGGTCTGTGGACTCGCCTTATCTAAGATGCATGAGGCAGGGCTCAGAGGAGGCCTAGAAACCGCTATCCCATCTGTCGGTGTATGCTGCTATATTTTGTTACTACCATGGAAGGACACTGTCAATATTTCAGCTGAATGTCTAGTTAATGTCTCGCCAAAAAGAATGGCAGAGCTATAAAAAGAGGGTTTGTCGCCGGGTGCAGTGGCTCACACCTGTAATCCCGGCACTTTGGGAGGAGGAGGCGAGAGGATTACCTGAGCTCAGGGGTTCGAGACCAGCCTGAGCAACAGAGTAAGACCGCGACTCTACAATACATCAAAGAAACTAGCCAGGTGTGGTGTGCTTGCCTGTGGTTCCAGCTACTTGGAAGGCTGAGGTGGAAGGGTCGCCTGAGTCCAGCAGGTTGAGGCTGTGGTTGCCATGAGCGTACCACTGCACTCCAACCTGGGCAACAAAGTCAGACTCCAACTAAAAAAAAAAAAAAAAAAAAAAGGCAGTTTGTCTCTCTCCCCTGAGGGGCATCTCATTTTTCCCAAATGTCAGTACATCCAAAGGTGCTAATTCGCACAACATCAGAAACTGTCTACAGAGCCAGGTGGCAGCTATCTCTTCTTCCTCATCGGAGGCTCAGACCCGGCCCACCACCCAGACCTCCAGGTGATGGCACCACTGATGGGTGGGTGTACCCTGAGGGTTTCCATACTGAAGTCTCTATAGGGAAATGTTCTCTGTTCCCTAGGAACGTGGAATCTCTGTGATAGGCTTTTTTTAAAAAATGGTGTGTTCTGTGTTGCCCAAGTTGGTCTTGAACTCCTGGTTTCAAAAGATCCTCTCGCCTCAGCCTCCTGAGTAGCTGGGATTACAGGCATGCCACAGTGCCTGGTTCTGTGCCAGGTTTCTTATGCACTCCATCATCCTCAGATTCTTGTAAGTCATGCCAACTCTCGCCAGAGACCCCTCTGTCTTTCCTCTCAGCCTCCCCTGGCCTCTTGTCCCTGTCCTTGCTGTCCCATCTGTTTGGCATGGCTTCCACTCTGTTCCTTCCCATTGTTGCCCCTGGGAATCGCTCTCCCATCTCTGTCCCAAGAGACAGGTGAGACATGCCATTCTTCCCTCCTCACCACTGCCCGCAAACCACAGGCGTCCGGGAAACCACGGGCATCCCCCTTTGCCTACACTCAGGGTGAGTCTCCTTGATTGTTCTCTGTTGGGACAGACCCACCTGTTCTCCACATACTAGGGGACCCCCCAAAACTGGGATTATCTTTTGGAGGACGAGCCCCTTGTAGTACACTCAGAATTGTTTCCGTCAGATCAAATGGTCAATCAAAGTTCTTATCTGGAAGTTTTGAGAAGGTGGCATCACGATTTGTGGAAGAAACGTCCCAAGTTGGGGCAAACGGGTGACTGGCTCTTCCACCATGACAACGCACCTGCCCACGCCGTGCTGAGTGTTCTGTAGTTTTTGACCCAAACTGGCAGAACCCCCGTGTCCCACCCTCCCTATTAATCCTATCCATCCCTGAGCGACTTTTTTTATGTTTCCCCATATCAGAAAAGTCCTCAAAGAGAAACGCTTTGCTTATGTGGAAGAGTTGAAGCAAAAAATGGCAGAAGCACTAAAAGCATCAAAACTGATGAGTTTGAAAACCCAGCAGTAGAAAAAAACATCTCAATAGGTGCATTGCATCAAATGAAGAGTACTCTGAAGGTGACTGAAGTTTAAACATGCAATAGTAAATATACAATTTTTAACAAATAAATTCTGGTTTTTTTGGGGGGTCTCCCCTCATGCAGAGGAATTTTCTCCATCCTCTTACCAGTCTGTCTCCCACGGGTTCAGCTAGAGCAGCTGCCTAGTTTGCCTTTGCTTGCTGTCCTTCCCTGGGCTAAACCGTGAATTTCTCTAGGGCACATGCCCATTTGTATGCATGACCCTGTCCCCAGCATGTATTTCTTCCTTGGCCTTTACCACAATGCAAAGAGGGAAGTCGATTCGATATCATTAGCTCTCTGACATCATGAGATTCCGACAGACACATGATAGGTGTCGCCTAGAAGACACCCTGTCGTCCGACGCCTCTCATAGCTGAGGAGGCTGAAGCTTGAATGCTTAAGTTATAGAACAGTCATGCCACACGTTTTGCATACTTTGCTTACGAGTCAGTACCAGCCCCATTCTGCCGATGAAGAGGCAGGCGGGGTGGGCAGGGGTGGGAGGGGGAGGCCGGTGATGTGTGGCACGGACAGGGTCACGCTGTCACCACAAAGTGGTGCAAGTGGGGCCTGGACTCGTTCTGCCCACCAGCTCCCTCCATGCTGTGGGTCCCTCCTCCCTTGGGCAGTGAGTCCAGGCTCCCAGGGGGCAGAGGCCAGGTGGTGGGCGGGGGGTCCCAGCGCCAGGCCCGTGCAGGCATCCTCGGATCTGACAGCAGCACATGCTTCTCCAGCTGGGCTGGTCCCCACGCCACTGTGTGAGAGCAGAAGTGACGGTAAATATTTAATTGTGCCTTCCACCATAACTTTCTGCCAGAACTCTCAATATGCTTTATACATGCAAATGAGCGCGCACATCCTCTCCGGGGAGATGTAAACCGCCTCAAATCACTTTGACTCGGCCCCCACCGGAGGTAAGGCCGTTCCCAAGAGCAATCCGTGCCAGAACAGACCCTGCCCTTCCTCATCTCGAGTGGATGCTTTATGGCTCTGTGGCCTGCTGTCTCCACCACGGGCAGGGTGCGGCAAGACAGACTCCTCTCACTGCAGATTCCATCCAGCGTGGATGGAAAGCATTATTTAGAGCAGACTTAATTACAGCCCCAGAACAGGTGACGAGGACTATTATGAAGTCTTAAGCTGCATTTATGGTGTTAACAAAACAAATGGGTCCTTGAAAGATTTAGGAGCGAAGGTTGGGTTTTATATTTGATTCCGGACTCTGTTTCCCTCTCCGCCTGGGTCCTCTGCCTGCTCACCGCTGCCTGGAAGTGATCCTGCTCTTGGATAGGGAATGCGTTCTTTGGGGGGCTTTTGTGACTTCTCGCTTTGATGAGCGACCCCCATGCCTGCCCCACCCAGAACCACAGCAGAGCATCCCGGAAGCCTAGGTCTGCCCATTGGGCCGTGGGCTGAGATCGGTGGCTGCCGTGTAGGGTGGGAAGCTGCGTGACCTGCAGGAAGCCCAGCACCTTCCTTGGCCCATCCCTGGCCTCACTGCGTGGGCTCCGTTGCCCCTGCTCCAGGCCCACCCGGCAGAAATGTGCAATCAAAAGATTTTTCCAAGAGATGAGTTTCTCCAGAGCCTCACAGAGTGTCTTCTGACAAGTGCGTTATGTAAATGGAGCCTGTCGCGGTGATCAGGTGATCATTATTAGCGCTGTGAAGTGGGGAGGGGCAGGGGGAGACGGCCTCCCCAGCTGCTGGGAGAATCAGAGGAGCAAACAAGCTGAAGAGGCAGGTCCCAGCTCACGCGTCTCTTCAGCTGTGCATGCAGGGACTCTCAGTCCCAGCCCGGACTCCAGCTGGGCAGAAGGTGCAGCTTTTTGTAGTGTCTTGGCCATTTCCAGTTTGAGCCCGCTCCCCTGGGGGTGCAGGTGTGCCCTCTGGTTTCCAGGCAGGCTCTGTGGTTTTAGGCTGTGGAGGAAGATGTCCTGTTCACACATGTACCTGCAGGGGCACCCCGTCCGCCACCTTGCTTAGAGTCCTTGCAGATCACCACTGGGTGGTCCCAGGTCCCCTTCATTGGCCCTGGTCAGTCCCTCAGGACCCCCGTGCTTCCTCGGTGCCACGTCGGCCTGGGGGCTGCTCCCTCGCAGTGCTGAGATGCTGGATGACCAAGGCCCTGTGTCCTGGGTTGACTCCCATCATTTTCACTCTGCGATGAGCCACCCCCTAGGATGGAGCACAGCGCAGTGAGCTCAACACAGGTCCTCCTCGTCCGTCACTTCTGCTTGCATTCCCTCAGGCCTGCCCGTAGGGTGAGTTTCTTCCCGAACTTTTGGGTTATGCTAGCAGTCCTTTTTTTCCATCACAGGCCCCTGATTTTGTTGCTCTGCATTCTGCATTCACATCTCCTCCCTGAAGCAGTGAGCCCACCTCATGCAGCTGGAATGTGCTTAGCCAGTTCCTTTGATGCAGACCCTGGGGATGCAGATGAATGAGACCCCCCCGACCTGCTCACATGGCACCGTGGTGTGAATTTTAAAAGGTGCACCCCTGGAACAGTAGGATATCCAGGTGGAAAAAAAAAGTGCATTGATCCATACCTTCCACCATACACAAAAATCAACTCAAAATGAATAATAGATCTGGGTGGGAGGAAAATCCTTGGCCCTTGGGTTAGGCAAAGGGGGTTATTCAGATATAGCAGTAAACTGCAAAAGGAAAACGTGATTAAGTTGGACTTAATCATAAATAAAGACTGCTTTTTGAAAGACACTGTTAAGAAAATGAAAACATATGCCATAGAGTGGGAGTAAATATTTGCAAGGCAGGTGTCTGAAAAAGGAAGGAGTTGTATCCAGGATATATAAAGAGCTCGCAAACTCAATAATAAGAAAATAAGCAACCCAATTTAAAAATGAGAAAAAAAAAGGTTTGAATAGACACTAAACCAAGGAAGATGTATAGATGGTAAATGAGGGCATGACAAGATGTTCAATAAGAAGATGAAAATAAGGACCATAATGATATAACACCACACATCGATTAAAATGGCTACAATTAAAAACAACTGACCATGCCAAGCGTCAATGAAAATATGGAGAAACTGGAACTCTCATACACTCTCACATAATAGCCCAAATCTGGAACCATCAGGTGAATGGGTAAACAAATTGTGGTAGAGCATACAGTGGCATTTGGCTTAAATTCAACAATAAAAGGGAATGAGCTACACTGGTGAGGACAACAACACGGGTGAATCTTAAAACAATCGTGCTAGGTGAAAGAAACCAGATAGAGAAGAAAAAGTATATACTCTATGGTGCTATTTATATAAAATTTGAGAAAGTGCCATTTAATCCACAGTGGCAGAAAGCAGGTTAAATCATTGCCTAGGTCAAGCACAGGATGGGTTAGGAGCTGGAGGAAGGGAAGGGTCACCAAGGAAACGTTTGGGCGTGAATATGTTTATTATCTTGATTGTGGTGATAGTTTCATGGATGTGAATATATATCAAAACTTACCAGACTATATGATTTTAATATGTGCAACTTACTCCTGATAGCTCCCAGGAGCTCACAGCACAGTCAAGGTGTCTGTCTTTCCCTTCCTGTGACCAGGGGAGGGTTTGTAACCAGGAAGTCGGCAGCTGTGGTCCTGCTTGCCACTTTATCGCCTATGTGGTAGGCTGCTGGGATGTGAGCTGTGAGTTTGTGTTCTGTGTTAAATCTCTGCCAAAGCTGTGTGAGTTCTTTGGCAAAGACTTGAGAAAAGACATGGGTGTGTATTGGGGTCTGGGGCAAAGGGACCTTCAGAAAGACTGAGGGAAGAATCTTTGGAAAGTGATTGGGACCCGAGACAAAAGAACCTACAGGAAGACTAAGGAAAGAGTCTTCGGAGAGTGACAGAGGCCAGGGACGTTGATGGAAGATCACCCAAGGGTGTCCACATGGATCCCTGGTGGGGAGGCAGAGGAGAGTTGTGAACAGGAGAAGGACAGAAGATGGGGGCGGAGAAGCAGCCCAGTGGGCAGGAAGAGGGCAGAAAGAGGTGGTCAAGGAGGCCCGAGGAAGGAATTTAATTTGGCTGTTTGGTCAACATGGCCCTGGAAGAGCCTCTGGGTAGAGGAAGGAGCTTGATCTTGGGATCACGTGGCAGGTGAGCAGATGACTTCACCCCACATGGGCAGCTTGGGGTCACCGTGGGGAGAGTGTGGACTCAGCATCAGTAGACCTGAGGTCTGCGTCTGGCCCTGCCATGAGCTATGTAATCCTAGCAGACTTCTGCTCTCTGAGTCTTGGGTTTTGCAGAGGGGCCTGGTCTTCAAGATGTCCAAGGCTCCTTCTAGCAAAGACATTTGCTGTCGTAATAACTTCATGAACATAAGGACCACCGTCTAGCCCTCCTTCCGACTCATCAGGTGTTTTCTTTTTTCTTTTTTTCGTTTGATCTACAGAAACGTTACTGGACACCAGGACGGCTACTGCAGAGCTGGGCTGGACAGCCAATCCCGCATCAGGGGTGAGTGTGAAACCCTCCATCCTTCAATCCTGCTGTGAGGTCCTGGACCCAGAGAATGTCTGGGTTCAGGGTGGGTGCAGGGTTGCCCAGAACAGAACCTGCAGGGAGCGCAATACAGGTGTGAATGGCTGTGTCCACTGTCCAACTGTGGAATGGCAGAATCAGGGCTCTCAGTCCTGAGTTGCTGCCTGGTGTGGCGATGTAGACTATCTCTTGACTCCGTCCTTCCAGGGCAGCTGGGACCATGGCTATGTGGGTATGGGGGCACCCAGGCTAGTGATACTGGTGCAGATCAGAGACCCGTGATGCCCACAGGGCTGCCGTGGAAGCAAGGGCATGCAGGAGAAACTGGAGTTCAGAGAGCTGAGGCCCTATTTTGCCCAGAGCTTGGAAGGGGGAGGGGAAGAGACGGAGGGAAAGGGGGAGGCAGAGGGGAAGGAGAAAGAAAGGGGGGAAGGGAGGGGAAGGGAGGAGGAGGGGCGAGGGAAGGAGGGTGGGCACTTCATCAGCCAGGGCTGACATCAGGTTCCAGCAAGGTGGACCTAAGCCGCCTCATCTGCCCAGCCTTCTCTCTCCATCCTATCTCTGTCGCCTCTGCACCCTGTGAGGGAGCTGCATTGTAGCCCGTAATAACCAGTTGCAACATGGCCTCATTCTGCCATAGAGATCGTTCCAGTTGGGAACCTTCAGATCCCAGGGCAGACAGTGAGCTCCCCTGTGGATTCTCCCTGGGTGCACCCTTTCACCCCGCCTCAGCGTTTTATGGAAATGCACTGCCCCAGGCACGAGCATCATGCCTCGGGTCTAGGGAGAAGATCCAGAGTGAGCCGGCGTTTTCCAAAGCAGGGCACGGGGGACGGGAGAGAACACGCCCATGCCAGGCAGCTAGAGAACCTTCCCTCTCCCGCTTGGGACTGTGTGTAAAGCTGGTGAGGCCGCAGCTCTTCCGGGCTGCCTGGGTGTGAAGACCTTGCATTCTTTTACAAATTACATTGCTGTTTGAAGGCTTGCGTGTTTTCACAAGGTGTCCACATGATGTGTGGCTCATCCTTGATTTTTGGACACACCTGTCTTCTTTGAGCCTCTCATCGCCTTTCCCAAGGAAGGCTCTCCTTGAGGGAAACGCTCAGAGTCGAGCGATGCCCTTTGGAGACAGCAGCTGGCTGGGCTTTCTCTGTCGTCCTCCCTGCTTGCCAGCCTCTCCCCAGCTCTCTTCTTGAAGGGACATCAGGCAGATAGTCTCCTGGTGCCCCAGCAGCTGCCAAGTCTCCCTGGCTCATAACGACCAGCGAGGGTCAGGCTCCCTTGGCCCAAGTCAAAAAAAAAGACACAAGACTATGTTTCCTTCCCAGGCCTGCCTGTCTTCTCCCTCTGTGCTCCCCAATCCTGGACACACCAGTGACTTCCAGGTCTGTGTCCCCAGCCCAGGCTCACGTGTGCGACGGCTGCATCTCTCATTGGATGCTCACGAACATGTCAGTTTCGGCATGGCCCAGGTTGAACTCCCCCCTCCTCCTTCCCACCCGTACACGTTGTCCTTGGCATGTTGTCAAGTCAGAAACCAGGAGCAGTTCTCGACGCTCCTCTGTCGTCTGCAGACCTCTGCTCATGTGTCCCATCCTCAGGGACACCCCCTCCGCCTCCCCGGGCACTCTGGGTCTCCCGTCACAGGTCTTCAGCGTACCCAGGAGCTTTGTCAATAGCAGCATTCACAGTTGCACATTGTACGTCTGTGTGTGCTAGGATTTGGTTCGTTTCTGCTCCCTCTCCCATTAGCCGTGTTGGAAGCTTGAAGGCGGCCAGGACTCTGTGTGTTTCTTCTTCATTGGAGTCTCATATCTGCTTCACTCTTGGACTCGGTGATAGCCGTTGAAAGTTAGACGGGCTCAGTGGCTCAGCCTGTAAACCCGCACCTTGGGAGGCTGAGGTGAGTTGAATTGCGTGGGTTCGAGACCCGCCTGGGCAACTTGGCAAGACCTCATCTCTACAATAAATCAAAAACTAGCGAGGCGTGGTAGCGCGTGCCTGTAGTTCCAGCTACTTGGAAGGCTGAGGCGGGAGGATCACCGGAGCCCAGCGGGTCGAGGCTGCAGTGGCCGGGAGCGGCCACTGCACTCCAGTCTGGACAACAGTGAGACTCCAACTCAAAGAAAAAAAAAAGAAAGTTCCTGACCTGAGCGAGGCAGGGGAGGGTCCAGTGACATTCTTGGGGATGAGGACGCGGAAGGAGGAGCGGGCTTGGGTGGCAAGAGGCTGAGTCAGCCTAGGATCTGCTGAGCTGGCACCACCTCCGGGCCCCCATGGGGAGAGGACCATCAGGACTCGACTTAGGGGCGATGGAATGGGAAGGTGGCCCCATATGAGAGGGACGGGAGACCAGGGGTGGCTGCAGTCTCCCAGGGAGAGTGCTGGAGGGAAGAGAGGTAAGAACTTTGGGTGGGTAACCTGCACGGAAGCGTCATATGGAGAAGAGAAACCTGGGAGCAGGAGAAAGCCTAGACAGTCGACTCTTAGAAGCCAGGGAAGAGGCTGTCAGGGAGGAGGAGGGGATAGAGGTGGCAAATGCTGCTCGGTGCTGGACATTCCCACTGGGTGTAGCTACAAGGGCCTCTGGTGACATGTGTGGGTGGTTTCAGAGGACCCCAGGCCTGGAAGCCGGAAAGCAGAGAGTCAAAGTCCTAGGCGGGGAGGGGATAGAGACAGAAGTGTATGAGGGAAGGGGAGATGGAGCCTAGGAGACAGGGGGGATGGGGCTGTGGGTGTACCTGCCTATCAGAGGAAGGGACTCCTTTTCTGTAGAAATGGCAGGATGGAGGTAAGAGTGTCTGCAGAGAGAGAAGAGCACTCTGGTTTGGTGACAGAAGCCAGAAGATGGAAAGTTCTGCCAATGCTGGCCTTCTCTGTGAGGTTGGAGGCGAGACTTGGAAAGCGAGGAGCAGGGGTCTTGGGGTGACAGGTCTTGGGAGGTGCAGAAGGTTTGCTCTGGCTGCTGCTGGACCTCGGGGTGAGGCTCAGTGTGTTTAAGAGGAATGTGGCCGGGAGTGACGCCCAAGTCGGGACTGATGCCTGGGCGTCGGCCATGGCCCCGATCTCCAGGCCTCCCTCAGCTGCCTAGCTCTCCCTGGAGGCCCTACGGCAGGGGAGTCATCTGGAGTTGCAGTTGCACAAGAGGGAGTGGTGAGACTGCAGGCTAAGGAGCTGAGGACACTGGTGAGAAGGACAGGCGCCCTATATCATGGCATCTACCGACAGGAGGGAGAGTGAAGCCAGGAGGACCAGGCCATTGTGACCAGCCCAGGGGCCCCAGTGAGGCTGGAGAGCAGGTCTGATGGCGTGGCTGGTATGAAGGAGGAACTGGTCTTGCCCCGTCCAGAGATGGCAGCACAGTCCTGCCAGGGACCCAGCTGGCATTGCCACTGGGCCCTGTCCACAGTGCATGGCCTGTATGGCGGGCTTCCAGAGAGAGCTCCAGGAACTCTTGCTTTTATGGGGCTACCTGGGTACCTTTGCTGCTAAACTTGACGACTTCCAGACATGGGAAAGAACTGGACCATTCACCTCCATGTAGCCCACCGACCGTTCCCAGTCATGTTGCTGGAAGGCTGGCCGGCGTATTACATGTCGAAAACAGGAAGTATGCCCACAGCAAAAATGCTGCTTTATAATTGAATTGCACACCTGCCCTTAGCGACCTGGTGAGCAGAGGGAAAAGGTTACGAGATGGATTTATAAGGTGACAAATACCAGGGAGGGGCTGAGCTCCCATGAAAAGACTGTCCCTGAGACCCTCACCAGGGAGCCTGGTGATGCTTTCTGGGGATGGACTTCCAGCCACCGCCCCCCTGAAAGGCTCCCTGGTCTTTACATTTCTGGACCTCTGGGCAGGGGGGAGTCCAGAGAGGTGCTGGGATGAAGACTCAGTGCCATGCCCGCCATGGGCAGGACTCCCTAGATGGCAGCCTTTATGGTCGCATGACCCCACCTCCACGGGCCGCTCCAGCTTCCTGATGCCGCCTAGCCTTTGCATTTCTTCTTCTCCCGTGGCTCACCCTGTCCCCTCAGGTGTCCTCTCTAGGATCCTCCTGCATGCTCCCAACCCTGGTTGGAGTGGGTACCCTTTTTTTTAAGCCCAGAGGGTTTGGTACTGACTTCCAACATGCTGTCCCGCGCTCTGTGAGCTGAACACCTGTTGGTAAGTTGGTCTCTTGCACCAGCCAGAGAATGCGCCAGTCCCACTCTGTGTTCCTGGCGCTCAGCACCAGCCTGGCATGGGACAGGCTCAAGTGTAGTAACTGAGTCAATGAGTAGGGACCAGACCCTTCTTTTTCCGTCTCCGTGTCTCCAATCCAGGGTCCTGGACATAGGAGGTGCCCAATTTGGGTTTATTGTGACCCAGTACAAGGCAAAATGATTGTGGTAGGACTCTCAGCAGCCAATGGGTTGTCAATATCTTTTTAAAGAACATAATTAGTGGCCGGGCTTGGTGGCTCAGCCTGTAATCCCAGTGCTTTGGGAGGCTGAGGTAAGTGGATTGCCGGGGCCAAGGGTTCGAGACACGCCTGGGCAACTTGGTGAGACCTCATCTCTACAATAAATCAAAAATTAGCCGGGCGTGGTGGTGCTTGCCTGTAGTTCCAGCTACTTGGAAGACTGAGGCGGAAGGATCGCCGGAGCCCAGCAGTTCGAGGCTGCGGTGGCCGGGAGCAGCCACTGCACTGCAGTCTGGGTGACAGAGTGAGACTTCAACTCAAAAAAAAAAAAGAACATAATTAGCAATGCACATGGAGCCACTTCTCCTGAGAGAAGTGTTATGCGGGAGACCAGAAGAATGCCTTTTGTTGCTTTCAGACACTGCCGGTGCTGGATAGGAAAGACAGGCCTGGTCCCTGTGACAGCGAGGCTTATGCCACTCACTTGTTGGCAACCTGAGACCAAAGGTCTTTTCCTTTGGAAGAGCATGGCCATGGACAAGGCTCACTGGCTATTTGCACCTGGGCTGCGGATGGCCTCTCTGTGTGCAACGTTTCTGTGGTTGTCGATGTGTGGGCTACAGGTCAACATCTGCCTGAGCCTTCACCTTCCAAGCATACTCCGTGGGCCTGCGGCATATTCTTTTAGCTACCTTAACAATGGTGGATTTTCTCTGTGAGAAGGGGAATTTGACAAGGGAGGAATGGAAAAGCCTGATCAACCTTCCGGATGAGTGATCTGGCCTGATGTGTGTGCTCTGTGTGTATGTGTGTGCGTATATGCGTGTCTGAATAAATATATGTATGTGTTTATGCGTTTGTATATATGTATATGTGTATATGTATGTATTTATGTGTGTCTGTTTGCATGTGTGTATATGTGTGTCTGTGCATGTATTATATATGTGTTCATGTGCATGTGTGTATATATGTGTATGTATTTATATATGTGTATGTGTGTATATGTGTGTGTATAGATATACGTCTGTGTATGTGTGTCTATATATGCCTATATATGTATATATGCTTGTCTATATATTTATGCGTGTATGCATATTTATATATGTATATACATGGATATGTATACATGTCTATATATGTATATGTGTGTATGTGCTTGTGTATGCATATGTTTACATGCATGTGTGCATATGTGTGTATGCATGTGTATATGTGTGTAAATATTTGTATGTGTGTCTGTGTGTATATATGTATGTGTGTCTATGTATATATGTGTGTGTATGTGTTTGGTGTGTCTGTGTATATGTATGTGTGTTCATATATTTATGTGTGTATGTATGTTTATATATGTGTATGTGTGTCTATATATGTGCATTCGTGTATATATGTGTATGTGTATAATACACACACACATACGTATATATGTGTCTCTGTAAACAAAGGGTGCCAACAAATGTATACGCATTTTAAGGAAGGAAAAAACTTTTGAGTATTAACATTGTAATACTCCATCAATACTAATAGCAAAAGATGAATGAAGACCCATTAGACTTCTGCAATGACAAGAGGCATTCAGAGTGGTTCCCATCAGCATTCAGACACTTCTGATGACGGCAAACTAAACGTAATACCTAGATAACATCTCTTAAAATGTGTATACATTTCCTTGGCACTCTGGTATATGCCTGTGTGTGTGTATGTGTGTGTGTATATGTGCATGCGTGTGCATCTGTGTGTCTTTGTATATGTGTACCTGCATATATATGTGCATGGGTGAATATATGTGTGTCTGTGTATATATGTATATGCATGTATAGATGTATCTGCATATATGCTGATACATGTATGTATGTGTCTATATATGTGTTTGGGTGTATATTTGTGTGTATGTGTCTACATACGTGGATGTGTGTGTATATATACATGTATGTATATGTATATGTGTGTATATATGTGAGTCTGTATGTGCACGTGTGTATATATGTATCTGTGCACATGTGTATCTCTATATATGAGCATGCATGTATATATGTGTCTACATGTGTGTATGTGCCTATATATGTGCATGCATAGATATATATGTGTGTCTGCATATATGTGTGCGTGTGTGTGTGTATCTGTGTATAGAGGCTTGTGCGTGTGTGTGTGTGTGCGTGTGTGTGTGTGTGTGTGTATGAAGTTAAATTAGCTGACCTCACCCTGTTCCTCTGTAGGCAGTCTCTAGGGTTCTGGAAATATTTTTGGTAATGGGACGACTCTCAGGCTTCCAGAACAGGCCACTGTGTGGGGAACAGCATGGATTTGAAAGTGCATGTCTGGTGAATTTGCTCCCAGCCTCATACACCCGTGAGCACAGGCACGTGGGCCTCACCCTCACCCACTGCTCGACTGTCCGTGTGTAGGCCTTCCAGGCCACTTGGCAGTCCCTGGGTGTCTCCTCAGTCCCTGTCTCTCAGGCCCTCCTGGCACCCTCAGCAATTGCCTGTCTCATGGGACTCAGGAAAACAAACTCAGGAGAGCAGTCCGCTCTTCTGAACACCTCGTTCGTTCCAAAGCAGAGCAAAACCAATTCCACCGTGTCTGGTGCGACGGGTAAGACATTCATGGAGTAGCAGTGCAGACCCCAGACCTTGGCATCAAATACACCGACTGGTATGGCGACGCTACAGCTTTCTGCCCTGCAATCTTTCAGCCCGGTTTCCTCCTCTCCTTTGTGGAGCGAGGACGGTGACAGTGTCAGAAGAGGCAATGCTGCTCAAAAGTTTTCCTTGGTAAACACTTAGGAAGTGTGAGCACATCACTCACACTCTGGAGGGCCGGATTTTTTCTTCCTTTGATGATTCAATCATGCTAATTCAGACAGAAAAGCCCGAGCTAGATTAGACAAATCCAAGAGATATTTAGCTCTGGGCAAAATGATTTTGTGAATGGAATTTCCCCACATTTGAATTTCAGGACTTGCAGGGCGGGGGCTGGAGCGTGGAGAGGTGGAGCTGGTCATGTCTCCTCAGACCGGCACCACTGCCAGTCTGGACCCGGCTGCGGGTTGCTGGACGCTCTTCCCACCCTCGTCTTGTGTGTATCCATCAAGCCTCTTTGGTGGCCGCAGCAGAAGGCACACCTCCGTCTTAAGGAATCGCTTGGCTCCTGGAACCAAATGGTCCAGGGCTGCTGTAGCTTTAGTTAGGATTACAGCGAACTAAAAGTAATACATAGATAACATCTCTTAAAATGTGTATATGTTTTTGTGGCTTCTGTTTGGCCTGGTCTGAATCTCTCTGTCTCTGCTTCTCACCCTCTCGTTTCATCTTTTTCCTGTCCCCCTTCCCATCCCCTTCTCCTCTCTACTCTCGTGGCGTTGTTCCTTGCTGGAGTTCCTCTTAGTCGCCAGACATCCGTCTGCCGAGGCTCTAGCCCAGAGACCCTCTTTCATCCATATGCCTGGGGAAAGACAGACACCCCCACCTGGTCCCTCCAGCAGAAGCCTTGGAATGATCCCCGTCCGGGCCTGACTGGCTCTGCTTGAATCCCAAGCCCACCCAGGACCAGTCCCTGAAACGCAGAGTGCTCATCAGCTGATGCTGAGGTCTCTGTCCAGCCTGTGTTGTGCACAGTCCCCTGAAAGGCCAGGAATGAAACCAGGAAAGAGGGAACTGGGATACAGGTGTCAGAAAGATGCGTGGATGCCAAGTAAGAAAAAAAAAACCGCTTATGACGACCCTAATGACTTATATAGCCAGGCGCCCAGGGATCCTCACAACACACCATCTTACAGATGAGGACACGAAGGCTGGTAAATTGCCCAAGGTCACATGGCTAAAAGTGGGGATACTGTCCTCTCACCTCCTGCAGGCTGGCATTCCTGGCAACAGCTACGTTCCACCGACTTTCCCTATGACATTCTGCCCACCGCGGGGTCTTCAGAGGGTCTTTCCCAAAGGGGCTCCCACACTCAGTTGCTGTAGGCTCCTTGAATTCAGGCCTAAGTCTCTAAAAGGATTTGTTCTCCCTGTAAGAGACATGGGTGGTGTCCTTCCTCTGCACTGTTACCCAGGAATGACTGCCACTTCCTCAACAGAGAGAGTCCCGGCCTCCCTGCTGGTGGGCCTCTGACCTCCCTGCACCCTCCCCTCCCCTCCCCGCCCCTTCTCTCTCCACGTAAACCACTGAGATAAGTCAGAGCTCCCCACTCGGCCGCCCACCCACTCTTTATCTTTTTCTCTCTCTACCAAAAGGCCTGTAATTAGGAAACATTAGCAGGCTCAAAACAGCTTTCATACCTGAAACATCCTCCATAATTGCACTCAGCAGAGCTCTTCCCTGGCTATTAATGTCACTTTTATGAAGCAATGAGGAACAAAACACCCCAAGGCACTTAAAACATTTTTTTATATAATACACATCTTTTAGGAGTGGAAGTTTGAAATCACCTGCCTGACAGAGACAGTGACAGACAAAGGCGCGGGGGTTTCAGGGTGGGAGCCCTGAGTGAGAGGGCCTCCTCCAGGAGGGAGGCGGGCCAGAGAGTCAGGCACTGCTTTGGGAAGAGACGTCAGGCCCTGGGTGGACTCAGGGGGAGGAGCCGTAGGGCTACTTGTTCTGCCTGGCCCCATCGATCAGGAGTCCATAGAGACTGCCTTTGTGGGCTCGTATATGCACTTCCCGGGGAGGCAAATCGCATGGCACTGATGACTGGTGTTACAGAGTAGTGTTATTATGACATTGATTGCAGAAACACATCGGGTGTGTGTGTGTGTGCCTGCATTAATGCACTTTGAGAGTTGTAGTGGTTGTCTAGGACCTGCCTGTCTGGCAGATTCATCTTCTTGCTTTTGGAAATGGCTCAGCCCCATAAATCAGCAAAGCAGGATACACTTCTATCCATGGGCTCCCGGAGGGAATTCCAGAGGTCACCCCAGCCCACCTTCCCCCTCTTGGTGACAGGCTCCTTGGCCCAGACAGACAGGTATCTTTCCTCATCTCGAAAACCTTCCACCACCATGTCCCTTGTCTTGATCTTGGAAACCTTTCTGAAGCTGGTACATGAGCCCGAGGACTGCCCGCTTGATGACGGCTCTTACCGAGTTGAAGAACAAGTGGCTTTCAGGGAAGGACACAGTGCTCCTGACACGGGCACCAGGACAGAGCTGAGGAGGACCAGCAGAGGCTTGTTGCCCGGACAGCCTGGACTTGTTGCCCGGACAGGCCTCCCGTGGCTGCCTCGGTGAAGGAGGTGTTTTGTTGGGTGGAGCGGCAGAGGAAGAGGCTTAGATGAGATGAACGGAGGAAGACACACGGAGAAGGGGAGTTCAGGGTCCTTCAAAAAAAGATGTGGGCTCAGCCGGGCTCGGTGGCTCTGCCTGTAATCCCGCACCTTTGGGAGGCTGAGGTGAGTGGATGGCCTGAGCCCACGGGTTCGAGACCCGCCTGGGCAGCAAGACCTCATCTCTACAATAAATCAAAAAATCAGCCGGGCGTGGTAGCGCATGCCTGTAATTCCGGCTACTCGGAAGGCTGAGGCGGAAGGATCCCCGGAGCCCAGCAGGTGAGGCTGCGGTGGCCGGGAGCGGCCACTGCACTCCAGTCTGGGCGACAGAGTGAGACTCCAACTCAAAAAAAAAAAAAAAAAAAAAAAGATGTGGGCTCTGAGCCTGGCTCCAGGAAAGTAGACTGAGCCTCTGGGGGACAGCACAGCCCTGGGGGATGCCTTACCGTCAGTTACGGCCCAAAGTGTCCAACTCATGTGGCCGCAGTCCCACTGTACTTCCAGCGTGGAAGGGAGAAAGCCCCAGGGTTGGCATCTGATGTCCTGGGTTTGCTTCCATTTTCTGCTAAGTTCTTTAACCTCGCTCAGCCCACCTGCTGCCTTTATAACATGGGTGACAACAAGATCTTATTTACAGAGTGGTTGGCAGGATTGATCTGTGTTTACTTTTCTTGTCAACGCTAAAGCTCAGCGCAATACCACTTGCCCTGACCAGTACTAGTGACAGCAAGGAGTCTCGTTCTAGAGGCCTAACTTGCATGGGACGAGGGTGGGAACTGCTGAGGGCCCCCTAGAGACCCAAGATCTACCTTCTAGCACTTCTGTCAGGCTGTGGTTTGCTCGTGAATATCATCAGAGAGTACGCCCTGTTATTATCAATAATAGCTATTACCACTAATAGTCACCATTAATTAAGTACAGATTGTGTACCAGAAACCAAGCTCTCCGTGTATTACCTCACTGACATCTCACCAGGACCCTCCATGGCGGGTGGCATTTCACCCGCTTTACAGGGGAATCCCTGAGGCTCAGAGACTTTATCCAAAGTTCCAGGACCGGGGAGGCGAGTCGCTGAGCCTGACCCCAGGCCTGTCTGGCCACGAAGCTCAGTTCAGTATCTCAGCTTCGGAAGGAGTGCGAGGAAGGGACCTCAGAGTCATGGATGTTGAGAAACCAGCGAATGGGGTGGACGTGGGGCCGATGTTCCCCATATTCCACCAAGTTAAAGGGTAGCGGTGAAAGCCACAGGCCAGGGAGTGATGAACGTGGCGAGCATGGTGAATCATTTCTTCTTTTTTTTTTTTTTTTTGGAGTCTCACTCTGTCACCCAGACTGGAGTGCAGTGACCACTCCCAGCCACCGCAGCCTCGATCTGCTGGACTCCAGCGATCCTTCCACCTCAGCCTTCCAAGCAGTTGGAACTACAGTCGCACGCTACCACGCCCGGCTGATTTTTTGATTTATTGTAGAGATGAGGTCTCGCTGCCCAGGCAGGTCTCGAACCCGCGGGCTCAGGCAATCCACTCACCTCAGCCTCCCAAAGGCGCGGGATTACAGACTGAGCCACCGAGCCCAGCGGTGAATCATTTCTTAAAGCGAGCTCTGTGGGAGATGCAGGGCAGGTAGTTTGTGACATGTGGGTTTCGGGGCAGAGAGTAGCAAGTCCAGGAGGAGCCTGGGTGGGAGCTGTGGCAGAGATGCGTAGGGGGATACAGGCGGTCCTCTGAATGGCCTGCCTGGAGGGTGATGGAGGAGCCTTGGGGGCGACGGAGGTGTTAGCTCCCACCCCCTCAGTCCTGGCAAACGTTCACCAAGTGAGGAGTCCTGGGAAAGGAATTTTGAGAAGAGAGAGCTGTGAAGGTACCCTAGGGACCGGGCTTGTCCCATCCAGTGGCCTCATGTCAGCTTGGCTGAACCGAATAAGTCCTTCTCCATCTGAGATGCTTCTCCGGTGATGGCATGAGGGTGGGGTCCTGTCATGGTGTGCTCTCATCTTTATGCCTTTTGCTCCACTCACCTCTCTTTCTGGAGAAGACGAGGCATGTCCAACACATTTCCCAGGGCCGCAGAGGACAGCCAACATGGCTAATGTGGAAGGCAAGGTTGGGACTTCTTTGAAAGCTCTGCCGTCAGACCAACACAGCATGTGGTCGTGGTCTGCGTTTGCGTTTGGCGCGAAGGGTTCATTATGCAGCCACAAGCCAGGGTGGCCCTGGGGGCAGTGCCTTGGGCGGGCGGTAGATACCTGTGTGTGGCTGATCGCAGGATGGCAGTGCAAGGAAGGCCAGACTGACAGTTGGTACCAGGAGCAGTCCTGGTGCCAATGGCAGGCAATGCAGCCCCCTGTGCGTGGGGCTGGCCTGGCCACAGCTGCCACGATAGGCGTGATCTGGGAGCTGGATTTTATAGGCAGCATTGGAAAAATTAGAGTGTGTCTGGTGGAGTTGACTGGGGATATTGTCCTTCAAAGACTGCTTGTGGACCCGAGAAGCCGAGTCCAGGAGGCCAAGGGATGAGATAATTCTTCTCAAAGAAGGCAGAGGCCTCCACAACCTTCCTAGAACCAGGCTCCAGTAGCCACCATCCCAGGAAAAAGAGGCGGGACTTTAGTAGGCCAACGTGGCAGTCACATTCCCACCCGGCTGCGGAGGACAGCAAGGATATGGGGGGTATCCTCGTCCCAGGGCAGATGTGACTTTCTTGCACTCTGAGATGGCAATATCCTCCACCCTGAGAATGGAAATGAAGCCAAGAGTGCCTGCCAGAGACCCAGCCCCCTCCTTCCCCCATGGCTGCCTATCTGGTCTCCAGGGCAGCCCTCGCTGGCCTCTGTCAGCATGGCTCAGGCAGAACTCCCTGAGCTCAGGGAACAAGAAGCCATTTCCCCAGCCTGTCACCCAGACCGGTGGGCCAGCTTCAGGCTGGCCTCTGCTGTGGATTCCAAGCAGAAATCCCTCCAAGCTGAAGGGAAATGCCATCAGTCTCTCCTAGGGATGACTCTCTGTTCCTCCCTCCGTGGAGCCTGGGTCTGGGCATAGCTGTATGAATCAGCTGGGCGACAAGGCCGTGTTGGGCACCAGTGGGAACCACATTCAATCAACAGCTTAAGATAATCACATGTGTGAGGCACTGGGATAATGGCAGCTGAATACTCTGCCACCGTTGCCATAGTGACCAGCCAAGCACTGGTTCCCTTCTTCCCCCCCCCCCTTTCTTGTTTTCTGGACCTCCTTGTTATAGGACTGGCTGGTGGGGTGGGGGTGAATTGGGGAAATGGGAAGGAGGAGGGAAGGGGGAGGGGAGACCCAAGAGGGCTGGCCCATTATATGCTCTTTAAATACCCCAGCTGGAGGTGTTTTAAATCTCTACAGAGACAGAGAGAAACAGTGTCTTAATCCCTAGCTCCCTGTGAACTATTTAAAGGGATCCTGTCAGAAGGATGAATTTGTCACTATTGCAGTGTCAACAGCTGTCATAATGGCTGAGGCCCCCTCTCTAGGCAGGGCCCGGTACTCTGTGCTGCTGCCTGGTAGAGGTGACCGTGGCCTGGGGTGCGGGCAGGGTGTCCCACTCCAGGCACAAGCCTGCTGCGTTTTCTCTGTCGTTTGGCAGGAACCCGGATGTGAAATGTGCCAGGAAGCAAGGGGATGATCACCCTCAGGGCCTCAGGCCCACGGCCTCGCCCTCTGGCAGTGTAATTCTGTAGCCCTGGGGTCCCTGAGCACACAGGGCCTCCTAAGGATGGGCGTATCCAAGGGAGAGCCACGGCCAGCAACCCCAACTGCACGCACCTGCACACACACCCACACCCACACCCACACACGCATATGCCAGTGATAGATGCACGGGAGAGCATTGTAGGTCACACACCTTGTGGAGGGACACTGAGGCTTGCAAGGAAAGCTAACTCAGAGAGAGGCCATGCGTGTGTCTCCAGAGGACAGACATCCACGGTAACTGGCTCCAAGGGGCTCCCACCTGGGTTTAAGTATCTTACAGACCTAAGTCACGTTTAACCTTCATGGCCACCTCACGAGATAGGTACCGCAAGTATCCCTGTGTTGCCGAGGTGGAGACAAGGCTTGGAGAGGTGGAAAGACTTGCCTCTGGTCACACAGCTGGATCTGCCTGACTCCACAGCCTGTGAACCTAAGCCCTGTGCAAAGCCAGGGACCACCATGATCCAGGTTCTGGGTGAGGCCAGGTTAGAGCAGTGCTTCTCAACCCCAGCCCTTTTTTGACACTTTCTTCTGGCCATCCTAGTGTCCTCTGCCTGCTGCCATTGCCTCTGCCTCCCATGATGTTTCCCCACGTTCTCCACCCTCCTAGGGGTTGTGAGGCTCTGCCCTTAAAGACTGCTCTGGGAAGTCATGTGTCCATGTCTGTTGTGTCCCAGCTTTGCGCCTCACTCCCATTCCCCAAGGAGGGTCCTGGCTGTGAATCCACAGTTTGGGAAATTGTTGCTTGGTGTCATGGCAACATGGAAGCCCTTGCAGGGTGCTGGGCTTTCAGAAGTAACGCTGACCTTGAATCAACCACCCTTCTCCTTGGCACACCCCACTGGGCCATGCTAGTGAATGGGGGTCCATCTGGGACGTAAATAAAGAATGTCGGGTGGTGAGCTGGTGCCCGCAGCTCCCAGGGCACCCACTGAGGAAGCCACTACCTTGGTTGGCTGGTGCACTAAGTAGTGGGTCCCTCCGGGCTTGTAGGAATTTATGCCCCCAGACTGCATTTTACATTGTAATTAGCCCTTTCGTTTGTCTGATATCCAGTTTAGTTAGTCTACTGTGTACACGGGAGCTTTGTCCTCGGGGTCCAGGCTGATTGGTGAGGAGGGCTCGGCAGGGGTGGCCTCAGCTCAGCCTTGAACTTCTGCAGCACAGAAGAATCTTGAGCCTCATGTGGGCTCCATGCAGTTGTGTGCTGCCCAGGCTCTGATGGACTTCCTGTTCAGAGGGACGACCATCTCCCCTGATGGGGCAAGGCCACGGAAGTTCCATGATGGTCCCCCAGAACATGGTGACAGCAACTGTTTGTAAAACAGCAGTTTGTGCCCCAATGCAGACTGTGGAATGGGACCCAAAACTGGGACCTGTGTCCAATTTTGTCTCCCTGTGGTCTGAGCTGCTGGCTGCCGGTGGTCCAGGGATTGTGTGCTTGGGGCAAGAGATCTCATGGTGAAGCAACTCAGAGGAAGCCCTGTGTCTGTAAGGACAGGGAGTTCACCCTTCAGTCCCTGCATTCTGCTGATCAAAGGTAAGATGGTTTGTCTGGGAACTGGGTGGTTTCCACACCTTGGTGACTCAGCTGTAGGTGAATCCTGAGGTTGACACAGTAAGGGTGATGATCATTGATCATGATAGGAATGACAATGACAGGTGCTCAGGCAGTGGTGGTTACGGGCAGCATGGCGCTCTCGATGAGTTGACGCCCCTGGTCTTTCAGCCCTCACAACCCTCGGCACGGCAGAGAGTATTTTGCAAATGAGGCAATCGAAGCTCAGAAAGTTGCTGGGGTTCCAGAGCTGTAACTGGCAGAGGTGGAGTCCACCTGGCCTTGCAGGCTCTCCGATCTCATCTCCTTCCATTGTCCTCCTGCTGTTTGTTCTTCTGCGGCCTCGCTGGCCTCCCGGCTTTCCGGCAGTGTACCCGGCACATTCTTGCCCTGGAGAGTTTGCTCCTGTTTGCCCCTGCCTGGAATGCTCTTCCCTGGGCCTCTCCAGCCCGGCTGTGTGTCATTCAGGTTTCCGCTCAAGGGGAGATGCTCCAGATGCTCCCTGGTGACCCCACTGCCAGCCGTCCACCTCCTGCCTCACCTGCGGCTCCGCGGTGTTTAAAGCTGCTCGGCTTTACATTATTCATCTGCTTGCTCCTTTATCCTCGGGCTAACTTAGAATATGAGGTCCGTGGGAGCAGGGATTTTGTCTCTTCTTCACTCCTCTGTGACCAACTCCTGGAACACCGCTTGGGGACATAGTAGATCTGCAATTCTCTACTAAATAAATGAATTAAATGAGTTGGGTCAGAAACAAATGCGAATAGCGGGGATCTTGTTAGACCGGCAGAGGCCATGAAGCCTATTTCGTTGATTTCTATCCCTGTGTTAAATAAAGGTGTCCAGGCCCCCTGGAAAAGGTTTCTTCCTGGACTTTGTTGCGATGCTGCTGCCTGGTAGTGGCTGGGCATTTGGGGAGCGGTGGGTTTGCAGGGGGTGGGAATCTTGTGGCCCAGGGCGGGGTCGACTGTCAAAAATCTTGCCAGAGCTCTATGCTTGCAACTGTCCTCAGAAGCAGAGTGGAATCGGCTCGCACCTCTTCACTTCATTTGATAGCGGCTCTTCATTTTGACCAATGATATCATTTGTTAGTTTGCCCATTCATCTCCTTTGTCAGATTTGGCTGCCCATGACCCTTGCCTGCTTCTTAGATTCAAAGTCACTCTTGGGGGATAAAGAATATGTCAGATTTCTGAGGGTTGTTCTAGTGTTGTGGGTAGAGCCCCTGACAGTGGTTTGGAAATAATTTGTCTGTTATTTATATGGATAAATGAGTTTTGGTAGCACACTCTACATACATACATGTACACGCATATGCGCGTGCATGCATGTGCGCGCGCACACACAAACACACACACACACACACACACACGCACACATACACACGCTCCAGACTGCAGACAGTCAATATGCACCGTCCAAATGTCAACAGGCACTCCAGCAATAGATCTGCAAGCTGACTTCCAACAGGCAAGTCTAACAAACCAAGATCTCGGAGGGACCTAAAAGTGTCTTTCTCATACATCAACGTCATGGTCTGAAAGCCTGAACAAGTACTTTCTAATGGGTGTCATTGTTTCCTTTATTATGCTTATCTCAAGGACAGGTGGCCCATTTGCCTCAATAACAGTGCCCTTTCGAAGGCTGTTAATATTCTGTTGGTTGCACCAGGCTGATTGGTTTCTTCTTTTCCCAAAGGCAGGTTAGCCTGATGGCACCTTCAGTAGGTCCCGGCAAAGAACCCCGGGGCGAGAGGGCAGAGAAGTCAAGGTGCAGGCTGGGGCCTTTCTCGTGGCTTCAGGGTTCCAGCACGTTCTGTGGGCTCTGCACTGGGAATATGGAGGAGTACCCAACACAGTCCCAGCCCTCTAGGGCAGGTCCATGGGGGAGATGGATTTATATTTTAGAAAGCTCGCAGGGGCAAGGGAGTTCAGGAGAATGACTGAGAGTTACGGGAGAGCAAAGAGAATTCAGTGGCCCGGGGTGGGGCTGAGTAGAGGGCCTGCAAAGGAGGCGGAAGACATGGGATTTGGTGGTTAATGCCCAGGATGGGAAGCAGGACCGGGGACAATGGAGAGGCAGAGTCCAGAGTGTTTCCTGGACATCTGGCATGGGCATCCGGGTGGTCCAGGTCCTGGGACAGAGGTGAGACTGCGTCAGGCCTGCAGGTGGCCAATCCCAGGTAGCTGGTAGGAGGTATCTCCTACTAGCAAGCTGTAGAACACACACGTCTGGGGCACTGGGGAGGATTCGAGCTGGTGATGCCCCTGTGGTGGTGGAAGCCTCGTGTGGGCATGAGATAACCCAGAATGTAAAGCGAGACGAAAATGGAGGGAGGTTGGGGCTCCGAGAAACCCGTGGATTCCACGGATCCCAGACCCATTACCGAAGAAAGCGCGCTTGTGTGATGCCAGCGTTGTAAAGCTAAACGCATGGAATTATTTTGCTTGTCGAAATGAACTAATAAATTAGTCCAGACATAATTCCCTGTCCTCAAGGAGCTCACAGCCTGGCAGGAGAAACCAAAGTCACACTCAGGAAGCAATTAAAGAATAGCTCAAAGCAGTATGTTATCAAATGCTAAATTGCGTGGAATAAACTCAATCATGCTTTAAGCATTCAGAAAAATGGTAGATGAAGATGTAGACTGGGAGAGGCGTGGTGGCGGAAATGAGACTCAGGCCTCCCCGAAGGAGGGAGCTGCAGAGAGAACTCAGCCCTGCCCCCGTCAGCTTTCTGACTTCTGGCCAGCTGTGGAATGTCTCAGAGCTTCAGCTTGACCTCTGTCACCAGAAGGCCTCCGTCCATATCACCTGCGATGGCTTCCAAGCCACATCGGTTCTCTGACTCAGTTTAGATGGGAGGGATGCGAGATGAGGGTTAGTCAGAGCATCAGCAACAAAGTCAAGGGGTGGAAATGGGCCTGGCCTCTGTGTCCAGTTACGAGAGGATATGGCACTTGTTTGGGCCCTCGGTCTCTCTTGCCTGGTCTGCTGTCACTGTTTTCTGGCCCAAAGGTGGGCCAGGCACAAGGTAATACCAGCTGCAGGGCCCTGACCAAGGGAATGCAAGAGACGGGCCAGAGAGGAGGGATACGGGTTGTTCTGGAAGAATGACCCGTTGTGGTGACGGGGTGGGTGTGTGGGATGTGAGGGGCACTTGTGGCCTGTTGATTCTCTGAATGACCTCCAGGTTGGAAAATCGAGGGGTTCTGGAATGGAGTTCTGAGCCCAAGATTCTGAAACTGTCTTTGGACCCCCCAAGCCCTCAGCCTCAGTGGTGGGGATGCTTCCTTGGCCACCAATGTCCTCTCAGGGCCAATGACTGAGCAAATACTAACACTTGGGATACAAGGATAAAGGGCTGGGAGGGGCGTCCTTGGTACAGGCGACAGAGTGAGCAGGGGCATGAAGTCTCCACGAGCATGCTAATTGTGGATAACAGAGACCATGCCAGAGTTGCCGGAGTGTTGAGGTTTAGGCTGGACCAGATAACAAAGGACTTTTTAAAAAGCTGTGTTAAGACATTATTTACCTGCCACAAATGTGCTCGTTTCAAGTGCATTAAAATCTTAACTGAGTGATTTTCAGTAAATTTATATCGTTTGTTACCATCACCATGATCTCATTTTAGAACATTTTCATCACCCTCAAAAAAAGATTCTTCGTGCCAATTTGCAGTCACTCCTCGTTCTCATTTCTGGCCCCAGGCAAATACTAATATACCTTTCTGTCTGTAGATTTGTCTTTTCTGAGGATTTCATGTATATAGAATCACACAATATGTGGTCTTCTGAGACACACAGCCTCCTCGGCATAATGCTTGAGAGACTCACCATGTTGTAGTACATACCAGTACTTCATTCTTCTTAAAATTCCTGAATAGTGTTCTGCTGATAGGCACATCGCATTTTGTGCGTGCGTCCACCCGTTGATGAACATTAACAAAGGGTCTTAAGTGCCATATTAAAGAGTCCAGTTGATCCCATCCCAGAAAGGAAGTCCACAATCAGACTGGCATGTAATAAAGGTAAAGCCTACCCAACACATGAATGGACACGCAACATCCTGGCTCTTATTTTCTTTTAGCCAAATTATTTCCGACTCCAAGCCCCCATCACACTCATTGGTGAGAAATTCAGTCTCAACGAATGGTTCTTCGTTGAGACCACCAGGACTACGTTGAGCTTCCAGAAGTCCCACTCAGAGCAAATTCTGAGAAGGCGGGTACTGCATTGTCCAAGAACCAAGCACTCACCTCTAGGCTTTCTGGGACTTGATAAAGCCCTGGAGTAGGTGGTGGTAACTGCAGCTCATCACTTGGTATGTGTCTGACTTCTCACACATGAATGTCTGACGGAGTATCCTTGAAGTGAAAGTCTTGGGTCAAAGAGTGCATGCAGTTGTAATTTTTTTTTTAGAGTCAGAGTCTCACTCTTTTGCCCAGTCTGGAGTGCGGTGCTCATGGCCACCGCAGCCTTGACCTGCTGGGCTCAGGTGAGCCTTCCACTTTAACTTTCCAAGTAGCTGTAACCACAGGCATGTGCCACCACACCCGACTACGTTTTTGATTTATTTTAAAGATGAGGTCTTGGCATGTTGTTCAGGCTGGTCTAGAACACCGGAGCTCAGGCAATCCTCTTGCCTCCACTTCCCAAAGTTCTGGGATTACAGGCCCGGTATAATTTTGATAAATTTCTTTCAGCTGTGTTTCCTAATTCTTATCTCCCACACCCTCTCAAACACAGGGTGCTAGCAAACATTTTTCTTTGGCACCCCCCGAAAAACATAATGTGGTTCATTACCATTTTTGTTCTAATGAGTGAGATTCAGCATCTTTTCATATATTTAAGAGCTATAGCTGTTTCTTTTTAAGTGAAGTTTGTTGGTATCCTTTGCCCATTTTTCTGTTGTGTTGTTGATATATAGGTTCTCTTTATATATTAGGAGATACTGACACGTTATCTATGGTAAGTTATAGTTTTGTTTTCCATTAAGTTTTCTTCTTCCTCTCTTTTAATTTTGCTTATGATTATTTCTGTCAGATTTTTAAAAAAAGTATAGATCTGAATTTCACAATATGTTCATTGATGGCTTCTGAGTTTCATGCCATAATGAGTATATATACATTGTCTCCATGGTTTCTTTAGTATTTTTAGGGTTTCATTTTTAATATTTAAACCTTTGATTCATCATAAACTTATCCTGGAGTATATGGTATAAGGCATGGGTACAAAGTTAAATTTTTGTTTAGTTTTGTTTTGTCGTTTTCCCAGATGGCTACCCAGCTCACTACAATTTTTAAAATGATTCACCTTCTCCATAGTGATTTCTGTTTTGGCCAACACTTTCAATATTGAAAGAAGTTACTGAATTGGCTTCTGTAAGATTTCACCAGTTTATACTCCCACCACCGGGCTTGGGCAGTACCCTTTTCCCTACTTTCTTACCAAGACTTGACATTTCATCTTTTTAATTTTTGGCAAATCTGGTGTCTTGCCATCATTTTAGTGAGAGGAGATGATTACAGGAAAGAACACAGGAGGCAATATGTCACGATGCCTGGAAGTGGAGCTGAGACGTGGTCACTGAATGGAGACCTTTGGGAAATCGGCTTTGGGGCAGGCAGTGAGAGGACTTTGCAGGAACTGGAGCTAGCACAACCTTCGGGGAAAAGAAATGTGGCTCTGAACAGGAAATTGGGGGTCTGTGGAGTAACATATGCAAGACTTGCAAAAGCCCCACTTTTCTAAGGAAACAGAGAGGGGATAGGTCAGGGATTGGGAAATTTAAAGCTTGCTTGGAAAGGCAGGACTGATGCCTCAAAGAGTGTTTGGGAGCACAGGGCCCCTGGGTCTGGTCTGTCTCTCCACACTCAGCTCAGTGAGGGCCTAGAGAATCTCCCTTAAAATATCTCTCCAGGTTCCACTGGTCAGTCCTAACTTCCCATCACCCCTGGCCTCAGCCCCCCCAACGACCTCCGGCTGTCCTGCCCCGGCACTCAGGCTTCCTTCCAGCCCGGTCTCTACAGCCCATCTGAGGGAGCTTTTGAAAACTCAGCTTGGAGCTGGGCGCAGTGGCTCAAGCCTGTAATCCCAGCACTTTGGGAGGCCAAGACAAGAGGCTTGCCTGAGTCGAGCCTGGGCAACTTGGCAAATTGCCAAGTGAGGGTGAATCATTTTAAAAATTGTAGTGAGCTGGGTAGCCATCTGGGAAAAAGACAAAACAAAACTAAACAGAAATATAACTTTGCACCCATATCTTATACCATATACTCCAGGATAAGTTTATGATGAATCAAAGGTTTAAATATTAAAAATGAAACCCTAAAAATACTAAAGAAACCATGGAGACAATGTATATATTCGAGATCAGCCTGGGCAACTTGGCGAGAACCCCCATCTCTACAATAAATCAAAAAAATTAGCCGGGTACGGTAGTGCACACCTGCAGTCCCAGCTACTTAGAAGGCTGAAGCAGAAGAATCACCTGAGCCCAGCAGGTCGACGCTGGGGTGGCCGTGTGCGTGCCCTCTGCACTCCAGCCTAGGCGACAGAGTGAGACTCCAACGAAAAAAACACAACAAAAACTCAGCTCTGACCCTTTGTGTTATGACTTATAGCGACACTCAAGACAAAATTCAAGATTCTCAACTGGATTCATCTTCCCCTCCATCTTACTCCTGTCACCTCCAGCTTTTGGTGACTGTCACCTAGCTGTCATTCCTCAGTGGCACCAGTTCACTTTTCTCCACCCACAGGGCCCTTGTAACTTATCTTCCCTGGGTCCCGATGCACTGCCCTCCCTCTTCCCTGAGTAAATACATACTCCTCCTGGCTGGCTAACTTCTCCCCATCTATCTCCTCTCGACTTGGAAGTTCTTCTTTGATGATCTTCTGTATTCAAGGGGCACCCTCCCCTTCTTGGCATCCTGTAATTTTCCCTCACAGCGGTGAGCACGATTGTAATTCCTTAGTTATCTTAATAACCATTTTCTAATTCCTGTTTCTCTCACTAGATTATAAGCTTCATACTGTTGTGTCCCCAGTGGCTAATGGAATGCCTGGCATCAAACTAGCATTCAGTAAATATTTTTGGTTGTTGATGAATGGACGAGGTATAAGTACATAAAGCAGTGAGACTGATTCTGAGTATCATAAACAAATAATAATGTTTGTCCTTCCCTGTTGGGACTGCCACTCCACCCTCATCCCGATTAGCCAAAATCTTCTCTTTCTTCCAAGCCCCCCATCTTAATTGCCACTTGCTTGGTACCTCCTGTAGCCCACTCTGATCACTGATTCCTTTAGCCCTGCAACACCTGCTGACAGAAGAATGAAGGAGGAAGAGGAATTAATGTGGAACTCGGCGATGGCCCTCCCCAAGCAACAGGGAGTTTGTTTCTGCCGCCTCTTTCCCTTTGAATGTACAACTGTATTCCCTCTAATTTGCTTTGATCCTCCCTCAGGAGCTGTCATGGAATCAATTAGATCTGTAGAATTTTATAACTTGAGGTCACCCAGTGTGATTCCTCGTTTTACAGATGAGAAAACTGAGACCTGGAAAGGTGAATGTTTGAAACAATTACCTCGGTCAGGCCTTGTAATACCAATCAGTGTCATTTTCTAAGATAAATGTTCTCAATATCCCAGCTCTGCGACGGTGGAAATCCTCCTTCTGTTTATGTAAAGACCTGCTGGTGGTGACGGTCTCGGTGCTAGGGTGAGCCGATCTGGATGGGTCTTTCAGTCTGCCACAGCAGAGCTGTGTTGGTCGTGGGTGGGTCACGGACTCCGGCTGTGACAGGGCCCCCACCCCAAATGCCTCAGCTGTATGTCGATAGAGGACACCCAACTGCAGAAACGGATCGTGCCCGCTGCATGTAAACAATTGCAGAACAGTAAAGGAAAATTTCCCTTCCCTCAAAAGTCATGGAGGGTCAACTGGGACAACGTTGCTTTAAAATTGTCAGGGAGCCGGGCTCGGTGGCTCAACCTGTAATCCCACACTTTGGGAGGTTGAGGTGAGTGGATTGCCTGAGCCCGCGGGTTCGAGACCCGCCTGGGCAACTTGGCGAGACCTCATCTCTACAATAAATCCAAAAATCAGCCGGGCATGGTGGCGCGTGCCTGTAATTCCGGCTACTTGGAAGATTGAGATGGAAGGACCGTCGGAGCCCAGCGAGTTGAGGCTATGGTGGCAGGGAGCGGCCACTGGACTCCAGTCTGGCGATAGAGTGAGACTCCAACTCAAAAAAAAAGAAAAAAAACTGTCACGGAAAGGGAGGGAGGTCTGAAATTTTTAACTGGCACGCTGCCAGAGACTTCTTCACCCTAATATATCTGGTTTTGAGCTCTAAAAAACAGGCAAGCACAACATAACTTTAATAAACACATTTAAATAGAACGTAGCACAGTCTTCAAGGAGAAGAAAAAGCAGTTCTTTTAGATCCCAAGATCAATAAGAAATTAAGCAGAGTCCAGGTGGCATATGACAGTGTTAATGTATACTCCGCCGAGCCCGGGGTCGAGATCTCTCTCCCCTGGTGGCCACCTGATGGGGCCTGGGAGCAGGGAGATCCCATCCCATGTACAATGTGCCCTTTGCAGGGGCCATATGGGCTGTGGAGGTGACACTCCAGCGATGGACCGTGGCTCTGGCAGGGCTCAACCGAGTCCTGGAGAAGACGCGCCAGTGTCGGTGTGCACACCTTCCTATATGTGGAGTGAGGGATTTGTGATGTCAGGGCACAGAGCACGTCCAAGAGGGCCTGTCCAGTCCAGCCGTGGGAGCACCAGGGAGGTTTCGCAGAGCTGGAGGAACATGGGCAGAGAAGTTCACAAGGGCATCCTGGGTGGGATGCTCAGCATGAGAGCAGGCTTGGAAGTGGGCACCGGAGTCGTAGGTTTGGGACGGTTAAAAGCATTGGTGCTATGGAAGGTAGGGTGGAGCGGAGAGAGGTGCTGATGACCACGGATGGTGTGGGCAGTTCCAGCTCCCACAGCACTCAGTTTGGTACTGAATCCATGGAGCTCACTGAGTCAAAGTCCTGTGACTTGGCCGTCTTTCTCCAGGAGCACGATGCCAGGCTCTGGAAGGAGATGAAACTGGTAGAGTCAAGGGACAGATGATGCGGCGCTGGGTGATTTGCGGCAGGAGCTGCGACGTCTGGGCAGTGACTGGCCTCTGTGCCTCAGAACGGGTACAAGGATCCTGGAAGGGGCGGCCATGGAACTTGAGGCTGGCGAGAGGATGGACACTCTGGTGGTCCCAAGAGGGGCCGGGGGCCAGGAAGGCCTGGATAGAGTGCACCTTGGGTGCCTTGGTGGCAGGGACCCAGGCGACGGGAGTGGCCACGAGGGAGGTCACCTTACAGACCCAGATGACCAGGGCCATGTGCCTGTCCCCTCCACTACGCCTGGTTTTGGATTCCCTGGCAGGAGTTGAAAGGACACCTTGCCTCCCTGTTCCTGTCTCCACAGGGGGCGATAGCGGTGTATTTCTTTTCCTCACCGAGTTGGTTTTCAGCTCTGTTGATGAACAATTGCAGTGTACGTATGTAAACTCCACACTGTAAATAATAAGCAGTTGGCACAAAAGAAAAATGGGTACGATTTGGTCACCTTGATCACACAATCAAAGATCTTAATTCGTGTTCTCTTCAGAAGTTTCATTTCTTCTTGCCCTTATTTATTTGAGGCAAACACAATGTAACTTGACCTTGATTCCCGGGACCACCCTCAATTCTTGAGTTCAGGTCCTGAGGTCTCAGAGGTGGGCAGCTGCGTCCTTAGCTTTTTATCTCTCCAACACACGGAGGAAAGAAGGCCCCAACAACCCTCCTTGACCCTGGCCCCAGAAAGCTCAGTCAGGACTGAAATAATCTAGAAGATCTTAGGGGAATTCCCCTGGCCCTTCCAAGCACTTCTTTCTAGTGGCTGTTGCCTCCTCCTACAGCCCAGTGAGCGGGGCGTCTTTCCTCTGTAAATGGGCAGTGATAGTACTTAGTTCTCCAAGTTGTTGGCAGGACTGAGTGATGTCCCTTGGCGTGCACTGTTCCGCCCTCTTCCTCCAAGGTCCAGGACTGCGACAAGTGACAGCTCCCTTTTCTGATGGGAGTTGTGATTGCCTCTCCCTCATTAAGACACTTTCTGTCCTCCCTGAGTATCACGCCCCTGGTTCCCCTCCATCACAGCTTTGCTTGAAATCTCTGCACACAAAGGAGCGTAATTTGCTTCTTTACGGGTCTGTCCTAGCTGCCTCCATGCTTATCAGTTTCACAGTCTGGGTCTCTCGGAGAGATGGATGTTATAAAACCAGAGTTTATGAGGACCCAAGTCTGTCGAGAAACTCTGAAAAGCTTTCAGTTCATGTGCTTTTCAGAAACACAAAGGCGTCTCACCACAATGAAGAAATTCGGTTCAGAGGCGGGGCTTTTCAAGGTGGGGGCGTCGTGTCACTGGACCTCTCCTCCACGGAGTCTCTGTTCAGAGCAGAGGCTGTGGAGGTGAGGAAGGAAGTCCCTGATGTCCCCACGGGTGGCATAAGACCCAGTTGCTGCGTGAGAGTTTGGGGTCAGAGGAGGGAAGGCTTTCTCAGATGAAGTCTGTTGTGTTTGGGGCGGGCTGCGGAGAAATAGGGAGTTGGCTCACAAGGAGAGCTTCGGCGTCTGGTTGGGCGTAGGTGTGTTCATTTCTCCATTCAAGCAGCCAGATGATACGTGCCCAAGCCCCCCTTAGCCCAGGACTCTCTCTGCTCCGCCTCTTTCAGCCCTCTTACTCCCTGTTTTGTGTTTTGCATGTGTGCCTGCGGCCTGCGTGGTACAGTGGGAAGAAGTCAGTGGCTACGATGAAACCCTGAATACCATCCGCACCTACCAGGTGTGCAACGTCTTCGAGCCCAACCAGAACAACTGGCTGCTGACCACGTTCATTAACCGGCGGGGCGCCCACCGCATCTACACGGAGATGCGCTTCACTGTGAGGGACTGCAGCAGCCTTCCCAACGTCCCGGGCTCCTGCAAGGAGACCTTCAACCTGTATTATTATGAGACGGACTCTGTCATCGCCACCAAGAAGTCAGCCTTCTGGTCCGAGGCACCCTACCTCAAAGTGGACACCATCGCGGCCGACGAGAGCTTCTCCCAGGTGGACTTCGGGGGGAGGCTGATGAAGGTCAACACGGAGGTCAGGAGCTTTGGGCCTCTGACGCGGAATGGCTTTTACCTTGCTTTCCAGGATTACGGAGCCTGTATGTCTCTCCTCTCTGTCCGTGTCTTCTTCAAAAAGTGTCCCAGCATTGTGCAGAATTTTGCAGTGTTTCCAGAGACCATGACAGGGGCGGAGAGCACATCTCTGGTGATTGCTCGGGGCACGTGCATCCCCAACGCAGAGGAAGTGGACGTGCCCATCAAACTCTACTGCAACGGGGATGGGGAGTGGATGGTGCCCATTGGGCGATGCACCTGCAAGCCTGGCTATGAGCCTGAGAACAGCGTGGTCTGCAAGGGTAAGCCGTGGGGGTCTCCTGAGGCCTCTGCTTCCGGCCACCTGGGGCAGGGTGAGGGTCTGCAAGGTTCCCCCCTCTAGCTCTGGGCCATACAGGAACTTATTAGAAAGCTCTGGAGAGCCTTCATCCCCAGTGCTAGGCCTGATCGTTTTCCAAATGTGTCCTACCAGATTGTCTGTATTCATTATTGGTGTTGGAGGAAGAGGTGGGGTGAATTCCAAACAGTGGAAAATAACTTAATAGCCAGTTGGTTTATATTTAGTTTGGCGTCTCATTCTCTCTCTGTGTGTCTCTCTCTCTGTCTCTCTGTCTCTCTCTCTCTCTCTCTCTCTCTCTCTCTCTCACACACACACACACACACACACAAACACACACACACACACACACACACAAACACACACACACACACACACACATCCAGCCCCGAGCTTTGGGCATGGAGAATTTGGGTTGCCATGGTCAAGGCACTCAAGGGTAATTGAGAAGTGACTGAATTTGGAAAATATTTTAGTTCATTTCTGTCCAGCTCCCACAGCACTCAACTTGGTAGTGAACCCATGGAGCTCATTAACTCAAAGCCCTGTGGCTTGGCTGTCTTTCTCCAGGGGCTTCATGCCAGGCCCTGGAAGGAGATGAAGCTGGTAGAGGTGGGAATGGGACTGTATCATGTATTGTATTAACTTTTGCTTCTGAGCAACACAGAGTGATGCAAACTTTGCAGTCTGGGGGTGTCAGGACACTGCGTGCTCACGCCGGGTCTCCTCAGTCCGCGGGCCCATGGCCAACATGTGGCAATAAATGCTTGAGGCTGAGTCGGCTCCAGGAATGAACAGAAGGGTCTGGAGGGCCCCACCCACAGCTTGTGTTTTGCCTAAGTGCATGGCGGGATTCGGGGTTGGGGAAGAGAAGATTGCTTTCCCTTCTAGCATTTTGCTTGTGGCCTTCAAAGGTTCCGATTCTTTGAAGAAAAAGGCTTCTCACGTGGACCTCAGAAATGACATCCCTGACCTTGGCCTGTCCCTAGGGTTGCCCTTGGTCGGTCTCTGGGGGGCTCGGGGACAGTATTGGCTCCGTATTCTCTGTTGTGAGCCTCCTGCTGACTGTCCTGTCTGGCATCGCCTCCATCACCCTGCCTGAGCGCCGGAGGAGTTTATGCCTGTTTAATTCCCCACTCACCTTGCTCCCCGGCCACCTGCAGTGAGGTGCTCGCCCCAGGACTGCAAACGCCCTTCAGCTCTGTGATCCTTTGGACTCAGCTAATTGCCTGGGCCGAGCGCTCACACAGCCTTTCGGAGGCCTGCTGAGAGGAGAGCTGTGCCTTTGTGTCTTTATTGGATTTCTTGGTTGTGGTACCCGTGATGGATGGGGTGGAAACACAGGGGATGAATCAACGCAGACACTTTTAAAACCTGCCCAGCCCGGTCCCACAGCGTGCCTCTTTGTCCCGATGGGGAACGGGTGGCCCTCCTGGGCGTTTGTCAGGGTCTAAGTGGAAACCAAGGCGCAGGATGCGTGTGTTCTTAAAGGTGCAGATACAGTGGCTGCCAGGCACGCCCGCAGCAGAGCGGGAGTGATCTCACTGGGCTCCAGGGGACTGCCGCCCTGTGCTTGCTGGCCAGCCTTCTTGGCTTTCTCATTACATCCTGAGCAGAACGGCAGGAACCGGAGCAAGCGTTGATTGGTTCTGATTTAATTGGGACTCTGGGAACAGGCTCTCATTTCTCTGGGCTAATTGGAACTTTTCTCTTTGGGAGGGGTTTGCTGTCTGTGTTCTGGTCAGTCACCTCCCGTGGCTGTCCTGGGATGGCCTGTGGGGACAAATATGTAAATCCAAGTTGTTTCTTTCCATTCTCTCTTCCCAGCCTCTGTCCCAGCTCCAGCCCCTCTGGAGTTTTGGTGGGCATTCCTAATCTCCAGCTGGTGTGAACCCGGCCTGACTTGACAAACCGCTTATTGCAAACTCACTGGAGGGCCGAGGCAATGGGGAGCCGTGGCACCCTCACTTTGCCATTTCAGAGGCGCAGGCAGCCACGTTGGGGTGGCATTTCTGAGCGTGGAGAGTGCAAAATCAGGTGGCATCACGGATCCCGTGTCCCAGCAGCCTGGCTGCTCAACCCCTGAGTTCTTGGCCCTTGACTCTGATGGTAACTGGACCTTGATGTCTGAGTCAGACCTGCCTGCCAAGGGCTTGCACAGGGCTGCCTCGGGAAGGTGGAGGCCCCCGGGCGTAGATGGTGACCTTGGGAGGACGCTGCACCCTTGGGTGGGGGATGGACAGTGCATGTGGGTGACTGAGTCCCCATGGTGTGTTTTCTTTCTTTTTAAAAAATATTTTATTTTAAAGACAGGAGGTACAATTCAGGAATACATGTGGACAGGTAAAGTTTGGGCCTACCTCTGGTCCCCACTTTGCCTAGTTTGAGATCAGGTACCCTTGCTGATGTTGTGTTTCCACCCCACCCCCCAGCCCCTACCCTGACAGTATCCTGCTACTGCCAATCCCTTTCTTAAGTGTTATGGTAAATGTTCTGCGTCCGCTTATGAGCGAGAACTTGTGGTATCCTGTTCTTTGTTTCTGTGATAGATCACTGAGTCTGATAGATTCTAAATCCATCCAAGTAGCCATGAAGTCCATATGTTTGTCCTTCTTCATGGCTGTGTAATATTCCATTGACCATGGTGTGTCTTCAGGGGAAGGCTTCCCACCGATTTGGGGTGCTCTCCCTATGCTGGCAGGCGGGCACCATGTACCTTCACGGGAGCTTCGGTGTGGCCCACTTAGAACACCCATTTCTCACAAGGCCAGGAGCAGCAGGAGAAAATAGGGATACCAGAAAGCTGTGAGTGAGAAGCCGCGAGCTGCCGGCAGCTACTCTCTCCCAGCACAGCCCTGAACTGGTGTCCCCAGCCCTGGCTGAGTGAAGCCTGGATGATTCTGTGATTTGCACAGTTGTGTCGATTGGATACATGTTCTTTTCTGGGTATGCGAAGCTGGGACTTTGCAGGGTGGTGGACAGAATAACCTTTCTGCTTCTGGTCATTTTTCTAGAATGACAGACTTTTTATTTTTAATAAATTTATTTTGAAGATGTGGGGTACAATTCAGGGTTAGGTCTACAAATGTTCGTTATGCAGGTACCCTTGTTGATGAAATGTGCCCCCTCTCCCCAGGCAGTTTCCTTCAACTGCCAATCCCACCCCCCTTCCCCTGGCAGTTTCCCACTACTGCCAATCCCTTTCTTACAGTATTATGATCATTGTTCAAGGTCCACTTATGAGTGAGAACACATGGTACTCCGTTCTTCATTTCTGTGATAGATCCCTCAGCACGATAGCCTCTCAGTCCATCCAAGGAGCAACGGACGTTCATGTTGGGCAGGGAACCGTATTCTCTGGGCTTTTGCTTTGCTTCTGCTCAACTCTCTCCTGTCAAAGACATGGCGGCCAGTTGCTGGGTCGTGCAGAGGCACCTGGAGACCAATTAGGCAGCCCAGCCAGCCAAGAGTGTCCTGGCCTGGAGCTCTTCCAGCTGGGAGGAGGGAGGCTGGTGAGAGGCACGAGGTGGAAGGCAAGCGGAGGAGGCCAGGGGAGGACTGGGCATCACGATGTGCGGTCAGTGTCTCCGCATTCCTGCAGGGTTCCATGGCCTCAGACTTGTTTCTGACTCACACTTTGTGCACTCACAGACCGGGCCCATCAGGCAAAAACACATCGGCCTCTGACCTTCCCCTGCCCAGTGGCTCTGACCCTGTCATGCATCTCTGTGAAGTTGCTGATGACTAGGAGAATGACCCATCGACCCCAGCTCCAGGTTTTGTGTCCATAGCAGAGTGGGTTGATGAGAGGTCACAGCTTTGCCTGCCCCTCCCCTCCCTCGCTGATGGTGACGGCTAACTCAACTCTCCACGGAGGTCCCGTGTAACCCACTCTCTTTGGGCCAGGAGGCTGAGATGGCCCTCAGCAAACTTCCTCTCTGCTGTGAACCCTGAAATATTCCATTCGTTGAGGTTGGACCACGAGGAGGGTGACGGGGCGAGGACTGGCCTTCGTAAGGAGGAGCCGAGTAGGGGTACCCCTTATCTGTCTGTTAGAGGTTTGCGGCTGCAGTGCCCCGTATGGGAGTCCATGGAGAGATCCCAGGCGCTGTGGCAGTCCCTGGGCAGCCAGATCCTGGTTGGAGTCCTGTGCCCATGGGCTTGGATCTCTTCCACCCTGAGAGCTCCCTGAGTGTTACTGGAAAACAGAAAGGCCTTGACACCGAGGCTGTCTCAGGAAGTAGCAGTTTTATGAGCGCCAGTGCGACTCGGCGGGCTAATGCTCCCAGACTGAGCACCCTGGGAAGGAAGGAGAGGGGTCTTATACCTGAGGTAAGGGAGGGGGTTGGGTTGTGTGACCATACATTTTCTTTGGAGCTTATAAGGTTGTACTTAGCAAAACCAGATTTTCAAAGAACAAATGGTCTCCAGGATAGGCGTAACAAGCAGGGGTTGTAAACCAATAACTTCACAAAGAGAGGATTTGGGTTAACGTTGTGAATTGGTTCCTGTCTTGCATTTCCAGGAAAGCTGTCTTTGGCTATTTGGTTTTCTCAAGCAAGTTATTGGAGCTTGCAGGTTGATCTTTCAAAGAAATACTTTGAACTGTTATCAGCCCCTCTCTGCCACATGAGGGCTTGGCCTTGCCTTCCAGGACATAGCCCTTGGACATAGCCCTTTCCAGAAGGAGTTGCCTCCACAGCCTGCCTCTTCAAGCCACACTAGGAACTTAGAAAATGACAACGCTGTGTATAATCCTCCCCGCCATCTTCTCTTGCCTTTCTGCCCCCTGGCCCAGGATGGCCTTTGCTCACTGCTGCAGAGAACACATGCCAAGCCATGGTGTCCATGCCTTCATTGCCTGGAGCTGTCACTCGCAGGGAGTGTGTGGGGGGAAAGGGTGTGTCCAGGTGGGAGATCCCTAACCTTGAGACAAGAGCTGGTCTTGGCCTTGGCTCTGCTGTGAACTTGCTGGTTGTTTTAGGGAAGAAATCTCTTTTCACTGGCAGTTCTGTCTTCTCCGCCTCCTTCTCAGGGTATATAAATCTGTGGAATCATTTAATGGATATGTGAGTGTTTTCTAAGCCATGCTGTGCTGGGTGTTGCTAGGTGTCATTGTTCTCAAGCTCAGTATCACTCTTATTAAGGGAATACAATTTCAGAATGAAAGTGACATGGGGCTTCCACCTCCAGAGACACGGGTCACCTGTCAGGAGTCCTGAATGTTCGATCATCACCCTCCTGCACCTGGCTAGGCCAACTCCATGATTATTGTGTGTAACCAGTGAGAACAGCACACAGGAGTGAGCCCCTGCCCCCCAGCAGGGACAGTTAACACCTGTTTGAAAGATGTGGCTCACATGGCCTGCCTTGAGGCAGGTGTGTGACTGGTAGAGGGTCTTTGCGAGCTGGAAGTCTGAGGAGGCAAAGAGGATTCTCCCAACGTGCCTCCTTCTGAGAGTGTGATGCGTAAGTCTGGTGTGTGGCCCGGGGAAGTAAATTTTTAAAAGGCCAAGATCCGCGGTATAAGCTGGGTATAGACCAGGACCGTCTATGTGACTGGAGTCCAGAAGAAAGAGCCCTGAGGATTCTTGGGTTTGTGGGATTTGGAGACAGGATGGACCAGTGTGACTGAGGGTAGGAAGAAAGCTGGCAGCTAGGTGGACTGAGAACCAGGCAGGTGTCTGGAGCATCGTCACACCTTGCATCGAGACTGGGGCTGTGGGAAGGCCTCACCAGGGCAACCCTGAGCCACCCTGAGCAACAACATGGCTCCTTAGCTGATGCAAAACCCAAGAAAGCTTCTGGGCAGGGGAGAGGGGCTGAAAGCTGAGGGCAGGCTGTCCGGTGTCACAGGAAAGAGCCACCTTCTCTGTAGCTGGCCTGCACCAGCCAGGTCCCTGGTACTGTCTTTGGAAGACCAGGGGTGCTACTGCTGTCCACAGGAGCATAGACAAGCCTGCATGACCCCCAGTCCCTGCTCAAGCCTGTGCGTCGGGGCTGGGACTCAGGGTACGTGACCCTCACCGGGAATCCATGTGGCTTTTCCAGGGGACTGTCAGATCAGCCATGCCTGTTCCAGCTCTAGATGTTGGCTGGGCCTTCACAAGTCCTCCAGGAGGGCAGAGCCACCCCCAAAGCATCTCTCTTCCTGTGAGGTATCTGGGAATTCGGTGGCCATCCCACTGACAGTGCCCGGGCAGCTCCCCCAGTTCTCCTCATGCAGACACCTGCCTGCCCTCTCCCAGAGGTCTCCTCTCCTTCCTGGCTGTCTCTTCACGCCTCCCTTCACCCCCACGTGGGGACGCCTTTCCTTGGTAATTTTCCACCTACATGTAAATGCCTTCATGCCTGGAAACCCAAGGGACACCTTGAACCTTTCAACAGTGTCTGTACCTTTGTCAGCTTGAGCAGCGGAGATGAGCCACTTTACAAGCCTGGGGGAGTGGAGAGGAGAAATCTGTAAGATTCAAAAGTAGAGAAGGATGTGTCTCATTTAGCCTCTCTTGGAGAAAGTGGGTTCCAGGGCCTGCTTCCATCTCCCTGAGGGTTGCCGGTCCCTGCTCTGGGCTCCCCCGCCCCTCATGCTGAAGTCGGCGGGCAGCACATGCGGGAGCGTGTGTGCACGTGAGCACGTTAGGACGCAGCTGGTGGCCACATTCAGGGCGCTGAGGAGCTCTCTCCGTGCTCTCTGACTCGTCGGCAGTTGGCTAGTGAGGGAGAAGGAAACCACCACCCAGACAGCCCTCCCGAAGCCCCAGGGAGACTGGGTTTGCTCAGGGACAGGGGAGGCCAGGGTCACTAATACCGCAGCCCTGTAAGATGATCTTCATAATAGGATTTCCCGACAGGCGAGTTCATTTAGCAACCTCCCGGACCTCCTCTGCCCTCCCCCCATGGTGGCCCTGCCCAGAGTCCCCCGAGAGGAATCAGATGTAATTGCCTGGATGTAATGGACTGTGACACCGGCAAGACCAACAGCGGGCTCTGATGGTGACGGGAGACTTGGGGGAGCTCTGGGTTCCAATCCCCCTTGTGCTCTGCTTCGCCCCTCTGTCTTTGGGACACAGGGCTAGAGGCACCCAGATTCCACGGGTGTTGACCAAAGAATCGTGGCTGTCCTAGGCCGGTGCTGGAGCCACTGGTCGCGATTTGACAATGTCCCATGAGAGCTACCCTAAGTGGAGCTTAGTCATCCCTGACTTCGAAATGTAAATCATCAGAGATGGTGACAGAGGCACCATAGGGCGATTCCCGAGGTGACGTGGGTGGTGGAAACATCACCGCACCAGGTGTCCGGCGGGAGCCCTGGAACCACCATTTTCTTCACCGTCATCTGCCCCTGAAGACCTATGGGGTCTGAAATTGCCCACGTGAGCAGCGTGGGGACACTTGGTAGTCATCTCCTCTGGCCACAGTCTTTATCCATAGAAGCAGGCAGCCAGGGAACTTTCTGGGCACCAATCTAGAAAGAGCCACTTCTAGTTAATGTCAGCGCTGGGGCTGAACCCTCCGGTCTAGGGAGGCCCCACCGGCCTCTGCTTCTGAGACTAGATTTTGTTGAAAACAATCACCTTCAAAGCATGCTGTGTGTTTTTAGGAATGTCAGACATCTCTTGGCCATTCTCACAGATGCCTCTCTCTTGTGTTTCTGTTGTTCCTTGTTTTACCTTGGGGTCCCGCTGGCTCCGTGAACCGTGCCCTGTGGTTACACACTTCCGCACAGTAAGTGTGCATAGGACTGTGTCAACGGTCACCACCTTCTCTCTAACCTCTCTGGGTGCAGCCCTGTCTCCCCAGAAAGCTCTGCCATGTCGAGCTGGCTTCAGCCACTCAGATAGCACGCGGCATCTCGGAGGGTGATCCTGGGCTCCCCAAGGAGGAGCGGGGTCTGAGGCGTCGTGCATCTCATCTGCGTCAGGGACTCCTGTGTGGGCTGGCAGGGGCTGAACTCCAGCTCCACCAGGGCTGCAGCCAGACTTACCCTTTTCTTTCTGTCCCAACTCTGCAGAACTTGAGCACAAACCTTTCTCCATGAAGGGAGAATCACTGCTTCTCGGTTTGGAGTACGACGACGAAAAAGTATGCTGACTCCACGCCAGCCCAAAGAAAGTCTTTCAGTCCTGGGCCCTAGAGAGGGGAACGCTGACTGTCCATGCTCTGTTTTCGCTGCTTTTGGCCGCTGGCAGCTGTGTTGACAGTGCCCTCAGACCTGGGTCTCAGGCCTCCCTCAAAGCAGCAGGGGGAGGTGACTGAAAGGGACACTCCAGGGCTGGGGAGGAGGCACGTACCTCAGACACTGGCAAGACACCCTGGAGCGCACCCTGTTTTGCCGACAGAGCTTTGACAGGGATGTGAGAGGGTGGCACCTTGCCTTTTCCTAGGAGCAGGGTCTCTGCCTATGGGTATCCGTGCAGGCTGCGTCAAGAACTTGAGTACCAGTTATCTGGCAAGGCAGCTGGGCCCCACTTTTGTGCCAAGGGCCAGTTAATGACCCACAGCAGGCAAACCCTGGGGAGATATGGCTTAGGGCAGAAGAGTGCGGCTGGGTTTGCTCTGGGACCCCGAAGCCATGCACAGGACAGAGAGCTTCGCACTTTCCTGGGAACCTGCCCAGCCTGCTGCAGGATGAGTTGTGAGGCTGCAGGCCTGTTGTGCTTACCTGCCCATGTGTGCGGGACCAGGGAGACCAAGAAGAAATCAGCTGAACCACAGCAGACTCCCGGAGTGTTGGGAGAAGACTGAAGCCCTGGAGAGAGCCATGGGAGGCCTCTCGGAATCACAGAACAGAAACTCAGGGCCAGCCCTGGCAAGACCTTCTGTTGAGGGTAGAACCTAGTTCATTAAAAGGGCTGGACAAGAAAACAGGCCTTGTGGTTTCTGTCTTGCCCTTGGCCTGTCTGAAGAAGCTTCTTGACCCTGGGGGGTTGGGGCTGCAGCAGCATACACTCCTCGTTGGGGCTGGAGTCATTTGGTCTTAGGGTACAGCCCTCGGGGCCCACTTTGGCCGTCTCCATGCAGGCTTCGGCAGTTCTGGCCTTCTGGCTTCTCTTTCAGGTTGGCATCCACTCTTGAGTTCATGCAGGTTGGGTGGTTCCATGCTTTTTTCTTTTTTCTTGAAGTGCTTATTGGGTACCCCCTGGTGCTGGGCCATTTATGCTTACATATTCAGATTCGGCATTTTCACTTCTAAGAAATTTCTGGGTTCTTAGCTCTTAGAAAGTGCTTGCAGTGTCCAGACGCAGCTGAGGCCACACATCGCTCTGTTGCTCTGAGAACCCTGTCCAGTTGGATTAAGCCCCCAAGGACACAGAGTCCAGCACGTCCATGATACTTAATCTGCCCTTCTGATTATGGGGCAAATCTCTACTTCTCCAGTTGACCATTTTGGTTGCTATTGTGAGGCTGCAGGCATGTTGGACTTACCTGCCCGTGTGTGTGGGACCATTTTTGTTGCTATTTGTGAGGCTGCAGGCCTGTTGTACTTACCTGCCCATGTGTGCGGGACCAGGGAGGCCAAAAGGAAATCAGCTGAACCACAGCAGACTCCTGGAGTGTTGGGAGGAGACCGAAGCCCTGGAGAGAGCCATGGGAGGCCTCTCAGAATCGCAGAACAGAAACTCAGGGCCAGCCCTGAGGAAGTAATCTCAATTATGTGAGAAGTCAGTGTCCCTCTACTCTGGTTCTCACAGGGGTCTCTCGCTGCCAGTTTCCATTGCTCTCTCGTGGAGAGGGTCCCTACATTGGCACTGTCCCCATCTGCAGGGGGTGTAGATGGAGAGCTTTGCCCCAGTTTCCCCCCACGCCTTCTCACTACCACCGGAAGTTGGTGGGGGTTGGGTTGTGTTGCGTGTAGATCTGTTTCATTCTTTCCAGTGGTGGTTATTTCCTTGCGTGGACATACTTTATTTAATGTGTCCTTCGTTTATATATATTTGGTTTGTTTCTCGTCTTCTGCTGTTTCTGAATAACATTGGGACAAATATCCTTGTGCATTGATTCTTGCACCTATGTGTAAGTGAATCAGTGAGGCAAATCATTAATTAATTTATTCAATGAATATTTATCGAGGACTTTCTATGTGCCAAGCACTTTTCCAAGAGCTAAGAATGCAGCAAATTCTCAGAAGGAAAACTGCTGAATCAGAATATATAAATTTTTAATTTTGATGGATATTCTCAAATCATCCTCCCACAAAAGATATTTTCTACCATTTTTTTTTCTCCCACCATCAGGTTATGAGAGAGCCTGTTCTCCATACCTTTGCCAAGATAATAAGATACCAATCATTTTTATCTTTGCCTACCCGATAGGTGGGAAATGTCATCCCACTGTTGTTTCCCTCTGCACTTGTCTTGCTGCGAGCGCTGTTGAACTTTCTGCAGGGTCCTGTTCAGCTGTCCCGCTCGGGAACTGGGACTCCAGCGTTCTGATGGAATTGGGCGTTAGGGTGTGTGTCTGCGTGCTGCAGGCGTGTAGGGCACCGTGTGCCCTCCCCGGGGTCCTAGTCCCTCCTGTCCTGTGTCACACCTCGTGTGTGCTCCCTGGCCCTCTCTAGTGTCAGGATGTTGGGACACAGGCCCCCCCACCTATGTTGCTGTTTCCCAGACTCTGATAGGTCCATCTGCAGACAGGACAGGACAAGGGCTGGTGCTTGAGAGCCACCCATCCTCACAGGCCAGTCTCGGGAAAAGTCGGCTCAGCCTGCCTGGGGGAGAAGCACTCTTGTCTTTCCATCCTTCCCCTCCCGTCCCGTCCCAGGGTAGCCGGCCCTGTGCGTCTCTCCACTGTCACCTCTGAGCCCCGTCCTCCCACCCACACCATTTCCTTGAACTTGCCCAGCTTACCTCTGGGCCCCTGGCGTCAGCTCGCCCCGGGTTCGCCCTCCGCCGCGCCTTCCTGAATCACCAGCCCTCAGCCATCTCCTCTTCCAGGCCCGTCTTCATTTCTTCAGCACCGGCCCCTCCCCACCGACCTGCCACCCCCTCCCCAGCCGACCCGGGGTGAACCTCATTCCCCTTCCCGACCAGCTGCCTGCCCGGCCCCCACTGGAGCGCACACCTTCCCGATCTGCGGAAGCCCCAGGCCCTGCCTCCCCCGGCAACTGTCCCCGACCCTTTCTGCTGCCACGGGCACGGCTGTTTGTTTCTGCCCTCCTGCTCTGTGGCGGCCCCTCCTCTCTGGGCCCTGGACTCTGTGTCTCTCTTACTCACCTCAGCATTCCTTCTCCCTTCTCCCCGCCATCATCCCTTCTCTTGCTTTTCCCCCCACTTCCTTTCTTCTTTCCTTTTCAGTCCTTTGCTTTTTTTTTCTACATATTTTTATTTTAAAGTTGTGGGGTACAGTTAAGGGTCAGGTATACAAATATTGTGAGGGTATCCTTGTTGATGAGGTGTGCCCCCCCATCCCAGACAGCTACTGACTACCGTTAATCCCACCTCCCTTCCCCTCCCTGCCCCCCCATAGTTTCCCGCCACTGTCAATCCTTTTTTTTATAGTATTACGGTAGTTGTTCAAAGTATCAATACCTCAACAAATAACAGATGCTGGAGAGGATGTGGTGAGAAGGGAACGCTTCCACACGGTTGGTGGGAGTGTAAACTAGTCCAGCCTCTGTGGAAATCAGTGTGGCAATTCCTAAAAGCTCTAAAAATCGACCCCCCTGTGACCCTGTAATCTCCCTACTGGGAATATACCCTGGAGAACTTGAATCACTCTATAACAAAGATACCTGCCCATGTATGTTTATCTCAGCATTGTTCACAATAGCAAGATCATGGAACCAACCAGGCTGTCCATCAAAAGAGGACTGGATTCAAAAAATGTAGTCCTTTGCTTTTAAAGTAAATATTATATGCAGGTTAGAAAGTGAGTCAGCTAAAAAGAAAAACGATTGATGAATAAATGAACCTGGTATGTAGAAATGGCAAAAAGCAATGATGATAGCAGGCGGATGGTTGGTGTTCGGGAAGAGTGCTAACTGGGCCAGGAAAGCGGCACAGACACACCTTAGTGTGGTCCACAGGTCATGGTCACATCCTGGCAGTGATTGTAACTTGGGTACGGAGCAAGCTTTGCTGGGGTGGCTTCGTCTTGTGTTGAAATGCTGAAGTGCAGCTGTCCCTTCTAGGGTACTTCTTGTGGTCTAGATTCTCTGCCAAATTCTTCCTCTGTGCCTTTGAAATGTTCCCAGTAGTCCCGTGAGGTATGTGCGATTGTCAGCTACATTTAGTTGAAGGTACTGAGGCACAGAGAAGCTAAGTAACTTTCCCTAGGTCACGCAGCAAAGGATTCTGAGCTCCTGCTGGTAGCCACTGTTCTCTGTTCCTCCTGGGCTGGAGAAGAGCCAAGAGTCACCTAGGGGGAGATTTGTGGCTTGTGACAGGAGCTGGCTTCAGGGTCGCAGGGGGACTGAGATGTAATCCCTCAGGTAGGAGCCCAAGGAGCAGCCATCAAAGTTAGATCTACGCTGGAGACCTCATGGGTAATGTTCACTTCCCATTGGCGAGGGGTGAGCTAGGAGGTTCGTGGCGCGACCGTGTGGCGGGTGAGAGTGAAGAAGACCACCGTCATGCCCCTGCACCTGTGTCCCCACGGCTGGCTCACACTCCCACTTCCCTTCTCCCCCAGCTCCTGGGGCAGCGGGCACGCTGGATGCGTCTCTGCATCCTTGCTGCCTGCTCTGTGCCATCTGTTAGAGGAAAACAAAACAGCACATGCTGGAAACAAAATTGTGGAAGGGGGTGCGAGCTGGAGAGGAAGAAAGGCTTTGCACCGGGTGTGTGAGAAAGCAGCCGGCACTGAGGAGAGGGCGCTCTGGGGGTGCCGAGCGGGAATCGGGCTCGAGGCGTGCACTCGTTGGAGGTGAGGATAGCAGAGCCAGATGGAGGCAGTAACCGGCGATGGCAGAGGCCTTGTCTGTCTGTTGTCCCATGCAGTGACACGTTGTGCACAAACACACAGACGCAAAACAACAGAATGGTCGCAAGCCCATGCGTTACGAAACGCTTTCACTAAAAGTTGGTGATCGTGTCTCAGTTTGACAGAGGACATAAGGTCAGTGCAACGCGTGTATTTCAAGTGGAAAATGACAATCTGCTCTTTGCAGAAGATGGATAGAGCTTCTCATTAAAATTGTATGGAATATGCAAGAACCCTGCCAGATTCTGAGCTTGGCAAAAGTGTGCCTGTTCTGGGAATCAGGCGATTCCGGGCCTCCCTTTGGCTCCCTGGTCTTGCCCCACGCACGCCACGTTGGTCTGAGCGTGGAGACCCTGGCGACTCGGGCCCTTTCTTTTCTGGCCGGCTCTGCTTGCCCTTCCCCTCCGCGTCTTTGGCTAAATGCATCTCCCCTGTTTGCCTTGCTTTTCCTCCCTACATTTTATCCTTTTGTCTGTCTTTTCTCCGGACTTGATTCGGAAAGAGAGAGAAGCACATTTCATTGGTAGAATGTTCATGAATTGACGGTAATTTCCGTTCATTGTTTTTACTTTTTTTCCTCTAGGAAACAACAGTCTGGATGCGAATTGCATTTAAAAACTGAGCTCCTCCATATAGTGAAATACAGGAAATCAGTGTTTATCACTGAAATCCATTGCTACTATTACAAGAGTGATATTGTCATCAAAATTGTTAATGTATAATTACACATTTTTAGATGAGACCGTTAATTAAAAAGAACAATGGCTGTTTTTTTTTCTTTCTTGAGAAGCGGCTTCACGGAGCGCTCCGCTTCTGCTCTCGCTTCTGTATTTCGTGGCGCGTTCTTCGCTCCCTTTAGCTTCCTCAGCTGCATTCTCGATTACTCTTGGCTTATGAGAATTCTCCCCGGCTCCCTTTTCTTCTAACGTCTTTTAAATCTTTCATTGCAGCGACTAGTTAAGAACCCGCAGCCAAAGCTGTTCACTGTTGAATGTGACATACCAAATCAGGGTGGCCGATTCCACCTGCAGGTTGGTGGTGCGTGGTACCCCTTCCCCTGGTGGGTGGGCATTTCTGCCCACCTGCCCTGCCCACTTACCTAAGAATTTCCTTGAATGAAAACAATTATCAGGAAGAGCGTTGAAGCTGCGGAGCTTGGTCTTTCCGCTCCTCTTTTCTCTGAAGCCATCAAGATGAGCTGACTGTCCCTTCTTGCCTACCTGTGGATGTGAGTTAACCGTCCGTGTGCCACAGCAGACCGCCCACCCCACCCCACGCCTTCCCACCCCCACCCCACACCTTCCCACCCCCCACCCCACGCCCTCCCCGAGGGCGTCCTGCAGCCCTAGGGGCTACTCAGAGAGCGGATGGTGTCGCGCACAAGCCAGGGATACTCACCGGGGCATCCATGCACCCACTTCATCTGGATCTGGGGAGAGGCAGAGGCGCCCACTCCCAGACTTTGCAGGGCTCCGTGGCCTTGACACTCTCATCTCCGCACGCTTCCTTCCCCAGTGGCCAGGCCTCTGGGGCCTTTCCCGCCGTCTCCCTGCCTGCCCGGAGCTGTGCACTGGCCCTTCCTTCTGGGCCACAAAGGGCTCTGTAGACAGACGCCGTGTGCTGTTTGCCAACACGGCGCCCGGGCACACAGGGGGCGAGGGAGAGGCCATCTGCTTGCTCCTTTCACACAGACCTTTGCTTTCTCCCTTTCACGTTCCTCCTCCTCTCTGTCTCTGAATGCGCTTACACACATTTTAAAAAGCAGTTGCTAATTAGAACAGGAGAATGAGCGTGAGCCTGGAAGAGGGACACAGCGGAGGGGCCAGCCCCGTGCAAATCAGCCCGCTTCTCAGAGCCTGGGAGCAACGGGACGAGGAGGGGCTGCAGAGGGGGCTTGGGAGGCATATTATGACAGAGCAAGCAACAAAGCTGCTTCTTCAGAATGGCAGAGAGGGGCTTTGTCTTAAGTCCCATCATACAAGGGGAGGGAGCCACACATGGAGAGGGCTCCTTGTGAACTCCCACGCTGGCCTTCCACCTACCCCGGCCCTTCTTGTCTTTTTCTCTCCCTCAATAGCTAGGGGAAACAATCGTCTCTATTTGGGGATGTTTAAGTGTATCCTTTCATTGATCATTTTTTGTTCTGGCGGGGAGAGAGTGGGCAGTCAGTGGCTTCTCTTCCCAGCAGGCCTGGGGTCCCCAGGAATTCCCAGCTTGGAAAATATCCCTGACAAGTCAAGCCGCCTCTGAGGACTTTTCCCCACTCTGCGCTCTTCTTGGCTCGCTGGGCGATTTTTTTTTCCCCAGTACGGAAGTAGTGCTGGCTGCCTGGCGGGTGGCCGGGGGACCCACAGTCAGTGTCAAGACAGGAGCCTGCTCTGACCCTCAGCTCTGCAAACCCACGCATGCTCATAGAAGGTTCCAGAAAACAGCACGGCCAGGGCTGGGAGCACCTGCCTTGCAGTTCTGCCATGGCTTAGAATGGGGCCTCCTCTTGCCTTCATCGAGCCAGGCTCGCTCGGAAGGCCTGGAGGTGTCTGGAGGACCGACTTTGGAGAGCCATCTGGAGGAGGGAAGGGCGCCTGGTGACAAGATCTTTCTAGAGATTCATTTTCTTCGTGCATGAGATAAGCGGACGGATAGCCCAAATATATAAAGCTTTTGCGGTTAGTGCTATGCTTATTGAAAAAATTAGGTCATTTTCCGATTTCATGTGAGTATAAACAAAAACGAAAGCAGTGGAAGCCTCATCACAACACACGTTGGTACTAACTTGTCAGGGAGAAAGACGAGAAGAGGAAAAAGAACCTGGGAAAAGGTGCTGTGGTTTCAGTGTCCATGTGATGGAAACCGAGGCCCCACTGCAGCAGTGTGGAGGGGTGGGGCATTAGAAAGGTGACTGGGTCGGGGGGCTCTGCATTCGTGAATTGATTAATCCCCTCATGGGCTAGAGGATGAATGGGTGATGGAGGGAGTGGGTTGGTTATCATGAGAGCAGGTCTGGTATAAAAAGCCCGTTTGGCTAATTTCGTGAGCTCACCATGGGATGCCCTGCGCCACCTCTGGGATGCTGCAGAGTCCCCCTGCCACCAAGAAGGTCCTCACCAGATGCCGCCCCTTGACCTCAGACTTAGCAGCCTCCAGAACCGTAAGAAATCAATGCCTTTTTCTTTATAATGATACATTACCTGGTATTTACTTGTAGCAACAGGAAATGGACGAAGACCATGGGACTATAATTAGCTCCTTCTCTTCCACCGCTGGCTGTTTAAGGTGATGGCTAATATGAGAAGAATGGCCTGCCTGAATCTATTGGGAAAAAAAATCCACCGAATCTGAGATGAGTTGTCAAAATGGACTTTTTGGGAGTTCCCACAGGTGGGCCTGTGTGTCCAGGTGTGCTTCCCTGGATCCTCAGTGCAGTCCATCTTGGCCCTGCCCAGGACATCCCTGGAAAGCAAGGGTGTGAGTCCCTGTACCATGCAACTAGCCAGTGTAAAAACAGCTGTTGTGAGAACAGTGTGGATGTGTGGTTTTTTACAGCTGGCAGCAGGAAGGCTTGGGCTGTTTAGTCCTGGCTCTGTGTTTATTAGCAGAGTAACTTCTCTGGCCCCAGTGTGTTAAATGATCATAGAACAGCATTAAGCTCATATTTGCTTTATGAGAATCTGCACGTACAGAGCTGAACAGAGATCTTGGCACCTCACAAGGGTTTACAAGTGGATGCTGGTGTTACCAACATTTTTATTATTCAACAAGCCAAGGGATGATTCCCTACCCATAGTTGGTGCCTGTTCGGTTGAGCCATATAAGGGTTGTGCAACGAATGTGGACAATTTGCAGAGATTCAGTAACTACTAAGAAGACTTAGACAACATGCTGTGGATCATCAGTACATAAAATGTTTAAGGCAGATATGTGGAGACATTGGAAGCTACCCATCTCGCCCTAAATGGCCACGGCATGGGTTTGTCCAGCTTTTTTTGCAAGGTGGAACTGTTTGAAATTTTGTGATTTTTAAATTTTATTTGTGAAAATTAGAAGATTTGATTTTTGGGGTGGACAGCTCGATGGATGTTAGCACACGCATATGTTGTGTGACACTCTCACAAAGATGACACACTCCCTTTGTCTGTGCCCTGACAGCGTCCCATCCGCCGACCCCCACCCCTCAGCAACCAGCGATTTGTCAGCCTCTTGAGACTGGCTGCCTTCACTCAACATAGTGCCTGTGAGGCTCCTTGAAGTTATTGCCTGAACCAATAGTTGCCCCTTCTTGTTGCTGAGTCATATTTTACTATATGGATGTTCCAGGATTTGCTTCCCCATTCACTTGTTGAAGAGCATTTGGGTTGAGGCTGTAACTAGAGCTGCTCTGAGCATCCATGCATACGTGCATTCATGTTTTTGTGTGGACATACATTTTTATGTCTCTAGGGCAAATGCTCAGAAGACGGTTTATTGGGTTACATGGAAATGGTATGTTTAACAGCTGGACTGGTTTCAGAGTAGCCATACCACTCTGCACGACAATTGGCATCGGTGTGAGAATCTCAGTTGTTCTGCGTCCCTGTCAGCATTTGATATTGTCAATATTTTTATTTTAGCCATTCTACTAGGTACATCATGGTATCTCATGGTGGTATTCATTTGAATTTCTCCAGTGAATAATGTTGACTATCTGTCATGTGCTTATTTGCCATCTGTTTATCCTCTTTGGTAAAGTATTTGTATTTGTACCCACTTTTAAATTAGGTTGTTTTCTTCTGAGTTTTGAAAGTTCCTTATATATTTTGGATATAACCCTTTTCCTGAGTAAGTGATTTGCAAATATTTCTTCCTCTATGTAACTTATCTCTTTCTTTTCTTTTTTTTAATATTAGAAAACGCAGTTTATTTAGAAAGCAAATGAGAGAGAGAGAGAGAGAGAGAGAGATTCACCTCCCCAAGATAAGGGAGGGGGCCAAAGTTTAAGAAAACATGGCCTGGCCATAATTCAAAGAGCACATGACCACACCACAGCTTAGCAAGGCAAGGATCTATTCTCTTAACAATGTCTTTCACAAAGCAAACATTTAAAATTTTGATGAAGTTTAATTTATTTTTTTTCCAGTTTATCCAATCAGTTATTTTTTCACTTGACCTAAGTCATTTACCATAATTCTTTGCCTAACCCTGGCACAAAGATTTTCTCCTCTGCTATCTTCTAAATGTTTTATAGCTGTATGCTTTCCCTTTAAGTCTGCGATTCATTTTGAGTTAACTTTTTTTTTTAAGTATTGAGGTTTAGGTTGAGGTTTATTGTAGTATCGTTTTACCCACGATGTCCTGTTGTTCCCACACCAGAGAGCTGTGCAATTGGCCTTCTCCAAGCCTGTGTTTGAATTGAACCTTCCGAGGGGCCTGCTATGACCACCACGCTCAGGGTGAACTCGCCCACTGGCTGCTCCATCCCCCCACGCAGCTTTGTTTCTCTCCCTGTATAGCCCTTACCCTCTCTCACAGAGTGTACACCGTGCTGACTTACCATGTGTATTGTCTGTCTCTTCCCTGATTATGATATAGGCTCCACAAGGGTAGGGATACGTGTGTAGGGAGGGGATCTGCGTGCAAACTGATGTATCCAAGTGATTAGCAGGTATTTGAATGGAGACCTGGGGTCCCCTAGGCCCTGTGGCCTCTGAGAGGGCTTCACGGAGAGCCACAGTGGTGAGCTGTGAGCTGGATTCCGCCTTACACGTTCATCAGGCAAAACAGGTTTGTGAAACAAAGATCTGAGCATCACATGTTCTCACTCTTAAGTGCACCTTGAGCATCTCTTGTAATACTATAAGGAAAGGATTGACAGTGGCAGGGCCACTATGGGGGGGCAGGGAGGGGAAGGGAGGTGGGATTAAGGGTAGTCAATATCTGTCTGGAGACGGGGGGACACTCCTTATCAACAAGGGTGCCTGAATGATGCATCTTTGTATACCTAACCCTTAACTGTACCCCACAATTTTAAAATAAAAAAGATGTTTTTTTAAAAAAAGTTAGCACTCTTCTCTCACCTTCCCACCCACCATATTGTTTGGGGCTAATAAGAACTCAGGCAATGACATCATTTTCCCTCTCGGTCTTAAAGTATTAGTGGCTTGAAATTTAAGCTTGATCCTTTTCGCAACCTTCTAACTCTTGAAAGCAAGAAAGAGCTCTCATGCCCTGGGAAATTATCTTAAATTCTAATCAGCCCTCAATGCTGGGTGTTAGAAGTGACTCAGAGATGAGGTGGTGACCAGGGCAGGGGAGCAGGAGGAAAGCTGTTTGGGAGGCAGAGTTGGCTAGAATGGAAGCTGTCAGCTGGCTAATAGTGCTTCAGTTCCAGCGTGAGGCCCAGGGAATCTGAGAAGCAAACAGTGCACGGATACGGAGAGACCAGGAGGAAAGACAGCAGATGAAAAGAACAGGGATAAGCCAAGTGCAGTGGCTCACACTTGCCATCCCAGCACTTTGGGAGGTGGGGGCAAGAGGATTGCTTGAGTCCAGGGGTTTGAGACCAGCCGGAGCAACTTGGCGAGACCTCACCTCTACAACGAATAAATAAATTAGCCTGGCGAGGTGGTACAAGCCTGTGGTTCCAGCTACTCGGAAGGCTGAGACGGCAGGATCAACCGAACCCAGCAGGTGGAGGCTGTAGTGGCCGTGAGCGTGCCACTGCTCTCCAGCCTGGGTGCCAGAGTGAGAAGACTCCAACACAAAAAAATAAAAAATGAAAATAAATGAACTGGGGTAGGGGGCTTTGTGAATTTCTGCCCCTGCCCTGGTCTCCAACTTGTCTTCCTTGTTGGTGGCACCACTTCCCTAGGAGCAGGTGGCGTGGACACGTGGCACTGTGTCTCCTTGGGAACTGCTCTGGAATTTCCTTGTAAGAGGGGCTTAGGGCTGTGTCTGCACAGTGAGCACACTGCTCTTAGTGTGAATGTTGGTTTGGAGTGCAGGGGGCACTGATGGGAATCGGACGGGAGGGCTGCCCCTGTGTCTGGCAGGCCCTGGCTGGCAAGGGCTGGTGTGCAGCGTCTGCAGAATTTGCTGGTTTTTCTTCTTCCTCCACGGAGGGCAACTGGTTCCCCTGGAGACCACCCCGTCTCCCACCCAAAGGGATGCCGCCGCCCGGGACCCAGCGGATCATGGCAAACCCACAGGCTTGCTCTTTGATAATCTCTCAACAGCTAAGGTTGCTGGCCTGTTGTGAATCGGGTCACATACTATGCTTGTTCCCAGAAAAGAAAACCCACGTTGGTCTCCTGTTTCCAACTCATTTCTACCACTGAGTTGACCAAGTCTGCTCATTGTCTTTTGTGATAAGTTTGTTTCAGTTTGGTGGGAGGGGCTGCTGATTGTGAGACATCAGATCTACCAGGGTGAGGGGAACCCAACTTGCAACACTTCTTGAAGTCTACTTTTATGAAGACCCCCATTCACATGTGGGATAATCCACAGAAAGAAAGCTCCCGCAGAGCTGACTGAAATGTCTTCCTTTGTATTGTGTTGAAAAGTGTTGCCAGCGGAAGTGGAGGTCTAATTCCAGACGAGAAACAGAAACTAGCAGTGTCTGAGAGTGGTCTCTTCCCTGTGGAGGCCACACCTGCCCTGGCCACACCTGCCCTGGGAGAGGTGCCTCCCTTCTCTGCCCCTGTCCCACCTTCCTGCCCCCTCTAGAGCATCCTTGCTGGAAGCCAGTGCAGCATTAGGGCTTCTTACTTGGACAGAGAGTGCATGGCTCTTGGGGTCTTTCTCTAAGAGCATGTGTATATCTTTTAAGAGGTCATGTCAAAACCGGGTTATAAAAACTGTAGTATGATTTTAATATTTGCATTCAGCAAATGCATGCTCTTAACACAGAAATGGCAGGACCGTGTGTTATGCTGTGAGGAGAGACTGGCTGGATTTGTAAAATGTGTTCGTGTGCAGTGCCCTAGAGGCAGGCTGGCTGGACAGCGGGGCACAATTTGAATTTGGGGCTGAACTTCTCGCTTCAGTCCTGCGTATTTCACTAAGTGTGAGTTTGAGGATTTTCTCAGATGGGAGCCCGCCACATGGCCCTCCACCTTGCCTGTGACAGCCTTGCTTGGCCCCTGAGTCTGGGTGGGTGGGAAGCTCTGACCGAGGGGGGGTCCCTTGTGCATCAGCCGCCTGTCTCTGGGCTTGGCAGGAGCCTGGTCCTGCCTCTCTTCTACTTCCCTCCATAGCCCGGGGCGGGGATGGGGTGACAGTCCATCAAAAAGACACCGGAGTCTAATTCTCACAAAGAATCTGATGCCTGGGTGAGCAGGGCGGTGGGGGGTGCCGGCACAGTCACACTCCTTTCTTGAGTGTGGGGGAATGTGTCTGCAGGAGCCCTGGCCGTGTACCCCCTCCGGTCTCGGGTCTGCGTCTGTTCTAGGGACAGGCACACGGCAAAGGGACTGTTTTCTCTGACCTTGTTTACTGTCTGCCTTGCCTTCTAGAGCGACAGGAACAGCGGAACCTGATGGAGAAGGGCAGGGTTGACCAAAGCGGGTTCCTAGCTGGGCGCTGACTGCAGGAGATGCCTCTCACTTCTTCACTGGGTGGGGGGCAGCTGTGGGTCCAGCAGTGGGAGGGGAGCTGAGCAAAAGCTCTCCTTGTCTGCGTTCTGGTCTTAAAAAGGAAATGATCGGAGCAGGATTAAAACTAGCTCAGGGGCGACAGGGATGGGACAGAGAGCCTGGGAATAAAACATCTCGGGAATACTCAATCCTGGAGAAAGTTGCCAAGCCTGACTTAAAGAATGTGCCTTGTTCCTTAAGGAGAGACTGGGAAGTGTTATCTGACCTGGAAAAACAAGAGGCGCCTTCTCTGATGGAAAGCTGATGATTTGGCTGGAAAGGCAGTCCTCAGAGTGGTTTAGAGCTGCCTCTGGGCCGGGGATTTATCCCATCTCTCTCTCCCATTATCCTTGATCCAGTCATAGTAAATCCCAATCCGTCCCCCGCCTCCCAAATCCCAGGCTGTCATCCGACGTTGAACCCCTCTTGTGGCTTCCCATGGCCTCTGGGATTAGAAACACGTGCTCAGGCAAGCATTCAAGGGCACACACACACCTCACGGCCCCAGACCCAGCATGGTTAAAAGTGTAGACTCCACGGCCAGATCTTCTGAATTTGAACTCCAATGTCATGACTTACTAGCTGTGTGACCTTGGGTAAGTTGCTTTACCTCTCCACCTTGGTTTCCTCAGCTGTAAAGTCAGCATAATAGTAATCTGCTTCCTAGAGAGGTGTGAGCATTGAATGAATTAATGCTTATGAAGTGCTCAGAATGTCACTGGCCTTTAGAGAGCATTCAGGATGTATTAGTTGTGATAATTTTCCATCTTTCATGCATAGCACATGATGCCCCCACCCCCTTCAAATCCAGAATCAAATTTTATTTTATTTTTATTTTTTTGAATTGGAGTCTCACTCCTTTGCCCAGGCTGGAGTGCAGTGGCATGCACGCTCACGGCCACTCCAGAGTCGACCTTCTGAGCTCCAGCGATCCTTCCACCTCAACCTTCCAAGTAGCTAGAACTACAGACGTGCACTACCCTGTCCCCTACTATTTTTATTTTATTGTAGAGACGAGGTATCGCGAAGTTACCCGGGCTGGTCTTGAACCCGCGGGCTCAGGGAATCTACTCGCCTCAGCCTCTCAAAGTGCTGGGATGACAGGCTGAGCCATCGAGCCTGGCCCAGATTCAAATTTTAAATCCCGTCAACCTTCCAACACTCCCTGAATGCTTCCTCTTCCATGAAGAGTTTTCGATTTCCTGTTCCAATACCAGCTGGATGTCCTAACGGGCCCTTGCGGGCTCACTCCCTCTTGGACTTCGCCTTGTCCGGTTTGCCCTTCTGTCCCCCATGGCCATGAGGCAGACTGTGAGCTCTGAAAGGGGTCGGCAGCCCCATGGCTTGCTCATTTCTGGATCCATGGCAGCATCTCCCGGTTTCCTGCGGGGAAGGGCGCTTGGCATGCACTGCCCGGGCGAGCGACTCTGAGCCCTGCACCTCCCCGCCACTCTTCCTTCCCTCGCCCCTCTCCTCTCCTGACACCTTCCATTTTTCCTCTTCTCTCTCTCTCTCTTCCCTCCCCTCCCTGCATCTCTTCCCTTTTGAGTCTCCTTGTTTCTCTGACCTCCCCACCCCTGTCTTAATGAGAGCCTTCACACATCATATTGATTTGGAGTTTTTAAAAGCCAGCATTGATTTTTCTGGGGGACTTTTCATGATCTTGTTTTTAAATGTAGGAAGAAAGCTGTTTCCAACGCCGTTGACTTTGTTCTATTGAGTTAGGGAGTCGATGCTGGAAACTCTTTTCCGGAGACTCGGGGAGTTCAGGGACCCGAGGTGCCACATCTAATGAGTTGTGGGTCAGGGCTGCCCTCCCTTTTGCAGGCCTGAGTTTGGTGGTAAGGAGCCCTGGGCAGAGGGAGGCTTCCACGGTGGGCTTGGACTTAAGGATGAGGCTGAGAGCACGTGCAGAGAGTGACAGAGACAAAGCAGAGATATTATAAGCTGCACACGAGTGAGGGGCGGGCTTGGGGAGGAGAGCCATGCTGAGAATGGCTGGTGAGGCCACAGATCCTTCCACCCTGGCGTCAGAAACAGCTTCCCAGGACTGTCTCACCTCTTCCCTCACACAGCACATACCGACCTAGCACGTGCTCTGGGCACCTGGCCTTGTGCTGAGGGTTTGCCTGCATGCTCTCATTTAATCTTCCAATTACCTTGGAAGGCAGGCCGCATTATTTACATCTTACTCTATGGGTAAGAAGTCATTATAGGAGTAGGTTAAAATTAGTGAAGGGCAAAGGATAAGAACAAACTATCCGTAAAGATGGAATAAAGATTGAAGAAGGCAGAGTAAGGAGGAAGAAAGACCACAGCTTGCCTATTAAAGGGTGTGTGCGTGTGCTTATACGTAAATGGAGGAAGCATGTGCATACACATATGTAGGCTACCTTAAATCCCCTGGGGAGGAGGCTGGATATGTATGAATAAACCAACCGAATCAAGTGACTAGGCGAGGAGACAGTATGAAGGGGAGACAAAGACTGAGAAGTGAGATGAAGTGTGCTGGAGGTCCTGACCCCCATGGCCAAAGATGGGTCTTCTGGATGGACTAGTTGGTTGTTACCAGGGCTGATCCCCAGACACACACTCACCTCTGCTGGGTCCTGCAACTGTGAACTGGGACCCCTGCATGAGTTCAGAGATCTGTGGAAGCAGCTAAGAGAGCAGCAGCCAGAGGCCTCATCTGCCTTGGGCTTCTGGTCAAGGGCAAAGAAGAGAGGCCAAGGACAGGACTAGATGGTGCAACTGCTGCTTTGGGCACTGCAGCCTGGCAGCCCCCAGCATATACAGAAGAACAGCTCCTTACCTGGCTCACTAAGAGCAGCATTGGGCAGGTCAAGTCACCAGAAAGTTGAAAGGTGATCAAACCATCCTGAAATGACACAGAGTCTTTGGGCCTGCTTGTCAACTTTCTAAGATTGTCAAATGTAAATCTGATTTTATCGCACAACAAGTTATCTTGTTTGGCTTGAAACATTCTTTTCACCTAACTAATTGCTCTTCTTTTGGGATCTCGGTTTAGGGCTCACCTCCAGAAGTCACTCACCTCCTCCTCTGTGTGCCTATAACACCCATCATGGCCCAGACATTTCTTCTATAATGCCATATATATTTCTATAAACAACATTTTATGCAAAATTGTACTCTAAAATAACAGTGCTTATGGGGTAAATAAGTAAATAAAGGTTAGGACTTGTCATTCAATGCCTGCAGAACTTTGTATCCAAAGCCCCAAGAAAAACAATTCTAATAAAAACAGCAGCCCAGGCTGGGCGCGGTGGCTCAGCCTGCAATCCCAGCACTTTGGGAGGCTGAGGCAAGAGGATTGCCTGAGTTCTGGGGTTTGAGGCCAGGCTGGGCAACTTGGTGAGACCTTGTCTCTATAATAAATCACAAAAACTAGCTGAATGTGGTGGTGTGTGTCTGTGGTCCCAGCTACTTGGAACACTGAGGTGGAAGGATCACCTAAGCCCAGCGGGTCGAGACTGCGGTGGTTGTGAGCGTGCCACTGCACTCCAGCTTGGGTGACAAGAGGGAGACTCCAACTCAAAAACAAAACAAAGCAAAAACAGCAGCCCAGATAAATCTCTGCATTTGCTCCCAACCTAGTAGGTGGAGACTGTGTGGCCTTGAACTCTGGGACTCTACCTTCTCCTTGGAAGTGCAGGTCCTGAAGGGCATTCACTTCTAGTTGAGACTCAATTTATCAAAATTAAAGCTCTGACCACTTTAATTTGGCAATTAAAGACTGACGCTTTCTTATGAATATTTTTGCACAGGGGCCATGTCTTTGTAGCTTCCTCATCTGCATTTCCACCTTCACAACTTTACGGAGAGGCAGAGGCTCTCGAAGTCTCTACACCAGCCACAGCTTCCACTGGAGGAGGCACTTGTGTTGACTTGCAGAGTGTGCGAGGGGCCTGGATGTGAAGGACGTGCTTTGGAAAATCTCCAGCTCCAGCCTGTGGCCTTTCGGCAAAGGCGTGCACTGGGAGGGTTGGGTGGACCTGCGGAAGATCCGCCTTCCCCGAGCGTGGTCTCCCTTGTCCCGCCCTCCTTTGACTGCCTCCAGCGCCAGTGCTGTGGCAGACTCCCCCAGTACCTGTCCCTTCAATTTCATGCCCTTGTCTCAAGAAAAATAGCAAGGCCTGGACTCTTCCGGCAGCCTGTGTTTCAGTGGCTGGGACTCCCTCTTTGGCCCCTTTCCCTCCACACCCTCAGCCCGATTTTTTCCAGTCATCCTGACTACATTCAGTCTTCTCCAGAGCCAGGGTCCACTCGGACCCCCTGGTTTGCTCCCGGTGACATGCCCTGGTTTCATTTCCTGTCTGTGTGTAGGTTCATTCTCTGGGACTCTCCCTGAATGCCCTCCCCTTTGCCTTCTCAGCTCCTTCTCCTCTCTCCCACTCCCACTATTAGAGGGATAGATTGTCCTGCTTTCCTAAGATGCCTCCGTTGCCCCATGAATTGCTCCACAGAGGCGTAAGAGTAGAGGCCTGGCCTCAGTGGACATCGGAAAGCAACTTGAGCCCTTTGGCAGGGCTGGAACCAGAGCCTCCCATCGGCCCAGCCCTGGTTCTAGCTGTGAAGGGGAGAATGAAAGGAAACCCCTGTCCACGTCTCCTGCATCCTCCATGTTTCTTTCTACAGTGTCCAGGCCTATTTGGAGGTTTCTCAGATGGTGGGATTTACATTGAAGGAGTCTGGTGTCTCCACCTCATTCACACATCAGCCTGTGGCTGCATCAGCCCCCTCTGAGGAGGCAGGTGAACCTCAGAAATTGTGGAGCCTCAAGAAGTGGAGGTTCAAGCTTCCCCTTCCTCCCTCAGAACTCCCCACCTCCCCAAGCCATTGAGTTACCAAGCCCTGTCTGTTCTACTGTGGAAGAGCGGAACCTCCTCTTTTTCTCGCCATTACCCCCACGTTAAAGCTCTGTAGTCAGACCCTCTCTGGTCTATCTGGCTCCTGATCTAGCTTCTCAGTGCATTTTCCACACACTGTCCCAGGGACTTCCCACCTGTTAAAGTCGGCCCCATCTATACATGACTCTTTAGAGCTCTTCATTACTCCTGTGATAAAGTCTGAAACCCCGACCTTAGCACCAGGGCATGTCGCCATCTGCCCTTCCCTTTAGACCCATCTCTTGCAGCCCCTGGGTGCTAAGGGTTTTCTAGAACTGGGTCTGGTCTTTCCTGCTTTGATGTCGCCGACAGGCTTTTCTTTCCTGTTACTTAACACAACTCTGAGACTTTGCCCATGGCTCCATCTATCACACCTCCCACCTCCATCCCCAAAAGTATGGAGTAGTTCTTGCTTCTGCCTTCCCGGTGCTCTGTGAGCATCTGACTCTAGCCTTGCTGGACAGGTGGAGTGTTCTCGGACCTGGTCCTCCCACGAGACGGTGAGCTGTGGCAGGATAGCTGAGCACCTCTGTGGCTCCAGTGCCCAGTATGGTGGGAGTGCTATGAGGGACTCATTGCTGGTGTGTTGAATGAATGAGCGCATGGTGTGGGTGTCACCCAGTAATGAGAGGTGGTGATACTATTGCCATCTGGCTTCAGAACCGACTTTCTTGGGTTCCTTCCTTCATGGCGCTGTCCTCAGGGAGGGTGGGGCCTTGGGGCTTGGCATCTACCAGCCAGGCAGACACTCAGGATTTCTGGCCGCCTAATAGAGCTTATCAAAGCCCCCATGGAAAAAAAAATCAAGATTCTGGTGGATTTTTCTCTGGGGAAAGAATTGTTCTCAACTTATATTTAGAGTGGAACAGTGTCTTCAGCCTTGTGCTTTGATTGGCAGAAGTGTATTGATGCTATTTTTAACCTGAAATCTTAGGAAGAAGAAATCTAGTGATTAGATCTTGGTAGCTACTGTGTAATTTTTAAACTTTGGTAAAGGAAAAAAAAAACCCAACAGATTGATATGTTTCAGTTCTTTCTGTAACTTTCAACTTTTATTTCAAACGAATCCATTGTCTTTAGAAAGTCAACCAAGGGTGTATGTGTGTGTATGTGTGTGTGTGAAATACTTACTCCAGCCTCCATGAATAGCTTAAGACTGTGGTCTTCCCTTGAAGAAAACATTTTAGAAAAGGTTTCTTTCATGCTATTGACAGTAACAATGAGCATCTGTACAGGGCTTGGAAGGTTGTACCTGCCCATTTACTTTTTAAACACTGTTCTGAGGTAGTTATTCCAGACACTCCCTAACTTACAATGGTTGAACTTATGATTGTTTGACATTATGATGGTGTGAAAGCAATATGTATTTCAGTAGCAACCATCTAGACTAACCTGTGATGGTTAGGTATATTAAGTGCATTTTTAACATACAGTAGAATTATCAGGAGTAACTCCATCTTAAGTTGAGAAATATCTGTGCTGTGATGATTATTTTCTCCATTTTGTAGAAGGAAAAACATAGAAACAGGAGTGGTTGCATGGCCAACCCAAGACCACCTAATCAGTGCATGGTTACAGGTGGTATTTGAGCCCAGGCCCTCTCTCCCTAAATCATGTTTTGTTGCTGTTACTTTGAAGCCTGAATTCAAAAGTTATTGAGGTTATCCTTGCATTGCACCATCAGAGACCTTCACTGGGAAGATTATGTTTTAGTTAACCTGTTGCTGTGTAACAAATCACCTCAACGTCTGCATAAAATAGCAATCATTTTAGGTAGGCTGACAGATTCTCTGAGTCAGGAATTTGGATAGGGCACAACAAGAATGAGTTACCTCTGCTCTGTTATGTCTGGGGCCTCAGCTGCAAAATTTGAATGGCTGAGAGATGGAATCATCTAGAGGTTTTTTACAATGTCTGGTACCTGGGCTGGAATGACCAGAAGGCAGAACTCAGCTGAGAGAGTTGACTGGAACCCTGACATGTGGCTTGGGCTTCCTCACAGTATGGTGGCTTCAAGTCAGTTGGACTTCTTATATGGTGCTTTTCCAAAGAGAATATTTCAGTGAAGAAGGAAGAAGCTTCATGGCTTTTATGATTCAGTCTCAGAAGTCACATATCATCACTTCTGCCACATCCCATTGGTTGAAGAAGTCACAGTCCAACCAGATTTAAGAGGAAGGGACATAGACCCCACCTCTTAATGGGAAGGGAGTCAATTTGAAGTCATCCTCTTAATCTCAAAGTACACTATTTCTCTTTTGACTAGATGGATCTTGGTTCAGTGCTATCTAGAAGGAAGGAGATGAACAAGGTGTTCTCTAGACAGACTTACTAGCGGTGAGCTCTGGTAATACCCTAGATTTCTCCATCTGCATGAGAAGAGAGGACTTCCAGATGATTCTATTTAGTCCTCCCTGGCAGTACCAGGTCAGAGAAGAGATGTGTCTCTTGCTATCCTCTGCTGGGGATAACAACTTAATATATGTATATCACTGTGTAAGTTGGATTACCTGGCACCAGGCTAGCCTAGGGGCTTAAGTATTACATGGTTTGCAAATTCTCTGCCTGCTGCTCAAAAGTCATAATGCTGCGTCACTTTGGAGGGGTGATATTTCATCTAATATGATCCTTCAGAATAAAGGTGTTGAGAACCTCTCTGAGAGAGGAAAAAGCCAAAGAAACAGATTCTTGGGAATTCAAAGAACTTTGTCCATGAGCTCAAAGGGTTCTGCTCTTTCAAGCCTCAGGTGAATGAACATAGGACGAGCAGAGTATCAGACCTTGCAGGCTTGTACTTGACCAGCTGCTTTATTCTTGCTAGGTCAAAAGTGGTCCCATTTCTCATATGGTGCTCCTCTCACCAGCACTCCAGCCATGCCACATTTTGTTACTAGATTTTCACAAATTATTGTACCTTTACCATTCAGTATGGGCTAAGTTGTGTTGCAGTAACAAATATCCCTCAGATCTTAGTGCTTAAAACAACATAGATTTACTTCTCCATCATCGTGCATGGTCATCATGTGTAGGCCAGGGGTCTGTTCCAAGCCATTGACAGTCATTTGGCAGAAGAAAAGGGAGTGTCAGAGGGTCTTGCATTGGCAATTATATGCTCTGGCTTAACGTGTGACACAAACCATTTCTGTTTACAACTCATTGGCCAGAACTAAATGTATAGCCTTACCCTCCCTCAAAATGGACAGAAAGTACAGTTTTACCATGTGTTTAGAACACAGCTAGAAAAAAGTAGCAAATTGCATTGAGTATCACATGACTACCACAGTGTTCTCATTAAATCAGCATCTTTGTCCTTCACTTTTGTATCTCTGCATCAGCGCCTGCGTGCATAGATGCATCAAGCCGTCCACTCATCAGATGTTTAGTGAGCTTCTGTCCTGTGTCCAGGGAGGGGTCTAGGTGCCAAACACATGGAGATAAAAAGGTTCTTTGGACAAGTTCATAATCTTACTGGAATTGTTCAAAATCTACTCAACTTTCTAAGGTTATACCTCTCCATGAAGACAACCAGTATTAATGGATTCCTCCTTGACAACATGCCCTTGATGGTTGAGAATAATAATTATTATTTAGTTATTATTGATCCTTAATAATAAGCCAGATAATCCGCCAAAAGTTTAATGTAATCCACACGACAGCTTTGAATGGTAGGCTATATTATTATGCCCATATATAAGTGAGTACGTTTAGCCTCACACATGCTAAGTTACTTGTCCAAAACCACAAAGCAACCGAGAGGCAGAGTTGAGGTTTAAATGTGGGCTGAGTCCAAGTCTTTACTCTTCAACGACCACATGACACTTACCTTTAATGCTCATGCAATTTTTTGTTTCGCCGAATCCTAGACCTGGAAACAGCAAACAGACAAAGATTATTCCCTGTGGTTGTACTGTGAGTGCTTCGAACGCAGTAATCATTTCCAGTGATTTCGGATCATTCAGCTTTTTTGTTTTGATGAACGAATGCGGGCGGTAGAGAGAGAAAGAAGGGAAGACAGGGGAAAGGGGAGGAGACAGAAAGAAGGAACGAAGGAGGGGGAGGACAGACTCCCCGAGTGGAATGAAAGTCTTGCCAGTAAGGGGGTGTGGCCCCGAGGGAGGCCGTGACAGAGGCTTAGTTCCTGAAGAAAGGTGTTCTGGGAGTCTTTGACACTGCTCTTACAACCCAGTCATCAGCTGTGCCGTCAGTCTCCGGGTTCTGTGCCTCAGCACGTCTTGTCGCCGCCGAAGAGGTTCTTCAGTCTACCATGTTTGAACCAACTACAATTAAATACACAGATGTATTCCTCCTCACTCGGCTGCGAAGAAGGAAATATTTTTGAAAAATATGGCAACTCGGTATCACAGCTCAAAGAAACCGGAGGAAGGAAGAAAGGGCGACAGAAGAGGCATTGAACAGAATTTTTAAAGGTCACTCTCCGATTTGTGTGTTACTCTCCAAAGCGGTATTTAGAGATTTTGAAAAAAAAAAAAAAACTGTGACTATAACAATTATGGCTAGCCCGTGTCCTGTGCCGTTAAATAATGGCTTACACTGGGGCTCAACAACAGACAGCAAGGCCTAGAAGCATCGGCTTTTTCTGCAGCCTGGCCCTGCGGGCGCAGGCCAATTTGTGTTCCGCTATTACTCAGTCTTTATCAAAAGAACAATCTGCAGTCCCGTGCTGTTCTTATCTAGTGCTGGAGCCTTAGGCCGCATCCTATGTATCGATGTAAGGCTTAGAATAACCTAGATTCTTCCAATGTGGATTCCTGACATCTTAATGAAGAGGCCCCCTCGGTGTCTTTCGGTCTCCAGCCTGGAGGGTGAAATTGCTTTGCTCTGCGTTCACTCCTCCGTCAGGGAGTGTGCGCGCCCCATGCATGCATGTGTGTGTGTGTACGTCTGTGTGTGCGTGGCCGTGCATACGCTAGTGACGACTGTGTTGGCAACTCTCATCCTGGAGATAATGGGTAGGTGCCTAATTGCATTTCCTATTTCGCAATTAACCACTTGCAGGTGCAACTGGTTGTGAGCACAGTTCTGCATGTGTGACTAATTACAGGTGTAAAATATTCACCTCTTCAGTTCCCTTTGTGGCTCAGCGGGGCTCAACGCTAATTCTCCCTCACCATCTGGGTTCGGAGTTATCCACTGGCCACAGCATCTCCTCGGGAGAGGGATTGCGTGGGGGCCGGAACGCTGGGGCAGAGCAAGAAGGGAAACAGGCGGAGTGGAGCAGAGCAGGTGCCCAGAGACTCTGGAGGGAGCCAGAAACTTAGCTGTGAGCACCTCCCCACAATGCTGCCTGCAAAGCAGGGGATGACAAGCTGGTACCTTCGTATCAGGGCTGTCGTCTCCCCCAGCAGAGCCCTCTGGGAGGGGCGTTGGCTCTCTGAAGGGCCTGCAGAGGGTGCTTTCCTCTTATCTATCTTTTTTTTGCTCCGTGACCTCAAGCCTCACAGGCAGGTGGTTGCTGCAAGTCTGGGTTCTGTCTGCAGCGTTGCCAGCACACTGTGTGATGGCTACAGCTTTGGTCTCAGCAGTTGGCCTGCAAAGTGGGGAGCGGGGGGCACGCTTCTCCACCTTCCTGGTGGACCCCCAGGGTTCCTGGAGGGTTAGGTGAATGTGACTTTACTTGTAGACTTCTCTGGGGAAGATCAAATGCTGCATCCTGCAGGGGAGCGGAGTGACTCTTGAGTGGCCATTCGTGAGACTTCCGTGGTCAGCATCACCACGGAGGGCCACGGAATGAAGATGTGGGAGCCAGAGTGAAGCCCCTGAACCTGAGCCTCCCTCCCCATGTCTGGGCCTCTCCTCATCGCCCCTGGAGAGAGAAGGCCTGGAAACAGCTGGATATGACCCTCTTCGGAGAGAGGGCCATGCCCTCGCTGGCTTCACTGCTGGGAGCTCCCCTATGGCTGGCTCCCTTTCCCTCCCCACCAAGCCACACTGCTCGTGTGAGCACTGACCCGGTGGTAGCCTTCTGGGAGCCCCTCTGCATCTTGAATTCTGCATGGGATGGGGCTTTGGGGAAAGCAGCAATGGGAGAAGGAGAGTCCAAAGAAAGAGTGAAAGCCAGGACATGGCTGGAGCAACATCAGATGCGGAGCAGGCAACCACACAGTGTTCAGCTCTCCAAGAAGCCTCTAGAAGGCCCTAGGGATCAGCTACTTCAGTCTCCGGAGAGGAAAGGGAGCCTGGACGGGTGGGGAAGCTGGACCATGGGGACTAGCCCGCTGGTGAGATGTTTTCAGTCGAGTACTTGGAATGACACGATTGAACTTGCCTTCCCGGTTCCTGACACTCGGGTTCTGACTGGATGCTTTTTAGTAGACCGCCCTGCAACACTTGACTTGACCCCTGGGATCCTTGGCTTGCCCCTTGGCGGGGTCCATTGGAATGCACCAGGACGATCGAAGATGGCTTTCTGTTGGGATTGGGATGAGCTGACCCTGAATGCATTGTTTCACCAGAGGTTCAACAGCTCCTTGGAGACAGGAAGGAGGACTTTCCTGTGTCTGCTCTGTCACTTGCTTCTTGTCCCTCAAGTTCCTCATCCATAAAATGAGATGCTCATTGAGCCTGTTTCATAGGGCTATAGTGAGGATTAAACCAGCCAAGGAAAGAGCGCTGCACATTGGCTGGAGCAGAGCCAACCCTCACTCGACGTTAATTACTGAAGTTACTCTTAATTTGGTGCTTTTATTTTGCTGAGGCGTCTTTCTTCTGAGAACACCTGCTTCTTCCCAGGTTGATTCGGGAAGGGGGTGTCAGTGTTATCTGAATGGCTTTGGTTGCCAGGAGCCCATCATTCTGTGATCAGTGCCGTTTTAGCCCGAATCATTGGCTTATTCATGACAGCAAATGACTTTGGGGTCTTCTGGGAAGCCCCTGGTCAGGAGTCATGCACAATTCCAGCCAAGCAGAAAACATGCTGGCCCCAGATAATGGCTGTCAGACACAGATTTCACTCCCAACAACTTGGGAATGAGACACAAAGAAGGAAGTCAGCCTTTTTGCCCTTAGCCTTGGGTTATGCATTCAGGCTTCACACATCAGGTTAGGGTGTGATAACTCCAGTGCCAACCCTTCAGCTTTATTCTACCGTCACGAGAGTGTCTCTTTTCCAGATGATTAAAGAAGGTGGGTGCTGGGAGAATCCCTCATGATTATTCCATGAAACCATCGTTTTCATTTGGGGGAAGTGGTAACAGTGTTTAGTGAATTCATCAAAGTGGGCCAACTAGGGTGCTTTATCTCTGAGACGGTTCCTTTTAAGGCATCCCCGTCAAGTGCAGCATGGCCTAAACAAGCCTTTCTTAATTGCCATTCCTCGCAGATGAGCATGTGTGTTGAAATGTGTCTTGTCAGTATGAGTGGCAGCATGCAGCCAGTTCCTGATGTTAGCCTGAGGGGTAACATCAGGAATTGGAAACGCCCAAGCAGTGTCATGATCCATCATTTGCATCTGCAAAGCAGGGACCTGGGACAGAAAACTCTTATCTTTCACCTCATTGGACCTTAGTCCAGCCCATGGTATCCAGACTTTGGGGCCAAAAATGTTCTTTCAGACAGCCTACTGTTATAAGCGTTCCATTTGAGGATGTTAAAATATACACACCCACACACACACACCCCAAACAAAATCAAGAGATCTGCTTTCCATCACTGATGTATTATTATTATTATTATTTTTTGAATTGGAGTCTCTGTCACCCAGACTGGAGTGCAGTGGCCACTTCCGGCCACTGCAGCCTCGACCTGCTGGGCTCCGGCGATCCTTCCACCTCAGCCTTCCAAGTAGCTGGAACTACAAGGCGCGCACTACCACGCCCAGTTAATTTTTGATTTATTGTAGAGATGAGGTCTCCCCAAGTTGCCCAGGTGGGTCTCGAACCCGCGGGCTCAGGCAATCCACTCACCTCGACCTCCCAAAGCGCTGGGATTACAGGCTGAGCCACCGAGCCTGGCGATGTATCATTTCTTAAAGCTTAACACCAAAAAGGAAAAAAATAATGTATATAATGTCAGAATTTAAACTTTTAAGAATGTAATGATTAGGAAAATTTTTGCGAAAATGCAATCTTTGTGAAAATCTCACTTCATTTCACCTGCCCCTCTTGTGTTCATTCTCACCTGTGTCAGATCCAAGTGGGGAAGCCTGTGGACTAATGCAGTCTGAGGGTAAAGGCCATTACCTGTCTTACCTTACACAACTCATCCAGCTTCTCACCTAGAGGGACCTTTAGCCATGAAATCCTAGGTACTCACTGTTCTTCAAATGTCAGCCTATCATGGCTCAAGAATGGAAACAACAACAGCAACCATAATAATAATTGCAAACATTTAGTAAGCAGGTAATATGTGTGGGCGCTGTCCTAAATGCATTGCATTCATGAACTCATTGGTAATCATCATAGCTGTTATGGACTGAATTGGGGGCCCACATACCTGTGTCGATACCCTAACACTCGCTCTGATGGTATTTGGAGATAGGGCCTTTCAGGAGGTAAAATTAAAGTTAAACGACATGGCAAGGCTGAGCCCCTAATCCATAGAATTGGTGTATTTTAAAAAGAAGCACTCGAGCTCTCTCTGCATACAGAGAATAGACCATGTGAGGCACAGCGAGAAGGTGGGTAACTGCAAGCCAAGAGAGAAGCCTTTCCAGAAACCAGCACTGCTGCTTCTTATCTTGGACTTCTAGCCTCCAAGATGCTGAGAAATTAAGTCTCCCGAACTGTGTGTTTTTGTATGGCAGTCCAAGCAGACCTAATACAGCAACCCTATGGTTTCTTTTATCTGCTCCGCCTTGCTGAGGAAGACCTTGAATCTCTGAGTTGTGTCTAGCCTGCCCAAGGTCGAAGAGAACTCATGAACCTTGGCCTTGTTCGAGTCTCCGCTGGAATCCATTAAGGAGCACGCCTTCCGCTAAGATGGGAGGGAGACCCAAGTCCTACTCTTCGGTCTTCTGAGCCACTGTCCAAGAGTCTGCTGTGGAATTCTTGCCGGCTCAGGAGTCTGGGATGGTGGACAGAGCATGAGTCTAGGGTTCAGGGTTCGGAGCTGGGCACCAAGCAGGAGCTAATGGGAGCTGCTGAACCGATTAACGAGCAGTGCTTGCGTTGGCATTCCTGTCTCAGCTTCATGTGTGTGGTCATAGTCCTACAGCAGTCTCACTCTATTTCTCTCAAAGCAGAGCAGTTAGCCTAATCAAATGAGTAAACATGAGCAGAACTAATCACTGTCGGGTTCTATAAATTGTGTCTTGAAGTGCTAACTGCCCTAATAAGAGCATCCACAGCAGATGAATGCACCATTAGACCGAAAACAGGACCATCAATATCAGAAGATGCCCGCCCCGCTTCTTCCCACTTAGTAGAGTTGGGTGGCCATGATGGATCTGCCGTGCAGGTAATCAGCTGTCCCTGGCAGCCTGGCTTTGCTGGTATTACCCACAGCGATTTGTATGAACAGCAATTCCACCCCAACCACGGACTCCCTTTTTATGAAACTCTGGTATCCTTGGATGTGTTTCTGTAAACTTGGAGAATTTCTGTTTTAGGATACTCAGTTTTGAGTCTCTGCTGTTGGGCACAATTTAGAAGTGGAGAAACTGTGGGTGGGAGAAAAGAGAAAGAGTGGAAGGCAGAACGGGAAATGTTTCACAGTCTTAGAGGAAGAGCTTCGAGTGCCTTCCCGTGTCCGCGTCCGCTATGGATGGGGACCGAAATGTGCCTGACCTGGGGGTCACAGCTTAGGCCGCGCCTGAAGAGCTCTGCTGTCTGTGCTGCCATGTTTATTAAGGAACTGAAGACTTAGTCACCTCAGAGCTCTTCTGAGTAGGTTAAATAAAGATTCCTGCCAGTGTTCCAAACTTCCCAATTACTGTGTGTCTCTGACACCACAGTGGAGACAGGGTCGCAGATGACGTACATCAGAAAGGCTCTGAGTATTTGATTGGAGGACAAGATGTGTACGTTGACTGAATCAGAGAGTGAAAGTTACAAATGTCCTTCTTGAAACTGTGGAGAGGGAGATTCTGGAAATTTTTAGCATTCAAGGCTAGCAAATGGGAATTAACTAACTGGGAAATCATTATTATTTAATTCATGCAAAATGCCTATTGATATTTTTATGTGCGACACTTTTACTTTTAGAAAATACTTTTTTGTTTTTATTAAAGTTACACACTTTTCATTAACATTTCAAAAAATCTATATACACGCATATATACATTCATATATTTCCTCGTAATATAATATCCTCATTTATATATAAGGAAAATAAAAAATGACTCAGAATAATCCAGAAGCAATCATTGTTAAATTTAGGTCAACGTTACTTTAGATATGTATCTATAAGCTATCCATCTTCACTATAGCTAGAAAGATAGACAGAAAGTCAAAACTAACTTTGGACAAATATGAAAATGATAATCTTTAAAACATTAATTTAATTTTATTTAATGTAGCTGAAGAAAAAATAAACTAATATGCAATGGAAGGAATTGCTACTTTTGATAAATGCTTCCTCACCACAAAATGTATTATTTCCTGAAAGATCATAAAAATGAGATTTGAATTATTATTTTAAACTTCACGTTTCAGTTTTAAATAGTACCAGTTACCCCTTGTTATGAGAGATGAGGAAGTTGATAGATTTCTGTTTCTTCACCTTACCCCCCCCAACGTTTACTAATTAAAATTCTTTTCATTTTAAGGTTTATAACAACTTGTCTTCATTTTATTTTTATATTTAAAAGACCGTAACAACTCCCACTTGCTTTATCATAATTTCTCCCTACTGAATTGGTTAATTTGATTTATCTCTTGGCTGACTGAATTTCATCTTCAGATTACTCTCCCCCTTAGAAGGGCTTTCCATTGTCTGAGGTTCCATATTCAGGAGGGCCTCTGCCTATGAATGGAGCTGTAGGGATGGCCAAGACTGGCTGTGTTTCCTCTTGAGGTTATTTACTTGTTCACTTTTTTCCTTTCTTGACCTCTGAAGTTCAGCAATTTCACCAGTCTATGCCTTTGACTTTGCTGAGTCATCCTTCCTTTTAAGGTTTTTTTTGTTGTTGTTGTTTAGTTTTTTTTTTAAAAATCATTAGCGCTATAAATACCTTTTTGGTTTTTTTTTTTTTTACTGGAGCCTTTAACTTAGAGATTTAGGGATACGAGTTGCCTTCATATACTATTTTGAGCCTTTTCTTTTCTTTTCTTTCTTCTTTTTTTTTTTTTGAGTAGGAGTCTCACTCTGTCACCCAGGCTGGAGTGCAGGGGCATGCTCATGGCCACCCCAGCCTCGACCTGCTGGGCTCAGGAGATCCTTCTGCTTCAACTTTCCAAGTAGCTGGGACTACAGATGTGCACCACCACACCTGGCTAATTTTTTTTATTTATTATAGAGGTGAGGTCTCGCCACCTCTATGAGGCTGGTATCCAACCCCTGGGCTCAGGCAGTCCTCTCGTCTCCACCTCCCAAGGTGCTGGGATTATAGGCATGAACTGCTGCGCCCAGCTTATTTTGAGCCTTCCTTAGCTCATAACTTATGTCATGTGTTTTCTCCATGTTAATGGCACAATTTTAAACCCGGTTAATTCTATAGCCATTTCTGCTTTATTTATTATCTTATAACAGAGTCGTGTCTCGGTATCTGCAGAGGATTGCTTTCTCAAGGATGCTAAAATCTAAGGGTACTCAAGTCCCTTATATGAAATGGTGTGGTATTTGCATATAACCTACACACATCCCCTGCACAATTTCAGTCTTCTCTCGATTACTTAGAACACCTACTGCAATGTAAATAGTTGTCCTACTTCATGAATATTTACCATAATACTATAAGAAAGGGATTGGTAGTAGCGGGTTACAGCCGGGGTGGGGTCGGGGGCACACATCATCAATAAGGGTACCTGACCTCAAACCAGGCAAAGTGGGGACCAAAGGGAGACCCAAACTTTACCTGTACGATGTCCACTTGTATAACTAATCCTGAGTTGTATCCCACATCTTTAAAATAAAATATATATATTAAAAATAGTTGTTATACTGTATTTTTTAAAACATATTTTTGAACCATGGTTCATTGAATCTGAAGATGTGGCTGGAACCGGTGAAGATGGCAGACCAACTGTATTTTTTAAAATATATATATTTTATTTTAAAGATGTAGGGTACAATTCAGGATTAGGTACACAAGTGGATATCGTGCAGGTAAAGTTTGGGCCTCCCTCTGGTTCCCATTTTGCCTGGTTTGAGGTCAGGTACCCTTATTGATGTTGCACCCCCATCCCCTCTCCACTCCACAGTATCCTGCTGTGTTGTTATTTTGGTACATAATTTGTTTCTTGAACTCTGCACTCTCCCTTTTAAATTTTATTCCATTGCTTTGCCCTTTGGCTTTTGAACCTTTGTGTTATTGAGTTCTTCTGAAAACAAGCCCTTGCAAATAGTTTTCTTCCGTTTCCTGGGCTATATTTTCTTCCAGACCGCGTTCATTTTCTGTCTTTTTCAGGTTGTGCTGCTTTCTTTCTTTCTTACTTTGTACACCATTGGTAACAACTTTGCAGACTTGCTCTTCCGTTGGTTTTCCTGTTGCTCACCCGGAGGGCAGCCCCTTGCAGACCTCATGCTCGCTCTGATGTGCAATGAGTGGTGTCCCCGTGATTCCGCCCACGTTACCTGAGGTCTACTTATTTTCCCACCTGAGCCACCGTTTACTTGCCTGGGTCTTCCTCCCATCCACCCTCTGTAACCGCGAAGGAGGACAAGCTCAGCTGAGTCTATGTACATGGACGCATCCATCTTTGCTGGAGGCACTGTGGCTGTCTGCCGTCCTTGGGCTTTGTTCAATGTTCGCAGCCAGGGCTGGTCTTCCTTGCGCTTGAGGTGGTGGTAGGGGCAAAGCCTTGGTATTCGACTTGTTTCCCTGCTTCAGAGGGAATCCCTGCAGCTTCCTTTCCAGCCCTCCAGGGGAGGCGGTCCAAGGAATTTCTCAGAACCCCAGCTCACGAGTGCATCTGGCTCTGGCCTCATGGTCTTGCTACACCCCTAACCCAGTGCAGACACCCCTCCCACAGCCAGGCACCCCCTGTGGGGCTGCTTTTTTCTTCCTTGCCTGCCTCCATTGTCTTTCAACTTGAAGCCTTTCCAATTTTGATCTCTCCTCCCCTTCTTCCCTCCTCATTCCCTATGATCTCAGCACAAATGTGACATCCTCAGGGAGCCTGGCTGGCCCCTCAGACGTGGACAAGCCCCTGTTATTTGCGTGCACGGCCCTCTGCACCCCAGGGTAGGACTTTCTCTTCTTCCTCAGGCTGCGGTGTGTGGTTCAACTTTTGCAGGACTTCTCACTGATGGGCATGTCTAGAAGTGGGCCCATTTCTAAGGCGATTTTGCAGTTATCCTCCTGTCCCTGCAGTTCCCTTGGTTCTCATTTTTCTAGCTGCCGTTTAGAAACTCTCATCTCAGGTCACCTGAGAAAATACTGGCTTTCCTTTCTTAGTTTTTTAAAGGTCACACTCTCAATGAGCTCGATGTTGGGACCAAAAAAGGCAACACTGGGGCCGTGGAAGCCCGTGATTTACAGCGTTGGGATGCTAGTGCAACACGGGGGTGGGTCATCCAGGGAACATGTGGGATGCTCCCGGGTGTAAGATGACAGCCTAGTGTCTCTCTCAGGGCCTGCCTCCATACGAACTGCTCATGCAGCTGTAAGCTGCGGGGACCTCGGTTTTACCTCTGAGACAGCCAGCCACGTGCAGCTCTCCACGGGCAAAGGGCACAGGCGCCAAACTTTCCTCTGGTCCCATGACGACACTGCCCACACTACCGGTCAGTGTGGCAAAAGCAAGCTCATGTGTGTTCTTGTATCCTGAAAAAAAGAGGTTAAAGCGAGACAAACATCCCACGGAGCACCTGCTTTGTGCCTGGCGTGGTCCTAAGCATTTGAGCTCAAGCACAGAATGACCCCTGCATCACAGATCTTTCCTAGTACTTTGGCGTCCAATGTAAAATGTCCTTAAGACCCCCCTTGAGCCAGGCTTGGTGGCTCAGCCTGTAATCCCGCGCCTTTGGGAGGCTGAGGTGAGTGGATTGCCTGAGCCCGTGGGTTCGAGACCCTCCTGGGCAACTTGGCGAGACCTCATCTCTACAATTAAAAAAAAAAAAAAAAAAATTAGCCGGGCGTGGTAGCGCGCGCCTGTAGTCCCAGCTACTCGGAAGGCTGAGGCGGAGGGATCGCTGGAGCCCAGCAGGTCGAGGCTGCGGTGGCCGGTCTGGGTGACAGAGTGAGACTCCAACTCAAGAAAAAAAAGACACCCCTTGAGCTCACAGCCTTAAGGGCTGCCTAAAGAAAACAGAGTGTATGGAGTCAGGTAGGGGAAGGATGGGACAGCCTATCTGTCCTGTCTCAGTCCTCCTCAGGCAAGATCTTGAGAGCAAGACCTGTCCCATCCATCTCTCCATCTGCAGTGAGGCATGGACTGGGATCTCGCACTCTCTTCTTCTCTGGACACTTGAACCTAACCCTCCTTACCAAAACCACACCGAGTCCACTTCTATGGCCTCTGCCTACCCCTGACGAGGGTTGTGCTTCCAGCCCTGCCCGTGGATTTCTGCACCTCGTTTCTCATCAGTGTGTGGGGGCTGCCACTCTTGGCCCCACCAGCCCAGGCCCGTCCTCATGAGCCACCTACCTTGTGTCCTTTTCTGAAAGCTGCCCCTCAGATGGCATCTGTCCTCAACAGACATCTCCAAGTCCAGGATGATGTCCTGTCTGGCCGGAAGGGGTCCTGTTTTCACCCTCCCCCTTAAGAGGCTGCCGGTCTACTGTTCGTGTTCTGTCTCTTTCTAAGCCAAAGCTGCACGGGCGTTGACGCCCTGCTGCCAGAGCTCGGTCTGGGAAACTGTCCAGCCTCCTGCTGGTGGTGGGCAAGCAAGACCAGAAACAGATAGATCTCATCCTGGCCTCGGAGGGGACAGCTAAATTGTCAAGCAGCACACTAATGGGGGCTGCTGACTGCACAGGTATCTCCGGGTTATAGATGCCCGGCGCCAGGAAGCCTCCTAAGTCACGCAGAGGACAACTTTATGATCCAGAAAGTAAAGAACTGGAACAAGATCAGCTTGCGACAGGGAGCAATTGATCGGGGCTGGGGAGAGCTTGGCCCAGGAGCTCAGAACTCCATAAACCATCGTCGCTGGGCTCATCCTGAAGGTTCCGCGCTGACCATGGCGCCGGGCGCCAGGGAGACCTCATGAGTGCTTGGAAGGGATGCAGTGTTGGCCAGGAGCACGCATGGGCCGGGGAGGAGCAGCCCGGCACCTCCAGGTCCCTTCTGATCCCGCTCTCAGAGCCATCTCACGACAGCCCGATTCTGATCATGTGCTGTCTTCTGGAAAAGATGTCAGTGGCTTTCCTGTCATCCTGCAGTGTCAGTCCTGACTCCTGGGCATGACATTCAAGACCTCGTGGAATGCTGGGTCTGATGAGCTTTCCCACCTCTTTCACGTCTTGCCAGGTTTCCACCTCCATGTCGCCGCCACCTTTTAAATCCTTGGGTTTTCCAGCTGTGAGGCCTCTTCTCACCTCAGGCCTCAGTGCGAGCTGTTGGTTCCTTTTGCCTCAGAGGCCATTCTTGCCCACTTTCTGCTCATTTGGATTTTTTTTTTTCACCGATCCTTTGGATTTTAGCCCAGATGCCACCTCTTCCACGAAGCCCTCCAGGGTGAGGCACCCCTTCCATACTCACTGTATGCATACTGTCATTTTATCCCTAAGGCATGATCCAGCATCTGCCCCATGGAGACTATTTGTTGAACAAGTGAGTGAATGAATACATACATGAATGATATGATAAATGAATGAAATAGTGTGACATAGTGGGGAAAAGTCAGGTCCTCCCAGGCCATTCCCCTCTCCCTGTCTGCTACACGGCTTCTCATCCCCGCCCCGAAGGCATCCGGGGCTCTGAGGCATAGACATCCCCAGCTGGTCCTGCTTTCTGCTCTCCTGCTGTCTCGTGCCTGGGAGTGTTCTTGCTCCTCACAATACCTCTGACTCCTCAGGTCATAGCCTCCTTCCTCCAGGAAGGCCTCTGGAATCGCTTGTGGGGTGAAATCCCCAGGGTGCCTCCCCAAAAGCGTCCTCAGTGCTTTTTGCGTAGCTGCGTCCCAGCAGTTCCTTTGTTGCATTTCATTGTGCTCTTCATGTCTCACGTTGGTTTTTGAACGTTTTGATTTGATATGCAGATTCTCATGAAATTGTAAGAAATAATAAATTCAGACCCGTCGGCCCTGTAGCTAGTTTCCAATGGTAACGCCTTTTATACTCATAGTACAATATCACGCCCAGGAAATTAACACTGATACACTTGGTTGACCTTAGTCAGATTTCACCAGTCTTGTGTGTGCGTGTATGTACTGTGTGTCTCTACATCCATTCAGTTTTGTCACAGGTCGAATCGTATGACCACCACCAGTCAAGATATAATACCGTTCCGCCACAGGCATCCCTGGTGATATCTTTTACCGCCATAGCCTGCATCAATCCTCCTCTGCCTCCCTAACCCCTGGCAGAGGTCTCTGTTGTTTATCTGTATAATTTTGTCTTTTCATGGTGCTGTATACATGGAATCATAGAGCATGAAACTTTTTTTTATTATTATTTTAAAGGTGTGGGGTGCAATTCAGGGTTAGACATACAGCTGGTTGTTGCACAGGTAAAGTTTGGGCCTCACTTTGGTCCCCACTTTACCTGGTTTGAGATCAGGTATCGATGAAGCGTACCCCCTCCAGCCCCTGGCAGTTTCCCACTACTGCCAATCCCTTTCTTATAGTATTATGATCATCGGTCAGGGACCGCTTAGGAGTGAGAACATGTGGTACTCAGTTCTTTGTTTCTGTGATGCATCACTGAGTATGATAGACTCTAAGTCCATCCAAGTTCCTGTGAGGTTCACAACTTTGTCTTTCTTTATGGCCACATGTTACTCCACCGTGTATATGCCTAGCATGTAACTTTTAGGGATTGACTTTATTTTTTCCACTTGACAAATTCCCTTGAGATCCACCAGGGTGTCTTGTTCATGGTCCTGTGCTCATTCCTTTTTATTGCAGAGTAGTATTCCATGGTGCGGATGTACTACAGATTGTTTGACTCTATACTCATCAAGGGACATTCGAGTTGTTCCCAGTTTTTGGCAATTAAGAATAAAGCGGCGACAGACATTCATGTACAGGTTTTTGTGTAAACAGAAGTTTTCGTTTTCCAGAGATGTCCCATAAGTACATGAAATGATGTTCAACGTCACTGACCGTTAGAAAAATATAAGTTAAGATGCCAATGAGATCTCACTACACAGCAAACAGAATGGCTAAAATAAATGAATGATAACAAATTCTGCGGAGGCTGTGGAGAAACTGGGTTACTTCCATAGCTGGTGGGAGTATAATGGAAAAGCTTAGGTGGTAACGCCTCTCTGGAAAAGGGCATTGCAGCTTCTTACAAAACTAAACATATGCTTATCATATGACCCAGCAATTGCCCTCCTGGGAATTTTAATAGTACTTTAAAACAAGTGTTTAAAAGCGCATGTATGATTCATGTTTATGGTAGAAAAAGTAGCAATATAAGTAAACATAAAGAAAAAAATCTCCTGTAATCTTACTATAGAGACATAACAGCTGCTAATATTTTGGTGTACTCTGTGTGTGTGTTTCTTTGATCAAAAATGGTGCCATATACTTTTATGACTTTTTTTTTTTTACAATATAGTATTTCTCCTTCCTCCAGTTAGTGGGTGCCTGTGTCATCATGTTAACACTTGCCTTATTTTATTATTTATTTATTTATTTATTTATTTATTTATTTTTGAGTTGGAGTCTCCCTCCGTCGCCCAGACTGGAGTGCAGCGGTCACTCCCGGCCACCGCAGCCTCGACCCGCTGGGCTCCAGCGATCCTTCCGCCTCAGCCTTCCAAGTAGCTGGAACTACAGGCGCGCGCTACCACGCCCAGCTAATTTTTTGATTTATTGTAGAGATGAGGTCTCGCCAAGTTGCCCGGGCAGGTCTCGAACCCGCGGGCTCAGGCAATCCACTCACCTCAGCCTCCGAGGTGCGGGATGACCGGCTGAGCCACCGAGCCCGGCTTTTGCCTTATTTTAAATTCAGTGACTTATTTCCCTAAACGTAGACGTCTGGGAAATTTCAATTTTTTTCCCTCCTGCTATTATAGACAATGCCCAATGGGGTTTTTTGTTCACATATTTTGATAACATAACGGATGATACTCTCATGATAAATTCCAGTAAGCAGAATTTTTAAAGTAAAGTTTTTCCTTTTAGCTTGAGTTGGGATCTCATTGTCACCCAGGCGGGTGTGCCGTGGCATGATCGTGAAGATCACACCTCATGGCAGCTTTGACCTCCTGGGCCCAGGCAATCCTTTCCCCTCAGCATCCCAAGAAGCAGGGACTACAGGTGTGTGCCATCATGCCTGGTTAATTTTTAAAAATTGTTTTTGAAGAGACGAAGTCTCACTAGGTTGCTAAGACTGGTCTTGAACTTCTGGGCTCAAGCAATCTGGTGTTTCAGCCTCCCAAAGTGCTGAGACTGCAAGTGTGAGCCACCCTACCTGGCCATGTTTAAGGCTTTTGATGAACATTCCACATGGCCTTTCTGAAATGCTCTGCTGACGTGTCCTTCGTACTCCCACGCATGTGAGGGTGACTGTTTCCCCTGATATTTCCAGCCATGATCACTATCATTCATTTGATTCCTTGTTATTCTGATCGCTGAAAAATGCTAAATCTCCGTTATTTTCATTTGGATTTTAAAATTTGATCACCAGTTGGAGTAAAAATTTATTTATATTTCTTCTATTACGAATGCCTGTTCATATTACTTGCCTACATTTCTATTGAGTTGAAGGATGTATTGCCACAGATATTTCATTTTTTTTGCGTTTTATAATTTGATTTACAACTGTGGTTTTTCCAGCAATAAAATTTTCATGCCCTCTAGTTGATTCGTCTTCTTCCGTGTGTGCGTTCCCTTTGGTTTCTTCTCTGGAAATTCTTTAAAGTGACACAAGCAGTCATCTGGGTTTTACCATCCTACATGAATGACTCTATTTTTCCTTTGCATTTAATTGAGCAGGCTTTGGTATAAAGCAGGGATTTAACTTGCTTCCCTGTAGCTTGCTCTGTCTCAGCCTCATTCCCCTGAGTAGTTTGTCCCTTCCACTGACTGAAAAGATCTCATCATTGTCCATGTTATTCAGTTCTCAGGTTGGTTCGGTCTCACCGTGACGTCTGAAGCTGCCTTGGTCGACCTGGGGATAGCCTGCTTACTCTCTCCGACATCTTTATAATTTTGCGAGAATGTGTAAGGTCTTCTTTTGCTGTTTTTTTCTTGGCGAACCCATCTGTCTTCAGCTCCATAGTGTCTTATGACATGATATCTTTTATTTCTCTTCTGTGTCATTTGTGGTGCCTTCTATTTTTGGAAGCTTTCTTATCTCCATGCGGTTTTCCAAATCTTTCACCTTCTGCCCAGTTGTTTTCATTTCTTCCACATTTGCTTTCTATGTTTTTAAGTCCATGTTCTGAGGCTTCAGTGGAATGCTTTCCTTCCTGCCAAGTGGCTTCGTTTCTCTGTTTCGTCTTTAGTTTTCTTGCTATTCTCTTTCTTGCTATTCTCACCTTCCTTTTCATCTAACCCTCTGAATCTCCCCTCTCATGACTTTCTCCTCTTCTGACTTAGAGGCCATGCTTTCTTGTGCATGCCTGAAAAACCAAAGGGTTTCCTACATTTTTCTTCCCAATTCTGCATTATCGCATTTTTAGAGGCGTGCTCTCCCTCTGATGCAACTGAATGACCTTCCCATTCATGTCATCACTGGTGTTTTCCTGTTTATTCCAAGCAAGAAGGACTTGGCTGAGACTTGGTGAGGTTTTACAGACAGAGCGAGTGGCTTGTCCTAGGACTCCACTTCTGCCCACTTTTGGGGTGATTGACTTCCATTCTCACTTTGTAACAGCTGTGGAGATTGACGTGTGCTGGTCCCAGTGCAATTTCTCATGCCTGAAAGGTTTTTACTTGACATGTCTCTGTTCTCGCGTGGCATATTCCTTTGACCTAAAGCAGCTGGTTCTTCGGTTCTTCTAATCTGATGCAACGTGTGAAAAACCCAGTTCCCTGCATGCACTGTCTTTGCCCTCCTCACAAAATGCCAAAAGACCAGAAGCTCTCAGAATGTGTTGCACCACTCTTGTTCTTGGATGGCTGTGAGCCGTCTAGTTGTTTTTTGGGGGGCGGGAAAGAGAATGTAAGTTGTGAAATGGACACTTTCTGACCCACCGCAGAGCCCGGTCCCTTATTAGTAGGGGCTCTGAGGCAGGGAGAGAGGGTGGGTCTCATTATCTCTTTCTTCAGGTGATCTCTGTTTCAGCCAGTAGTGTCAGGGTGAGCATGTTCGAAGCCAGGGTAGCTTTTCTCAGTCCCTCTCTGATGCAACTTCCCCGCCCCACCCTGTCCTGACCCTGGGATATTTGTCAGCATTATTTTGAAAAGAGGTTGTTGTGAGGTTTCAACATTTCCCTGACATCATAAAGATTTTGCTAAAAATTGGTGAGTGCCTTGGAGCTGACACGCCCACGTTGAGCCAGAAACTTAATATATTGCGTGCACTCATTTATCTGCCTCTGCCCCCCACCATTTGTCTTTGAGTCTTTTGAAAGAAATATAATTTGCCGCTACATCAATAGTGCCTAACAAAAGTATCTTATTCGTAGTGCTTAATAGGTATGTGTGTGTTTTTTTTAATTAAACTGGGATGGAATTGCCAAGGCAGAGAAGAGAATGCAGAGAGAGAGAAACAAAAAAGCATCAAGGACAGGACACTTGGCTTGGAGGAACAAGGCAGCAACCGGAGGAGGAAGATAAGCCAGGAAGAGAGACAATCGTGTTCCCGAGAAGTAGGAAACAGGAGGCACGGGCTGGGTGGGAGAAAGCCACCCAGCCTTCCTCAGCGTCGGGCGTGTGTCTGGGAGGGGTGGCGAGTCCATCGATCTGATGCCTTTTCAGGCACTTTTGGAGGCTTTTAGAAGGCTGAGTGGGTCCAGGAAGTGGAAGCAGTTAGGTATAATTTCAAAAGAAAAAGGAATGGCGAGAGAGAGAGAGAGAGAGAGAGAGAGAGAGAGAGAGAGCGCAAGCTTGAGGGGAATCAGCCTGCCAGAAGGCTTTTTGTTTTAGTGAATGTTGTTGGAACTGGGGGCGATCTGATCAGCTCCGCATCCTCAGGGGAAGGAAATTGTGACTAGCAAGAGCAATTTGCAAGACAGACAAGGAATATTTGAAAAAAGCCAGTCTGGGTCTGACCGGAAAAGGATGCGATCGGGCCTGGGGGGAGAGGGGCCCATCTGAGCACTCCATGAGGACAAGGGCTACCTTGGCCGTGTCTAGCAAGGTTTCTGCGCAAGGGAAGTGCAGGGGACTTGCTGGACGGAGTGTGGCCGAGCTCTCTTGTGGGACGAGGGGTGGCAGGGAGCCGCTCACTTTGGATCGTCTCCCGCATCTGAGTAGAGGAGGAGGGGGCGTCTTCAGAGAAGGACCCGGCACAGCCAGGCCTTGTGAAGAAGGAGGCAGAAGGACGAGAGCATTGCCTGGCGGCGCTAGGGGCAGGGCAGCCAGAAGACTCGAAGCGGGCGGCACCGCCAGAGAATCTCGAAAGCGTCGTGCTTCAGGTGGCCCGATGGCCCTGGGCTCAGGTTGACTGGCTTTCTAGAAGGCTGAGGAGAGCCCTCAGGAAGTGGCCTTGATGAAGCCAGGAGGGAGGCTCTCTCCTGGACTGAGGTCTGCTCCGTCTCACCCTGCTCGTGTTGCTGGGGATTGCTTCTCTGCCATCTCCAGAGGCGTTGGACACATGGGCTCCAGGCACACGGCCAACACTCGGTGGAGAGGATCCTTGTCCTGGGCCTCCTGGTGTCTCTCCCTGTCCTGCATCCATGCCCACCCACTTCACTGGAAACTCACTTTTTGGGGGGGAGTCGGGGTCTCACTCTGTTCTTTCCAGGTTGGACAGGATCACAGTGATTATGGCTCACAGCAGCTTCGAACTCCTGGGCTCAGGCGATCCTTCCACCTCGGCATCTTGAATGGCCAGGACTGCAGGTACTGCTGCTACGCCCGGCTAGTTTTCTTTTTTGTAGAGACAAGGTTTTGCTATGTTGCTCAGGTCGGTCTTGAACTCCTGGTCTCAAGCAGTCCACCTACTTCGGCCTCCCAAAGTGCTGGGATTACAGGTCCTGGAAACTCACTTCTCCAAGGATTCACTTGATCCCCTCAACAAGACTGGCTTAGTATTGCCAGCCCGATAAGAAACTGGAAGTGAAAGACCCAGCTCTGAAGTTAAGACAGCCTTCGGTTGAAAAATGAGATTTTTTGACCAATTAGTGAATTAATCACTTAGTAAATGAAACATATCGAGAACCTTCTGTGTGTCAGGTGTTAATACCATATAGGTGGTGAGGCGTCATCCCTGCCCATGGGAAGGGCACACACAGCTCAATGAAAGACACATGAGTAAATAAAGGCCTTGAAGGGAAGGCCTTTATTCATTCGCGGGGTACACAGTCCATTGAAATGAGAGGCAGAGGGATAGATTAAGGGACCCCTGGAGTTCTGTCCCAAGCAAGTAATTTCATTATAAAGCAGGACCTGCAAATTGGCTTTTCCTTTTAGTATTCTTTGTCACCCTTTCAAACAAATAATTAACCATGCAAAAATAATGCTGCATATTCTGGAACTCCACTCCTCACACTCCTCTCCAGAGTACTTGCACTGTGCCCCGGGGTTGGCATTGTTACAGGAAGCTCTCGGTGAGAATAATGCCCGACATTGTGCCATTGTGTGCAGTTGGACCTCTCGCATGACTCTGTGTATGCACATCAATTATACGCATTCAGTATAATTTGTCTTTTTAAAATCACACCTTCTATTTCACCCCAAGAAGATAAATGGATCCTGCCTCGGTCCCAGTTCCATTGATTTTTTGTGGTCCTATGGTGAAGCTATTATCAACACTAATCTCAAACCCTGCTAGGAGCCAGGGAGGCCTTAGAATACAGAACACCAATTTCTGCAACTTCCACCTTATTTTCCTTGGCACAGGCTTTTGTTCCAACTCCCCTCCTCATCTCATTTTCGAATATGATTTGATTATCATCCTGTGAGGTCTGTCGGGCCGGCTCTGAGCAGACCCCTCTTGGATGTCTCTGGCCTGGAGGAGAGCCACAGAGGCCTCTCCTGATGGAGCACTGACCTGCCTCAGGCGGGGTGTGCCTGTGACTTTGAAGCCTCACTCCACGGCCTCTGTCTCTGCAGACCAAGGCCTGAGCAGCGGGCGGGGGAGCCGCACCTTTCATCTCACGGCTCTCCAAATTACTTTTCTAGGGAGGGGAGGAAGCAGAGAGGAAACATGGGGATTGGAATCGAGAGACCCCTCGGCACCTGGGAGGCCGTTAGCTGCGAGCTCGGTGTTTGAAGATCCGGCGGCAGCGGCAATGTGTCCAGCCATGGAAAATGCCAGCCAGTCCTCTGTCTCCATGGCCAGGGCTGTTCTCAGCCTCCTGGTTGTCCTGCACCCCCACCCACTGCTGGACCCACAGCCACACTCAAGGCCTTAAGAGATCATCCGCCAACTTTAAAGCATTGACTAATTTTGAGAAGGAAAATCATTCAGTTCATTAAATAGTTTCAACAAGGGCATGTAGCTGAGTCTTCTCTCACGGCTGCTCCCAGGCCCTCGGCTCCCGCAGCACTGGCATTGCTGGCTCTGGTGGAGCCTTCCAGAGGCCGTCTATGCAGCAGGCATGCGCTTAATTCCTCCCTCTGCTGCTGCTGCCTGCTTCTCTGTCCACCCCCTCCTCTTCTGTGTCTTCCCCCTTCTTTCCTGATAATGTGTCATATGGATGATTCCACACCAAGACTCATAACCCTGCCTCATTCTAAGAAGTCGCACAGTGTCCTGGTGTAAGGCTGTACAATGGCTTATTTAGCTAGCTCCCTATTAGTAGTTATTGTGGCTATTTCCAGTCTATTTACCATCACAGAGAATGCGGCCCGAAGGACCGAAAGCAGAGACTTAAACAGAGGTGTATGCACCAGTGCTCACAGCAGCATTATTCGCAGCGGGCAGGTGTTCATCAAGAGAGGACATGATAAACAAAATGTAGTGTATATATTTTCATGCAATATCATCCAGTCACTAAAAAAAGGAAAGATTGGTGTCTGCTGCAATACGAATGGATCCTGAAAACAATATACAGTGCTAAGTGAAAGAAGCCAGACACAGAAGGACAGGGGTTACGTGATTACACTTTTATGGAGGACTGGAATAGGCACATTCATCCAGCCGAAAGTGGAATCAAGGTTACCAGGGGCTAGGGGGAAGGGAGATGTGGAGTTCCTGTTTAATGGGCACAGACTGGGGATGATGATAATTCTCGGGGTATAGACAGTGGAGATGGCTGTGCAGTATTGTGGACTGATTTAATGCAACTGAATTAATGCTTACAAATAGTCAAAATGTTGTGATATGTATTTCACCACCATGAAATGACAGCAAAATATAGGAATATCTTGCTGAAGCCTAAAGAAAAGAGAATGATGCCGGACACAATGGCATATACCTGTAGTCCCAGTTATTTGGGAGGCTGAGGCAGGAGGATCTGTTGAACTCAGGAGTTTGAGTTCAGCCTGGACAATGTAGAAAGACTGTTTTTCTAAAAAAGAGAAAACAGGGAGAGAGAGAGAGAGACAGACACAGAGAGAGACAGAGACAGAGAGGTAGAGAGAGAGAGCCTGAGAGACTGAGAGACCGAGAGAGAGAGAAAGAGACCGAGAGACACAGAGACACAGAGAGAGAGAGAGACCAAGAGACTGAGAGAGAGAGAGAGAGAGAGAGAGAGAGAGAGAGAGAGAGAGAGAGAGAGAGATATGCTGCAGTGAGCATCCTTGTATGACAGTGTGCTTGGTAGGAATGCAAGTATAAGATACATTCCCAGAAATGGGGTTACACAGTGGGAGGGTGTATGCGTTTTGAATCTTGATATATAATGCCAAATTTTCTTTCAAAAGATCATGCTAGGTCATGTTCGAACCCACAATCTTGGAAGTCCAATGACTATCTGGTATCAAACCTTTTGATCTTTTCCGCCATGACGGCTGAAACCTAGTGCTCCTTGTAGATTTTGCTTGCATTCTCTTCTGGGCTTATGCCACACATATGGTGGATGAGGCGTCCCTGGTCAAGTGTCACTTTGTTTCCAGGTCAAGACAGAAGCGGGTCAGGAGCAGCCCGGAGGCAGAGGGAAGGCTGTGCTGTGGAAGAAGGACTTCTGACTCAGTTTACCCCCTTCTCAGCCTCCCTTTCCCTGCTGCCTCAACTTTGTCATGTGATTCAGATGGCACCTTGGAAGAGGACCTGGGGGTCCAGCTGCCTAGTACAGTATCCATTCTCTAAATGGTCCTTTACCAGCTTTGACAGCCTCTGTGCACAGCTAGTTACAGGAATTTCACTTTTTTTCCCTGATGATTAGAAGGGTTATATTTCATCAGATGCACCACCTGGTGGCTTCCAACTCCTCATCGTAGACATTCAGAAGAACCAGACAAAGTGTAATCCTTCTTTTACTAGTTCTTAGGCAAAAATCAGGCCTGAAATAAACGGTGAATGTATCTGTGAATGAATGAATGATTCACAAACTTCAGTTACTGATGTCCTTTTTATTCTGCATCTTCCACAATGGTCCAGAATTCTTCCAAAGGGATTTCCTCGATTCAGAGGACCGTGCAGTGGGTGGGTCCTTGGTGGGATGCAGCCCACCCTAGATCTGTGCAGGGAGTACATTGTCACCTGCATGTCTCTGTCTCCTTCACATAGCGTGATACAAAGCCAAAGCTCCCCAGTTCATAATTCACAATAAGAACACCTTCTCTTGGCTCCAGTCCAGAATTCCAATCCCGGTGATCAATCAGAGCCTTAACTTGCTCACCAGCATTCTAGCCATTTCTTCCAGCTTTCTGTCACTTCCTCATTTGATATACATCCCGTTAAATACTTTCCCTCCACTTTATGCATTAAACTGTTGATCAGGTCAGGACCAAGGGCAGCACCAGGTGATGCCATCCCATTGCTCAGGGTTGACGGGATACAGTTATTTAACAGAATTATTACTAATGGGATGGCTCAGGCCCCAGGCAGCCTTACATCCATGAGGGATTCCTGGGGGACTCAGATGCTCTGTTAAAATCAGGACCGCCAGGGTTGTGGGAAGGAGGTGGGGACAAAACATAAAAGTGAGGATTGGTGCCTGAGCTCTGCCCGCCAAGGAAGACCTAAGGGGTAACCTAGCGGCGGAGGGCACATGGGACAAGACATTAGCTCAATTTGACCAAAAGACGTGAGAAGGCTGACTGCATTCAGACATGTGACTCCAACTTGAGGATGATGATAATTCTTGGAGTATAGACATGTGCACAGTGCTTACTCTATGTCATATGAACACTTAACCACATGGACCGTTTAATTCTCATGCATTCCTATGAGGCAGATATGATGATTGTCACCATTTTACAGATAAGGACACTAAAACAGAGAGAAAATGGTTAAATAATTTTCCCTGAGTCATGCCTCCAGGGTTTAAACCCTAGCAGGCTGGCTCTGGGGCGGGTGATGTTATGCACTTCACTTTGCAGCCTTAGAAAGCTCGGCCTAGGCCAGGTGTTCAAGACCAGCCTGGGCAACTTGGTGAGACCTCATCTCTACAATAAATCAAGAAAAATTAGCTGGGTATGGTGGCGTGTGCCTATAGTTCTGAAAGGCTGAGGCAGAAGGATCGCCTGAGCCCAGCAGGTCAAGGCTGCAGTGGCTGTGAGTATGCCACTGCACTCCAGCCTGTGCGACAGAGTGAGACTCAGACTCCAAAAAAAAAAGAAAGAAAAGCTCAGCCTCCATCATGTCAAAGAGCACAGTGGCATGCTCAGCCAGTGTGCTTCTTGAAATTGATGTTGAAACATCCCAGGAATTTGAAACTTCAGGGCAATTTCTCCAGGGCCAGCATTCCCTTGTGGGAATGCATTCTTCTTTCAGCCAGATAGGAGCAGTGAAAGTTACCGCTACAAAGTGTTGCTTAATAATCTGTCTCAAAAAGTGTCTTGTTGGGTTCCAAGCGCATGAATGGCATGCCATAAAGTGAGAATGGCATGGGACCACCAAAGAGAGGAGCTGGATCTAGGCAGGCATGGCCACCACTTGGCACCTTGGTCCTCAGCTGCTTCCTGTGTGGAAAGGTGTGGCTGGCCTGAAGACCACTTTAGCAGAGTAGCTTTGCTTCTACAAAAGTTCAGTGTGTCTTAACATGGGGAACACAACTCTCATGTCTGGGTGTCAGGAAGATGAGGGTCTTCAGTGCCATCAGACCCTTCACCAGGCAGGTGTGGTCACGGCCATGGACTTGTCTGTCCAGCCATTTTCTGTTGCCAAGTCACAGGGCCGTGGTTGCCTTAGGAGAAGGGGAACATCACAAGTCCACATCCATCCTGTGTGACTCGGGAGAACAAGGATGTGGGAGCAGATGTGAGGACAGTAGTTTGTAGCCCTGGCTGCAATCAGTCTTACCCGGAAAGTTTGGAGGCTCCCAAATGCCCTGGCATATCTCCAGAGTCAGACTTGGTTCCCTCTGAAATGCCCAAGAGCTGCAAAAGCCTTCAGGCCCCAGAGCCTTGAAGTCTTAATGTTTTTACTGACTTTCCCTGTGGTGGTTCTGACCATCACAATTTGAGAACCAGTAGACTGGGGTCTGGCTCAGAGGGTCGTTTATTAAAGGTCCTCGGGGTCTGGTTGCGCAGTGAGAGTACTATAATTTGGGGTTTTATCTAGCTGTTTCAGGTGCAGAAATCAGCAGAGGACAGAGAAGCAAAGGCAGGCCTTGGTAAGCATGACCCGGGATAGAAGACACTGAGCCTCTCCCAAGGGGACAGCTGCAGGCATCTAGAGTTGGGGCCTGGCCTGGAGAGACAGGGTGGGTTTGCAGCTGCCTGAGAAGCTTCTGCAGGGAAGGCTTCGTTAAGCCTTTCTCACACTCTAATGCACAGCGTTAAGTTTTTAGCCAGCTTATTACCCGATTTAGCTTCTTTTAACATCATTTTCATTATTGTTTATTAAGATTTATTTATTTTTTTCAGTAGGAATCTTACTCTGTTGCGCAGGCTGGAGTGCAGTGTCATGCTCCTGGCTACCGCAGCCTTGACCGGATGGGCTCAGGCAATCTTTTCGCCTCAGCCTTCCAAGTAGCTGGAACTACAGGTGCGCGCTACCACACCGGGCTAATTTTTCTTGGTTTATCGAAGAGGCGAAGTCTCACCAAGTTGCCCAGGCTGTTCTCGAATCCCTAGGCTCAGGCAGTCCTCTCGGCTCGCCCTCTCAAAGTGCTGGGATTACAGGCATGAGCCACTGCGCCCGACCTTTTTTCTTAAGATTTATAAAATCTAAGTACTACTTAGAGCATCACTTAAATCTGTTCTTTAAAATGATGTTTCTGGTTTCGCTTTTTAAGAAGTTTTTGTGTAAAAATGATACGTGCTATTATTTGTTTCTTAAATCAAGTATTATGCAAAACTACGAATAAGAAAAGAAAAGAAAAGAAAATACTTCATATTCCACCACCCAGAAGAAATCATTAACATTTAGTGCACAGCTATCTCTTTGATAGACGGATGGCTAATTAGGTAAACTGAAACACGTTGACAAAAATAGAATCTTAGGGTATACATTTTTAAAATGAAAAGCATTATGTTTTGGGTTTGAATTTAATAAATTAAGACATTAAAACGAAACTGCAAAAATTGCTAAAGTATAGAGATTATTGTCTTCAATACAAGTTATTTCAATTTCTGTAGAGTTTTTTGGGGGGCTAGGGGAGGAGATAAGCTTTATCCTTCTTTTTTTTTTTTTTTTTTTGAGTTGGAGTCTCACTCTGTCGCCCAGACTGGAGTACAGTGGCCGCTCCCGGCCACCGCAGCCTCGACCTGCTGGGCTCCGGCGATCCTTCCACCTCAACCTTCCGAGTAGCCGGAACTACAGGCGTGCCCTACCATGCCTGGCTCATTTTTTTAATTTATTGTAGAGATGAGGTCTCGCTGCCCAGGCGGGTCTCGAACCCGCGGGCTCAGGCAATCCACTCACCTCAGCCTCCCAAAAGTGCGGGATTACAGGCTGAGCCACCGAGCCCAGCTACTTTATCCTTCTTGAAACCATTCACAGCATCTGTTGATTTCCTGTGACCTCTCTCTCCCCACACCCCTCCTCTGGATTTCCTAGCTACTATTGCCTGCCGAGAAGGTTTGCAGCTGAAACATTCTGTTCCCTGCCATAATGTGCGGTGCCTTTGTTCCAGAAAAGTGGTTCTTAAAGTTTAAAGCGTACATGAACTGCTTGAGGATTTTGTGAAGATGAGGGTTATGGTACTGTAGGTCTCAGCGAGGGCTTGGGGAGCTGTATTTCTAGCAGTTCCTCTCCCCATGAGGTCAGTGCTATGTCTGAAAGGACCACACTTGGAAAGAGAGGCTCTGACTGCTTGTTTATTTTACTTTTCGGGTGACCAGATTCCGTTCTCAGGTTCCCCATTGGCCTCACCATGGCTCACTGGGGCTGTGTTCCCTGAAGTTTTGAGAACGCTTGAATCGTTTTTGCCTAATTGTATACATGGGATGGGGGTTAAGGGGGCCTGCTTGGGCTTGAAATATGTAAGTCACAGAAATTCCTTAGCTTGGTGTCCGCTGGCATCGAACGCTGCTCTGGTCAGTGCAGGGCAAACCTCGTTTTTACTTATTTTAGGGGTATGTGTTTTTCTACCTGGAAGCTCAGAGGATTCCTTCTTTGTCCTTGAGGTTTTGTGATTGCACCAGAAATGTGTCTTGATGTGATCTTGGGATATATTCTGACTTTTTCAAATGGCAGTTTCGAGCCTGCTTGGCCTTTCAGGCGGCTACTTTTGCCTTTAGAGAAACCCACGTCTTGCCCAGAGTCTGAGGAGGTTTGAATCAACCTTTGATGTTCTTCCAGATTCTGCTGCATTCTCTACCACGGAGTTTGTAGTGCCAGCCATTTCTTTATTTTAATGAAGATTGATTTTTCTTCTCTTTTTTTCCCATCCCATGTTGATGGGCTTCAAGAGAACAAGGTATAGAAAAACTGTATCCTGACACTGCCTTTCAACTATTTTTAAGCGAAACAAGCAACATTAACTTGACTCACACGTTCTTTCATAAGTCATCCACGGCCAGGGAGTGCCCACCGGGGTCTCCTAAGTGCTTCACAAGGGGCCATTCTGTCCTTTGTCAGCAATTCACATGGGAACACTTCCTTGCCCAGAGGAATCAACGATCTCTGGAAAATACCACGTACGCATTCAGTACCGCCGAGCAGTGGGGGCTGTCACTTCTCCAGGACAGAGTAGTCCTCGACTCAGCCCACCAGGCCACCATTTGCTCTTAAGGCATCAACACGGCAATTTGGCATTGGCGCTGCTGTTGCATTTGGCTGGTGTGTACTCAGTAAGCACTGCCACAGTCCTCAAAGGCCGACACCATGGAAGCCCTGCAAAATGGCAGTCAACCAAATGGCCTCTTATCCATGGCTGGCTTATATATACATGCTTAGAATATCCTCTGTCCGTTCCTTGTTCTGGAATGTTCATGAAGGCATTTAGTTTATTAAAACAAAACAAAACCCCCTCTCCTATGTTCACATAGCTAGAGATATGTGGGGGGAAATAGAGAGCTTCAAAAGAGCTCCATTTTCCTCTTCCTTTCGTCTTTTCAAGGCCAGATTGTGGTTCAGTTTTTGGCATTTAAGTGGCGCGCTTTTTCTTCTGCTTCCCCGATGAGCATGGCTAATGGAGGGGCGCGTGCCAACAGCTGCCTGGCACTCTATCTCCAACGCCCTGCCACCTGAGCTGTAACGGGGTCAGGCCCATGAGCGTCCCCCAAACCAACTCCCTCGAAGGGCGGTAAACATCAGCTCGAGATTGAGATTCTCAGCTTGTTTCTCTGCAGAAGACTGTTTTCTTGGCAAATGGTGGAGCTGGAGAAATCTGAACCCCTGAGCCCACGGCCCAGGGCCTTGGGTGAAAGCCACAAACACCTGTCATCTCATGGGTTATTAGCCCATAGCCATGTTTTATTGGAAGACAGGGCCTGTTGGCTGGAAGCGTTACGAGGGGACCAGTGTGTCTCCCCACCTCAAATGCATTTGTAAGCCATGATGTCATCATGGATGTGGCACCTGATCACTTCAGAATGAAAGCCTTTCCATCTCCAAAAGTGTCCCCACCTTTTACATCCCTTAGGATTGGGCCAGGCGGGAGTAGGGAGGTCACTTCCACTTGTCAGAAAGGAACATTGAGTGCTGTCGCTTACCCACCTAGCAAATACTACAAGCACCCCGCCCTCTCGGGACCCTGGTCACAGGGATCAAGGGATTAAGTGATGAGTAGAGGTCTGTCCCCTGGCCCCGTTGCTGTGTGAGCTGCCCTGCAGTGCCCAGCCCGCGATGCCCTCACCTCTCCTTGGGAAAACTGTGGATTCGGGGCCTGCCTACTGGGCACTAGAGAGCAGTAGATTGTAGACACTGGCAGCAGCCTGGCCCTCGGTGGCAACACTGCACACCGAGATTCCATATGTCAGAGGCCACATCTGGGGGATTCAGGCAGTTGGTTTTAAGATGAGGGCAAGGAGGACGAAAAGGAGGAGTGTCAGCTCTTGGGCTGAGAACCCTGGGGCCAAGCCCCATTTAGAAAGAGAGGTCGGGTTAGGCTTGGTGGCTCGGCCTCTAATTCCAGTACTTTGGGAGACCAAGGCGAGTGTATTGCCTGAGCACGCGGGTTCAAGACCCACCCGGGCAACTTGGCAAGACCTTGCCTCTACAATAAATCAAAAATTAGCCGGGCGTGGTGGTGTGCACCTGTAGTTCTGGCTACTTGGAAGGCTGAGGTGGAAGAATTGCCAGAGCCCAGCAGGTCGAGGCTGCAGTGGCTGGGAGCGTGCCACTGTACTCCAGTCTGGGCGACAAAGTGAGACTCCAACTCAAAAAAAAAAAAAAAAAAAAGAAAGAGAGGTCATTTTGTCTCATCCCCCGCCTCCAGCCAAGATCACCACCGCTCCTTCCCCACTCCTAGCCCACAGCTCAGAACAACTTAGCTCTTTAAGGGACCTTATCTTATTGCCAAATAACTCCTAAAAGTGAGGGTCCCAGCCTCCCTTGGTAGCCAGGGGCTAAAGTGACAAGCATAGCAGTACTTCCTCTTGGCTGTGGATGTGGTGTTTTACAAACACTTGAGTGCAAAACTGACTCAGTTACACATCAAGCAAGAGAGCTTATTGTGGCCTAAATTCAGCTACTTTTAAAATCTGCTGGAATAAAGTCATTCTGAAAGTGGAAGGTGGGAGTCTGTGCTTTCGTGGCCCTGTGTCTAACGGGGGTGGTGAGAACCCTACCCGGAATCTGAACATTCCTTCCTGCTTGAGTTAGGGGGCATAAGGGCTGGGGGTCTCGTGGTGGGGGAGGTGGAGGTGGGTGGTTGGAAGGGAGAAGTTTGCCCTGTGGGAGTGTCAGGAACTCTGAAGGGCCCTGCCGGTCCTCCCTCCCACTTCCGGGGAGATGGAACATGCACACCTGATCTCAGCTCAGCCACCTGCATGCTCCTGACTGAGGCTTTGACTTTGAGGGAGGGGTCTTGAAGATTCAGGGACAATGGAGGCATTTGCTGCAACACTGTCCCAGCAGACGCATCTGAATCAAGGGTTCGGAGGGTGGGTGGTGGCAGAGGGGCCATTGGGAATGTCTAGCCAGGTCCACACTGTTCCTGTGGTGTGGCCTCACCAGCCTTGATTCTGAGAACTGCACCCTGGCTTTCCGAAATCAGCCTTTTATTCACAACAATTTCTGTTGCTTGTGGCTGGGAATCCTAGCTCACACAGGAACAGTGCTGAGTTTTGAGTTAGCCAGGTGTTCTCAGGGGAACAGGAAGACCATACATTCCGAGTGGGAGGAGGAAAACGCCTGTTCTCAGTTCACATATTGGCTATTGAGTGTGTGCTGGTGACAGGCACTGTATCCAACACTGGAAAACACGTGTCCTCGGAAGTTCTGGACTGAGGCAGAAGACACGCCCGTCTAGGACCCAGGTTACCCACCCAGAGGGATGGCATCGGGAAGCATGCCTGCCTGGCTGGAGCAGGTGTCATTCATGAAGCAGGTGCCCAGAGGGCCTTTGCAGAGTGTCACATAGATCCAGGCCCTGGCATTTCACAGCAGTGGCCCACTGGACCGGCTTTCACGTAGGCATAAATCACTCACTCTTTTTATGGGTTGTTATAGCTATTTCTTCTAGCTTTTGCTTTCTGGTTTTATTTTCCTTTCGTCTTATTGAATAGACCCCAGGAGGGAGACAATCGCTGGTCACAGCCAATCACAGATTAACCCCCTGTCCTTAGGAGCAAAAAGACCCTGGGCTGCAGGTGTGTGGGGGGTTGGGGGGTGCTAGGAGCTACCACGTAGCGCCCAGGCCTACAGGACTTCACCACAGTCCTGACTCCACCCATGCACTGTCATTCTGCAACCACCCTCTCACCTTTCAAACTTGGAGTCTGTCTGCACCCCCACAGGCAGGCTGACACATCCAACTTCCTATTTCTCTCTGTTCTTGGTGTTATCTGGTGTCCGCTGTGTCATCTCTAACATCACCAGGCAGTTTGGTCACTGGGACCCTCAGCCTCCTGATGACCCAGTGGCCTTTTGGCATGCCCCTGGGGGCAGGCAGAGATCCCTAAAATGCTGGTCTTTTTAACCTGATGGAACTTGAGAATGGCCTGGGGAGCTTTGAAACAAAGGAGGGGAGAAAGACTGCCTGGGGCTGGGACTGCTTTAGCTGGGGGGGGGTCTGAAAAGGCTTTTCTGAAGAGGTAACACCTGGGCTGAGGTCAGAAAAATGCCACCACCATCCCGAGCTCTGAGCTCCTGCCTGGTCCTCGACCCTGCCAAGATCATCCCACCCCTGGTCCTTTGCCCTTGCTGTCTCCTCTGCCTGGGTCACCCTTTCCGCCTTTTTCTGGCAGCAAAGTGCCAGGGAGAGCAGTCGAGGTGAGGTCTGGGAAGCAGGCAGGCGCTAGGCACCGAGCAGCTTCTACGTGGCTCTCAACTTTCCTTTCTGACGGGTAGAGAAGACCAGTCCTCCACAGTCCTAGACGGGTAAGGGAGGTGCCGATTTGGGTGACTGAAAGGCCTTCATTCTGAAGGTATCAGGAGCTACCTCCGTGATGATGCCATGGACTGAACATATACTGAAGAAGGGAAGTCTTGGTCACCTTGAAGTCCTTCCAGCACCAGCCGGTTTTCTAGCACAACACGGATATGCAGTCATAGCACAGGACATGATGGGCGTCTGTGGTTTCACCCAAGATCTGGGTCAATGGGTTTGGGAGCTTCGGATGTTCTCTTGCCTCACCAGTTGCCAGAAGACAACCTTGGAAGAGAAACAAGCTTAGACTGATGTTAATTCACCTCTGAATGTGGAGGAGGACTGGGGGAGATTGAAGGAAGTGGCAGGCGATCTGACCTCAGAGACAGTTTAAGCTATTCACCACCACCACCACCATGCAGGGCAGTGTGTGTCAGGGCGGCTTGCAATGGAGTCAGGGTGGAAGGGGAGACTTTGAGAGGCTGAGGCCTAGAAGGCCCGACTGCCTCTGCGGTGACCGCCCAGTGCCTCAGTGACAGGCAGAATCAGGCCTCGAGTCCAGCCCTGCCCAGAACCTGGCCAGCTGGGTGGGCTCAGGCTTTCCCGTGTGGTGTCATACCCCCTCCCGGGGCTCCAGCTCCTCCCACTTGCCCGAGAAAATCGATAGCTTTTTTCCCTCTTCTTTCAAGATCAAAATAAAAATTTCACCGAGAAGCGGCACCTCCCTCCCATGCATTTGATGACTCTCCCTCCAAGGGTGCCTGTTGGGCTCATTTCTCAGGACCATGGCCAGGGATCTGGTCTGGATTCCAGAGATTTCCGCGGTCCTTCCATGGTCTGGGTCGCAGCTCACGTCAGACATTCCCCTTCCCTCCTCCCAAGTGTGGACAAAACTTATGGGGAGGGAGAAGGCAGAATCCACAGATGTTTTCCTGGTCAGGCTGGGAGAAATCTTTCAAATTTAGGCCCGACCCTCCCAGAATGAAAATAAGTTATTTGTATGTGAGCGTTTGTTATTGAATTAAATATAAGCACAGACAACTCTCCTAATTTACCGCTGGGTGTGCGAGCGCAGGGCCCGTGTCCCCGGGCGTCGCCGTGGCGGCCAGACTGGATTCCCTGTGTCTTCCTACTCCATGCTCATTCATCTTCCTTGTCTTTTGCAACTTTGTCGAACGGAACACGAAAGGAAGGGAAATTAAAAGAAAACAAAAGGGAGGTTTTGCAAGAGGGGAAATCAGATTTATCCTCACGTAATTAAATGTGTAGGAAACCGAGAACAAAGGATTGCAGATTGTGTGTGTGTGTATGTGTGTGTGTGTGTGTGTGTGTGTGTGTGTGTGTGCGCGAGAGAGAGAATAAATCACTATTTCCCTGGCAGCTAGAGCCCTCCGGTGCATCTTAAAATCAGGTGCCTATGAGGTGGTATAGGCAGGGGACCAGTGTGGGCTTTGTGTGGCCGCAGCTGAGTGGCTCTGGTGTCCGGGCCTGCTCCCTGCTCTTTTACTGGGCCTGGGGTGAGGGCACAGAGGGAAGCCCCTCCCAACACGGTTGGGAGAACCCTGTTCATTCCCTCCCATGCACCCTCCTGCAGGACCGGCTATCCTGGGAATCTATCCTCAGGGGTCTCAGCAGGCTCCTGTCCCCGGCACTGGCAGCACAGGGCGTTTCTTTATTCTTTAGCGGTCTCATCAGCTAGAGGCCGAATATGTTGGGGTCCAGGACGGTGTCTTTGCACTGGGGCATTTCCAAGGGTCCACCAACTTCTGGCCTTCTGTGGTCACGCAGTCTGTGTCTGTGGAGTGAACAAGTAAATGGATGGGCCCAGAGGGGCCCTCCCGCATTCAGACACATCGAGGTTGTCCCGTCACCATCTTTCACTGCAGCTGCTGTTCCCGCCAGGGAGGCAGGTGCAGATGCAGGGCCTGGCTGCAAGGTGAAGTATGATGAGTGCTCCCGGGCCGAGGGAGAGGAGCCGTGAGGCGGGAGGTGGCGCTTACCCTGGGCCTGGACAGATCGGTCTTGGACACAAGGGAGGGGAGGCACCCTCTTCTTCAGAAGGTTTATGGGAAACCCCCGTGGAGGGGTTCTTGGACCTCCAGGCAAGCCCAGCAACTGCCCATCCTCTCCACGCTCTGCACACCGTCGCTCCATGAAGGCACTCTGAGATCATGCACTGATGAACAGCTAGCAAGGCCTTTTGGCCGCTGTGATGGGGCTTCCTGGGGACATGGTCTACACAGCCCATCTGACGCTCCGACCGCTCTGAGGCCTCACTGATGCCGTGCCTTCATTCCTTAATGGCCTTTCTCCTGGCTCCGCCTTCCCTTTTTCCAAGGACCTGCCCGGATGTCATCTCCTTCCCTTTCTCAGCCCACTGCAACTTGCTTTTTCTGAAAGGACTCCTGACCTCCTCCATGAAGTCTTCCCAACTTCCCTGCCTGCATAGCAACCTCTTGAAGAAGTGTAAACACGTCTAGCAGGTGACTGAAACCTCTGTTTACAGCAGTGACCACAACCAACCTGTGCCGTGGGGACTCTAGACCCTTTTCCTAAGACCAACCCATCTGTGATGCCCACAGGACACGGACAGCAGCTCTTTTTTCTTGGAGACGCCGTAGCTGCTGAGGGTTTCCAGGGTCATTTCCTCTACAGACCGACTCCCTGACATTTTTTGAGAGACTCTGTGTGACGAGGATTGCACGTGGGCTCTGTGTGAAGGTCTCATTTGCTCCTCAGTGCTGGGCAAGAGTGGAGTCTTACCAGCTGATGGGGACTGAGGGGTAGGAATTCCAGGCTGAGGCTGTGCCTTGCCGGGGTCTAAGGCAGAGGGGACAGCAGGAAGATAGCATTGGAGGTCTATCTGTAAGCACCTTGTGTCCAGTACCTTTCCTACCGGGGCTTGGACCACTCAGCCACCAAGAGGAGCCCTGCGTGCTTTGTCTCACAATACCTGGAGGACCCACGCCCTCAATTCCGGGGCTTTAACTCTGGTGTAGAAAGAGCTGCTCCCACAGCAGGGGGCTTCTAGGCTGAGCAATATCCCACCCCACCTCTTCCAGAAGGTTGAAATCCCACAAGAAGGCAGACGTTCTTTTCACTGGATTCCGAACCTTGAGTTTTTAAAGTACTCCTCGTTAGAATAATTGCTGTCTTGGACAGAAAGACTTTCAGCCTGATCCATGTCTTTGAGAGACTCAGCCCCCTAGGAATGGGAAGCCCTGGGTGGAATGGAACATGTGAGTTCTCTTGGTTGGACGTGTCAAGTAGGGCGGGGCTGCCCTCAGGAGAGTGGGTCTTTAAAACTGCCTCTCACCCCAGAACTTGGGGCACAGCAAGGTGTGTGTGTGTGTGTGTGTGTGTGTGTGTGTGTGTGTGTGTGCGCGCGCGCAAAGCAGCAGATGCTAGCATTTTTTTAAAAAGTCTGTTTGGATTTTTTTTGAGTTGGGGTCTCACTCGGTCACCCAGACTGTAGTGAAGTGGCACCATCATGGCTCAGCACACCCTTCACCTCCTGCACTCAAGCAGTCCTCTCAAGTAGCTGGGACTAAGGCATGCAACATTGTGCCTGACTGATTTTTTAAAATTTTTTCATATAGGCAAGATTTGCTCAGGCTGGTCTCAAACTCCTGGGCTTAAACCTTCCTCTTGCTTCAGCCTCCTAAAGTACTGGGATTCCAAGCATGAGCCATCAAGCCCTGTCAGATGCCATCCCTTAAAGAAACAGCATTGCAGTTATTCATTTCTTCTGCCCAAAGACCCGTCAGTAGACGAATATTTCAGAAAAAAATGTCATTTTCTTTTCTAATCACAGAAATAAAATATGCCTATTGTAGAAAACATCGAAGATATGGGAAATATAAAGAAAGAATGAAAATCACCCAGAATGCCACCATCTAGACAATTTCTTCCAGCCCTTGATATATTTCATGTTAGCATTGTGTGTGTATGGGAACGTACTGTAAGGAATTTTATATCCCTCATCCATTGAACAGTGCATTGTGATCATTTTCCCTGTCATTAAATTTATTGGAAAACATCATTTTTAATGGCTGCATAATATTCAATCTTGTGGCTGGTCCATAATTTATTTAACCGTTTCTCCCTTTTTGAGCATTTAAGTTCTCTCTAATTTGTGGATGTTAATAGTATCTGCAGATAATAGTGCTATGAACAGCCTCCTACATAAATCGCAGGCACTTTGACACTTATTTCTGTAGGACAGACTCCTGGAGATGGAGTCAGACGATGTGTGTGCTTGGGGCCAGTTCTGGTTGCCTGTTGCCAGGCCACTTCCCGGCAAGGTCTGCAGACGAAGGCTGTGCCACAGAGTGTCCTTGTCCATACCTTCATCTGCACGGAGCATTACTGTTTCTTTCTTTTTAAAGAAAATGGTTATGCTTTGTTTATTATCATTTTTTTTAAGCTGCGGGGTACAAGTCAGGATTGGGTGCATAAGTGGTTGGGTACAGGTGCAAGGTTTGGGCCTCCCATTGGACCTCACTCTGCCTGGATCAGAACCAGGCATGCTTATTGGTGTTATGTGTCCCCTCCACCCCTGGCAGGGTCCCACTACTGCCAATCCCTTTTTTTTTTGTAGTATTATGATAGGTGTTCAGGGTCTACTTATGAACGAGAACAAGTGGTACTCAGTTCTTTGTTTCTGTGATAGATCACTGAGTATTGTAGACTCTAAGTTCACCCAAGTTGCTGAGAAGTCCATGTGTTTGTTCTTTATGGCTGCAGCATATTCAATCGTGTATATGTTTTGCTTGTTTAAAATCCAGTCCAGTTTCGATAGGCAGCATGGTTGGTTCCATGTATTTGCTGTTGTGAATAGAGCTGCAATAAACATGCATGAGCAGGTATCTTCTTTGTAGAATGATTTAAGTTCCTCCGGGGTATATTCCCAGAAGGGGGATTGCTGGGTTGTATGAATTTCTAATTCTTTTAGAAGTCGCTACACTGTTTTCTATAGAGGTTGAACTAGTTTGCACTCCCATCAGCGGTGTAAAATTGTTCCCTTTTCTCCGCATCCTTGCCAGCATCTGTTGTTTTTTGTTTTATTCGTGATGGCCATTCTTACTGGAGTTAGGTGGTATCTCAATGTGGTTTTGATTTGCATTTGTCTGATGATTAGTGAGGCTGAGCATTTTTTCATGTGTCTGTTGGCTTCCTGTATATCTTCTTTTGAGAAATGTCTATCCACGTCTTTTGCCCACTTTGTAATGGGGCTGTTCGATTTTTTTCCTTTTGGTACATTTGAGTTCCTTGTAGATCCTGGATTTAGGCCTTTGTCAAATATATAGTTGGCAAAATTTTTTCCCATTCTGTGGACTGTCTCCTCACTCTCTTGATGGTTCCTTTGGCTTTGCAGAAGATTTTCAGTTTGATGAGATCCCGTTTGTCTATCTTATCTCTTATGGCATGGGTATCTGGGGTTTTGATCATTGCTGTTTCTTAAATTCTATTAACTTTTTAGAACAAATGTCATGCATTTCTTGTCCGCTCATTGATTTTTGCCTTGCTGCCAATGTTTTACATATTATTTTTAAGTGTGCCTTATCTATGATAGTTATTCATATTTCCTCAATCAAATATATAACATTTTTTTTCCAATTGGTTATTTGCCATTCAATTTTTATAACAACTTTGTTAAGATACAATTCACATACCATACAATTCACCCAATTAGAGTGTGCACTGCAATGGTTTTCTTAAGATTGTGCAACCATTGGTACAATCCATTCTAAAACAGTTTCATCATCCCATAAAGAGACCCTCACCCATTGGTACCCCCTCCCATCTCACCTTTACTGCCCTTCCCTGGCCGGAGGCATCCACCGGTCTCCTCTCTGTCGCTATGGATATGCCTATTCTGGACATTTCACATCAATGGAATCGTGCAATATATGACCTTTTACAACTTGCTTTTTTCACTTAATGAAGCATAGTGTTCTTAAGGTTGTAGCATATTTTAGAAACTCAGTTTGTTACTAAGCTTTCTTATGAGTTTTATAGCAAAAATTTTAAATTTTCATTGAATTTTGTATTGAATGTTTTGAGGTTTTTTTGGGGGGGATAATCCATTCCGCCTCTTCTCGGGTTCTTATGCTTAGTGTGGCCTCAGCTAGATTTACAACTATATTTTCTGCTAATTTTTAAAACTGCTTTGTGAAAACATTAGGATAATTTAATCTCAGAGTAATAGATATAGTCCTGTTTTAAATGGTTTTAGTTTTTGCATTAATTCTTCAATTCACCTGACAGTGTATTTTAGTAAATAGCAATAAGGTTGAGAGTCTAATTTAGTTTTTTTCCCCCCGATAGTCAATGGTCCTGGTGCATTTTGACCCCATTTACTATCACTTCTTTCTTTATAATTTATTAAATTCTAAAATGCACTTGGGTCTATTTCAAGATTTTTTGCTTTCTGTGTTTTGTTTCTGTATGATTGCACCAGTGCTGTACTTTCTAATTCTAACAGTTGTCAAATAAGGTAGAGTCTTATTAGACAAGTGACCTCTCTTCATTTTTCTTTTTACAGATGTTCATTCCCCTGCCCATTCATTTTGTCAGATCGCAGAATTATTTTGTCAAGTTTCCCTCTCTTTTTTCAACCTTTTCCCCACCACCAAACAGCTGTTGGTAATTTCAGTGACTGTGTTTTTCAAATTATATATTAATTTGGGAATTGATTGGATTCATTCTTCCATTCAGTAACATGTCTCTCATTTCGTCAAATCTTACTTTACATATTTTATGATGTCTTTAATTTTCTTTGTTTTTGTGCCACAATTTAGGGCCTTTCTGATGTCTTATTGCTTTTGATATTTTTTATTGCTATTGTGAGTGGATTTTAAAAACTGGTTACCTAAACTCTTCACTCCTCTTTGTAATGTGTAATTGTCTACTTTTCTTATTTTAATATATTTCAGCTGTTACCTTGGCAATTTCTGTGTCTCCAATCACACTGTCCAAAGCAACGATTATTTTCTTCTTTTTAGTAGTTACATCTCTAATTCCTGTTTCTTTTTTTTAAACTTTATTATTTTTATTTTAAAGATGTGGGGTATGATTCAGGGTTAGGTACATACGTGGTCATCATAGCTCCCGTTTCATTTCTTATTGCCTTAACCTCATCTTTCAGAAAATGTGAAGCACTGGTGAAAGGGAAGAAGCTCATTTCTCCCTAATTTTAATGGAACTGCTTTAGTTATTTCATCGATAAGGATTATATAGGCTTAATTTAGAAAACGAAAAAAAAATTAATATATGTTTACTTGAAAGAATGGTAAAGGAGAATGCAGATGTTTTGAAATAAGCTTGCTGCTTTCCTTATTGACTAGCTGACATGAAGTTTTGTTTTGTTTGTCTTTCATCATTTTTTTTGAGTCAGGGTCTCACTGTTGCTCAGGCTGGAGTGGAGAGGCATGATTATAGCTCACTGCAGCCTCGAACTCCTGGGCCTAAGTGGTCCTCCCACCTCAGCCTCCTAAACTGCTAGAACTACAGGCATACGCTGCCATATCTAATTTTAAAAATTTTTTTGTAGAGATGAGGTATGGCTATTTTGGCCAGGCTGGTCTTGAACTCTTGAGCTCAAGCAATCTTCCTGCCTTGGCTTCCCAAAGGTTTGGGATTACAGGTATAAGCCACCACGCCTGGCTGAAGTTCTGATTAATATTAATACAAATATACAAGGCCAGGCTCGGGAGGACTTTGGGAGACCAAGGCGAGTGGATTGCCATAGTCTGTGGGTTCGAGATCAGCCTGGGCAACTTGGTGAGACCGCGTCTCTACAATAAATCAAAAATTAGCCAGACGTTGGAGCATGTGCCTGTAGTTCCAACTACTTAGAAGACTGAGGTGGAAGGATCGCCAGAGCCCAGCAGGTCGACACTGGAGTGGCCTTGAATGTGCCATGGCACTCTAGCCTGGGCGATGGAATGAGACTCCAATTCAAAAAACAAAACAAAACAAAACAAAACACAACTGGCCCGGCGCAGTGGCTCATACTTATAATCCCAGCAATTTGGGAGGCTGAGGTGAGAGGATTGCCTAAACCCACAAGTTTGAGACCAGCCTGGGCAACTTAGCGAGACCTCATCTTTACAATAAATAAAAAAATTGGCCAGACATAGTGGCATGCCCTTGTAGTTCCAGCTACTTCGAAGGCTGAGGCAGAAGGATTGCCTGAGCCCAGCATGTTGAGGCTGCGGTGGCCATGAGCATGCCACTGCATTCCAGCCTGAGATGCCAACTCAAATAAATAGATAAATAAATAAATAGATAGATAGATAGGTAGATAGATAGATAGATAGATAGATAAAAAATACACACACACACAAAACTGTATTTTCAATGTTAGGATCAACCTTAGTTGGTCATGCTGAATATTGTGTTTGTGTTCAGAACTTTTGTTTAGATGCTCACATCTGTATTCAAATGCAAATTTTTCTCTGTTTTTAAGTTACGTCAACAGATTTTAGTAAAAGATTTTGACTAACTTCATAAAGTGAGCTAGATAAAATTTTACGTTTTTAAATTTGTGAGGCAGTTAGTATAGCATGGAATAATCTGTTTCTCAAAAGTTTGAAAAAACCCACCTCTGAAACCATTCAGTCTTGGTATCTTTCTCAGATGTCAACTTTGGTAGTTCTTAAACGTCTACTCTCATAATGGATTTCATAAGGTTTTCATTTTTCCTGTGCCACACTTGATAATTTGCATTTTCCAAAAACAAATTACTCCATTTGCTGAAAATTTTCAATTCATTAGCGCAGTGCGATAGAGAAATTTTTAAACAGAAAACCTGTGGTTATATCTCCTTTCTTATTAGTTGTGTTATTTGTTCTCTCTGCTCATTATTTGCAATGCCAATACGGAGAAGTTTACATTTAAATGGGTTTTATCGTGCACCTCCGGCTTCCTCACTCTCAATTCCTCATTTTGACCCTCCACTCGATAAGGTGATGTACTTTCAATATCGTTTCTTTTCTCGAATGATAACGTGTTATCATTTTTGAGTTCGTGCATATCATGAAATGTCTTTGCTGCTGTACATCTAGACAATGTGTTTGGTTCAGTATAAAATGTCTGGCCCCAATCATTTTCTGCACCAACTCAGTAGACTTTGCCCAGTGTCGTCTCTGCTTGCCCTTGTGTTGCAGAGGCTATGTGAGGCCAGACCTTCTTTGGTTAGTTGGCTTCTTGTTTGGCTTTTTTCTCCTGCCTGAATACTGGTTGGTTTTTAAAAGTCCTTTTAAACAACAATAGGAGGGCCTTCAAACATAATGTATCGAGATGTGTGTGTGTGTGTGTGTGTGTGTGTGTGTGTGTGTGTGTGCGCGCGCGCGCCACGTGTGCGTGTGTGTGTTTTGAAGAGCGAGCAAGAGAAAGAAGAAGATTCAAATGTTCGTTATGATGAGAAAGCAGACCCTCCTGTGCCTTCAGATATGCTCCTCTTACAGTTCGTCTTCAGCACTACTGACATTTTGGCCCGAATAGCTCTTTGTCACGGGGGTCTCCTATCGTTGTAGGACGTTTTGCAGCACGCCTGGCTTTTATTCACCAGATGCCAGTAGCACTCCCGTCCCCACAAGTTCGACAACCAAAAATGTCTCCAGAAGTTGTTAAATGGTTCCTGGGGGTGGAAGTCTTGGCCAAAATCACCCCGTTTGAGTGTCAGTAGCAACAGAGGGTGGGCTGATTTTTTTCTCTGGTGTGTGTTTAGAACTCAAGGGCAGAAACAGAACATTTGTTCTGTCTTATCTTGGGGTGGCTCCTATTTCAGGTAAAAAAGCATCTGTGGGGCTTCGTTGATGTGTACTGTTCCACTCCCAGGGTTTACCAATTGGTGGAAATCCCTGAAGGCTTCAGTACTGTGTCAAATTGTAGTATATATAGGCTTTTGAGTCTCACTTCTAGCTTTTATGGGCATCTTAGTGGGAATCTGAGAGAAACTGTGTCAGGCATTGCTGTAGAGTCACCAGTTTATACCATTCTTCGTCGTTGCGAATATTCTCACCTTGTGCATTTTTATGCTCAAACTCTTTAAAAGATACTTGTTGTTTCTTAGGGAATTGTTTTTCATATATATTTTGGTGGTTCAGGTGAATATATTACTGGTTCAGACTGTAATTTGGGATGCCCAGTGAAGTAGCTTATTTTGGACCCAAATGAAAGAGCCCCTCGGCAACCTTAAATACGTGTGGTCAGCTCTTCCAGATCCTACCAAGCCTTGGTTCAGGCCACATGTGGCAACGATGGCTGAGCTGAGCGATCCGCTTGCCGCCTACACCTAGTCAATTCTGAAACCAGGCAGTGATGAAAATCCCCTCTAAATGCCAAGATGTGTGAGACTCAGGCGAGGCATGGTGTGAAAACAGTTTGGCTGCACACCCCTCTGCCCGACTTCATCTCAAGAGGCTCGGGAGAAACATAGAAACACCTTCTTTCCAGTATTGTTTATTTTCATGTCACAAACCGTGGGGTGGAATGAAAACAGGGCCCCAGTGGGGCTCTGGTTGTGAAAATACCGACTTTTACTTCTGTTTTAATCTCAGAGAGGGAAGGTTCCAACGAATCTGCTAAAGCCACCTTCTTTGAAACCTTTCCACCACGTGCTTTAGGAACAGGGATGGACGCCGCCAGAATTTCCAAGCGTGCTAGTTGCCAGCCAGAGCTGAGCGCGTGTCGGGGGGCTCCCTTTACACTTGGCCGGCCTCTTCCCTCCACCAGGGACTTGTCTAGCACCTTCTCCCTCCATGTTGCAGTGGGCCCGCTTGTGGGAATGGCAGCGTTTTATTGCTTACATGGATGTTTATTTGTATTAATGTCATGGATTAAAAAACTCAAAGAGTACCAGAATGAAAACATCCGTCTTATGCCCACATCCCTGACTGTATTCTTTTCCCTAATGCTTTTTGCTTCTTGTGTAGACTCTCAGTTTTGGGATTATATGTGGGCATTACTATTTCTCAACATCAGTTTAACTTCCCTCCGTAGTTGCCAAGTACTGGGCTCTCTCTGATCCCTCTGCATTTTTCCTCTGCTCTTATTTCGCTAATATCTGTCACTCTTCCAATCATATATTTATAACGTTTTGGTCTTAGGTATGTGACTTTTGGATATCCACATGTGTGTAATAGAGAATGCAGATTCATTTACTTTGCTAATATATATGGACAACTTTTGGGTGAAATCCATCATGATTAGGTTATGATATCTTTATATCTTTGCAACTGTTTTCCAGTGCAAGTAGGGTCACACGATTATTTTCTTTCTCTTGTACTTTTTTATACAGTTTGGGACTAAAGATATCCTCATTTCATTTAATTTTCTACTTCAGCTTCATCACACAGCCCTTTTACTGATTTTTTTTTTTTTTTTTGAGCTGGAGTCTCACTCTGTCGCCCAGACTGGAGGGCAGTGGCCGCTCCTGGCCACCGCAGTCTCGACCTGCTGGGCTCCGGCGATCCTTCCGCCTCAGCCTTCCAAGTAGCCAGAATTACAGGCATGTGTTACCACGCCCGACTGATTTTTTGATTTATTGTAGAGATGAGGTCTCGCTGCCCAGGCGGGTCTCGAACCCGCTCAGGCAATCCACTCACCTCAGCCTCCCAAAGGTGCGGGATTACAGGCTGAGCCACCGAGCCCGGCTCCTGATTTGTTTTTATATTGGCTTTTATTTTTATTTCCTAAGATGCTTCTTCTCATAGCATCCTGTTCTTCTTTCATGGGTATAATATTGGCCATCTGTCTAAGGATATTTACTGTAGTTTTAGATATTTCCTTCAGTCATCCACTTTGTTTTGTCTTCTAAATCCTCTTTCTGTCTGTAGGTCTTGTTATCTCAGATCACAGGCTTAAAAAAATGATATTTGAGCATGCAGGCCATCTATTCCTATTTTAGTGTGAGGCACTGACAGGTGGCCAGGGTCTGTGTGGGTGGGTGGGGCTTCTTGATAGATGGATGTCATTGCGGGGCGGCCATGTGGCAAGATGGCTGATTCACAGGGGTTAGTATCCAGAGAGCCTTTCTCAGATGCCTTCCAACTTCTCAAGAGAAGATCTCTCCAACCTCTGAGTTTTATTTATTCATTTGTTTGGGGCAGAGACATCACCTGCTTCCAGCCCCATCCCTCACCTCCCAGAAGTGTGCCTTTGAGGAGTTTTGGTGGCAAAGCAGTCCACGTGGTCCCTTTAGAGACATGGACATTGAAGGCATTCCTCAAAGTCGGCGTCCACTTCTTCTTCCACAAATGAATACAGAGCACTGGGTGCTGAGTGTCTGTCCAACACTCCTTGTCCACGAGGACACCTTATCTATTCTTTATTGTCATTGTAATGGGATTCCAGAAGGCAGCAAAGAGAAATATGTGTGTGTGAGTCAGAGGTTTGAATGCAGATGACATTGGTGGCAAAAGTCCAGCTGCTTGGAGTCTCTGGCTAGCCCAGTGAGAAATGACCACCAGGGATTTTGTGTCGGGATAGGGCATCACACGGGAATTTCTTTCCTGCCAATATGACAATCAGGGTAGATTCTGGAATCATTTACAGTGGGTTTGGCTTAAAGACAGAGGAATGGTCTCAGAGAACTCAGGCCATGCTTCTCCTGAAGACAGAGTAGCATCTTCCTATGTGGAAGTTCACCTCTTCCCGGGGACTCACATCTTCCATTCGCTACAGCTACGAGAGTCTCCAGAATCAACTGGTCAAACTAATCCTGCAGGAAACACACAAGGCAGCTGCTTTCTCTGAAATGTGAATTCACTGGTTCTCAACAGGAAACGCTTCAGCCTTCTGGGGCCTGGGGCCATGAAAAGCACAACATACAAGCATTTGGAGGCTCTAGGAAAGGAACCACGGTTGATCGAAAAACCTGCTGCACCCCAGGCGTAGCACTGGGGATTCCACCGTGCTGTGAAATCCCTCTTCATGCTGGCCATGGTGGCCTCCTAGGGAAAGGGGAGACCGCCAAAGCCATCTCCAGTGAGATCCAGGGTGGCATCCCTGAAAAACGAGAAGCCTCAGCTCCTAATCAGTTGTTTGCAAATAGGTTGAAAGAGGAAATCGGGAAATGAAGACTAATAAATCAGCCATTTCCCGCCACTTGGAGAAGGCTCCAGCCAAGCCCAGTGTACCCCTGCCTTTGCCCCTGAATGCTCAGTAATGCGTCACAGATTGAGAGCTTTTTGGTGGCTGGAAGGGCCCCCCGAGGTTCTAGTAAAATGCCTCCTTTGTAGGTCCTGCTGCAAAGACGCTATTGTGCTGAACGCTTTCCCTCACACCATTAGTGTCAAACCTTCGTCAATATTTAAACATTCATTATTCAGAATTTCATTTCTCTGCTTCTCTCTCTCTCTGTGTGTGTTTTTTTTTAACTCAGAGAAGGAAAGAAAAACAAGGTTAGCAACTGTATCTGTATTTCTGCGGGAAAGAAATGAGCCACTTCAAAGCTGAGCTGATTTACTGGATAAATATATATTTAGGCATTTGGGGACTTTAAATGCATATGATTTACCAGAGAAATAGGGGGCATCCTTTGGAATCCGCTATGCAAAGATATATCGGCACAATTTCAGCTGTATGGTTATGCCTCTGATAAATCAGCCTGCCCCCTTCAGACCTTCATGGTCCACTGGAGATGAGAGACGCACCTCCCGCCCGGGGAGGGCAAAGGGCAGGTGGACTTGGAAGTGCAGCCAGGGCTGCTCGGGAGGAGCTCCCAGGGGAAGGTTCCATCTGGGAGTCATGCGCAGGCTGCAGGCTCTGACTATGCTGCTGTCAACGGTTTCTGACCGCAGCAAGAGGCGGGTGCTGTCGGCCTGGGGGAGGATTGGAGGCTCAAAATCCATGCAGGAAACTGGACAGGGACTGTGGGGGGCTAGGTAGCCAAGTCTTCTTGCACTTTATTGCCTAGACAAGGCTCATCCCAAGTCACAGCCAGAGGGACTCCGGACAAGGCTCATCTCAAGTCACAGCTACAGGGACTCTGGACAAGGTTTGCCACGCGGCTTTGCCTGCAGGGCCCTGCCAAGGCAGCTACTGTGGCTTCTGGCAGCAGGCACTTTCTGAGGTCCCCGGATGGGGGCTCTGAATGGGAGACCAGCAGGCAGGGGCCCTCCAGCCCTGTAGCTAACTTGTAAGTGCAATACCTCATCACCCAGAGCCTATTGAAACTGCGCTGGGTGTGGCTTCTGCAGGATGACCCCTGCCTGTGGGACCTGAGTGGGACATTCAGAAGGAAAGACAGCAGTTGACAGGCAGGCTGCCATGTGGAGGATGCGGAGAACCCGTGAATACAAATGGCAAAAGGGAAGCCCCGTGTTCACACGCTATTCAGGCTCGAGCCATCTTCCTGCGGGTGGGCCCCTTCCTGTGGCCAGCTTACAGCCATTTCCAAGGCCAGCCATGGATCTGCCTGCTGGTTGTTCATGCTTCTAACCCGCCCCTCGGGGATTTGGAGACGCATGGCCTGACCCTGTGGTTCTGCTGCCCACACAGAGTGTGCGTGGGCTGAGCGGACAACCTCTTGGCTTCCCTTGCTCTCCTGCACTTCTCTCTCCTCAGGGAGGTTGCATAGACATTGCTGGCATCCCTGCTTAGGGTCTGGTTTCTCTTGTCCACAGGGCATCACCCACAGCCCCTCTCCACTGAGAGGGACTGGCTTCTTACCCACAGAGTTGGGATTTTGCTGCCTGCAAAAGGAGAAGCCAGATTCGCACAGGGAGAACATTCTCTTACTCTAAGCCAGTATTTACAATAATTACATGCAATGGTATATGGAATTGGGGAAAGTGAATTACCTTTAATTAGGGGTCTTTTATTCTTAACGTATGTCCCAGGTAGCTCATCCTTGGATAAACAGAGAAGGAGGCGGAACTCCAGCATGTTCTGTGTTTGGGCTTGGAATCCCACCAGGAACCCTCCTGTTCACCAGCACAGCCCTGGTCACACCCACGTATGTGCGTGGGTCTGATTCCTGTTGCTGGGAAAAGCTAAGCAGGCTGGAGACCTGCTGGCCACTGGCTTCGAGGCTTCCGGTATCTCCCACCGCCACAGACATCCTTGCGTGATGCACAAGCCACTGGTCATTCCAAAGCACCTGAGCTGCTGGCAAGATCAGATGACGGTGCCATATGGAGGCCCGAACACCACCAAGAGAGGAAATGTCCCCATGGAGGTTGTCTCGTGGAACTTTGCCAAAGGATCTGGTCTAGCCAGGTCCCCAAGCTGGAGGGAAAGAGGGACATGTGTGTATGTCCCTCTTTGTTTTTGTTTTAGGAGCTGGCTTTGTTGTTTTCTTTGAGTTGGAGTCTCACTCTGTCTCCCAGGCCAGAGTGCAGTGGTAGGCTCACGGTCACCCCAGTGTCGAACTGCTGGGCTCCAGCGATCCTTCCGCCTCAGCCTTCCAAGTAGCTGGAACTACAGGCGCACGCTACCACACCTGGCTAATTTTTAATTTATTGTCAAGACGAGTTCTCACCATGTTGCCCAGGCCGGTCTCGAACTCCAGGCTCAGGCAATCCACTCGCCTTGGCCTCCCAAAGTTCTGGGATTACAGGCTGAGCCACCGAACCCGGCTAAAGAGCTGGCATTTATCTATCTCTTTCTCCATCTATTTTTCCTTCCATCCACCCATCTCCCCAGTCACAGATTCCACCCGCATCCACTGAGTACTTTCCGGTGTCTTCCGGGTGCTGGGCTAAATACTGAGGACAGAGAGGTGAGCAGCCATACCTGATCCCAGGAGCCCATGGTTGGGTGGAGAGGGCAGAGGAGGCCATTGGTATAGGTAGCATGGCGAGGCTGTTGGAGCAGATGGCCTCTCAGGAAGACTGCATGACAGATAATAGGGGGTGTGCAGGGAAGGCTGGGACCAATTCAGTCAAGCAGCTAGGGGTTGCGTGAGTTGGACGGGGAGAGGATGCATCAAGGAAGTGCTGGAATTGGCATATGCCTGTGCAGACTGGTCAGGATGAGGGGGCAGTCCTAGATGGCCTTGAGGACGGCTGACCCTTCCCTTCTTTCTCATTCTGTGTTGACTTTGCCATTTGGACACTCTGTGTGTACAGGTTATTGTGCCCTGAGATTGAGAGAGATAGGTGTCTGTAGGCTTGCATGGTTCAGGTGCTACTGCCTACGCCAGCTGTTCCCAACCTTTTAGGCATCGGAGACTGGTTATGTGAAAGACAAATCTTCCATGGCCCGGGATGGGGAATGGTTTCGGGATGACTCAGTACATAACATTAACTGTGCACTTTAATTCTATGACTATTGCATTGTAATATATAATGAAATGATTAAACAATTCACCATTAAAAAAAAGAGATGCAGGGATGGGAGTGGTCAATAAAACAATGGGTGGACTAAACCCTGGTGGATTAAAATAAGTGTCGGATTTTTACTTAAAGCCTGCCACCAGACGCAGCTGTACAATTGAAATCTATCAATTCACTTGCCACTCATGGATAGAGTTTTGATATGAGTCTGCAAGCAATTGATTTATTATGGTCTCTGTCAGTTAAACCTTACTGCTAATGTTATTTTGTATTTGATGTCACTCCCCAGTGCTAGCATCACCGTCTGAGCTCTACCTTAGATGATCAGGCATTAGCTTCTCATAAGGACCATGCAACCTAGATCCTTTGCATGTGCAGTTCACAATAGGGTTTGCACTCCTACGAGACTCTAGTGCTGCCACTGATCTGACAGGAGGCCTAGCTCAGGCAGTAATGCAAGCAGTAGGGAGCAGCTGCTGCTCACTTCCTGCTGTACCGCCGGGTTTCTAACAGGGGTTGGGGATCCATGGTCTTCATCACACTCACCCTTCAGACCAGCAGAGAGTCCAACGTGAAAGTGTGGCTGGTGGGTGTCCTGGACCATGCGTTCCCCTGAATTGCTGTCTGAACATGGGATAGGTTCCTTAACCTCTCTGGTCAGTTGGATGCTATGCTCATTTAGAAAAGTTCTAGAATACGAGTTTAGGCTGACAACAGTCAGGTCAGGAAACCCAAAGGGGGAAGCTGCAGTTGGGATCTGTGGAAGGGCGTAGCAATGGACTGAAGTGTCTGAGATGCAGGGCTGCAGCGGTTTCCAAAGTGAGCAGCGGGGCTTGACGGGCGGTCATGATGCAGCCATGAGGATAGCTTTCTGCTCCCTTGATTGGGTGGTGCAGGCAGCTCAGTGCCAGGTCAAGTGGGCAGGACCGGAGCAGCGGGATGGTAGCCGGACTGCAGAGAAGATGGCTGGAGCATTGTTCTGTAATCAGACATTCTGAAGACATGGGAGCACCTGACCTGGGATGTCGCCACCCTCACCCCAGTTCAGTAGTGAGAGAATTAACAGGGACTGAAGACTTAGAGGAACCGCTCGGACCTGGAAGTGAAACAGGGTTTTCAGTGCAGCGAATCACTTTGAAACTCAATCTCCTTACCCCAGGTGCCCACTGAAAATGAAAAGTCTGCTCTTTGTTTCCAATCTCCATGAGACAAGAGGAATATTGGGATCAGATTCTGGCCTCTGGGGAGGATTTGATAGAATGCTCCATGGTCTTGGCCTTGAAAACTGGAGGGGGTTCAAATCTTCAGAGAGATGTCCTTGAGGACACACGCTTTGCACAGCAAAGCACTCATTAGGGAAGTAAGGGAGAAAATGACGTGTTCCGCATGAATCTGGCCTTGAAAGGTCACTGGCGTTAGTTCTCAACAAGAAAGTGTCGGAAGGGATTTAGAAATCATGTGGACCAAGCCCATTATACAGAAGGGGAAACTGGGGTCCAGAGAGTTCAGGTGACTTGCCTATAGACAGGGGCAGCATTCATTTCTAATCTGTTCCCCCATCTCCCATCAGTGAGGTTTTCTGTATAATGGGTGCACTGCAAGCCTTGGTAGAAGATGAGTCAATGGACCAGTTAAAATTTTGCACTCTGTCTCAGATCCATTTTGGAACGCAGTTTCACTGCTGAGCAAGCCAAGAGATACACGGTGGATTGTATGTTTCCTGAAGGTTGCATGATGAAGGAGTGGATACTAATTCATCTGTGTTCCTTGAAGGGTGGATTTCATCCAACCGTTGTCTCTGCCTCCCAGACGCTGACTGGCTGGATGACTTATGAAGAAAACTTGCAGGAATTCTGCAGTTGGTGCTAGCAGGGGTATACCCCGTATCAGGCCATGGCTTACACCCACCAGGTCTCCCAACTAAGAGCCCCAGGAACACCTGGTCCCATCACAGAGCCCTGCTGTGTCCCCATCCTGCAAATGTGCTTCTCCCTTCATCCTCACCAGGATAAGGCGGGAGGGGTAAGTTAGCCACGTGTGACTCCAGCGAGCAGTCCATGCTCTCGGGGGCAGCCCCCCATGTCCTGGCTCACATGGCCTTTGTGGGTTTGCCTATCACCTGTAGTGGAGTAGGGGTCATACAGCTTCTTTGACACTTACCCAAAGGAGAGGTGGTGCTCATGTCGCCTCCCTTGAATCTGGGCTGGCCTGTGATCCCTCTGACCAATGGAGTGTGGGAAAAAAAGTCACACTTTGATGGCTTCAGGCCTTGCCTTTACCAGTATGTGCCGCTTCCTCCTTAGACTCTAGTGCCCTGAGCAGCTGTGTGAGCCTAGCACCCTTACAAGAGAAGCAGCGATCCTTCCTTACATTCATGGAGAATGTCTGAAGCTACAGGTCGGGGGAGATGGGCCCGGTCGGCCAGCTGGCCCTGCTAAGGTGCCAGGCAACTGAACGGGGCCATTCTGGCCTCTCTGGGCCACCCATCCACCAGCTGAATCCGCCGAGGGACCCTGGTCCATGCCATGTGGAGCGTAAGGATTTCCTCCACCAACGACCCACCTCTATTTGAACTCTTGATCTACAAAACCTTTAGCGATAGCACAAACCCAAGTCTGGAGTCAGACCCAAGTCAGGGTCCCTCTTGGGTTTGAGTCCCAGCTCTGCCACCTTCTTGCTGTGTGACCTCAGACAAACACTGTTCATCTCTGAACCTTGGTTCCGGCATCCATTACTGGGGAGACCCTACTTTCCTTTCAGGAGAACAGCGACACCTGCACCATAGTGTGGTATTAAGGACCTGGCATATAGTAGGTGTGCAGTAAACCCAAGCTGTTCTTTGGACTTCTTTTTTCCAGCAACCCTAGAAATCTATTCGGCAGGGGTGTCTTGGGAATTGCTCCCACATTCAGTGTGATATCCCGAGAGCAGCCTGGCTTGTGCAGTGCTGGGAAGTAAAAGCCACCCCAAGACCCCTTGCCCAGGGACTGGGGGAGCTGGCCCACATCCTGCCCTGCAGGAGTGTGGGACTGACATGGGGTTTATGGGCGAAACACACCTTGTATCCACATGCATGTCCGTGTGCCCGTGCACAGAGGTGTGCGTGCCTCAAAGGGAAGGAGGTGGGACTGCCGTTGAGGGTGTTAATAAACACGATGGAACGAGTCCTGAAGCCAGGAGCTGCAGGGACTTGTGGGATCATGTCGCAGTGCTGACAGGTCACTGCTCTGCCCAGCCTCAAAGCCACTGCAAGGGAAAGCCCTTTCTAAACTGTAAAGCACGCTGTGTGTGCAGGGCATTCTTCTTAATAGTGTGACAAGGAGGAGGAGGAGATAGAGGAAGTGGTTGAGGAGAAATCCGCCTGAATCCGCCTGATAACAATTTTACATCTCTAATTCCTTCCCCTTCCTCCTGCATCGGAATTTTATGGGGATTAGCAAACGGCCAGCTGCAGAAGGTCTGGAGCCCCTGAGGAAAGGCTCAGCCAGGACTTTGTTTAATGAATCCCCTCAGAGGGGATTTTCTTTTGTGGCAAAACGTTCCCTGCTGGTAAGGGATGTGTTCCACCACCCGGGACTCCTTCCCTGGGCTCCTGGAAGCCAGGAGGGCAGGGCTGCATCCACCCTTCAGTGTGCAGGGGTGGCTGTGTTGGCAGAAGGGACTGGAAGCTGTCAGGCTGTGATGCCAACAGTTTTCTCCATCCTTGTTTCTGCCTCAGAGAGAATAACTCCTGGTGCTCTCGGCCCCAGCCCTCTCCAAACCGTGATGTGCCATTTGCTTGTCTGGCCCAGAACCACGAGGATGCTGAGAGGCACAAGGCCCGGAAGTGTGAGCTGTGATGCTGGGGTCTGTGGCCCTCCTGCAGAGCTGCTTTCTCAGATGGGGGTCCTCAGATGCAAGTGTTCCAACCAGTCTTGCATAAAGAGACCCTGGTCCTCCCTCCCCACCCCTGAGAGCTCTGAGCAGGCTCACCTCTGTGAAAAAGGAAAGGAAGGTCCAGACTGCCAACTACTATGGTCAGGAAGGCAGAGATTTGAAGCCCAAGATTGAGACCCCAAAGAGAGGGGTTCCAGATAAAATACAGCGTGCTGAATTAGATTTGAAGCAATGAATACTTTTTTTAGTGTACAGATACCCCGGTCTTAGCCATTTGGTGCTGCTATAACAGAATACCACAGGCTATGCAATTTATTTTTATTTTTATTTTTTTTTGAGTTGGAGTCTCACTCTGTCGCCCAGACTGGAGTGCAGTGGCCGCTCCCGGCCACCGCAACCTCGCCTGCTGGGCTCCGGCGATCCTTCCACCTCAGCCTTCCAAGTAGCTGGAATTACAGGCACATGCTACCACGCCCGGCTGATATTTTAATTTATTGTAGAGATGAGGTCTCGCTGCCCAGGCGGGTCTCGAACCCGCGGGCTCAGGCAATCCACTCACCTCAGCCTCCCAAAGTGCAGGATTACAGGCTGAGCCACCGAGCCCGGTGGCTATGCAATTTATAATGAACACACATGTATTGGCTCATGGTTCTAGAGGCTGGGACGTCCAAGATCAAGGGGCCACATCTGGCAAGGACATTTTGGTTGTGTCATCCCATGGCTGGCAGAAAGCAGAAAGACAAAGAGGCTGTGCGCACATCCGAGAGAGTGGGAGACGGAGAGCACATGAGAGGGGGTTGGACTCGTTCTTTGATAGCCCACTGCTGCAAAAATGAGGGCTAGCCCCTGTGGGCTGGTCACCTCCTGTTAGGTCCCACCCTTTCACGCTGTTGCATGGAGGATTGTTTCCAACACATGATTTTTGGGGGGACAATCATAGCAGTCTCAGATGGATTACTCATAAAGAATAATTCTTTTGGTGTAAGTATGTCCTATGCAATATTTGAGACAGATACGTGCTAGTATGCCACATCATCGTTCATAATTTGTCTGAAATTTAAATTCAGTCGCGTGTCCTATGTTTTTATTTGCTAAGCCCAGCAATCCAGCTGGGAAGGCTTTCCTTCCTGCAGTGTTGGTGCTCTGGGTCTTACTTACTGAGCCGAGTTTGCAAGGCAGCCTCCACCAGGCTTTTTGTTTCCTCTTGAGAAATTTTCTTGCGCCAAGGTCGGCGGCCCTAGGTAGGCAAGGTGCTACCTTATTATCCAACCGTCCAACGGCAAACACCTCCTCTAGCTGATCGTGAGAGAAGCCTCACGACTCATCCCCTAAGACCTCTTCTTTCAGCATTTAAACAGCTCCCCACACCGAACAGCAAAGGCTAGACTGTTGAATTCGGTTTTTAAAAGTTCACTCCTAGGATTGTATTTCCTTGTTTTTCTCCTGCACACTCACCAAAAAGAATGTGGATATCTGGTGCTCCTATATACAGCCTGGTGCTTTTCCTTCTAATCTTTTGACTGTTAGTAAGCCAGGCTCAGCTTCATGGGGCTAGAATGGGAGTCTTCATCCATGCCTGAATATCTTTCTTAGAATGAGGTCGCTCATGGGCCTGGTGCCTCCGTGGGGTCGAGGCTTAGAACGAAGCTCTCCCCCGCCTCGGCTCTCACTTCCTCCCCATGCCTTTCTGTTCTGCCTCCCCCGAGCTGCCTGACAAGGAGAGGGCCTTGTTGACCTCCCTGCCTGGGGAGGACCCTGTCTCTGTGTCTGGTTTGCGACTCCTTGAGGGCTCCCTGCTTCCTGTGGTCCCTCCTCTCCTACGTGGAAGATCTTTCTCTGTCTTGATACGGGCATCCTCAAGATGCAGTCCTTTGGTGATGCCCTTTGCATCCATAGAAAGGCAGCTGCCTCTGGCCTGGATGACACCTTGACATCTTCTTTCCTGAGTTAGTGCTTGGGAGGAAGAAGCAGGAGACACTGCCCACCTATGCCCCGAAGACTGGAGGTGGAAGGGTAATGTGGTAGAGACCCTAAGAACGGGCCGTGTTGGCTTCCCAGAGACCCCACGGCAGCCCTCCCCAGTCTGTAATGTGATCCCTCCTGGAGTTCACTTGTGGAGCCTCCCGGAGACACCCCTCTGCCTGCATCTGGATGTCAGGGCTGGGCTCATGAGAGAACATAGGACAGGCACTGATTGGCAGGAAGAGCTTGTATAATGAATGTCCAGGGCTGTGAATTTATCAGAAAATTGATTCTAATTAAAACTAAATTTGACTCATTCTCAAATGACTGACTTATTGGGGAAAAAAAGGGAGGAGGACGATTCGCCTGTATTTATTGCCAAGTTATCAAGGCACAGACATTTCTGTATATGTTGCAGGCATGGCGGGAAGATCCTGAGGGATGGTGGGGAGTCTGGGTGCTGCCACTGTCACTGTGACCGATATGGGGGTGGAGGTCATTTGAAAGCAAGTCTGTCTCCTGAGGGGTTGCAAGCATGTCCAAGCTGTGCTTTCCTGGAGGAGAGGGCCCTACCTGCATCTACCCTGAGGGACCAGTCCCTGTGTGCAGAGGCCAGCATATGGCCCTCAGCAAACAGAGCAGCTGCAACTCCGACTGTGTGGTCAGCAGGACCCGGTGTGCCCCAAGGCCGAGAGGGTGAGAACATGGGCTTAGTGGTCAGAGAGAGCCAGTTCTGAGCCCAGTCCTGCTTGTTTGGTGTCTACTGTTTAGTATGGACACGTTATTTCACCTTGCTGGACCTTATTTTCCTGGCCTTAAATGGAGGTAAAATTATACTTGTTTCATGGGTTGTTGGAAAGATCAAACAAGATAATGTGGGCAAAGGTCTCAGTACAATGCCTGCCCCTGAGTGCATGTTTAATAAATGACACTGGCTATTATGAGAAAACATGCTAATTAGGTCTGTGATAGCCTAATATATTTGGTTGTTTTTAAAATGATGTCTTACAGGCTAAAATAAGTCGCCTACGTAATTCAACTGTACAGCATAGAAAAGTTTTTTTCTTCCATATTTTCACCTTTTGTGTTGTCTTTGTTTAATGTTTTTAATCTTTTGAAGCATTTCGGAGTCAAGACTGAGTATGAACAGGATAGGCAGTTGTTTAGGAGATGCCTGGGAAATGCAAAGGAAATGAATGCTGCAGTAACATTGTGGTTATCAAAGCATGTTCTACAGACCCCTAGAGGATCAGCACTCCTAGAGGTCAGAGCTATTTTCATAACACTTAGAAATGTCATTTGCCTCTTTTTGGTGTCTTGATATTTGTGTGGATGATGCAAAAGTACTGATGGGTGAAACTTTGTTCTGTCTGCGAAGCAGGGACTCCCAAGTGTGCTACTAGTCATTGTGTCCTTGCCACCAGTCACTCATGGAAAAAAAAAAGCCAATTTCACTTAAGAATGTCCTTAATGACCCAGTAAATTTATAATTTTATTAAATCTTGATCTTTGAGTCCTTTTAACATTCTGTGAATACAATGGTAAGTTGAAATAAAAAATTCTTGCCACAAAAGAAGTGTCATGGTTGTTGCAAGGAGAAGTGCCAGATAATTAAGTTGCCAGCTGAACTAGCCACTTCTTGCCATGGAACATTTTCCTGAAAGAACAATGAACACACTCAAACTATGGTCTTGAGAGGTGGATATTTGGCAGATATTTTCTTGAATATATGAAAATAAAAGGAGTGAGCCTATCATCCCAAGGAAGACAATGGAAAATATTTGCTGTGAACAATTGCATTTGAGCTTTCAAGTGAAGGAGTTTGGGAAACTTGACAGCTTCCCGTTATTTGAAAACTGATATAAGCAAATATGGGTTTTTGGTACTGTAGGATGTGACACATGAACATTTGGAGGATCAGTGTCTTGATATTTGCCAGTAACCAATGCACGATGTGACCAAATCAGGCATGGTGAAGGTTCCATTGAAAGTTAAAAATAGATAAATGTCATTTAATGCTACATTTTCATGGATTCAGTTTATAATTCTCTATTGCAACATACAGAGTTTTGGTAGAAGAGCAGAGAAGACTGTCCCCAATGATCTGAAAAAGAGATGACCGTTCCTTTCTCTTTTCACCTGCATGTCTGTGTGAGACGACATTCCTCACGCTATTCGACTGACATAACATGTGACATCAGGCTCCGTGCAGAAGCACAGGCGAGGATCCAGCTGTCTTTTGTTGAGCCAGACATATAGAGATTTGCAAAACTGTAAGAGTGCAAGTCTTCACACTGTTTTTTTTTCAAATGTAGTCATTTTCATAAAAATATGTTCTTTGTGTTAACTTGTAATGAGTTTATTACTGGAGTCCTTGCTGATTTTCAAGAGCGAAAAAGGGGCCATGAAACCCACAAAGTGTGAGAGCTGCTGCTCCAGTGAAGGCTTTGTTCTCTCCAGCCCTCCCGCCCTGTCTTGTGCTCCTCAGCAGTGAGCCTCTCTCCTTAGCTGATGTGCAGGCTCCTTGAGGATCTCTTCGTATTTTTGTTTGTATCCCTGTCAACTAGCACATGGCAAGACAAGTGGTAGGTGTTTGGTAAATATTTAATGAATGGGATAAGGGGTGTTTAATCTCTCCATCTATAAAAATGGAATCTGTCGACCCATAGGATTACCTGAAATGATCAGGTGACGACCTCAGACTCTTCCATCCAAGGGAACTGGTTTCCATTTACAACTGCCCCTCGGTATCTATGTATTTGGTCGAGTTACTTGATTTCTAGTCTAAGGCATTACTCCTCCAGCTGAGAAGCACACATCCCTCAACCTCAGGCCAGCCTTATTGAGTCAGAAGCTCTGAGGGGTGTCCCCGGAATCTGTGTCTTAGTAAGCCCTCCAAGTGATTCTGATGTGCCTTAGAGTTTGAGAACATCTAAGCATCTTTTGTTCTTCTCTAACATGGAGAATTTATAACTTACTCAGTGGGGTTGCTGACAGATTACATGAGATAGTACTCATAAAATGCCTAGCAGCAATGCCTAAACACTCGATAAGCAGAACCTATTCTTATTCTAAAGCACAAGGAAGCTTAGACTGTTTTTCATCTTACAGAACTATTTCCATGCCCACAGCCACAGTCTTTGCTCACATTCTGTGGCCCTGAGCTTGGGGTGATGAGTGTGGCTGAGCTGAGAGAAAAGCAGGGAGTCCAGGACGAGAGGACGGACAGCATGCAGCCAGGCCCCTGAGGCGTCCGCTTTCCTCTCCCCTCCTTGATGGATGTCTGTTGACATTTACAGTCCCTCAAGTTCACCGCGCCTACTCTAGGGTAGGGAGGGACAAGCACAGCTGACCAGTGAACTCCCAAAAAGTCCCGCATGGAGGGAGACAAAGGAGGAGGAGTGACAGCTTAGGGAGAGGTTGAGAGAGGAGAAACACTGGGCAAATTAGAGCAGGTAACCTTTGCAGATGGCAGCTGGGGAAACAGAAGGTGAGAAACCATCATTCCAACTGCAGCTTTGACAAAGAGGATGAATCAGCGCCTTGGCAGACAGGTACTTGAGCTGCCCGGCGTCACTCTCTTCAGCCTGACTTATCAGAGGACCCATTCCCGTGACCCTATTAAAAGTCCGTTGGCATCTGCATGTCTTCTTGTTAATTGGAAAAGCATCGAACTGCACAGCCAGCCAAAGCCCACTGAGGATTGGGCTTCTGGAGGGCTGGCCGGCCATTAACTGCTTTCCTGCCTGAGCTCTCAGCTTTCTGTGTGCCCAGAGCTCCCTGGGGGCAGTGTGTGGCCTCTCTGATGCATTGATTCCCTCATTCATCCACCCCATTTACTCATTCATTTGCTCATGTATTCACTTTTCTGTTCATTTGTTCCTTCCCTTAACACGCATTTAAGTACACCCTGGTGGCAGCCTCATTTTAATCTAGACCAGTGGTTCCCAGATAGCAGCAGTCTTCCTTCTTCCCTGCTGAGACCTTGGCAACGTCTGGAGACATTTAGGTTATCAGAACCAGAGGTACGCTGGCAGGTGGTGGGTAGAGATGATGCCGTTCAACATCCCACAATGCACAAGTCACCTCCCCTCCACAAATAGGTATTCGGTCCCAAATGCAGTAGTGCCAAGGTGATGAAGCCCTGCTGGTGGATGGAAGACAGATATTTGAGGGTTGCAGGGAACTGAAAAGCAACAGAGACAGCAGATATCAACCACATTGGCAAGGTGGGCAGTGAGGAGCAATACAGGGTGGAGCAAGGGGGAAATGGATGATTGGTCTCTCGGAGAGTTTGTAGAGACCAAGGGCACGGGTACTAGGTATGCAGGGAGGAGGAAGAGGAAGTCTTCCTTAGTAGGTTCTTTGCATCTCCAAGTCTTAGCACAGACTCTCCTCTCACCGAGGTCCCTCAGCCTTTGGTTTGAAGGTGTGGTGGAGCATAAGAGTGCCACACAGCCAACTCGTTGCCATTCCTGCTTCTCCGCTCACCCCCGTGCTGGGGGCCAGTCGTGTTTGGCGTGCAACGGACATTGTGTTCCTGGACCTATGGCCTCCGCAAGGGGACTGGGTGGCCTTCGTTACAGGGCCACTGTGGCTTCCACTTCTTCCACGAGTGTCCTCAATGACCAACCGGCAGTCATTCCCTCCCAGCTTGCTTCCTCTCTGGGGTTTGTTGCTAAGCACACGCTCCTAGCAGGTGTGATGTCGGGAGTTCTAGCCCCCTGGATGCTTCCTTACATACGCAGAAGTGGGCCGTTATTACCCTGCGGAAGGTGTCACTGGCTGTCCTGGTCCACTGGCTTCCCCTGATGTAAACAGAACAGCCTGTTCTACAAGCTGTGCCTTCTGGTTCCTCCTTGCCCAGCCCTGGGCTGCACCTGGCTTTCAGCAGCTGAGTTAGAGAGGAGCCTGGCCACTGAGATTTTTGGCTCTCTGGAAGAGTGTCTTCCTGCCTGAGTCTGTGATTCCGATCACATCTTTAAGCCACTTGATGTGTTCTAAGGATCTTCTGGGTAACAAACGCATTGGCTAAAAACAGCACCCATCATGCCATTATCACTTCTCACAGTTCTGGGAGTTTGCCAGGCTCAGCTGGGCCCTTTTGCTCACCTTCTCTTGTGTGGTTCCAAGCTGGGGCTGGGTCACCACAAAGGCTTCTTCACTCGCAGGTCTGGCGGTTGGAGGTAGTGTCTACTGAGATCTCAGCCGGGGCCGTCTTCAGAGCATCTGGCCTCTCCTTGTCCCCTGAGCCTCCTTGAAACATGTTGACTGCATTTCAAGGGGGGGAACATCCCAGGAGACAAGAATTGAAAGCTGCCAGTTTCATAAGGCCTCAACCCAAAAGCTGGCATAGCATAGCTTCTATGATCTTAGACTGGCTACATATTCACAGAGCCCAGATTTAAGGGAGGAGACAGACCCTGCTTCTCAAAAGGAGATGTCTCAGGTACTTTGGAGACCATGTTTTGAGCCCCCCATGACATCTGATCAGAGAAGAGTGAACATTTGTCAATGTCTCCATCACAGAGTCCTGAATGCCAACTTTATGCCAGATTTTGTGTGAGGACAGAGGCAGCAACACCACCTCCTGCCTGTTAGGAATTCACAACTCATGGACTCACTTCTGGGCCTCTGAAGGCTGTGATCTGAGTGTTCTTCCTGGTTAGAAGCTTGAGATAGCACAAAATCTGGCTGGTTTCTGGGCTTATGTGCTCCCCTCCCAGGGGCTTCCAAGACTAGCCCAGGACAAGTACCCCAGGGGTCTCACAGTGGGAGTGGAGCCTGCCTCCTCCTACCCTTTCACTGCATAGCCAACGCCTTTTCCTTGGAGTTGAAGCTCCAGTGCAGTGGGGGTTCTGCTGCTTGCATGCACACTGATATACGTCATTCTCAGAAACAGCTTAGAGATAATTGAGTAGGCATGCGTGCAAACCGTCATGCATGTGGTTGGCTGAAAGAGAGTGTTTTCTAGGACTCGACTATGCGTGGTTTTGTCTATTTGTGACTTTAGAGCCTAAGCTTTGAGTTAGCAAGACTCTTCTGTGAGAGTATTAAAATACAGGCCGGGCTTGGTGGCTCAGCACTTTGGGAGGCTGAGGCAAGTGGATTGCCTGCACCCGTGGGTTCGAGACCCGCCTGGGCAACTTGGCGAGACCTCATCTCTACCATAAATCAAAAATTCGCCAGGCATGGTACCGTGCAACTGTAGTTCCACTACTTGCAAGGCTGAGACGGAAGGATTGCCGGGAGTCTAGCAGGGTGAGGCTGCCACTCCAGCCTGGGCGGCAGAGTGAGACTCCAACTCGAATAAATAAATAAATAAATAAATAAAGACCATCTACGACTACCATTATCCTAGAAGAAAAAAAGTCACCTTAATCCCCACACCCCAAATGGCAAGGCCATAAATGATAAAAGATGGTTATTTAAATGAAGATGAACTTATACTTATTAAAAGCATATTCCACCAGCCTGGGCAACTTGGCAAGACCTCACCTCTACAATAAATCAAAAACATTAACCAGGTGTGGTGGCTCGTGCCTGTAGTTCCAACCTGTTGGGAAGGCTCCAACAGGCCGAGACTGCGGTGGCTGTGAGCGTGCCACTGCCCTCCAGTCTGGGTGACAGAGTGAGATTCCTACTCTAAAAAGACAAAACGGCATATTACACCTTTCGCATTTTTACCATCATACCATGGCCCTTTAGCAGGTGTTGGAGGCGTTGTCCTTTTTTGCCGACTCTCTCCACGTGGGAAAGCAAGTGGCCTTTGATTCCCAAAGCCTGCTTTCTGCTTCTTGTGGCTTTGGCGCTCACCTCATCTTGTGAGTATTTGCCTCAGAGCTTGTGGTCCAATGGTAGGAGTTGATAGAAGAACTCGAATGCCCAGCCACCTGTCCTATCTGAGGTCCTTCTACACCTGGTTTTCTGGGACTCTGTTATCTCAACTTTGAGAATGGCTGGACAGAAAAGAAATAAGGAATCCAACCATTGAAACTGGCAGGGTTTCTTCATTCTAGCCCACCCTCCCTCTGGGCCTGGATCTTAACCACTTCCAGAGTTAATTTATTTTCTTTAAAAACTTAAAGCAAGACAAAGGCATCCAGGTGGCTACTTCCTAATAATAAATCCCCCAACCTCTTTTCTATCACTCTGTTAATGACTTAGTCCCTGGAAGGTTTCCTCCCTGAAACTTAGGAATGACTCACGTGAGCTGTCATCGTTGTAAATCGTTTCTGATCACAGCTTCCAGATTGATTAGCACCTGTTCTCCTATTTCTCCCCACCTGGAGGCATCTTGGAGAGCAACACGCCAAAAAGATGACAATGGTGGGGGCCTAAGGAAATCATAAATGGCTTTGACTATGTGGGTCTTGATGAGGCAATATGGAAAACGATTGCATTAAGCATTGCTATTTATTTACTTGACTTTGTACAGGGCAATCCATTTCTTCACGTTCTGAGGCCCCTGTCAGGAAGTTAAACAGCAGAGAAGGCTGGCTGGATGCATTACCTCATTGCTCTACGAGATGCTGTCACTTCTCAAATCACTTTAGAATGTTTTTAATAACAGCATCTTTCATTCCCATTCACTGATGGAGTGGAAATCTCTCTTCGCAGAGAATAGGACACAGAGGAAGGTGAGCTATGACCCGGAAAAGATGAGCTAATTTTTTCCTGAACTATATGAAAATGCCGTTTCTATAGGCCAAGTTCCGACAATTTCATATGAGTCAGCCTCATAGTTTAACACATGCCTTTGCCAGGATAATGTGAATCTGTCCCAGGAAGGCAAGAATTAGTCCTATTTGAGCATTTAGGGGAAAAAAAAATCCATATCCTTACAGAGAGAACTGATCAATGTTCAGCCGAGGTTATGTAAAAAGATGCAGATCAGAGGGTGAACTGGACCCATTGAATGGACCTGATGGAATAGCACAGCAAGCATCTCTGGTGTATGTTGACTGAATATTTTGGGAATTCTGGAAAATTGGCCAGTATGATCAAGGGTTCCAACCCCCTGGCCACAAAGCAGTGTCAGTCCACGGCCTGTTAGGAGAATCTAATGCCTGATAATCCTCCCTACGCTTCACACTTCCTCCTTCTCCACTCCGTCTGTGGAAACATTGTCTTCCACAAAACCAGTCCCTGATGCCAAAAAGGTTGGAGACTGAGTATGATGGATGCCTCCTTTAAGATGTCTCTGAGTTTGAATATCACTCTCTGGAAATTAGACCTCTGGGATGGAAGAAAAGTCTGGTTAGAGAGAGAAAAAGAAAACAATGTTTGCTTTTTATTGTAATCCTTAGGGCTTGAACTTGAGTTTAGGTTCTGACAGCTCTGTGGCCAAGTGATCCATGTCTCTGAGGATCATCTTTCTGTCTCATAAAGAAGGCTTTTAAAAGTTTAAAGTTGGTGTCATGGTTAATGTCGTGTGTCAACTTTGGTAGGCTGTGGTATGCACATATTCGGTCAAACACTATTCTATGAAGGTGTTTTTTTTTGATAAGATTAACATTTACAAAATATACCAACATGTAGAAATGGCACATACTCAAGGCGATGGGTACGTCAAATATCCCGACTTGATTATTATACATTCTATGTATGTAACAAAATATCACATGTACCCCATGAATATGTAAAATATTATGTATCAGTTGAAATAAAGGAAGGAGAAGAAAACAGTTTAGCATTTCCTCGAGTAAAACATAAAGTTGCCATAAAACAAATTTATGAGACTTTTGGAGACTTGGCTTAAGGTGAGTCTTTCATGTGAGGGTTGAATTTGGATTAGAAGGGTCATGATGAAACAGTGTAGACTGGCAACACAGCTAGACAATGATTCTGAGATGAAGACTTCAGGGAAAGTCTTAGCACATCAATAGTTTGATGCTTTCTGTGTATGCAGCATTTATTTTTCTGGGTATTTGTTTCCTGAAATAGCGATCATGTTGGTGAAGATGGTGGCAAGTGAAGAGATGCTATAAGAGCGTGGTCAAATAGTAAAGTCATGTAAATAATGGCAAAAAGATTCACATTTAAATCAGTAGACTTTAAGTAAAGTAGATTACCTCCATAATGTGGGTGGGCCTCATCCAATCAGTCGAAAGATTTATTTAAATAAAGAAAGACCTACCTTCTGCAAGCAAGAGGAATTTTGCCAGTAGACTGCCTTTGGATTTGAGCTGAAACTCTTCCTTGGGTCCTCAGCCTGCCAGCCTACCTTGCAGATTTTGGACTGCCAGTCCCAACAATTGCATGAGCCAATTCCTTAAAATAAAGCAATCTTTTTCTCTCGCTCTATGTAATATACATATATATGTAATATATAATATACATACATATGATACTATAATTATTATAATGCATATTATATTATAATACCTAATGTTATACTAGAATACATATTATAATATGCCATATACAAAATGCATACGTCATATATTACGTATATTATATTTGTGTGTGTATATGATATCATGTTTAATATGTGTGTGTGTGTGTGTGTGTGTGTGTATGTATATATTCTGGAGAACCCTGAAAAATACAGTTGGATAGGGTGATTTTTAAGTAACCCCACCTATTCATTTAAGCTACGAAGCCCCTACTCTGGATCTGACCTGGTACAAGACAGCTTGACTGTAATTTAATCTCAAGGAGACTATATCTGTCTGAGTCATTTGCTGATCCCTCAGCTCCCTGCCCAGTGCATAGTCCAAAATCCATTCCTGTTCAATCTTACTTCTTTTCCCTTTCGGGGCCTAATTCTGGGTCCATTCCGAAGAAGTTGGGCTTGACTTTGAACTGGAGCAGAACCAACAGTGGAACAAAAGATGGGATGTAATTTCCATGGAGACCTGGGGAGAACTCCAAGCGGATGCCAGAAAGGGCGCCATGTCCGGAACACACCTTGGTTCACTCTGCCCTTGAAGGCATCGCACACAGGGAAGGCGGCGACTGCCCAGAGCAGTCGCCAACCCCTTTGTTGTTCTTGTGCCGAGAACTCTGCTCGTCTGCGGGCGCTCCAGACGTCTCGGAGCACTCGCCAGCACGGGTGTTAGTGCTCAGGATCTTCGCAGATTTATTATGAGAGATTTACATCATATACATATTTATCGTTATTTTTTCCAGACGCAACACATTTTCCACAAACATTGCATATTCATTCCTTATAAAGTCAAATTTATTACAGGCTCCTTTTTTTTTCCTCTCTCTGCGTGGGTTTTATCCCTTTTTTCTGTGTATTCCCCTGGTCCTAAGGATGCTTTCTCCAAAGGCACGCATTTGTCCTTAAGCGTCCCTTTCCCTTGAGCCTCCTATGCCTTCATTTTTGTTCCACTAAATTAGCAATTTTTGTATGAAATTAACAGATGCCTACTGTCAAAAATTTGAAACGTTAAACATAATAGTAAAGAAGTAGGCAAAATCGTACCCACGATTCTGTTAATATTTTGGTCTGTTTACCCTCACTTGTAGCTCCTTTATCCATTTTATTATCATTTTGTGCCCACCAATCTCCTCTAAGCATTTTGATATAAGAAAACAGGAACCTTATTTTTAATGCCTGCCCGTTTGGCTGTCTACCTTTGGGTGTAATATCATTTGCTAAACAATTTCGGTAATGTTGGACATTTGGTTTGTATCTGGTTTTCAAAAAATGATTATGCATAACACTTCAAGGACCATATTGTGCCTAAATCTCAGTCTGCCTTTCGGGTTACATATTTAGGGCAGGCACTGGGAACATCACACAGGCTCACGTCTGTCAAGCACTCCCATGGGCCGGCCTCTGTGCTAAGAGCTTTGCCTGAGTTCACCCGCTTGTTTCCGACAGTCACTTCATGGGATTGGTACCATAACCCCCAATTTTCAGATGAGAAATCAAAGAACGGAGACATTAGGTGACTGGTTCTTGTCCACAATGGCCATCAGCTAGCGAGTGGCAGAGCAATGTGAACCCAGGCAGTCTGCTTCCAACACACGTCACCACTCTACTGGGTTGAAGGCCTGACGTTTTGGTCGAGATCTCACTCTGTTGTCCAGTGCAGTGGCACAATCACCACAGTCACAGCTCACAGCAGCCTCGGCCTCCTGGGCTCAGGCAATCCTTCCACCTCAGCATCCTGAGTAGCTGGGACAACAGGTGCGTGCCACCTCACCCAGCTAATTTTTAATTCTCTGTAGAGATGAGATTTCGTTATATTTCCCAAGCTGATCTTGAACTCCTGGGCTCAAGCAATCTGCCCAACTTGGCTTCCCAAAGTGCTTGGGGTTTCAGGCGTGGGCCACTGTGCCTGGCCTCCAAGGCTTCTTATGCAGATTGCCAAATTGCTTTCTAAAAGGTAGTGCTGGTCACTCCCTGACCTGAGCGAGCCTGTCTTGTTGTTCGTCCTCATCCATCCCCAGAGCTGTTGGGAAGATGGACAGGGTCACGCGTGCCAAGGCCCTGTCAAGCCTGGCAGTTGGTAGGTGCCCACAAAAGACGACTGCCGTCATTTCTGTGGCAAAGGCCCCTCCAGCTGTCCACCGGCTCTGAGGATGGGCCCGTCTTCCTCCCTGCTTTGAGGAAGGCTCTTTCCGACTCAGTGTGTGCACCTTCCTGTCCCGAGGCAGAGAAGAGGGCAGCAGAAAACAGCAGCATGTCCCTAGGTCTGTTTCCACTGGAGTTCCCTCGCACCACCCTCTGGCCTGGTCCATGACCCTTTCCCAGCTTACTCCATCTCAGCACCGCTAGCCCACCTATCAGGCCACTCACACTCAAGGGAAGAGACACTGTCCATTCTGAGTCCAGAAGCCAGTTGCCAAGTGATCCGTGTGGAACACTGGGCTTCACTCAGCAGCTCCAGAGCCTTCTACCTCCAAACCCTCCATGCAGCTGACACCAACCACTGCAGGGAAGAGGTGAGGCCCAGTGCGCGGTATGGCCCTGCATCTTCCTTGCCTCATCGGCCTCCTCTGCCTCCCAGGCTGCAGCATACAGGCAACACACCCTTCTCCCCTTTAGAGAGAGCAGCCTCTTCTTGCAGCCTCACCCAGAGCGCACCCTCCTCTGCAAGTGTCTGAATTCTCTAGAGCCTTCGGAGGGGGTCTGTCACTGGCAGAGCTGATGCGATGCTCTCTGTTCTACCCTTGAAGCAACAGATTTTGCAGAAGGGCCAGCACTGGCCTGGAGACCCACTCAGGTGTGCTGATGGTACCCCGGACACTTCGGGGAAGGAGGCTCATGACCAGGCAGATGTGAGGCAGCAACATCACACCCAGAACTGGGAAGAAGTTACATTCGTCTCTGTTCCACTCCGGTCTCATTAGATTTCCAGTAGATTTCATGCTTCCAAAGGCGTTTACCACACAAAGATGCTTAGGGTTTCTCAGTGCCCTCACAGACAAGGCAGGTGGGGAGGGAGGGTGGGTGTGTTGGAGATGCCGGGTCCTGGGAGCAGGGTCGCTTGCAAGCAGGGATCCCAAGGAGCCCCAGAGATGCCATGCTGGGAGAAGACTCCTGACTTAAGTGCCTATGAGCCCCTCCCGACCACTCCACACTCACCCACAGACTGAGGAAAGGACCTCCATTTATGTAGGGTGGCAGGGTTGGGAGTTCCCTCTGGCTTGCCTGCTCAGTGGTTCCCCATGAGGTGGTTGCTGGATACAGACCCCAAGCATGTCACAGTCACACCTTCCTGCTGCCTCTGACTCCAGATGCAGGTGAGGCGGGGACTAGGGAGTAGCCAAGACCAGCTTGAAGGCTTCACAATCCAAAAGATGAGTTTCCTGTGCCCCTGTGCAGCCCAGGATGTCTTTAAAGAGAGTTCTTCCCATGGAGAGTTCCAGTGAGTAAGTTTTTCTTTTTTTTTTTTTGAGTTGGAGTCTCACTCCATTGCCTAGGCTGGAGTACAGTGGCACACTGATTGCCACCCCGGCATCAACCCGCTGGACTCTGGCAATCCTTCCACCTCAGCCTTCCAAGTAGCCGGAACTAGTAGAAACGAGGTCTTGCCAAGTCTTGAACCCGCGGGCTCAGGCAATCCACTCGCCTCGGCCTCCCAAAGTTCTGGGATTGCAGACTGAGCCACCGAGCCCGGCCTAGCGAGTAAGGTTTAAGACGCAAAGGCCTAAGGAGAGAGAGCAAGCAGGAAGTCGCAGGCAGATGAAAGGACTGGAGAGGAGTCTCTGGGAGGGGACTTTGGGCCCTCGACGTCCAGCACTATGGCCAGCCTGGCTCCCATATCCTGCCCTCTGGACGGCACGGCCTGGCCGTCCTCTCTTCTTTCCTTTCCCGCTTTCTTCTCTCTTCTCCTTTGAGGAGATGCTGGTGTGCCCCACCAGTGAGCGTGTGTTACCGAGTCGCCCAGCTCCCTAGACCCTCTGTGCCAACCTCGGCTCCTCCACCTGGCAGCCCCGTGAAAGCACCAGGCCCGTGCTGTAACCTTCCCGTCCGTGATGCTCACTGACACCCTCTTGTCTTGCCTTCTCGAGACCCTCTCCACAGGACCGAGCAGTCTGGGTGCTGGTTGCGTTGTCCAGCTTTTCAGAGGAGTTCCGTCTCTTCTGTCCCGGGACTTTGGCCACTCCCACTTTTTCACATGTTCTCAGTGTGTGTTTGCACCTCAAAATCAGATTCTTTGACCTAGGTGCACACATATCCTACATGTGCATGTATCTATGCAGTATATATGCTACACACCCATGTGTGCACATCTCCCTATGGATACATGAAGACGTGTCCTCTGTTGCCTTTCTTGGAAACCCTGGCCTATTGAGGCTGCAGGTCAAGCCTCCACCCGCTCCGCCACTGTAGGACGCCTTTGTCTCTGAGGCTGGCTTCGTTTTAGCTCCTTCTTTTAGTGAGTTTATTTTTCTCTCTCAACTGGAAAATCACATTTGATCAGCTGTAGACAGCAATCAGATACTGAAACATTGGGATTTTGCCCAGGAGGCGGCCCCTGCAAAGCTGGTGCGGGTTCTCTGAGGCGAGACCAGACCGCTGGAGAGACACATACGGGCGGAGGGAGCTGAGCGTCAGGACCACGGACAGACACAGATGCGGGGACAAGGAGTGCGCCTGGTAGAAGCCAGATGGTGCTGAGCGCGGGAGCCACGGCTGAAGGGCCAGGGTGATGCTCGCCTGCCTCCCTGTCTCCCACACTCCTCTGCTCTCATCTTCCTTGATGAATGTGGCGGAAAGTTGGTGCAGTGTCCGGTCACAGCATTAATAGCCGACCCCTCTGCTGCGGGGGCGTGCTGTCAGCAAGGAGGGCGGCCCACCTGGCAGGGGGGTTCTACCCGCCTTTCCTCTTGATCCCACCCTTTTCATATGGGCTACTCCATACCCTGGAGAGGAGGGCCAGGCTGCAGTAAGGACTCAGTGTCTAGCTCATTTTGCCATGGGCGCTACTCTCTTGCTGTTTTATAAACCTGTCTTTTTTTTTTTTTTTGAGGTGGAGTCTCACTCTGTCGTCCAGAATGGAGTGCAGTGGCCGCTCCCGGCCACCGCAGCCTCGACCTGCTGGGCTCTGGTGATCCTCCCGCCTCAGCCTTCCGAGTAGCCGGAATTACAGGCATGCACTACCACGCCCGGCTGATTTTTTTATTTATCGTAGAGATGAGGTCTCGCTGCCCAGGCGGGTCTCGAACCCGTGGGCTCAGGCAATCCACTCACCTCAGCCTCCCAAAGGCGCGGGATGACAGGCTGAGCCACCGAGCCCGGCTCTAAACCTGTCTTTTTATAAACCTGTCTCAACCGCGTCCATGGGTCTCTGGCCACAGAAACTTCTTGAGGACGGGCGTCTGTCTACAAGCCTGGGGGTCCTCCCATCCAACCTACTCATCCCACCCTCACAGATAAGTCCAGAGTCTTTAAAAACACCTTACCTACTACACAGCTTGCCCGTCCCCACATTAGAAGCTTAGCCTGCACTTTCCACACTGTCCATCCCCCTGTGCAGCTGTGCCCACCATAGCACCCACTGCTCCACAGAGCTCTTGTACCTGCAGTGGATACAGGGGTTCTGCAGGAAGGGGTCTATCTTCAGACTGATGAGGGGTGTGCCGGCAGGGCTCTTTCCCGCAGGGCTTCTCCGGCGTTTCCATATATATGCCGGTATGCTGCTGAGGACTCTAGAAGGGGGCTTTGCATGAACCTTCCTTCAACCTTATTTAGCCTTGTTTCCACCCCAGAACTCCCAATGGCCCCTACAGAAGACAATTTGGGGATGGGGTTTGGGAGACGCTGTTTGTTTTTAAATTATACTCCTCACTCAGGTTCATGAACATTGAGTCTTACAGATACCATCACATAAATCTCATCAGCGAGGAGTTCTCGCGTGTCTTCTGTGCGGGCTGTATCCTGTGTGTCCCTCAGGGGCAGCAGCGTCTTCTGGGTCCCAACTCCATTCTGCGGCAAAACTGGGGGACTGATGTCGAGCTTCTCCGCAGGCTGACTTGTGAAGCGGGAAAAATTGTATTCCGGGTTGTGTCTGAGTGAGACACAGTCATCCGCTACTTCACAGCCACTAAGCTGACATTTAGAATCCAGGTGTCACCCGAGAGTGGCTGGGTACCACATTATCCGGGATGTTAGGACATGGGTCACTTTTCTCCTGGAGGGCTCATCCCTGGCCGCTCACCCCATTACAGGGAGGTCATCCAATTTGCTATTCCTTGAAGAGTGAACTCCCACTTGCCTGAAACAGTTCAAGAAACAGGGAGAGGAGGAGGGGACCGAGGGACGGAAAGGAGCCGGCCCCTGGAGAAAACACCATGAGCCTCAGGTGTTGCCTCACACCTGTAGGGGCCTTACCTCCCCGCTTCGCTGCCCAGAGTCCATGGAATGTACGGGGCATAGAGGGCTTACATTTTAGGCGTGATGGATATTTGCTTAATGATGGGATTTGATAAGGATGTTGGTGCTTTGGACATATACTACAAACTATGTATTTCACTTCAAATAACATCCCAGGTTCTTAAATTCCCAGGGCAGTTGAACAGGCCCTTAGACACCTAGAGGTGCAAAGATGTGGAATCTGGATTCAGCTTCGCCACTGATAACCCGTGACCTTGGGCACATTGCTGTGGCCTGTTTGGGTCTCAGGGGTCTCACGAAGGAGATAAGACTCCATCTGGGCCTCGGATGCTTGGACACAGCACCTGCAGAAGCCCAGTGGAAGGAGCAGGGCTAAGGCCGGGGAGTGTTGGGAGCACCAGTGTGCTCATGCCCCCTTTTGGTATTGAAGTATAGTTCATGTACCTTAAAATCCACCCTTCAAAGTCATTGTTGGCATACTCACATGTATACTGTCTAGTATACTCATGTGATGTGTAACCACCACCACGATCTTATGATACAGCGTTTCATCACCCCCAAAAGAAACCCACACCCATTAACACCACACCATTCCCAACTCTCCCAGCCCCTGAAAGTGGAATCATTAATCCTCTTTCTGTCTCTATGGATTTGCCTACTCTGGACATTTCATATAAATGGAATTACACCATATGTGTCCTTTTGTAACTGGGTTTGTTCACGTAGCATGTTTTCAAGATTACCTATGTGTTAGCATGCATCAGTATTTTATTCCTTTCTGTAACTGAATAAATATTCCATTGTATGGATAGACTACATTTTACCCATTCATCGGTAGACAGAGATTGGGGATATTTCTGCTTTTTGGCTATTACAGATAATGCTGCTGTAAATATTTGTGTACAACCTTCTGTGCAGACGTGGGTTTCCATTTTCTTGGGTATAGACCTAGGACTGGAATTTCTGAGTCATATGCTAACTCTGTGCTTAACAATTTGAAGACCTGTCCTGGGGCAGGGAAGTGCGTGGGTGTTCTGATGAAAAATGCCATGTGGAAATAGACGTACTTGCAGGCAGGCTCCATGGCTGGGCAAGGCCTTACCACGTTGGATTGAGATGGGACCCGGGCTTGGCAGGCTTCAGGCCTGGGTGCTTACTCTCACCTGTCCTCCTAAAGCCCAGGGCTGGCATGGAGATCCGAATCCCCTTTCTAGTTCTCGTATAACCAGCTGCGTGGTCCTCAGTCACCCACAAAACCTCTAGTCCCTTCCCGAGGCATGACATCAATGACCGTGTGTTTAAGACTTTGATGATTTCTTGAGTCCCCCTGACATGTGACACTTACAAAAAAGCTAGGACGGTTTGGCATGGTGATGTTAAGTGGCGTTTCTCCACATTCATCATAGAAATGAGAGAAAAAAACGGTTGTGTGGTCCAATGAGCGGGAGAATCACTAAGTCAGACAGATCTCTTCGCTGTAGAACTTTTCAGAGCCTTTCTGGAAACATAGAGCTTGAATGTGTAGGAGTGGTTGTGCTGTGCTGCATTCCTCAAGTGTGTTCAACTGTGGAAGGGCATTTACACAAAGTGACGCCGCCCATTCCAAATAGCTCAAATGAAACCGCCACCACAGAGCTAGACTTTGCCTGTGTGACGCTCCGTGGGTCGGAAGTCCTGCTGGCCAACCTGATACACAGAGGTACGCCTCCTGAGTAAGCTTGGCACTCTGCTGCTCCCTGGAAAAGCTCGTTAAGCTGGTCTAGATAAGTTATGGAGAGAGGCCCTGGTCAGCCTGCGAGGTTTCTAGTCTTCACTCCAGGTTGGTCTGACATTCAGGGCTGCCTGCATTCCTCTGTCGGGTAGCAATGAAGGACCATTCTACCACAGGATCCTGGAGTTCGCCTGACCTGCTCAGAGTTTGATCTTGCCAGAGGTGGAAAGTCAAGGTGTCTCTGGGTTTATGTACCAGCATGAGGTGCAGTAGAACTGACTGGGTCTCTGTGAGACCTTGAGCCCTGGTGTTTGGGAAAGAGCCCCAGGCCCATGGAGGTAAGCAAGGGAGGCAAGGCCACTGTGCAAGATGACATTTCTCTTTTCATCCGCCCAGCCCATTTGCTTGCTTCCATGAGAAATTTTGGTCGGGGTAGATACAATAGTAATGAAGGAAAAGATTATACATAATAACCAATTAATTTGCACATAATTCATGAGTATTTTTATAATATATCCTTTCTGCGTTCCATGTAGCTCTCTGGTTTTGCATTTTTATTTTTTTATTTTTTAAAGATGGAGAGTACAATTCAGGATTAGGTATACAAGTGGTCATCATACAGGTAAAGTTTGGGTCTCCCTTTAGTCCCCACTTTGCCTGGTTTGAGATCAGCTCCCCTTATTGATGTGGTGTCCCCTCCCTTCCCACAGCAGTATCCTGCTACTGCCAATCCCTTTCTTATAGTATTGTGGCAAATGTTCAGGGTCTGCTTATGAGTGAGAATATGTGATACTTTCTTCTTTATTTCTGTGACACATTACTGAGTCTTATAGACTCTAAATCCATCCAAGTTTCTGTGAAGTCCATATATTTGTCCTTCTTTATGACTGCATAATATTCTGTTGTGTATATATACCACATTTTAAAAATCCAGTCAAGTTTCAATGGGCAGCATGGTTGGTTCCATGTTTTTGCTGTTATGAATAGTGCTGCAAGGTTGGTATCATGTTTTTGCGATTGTGAATAGTGATGCAATAAACATGCATATGCAGGTCTCTTTTTTGTAGAATGATTTGAGTTCCTCTGGGTACATTCCCAGTAAGGGGATTGCTCGGTTCTATGGAAGGTCAATTTCTAGTTCTTTCAGATACTACCACAGTCTTCCAGAGAGGTTGCACTAGTCTGCATTGCCACCAGCAGTGTGGAAGCGTTCCTTTTTCTCCACATCCTTGCCAGCATCTGTTGTTGTTTGTTTTATTAATGATGACCATTCTTACTGGGGTTAGGTGGTATCTCAATGTGGTTTTGATTTGCATTTGGTTTTGTATTTTTAGACAGATTTTGCACCATCACACATCCCTCAGGTACAGGCTGAGAGCTACATGGTGGGTGGCAGGACTATGGGCATAGGAGAGGGGGTTCTGGACCTGAGATGGGTCAGTGAAAAGGGACAGTGGGTCACAAGATCCTATTCTGCTCAAGGACTGATACACATGGTCACGTGTCCATGAGAGTACAGCATCACTCTGGTCAGGATAGGGGAGATGAGTAGTCTGTCTGACCAGTGCCCCTGCCCTCCAACCTGAAAACTTTCTGGGAATGAGCAAAGTATCCCACCTGGACAGCTAAGAAGACCCTCCCATCCAATCTTCCTTTGCTGGTCTGACTGGGCAGTACCATGGCACATAGCTTAACAACCTTCAGCAATGTGGAATGCTTTGCTGGTAGAACCACTGAGGAGGTCCAGGCTCCAAACATTGATTTCCTTCATGCTGAGATGCAAAGGTGGGGCTGTCACAGTCTCTGCTCTGGGAATGGCACAGTCTTGTTGAGGGTGACCAAGCCCAGATAATCATAGGATTAGGCTGACAGCTGTAAGATTTCAGAGAAAGACAGATACAGATTTGGGAGCTCAGAGGAGGAAAAAATCATTTTCAGTGAACCTGAGAGCTAGAAAGCTTTCATAAGAATACAACAATTTTATAAAAGATTCTTAACAAAAGTAGGACTTAAATAGGCTAAGCTGGGGAAGGATTTATGTGGCTCTTCCAAGATCTCATGGAAGGGAGCTGTAATTCTATGATGAGATAAAGTGCTGGACTGAGGGGTGTGGAGTCTGACACTCTGGGCTCCGAGGCTGGAGTATTTAAAGCAAATTGGCACTTGCTGTTCCAACACTATTTCCTCTGAGGTTTGGCGACCTCCCGTAGTGCTTTCTTTTGATGATAATAGAAGACCAACAAAAGAACTCATCCCTCCAGATGCCATCTCCATGCTAATGACTTCAAAATTTACATCTTCAGCCCGGACCTGAGCTCAGGACTCACCTGCTGGCATGACGTCTCCCCCTGGATGGCTTATGGGTGTCCCAAACTCTGTGTTCCCCTCGGAACCCCAGATTTGCTCCTTCGTGCTGCTTGCTCCCCACTTTTCACCATCTCACCGAGTGGCGCCACCACAGAGCCAGTTGCTGGATCAAGGAGAGTTAGGCCATCTTGGGTCCTTCTGCTCAGCCACTTCCTCAGCCCTGCTTTGGTCCCAGCCCTTTCCTCGGCGTCTGTCTCCAGAAAAAGCTCCAGCGCCCACGTCTGTTCTGGCCTTCTGTGGCCACTCCTCACAGGGATCAGACTGATGGCTCCAGAAACTCAGGTCAACCGCTTGCCCCTTTACAACCCCAGGGACCAAAATTTCTACCAGCCTCTGTGATCTGACCCCACCCCGCTCTCTGACTGTGACTCCTTGACTCTGCCCAGGCCTCGGGGCTGCGGCTGCACCAGCCTGCAGCTCTCACAAGATCCTACAAGATCCTACAGCCCACAGTCCATCCTTCCTGAGGGTTTTTGCAGTTGCCACTGCTTCTGCCTAAAAGAAGGTTATCTCCCCTGATCCTTCGCATGGCTGGCTCTGACCTTGCAGTCCAACACGGCCTCTCTTTCCCATCCTCGCTACCTGATGTCACCCTACTAGATGACATTTCTTGTGCCTTTTTGTTTACTGTTTGTCTCTCCCTTCTTCCCCCTCAATGAGATGGGAGCTCTGTGGGAGTGCTGTGTCTTCCTCCTGATCTGGTTGCTGTTACTCACTTTGCGCCTGTCACGTGGTAGGCACTCAGAGATATATGGAAAACTTTAAACACTCACATAAGCTGAGCGGCAGAATGAACCCACTTCTACCAATCATTCAGCTTCAACAGTCGTCAACCCAAGCCAAGTTAGTTTTAGCTGACTCCTTATATTGAAGCAAATTCAAGACATTCTATCATTTCATCAGTAAATATTTGAGTGTATTTCTAAAAGATAAGGGTTCTTTAAAGAACCACAATACCATTATCACAACTGGGCGAATGTCTAATAATCTCTGAATATCATGAAATACATAGGAGGCGTTCAAAATTCCACAAACGTCTCTCTCTCTCTCTTTTTTACGGTCTATTTGAATCAGGTTTCTAAGAAGGTCCTTACACAGCAACTGGTTCGTTATCTCTTTGTAGTTTCTTTGAATCTACAGCTTTCTCTCCAACATGCTTGCTTGTTCTTGAAATCTGCTTGTTGAAGAAAGTGGGTTGTTTGTCCTGTGCCGTGTCCCGTTGTCTGGGTTTGCTCACTGCATCTCAGTGGTAGTGCGGGGCACGTCCCGCTGTCCCCTGCTTGCCCTGTAAGTAGGAAGTCAGAGGCTTGATAAGAGTCAGGCTTGCTTCCTGGGCAAGAATACTTCAACCTCGCATTATCCCATGGGGGCACGTGGTATCTGCTTGTCGCTCTGTGCTGTTAGGAGTGTTCATCCTCCTTGCCCACGTCTGGTATCTCATGAGGGATTGTGACATGCTAACCCTCTACCATTCTCTCTGCATATACTTGCCGGAATATTTTCGTGAGAAGAAAATCGCCCTCACTGTGGTATCGTTTGTGTAGGAAAGGCAGAGATGTGCTTGATTCCTTCTCTTGATCTGTTTTCAAAATAATGAGTTGGTCCCTAACACTCTCTGGTTGATCAGTGGGGGTGTTTAAGTCTCATCTTGAGCTCATAGATTTAAACATGCTTGATGCATTTTAATCAATAGATATTTTTTGAGTGAATGGACAATTGAACAAGTGCAAGTTTAAAACATTCTACAGATTATCAGTGTTTTTGGTTTGTTTGTTTGTTTTTCATTCTAGAATTTTGTCCCAGATTTCATATGTAAAACCATTGTATGATTTTTGTTCTAGGGTGAAGTCTATTCCTTGAATATTTCCTTAGTACTCCAGGGTTTTATTGAACAAACACAAGCCCTGCTTTTACAAATACTTTTATCTGCTACTGAACACAGAGTTTTAATTAGATCTTGAATTATTTTATTATTGAAGCCCGCTGGCGTGTTTCCCACTTGGGGCTGTGCTGGCCCCAGAGGCAGTGGCACAAGCCTAGGATTGACCCAGGCTCCTAGGCTGTGGCTTCGGGCCTCTCCCCATTGCCCTCTTGGCCTCAGCTTCTCCATCAACACATGAAGGGATGGCGTCAGGTCTTTACTAATGTCCTTTCCAGTTCTTACGTTTGGGGGAGCTCTCCTTCTACCCTGCTGCATACGACGCCTGGGTAAAGGCCATGTGAGCAGCATGGGGGTGAGCCAGGCAGCACAGGCTGGGGAGTGGGGCGTGAGGAGGGGGAGGTACGGGCTTAGGTGAGCACCCACCACATATAACCCAGCTCACGGCTTGGAAGGAGCCCCGGCTGCAGTACACCTCCCATTCCCTGTGTGGCTTTCCTTAATAACTTTCTGGGGTTTGCTGGGAGCAGCAGGTGTCCAGCAGGATAGAAAAGATTTCTGGGACTGTTTGTTGATCTCTGAATGAAGAAAGATTGGGTGCTGGACACAGGAAGACGTTTCAAAGTGTGGGCCTTCAAGCATGGAGATCAGATGCCTGAGCCATCCTCCGCTAGCCCTGGACTTCCTGTGGGGCTGCGGACACCTTCAGCCAAGCTCCCCCACCTGTCACTGCTTGCCCAAGGCCGAGGCACCCTTGCCAGCTGCCCTGGCAGTGCTGCCCGTCTGGGAATTCAGACATCTAGAGTGCCAGAGTCCGCTGGCATTTTTCCTTTGTCTGCTGAGGATGAGATTGCCTGGAATCGATATGGGTAGCCGTGAGCTCTCCAACGAGCAGGCCTGCTGCTGACCCGTTGTCTGAGTTTCACCCTCCAATCACAGGCCCCATTTCCCCATCTCTGTCAGCATGTCACCCCCCACCCCGCCCCGGGGAGAAGGCCGCTTGATCTGATGCTCTCGTGGATCTGATGAGGTATCTCGCGATGATGGAATGTCTCTTTCTCCTACCTACCACGCTAGCTAGCTACCAAGAGCTGGGGGCTGATGGGCCTCGTGCTCCCTCAGAGACAGGGCTTGGCTGGCGGCAGGGTGTGGTGTCATCTCAACTCCTCTCAGCCCCTAAGTGGCAGGAAGGGAGAGGTGGCTGCCAGGAAGCTACTATCCCACTTCTACCCCGTCAGACTCACAGCTGTTCTCTGCCACTGCCAGCAGCTAATCCTTACTGAGTGTGGACAGTGGGCAGCCACTCTAAGATGGGGGAGGCATGCTCTGTACCTGCAAGGGGCTTGCATGATGGTAGGCTCCAGAACTTTCTCCTTGACACTGGCAGGCGAGGGAGTCATATCTCCTGTTTGAAGCAGCTGGGGATGTCGTGTCAGTGGTTGGAGACCATTCTGAGATGGATTCCTTGTGCTAATGTTGAGAGAAGGGAGAATGCCAGAACAACTGGATATTCATATGCAAGTGAGGAACAAGATTACCTTACACCATGTACAAATATTACTTCCAAATGAACCATAGACCTGAGAGGAAAAAAAAAAAAAAAGAAATGATCAAACTTCTAGGAAAATGTTTTGACCTTAGGGCACATATTTCTTAGATATGACTCCAAAAGCACAGTTCATAAGAGAAAAATTGATAAATTTGAGTCTGTCAGAATTAAAATTTTTGCTCTTCAGAAGACATTATTAAGAAAATTAGAAGGGTGGGCATGGTGGCTCATGCCTATAATCCCAGCATTTTGAGAGGCTGAGATAGGAAGATTGCTTGCGGTTAGGAGGTCGAGACCAGTCTGTGCAACAGAGTGAGACTCTGTCTCTATTTTAAATTTTTTTTAAAAAGTTAGCCAGGCGTGAGCATGTGCCTATAGCCCCAATTATCTGAGAGGCTGAGGTAGGAAAATTGCTTGGGCCCAAGAGTTCGAGGCTGCAGTAAGCTAACCATGTTACTACATTCCATCCTGTACAACAGAGCAAGACTCAAAAGAAAGAAGAGAGAGAGAGAGAGAGAGAGAGAGAGAGAGAGAGAGAAATTAAAGAAAAGAAAACTTGAAGACAAGGCACAGACTGGGAGAAAATATTTGTGCATCATATATCTGCTAAAAGATGTGTATTCGAAATATGTAAAGAGTCCTTAAAATGCAACAGTAAGAAGTCAAACAACTAGATTTAAGAATGAGCAAAAATTTTAAAGACAGATTTTAGCAAAGAAGACATGTAAACAATTAATATGCACATGAAAAGATGCTCAACATTATTAGTCAGTAGGGAAATGCAAATTAAACACAATAATATACTACTTCTCACCCACTAGAACGGATATTATTTGAAATTCAAAAAATGGGAGCCATGTACGACATTGCTGGGAATATAAAATCGTACCACTGCTTTGGAAAACATTTTTGGCATTTTCTTAAGTTAAACATAAATTTACCGTATGACCCAGCAATTTCACACCTAGGTCTCTACTCTAGAGAATGAAAGACGTGTCCATGAAACAACTTGTGTGCAGGTATTCACAGCACTATTATTCGTAATAGCCAAAAAGTAGAAATCCACCAGATGTTTATTAACTGGTGAATGAATAAACAAAATACGGTATATCCGTACAGTGGAATATTTTCAACAGTAAGAAGGAATGAAACACTAATACCTGCTACAATATACGTGAACCTCAAAACATGATACTAAGTTATAGAAGCCAGATGCAACAACAACAACAACAAAAAGTTGAATAAGTTCTTGAAATATCCAGAAAAGGCAGATCTACAGAAACAGAAAGTGTGTCAGTGGTTGCCAGCGGTTAGGGGTTGGAGTAGTGATGGATCACACACGGGCATGAGGGACCTTTTTGGGGTGATTGACATGTTCTGAAATTGGATTGTGATGATGACTGCACAACCCCTATAAGTATACCAACAATCATTGAATCGCTTATAATGAGTTTTATATGTTAATTATGCCTCCATAAAACTGTTTAAGATTTTAAAAAGAAAGAAAGAAGAAAGAGAAGTAGACACCAGTATGCACTTTGCCAAAGAAACCCCCTAGGAGAGGGGAAGAAGGGGAGAGTTAGACTCAGGACGTCTTGGGACAAGTCTCAACCTCCAGAGAAGGCTGCAAGCCCCACCTATACGGAGTCTAGGCAGCCTCGGCTCACACATCCTGTGTATTCTCTCTTCCTCATTCACACAACCGGGAGCCCTCCTGCTCGCTGCACCCCTCATCCGCCATGCCTTTGACTTGCCATCTCAGCCTTGTCCCATCCCAGCTCTGATGTTGGCCATCCCTCCTGCCCCCTCCACTGCCCTGGAACCCGGGTGCTGAAAGACCTGCTTCCCGGTGTACACCATTGGGCCACGGATGGCTGGGCTTAGAGTTCTCAGAAGGTCCCAAACCTAGGGAGGGGGGTGACACGGTAGAAGGAGCATACAGAGAGGAGTGGGTGGCAGTGGCCAGAGGAGCAGCCATGAGGGGAAACGTGAAGACCCTTAGATGTGCACATGGCACACCCTGCTGCTACAGAAGGGACCAGAGCAGGCCCGTGAAGCCACAACCCAATGGCTGGGAGTGAGAAACTCAAAGCAGTGAAGGCCTTTAAGGTTGACCTAGCTGGGTTGTGAGAACCAAGACACACTTCACTCTGTCTCCCTGGCAGTAGAACTTTGTCATGGTTTCGTCATTTACTTCTGAGTAGAGAAACCACCCCTTCTTGTGAGGGGTACTCTTGAGAAAGCATGTCACAGCATCAATTGGTTCAATTTTCACAAAATCCTCTGAAGTGGGTGCTGTTATTGTCATTCCATTTTGCAGATGGTGGAACTAGGGCCCAGCGGGTAGAGTGTGTCAGCCAGAGTTTGAAAAGCCACCAACAGCAGAACCTGGGTTGGGGACTGAGCAGTTGTCATCCGTCCCTGCGTCGTCCCAGGGCCCTGTCAGGAGCGGGCTCGAGGGGGAAAGAGGCCAGACTCTTAGAGGCCCAGCGCGAGAAAGCTGCGGGCCTTCGGACATGCTCATCCACTGTGCCCGGTGTGGGCTGGAGTGTGGAAAGGAGTGAGGAGAAGCTGGTGGGCTTCAGGACAGAGGGGAGAATCGGGAACTCCCAGGGAGGTAGCGTGAGAGCCCAAGGGGACTGGGCGGCATGGCTCCTGGAGGGAGAGGAACCGTGCTGGGCATGGCATCGCAAGCCCAATCCCCTGCCCCAAGTGGCCCCAGGTGGCCCCAGGAGGCAGGAAAGACCAACTGCACACCCAGCCCCTGCATGGGCAATGTGCAGATAGGAAAAGTCTGGACAAGCAGCCCTGTCCACTTTGTTGCACCTTCTGTCCTCGCCATGACCTTCTCTGGCCATGACCATCTGCAAAGGTGGTCTGTAAGGCCAGTGTGCCAAAGGACACATGGACACAGAGGCATCGCTGGGAGCACCTATGTATTAGGGAGAGGGTTGGGAGCTGGCAGGTGCTGGGTTCAGAGAAAACTGGTCATGCCTCTTTCTTAGAGCTCACAGCCTTATCTTGAAAGCTCACACAGGGGCTCTTAGAGGAATCTCGAATTTCAAAGAAATGTTAGCATCTCTCGTGTGACTTGAGATTCAACCTGCACCTTTAAAGCACCTACTGTGTGCTTAGCTTCCCAGACAGAGGCCTTTGCATAGAACTTGGCAGGCTCACTTCCTTCTCTGGGTCACCTTGGCTTTCTCTGGCTCCTATAACCACAGTGACCTCCGGAGAAGGTGATTGGGATAAGAGTTCTTCTGAGCAGACACCACAGTGCCCTGACATCCAGCACCCAACATCACAGTGCTAAGCCCCAAAGAGTTCCTGGGTTAGGAGGGTATGGGCAGTCACGCACATAAGTAAAAACAAACTAAAAACCTCTGGAACAGTCACTCACCGTAGCATCTCAGATCATTGATGCCTTCATTGGGCTTAGGCAGTGATGGCTCCGAATGGTAGAATATGTTGATCGCAGGGCTCTGGGCCTGCAGAATGGCGGTGACCTTCTTCTGGGCCCAGGCCTCCATCCAAATCCAAATGGGTATTCCTGCCCAAAGATACTTCTTTTTTTTTATTTTTTTTGAGTTGGAGTCTCACTCTGTCACCCAGACTGGAGTGCAGTGGCTGCTCCCGGCCACCGCAGCCTTGACCTGCTGGGCTCCAGCGATCCTTTTGCCTCAGCCTGCCAAGTAGCTGGAACTACAGGCGCGTGCTACCACGCCCGGCTAATTTTTTGATTTTTATTGTAAAGATGAGGTCTCACCAAATTGCCCAGGCGGGTCTCGAACCCACGGGCCCAGGTAATCCACTCATCTCAGCCTCCCAAAACGCGGGATTACAGGCTGAGCCACCGAGCCCGGCCCAAGGAGACTTCTGCCTCCGTCCAAACAGAACTTGGGCCCTTCATCCAAAGGGACCCCGCGCCTCCGTCCCGCTGCTGCTCTCAGGGATCCCCTGACCCCGCTGGTGCAGGTGTCCTGCAGGGTTCTGCTCTGAGGCCCCATCTGAGAGGAGACCCCCGTCAGCAGTTTGTCTCCTGGAGCCCAGACATCCTGTGGGCCGCGACGGTGGAGAGCTGGGCAGAGGACCTGGGCAGCACCATCCTGCAGTCCTAAGACGCGTCCTCGTGGCTGCTCTCCTTGCTTTCCCTCCAGCTTGATTGTTATTCCAAAGGCCTCGCTGTGGAAATTGCAAAATAATGATTCTGCAATTTGTGCATGTGTGGCTGTGTGTGTGCTAATTGCCATTCCCGTGCACCCTCCCTCAGGGGCGCTGCAGTGGCATCAGAGACGTGGCTCACTCTTCCCTGCAGCTTTGCCGTCCTTCCTCCCCTGCCTCTTGTCCTGGGTCTGTTCCTCCCAGCTGTCTTCCTTCTCCAAGATGTCACGCAGACATGGCCCCCTCAAGCCCCTCTGCTGACGTCCAGTGTGGCACCTGGGACTTGGGGCTGCCCTTGGCTGAATGAAGAGACGTGACGGGACACTACCTCTGTGTAGCAAGCACACTGTTTTAAAAGAGATCCTATGTGTCTGGAATGGCTTTAGGGGCCTAGTGTGGATAACAAAGGAGACTTGCAAGGCTAATATTCCACATTGCCCCTTGGACTTGTCACTGTGGCAATTCAGCCTCTCTGGTTTGCAGTCTTCTGCCTAACTGGGGAGAAGACTTGCAAGGTTGGGAAAGGGAGACGAGGAGAGAGAAGGCTCCTGGAGAAGAAGGTGTTCCTGCAAAGCCTGGTCCAAGTGTGATGCCCTGAGCAGGGGAAATCTTAGGCTCAGAGGAAGGCTCCGCAGAGGAAGCAGAATACGCCCCCAAAATCTCAGAAGAGGAGGAAGGGGCCAGGAGAGGAAGGGAGGCAGGAGGAGAGGCCAGCAGGACCATCCTGCCCCAGACCAAAACCCCCAAGACCAAGTACGAGGTTAATCAGATTCTTTTGAAAGGAAATTGTTTCCGGGGAAAGTGAAGCCCAGTGGACAATAAAGTGTGGATCGCTTTCACCAGATGACTCCTGGGGACACCTGGGTGGGGCAAAGGCAGCACCTTCAGAGGTCTAAGTGTGGACTCTCCGAGGAGAGTGTGGTTCTGAGGAAGGGAAGAAGCAGCACGAAGGGGGGAGAGGGCCAGAGAGCCGGGTGGTGGCAGTGGGAACACTTGAGACCCTCAGGACCCAAGTGTGCATGAGAATGGCGGGAGGTCATGGTCAGAAGCTTCCAGCCCACCTCCCCTGAGCTTCGATCAGCCCTGGGAGAGCTCCTCAAGCTCTCTGGATCTTGGTTTCTACATCTGTTAAACGATGTAATGACCGCACCTGTCTCGTAGTCTGGTGGGAGAATCACACGTGACATTGTGTCTTGGACTTGGCACAGCACCTCACTTAGAGAAAGTCCTTGCCCACGATGGTTATGCACTGTTATTATTGCGCACGGTTATTGTGTTGTTTTGAGAATTAAGTGATATGATTTCTGAATAGCACTTAGCGCCGTTCCTGGCGCGGAGCCACTGAATATTCGCCATTGACTGTTGCTTTGACATCCAGCCTATTCCAGCTCGGGCAGGCACATTCCATTCCAGATTGCCATCCCATCTCCACCTCGAGACACAAGAAGAGTCAGGTGGAAGAGAGGAGGAGAGAAGGGAGAGGGAGGAGGCCAGTCCAGGTTCCCTCTGGCTTCAGCAGAGCACGCAAAGTCTCTGGGGAACTTCATAGTCCTGGCACCTTTGAACGTGCTCCTCCCCAGTTCTCAGAACGTGTGGCTTAAGTCTTGGGGGAGAATTGTTTTAATCTATTTTAGAAAAAGGTTGTGTGTATTAAGTGTGTATGCTGGGGGAGGAGGTTGTTTATATAAAAATATTCTGGGTCGCTTCAAGTAGAATCAGATTGGATACAGGAATTTAGGTGCTGACAAAACTCTCAAAAGGGTTGGAGACAGGTCAGTGCAGGCTGCTCAGTGCTCTTGGGTTGACCATTAACTTTGGGGAATTGAAGCCAAAGAGCCTGCAGGTGATGGTCAGGTAGTCTCTAGCACTGAGGCAGGTGCTGCATAGGAAACACCCGGAGGACCCTACAAAGTGTCATGGCTGCCAAGACCCATCCAGGGAGCTCTTACTTTCCCCCTCCTATCTGGTGGGTGGACGCTAACTCCCACCCCCCAGGCTGATGATCTGGAAATGTAGTTCCGTGCTTCCACCCCTGTGAGCCCCAAGGGAGCGTCAGAGGCGGTGGGAGTGGCTGCCCAGTCGATGATCTGTGGAGTGTGGCCGTGACCCCTTTAGGACCCAAGTGGCAATGGTTGTGGATGCAGAGGCAAGGCCAGCGTCAGGACAGCTTGAAGACCCAGAAGGCTGGCCATTAACTGAGGGCAGAGAACTCAGAGCTGCACGGCTTTGGGGGGGGGAAGCCGTGTGTGTGTCTGTCAGGCAGATGGAGAGCAGTAGGAGCAGGGAAATCCAAGCAGAAGGCCCAGGCTGGGAGGCATGAAACACGGGTTCTCCCCAGCATGGGTGACTGGCAGGGGAGGCGTGACTCAGAGGCTGACAGGAAACCCCCAATTTCCCCAAAGGACCCACGACTGGATCCGGGCCAAGACAAGAGCCTGGGAAAGCCACGGGCTCCGTGGGAGGACAGCGGGGCCACCATGGACAGACATGACGGCCAGAGAGCCATTGCGGGTACAAGGGCCCTCTCATTATGAACTCGGTCCCAAAGAAAACTGAAACGCCGCTTGGGGTGGGCAGGACCCTGGGCACAGACACGTGTGCAGAGATGACCTGGATGCAGCCTGGACTCTCAGGGCCTGCAGTTTCTCTAGCGAGACCAAATGGTGTAGATGAAGACATTGGTGACGACAAGCTAACTATTCTGAGTGCCAACTGTACAAATCACTTTCCGTGGGTTCTTTCACACTCCTGCTCACAGATGGGAGGCCGGAGGAGGCTTCGGGAGGTTAGTGACGCGCTCATGGTCACCACACAGCTGTCAAGGGGCTCTGTACCCAGGCTCCCAGACGCCACGTCCCGTGTGGAAGGGAAGAAGGGGACCTTCCGGGAGGAGATATTCCTGCCAACTGGAAAGCGAGGGGCACTTTCTGGACAGGGTGGATGTGAGCCAAGCTGTAGAGAACAGGACACATTTAGGGCATGGACAGACACTCTGGGGAATGGGTCCATGTGAGCCAAGTCTTAGAAGATCGCCAAGCGTGTAGCGGGGAACAGTAAGGTGAGAGCTCTGGATAGATCTGCCTGGCCTACACCCAATGTTCTGCTCATGTCATGCACATATGTGAGCACTGCTAGGCACTGGCGGGCCAGGAGACACAGGGGACTGGGGGTAGGGATGCAAGTGGGTGAACGGGCAGTCAGGCCCGCCGAAGCCTAGAGAGGGCACAGAGCAAGAATGCTTCCAGGAGGAGGGGGCCCGTGCAATCCTCCACACAGGGGGAGCTCCAGGCCGCCAGATGTCCCATGGAGAGGCTGAAGACACAGAAGACAGTGTGGAGCCATCAGGGCAAGCCTGCGGTCCCCACAGAAATGGCCGAAATGGGGCTGAGAAGGAGAGTCCATGGGTAGAGGGGGCACTTCATCTCCATCACCAGGAACTCCTCCCAAGCTGAGGAGGGGCAGTGGCAGGGACTGAGGTGCCCACCCGCTGTTCTTCCCTTTTACCAATGGGAGCCTTTAATGGTGTGTGTGGCAGGGAGGGTTGGTGTCAAGTTCATTAAGGCCTACACATTAAAAATCACAGCCAAGCCGGGCTCGGTGGCTCAGCCTGTAATCCTGCACTTTTGGGAGGCTGAGGTGAGTGGATTGCCCGAGCCCGCAGGTTCGAGACCCGCCTGGGCAGGCGAGACCTCATCTCCACAATAAATCAAAAAATCAGCCAGGTGTGGTAGCGCGCGCCTGTCGTTCCAGCTACTTGGAAGACTGAGGCGGAAGAATCGCCAGAGCCCAGCAGGCGAGGCTGCGGTGGCCGGGAGCGGCCACTGCCCTCCAGTCTGGGCCACAGAGTGAGACTCCAACTCAAAAACAAAAAAAAAAATCACAGCCAAGGCCAAAGGGGCCCACCGCGTGCTCTGTCCTCTCCCTCCTTCCCCGAGCTGGGGGTAGATCTTGGGGCCCTGGTCTCCATGGGGCTCCTGCCCCATCTTGGGACCCCTCATGTCCCACAAGCAGGTGATGATGACAGTTCATTGGGTGTTTGGTGGCAGAATGTGAACAAACTCTCCAGGCATAGGGAGAATCCTTGTTGGATGTGTCTCTCCCTCTGACGTCTTTTCAGGAATAGACTTTCTTTTTCTTTTCTTTTTTTTTTTTTTTTTTGAGTTGGAGTCTCACTCCGTTGCCCAGACTGGAGTGCAGTGGCCGCTCCCGGCCACCGCAGCCTCGACCTGCCGGGCTCCGGCGATCCTTCTGCCTCAGCCTTCCGAGTAGCCGGAATTACAGGCGCGCGCTACCACGCCCGGCTGATTTTTTGATTTTATTGTAGAGATGAGGTCTCGCCAAGTTGCCCAGGCGGGTCTCGAACCCGCGGGCTCAGGCAATCCACTCACCTCAGCCTCCCAAGGCGCGGGATTCCAGGCTGAACCACCGAACCCAGCTCTTTTCTTTTTCTTAAAGCTTAGAGATATGCCAAGAAAATGAAATAAAAGTAAAGGAAAGAAAGACCAATGTGTATTTAATTGGAATAGCATTTTCCCATGTGAAAAAGTGACAGTTTATTGCAAAATATTTGTCTTCATTATGGTCTGTGTCTTTGTTGCTGGAGAAGCCCTGCAGACAGACAGGGATGCCTCTCCAGGAGGCCTGACTCAGGTGAGCTGAGTCTCCTCTCCCCCTGCCTGACACACAGAATGAGCACGGCCCTTGATTTCTGGGTGTTCCAGCTCGCCCGCTTGTACCGCCCGGAAAGGACGGTGCTCAATTCTTAACCTCTTGGAGCTGGAAGAGGCTTTCGTGGGTAGGGTGTGAGCTCTTCCTCACAGGCAGGGCGTGAGCTCCTCGTGGGGAGGACTGTATCTTCCTGGCCTCATGTCCCAGGGACCCTTGCTTCATGAAGGTGTGTGCTGATTGACTGAATGATGGATGCATGGTGGAGCGTGAGCCCACATTCAAGGCTCGGCGGGTCATGAATCTAGTCTGCCCAAGCCAAGGAGGCACATGTGGTCCAGAGAGGGTGAGCCAGGCCTGCTGAATGCAGAGCAGGCTTGAGTTCAGCTGCTTCACTTCCAGAGGCGTCTCTGTGGCTCCACACTACTCCCTGACCCCTCTGCTTGGAGATATTGTAGGACACGCGTGAAATATTCACTTGCACTTACTATTGCCATTCAGAATAAAAGGGGCTTAAAGAATCAAAGTATCCGTTATCGTGATGGGCATTAGAGCGGACCAGATAAGCAGCCTTGAGCATAATTAGGGTTCAAACCAACCTAGTATGTGTTCACCGTAACCAGCAAAGGTGGGGGGCCATTCTTGGTCTCCCTGTCTCCATTTCACAGACAAGTCCACCAAGGTTCTGAGAAACTGCAGTGGAGCTTACCAACGGCCTCAAGGAGAGCAAGGGTTTGGGAGCTGGTTCTGGGAGCCAGGTATTCCGAGTCCGCGTCCAGGGGGACGCTGTCTCGAGGCCCTGGTTTTCCCTGTGGTGACCCCACATCTAAGCTCCACGAGCAGGCCTGGTCAGGGCTCAGCTGTGTTCTCGAGGACTGAGTTCGTTGATGAACCCAGTGAGGTCTTGAGAGTAGCCCGGACTTGGAGGAATTCTTGGAGGGAAGCTGTGTGTGTCTTTCCCAAGCTCATTCATTACCCGGCCTCAGAATGTTATAGCCACACTTCATAAACCGGGACACGTGGCCGTTCGCTTGGAAGAGACACTCAGGGTGGCTGAGAATGCCTACGCATAGGTTTCCATTCTGTGTCAGCCCCTGGAAAGCATACAAAGGGCCGAGGCCCTTGAGTTGTCTTGGCTTTCACACTGGAATTGCCCACCTTCGGGCCCAGGTTTACTGCTCTGAGGTGAAGATGCCAAGGAATGGAGGCTGGGCCTGTTTTTGGATCGCACCCGCCTCGGTTGGAATCGGCCTGTCTGGACAAAGATAGCATCGCAAATGTCTGCCCGGGTGGCTTCTTGTGTCCTGAGGTCCCGGGGCCTCTCAGCCTCGCCTGGTGTTCCCAGCACACACACACATACACAGCTCCCAGCTGCGAGGCATCAGGTCTTCCCCTCCCTGTCTCTGTCTTCCCAGGTGACTGGCATCCCCTGCCACGCGTCCATCTCAGAGTATTATTAACACCTCCTTCTGCCTCAGCCCGCTTCCCTCCCCCCAGGGAGTGCTGTGGGTTTGAAATGATGGTCTTTAATCATTTCTTAAATGACCGGCCCTGAAATCATTTCTTAGTGCCATACACACAAATTAAATCATAAATCCACAGTGGGCCCCGGGAAGGACTGGCGTGCAGCCCCGAGTAAGACCAGAGAGGAGCCTTCTCCAAGCAAGGGCATTCGTGCAGGGCCCCGCGAGACGCCCCCTGCTGACTCCCCTCCTGGAAGGGCTGCTTTGCATCCGTGGCTCTGTTCCGCACAAAAGAGGGACCTGCAGACAGGTGCAGACAGGTGTGTGGGAGCAGGAGGAAGGTACCCCTCCCCATCTCAGGGTTAGGATGTCCGGGCAGCTGCTTCCAGGGCTGAGCTACCCACATGCCGGTCTCCAGTGACCTTTGCAAGGGTGGGTGGGGGAGGACAGGGAGGATTTCACAGTCGTAAGGGTGGGGTGGGCATTCCAGAAACGCATCCGTGATCCCTTGCTCATTCCGAGACTCAGCTCCGCATCCGTACCCCCTTCAAGACTTTCCTCCTTGCTTGGAACACTCAGTGTCTCCCCCAACAAAGACAAAGTCTTCCGCTCTTCATGTTGGTGATGGGCCTACGGCAGCAACACAAGCAAGTCAAACACCCTTGACTGTCCCCCGCCATGCCTCTGAACATCCTGTTTCCTCTGCTTGGAATGCCTGCCTTCATTTTATCTACCGCATAAACTCCTATTCATTGCTTCAAAACCCACATCAGTTGTCACTTCCTCCAGGAGGCTTCCTTCTCTCTCCATTAAGGCAGAGAGATGACCTATTCCTTCCTCACCCCTGTATGCTTCTCTTCTCATGTGAACGTGCTGTTTTATAATGATCGCCAGTATGTGTGTCTTGGCTCCGGGCGCCTCAAGCATGGGGACTTTGGCTTACTCCGCTCTGTTGAGCCAGAGTGGCCAGCGCGGGGCTTGGATTCAAGTGCGATGGTTTGGAAGCTGTGTGGTCCCGTAGTTGGAGCTCCGAGTGAGAGAACTGCCCCATTTCTCCTTTGTCTCCTGCTTGCTCTGTGTGTATAAGTCCCTCAGCTTCTGTGTTGAAAATCCATGTTTCTTCTTCCGCAAAATGGGAAAAAGAAAACCAGGGTCTTGACTCTTTCAGAAGCCTGTGAAGGAGAGAAGCCTGAGAGGGGGGCGTTGGGGGAAGGTGCCAAAGCCCTGTGGCTCCTTGGAAAACTCCATTCGAAAGTCAAGGTTTTCGTGTTGCAATTATTATTTGATTCCCAAATGGTGAGAGCACTTCCAGAAATGTGCTTTGCTTGGTGAACCAATACATCTTGGGCCCCCACTGATGAATCTGGGAATTGAATACCTGTCATCTCGAAGTCATTGACACATTTCGGAGAAGCGCTCACACCCTCTGATGAACGTCGGTATCCTTACTGAGGATGAGGAGAAGCCGCATTCCTTGGGAGCAGTATTGTTTTATGGTCCTTTATCTTGGTTATGAACAAATGAGCGCTACGTGTGGAAATGGCGAGGGGGGAATTCGGTAATGAAGTTTCATAGGATGATAATGATGATTAGCTCGATGATGACGGGATCCAGGCTTGAATGCGTGTGGTCTCCTTGGCAGTCACTGCTCAGCGTCTCACGCCGAGCATCAGCAGGCCGGCCGCTCTGTCCCCGGCACCCCGTCCGGAAGTTTTCTGGGAAGTGCGCATCCAGGTGGCCGGCTCCTCCTGCGTGTCTGGACTGGGGATCAGTAAGCAGTAAGAGTGACAGGTGCCCCAGGTCGTGCAGATAGCTTATATCCCGAGAAGCTGGCACCCACTAGAGGCAGGAGCAGCGAGTGCCCGGACCTCTCCCACCCGTCCTGCTGCCAAGCTGCTCAGGGGTCCTCTGGACATGCAGCTAACCCCTCCAGCATTCCACTGTCTCCCTCTTGCTCTGTGCACTGGACACTGGAGCGATGAATTCACCTTTCAGAGCGCGTCTTCGTGGCACAACTGCCATCACTTCCATGCATCACGTGGCCACGTCTGGTCGGGAATTCAGACAGGAGGGACCGCAAGGGGCCCAGAGCCGGTACATGACAAAGACCAGAGGGTTTTTTTCCTTTTTTTTTTTTTTTTTTTTTTGCTGTTGTCACTTGTTCTTGTTCTTCAGAGGCAGGCAAAGTAGGGCAAGATGCCCTCGGTGAGCAAAAAAGAAATCCATCTTTTCCTTTTCCTAATTCTCTCATCTGAACTCATGTGCACTTGAGCATGTGAGCTTTCAAGCCTGAATGCCCATGCCCATAAATACGGAATGCCCTTCATTTCCAGTGAAAACTAACCGGAAAGGGCACCAGGTATGAAGCCAGACATACCTGCATTTGAATTATACCTCTGTCACGGATTAGCTGGGAAATATTGGGCAAATGGTTTTACCTCTCAGAGCCTCGGCATTACTATCAATGAAATGGGAATGTTACTATCTTTCTTATAGAGAGTCACGGAAAAGAAAAGGTATCTTAAGACTATATTTGTCTAGGAAAAACAAAAATGAACAATAATTGTGATTTTTAAAATATAGATTTTTGTTTTCTCTGATGTAAAATAAATCCAAGCTGGCATGGCACTCCGTGGTGGGATGACAGAGACAGTTGCAGCTTGTCTTGTTGCGCTGACATCCTTAGCATACAATTTCCACAGTTCAAGGTAGCGACTTGGGTTCTGGACACTATGGCTACTTTCCAGCCAGCAAGAATGAGGAAGGGCAGAGGAAGAACTTGCTTTCTCTCAGAAGTCACGTAGGATATTACTTCTTCTGTCCTTTGATCTTAGTGATTCAGGCCAACGTCCATGCATGATCAGTGTGACAGGAAGGTCCCTCATGTTGGAATAAATATTGACTTTGAAAAGTAAAAAAAATAACAGGGTGATGACACATCACCTCCAGTGAACACGTGATCATTTTATAATAGAAAACATTAATAGCTATTTTGGAGCCAGGCGTAATGGCTCACACCTGTAATTCCAATGGAGGCTAGGGTGAGTTGATTGCTTGAGATCAGGAGTTCAAGACAAGCCTGGGAAACAGCAAGACACCATCTCTAATGTGTGTGTGTGTGTGTGTGTGTGTGTGTGTGTGTGTGTAAATTGACTGGCTGTGGTGGCATGCACTTGTGATCCCAACTACTCAGGGAGGCTGAGTCAGGAAGATCACGTGAGCTCAGGAGTTCAAAGTTGCCGTGTGCTGTGATTATAGCACTGCACTCCTGCCTGGGTGACAGAGTGTGACCCTGTCTCTTAAAAAAAAAGGAAAAAATAAGACTACTTTTAATTGAGTAGTTATTTTATGCCAGGCTTATGCCAAACATTTTATGTTTATTATCTCATTCAATCATCAAACAACTCTATGAGACAGGGATTGTTATTCATTTTTACAGATGAGGAAGCTGAGACTCAAAAAGGTTATCAAACCTCTTCCCATGGCTCTGGGTAGCAGAATTTGTAACTGAAGCTGGTCCTTCTTTTCCCATGAAGTAATGTTGGCATAGTTTATCTTTAATATGACGCTAGTTTTTGTTGATTCCAGGTAAATTTACTTGGCATAAAAATATTCCAATTGCTTGGTGAGGTGGCTTATGCTTGTTATTCTAGCACTTTAAGAGGCCAAAGTGGGGGGACTGCTTAAGTCCTGGAGTTCAAGACCAGCCTGGGCAACATAACAGAACCCCTGTCTCTACCAAAAAAAGAAACTTATCTAGGTGAGGTGGCACACACTTGTAGTCCCAGCAACTCAGGAGGCTGAGGTAGGAGGATCTCTTGAGCCTACCGAGGTTGAGGCTACAGTGAGCCATGATTGTACCATTGCACTCCAGCCTGGGCAACAGAGCAAGACCCTGTCTCAAAAAAAAAAAAAAAATACTCCAACCAATGAGCTCTCGTCTCTGGAGTCAGACAGCCCGTGTTCAATTCTTGGCTGTTCCACCAGCTGTAGGACCTTGGACAAACTACCGAACTTATTTGAGCCTCAGTTTCTTAATGTGCAAAATGGGCGTAGCTGGAGCACATGTCTCTTGGGCTGTTATGAGGATAAAACGGGGTCCTTCTGAGAGAGGCACCTGGGCTACGCCGAATGCTTATTTAAATGCTTCCTGTTATTCATAAAACAATCGTAACGGATGGCAGTCAGATTGGCACCCAGGCCATGCTTGGGAGGATGAAGGGTGCTGATGGTGGGAGGGCTGGGCATGCCACACTCATTTAGGAAGAGGCCTGGGGCCTGACCCCAAAGCCTGAGGCGTGAAGGCGGGCGAGGGAGAGCGGGTCTCTTTCTCAGCAGCAGAGGGAGCTGTGTTGTGCTGGTCTGTCCAGCTCAGCTGCTGTCGCTCTGTCTGCCCTGGGCGTGTGTCCTGCAGTTTGCTTCCAGGAAGTCCTTTCCCAAGCTGCTCAGGGGGCTGCTCCCACCTTCCCTCGGTCCTACTGTGGCCCTTCTCTGAGCCTCCCTGGGGTCCTCCCTCTGGGCCTCCCTGGGTCCTCCCTGCTGCTCTTTCCCAAGGTCCTCCCTCTGGGCCTCCCTGGGTCCTCCCTGCTGCTCTTTCCCAAGGTCCTCTCTCTGGGCCTCCCTGGGTCCTCCCTGCTGCTCCTCCCGGGTCCTCCCTCTGGGCCTCCCGGCTGCTACCTCCAGGTCCTCTCTCTGGGCCTCTCTGGAGTCCTCCTCTGCCTCTCCTCCCTGAGGTCCTCCCTGATGGCTGCCGGCTGTCGAGTGGCTTTCCACTTCCCCTCAGCATGTGAGACCTAAGCGCTAAGTGCACCCTTAACACCTCTGATCTTTACTGCCAGCTTCTCCCTTAATCATGTTTCACTGACAAACCTGAAGGCAGGTGGCGATACTAATGCTCCTCCAAGAAGCAGAGAATAAGGGGGACACAGAGCACTCTGGAAATTACCTCTCATCACCAGGAAACAACCGGTCACCGGAGAGACAGGGCATGCTAAGCCTCGGCCGCCTCTCCCCCAGCAGGGTCCTCTCCCAGCGGCTCTGATTTCGCACCCCCAGCGCCCCTCCACATGGTCTCCAGAGCCCAGCGCCCAGGGCAGGCCCCACTCAGCAGCTCAGAAGGAAGGCATCCTCCCTATTCTAGAACCTGCTTTCGCGTTGGTGAGGGCCTGGGTGCAAGCCACGGGGCAGGCAGCATGTGTTCTCACAGTTCTGTCTGCCTTCAGTCTTTTGGATAAACCTCAGGCAAACGTCCCGCCTTGCCATAGTCACTCCTGCTTGGAGGATCTTTCGGGATGAGTGCAAACTTATCGTTTCAGCACTGGGTATTACTCATGGGCATTTCACTTTTTCGGTGCTGACTCTGAGCTTGCCAAGTCCACCGTCCACTGTCATTGCAAATGAGGAGACCAGACCAGACCAGACAGACCTCCCTGGCCAAGTATAGCTTAGTTAGTTAAACCAATGTGACTTCGGATGGGTGGGTTTCCTACAACATTCTCTGCTTAGGAAGAGGCCCTGTCTGCAGGGCCACACTGTTTGGGCAGACGGGCCAGGCCAGGGCCCTGTGGGGGTCAGGGCTCCTGTCCATTATCTGTCAAGACCGTTCTGGGAATTTAGCTTGAGAAGTTCATCCTCAACATTTTTGCTCTGTCATTATCAAAAAGTAAAAATCCTTCCTTTTGCTCACTGGTTCCACTTGAATGCTAGGTAATATCATTACAGATTTATGTGTTTATGACTTTGCGACCTGGGAAGGAGCTGGAAATTCCACGGAGCCCATTTCTACTTCTGGGTTTCTGTAAAGGTCACAGCAAAATTATTTTATCAAGTACACCGCAGAAGGGGAAAATCTTAATCTTATATGATACATATGCAGCACTTGACCTTTTTCCGAGATGCGGCACCTCTTAGCCACACTTACTTAAACATAATGCAGCTCTTCCCTGATGCACACAGGGGGGATAATTAGATGCCCTGGCATCCCAATTGGAGCAGAGGCTGTGCTGTGAGGCCGGCTTCCAGGATGAGGAGGAAGAATTAGTTGGGTCGGTAGGGGTGGACACAACGGTGAGCCCTCCAGAGCTGCAGAAACTCCTGCTGATGCCGGGGCCACACGGCAGGTAGAGCAGACACTGGCACTGTGACTTGTCCTGGCTTTCCTGCGCCCCTGGCCAAGCCATGGCCTTCTCTGGGTCTCATTTTTCCCAGCTTAGATCTGGGGTATCCCAGCTTCACTCGAGGGGTAGTGGCTGCCTGGGGCGTTTTGTTAAAGATTCCAAGCTCTGCTCTGGATCAAGTGGGAGTGAGTGCGGTGTTTGATTCATGATGTCTGCTGTGGCAGGAGTAGGGATGTGGTGATGGTACCGGTGCTAGATATTGACTGCTGTGTTCTAGGGTATCGCTAAGGTCTTTTCCAGCCCCGTCTGACTGTGATTTGTGGACTCACCAGAGCTCTGGGGTGAGGAAGCCTGGAAAAGGAACTATAACAACCTTCCCTAAGAGAAGAGTTCTATTTGCCTTGTCAGAGGTTTGGAGAAAAAATGAGATTTGTATGACCCATCTAAGCCTGGTTGCTTGTGTGTCTGTGTGTACTTTTTTATATTGGTTCTGTGAAAACCAGAGAGAGCAGGTAAAAGCAGAGCCTTCTCTGGGCATGACGACTCACCAGACCAGACCAATCTGAGTGTGCCCAGGGGCAAGCCTGTGCCCCAGAACCCAGGAAGGAGTGAGAGGCCTGGGTGGTGTCTTGCCATGGTCCCAACCCCTAGATAGAAGCATAGTGAGAAGTCACCTCCATTTATCTTTTTTTTTTTTTTTTTGAGTTGGATTCTCACTCTGTCACCCAGACTGGAGTGCAGTAGTCGCTCCCGGCCACCGCAGCCTCGACCTACTGGGCTCCGGCGATCCTTCTGCCTCGGCCTTCCAAGTAGCCAGAACTACAGGTGCGCACTACCACGCCTGGCTAATTTTTTTTTATTTATTGTAGCGATGAAGTCTCGCCAAGTTGGCCAGGCGGGTCTCGAACCCACGGGCTCAGGCAATTCATTCACCTCGGCCTCCCAAAGCATGGGATTACAGGGTGAGCCACCGAACCTGGCCCCATTTATCTTAAGAACTTGGTTATGAACTACTTTTTAAGAGAATCCATCAAGGTCTGTGTCAGGGAAAGTGCTTAAAAATAAGGTGCTTTTTTTTTTTTTCAAAGGGAAAAGACTTCAGTTTGGAAATGTGGGAAGTTGCCTGAGTGGCAGTGTATGTCCCACTTTTCCCCTGCCTGGAGCCACCAGATTGATGGTGTTTTTAGAATATTGTCAGCGGGTTCTGATGGGCGGGGGGGCTGAGGAGGGGACAGCCGGGGATTCTCCTGCCCTGGCTGTTGCAGTGGAGGCCTGGGCCTAGCAATCTCCGGTTGACCCAGTGGACCCAACAAGGACGGAGGACTCAGGGCCCTCTGAATGGCCGAAGTGGCCTTCTCTGTTGGGTCCTGGCCTCTCTGGTGGTTGAGAGTGAAACAGGGAGAGGACACCCCCATAAACGAATCTGTCCTAGCTGCACCCGGGTGCTTCTGCTCCCTCCTGAAGCACAAGCCTCTCCCCTGCCCCCCGTGTGGGTTCCCTGCCCCTTCACCCCTCTGCCCTGTCCTCTGAGACCTGGCACTGTGTCCCTGTCTCCCGCCTGGCTGTGACAGAACTCTTCTCGGGGCAATGGTCCTGCCCCTGGAGCCTGACGCTTTGAGAACTCCACACCATCTAGCCTCCACTGGCTGCCTCTGAGCTGGGGCTCCTCCAGGCCTCCTTATGCTTCTGCTGCCCTGCACATCTACTGTCACTACTCAGCCACAGCCCTCCTCTTACCCAGTGTAGACAGTGCCTGTCTGATGTCTCACTCAGGACTCGTGGTAAGGTGCTATGCAGGTGCCTGTTGAATGAGAGACAGTGCAGAGCAAAGGGAATGAGCTCAACCCTTCGAAACAGATTTCCAAGGGGATACCAGCTGTGGGTGAGGAGGTGGGATTGGGGGTATAGAGGCCCCATGGTGCCCACCCTCAGGCCATGCCTCCCACCCAGCGTCTCCCCACCCAGTCCCATGCCACCGCCCTGTCCCACCCCACACCTGCCCAGCGCTGCCCTCTGACTGCTTGAAATAATACCTTTCTATTCAAAAAAGCAATATAAGTTTACTGCATATAATTGGGAAATATAAATCAGAAAAGATTTTTTTTTTGAGTCGGAGTCTCACTCTGTCGCCCAGACTGGAGTGCAGTGGCCACTCCTGGCCACCGCAGCCTCGACCTGCTGGGCTCCGGCGATCCTTCCGCCTCAGCCTTCCGAGTAGCCGGAATTACAGGCATGCGCTACCACGCCCGGCTGATTTTTTGATTTATTGTAGAGATGAGGTCTTGCTGCCCGGGCGAGTCTCGAACCCACGGGCTCAGGCAATCCACTCACCTCAACGTCCCAAAGGCACGGGATTACAGGCTGAGCCACTGAGCCCAGCTGATTTTTTTTTAAAGCCGTGCCTAATCCCACCACTATTTAAAAAGTTAAGTATTTGGGAAGTGTATTTGTTCCCGTTGTTTGTGGGAGTATTTCTCACTTCCCAGTCTACAGCCAGTGCCTGTCTGTGTCACTAAGCACGGGTCTTCACCATCTTCCTTGATGGGATCATGTGGTAGCCTTCTTTTCTCTGACCTTCCATGGTAGGGCTTTCAGGCTGTTACTAATTTTTTCTTGCTCTAAGCAATATTGTCGCTAACACCCTCAGAGTTCAGTCTTTGATCTGTATGTGAACACTTCTTCAGAGTAAATGCCATGGAGAGAGGAGCTTGGGCACGCTTTTTAGGCTACCTGCCTCTCTGGGTCCTACTTCCCGGCCAGGCTGAGCCCCTCGTGGGCCCTGGGAAAGAGAATAGGCAGTCACGGAGAGACATCAGCCTACCTGGGGTCTGGCTGCTATGACTCTGCCTGTCCCTTCAAGGCTCCAAGAGCTTGGGAGACCACAGGACCAGACTCTAGCCCTGTCCCAGTCTGGCCCGTGGTCTTTACTCTGCTGTTAGCTGTGTCCCTGCCTTCTGCCTGAGCCGGGTCCCCATATCCTGCATGCAGGCTCCTGCTTGAGCAGCATGTGCTGTTTCTCCAAGGGCAGGCTGTGGATAGGAGAGACCCACCATCACCTCCTTGACATCTCTTGCTGTGTGCTCCCCATTTCCTTCCTTTCTGAGATAGGTTGGGCCAAAAAATAAGTTCAACCAAGTCCCTCCCTGTGGGGCAACCTGAGGAAGGTCAGGGCCTCTCTGCCTCCAATTCCCCTTTAAGGATAAGCTGTCCTTCCTGCTGGACTGTCCCCCTCCTGCGTCCCCTCTTCCCTGCTGCCTCTATCTTTCTGGTGCAGGTGGAAGGAGTTGCTTCCTGGAAGGAGCCAGCTTCCTGGCTCCACTGTGGGCCCAATGCCCGGGAGTCAGCCCGCCAGGCTCTCAGCAGCTCCCAGTTGCCCACCGGTCCGTTGACCTACTGGCCTGGCAGGGAGGAGTACAGGTCACGCCACACCTTCAGGGCTGTGGCTTGCGGACCGAGGTCTCTTCCCAGCACCGTGGCGAAGGTCTGAAGGCTCTCCTGCTGCTCTGGGGATTCCTGAGTCTGAAGATAGACCCACACTCTTCCCCACCCCCCACTCCTCCAGCCCTGTCCGCAGGCCGGGGTCAGGGACCGGCCTGGGGAGCTGACCAGCGTTGCAAGTCCCGGTTTCCAAGTGCACCCCCCCACTTTCTCCACTCCAGACCCTCTCCTACCACCATCCCAAGCCCCTCACCGTTACAGAAACAGTGAACTTGCTGCAGGAGTGTTACATTTCTAAGAGGACTCCAGGAAGAGGAAGAGACCTAGCTGCAGGGACGAAACGTGGAGGGTGAGCTTTCCGGCATTAAGTGGAGAGTAGGGGACCAAGCCAGACACCGGCCACGCTGGGCCCCACCGTGGCTCAGTGCCTGTCTGTTGAATGAATGAGCCTTCCTCAGTCCATCGCCAGCTCTTCCTCTTCTCAGTGGCCTCCTGAATCCTTCTGCTTCTCTCTGTTCCCACTACCCCAGTTCGTTATCACTCTTTGGGGGCTACCGAGCCTTCCCAAATGCCTCCAGGCCTTCAATCCATTCCCTTCCTGGCAGCCATGTGATCCTTTAGAAATAAAATCTGACTGTATTTCTTCCCAATGACTCCCATGGACCCCAGGGCAGAGTCCAGAGGCCAGGTGACATCAGCTCAGGACATCTCCAGGCGCAGCCTTCTCCCCTGCCCATGGACCTCTTCTGCCCCACGTAGGCCCTCAGCCTGACCCTGGGCCTCCCTCACGGGACCTAAGCTGTAGAAATGCTACTCTCAGTTGCCTGACGGAGATGTGTTCTTTCTCCAGGGCCTCTGCTCATGCTGTTCTCGCCACCTAGAAGGTTCTCCTCTCACGAACCCACCTTACCTGTGCTAACGAGTGTGGGTCTTATTGTTCTTGATGTCTTCATTTCAGTGTCACTTTCCCAAGACCCTTCCAGACTGGGTGAGGTCCCTGCGTTGGCCCTCCCATGCCACACTGATTCCATCCATTGGAATTTCCATTTTAAAGTGTCTTCCTCCCCCGGGAAGTCAGCTTGGTGAGGGAAGCACCTTTATGCATTTCATTCATTGCACCGATCCATCCCAGTGTCTGGCACAGCTCCAAGTATACGAGGGGGGAACCCAAAAAAACCAGAGTTACCTTGTGCGGGATGCAACCCTTGTAGCCCAGACTTCCCCTGCTGGTAAGTGTTCTAGGAACCCATCGGAATCAGTGTACCAGCTAGCATTGTTGCAAGACAGCTTTGTTCAGCTTCAGTGTTTTTTCGTTTGTTTGTTTCTTGGAGATTCTTTCAACGCATTTGCTCATTTCATGATGGGCGATTGATGAGCGCCCCCGCCCACACCTTGCGGAGTGTCCAGCAGTTTTGGGGCTTTTGTTTTTCCACCCAAACAGCATGACTTTCATGCCCCACCCTCCCTATTCACCGGGTTTCATCCCAAGCCACTTGGTTTTGTTTCCTCGGATGAAGAAAAAGCCCTCCAAGGGACACATTTTGCTGATGTGGAAGAAGTGAAAAAAAAAGCAGCAGGAGCACTACCCGTCATCAAAACTGACAAGTTCAAACACTGCTTTGAGCAGTGGAAAGAGAGTCTCGATAGGTGTATTGCCCCCAAGGGAGAATACTGGGAAGGTGACAAGTATAACACGTAATAATAAATACACCATTTGTAATAAATAAATTCTGGGTTTTTAGGGTCCCCCTTCGTGTAGCAGGTGGTCAGTAAGTACTTTCAAGTGCAGGATGGATGGAAACATTGAGCCTGGCTCCTTGCAGAAAACATTTGTTGGTGGAAGAGATACTGCATTACTGGAATTCTGTGTATGCCACACTGATCTTCACAATAGCTATGAGAAGAAAGCTACCTTAGTGCCTTTTCTTTAGAGATGAGGAGATCGAAGGTCAGAGGGCTAGTCACTTGCCTTAGATCACACAGCCAACAAGGGGCAGTTTTTCAGACCCCAAGGCCATGATGTTTCTGCTTGACAGGTGGCCTGGAGTGGGGAGTTCTCACACTTGAGCCGTATCAAACTTGCCTAGTGGGCTTGGTCAAATGCAGAAAGCAGGGTTGCACCCCCAAGTCTGCTGGTTCCATAGGTCTGGTGAAAGGTCTGAGATTCTGCATTTCTTTAAGTTCCTAGATGACACAGACACTGCTTGTTTCAATTCAGGTTGCTATAGCAAATGCTCCATAAGCTGAATGAATTCGACAACAAGGATTTATTTCTCACAGTTCTGAATACCAGCAAGTCCAAGGTCAAGGGGCCAGTGGATCCAGTGTCTGGTGCAGGCCCTTTCCCTGGTTTGCAGATGGCCATCTCTTTATTGTATCCTCACGTGGCAGAGAGCAGAGGAAAGCATGTTCTCTATGCTTCTTTTTATGCGTACCTACCCCAATGATGCGGGCTCGAACTCTCATGACCCAATTGCTCCCCAAAGGCCTCACCCTCAAATACTATCACACTGGACATTAGCCTTCAGTCTGTGATTTTGGGGGAAACATCCAGTTCGTAGCGCTGCTGGTCTGGAGACCACAGTTTGAGAAACGTTGACCTAGATTGTTATAAAAACAAAACAAACAAACCAGGGCAGCAGCAACAACAACAACAACAACACTAAGAACCACCTGGGCTTGCCTCGTGGCTACCCTCAGTCCCCAGAATCATTGACCTTGGCCCGGGATTGTAGATCCCTCCCTGGACTCATGTCTGAGAGAGACACTGATGTCCAGCCCAGCCTCCCATGCCTGGGGAGGGCCTTGGCCCCAATGTGCCTGGCTGCTCTCTGGGGATAGTCTGCCACCAAGACCTGAGTGCTTGTCCCTACCCCTTCACAGTCCTGACCGGTGATGTCCAGTCTCTACCCGGTCAAAGCACCTCTATCCTGACCACGTCTTGAGCACGTCCATGCTGATGCAGTCTAGGCTTGCTGATGCTGTCTGAACACCCCCACAGCACTGTAAGTTACCATCTCGTCTGTGTCATGAGGCCTGCAGGGTCCATCCATCTCAGCCAGTGTCACAATGAGTGATACAATGGTACGACACAGCTAAGTGTCCCCTCTGCACAAGCCATTACAGCTGGCAGCAGGCCCTGGGAGGCAAGAACCGGAAGCCCATTTGGCTTCAAGTGCTTAGGTTGATTGTAGATGTAAAAGCGCCCCAGCCCAGCCAGGCATGGTGGCTCAGCCTGTCATCCCAGCACTTTGAGAGGCTGAGGCGAGAAGATTGCCTGAGGTCCGGGGTTCGAGACCAGTCTGCGCAACTTGGTGAGACCTCGTCTCTGCAATAACTCATAAAAATGAACCGGGCATGGTGCTGTGCGTCTATAGTTCCCTGTGTTTGGAAGACTGAGGCGGAAGGATCGCTGGAGCCCAGCAGGTCGAAGCTGTGGTGGCCATGAGCGTGCCACCACCCTCCAGCCTGAGCGACAGAGTGAGAGTCCGACTCAAAAAAATAAAAATCAAAAGCTCCCCAGTCCTCCTCCTACCATGGCCCCCCATGCATGTTTTGTATTCTTGACGATCTAGACAATAGCTCAAAGGCTCCCCAGGCAAGCTGGGGACCCTACTGTCTCTGAGTCTTGGTGCACTCCTTTCCTTTGGCCTCACCCTCCCATTTCTGCGTCCACTTCTACGCAAACTTCAAGGCCCTGCACATGGAGCAGCTCCTCCAGGCAGCCCGTCCAGATGCATACCACTCTCCCCTTCCTCTGAAGACCTCGGAACAGAGCAACTCTACCTCCGCTGTAGAACTTTCATCAGTAAACAGTCTACTCCAACTGCCCTGCTCAGCTCAGCTCCTTGAGATTGGAGGTTGTCGTCCCTTCTCTTGTGTCCTTTGCAAAATTTTAAAATGTAGTGACTGAGATTTTCTTTGATTACTAAAGTCACGTGCAATACAAAACATTGAAAAAGTACAGAAAAATAATAGTCCTCAGCAATGCCACCACTCCCAGATTTCTTTTTTCATTTTACTGAGTGTGGAGTGTGTGTGTGTGTGTGTGTGTGTGTGTGTGTGTGTGTGTAATGAAGTTCATACTCTATATGTAGTTTTAATGTATTTTTAAAGATAATTTTAATGACTGTGTGATATTCCATTATATGGATGTTCCATCATTTATTTTGCTAATATCCTATTACTGAACTTCTAAGTTCCTTCTTTCCTTCCTCTTCCTCCCTTCCTTCCTTCTTTCCTCTTTCTTCCTTCCCCTCCTTCTTTTGTTCCTCTTTCTTTCTCTCCTTCTTTCCTTCCCTCCTCTCTTTCTTTCCTTCATCTCTTCCTTCCTTCTTTCTTTCATTCTTTATTCCCTATTATAATTAATACTTCGATGAATATCCATGAACACAAATTTTTGTCTACACCTGTTTGCGTCTTTCTTGGAATACATTTTTAGAAGTGAAATTGTTGACTCGAAGCTTTGAACATTGTGAAACCCCTTATACACATCAGCAAATAACCCTCCCAGAAAACTTAACAAGTCCACACTTTGTATGGGAGTGCTCTTTTTTTTTTTTGAGCTGGAGTCTCACTCTGTTGCCCAGACGGGAGTGCAGTGGCCGCTCCCGGCCACCACAGCCTCAACCTGCTGGGCTCTGGCGATCCTTCCACCTCAGCCTTCCAAGTAGCTGGAACTACAGTCTCATGCTACCACGCCCGGCTAATTTTTTTTTTTTTTTAATTGTAGAGATGAGGGCTCACCAGGTTGCCTGGGCGGGTCTTGAACCCGCGGGCTCAGGCAATTCACTCACCTCAGCCACCCAAAGCCAACCTTCAAGGGGGATTACAGGCTGAGCCACTGAGTCCGGCGGGAGTGCTCTTTACCTCACACCCTCTAATATTTAGATCATCTTTGTTGCTGTTACTGTTATCACAACTTTTGTCTTTTGTGTCTTGTCACCGCAGGCCTTTGGCAAGCATTCAGTTCAACTAGCCATAGAAAGTGTATGCCCGTGAGTAAGACTTGTGCTAAGCCCTGGGGAAAGGGAAATGTAAAGATGACAATATCTAGTGCCAGCCTTCAGAGTGCTTTCAAACTTGTACAGTGGATGAGTGTGTGGGTGGGGAGACGGATGGATGGACGGATGGGTGGGTGGATGGACGGGTGGGTGGGTGGGTGGATGGGTGAATAAGTGGATGGTTGGAGTGGATGGGTGAATTGATGAGTGGAAGGATGGATTATGGGTGGGTGGGGGTGAATGGATGGGTAGGGGTGTGGATAGGTAGGTGGGTGAATGGATGGATAGATGAATGGACGGACGGGTGAGTGGGTGGATGGGTGGATGGATGAATGGAAGGATGGAGGGGTGGGTGGGAGGATAGATGGGTGGGTGAGTGAGAGGGGTTGGATAGTTGGATGGATAGATGGTGGTTAGACGGTGGATGGATAGAGGGATGGAGGATGGGTGGGTGGGTGGGTAGATGGATGGGTGTGTGAATGGGTGGGTGGGTGGGTGCATAAATGGGTGGAAGGATGGATAGGTGGGTGAATGGGTGGGTGGGTAAGTGCATAGATGGGTGGATGGATGGGTGTGTGAATGGGTGGGTGGGTGGGTGCATAAATGGGTGGACGGATGGATGGGTGGGTGAATGGGTGGGTAAGTGCATAGATGGGTGGATGGATGGGTGGGTGAATGGGTGGGTGGGTGAGTGCATGGATGGGTGGATGGATGGGTGGGTGAATGGGTGGGTGGGTGAGTGCATGGATGGGTGGATGGATGGGTGGGTGAATGGGTGGGTGGGTGAGTGCATGGGTGGGTGGATGGGTGGATGGATGAATGGAAGGATGGAGGGGTGGGTGGGAGGATAGATGGGTGGGTGGGTGAGAGGGGTTGGATGGTTGGATGGATAGATGGTGGTTAGACGGTGGATGGATAGAAGGATGGAGGATGGCTGGGTGGGTGGGTAGATGGATGGGTGTGTGAATGGGTGGGTGGGTGAGTGCATGGATGGGTGGATGGATGGGTGGGTGAATGGGTGGGTGGGTGAGTGCATGGATGGGTGGATGGATGGGTGGGTGAATGGGTGAGTGGGTGAGTGCATGGATGGGTGGATGGATGGGTGGGTGAATGGGTGGGTGGGTAAGTGCATGGATGGATGGATGGATGGGTGGGTGAATGGGTGGGTAAGTGCATAGATGGGTGGATGGATGGGTGGGTGAATGGGTGGGTAAGTGCATGGATGGGTGGGTGAATGGGTGGGTGGGTGAGTGCATGGATGGGTGGATGGATGGGTGGGTGGGTGAATGGGTGGGCGGGTAAGTGCATAGATGGGTGGATGAATGGGTGGGTGAATGGGTGGGTGGGTGGGTGCATAAATAGGTGGACAGATGGATGGGTGGGTGAATGGGTGGGTGGGTGAGTGCATGGATGGGTGGATGGATGGGTGGGTGAATGGGTGGGCGGGTGAGTGCATGGATGGGTGGATGCATGGGTGGGTGAATGGGTGGGTGGGTGAGTGCATGGATGGGTGGATGGATGGGTGGGTGAGTGCATGAATGGGTGGATGGATGGGTGGGTGAATGGGTGGGTGAGTGCATGAATGGGTGGATGGATGGGTGGGTGAATGGGTGGGTGGGTAAGTGCATAGATGGGTGGATGGATGGGTGGGTGAATGGGTGGGTGGGTGGGTGCATAAATGGGTGGACGGATGGATGGGTGGGTGAATGGGTGGGTGGGTGAGTGCATGGATGGGTGGATGGATGGGTGGGTGAATGGGTGGGTGGGTGAGTGCATGGATGGGTGGATGGATGGGTGGGTGAATGGGTGGGTGGGTGAGTGCATGGATGGGTGGATGGATGGATGGGTGAATGGGTGGGTAAGTGCATAGATGGGTGGATGGATGGGTGGGTGAATGGGTGGGTAGGTAAGTGCATGGATGGGTGGGTACCTGGAAAGTACTTCTTTGCAATCAATTTTCTCAACACATTGCCATGAATTTAAAGGGATTCGGGAGCTCCCAAAAGGCCTTGGCTTCCAAAGGAATGTCCTGGGGTTGTTCAGCCAGACCCATTCTGGAAAAGCAGAGACTGCTTTTGGGAGTAGACAGAAGCATCCCAGCACAGGGACCTCATGACGTCTCCTTCCAGGGAGGCTCATGCCTCAGTTTCAGAGCCAGAAACCCATGATGTCAGCCACCAGTGATGTGAAGGTGATGGAGACATTCAGCCACAGGAGTGATTTTAAATACCAGGCCCAGCAGGGGGCCACATGTCCTGCGGGAAGAGCTATGCGAGCCCCGTGCCTGGTCCACAGGGATTTCTCACCCACCGCCACCACACCCATCCTGCAGTTCTTCGTAGCCGCTGAGAGAGGTTCGTCCGCCTCCCTCCCACAGAGTGGGCCCGAAGTGTGAGATAAAGGGGAGGGGGCTAGGATCCACTGTCTCTGGGCTGCGATCCTCCTCCTTCCCGGCCTGGAGCATGCGCCCGGCCCTTCCCTGCCACCCGCGAGGCAGGCCGACTTCCCCAGCCAGCTGCTGAGCGGCACCTGCCTCGAGAAAAAGGCACCCGCTTCTTAAGCAGGGGATGAATATTCATTGGCATGAACCTTTGAAAACTCATTTGGGGAAAAAAATTAGATCAAAAGAAGTAATCAGATTATTAAAACGAAAGAGCAAGGACAGAAGGTGGCGGCGGAGGGAAGAATCCCATTTAAAATGCACGGAGAGATTTCCTTCCCGCGGTGTGGCGCTGACCCTCGGACCGGGCGCTGGGAATCGTTAAGCTTTCCCACATGTCTGCTGCATGAAAATGTCGTTGGCGGAGGCCTCGTGTGAGGGAGGAGGGGCAGAGGCAGCGTGCACTCTCCACATGTGGAAATTCTAAAGTGATGTTTTGAGGTTTTTCGTTTTATCTTCTTTCGATATCAGGAAAAATCGCGAGCACTAAAGAGGCGCTGGTGAGTGCTGAGTGACAGGTTAAAGGGCTCGAATAAAGATTAGCTGGCCTGCTATCTCCTGAGGAAATTGCATAAAAGTGGTTATTCCCTCTTGCTTCTATTAATTTCCTCTTCCTGGCTGCTTGGAGATGCTTCATAACCCGATGCCGCAGATGGGGACAAGCAGTGCCTTCCATTATCTCAATCACCGCACTGTTTATGAGACACTTAATCTGTTTCTTTATAAAGTAATAGTACCATGGGTGATGGATTCAGTGTCGCTGGAAGTCTGTGTGCAGAGACGGGAGGGGAGGGCGTTCTGGAGAGCGCCGGAAGCAGCAGGTCATTTGTTACATCGTTGAAGCTCTGAGAAGTTGGGTGGGTGTTTCAAGGTGCCCTTCTGGGTACCAGCCAGAGGTGACGTGTGCCGGTCTCTTGGCGCTTGGGGCGGGAGAGAAATGTGGTGGGTTTGGCCTCTTGGATGGAGAATGCCCACATGCTTGGGGCTGGGGTGGGATGGTCTGGTCTTCTCCCCCTTGCTGGTCAGTGGCAGGGAGAGAGGGGTTATATGGAAGGTGCCTCCCCGAAGTCTCTGCTCTGTGAGCTTCTGGGTCTTCTGTCTGCACTGTGATCACTTACCCTGGAAGGAAGAAAACCCCTTTTCTTAAGGAAACAAAGCATTTGTAGGCAGCACTGGTGTCAGAAACACACAGCCCTCCGGGCTACAGGTGTCCAGCTGACAAAGGCAACATGTGAACACACAGTAGGATTCAGGCAGCCCCTCTCTTTCACCTGCCCTGGAATAGTAATGCCGCTCTCGCCATGAGGCCGGGCACTTTCTGAGTTAATTCCCCCTTCCTGCTTCTCCTGTTCTTCCACCTCTTCCCTTCCTGCTTTGTCTTCCCCTCTCCTTCTGAATCTCGCCTCTGAGCCGTCACGAGAAAAGCACTCATCTTACCAAGATGAATCCCCAAAAGACGCGCGTCCGACTGGTACCCTGTGCACTCACAAGCACAGCACAGACGGCGCTGCTGGGGAAGCAGTGGTCCACCCGGGCCTCCCCCAGCAGGAAGGCAACCTCCCCGGGTCTGTCGCTCCCTCTACACTCCACTCATTCCCCTAGCATGGGCCTGGCTGGGGGTAGAGACTTGATCAACGTGTGTCTAATGAGGGGGCTCGTAACCGTAGTAAGCATGCAGACCACAATCCCGTAACAAGAGGAGACCCCCTGAGTTGTGAAATGATATTAAAAGGAAAGAAATACATTAGCCACCTCAACATTGCTTGAAATCGGTGAGATGTGTTTGGTTAGGCTATCACAGGACTTAATAATTATATTTTGAAACCACAGAGACGTTAGTCAGGTGTGCAGTCTCCAGGCTGCCCGAGTTCCCACCATTCTGCACGGTGTGACTCCCAGCTTTTGTGGTTAAGTGTCTGACCTGGCTCCAAAGTCCATTTACATTTGCCTCCCTTGGCCTGTACGTTCCTTGCCAGAATCTGCCCAGAAACTCCATTTATCACCCCCAGTTAGCGCTGCTTTTTCTCACATGGCAGAATAGTTTTCTTATTTATTTTCCTAGGCTACATTTCTAGTAAAAGAACGATATTATTAGCTTCTACTTCTTACTGGTGGTATCTGATTCAAGATGAATTAAAAAGACTTTGTGGATTAGTCTGACACTTTAACCATAGTTTAAAGCGTGAATTCTATGAGAAAAATGTAGCACAGATGTGCTTACAAGTTACAATCTAGAAGTTCCATTAATGAGCATAGGAATGCTGCTTCTTTTATAAATTAAGGAATGCCTAGACAGATTTTGTTGATATTAAGTTATGAAATCTGCAATATTAAGGAGATTCATCCATTTTGTAATTATAGGTGATATGTATTTTACAGATATAATGATTCCCCCATTATACAAAACTGAAGTAATCTTTGCGGAAACATAGTCTTCCCTTTGGTTCCGGGACTTATTTCCCTGCTCTGGAACTCCAAATTTACATTCTGACCCTGAATTCTGAAAGTCCCTGCAAAGAAAACTTTTTTTAAAGGTAGTAGGTACGTTGGGGTAGAGAGGAATTAGCATTACTTAGCACACACCGATGCTAGCAACATGTCATAGTTGAGCTTATTAAATTCTAATGACTTTGGGAGTTATGGTGAGAAGTAAAAGGATCTTTGTCACAGACTTTTATACAGACGAGCAAACTGAGGCTCTTAGGATTACATAACTTGCCTGCGGTCACCCAGCTAGGAGCCAGCAGAGCCGGGAGTCAGACCAAGGACTGCCTGGCCACTGCCCGGAGCTCATTTCTCTGGGGAGGATGGAATCAGGGCCCTCCTGGGACTACTTTTCTAAACCTTCTCTGAGCTTCTCTCTCAACAGTCCAGCTTAGTCCTCCTCACCTCCGTTTCCTCCCCCGGGGCCGCCTTGGAGGTCAGAAATTTTGTCACCCAGCGCTGCTTTCCTCTATCTGAATCTCAGGGGGAGGCGTTTGCCACATGTCTATGCCACGTGGGGCCATCAGGATGAGTGTTGATGCTGTTAGCTTACTAAATGTAAAGTGAGGAGGCTCTTAGGTGCGGGAAAGAAAGGGAAAACACCTTGTTCTTCTTGGACGGATACATTAAGAAAATTACAGTGTGGCAGGGAACAAATATGATTGTTTGAGCTGTCCGTCCCTCCCTTTCCCCACCCTCTGGGAGCAGCTCTGCCCAGTCTGAGTAGCCCAGGGGGACCTGGGGGTCCTCTGTTCTCCTTCTCGGCAGAACGAGTGGGGCCAGGAGTGCTGGGACCTTACCATGGAAAGGGCCGGGTGCTCCTCACAGGAAACGAGGAGAAACATGGAAAGAAGAAATGGAGAGAGAGAGAAAGATGGCCGGGGGGCTGCCCTGAGAGGACGTGGAAAGGTAGACGTGGAAGTCATATTTTAGGATAGCTTGGGCTTGTCATTCAGTGCTTCCCATCTCACTTTTTTTAGTCGGAGTCTTAGTCTATCACCTAGGCCGGAGTGCAGTGGCAAGCTTGCGGCCACCGCAGCCTCGACATGCTGGGCTCAGGTGATCCTTCTGCCTCAGCCTTCCATGTAGCTGGAACCAGAACCACAGGCACGCACCACCATGCCCAGCTAATTTTTTGATCTATTGCAGAGATGCGGTCTCGCCAAGTTGCCTGGGCTGGTCTCAAAGCTCAGGCAATCTTCTTGCCTCCACCTCCCAAAGTACTGGGATGACAGTGTGAGCCACTGCACGCAGCAAGTGTTTCCCCTTTTATTTTTTAATAAAGATTCCATTTAGTTCCTTTTTTTCTTCTTTCTAGGGAGAAGTTTCCTTTGAATATGCAGAGTAGGGTCAGCAGGTGACCCATTTTTGCATAGGTCGCAACAGAAATGGCTGTTGCCCAACACCTGGGAAACTGCATTTACCCCAGTGGGCTCCACGTTCCAGGGAGACGCTCTGCAAAGAGGGACTTCTTGGCGAAAAAAAAACAGCATTTTCCAAACTTCTGGGAAATTCTTTGATTAAAAAAATGAGATTAACTTTTTAAATCCACATTTCAAGATATCTGACCACAGCAACCTTTGGTAATAGATGCTAGCCCAAAGAACTTGGATTCCATGGAACATACTTGAGTCGTTCCTTCCCGAACGTTGTATTTCACAGACTGTTTCCTGCCTGCCATGGGTTCCCACCACAGAACAGGTCCAGGGAAATGGAAGCCCTTGCTTCGCTTTAAGTGAACAATGGGATGAGGGAATTCTCACAGCATAGGAATCCATTCTTCCTTTTAGTCTTGGCAGAAAAGCAGAATATGTTTCAGATCGCTTATATGTGTGTCATCACCATCATTTCTCCCACTGTGTGATTCCGGGGAACTTTTTTAACCTCTCCTTGTCCCGGTTTCCTCATTTGCAAAATGGAGATAATGATAGTTACCCCATAGAGTAATGCATGGGAAGCACTTAACACGACACATTAACAGATGGCGGCTACCGCGATTATTAAAGAGTGCTCTTGCGCTTTCCAAAAGGGAACAATATATTTGGGAAGATGAGCGTTGTATAAGTAGAAGCCATTACAGTGGGAGTTCCATCCCACAATGATCACCTTGTATTGTAATTGTCCAACTGCCCTGGATCAAGAACTCCTTGAAAGCAGGCTCAATTTTCTGATTCCCTGGGCTAGGCTCTCAGGAGAGGCTCAGTAAGTGTTTTTGGATAAACGAGTGAGGTACGCAAGAAAGCCAAGCAAGCCGACTCGCTGGAAAGTTTTACCTGGTCTCAAAGGAGGACGGACCACAGCAGGTTTCATGGGGACAGGAAGAGTGGGGGGTGAGGTGACTAGAAGGGGCTTCCGGGCAAGTTGGGCAGGCAAGGTCAACCTGTGGAGGGATCGGTGAGGGGGAGACAAGATGTCTAGACTCAAAGGTCTCCATGGCTGAGAGTCAAAGCCTGAGGACCAGCCAGGAGTCAGAATGTCACTCATCATAGGTTGATCCCAGGGAGACCTGGGAGGAGGGGCCCCACATGGGAGGGCTCTCCCTGTGGGCATCAGGCTGTATCCGGTACACCCAGCCCTCCTCACTGCCGTGTGCATGTAGATGACACAAAGTGCATGACACATTCTCTGGTCCCCTGTCTGCAAAGCCAGCCTTTTCTTGCACCTCCCCCCCACAAGCATATCACAGTGCAATTAAGGGCGAATGCTGTTGTTGAGGCAGTAACCTTGAAATCACTTTATTTTCAAAGAATCATTTGTGAATTTCAGTCTTTCCTATAGAGCGGACATGTAGTCACACATCCCAGTGTCCCTCCCATGGGTTGCATAGGGGCATTTAAGAACTGTGGGTTCTGTCCACACCAAACAGGACCTTTTTCCACCTGAGGCTATACGGGAAGATGCCTTTGCTGAGTGGCTCTGGATACACCCTGGATTCTGCAGGTCAAAGCGGGAGGGAGTAACCATTCATAGAGCACTTATGTCCCTGGAACTGAGCTACGTGTTAGATTCATTTTCTCAATTAAATCTCTTGACACACCTGAAACTGAAGAATTATTATTCATATTGTTTGAGTGAGAGAGGCCATTGGTACCGGGAAGGTATATTTCATAAAGGATTTTTGAAGAATTACAAGTACTACATAGGTGTTTCCTCAATCTGAGATACTTGGTGAGAGGGGACATCTTGATGTCCTTTATTTAGAAGGGAATATTTTCCAATTCTGTGGGTGAGTTTCTGGCTGCTCCTCCTCCATTAATTCTCGTGGTCTCTTTGTATTCCAGCCTGTCCTGCAGGGACGTTCAAGGCTAGCCAGGAAGCGGAAGGCTGCTCCCACTGCCCCTCCAACAGCCGCTCCCCTGCGGAAGCGTCTCCCATCTGCACCTGCCGGACTGGCTATTACCGAGCGGACTTTGACCCCCCAGAAGTGGCATGCACCAGTAAGTGTCTAGTAAGGGCTTTGGGCTGGGCTGGGGAGTTCTGTTTCCTGACAGTGTAGGGGTGGGGGGTGGGTGGAGAAGCAAAGACATCATCCTGGAATTGCAGAGAGCGAAGCAGAAATACCTGCCGTGGTGCTGAAATGGACAGCTCCTCGCTGGGGTTGCAGGGCCATCCTTCTTGCTCATTACCACAGGGCCAAGAGTACATTCTTTCTTCCCGGAGGGACTTCCTCCCACCCTAGCAGGACAGCCTCTGTCCATCAGATGCCAACATGGAGAGTCTTTTGGGTGCAAAATCAAGATCCATTAGGATATTGCAACAGCTAGTCACTCTTCCAGTCACTTCCACCAAGAAGCCCTTCTGGTCCCTACAGCAGATAATCTTCACTGGGCTTCCTCTGTCTTTGTAACCAGACATCCCTCAGCTCTCTCATTGTTTTATTAGTGCCCCCTTTTTTCTGTCCTTGGCTTTTTCTCAGTGACCGAATGAAGGTTCTTGTGTGTCCCTTCCAGTACCCAGCAGCATGCAGCATCTGTGCCCCCGTCAAATGACAAGACCAGTACTGACTGCAGAGTGCATCTCCAAGGCAGAAATTGTAGGGACTGGGGCTAATGCGTCAGCTACAGCTACCCTCCCCTCACCTGCTGTAAAGAGAAGAGCAGTTATCCTGCCAAAGTGGGGAAAGGCAACTCCATTTTCTGGGTAGAGATGAGGGAGGGGAGAATTTTCTCCCAATATTCCCTTACCCCATAATCGTTGGAGGCAGGAATGGCTACCATCAATGCACAGTACTTTAGAGAACTTTTTCTGCTCCCCAAGCATGACAGCCCTGAAACAGGGACCATATCTCTTCTCGGGATTCCCATTATATTCGGGGTCGGTGCTCCAGGTTAGCATCTAATGATGCTCAAACTTTCTTCTTCATTTGCGCTGCTACCTGGCTTGCTGTGAGTGGAGATCTTTCCTTATGCCCCTTTGGACCAGATCCCCCATCTACCCCCAGTATAGAAGACCACAGAGGAGTGTTTCATACATACCAGCAGTCTGATGAACAGAAAAAGTGACTGGACTCTGAGTGGAAGAATTTCTTAATTCTAGCCTTGTCTCACATGTAACCTTTGCTGGGTAAAGAGGCGGGACGGACGAATCTCCTAGATAAAGTTCCTGAGCTCGATCAATGCTTATAGATTTGAACTGAGGAAAAGCTCATCCCCTTGTAAACCGATTTTCCCCAGATCTCCCTCTCTGGTGGGTTGATATTAACAAAAATGATTCTATTTTCACTGACTAGAGTTCCTGTCTTTCTGTTGTGGTGTTTCCTCCACCGGTTTCTGAAGTTCCCCTGGGGAGCCTTCCATGAGCCTGAAAAGCATTGTTTCATGTACTTCCTTAGTAGCCGCTTAGGAATGCTGAATTGCTGCTGCCTGGGTATCCAGACCAAGGACCGGTTTCCATGATTGTCAGAGCACATGCCCAGCATCTCACGGCTTCCCTCCTGAACAACAGCCTTGCCGCTTTTGCTCATGAGCCCCCTCACTGGCCAGGCTCTCTCTGTGAACAGAAGTCTGGGCCTCCCAGCCTCCGACTTCCACAGACACACCTGAATGTTCAGCCAGTCCCTGGAGATGGGTGCCTAGGCAAAGTAGACCAATGACCAAATGCCCAGTGTAGCTCTCTCCATCTCTCTCTCTCTCTCTCTATCTCTCTCTCTCTTTTCAGGCTTGTCTTCCAGCCATCTGATCTGATGAACTTGAACCCCAGGACCAATTTCTGGAAAAAAATGGGAATATCCCAAAGACTCTAGTCTGTACTTGCTACACCCTCACTCCCTCCACTCTACCTAGTCATGTCCTGAGTGTGTCCTCTTAAAATCAAACCTGAGCCAGGCATGGTGTCATAAACCTATTGCCCCAGACACTTGGGAGGCTGAGGTGGGAAGATTACTCAAGTCTAGAAGTTTGAGTCCAGGCTTGACAGCATAGTGAGACCCTGTTTCTAAAAATAAGTAACAAGCAAACAAATAAATAAGCCCTTACGGGTGTTTCTTTTCTGTCTCCGGGGTTACAAACACCTACTGTGGTCCTACCAGTGTCCCCACATTACTCAGAAGGGAGGTGACCGCTAGACTTGTCCATGTGTGTCATCACAACTGCCACACCATTTTCACAGCTCTGTGCTCTTACACCCCCAGACGTAGAACACTAGGGTCAGATCAGAAATCTCTAAAACACTGCCAGGTGTGGCCACGGTGGCTGGTCCCGAGAGCAGTTCATGGACACAATGTCCAGCCTTTCGCCGTGGCCTGCAGGGGCAAGTGCTTGGCGAGGGGATCCAGAGGGCAGGGCTGGGGTGCCACACCATGCTAGGCAATGCAAGTATAAATAGTCCTATTATTTTATTGAACCTCATTATATATTTGATTTATTGTGTGCCAGGAAAGTACTGTATGAAAAAGTCAATTTGTTGGCTTTTATAATCTCATTAGGGTTTCCTTTTAAGGCATTCTAATTGGAGGTGCCATCTGTTCTCTTAAAAAGGCATCGCACATCACCACAGTAAATAATTTTTCAGATACTAGGAGCATATCTGGAGTTGTTGAGGTGAGGCATAGCCCTGTACCACGGACTGTTTCAGCAGGTGAGTAGGGCAGGTGCATACTGACCCAGCCCAGCTAAGGCGGGAGCATGTAGGTGCCTGCTGGCTTTGCAAATGCAGTTCTCCATCCGTCCCACCCAGAAACAGTCACAGCTTGACTGGGCAGTATGGTACCCATGGCAGGAAGGAGAGCCCCATCACCCTAAGATGTACAGGACCATGGGCATCTCCATCGTGCTGGTCCTGTGGGTGGGGGGAAGGGAGGCCGTGTCAGGGGAGGTCACGGCCTTGAAGTTGGAAAGGGCCTGGGGTTTAGCTTACTGCTGTTGTCTTTGCATGTCAGTTATACTCAGTCACTGACAATACTGAAAATTGTACAGAGAAACTTACGACTTGCCAATGCACTAAGAATTCATATTTTAATGAATCCTATTAATCTCCTGAGGCCAGGCTTGGTGGCTCAGCCTGTAATCTCAGCACGTTGGGAGGCCGAGGTGAGTGGATTGCCTGAACCTGCGGGTTCGAGACCAGCCAGGGCAACTTGGCAAGACCTTGTCTCTACAATAAATCAAAAATTAGCCGAGCATGGTAGTGCACACCTGTAGTTTCGGCTACATGGAAGGCTGAGGCGGAAGGATCCCCCAAGCCCAGCAGGTTGAGGCTGGGTGGCCATGAGTATGCATGCCACTGCACTCCAGTCAGGGCGACAGAGTGAGACCCTGACTCAAAAAAAAAACATCTCTTAGGGCCCCCACCTCTGTATTCATTGCATTTTGTAATGCTAAAAGTGTTCATTTATCCCATCTAGATTTCATGATACCTTTTGTAGCGTTGTTCAGGCATTTTTAAATTTTTGTTTTGATTCACTGGGACAGCCAGTTATCCCCTTGACTGCTGAGAAGCCCCTATGCATCCAACCTTGTATTTGAGTTTTGTCATCCCTTAGCAGGAATGTGGGCACACCTGCAGAGAGCATCCAAGGAGCTCGTTGGGCTCTTGGTGAAGCCAGAGAAGGGTGATGGAGAGCTGGGCATCCTGCATCCACAGTTCTGTTCCTGCTGCTCTAGACGCTCAGCTCCCTCTGGCTTCTCCCTCTTCCCTGCACGTCTGCCCAGGCCTACAATTTTAGATCTGCTGTTTGAGTTCCTGGCTATCTCTTGCCCACCATGGCCTAGCACTTGTCCATACCCAAGAGGAGGCCTCTTTCCCCTACCCTAAGCCACGTAAAGAGGCGGGAGCTTGGGGAAATGACGAGAGGCAGGTGAGAGGTGACTCCCTGGCCCTCTCTGCTAATGAAACTCTCTGAAGGAAGACAGCCTAGCTGGACCATGGAGATCACCTTCAATGTGGAATTAGCTAAAAGTCACTCACAGCCAGGGGAAGGGGGCCCGGGGCCTGGGGCAGCCCCGCCAGCAGGGAGGCTTGCAAATTGGATGGCCAAGGAGCTGGCTGTGCGTGGGTTTTGCCGTGGACGAGGCCACACCTTCCTCCTCTTGCTGCTCCCTGGGGCACAGCCCAGAGGCCCTGAGTTTTCCTGGGGCATCTTGGCATCCCCAAGCTGCCCCGTCTGGAGTGGGTCCTGGGAAGGCTGAGAGAATCATCAAGTGCATGGAGTGGTTGGAAACGGGCTCCGGCACTTCAGAGACAATCACCTGACTCTTGGCGCTGTCTCGTACTTTCCCTGTGACCTTGGCCACGTTTCTTGGCTTTCTTACGTTCTGTCATTTTGCACTCACAACCTCATCATCATGAATGCCTTTCTGAGTTGTTGTGAGGATTCAGCCAAATAGTGTTGTAGAGTCTGGCACCGTGCCTGGTTCGTAGTAAACTCTCAATCGATGTTAGAACTCGCTGTGGTTACATCCCTGGAAAGTGTGAAGATCGCGAAGCTTCCAGCGAGAGAGAGGATGGTGGGTATCTGAAAATAAAAGTGCCGTCATCAGGGGGAGTTCAGGCTTGATGCCGTCCCGAGCGTCACAGCGGAATGCATGGAGCAGCCCAAACCACTCAGCCATCTTGGCCTGAAGGTGACTGCCGTTGACAGAGTGTGCCGTGGGATAAAGAAGAAGGCTGGGTCACGCTTCCCAAATGTTGTCCAAACCAGCCTCCCCTGGACAAGAGGAGACCGGGAGCTGATCTGGAGCGACGGCCCACAAAGCTGGGTTCTGTGCCAGGAGGGCCAGATGGCCGGGAAGCGTGGCGGGGTCAGCCGGCCCGAGGGAGCAGCCAGGAACACACGAGGAGATGCACGGTCGTGTGAGGCCTCGCACATGCATGGCCCGCCTTCTGTTTTAAATAATTTCTAGTTTACAGGGGGACGAAATGCAAAGGAGGAATTTATGAAGCAGGTGAAAACAGATAATGATACCTTATAAAATTGCTGTCTGTGGGAAACTCTGCAGTGGGACTGGTGTGGAAATAGTGACCTTGTTCCATTTCTGACCACAAAAACCCCTTTTCTGTCACCCACACGTGGGAAATTTTGATGGATCACAGAGGCAAGCTAGTGCTTGTCTTGTTTCTTTTGTTTCTTCCTCAAATGCAGTGGGTTGCCCTCTGCGGTTTTGATCTTACAAATGGAAGGACTTACAAATGAAAGGGACTCCAGAGGTCATGATGTCCCCTGAGCCTGCCTGCCGACCCCTCAGATGAGGGGTACAGTGCCAGCCAGCCCTCTGGGGCTCCCTGGAGGCCGCCTGTCGTCCCTCCTGATTGACACCAAGAGGCAGGGGAGCTGAGTGGCAGGAGCAGCGACTTTGAGTTTGGCTCTTGATGGTGGGACCCGGGGCATGCTCCTCAGCCTTTGGAACACTCGTTCTTCATGGGCAACAGCGGGTGTGCTGGAACTCAAGTTCGGAGGTGGTGAGAATAAAATCGGAGGGTGTAAGTGAGGCACCGGAGGAAAACTCGTGTGTGTCTGACTCCAGTTCCACACCCTCAGAAACTTGGGAGTTCTTACCAACCATCACAGGGCAATAGGGGGCGGGGAGGGAGGTCCCTGTGGCACGGGGATCGTGCCCCTTGGTTGGCTTGCCCAGAGTGTGACACTCCGGGAGCCCAGACCCTAGGGTTTCCAGGATAGCTGAATGGATAGGGAAGAGGGCACCAGGGCTTAGAGGGAGGAAATGGCCTTGGAAGACAGGACCAGAAGGAAGTCCTCCACGGGTGTCCTCTGCAACCAGGCCTGGTGGCCATCAGGGTGTTGTGGACACTCTCCCAGGACACCAGCTCAAAAGCTTTCTCCCACCAGTATTGGGCACAGGTCCTGCCAGGGGTCAGGCTCGATGAGGTCCCCGCTGATGGCTTCCTTTAGGTCAGTGGTTTCCAGGTGCAGTCCCGGGCAAGCAGCCTTCCCGTCACCTGGGACCTTGCTAGAAATACATATTCTCAATCCCTCCCTAGACCTGCCCAATGAGAAATTCTGGGGGTGGAGCCCAGCAATCAGCGTTGTAACCGTCTGTCTTTCGGGTGATTCTGAAGCCTGCTCAAGTTTGAGGACATCGCTTTAGAATTAGGTCATGCTTCTCTCCTCTGCTTCATGACTTCTGGGGAGAAAGACTTTGGGTGAATTCCCGCAGGCTGGAACTACGTGTGCCAGGCTGGGGTAGGGGGTGTGAATATGTATGTGAGAAAGAGGAGGCGTGAGTGTGATGTGAGCGTGAATGTGTGCGTGTGTTCTGTGTTTGCGCGATTCCAAGGAGGGTCTCACTAGTTTTCAGAATCACTCCCACCTGATCTGACTTGGTATCCAGTTCACTTTCACTCTTGGGGGGTCAGAGCAGTGTCGAGACCTCCAAGGTATAACACCAGCTGGGACTGGGAGCAGTGATGGGGGAGAGAAGTCAATAGAAACCAGGAATGAGCCGGAGTCAGCTCGGGGATGCAGAGGGAGAAACTAAGGCAGAAAGAAAGTGACTGGTGGGCACCATTCACCTGAGACGGAAGGTCTCATGGATAGGTACGTAGCTGGTGCCCCAGCCCACCTAGCAGGAGCTCTGGCCAGGGGAGATCTCCAGGCTGCCGCTTCAGGCTGGGGCCATAAGCCCCCCACACAGACAGGCATCCAGTGTTTTCACTGGACTATCTGCATGTCTACACTTGGGAAATGATTTTAAATACGTGTTAAAAGTTGACGTTTTTATAAATGCTCAGTCTGTTAAATCTAGGACTTGCATATACTAAAAGGAGGCTGCATATACTAAAAGGAGGCTGCTTTGCTCAGGTTGGCTTGACTGTTGCTGACCACAGCTTTCTGATGGACACACCAGGTGTCCTATTCTGTAGGTGAAGCGGCGGATGGATTTCACCCTGATACACGACACATGATCCCTGCTGCACATAACACATAACATCATTTGTGTTTCCTGAGGGGGAGTAGTCTGTGTTTTCCTTGAGGTGAAATTCAGACAAAGCCTAGCGATCAACAGGAGTCTAAAAGCAAGCCTGACTGTGGGCTCCCAGCCTGTGCTGGCAGGTAGCTGGTTCATACACCTGGATGCAGAAGGAGGGAGCGTGACGGTAGCCGGGAAGCTATTTATGACTGTCACTGCTGTCTCAGGAAGGGCCAGCACTGCCTGTGCCAATGTGCACTCACACTTCTGTTATCTACCATTTCTTTCCATAGTTGTTTTCCCCAAGTGCATACAACTCTTCTGAGGAATTGTGTCGCTCTAAGTTTTAAGCTAACAGCTAGGTGCACCTGCTGCTGTGTCTGCTTCTGCATTTTATGCCATAAGAACATTTGGAGATACCTGTTAGCATTCATGGCACGGCCACCCCAGATCCTCCCGACACCAGCCTTCTCTCTCCAACAACCAGAGAAGCAGAGGCAGCCACCCCCCTTTTATTTTTCTGAGCATGTGTGGTGGCATTCATGTATTGTGCAGGGGGCTTCGTTCTATGACTGGCAGCCACTGCCTGTCAGTATGGAAGAGACCACTTGGACTCTGGATGGGCACTCCTTCCCTCTCCCTGCCACTGGCCAGCCACGGAGGACCCGTGTTCAGCAGACTGGTGGTTCTAGTGTTAAGGACAACTGTCTCACTCTTCCTCAATCCTCTTCTTTCGGCTAGACAGCTGTTGTTTTATCCATCTCCCAAAACACACGATATCTTAACCCTTCCCCCCAACTCTCCTGGCTCCGGGCTGGCCTTTTGGAATCTCTTACACGTATCCATAAAGTCAAAATATGGCCGCCAGCATTACACCCCTTCAGCTCAGATCAGGGTTCAGTAGACAAGTGCTGGATTTTTCTCGTGGTTGGGTTATTGTTGATTATGCAGCCCCTGGAACTGCGGGCTCCGACCAGACGTGTCAGCCACTAAGCATCCAGTGCCTGTGTTTGTCCCCTCAGAAATACTGCCTACCTGGGTCTCCCCTATGGTGTACTTACAAAGATGACTTCAGAAACTTGCCTTGTGGCAAGTTACTCTTTCGTGTATAAATTATTTTGAATAGGGAGCATTGTCATCTTTCAAGCAAGCAGTATTGGTGAAATTGTGAAGAGGGTGTGCTCAGGTTCACGTCTTGTTCTGCCTCTTGCCAGAGGCATGGAGCAAGGTGGGGCAATATTGATGGCTGTCCCACTGCATTGGCGTGGGAATGATGCAGCCGACCCTTTAGAACGCTCTTTGGCATACGGGACACATTCGATGAAAGGAAGCTATTTTATTACTATTACCAGAGTTGTCTACCCTACTTTGATGTACTTTCAAAGCAGCTTCAATCCAAGCACTGGCATGATCGTTTAGTTAGCATTTCTTCCTTTGGCACACAAGTGTTTGTGTCCTTTTAAACGTTACTCTTGTTGAAACCTCGGTTTGCTCTCTGCACTCGTTTTCTTTGCAGGCGAATAAACTTTTAGAGAAAGAAGCAGTGTCAGGAGGCCTGACTTACACGTAGGGAGCGCACGCTGGTTCGTGTCACTCTTTCCTTAAGGCTCACAGAGTCCTGATTTATTTGTGTGAAGTTCCAGCAGTAGGAAGGGAGTGAGCCAAAATTTAATCTATTGTCTCCTCTGTTTTAAAAGCCAGAACACAGCTGTCCGCCCCGATTGTAGGATCCTTCTTTCCTATGAATGTGCCTTTGTGGTCTCAGGCAGTGGTCCTCATGTCAAACGGGTAGGTTCTGGTCCCAGGCAGAACTGGTCTGGGACGGGTGCTGGAACTCAGAGACGGCTGCAGCCCAGGTTCTTCAGTCTTCCCGCTCCAGGTCCCCCCTCAAAGACAAAGACAGTCAGAAGTGGGTGGCTCCGTCTCCTCTACCCTCAGCCAGTCTCTCACCCCGTCCCCAGAAAGGAAGGTTCCTTGCTTTGCACACTCTGAATAGCCCATGCTGGTTAGAGCTACTGGGGAACCAGCCTCCCACCTGTCCCTTGGGCTGGAAACTCTTTGACACACTGATTTGGATTTTTTTTTAACCTGCTCGTGACCTGGAAGTAGGTGTCCAGCACGGTCAGGTGAGATCCCTGTTGTTGGGATCAGGATGACTCTTGGCTCCATCCGTCCCTTTCAGTGTGGGTTATTTAGCCTCTCTGAATCTCTGTTTCATTTTCACACAAAAAATGAGGATATTGTTTATGATTGTGCCCATTGTGAAATGTATGCAAAATACCTAACTAAGTGCTCCATAAATGGTTGCCTCTGTTTGGGTTTTTATAAATAACATTTAAGAGGTGGGTCTTGGATCACTAGATGATGCAATCCCAAATAAGAAAACAGTGAAAATGTAGTGGGGGGGGTGGGCACTTTAAATCAACTACTCCCAGACTGCTATCCTAGGCTGGTTAGTTCTGACACCATCACCCTCCTGTCTTCACCATACCACAACGTAATTGCACATCTTGGTCCCAAGCTCCTTGTAGGCGGTTCCTGAATGGCTTTTGATTCTCTTAGCCTTCCTTCTCCCATCTATGATAACTCAGCACCAGATCCAATCCAATTCAGCAAGAGACAAAGTCCAAGTGTCTTAGTGGGGTCTGGGATATAGCTCACTCCTGGGCCTCTCACTCGCATTCTCATGGCGGTCAGTTTTCAAGGTCATCATTGCCAGCTGAACCTGGAGCCTGTGCTGACCCACTGCACTTCTAGTTATTGACCATTGACTTGTCCAAAAGCCAGGTCCAGAATCTATCCTGAGCTCCATCATACTGGTTGGTGCCCTGGGCTCCACACACCTCTCATCAGTATACTTCTCAAAGTCCATCCCCATGTCTGTGCGTGCAAACTCTACCCACTCCCAGGACCAGCATCCTTCCCGCCATTCCCTACAGGGCACCACACCCACTTTCACTCCCCTGCCATGCTGGAAACCTGGCACCCAGCCAGCCTTTCTCAAACCAGGATTGTGGCTTTTCAGATGCCTTGGTTTGGCCACACATATGAATATGGTATGGAGGCCAGAGCCAGAGATCCCAGACATCACTGAAGGCTTCACTTGGCCATGACAAAGACCAGGGGACCCCAGTGTCATTGACTGTTACCAGGGATATAGAGGAAATCCGTTGTTGGCATGTGTAAAGGTGGCCTATGAATGATGTCCACGAAGAGCAGAGGCTACCTGAGTCAGTAGCGAGCTTTCTGTAACTGGAAGTGTAGGTGTTGGGATGTCTGCTGAGAGGGCTTCTGAATCACGTGGAAAGGTAGGCAGCATGGCCAGGAATGGTGCTCAGCGGCAGTCTGGGCATGCCCACGCCTTCTGGAGCATGTATGCCACGGGGCCTGGAAGCCAGCGTTTTGTAGTGATTTATTTTAAAACCCTGCGTCTGGTCTTCCTTGAAGCTTTCCACACAGTTGGCTGGAAAGTGCCAAGTCTGAGCCAGACACCTGAGGGCTGTTATGATATGAGACTGGCTGTGGGCTGAAAGGCTGACTTTGCAGTGTATAAACAGTCGTTGATGACTTTGAAAGGAAAGAGCGGGCTGCCGTCGGCTGGGGGCCCGGGATTCCCTCCAGCCTGGGCCACAGACCCCTCTGCCCCTCTCAGTAAAGAGCGCTCTGGCTGAAGCCACATGAAGAAGGGCGGCTTGTCTTGCAGAGGCTGCAGGGATGAGGACCACAGGCCAGGTGGTCACGAAGGTCCCTCTGTCCTCCATCCTCACTCTGGAGAGTGGGCCGTCATGGCAGCGGTCGTCATGGCATGCTGCTCCCTCCATGACTGTGGGCGTGGACTTGCAGAAGATGCCCAAGGGGGCTTTCGGCGGCTCCTCTGGGTCACCTTGAGCTCTTCTCACCTTGGAAATGGCAATAAAGGATGCTCAGTGGTGCAGTCTGGAGTGAACCCGCGTGGCAGCTGCACAGTGAACTGAAGCTTAGTGCAGGGGCACTTCCGGCCAGCCGTGCACAGAGGGTGGGGCCCTCGGGACCAGGGGAACAGTAGTCAATGGGAAGTCACAGTCAACACCAAGCCACACCAGGACACAGGGAGCAGTGATGGAGAACCACTGTGTTCTTGCAAAGGGGACCTGAGAGCCAGGTGAGAAGTGGCTCTCCTTGTGGGTGAAGGCCAGGCTTCATGCCCATGTCCTGGGACGGAGCCTGTATGTGACTCTGAAGTTAGCCACACCCATGTGGCACCCTGCTAAACAGGATGGTCTGTGGAACACCAGGGCCTAGAGGGCAGAGGCTGTACGCCATCACAGTGCTGTGTTCCCCAGGGCTCCACACGTGTCAGCAGCAGGTTGGATCAAGCATGTACACGTGTGTCCCTGACATGACTAGCTGGCGTTTGCTGAAGTGTTGCCACAGTTTAGACAGACACTGTGCTAAACTTCTGACATGGCTTTCCCCAGTTAACCTCCTAGGGCATAAAACTGGTACTATGACTGCTAGTCCTAATTTATAGATTAGGGAATTGAGACCCAGGAGGACTCAGTGACTTACCGGAGTTCACACATTAGTGAGTGGCAGAGGCTGTATTTTTCCCCAGGCCCGACTGGGTTCTGGGCTCCAGCTTGTTTACCCTCTGTGCTAGCCGGCTTCCCTCAGGAAGGAGGGCCATTGGCTCTAAGGGGACCTGGCACCAAGCTCATGGCGGCACCCCAGATGAGATGGGGAGGGATCACGTTTCATTGGCTAGAACATGTCATGTGAACACAGGAACTTTGCAGCAACTTGGATGGATTTAGAGTCTATCATATTCAGTGATCTGTCACAGAAACAAAGACCAGAGTACCACATGTTCTCACTCACAAGCAGATCCTGAACATTCACCATGATACTATAAGAAAGGGATTGGCAGTAGCAGGAAACTCCTGGGGTGGGGGAGTGGTGGAGAACACAACATTAATAAGGGTACCTGAGATCAAAAAAGGCTAAGTGGGGACCAAAGGGAGGCCCAGACTTTACCTGTACGATGACTACTTGGCTACCTAATCCTGAATTGCATCCCACATCTTTAAAATAAAAAAAAAAAAAGTAAAAATAAACTTGTCATGTGCTCGCCACGCAAGGTGGCTGGGAAAGGTGTCTCCTTGTGAGACCAGGGATGAGAATCAGGCCCCAGCAATCTACATGGGATACAGTCCCCCAGGGGTGGGCATTCATGCCCATCCAGTGTTTCATCAATGTAAACATATAAACAATAATAGTGTCCCAAGGCATATGCCTGTATATGTGTAGGAACGTCTCCTAGAAATGGAACTTCCAGGCTCCTGGGTGCACACTTAGGACCAACCGATGTCACCGAAGTGCTCTCCCAGCTGCCTTGACCAGTCTGTGCACCTGCTGGCCGGGCTGGAGGTTGTTGTCATGACTGTCAGTTCTGCCAGTATGACTGACTTCCTGGTCATTTTGATTCGCATTTCTCCGATTATGAGTGTGTAGTATTCCTGTGCTTACTGAACAATTTATTTTGTCTTCTGGGAATGGTTTGCTGCCCGGGCTGTCCTCCCCATGTTTTCAGCTCTATTTATGGGTGCCTTTTTTGGGTCATCTCGAGGTTTTAATTTTTGAACTCAGATCTGACTGTTGCTTCTTTCCAGTTTTGGAAATTTGTGCCTTGACTTTTTGCCTGGGATTGATCGTATGTCCTTTCCACTCTAAGACACGACAGCATTCTCATATTTCCCTTTATTTCTCTGTGTGGTGTTTATGTGTAACTCCTTCCTTCATCTGGAATGCACTTTTGTACAGGATGTGATATCAGTATTCTTATTTATCATATGAAAATGATATCTCATCAGTGTCATCATATGTTAGTGAGATGCTCTTTTATTATCTCTGAATGTTTGTACATACATACAGTTTTAGATGAAATCTTACTACATTGCCCAGTCTGGTCTTGAACTCCTGGGCTCAAGCCATCCTCTCACTTTGGCTTCCTGAGTAGTTGAGACTACAGGTGCCACTGTGCCTGTGTCTGACTCTCTAACTCACCTCTATTCTTTCCTATTGATTTGTCTGTTCTGGCTTCAGGTCTAAATTGCGCTGAATTTGATAGCTTTAAGGTATGTCTCAATGACTGGTGAGCCGACTCCCTGTATGTTATTTGTTCTTAACCACTTTTTTTTTCTTCAAGATGAACCTTAGAAACAGTTTGACATCGTTCATTAAGCAATCCATGTAACTGGGATTGGAATTGCATTGAATATAGGGATTAATTTGGGGACAATTCTCTTCATGACATTCTTTATTCCATTGTGGCACATGGTGTTCAAGTCTTCTTTTATGCCCTTCAGTAAAGTTTTATAGTCATCTTCATACAGGTATTACACAGGCCTTGTGAGATTTAGTCCTAGGTATTTTATGGGTTTTGTGACGATTGTGAATAGATACTTTTTTCATTATATTTTCGAACAGGTCATGATTACTAATAGAGGACTCTCTAATGGCAGGAGCAGTGAGCTTCCTTCCACAGCAGGAATCTAACAGAGGTTGGCCAAGGTGAGGGCTGTCGAAAGTATTCTCTAGGGACACACTGACCATCATGGTTTCTTTGCATTCCCAGAATTAGTGTGTCTGTGACATGTCAGAATCAGGACTCAATCTTGGGTGATCTATAACGCCCTGGGAAGTATACCTACGTTTTCCATTTCTCTTTTTTGTTCCTTTGGCTTTGAATTGCTGCATTGGAAATAGGGCCTTTTCTGTGTACCTGGAGAGAGGCAGCACACGTCTCTTTTAGAATTGCGTGAGACAGTTCCTGGAAGCCTCTTCTGTGTATTCCCAAGGAAAATGGAATGAATAATCCATGAATATTTAACCCATAATCACTTCCCAGCTGTTATATCAATGCCTTTCTGATCTACAGTCTCTTAAAAAAAATAGAGAACTGTGACAACTAGAAAAAGATTCTGTCACCCAGGGAGGGAGCTCTTGGCCATTTTTGATGAACGGAAGGGATGCAGGACTCCTCCATGGACACTGCCCTCTCTCCGAGACAGTAGAGGGAGAGGACTTCTAACTATGGGTGGCCCCGAGGCCTCATCCCACCTACCTCTATTCTTCCTGCAGCAAGAGACTCATCCAGTTCCAGCCAGGAGGTTGTCTTATTTGTTTGTTTTGTCTTTTGAGTCGGAGTCTCACTCTGTTGCCCAGGCTGGAGTGCAGTGGCATGCTCACAGCCACTGCAGCCTCAACCTGCTGAGCTCCCATGATCCTTCTGCCTCAGCCTTCCAAGCAGCTGGAACTACAGGCCTGCGCCACCACGCCTGGCTAATTTTTTATTTATTGTAGAGATGAGGTCTCGCCAAGTTGCCCAGGCTGGTCTCGAACTCGTGGGCTCAGGCATTCCTCTCACCTCGGCCTCCCAAAGTGCTGGGATTATAGGTGTGAGCCACCACGCCCAGCCCTGGTTGTCTTCTTTTTACTTATTTTATTTTACTTTGTTTTATTTTTGAGATGGAGTCTCACTCTGTCGCCCAGACTGGAGTGCAGGGGCACACTCATGGCCACCGCAGCCTCGACTTGGGCTACGGCGATCCTTCCGCCTCAGCCTTCCAAGTAGACAGAACTACAGGCGCATGCTACCACGCCCAGCTAAGTTTTGATTTATTGTAGAGACGAGGTCTCGCCAAGTTGCCGGGGCTGGTCTCAAACCCGTGGGCTCAGGCAATCCACTCACCTCGACCTCCCAAAGTGCTGGGATTACAGGCTGAGCCACCGAACCGGGTCTGCCTTCTTCTTCTTTTTTTTTCTCACTTGACATTCAGTTCTTTATTTGTTCTTTATCCCAGACATTTCTATATTATTTTGAAATCCTTAAATACCATTGTATATATATATATATATATATATATATATATAGTTTTTAATTTTTATTATAAAGATGTGGGGTACATTTCAGGGTTAGATATATAAACATTGATCATGCAGGTACCTTTGTTGATTAGGTGTGCCCCTCCCTCCCCTAGCAGTTTCCCACTACTGCTAATTGCTTTCTTGTAGCATTATAATTGTTCAAGGTCCGTTGGAAAGATACCTTGGAAGGCCCATGACCTTCTCTCATCAGAGCCTGCTATCTGAGAGCTTAGAGTAAGTAAGCTATGTGCCACACGGGACCAGCCGGTTCTGCACTTCGGAGAGTGACTCCAAGGGAGCTGAGATGGAAGGTTTCCATCATGTGTGGCCCTCAGGCCTGATGGACCGTGGCCCAGTGGCTGCCAACCCAGTGCCAAGATGCGTATCAGTCCCCAGTCCAGGTCGCAGTCTCCACGCTTGCCTCTGCGTGGAGAAGACTGCTGAGTTCTGGGCTGGGTGAAAAGATGCTAAATCGCCTATGGGAAAACGTAGGTATACTTCCCAGGGCGTAATAGATCACCCAAGCTTGAGTCCTGATTCTGACACGTCACAGACACACTAATTCTAGTCCAGGGCCCGAGTGCCTCAATTAGAAAAGACATCTAGAACAAGGATCTCTGCGGAGGCCCTGTCCAGTCAGGTCTCCCCTTCTGTTGAAAAGACTGAAGTGTGGCCCAGAGTCCCTGGATTTCAAGAAAACTCTAACTGCTTTCAACTGCTGCCTCCAATGATGGCCAACACCCTGGAGCCTACCCTGGCCAGGTGTGGCCTAGCATACTGATCTTTCAGCAGGAAGCGCTCTGCGGATCCTTCCACTGAGACTGATAGGGTCAGAGGTGTCACGAGCAGGACCTGGGGAAGGGGCCCTACCAGCCTTGGGGGGGGAGGTCTGTGTGAGGCCTGGGGAGTCCTGGGCAAAAGGGTGGTTTTCCTGCTCCATAGGGCCTTCCTGTACAATGGTTTTATTCATTGTGCGTGTGTGCACTTGGTCCCTGTTCCCCTTCTCAGGTGAGGAGATGGACAGGGACTCCCGGGTGACTGCAGCCGCGGTCTCTTCTGCATGCGGAACACTCCAAGGCACACTGAATGCTCAGTGTGTCCTGTGCCACTTGCTTCCCCCGTGAGCGCCAAGAGGACAGTGACCCCTCCAGGCCCCCCTAGCACAATGCCCAGCCATCTCTAGTCTCGGGGGCCGATCGCCACCAGCCTCATCAGTCAGCGCTTCGTACGGCTGTTACGCAGATGGCCACCTCCCTTGCGTAACTTCAGCTCCAAGGCTGGACATCAGGGGACTTTTCACAACCTCACATACACAGCAGGGCACACAGGAGAGTCTCACTGAACACGGACGGACTGATCCATCAAAATCAGGGAAAGATTGGGCTCAGAGAGAACTGCTAAAGGTCACGCTGCGGCAAAGCCGAGACGGCCCTGTGTTCTCTTTGTGAGTCTAGTGCCTGCCGCCTTTCAGGGGCAGGGGAGGAGTCTTGAAAGCCGTATCCTTAAGATGACATGCCCTATGGTTCGGCTTGATTTGGAGTGTCCCCGGGGGACCTCCAGGGGGTGAGGGCATAGCAAAGTTTCCTCTCTTTGGCCTCACCATAGGTCACGACTAGAAGATTCTGTCCCTCCCCCACACAGGCGGTGGCCTGAGAGACTGGCCACAGCCTGCGAGACTGGCTGCAACACCTTCCTACAGACCTACACGGCCTTCCGGCTCCCAGCCAGCCTCCAAGGGCTTCTGCAGCCCCAAGGAAACCCGGACTCGCGGACTTCGGCCCTGGCCAGGAAGAGGGGCTCTTTCTCAGAAAGTAGAATCCGCTCCCTGCCTCCCAGACAATTAGTTCCACTGAAGCAGGAGGAACAAGAAGTGCTTCCTGCAGACACTGGTGTTTGGCGGCACGTGTAACACTGGGCTCTCGGAGGCTCCCGGATCCCTCTCAGCAGGGTCCCTCCTTGTTTTGACTAATCATTTCTTCTTCGTACTAACTGTTATGATTAGGAGAATTGCCTGAGCACAGGCCCGGTGTTTCCGAGACCCTAATGAGCAACACGTGCGTCTCGCTCTGCTCAGCCTGGACTCACCGTGGCCCTGTCTCCGCAGGGAGGCCGCTGGGATGGCTCAGGACAGGGGGCTTCCAGCTGCAGGGAGAGGCTCCCCGCCCCGGGGAATGCTCTTCATCACACCTGTACTGTATGCTCTGAGGTGTCCCCTTCCGGGTGGAGGAGTTAAGGGTGAGCTTGGGGACCTGCCAGGCCTGCACTCGAGTCCCAAGCCCATGACTCACCGGCGCACAAGCTGGGCAAATGACACCACCTCTGAGCTCTCCTCGGGTATAAGCGGAGGTCATAGTTCTCACCTTGCAGAGTGTTGGGAAGGTGGCATTTCCCTGAGCAATGCACAAAAATGCCCAAAGCAGTGCTTTGCCTACAGGGCTTATTAGTGAAGGACTATGCACAATTCTATTTTGGCCTCCCCTGACATGAAAACCCACGCCCTCAGACGCTCCCTGTGGAAATCTACCCCCAGGGAAAGGACCCGATATTGCTCATTCACCCAGTGGCATGAGCAACTTCCACCAAGCCAGAGCCATGCCCACCGGAGCTACTGGGACAGGGAGTCCTTTGGGTCACCTAGCAGGCTTCAGCCTACCAGATGGCAAAGGTTTGGTGACAGGTGTGCACGCTCGGCCGCAGACCCACATGGGCAACAACTGTGTGACCGCAGACAAGCCATCCTGCCTCTCTGGGCCTCCGTTTTCTTAATGTTAAAATGGGGGTAAGTTAGGCAGAGATGCAAGTGGCATAATGTCTGTTAAAAGACCGTTCTGTTCAGAGATGTTAAAGAATATTCAGAGTCTGCCTCTTGTTTCATCTGCTGCTGCCGCCCAGGGCCAAGCCACCTCTGTGGCCTCTTGCCTAGATGATGGCCGTGGCCTTCTAATTGGCCGGCTTTTTTCCACCTTTATCCCCGTCCAGCCTGTCTCCACAAGACCACGGGGGTGCTGCTTTAAAAGTCTGAGCATGTCATTCCCCTGATCACAGCCTAATCCTTAGAGTAAAATCTCACTTAGAACAAAATTCCTGGCAGGCTGCCACCAGGACTCACGTAGTCCTCCCCGCCACACACACCTCCCTAATCTCTGTGATGACCCCTCTCCCTCTTGGTTATTATCTGGCAGCCATGCTGCTTCCCTGATCCTCCTCAAAGAAGGAACTGAGCACATTCTCACCACAGGACCCTTGCATACACAGGTCCCTTGCCCTGGGGAATACTCCCTCTCTTGAAACTGGCATGGCTCCTGTCTCACTACACTCAGGTCTCTGTCCAGGAGCCCTCTCCTCTGAGAGAGGCCCTCTCACCACCCCAGCACTCTGCCTCCGCTTGCCCTGCTCTGTTCATTGTCAGAGTGTCATCTCTGTGGATGTTATATATTTATCTACTTGTTGAAGGGTTATCTGACCCCTCCACTAACAAATAAGCTAGAATTTCACGGAGAGGTTCACTTTCTCAAGATCATCCTCGTCAACTAGAGGATACTTTTTTTTTTTTGAGTCGGAGTCTCACTCTGTCACCCAGGCTGGAGGGCAGTGGCATGCTCACGGCCACCACAGCCTCGACCTGCTGGGCTCAGGTGATCCTTCCACCTCAGCCTTTTAAGTAGCTGGAACTACAGGCGCACACTACCACGCTCAGCTAGTTTTTTTGTGGTTTATTGTAGAGACGAGGTCTCACCAAGTTGCCCAGGCTGGTCTCGAACCCCTGGGTTCAGGCAATCCTCTCGCCTCAGCCTCCCAAAGTACTGGGATTACAGGCTGAGCCACCGCAGCCGGCCTAGAGGATACTTTTTCACTTGGTCCCTGTGAACACTTTGGCGGTTCATTGGTTGGTTTCGGGGGCTAAGAACCCACTTAGAGTCTGAAAAGTCTTGTGTTTTCCAACCATGTGTTTGCTTTTCTGGGTAAGAGCTGTGTTGCTTTCATCAGGTTTTCCATGGGGTCTCATGCAGAGTGGGGAGGATTGCACTTCCCCCGATGCCGAAGAGCTCTGTCCCAGCCAGCACACGCTCCCCATGGGGAGGGGTACCAGGCCACAGACCCTGGCTGCAGCGGTGACAGTACTATCATATTTGAATTCATTATTTTCATATAACAGTGAAACAAACATGCCCCTGCCAGGAGAGAAGCTGTCCGAGGGACAGGCGCTGTCCAGCCCTTTGCTTACACCAGTCCATCAGCAGTCCCTTGCAACATTCCCACGAGTGGCAGTGACGGTCATCCCAATCTTACCAGTGAGGATGCTGAGGTGTAGGAGAGGTCATGCCAGGAGCCAGGATTCAACTCAGTTCTATTTGAACCTGGAGATCCGTGACCTTCCATTCCTGGGAAGTTGCTGCTGGAGTTCATTTTCGACTGATTCGAAAGAAGGCACAAAATTGTCCCTGAGAAAGTCACGCTTATAGAGCTGTTGAGAAAAGTAAACCAACATGATTTTCCTGAGTTGCAATGCCCTTTCCTCCTTGCCTTGGGGGACATCCTACACTTTGAGGAGAGGACCCTCAAAGGATGCCTGGGCTTGCAGTGGGACAGGAATCCCTCAGCCTCCTAGCTCCTGCTGCCTTGGGTCCCCAGCACTTTTTTTCTGGAAGGGGCATCCTGAGTACCAGATACCACCTCCGCCATATTGAGGAAAACTGTGTCCCATATGTCTGGCACTTGTCATGCACAGAACGGAGACGACCCCTGCTCTACAAACCCCTCCAAGCTTCTGCTGTTGAAAAGTGGATGCCTTTGGCATCAGTTAAATGACGTCTCATTCTGTCCATTTTTCACAGGTCCCTGGTAGCTCATTCCTGGTTGGCCTATCTAGCCTCCATTCCAATATGGCCTATCTAGCCTCCCTCCCCCTGTGATAAAACGTGACAACCCTGCTGCCCCTGACTGACCCCTGTTATCGTGGTGCTCTTAGGGTGCCTGAGACAGAACCTTTAGGAACTGCCCCACTGCCAGCGCGGGAAGCTTAGTGAAAGGGACAGGGAACACACAGGCGCGCACCCCTCTCCAAGGTCCTGACCCAACATGCTGCTGCGCGTCACAGCCCTTTCCCCTGGGACGCTCGCTGGTCATTCTTGCCTGACCTCTCCCAGGAGTTCTTCCCCAAGGTGAGGGAGTGATGGAAGAGGAATTGGTGTCATGGTTAGGAGGAGGCCAGAGCAAGAAAGAGAGCTGACCTTAGGCTGGAGAGTGTCATGGCTGCAAGAGGCAGCTAGAAAGAATAAAGGTTTGGTCTGGTTTTCTTTTGTTTTGGCACTGTTTTCGAAGAGCCTGTTACCAAAGAACAAGCCACAACGGGTGGTGCAGCTGAATTCATGTTTATTTGGTAACTCCGCTACATTTCTGACATGAGTTTGTGGCTTATGTTACCCTTCAACCCACTTGGCTTCAGTCCTTTGTGCCATCCTCATGGCATAACAACCAGCCTGATGCATATCCTGCATATCCTGTACTCACAGAATATCTTTTTCGACTCTCCATTTCCAGCCCCCATTTCCATGTATACCTCTGCTTCTTGAGTCCTATTTACCCATACAATCTCAAAGACCCTTTGCCTCCCCCAGGAAGCCTTCCAGTCACTCAGACTGACACACAGCTCCCTTAAATAACTGTGTCACAGTGACCCACGGAGCAGAAAGGCCCTGAAAGAACCCTGATTTCAGAGAAGCAATGCTAGACCATGCCAGATTCCCGGCCACCCACACCACACTCCCTCTCACCATCACTACCCCAATGTCATTTTCTGGTCTCTCTCCCTACCACCTCTTCACCTTCATTCCACATTGAAGAATGCTGAAGTTCATACTGAACTACATATTCAATATTGAAGTTCATATTGAAGTCATTTTTCTAATCTACAATCTTTCCCCTTCTCAGCCGTGAGAACCTTAAACCTGTTGCTCTCCTGCCTGATAATTCTCAGGAGTCTTGAGTATCCAATGTCCTTCCTGGCTCAGTCCCATACCCTATCTCAATCCTTTCTCCCAAAGGGAGAATGAGTTGTTGGCACAGTTTGCTGTGGGAATAAAGGATAGCTTTTCTTGCCCACAGGTCAGGGGAGGACAACCAAGACCAGATCCTGGGCCAAAGTCCGACTACCTCTTGGGCGGGCCAGGAAGCAAAGGTGCAGCTGCATGCAGAAGTCACAAGTCCAGGACCTAATAGGAGTTGGGCCCATTCTGGAGACACAGTGGCATGGCCAGGCCCAGATTCTCTCCCTTCCTGTGTGCTTGCTGGGACTAGGTGGTCCGGAAAGCACTGACTGAGCCAGCAGCCTCCAGGGTGCTTCTCTCCAAATATAGCCCAGTCGTGTACACTGGGCCTCCAAACATCATCTCTGAAAATAGTGATGTGCACTGATCTCGCCTTTTTTCTTTCTTTTATTTTCTTTTTTCTTCTCTCTTTTTTTTTGAGTCAGAGTCTCACTCTGTTGCCCAGGCTGGAGTGCAGTGGCACGCTCACGCCCACCAAAGCCTTGACCTGCTGGGCTCAGGTGATCCTTCCACTTCAGCCTCCCAAGTAGCTGGAACTACAGGCATGTGCCACCACGCCTGGCTAATTTTTTTGATTTGTTGTAGAGATGAGGTCTCGCCATGCTGCCCAGGCTGGTCTTGAACCTGTGGCTGATCTTGAATCCTCTTGTCTTCACCTCCCAAAGTGCTGGGATTCCAGGCATGAGCCACCCTGCCTGGCTTGGTCTCACCTTTTCTCACCTGGTAAGCCTTTGCATCTGAATCACATTGATCCTTAATGATCTGTGTTCATGATTCCCAGTCCTGCATAGGGATGGGGTCTTGCATGGGGGTTCCCCAACACAACTTCCATGACCTCATGGCTTTCACGGTGCTGGCACTCTTCTGAATGTAGGGTCTCTGCTCGGGAAAGAGTGACTGAATTAGGTCAGTCTTAATTAGATGTGCAAGTGGAGACTCCAGGTGACCTGATATTGACAATACAAATACTGCTAATAATAGCCAGTGACATCACTCAGTAGCTCCGAGTACCAGCTACACAAAAACTCTTCCGGCATGTTATCTCACGAAATTCTCAGAACTTCATTTTTCAGATGAGGAAATTTAGGTTTAGAAGTTCATTTTCTCAGGGTCGGCCAACTAGAAGATACATTTTAGCTTGGTCCCCTGAACACTTTGCAGGTTCATAAGTTGGTTTTAGGGGGCAAAGAACCCACTCAGAGTCTGAAAAGTCATGTGTGTTCAGCCATGTGTTCACTTTTCTGGGGAAGAGCCAAGTTGCTCTCACCAGGTTCTCCACGGGGTCTCGTGCAGAGTGTGGAAGGCTGCCCCTCCCCCGATGCCAAGGAACTCAGTCCCAACCTACACACAGAGTTGTGCATCACTCCACCGTCACCCGCTCCCCATGGGAAGGGATCCCAGGCCCCAAACCCTGGATGCAGCAGTGCAGTTAGCTGGACCCTACCTGCTTGGCACCTTGTACCCATCTGAAATTTACATCTAAATTCTGAGACCAGGTTGGCCTTATTAAGATTCTTGATAAAGGAATTGGCTTTGGGGGCTTCCCTGTCTTCAGCAGATTTGCCCTCTGATTACTCAGGAGTGCTCTTATTTTCAGCCTAATGCCTACAAATAAACTCACGTGCTCTCTCCCGCACACCCTGTCTCACCATCCTTTAAAAAAAAAAATCATCTGGCCCAAATCACATTAAGAAGCAGGAGATTCTCTCTTAATATGGCAACACTTGGGCTTGCGCTGTGGGTCTAGAAGGATCCTGTTTAACCCTTTCAGGAGCCCGTGACAACCATGCTCCGTGCAGGCTGAGCCAGCCTCTTGGCACGCCCTGGAAGACACTGGAGACCCATCCTCATAACTCAGGACCCTCCACGGCCCCTCCCCACCCAGACAGAAAAATCACAGCTCAGTACTTTCTCCCTCCTTTAGAAGGACTGGATGGCTCTAGCCCCTTTAATAGAATGCATTCATCGGGTAACCGTGGCAACAGATCAGAAAGGCTTCCCAAAGCCCGTCTGCATGTAATTAAGAAAAACGAGGAAGAGCAGGGAGCTTGGGCAGCGAGAGCACGGCGCCGAGCCCTGCCACCGCATCCACGGGGCCCCGGGCGGAAAGAGATCGCGGGTTTTCGTCCTCTCCTCTGGCTTCTCCCACGGCCTCCCCTTGTCGTGTTTTCGCTTGGCCGTTTTCAACTGGCCCCCTTTCTGGGGGTGCTGCTGGGGGCCAGATTCTGGGAGAACACTCCCTGCAGGAGTAGAGTCCAAGCCCAGGAGGCAATGCGTGGATGAATGGGAACGTGGCCTCTCACCTCCCTCCCGGGAGGTTTGTGCAGAGGCCGGCCTCCTCTGCTCAGACTCTTCATGTGAACACGAGGCTGGGCAGACTACCTGCAGGAACATTCCCATCTCATCAAGATGTCAGGGCACAGACATCCAGCGCCGTCATCATTTTAGCCACCCAGACATAAGCTCTGGGCTTAGAAATTGCAGGAACGAGTCTACTGGCCACAATACGAGGGGTGAGGGTCCGGTGCTGGTGATGAAATCGAGGGTGAAAGACCCTACGGGGACTTGGCGAGGATTTCCCATGTGCATTTCGGAACTCACACTGTGGCAGAGGAGAACAGATGAGAGATCTCAGGGCAGAAGCAATGCTGGAGAGTTCATGAGGCTTTTACCACAGGGCAGGAAAATCGACAAGGCCCAGAGTTCTGAGGCCACGGGGTACAGAGGAAGGCAGAGGTCTAAAGGAAAGGAGACGGAGCTGTCAGACTGTGGTGATGGTCGTGTGTTGGGAGATACGGAAGACATGGCTCCCAGGGTCTGGCTGGTGACCACACAGGTGTCAAGGAAGGTAAGCACTGAATTGTGTTCTCTGGATTGGTCAAGTAGGAGGTTGAAGGAGTAGCGATCACGATAGAGGAGTCTGAAAGTAAGCCGGCTGTGGTCAGCTGAGCAGGAGAGGAGAGACAGTATGTATAGACTCTCTGGAAAATCTTGGCTGAATAGTAAAAACGAGAGGGTGTGTGCTGTAGAGCGATGCCGGGTGCTAAGTGTTTTGGTATGAAAATGGCCAAGACCCATGCAAGTTGAGCTGAGACGTCAGGGGAGAGGGTGAAGATGGCGCTCAAGGGAGAGAAGAGAGGGTCGAAGGAGGCAGCCTCGAAGGGTAGGTGGGTGGCTGTTCACGTGCTCGGTACCCGCCTCTGCCCCTCCGCCCAATACTGCTTTCTGAGTGATAGCCTCAGGGTGTCCCGAGGAAGCAATAAGAGAACGTTTTTACAAGACTGACCCCACGCTTAACTTGAAGTAGGCGCTCCGTGAGTGTCTTCATTTTGAGATGAGGAAGAGTGGCCTGTGGGTGTGGCTAAGCTGTCGGCCATGAAAGTGAGACAGACAGCCGCGGTGTTGACGTCTGGGAGCTTGTGGGACGAGTCTCATCCGTCGGAAGCCCACAGACATGTCCAAGACAGGCTTTGACCAATATGGGTGTGAATGGCCAGGCCCTGTGAGAACCCACCTGGGATGGCACTGATTGCCCTCCCAGCATAGCTGTGGGCTGATTTGAAGAGAGATGGATGCTTATTCCTGGGCAGATGGGTGGGGAATTCTTGAACGCCGTTTGTGAGACTTTAGGAAGAATGCTTCCTGAATTCTGCCCTGTCACACGCGTTCTCGAACACCGTGCGGTAGCTGGGGCCTAATGGGCTTTCTATGGCGCCGTACTGATTTTCTTTCATGTTTTCATGGAACCCGATTTAATATTTGCTTTCTGCTCTGGCTGCTTGCTGTTGACTGATTCAACACCAAATCCTTCCCTGGTGCCCCCCGACCTTGTTGTTATTCCCTCGTTTTGTGTGTTGGCATTTGATTCCTGTCTCCAGCATGAACCACTTTACACATGTCTTCGTTCAGCTGGCGACGGTCACGTGCGTGGATTCTGAATGCATTAGTCTCCATCGTGGCTGCTCCTGCAGCCCCGCCGTTCAGAAGGCGGGGAGGACTCCCAGGCAGGGTTTTCTGTCACTTAAACATTGAGGGGAGGCAAGGCTCCGGTTTCAGAGGCTGTGACCCGTTCTGTTCTTGGTCAGCACGTTGTTCAACTTAATCTCAAAACGCCCAGCACTCTGGCCATTCGGCCAACAATGTTTTGCTCTCCTACAAAGCACCGGGCTTTCCAGAGTTTTGTGACAAGGCGTTTCCACTTTTGCCAGAGTGCGAACAGTAGCCATAAACAGAGCCGTCCAGAGAGAAGACGCCGCCCTCCATGAGTCCCAGTGGGGCCTGGCTGGTTTGTCAGAGAGCCTGTTCGGAGCAGGGCCATAGTTAAGAACATGAGTTTTGGAATCAGACAGGCGTGGGTTTCCATGCTGGCTCTCAGTTCTTACAGACCATGTGGTCTACAGCTAGCCTTGTCTCCAAGCTTTACTTTCCATTCCTATAAAACTGAGAAAATTACTGTATCTTCCTGGTAGGGTTCTTGGGGGGATTAAATGAGGTGATGCATGCAAATCAGCCAGCAGAATGTCTGGAATACACGCCTACGTTTTTCTGATGTCATGGAGTCAGAAATGGGGGCTGCGTGAACCTCTCCCGCCTGACTTGGCTTCTTGTCTCCCTCACCGAATCTGGTGCAATGTAAATATTCATAGATTCAGGTGCTCTGGTAGCCCGTCCTGAGACAAGCGCCCTGCCACCATGCACATACCAGAAAGATCCCAAATGGGGTGAGATTTGGTGCAGAATTCCAGGACAGGATCTGTTGGGCTTTTCAGAGGTCACGTATATCCCTCTACCCTTGAATTCTACACCAATCTAAAAAGGACAGGAATCCAGCAGATGTCCAACACATACACTTTTTATTAACTCTAAATCTGGTAGGAGGATGCAACTTGGTCCTGAGAACAAGACTTGACCCCAGGCTCTCTCTGGGCACACGTGACGGAAAGAAAGACATCCCCAGTGGAGACAATTAAACGGGGAGTTGGGGACAGGTGTCCTCTCTGTCCACCGTTCTGTTTTCCTCAGAATGGATTGGAGCATGGAGATTTGGGTCGAGGAGGAGGGTGAGCACCTGTGATGAAGGCGGAAGGCGCCCAGGCAGGCCAGGGAGATGCCGAACGGGGGAGCTCGGCCTGGCCTCATCGGGCTCTTCTTTGTCTCCCTGCAGGCGTCCCATCGGGTCCTCGCAACGTCATCTCCATTGTCAACGAGACTTCCATCATCCTCGAGTGGCACCCTCCGAGGGAGACAGGCGGACGGGACGACGTGACTTACAACATCATCTGCAAGAAGTGCCGCTCCGACCGCCGGAGCTGCTCCCGCTGCGACGACAACGTGGAGTTTGTGCCCAGGCAGCTGGGCCTGACCGAGTGCCGCGTCTCCATCAGCAGCCTGTGGGCCCACACCCCGTACACCTTTGACATCCAGGCCATCAATGGAGTCTCCAGCAAGAGTCCCTTCCCGCCCCAGCACGTGTCTGTCAACATCACCACAAACCAAGCCGGTGAGTCTGGAGCTTCCGTTCCCCTTCTGCTGTCCGTGAGGCTGACTCTTGGTCTGCGTAGGGGCATAGCTGCGGCCACGCCAATCCGGCCAGTCTGGCTAAGCCTCCTCCCAGGAGCAAAGGCATCGGGCGACGGGCATTTGCAGTCACGGAGAAGGTCGGGGCAGTGTTTCCCCTCTGAGGGTGAGCTGCAGACCCGGGTGGGGGGTGGATTTTCTTGTGCCCAGCCCAAAAGCTAAGATGCATATCCAAGTCAGAGTAGGACCCAGTGCTCTGCATCCAGCGGGAGCTTAATACATGCTGTTGGAAAGATGGATAGAGAGACGGGCAGACAGACAGGTGTGTGGGCAGACTAATGGGGGGTGGGTGAATGGATGGACAGAGGGGTGGGCAGGCAGGTGGACAGATGATTGGACAGATGGATGGAGGGTTATGTGGGTGGAGGGCCTGAAAGACCTCGAGAACAAGAACACCGACAATGCCTTAGGGAAACCATGAAAGAAACTTTCCAGAAGTCACACGGTAAAGTCAACGTCACCACCCCAGATGATTTTTCGATGAAAGTCATGTAATTCAAGGGTGCTCTTTCCTGTAGAGCTTGCTCAGATGAATGCCCCATGGTTATGGAGACCTCAGATAGGTGGCACAGATCACTCCTGAGAGCCCCCGGCATTCTCTTCTCTCTTCTTTATTTCTGTGTCTTTTACTCTTCTGAGCTTTCCTCTTTATTACTTTTGGCGTCTCTTGCAACAGTCCGTCTTTCTCCATCCATTTTGCCAGTCCATCCGTGGGCTCATTCACTCACTGGTTTACTCGTTCGTGTGAAAGAGGCAGTTCTTCAGCCTCGACTGTGTGTCAAGCTGCAGATGAGACGCTGGGTGGGAAACGGTGCTGCTTAAACACTGTTGTCCCTCCCACAAGGCTCATTCACTGAAGAACAGAGAGGATCTAGATACGAAGCTCAAAGCCGCAGGTAAAATGCCACGCACATGCGGTAAATACTGAGGGAGTCAGAGAGAAATGAACAATCTTTCCCCCAGGGACGGTACAGGGCTGTGGAGGGGAAGCGGACATCCCATCTGTAGGCAGTGGGGGTCATGGGCAGCGGACCGTGCTCTTATTTGGAATGATAGATTTTTCTCAATCAACACATTCTGGAAGGACAGCTTGTTAGTGGGCTAGCGGGAGCCAACATCTCACCTTGCTCTCTCTTCCTCTGAGCGCCTCTTCTCCCCTACTCCATTCCTTTCCATGTCTCACCTCTCCACCCTCAAACTCATTCTGCCTCTTTTAATATCATGAGTCTCTGACAACAGATGATTCTGAGGTTTAAGCTGTCAGAAGGGAGAAGAAAAAAAAAAGGTGCTGCAGGAGAGCACGCCTGTCCAGATGGCTGCGTTGTTGCTGTGTGTGTGTGTGTGTGTGTGTGTGTGTGTGTGTGTGTGTGTGTTTTCGTGGTGTGTTTGTGTGTATGTATGGTCACGTGTTTACATGCGTCCGTGTGTAGTGAGAAAATAAGAGTGAAAGTGTAGAAGCCTCCAGCTGGTGACCACGGTCCCGGTGCCATGGAGACAAAGGTTGTGACATTCTGCCTTACCCAAAGGAAAGGGAATGGAAATTTCCACATTATGTTGAGCACGGAACACGGGCAGCCTTTGTTACCCGTATTTCCCCCTGGAGAATTTAAGGCAGGAAACTGGCTGAAATATTTTCGTGTCCCAGCTTCTGGGACTCACAATCCTGCCAGGCTGTCATGTTACACTGGGCTTGGCTGTCTTTTCTCTCTCTCTAAGCATGTGCGAACGAACCTGCCACTTATGTGGGCTTGCTTTTATCTCGGCCCCTCCCTTGCCTTCTCCTGCTATTCTTGAACCCGCCCATCTGCCTATCTTGCCATCTGCACCTTTCCAGACTTCACTGGATCTCAGAGACCAGGGCGCTTGCGGGGACCCTGCATGACCAACGACCACACTATTTCTTTCTTCTTAGCCTTACCCGTTTGCTGCTCCACGACCACATTCCTCGTGCGCTCTATTCCCCTGTGACAGGCCCCAGGATCTTAATCTTCCCTGATTTTGTCCTCGCAGCCTCCATCATCACCTTCCAATCTGTGATTCCTTGGTGATTCTGGAATGGCGGTGTCCAAAAGTCTTCAATCCCCGAGAAAAGGGTGCAACTGCTTCTCAGAAGCACGTTGGTTATGGTAGAATGAATGTCAAGCTGACCAGTGGCTCCTGATCTGTGGGCTGTGTGGCTGAGGAACTCGGGGCTGTCACCTTGATTTCGTGAATCACATGCAAATTATTTTCGCCAACAGGCAGTATTTTTTTTTTTAAAGACGAGAAACCAGCACAACAAACAGCCTCTGCAAGAACAGTTTAGAAACATGAACAGAATCTGTGCATTTCACCAGAAGCGGAAGAAAAAGACTAAGTGGTGGGCGGCACAAAAACTCAAATGACTCAAATCCGTTAAGAGATGATCTGGGTAAACTCATGTGTCACCAAGAGGTCGTGCCATGGCCAACCCCTTCCCCAGACCCTCCTGAGCTAATCCACTCTGGGTGAGATCCAGGTCAGCCTGCCCCTCCCCCGCCCCCCGGCCTCATGGTCTGGCGTGACCCCTAGCAGTGCCTGTGGCCGCCACTGTCCTACCGTTTGACCGTGAGTGGATAGATGGCAGGCAAAGAATTTGGCCAAGAGCGGTCCTGGAATCAGCCATTAGGAAGACACACAGGTGTTTACCGAGTGCCTACTCTGTGCCTGGGACCGCCCAGACTGTGAAGCAACTGGGGACCCTTGGGCGGGTCCTCACAGAAAAATAGGTGAGTAATTATTATAGTGAACACCTCATGTTTGTGTTTCTCTTGAGTTCACAAAGAATGTGTGGACTCCTCAAATCCCCATAATTACACGGTAACTTGGGATTCGTGTTCCCATTCTTCAGATAAGGAAGCAGAGGCTTCCAGGGGTTTTGAGAGCACAGGACCAGAGGAGGGTCAGCAGGATATTGCTCGTCTGTGTCTGCCTTTTGGTGTCCTGTCCTAAAAGTGGGCAGTCTGTCTGGACTCTCCATTTCAGAGTCTCCAGCAGTAGGCTCTCCTTCACTCCAGGAATTGTGATTGAAGAAGAGATCTTGGATCCTTCTCAATCACTTCATGGTCTTTGGGCATTAATACATTCCTTACTGAGCACAAGCTTTTTGGGAGGAACACCAAAGCATCTGTGGAGTCCTGAGGTTCAGAGCACCCCTCATCTTCTTCCGTCATGACCCCAGCCCTGCGTATAGACAACGGCTACTCGAGGACCTCGCATCTCTTAGAGCGTCTCAAGATTAGCTCCTCAGACAGTTTACCAGCAGTGGCAGACAGCCACCCCTTTTGATCACTCCAATGGGTGGACCCTTACCAAGTGATTTACAGAGATGAGATGGGTCAGATGAAGAAATTGGGACCAGAACGCTTTTGGAATTTTCTCAGCATCTTTCGGTTGGCAAAGGATGTCTCAGACTCAGGTTTGTGGTTATTTTATCCACAGACTGATCAAAAAAATCTCATTATGGTGGGCTGTGTAAGTTGTAAGCTCTCTCTAAGCTGCTGCCACATAGCTGGGCCACTTTAGCTGTCAAAAAAATATCCATCATCTTTGGTCAGGGTTGGTCATGAATTATGCAAGCTCAGATTTACGTGAGGTCTTCAGGGATGCATCCTTGCACTGAATACAGCTGCCTTGAGTTTAAAATAAAACAGATCAGGTGGAGTTCTCTCTGTTCCAGTGGCCAAGTGATCTGCAGAGAGGTTGTTATCGCCACTAACTCTTGCAGTCACTCTTTGGCATCTGGCCCTAAATTCAGACTGATGGCCGGATCATCTGCCTGTCAGAGAGAATTAAGTGAATGACAAACTTTGCTTCTCTCTTCTGCCAACTAAACCCAGAGTGTCAGAGTTGGAAAAGAAGGCCTCTGTGGAAATCTTGGGGGAGAAAAGATAAATCAGACCAGCGGGTGAATTTGGGACCAACTAAACCAAAGTGAATAAACTCAAAGGCACATGAGGCCAGGCAGGTCATGGAGAGGAGCAAAGAAGGACCAGGGATAAGGCAATAGGGAGTGGTGGAGACTGCAGGGAACAGAAGAGCACGGACTCAGCCACTACTCAGCTCTAGCAAGGGTTACGCCCAGCTCTGCCTGCTTTAATAAGCTGAGAATCCAGGTTTACAGTGTTGACAACTGATTAGAAAATTTTAAAGTACTTGAGAGCCAAACAAATCCAATTTTGGACTTGGCCTATTTGCTGTGGTTTGTAACCTCTGATTCAGAGAGTTAATCTGATTAATCTTGCCGGTGAGCATGCTGTGTTTTCCATTCTCATTTCACCGCAGGACAGTCATCTTCCTTGCCGATAGGGCTCATGGGGGCAAAGGTGCAGTGTGGGATGCCTGGGGTGGGTTCCCCTCTCTGCTCCTCACAACACTCAAGCGAGTTTATTTGACTCGACTTGCCCCGTTTTCCGCCTGCAAAACGGGAGTCACGCTACCTGCTTCCTAGAACTCTAGTGACAAGCAAATGAGACAGCGCCTAGAAAATCATTCTGTGAGCTAGGCTATGGGCTGGGAGATTAGCATCATTTCTGAGGATGTGTCCTGAGCTCAAGAGCAATTTGCTGTACTTTTTCTCCCTAGGCTGCTTCCTTCCAAGGCTTCTCAGTCTCTTTGTCTGGGACTGATGTTATCCATATCAGATATGTAACAAATACTCGCTTGTCCATTCTCTGTTGGGAGGAACAGGTACCAGAAAAAAGGGTGGCAAAGTCTGCATCTCAATGAGCTAATGAGGAAGGTGAGATTGGAGCCCAGGACCAGATACCTGTCACCGGATTCACCTGCTGCTCAGAGGGCCCATCTGGTCTGGGTTTTCCTCGTTGTATGTTTGGAGAAGCAGCACGTTTCCCTTGCATGACCTGAGCCCAGCAGCACAATTGAGATCTGACATTTATATCACGTGTAGTTCACGTGTGACCTGCTGTGCTGACTGCATGTGGAATACTATTCATCATGTCTCAACACAGACACAAGCCAGTCTTTAATTTTGTTTTAAAATCACCACACTACTTCTGTTAATAGCCATGAGCTCCTGTAGTTTGTCCATTTTTAAGGCATTTTTAAAGTTCTTAGACAATTAAAGTCACTCAGATACACTACTCTTCCTACAAGAGAATTACCTAGCCCATCAATTCCTCAGACTACACCACCTAATTTGCATTATTCCTTGGTTAAATATAGTATTTGCATGCATAAAGAATAATCTTTGAATATGAAAAGGAATTTTATGATATTGCAATATATTGAGCTCTTTGGAGGAAAGATATTATGTAAATCTCAAAATTAAATATTAAAACAATATTACACGGCTGCCTGTAAAAATGTAGAGTGTTAAGATCCATATGCTGAAACCAGTTCATTTTTAAGGGCTGTTCTCACTGGAAATTAGCAGACAAAATTTGCAGAGAAGAGATTGAGTGAGAACTTTAGAAAGACTGGAATGACTTTAAAGAAAACTTTCATCGAACTTAATAAAGAAAAGCTAGAAAAAAAGCCTAAGTAAATAAAATTTTCACTGTTCTTAATTCAATTTTATAGTTCATTTCATTGCTTTCTTCTCATTGTTGATTTTAGGAAGGCTGTTTCTATTGTTTCTTAAGCTCTGGCATTGAGAAGGAACTTCCAAGTGGCTTCCAAAAGGCCCTGGCCACTTGTAAACCATGACATGTAGTCTGTTGGGTTTAGAGGGTTGGCAGGCGGCACTGTCCCTGACCAATATGGCAGCCATCACCCTCAGTTACCTTTGCTTCTTTACCCGATGGCAAACTGTGTGATGTATCAGACTTTCTCGCCTACCACTCGCTTCATGAGGGAGGGACTTCACAATGCCAGGCACAGAGAGCCTTGATAAATATCTGCCAGATGCCTTTGGTCCCCACAGATGAAAATTAGCATGTAAGCGTTGAACACAGTTGTGGTGATCAGAATGGGTCCTGGTGGCCCACGAGTGATATCTTAAGATCCCTCCCAGGTCAGCCAGATAACCAGGTATCTCCCTCCTCTGTCACTCCTAGAAGGAAGACGTAGAGGATGAGGCTTAGGATGATACTACAAGTCCTGATCCCACTCCAAGAAACACAGAGAGACTCAACCACACACAGAGGGTTGGGTTTGGGTGTTGCGAGCATGTTCACTTGGAAAGTGTATTCAATCACTTAACACATCCTTTGTGACTGTTTACCAAGGACCGACTCAGGGAACCTGCCTTTTAGGGGTTCCCATTCATCCATTTCCTCAGCAGATGTTTCTGGGGTCCTTCTGCCTCCTGTATACTGCTTTAGATGGCGGGAACACAGCAGCAAATGGAACACACAGCCGTCTGGGTCTCGGTGGAGCTCACATTCTTATCCACAGCCCTCCCTATGTCGGGATCAGAGGCCCAGAAAAGTCGTACCGTGAGTAGGTACCTGAGCCAGGAGACGACTCGAGGGACTGCCGGCCTCTCCGCCAGGCTCTGGGTGACACCCTTCATCCTGGTACCAATTCTCACGTTCCAAAAGGTAGGATGTACCGTGCTTCGGCTTGTGGTGGTAGACTGGACAGCCACAATGTGTTGGGTGGGATATTTTGTTGTTCACTAACTGAACAACTGGAACTCCCTATGGGTCTTCTCCACTCCAGGTCCTGAGCAGCGACGGGTGCAAAACAGCCAAGACCACCCTCGCCCTGCTAGGATGGCCGAGAGCGCCCAAGCCCTGGGGACCAATTATTTGCTCAGTTGACTCCATCTTGGGCCGGGCACTCCAAGTCGCAGGTTGGGAAATGGCAGTGGGGCTGCCGGCAGTAAGACTGTAGGAAACTCCTCTTCCCGTTCAGAGTCTATGTGACACCATTGTCACCCTCCTTACAGAGGGAACACCAGTTGAATTATGGGATAATTGCTGTTCCCCTTGTAGCACAGAGGATCTGGGGGAGGAGAACTCCAGGTATTCTGTCCACTCCACACTCCTGTGGCCACTCCCAGTGTCAATTCCATAAGGTCACTCTAATTCCCAGTAGAGAATTCCCGTGTTGTGCTGACCGGTGGTTCTATCTATCTAGGCACCTAGCTGGGTGCCTGAAACATAGAAAGCAATCAACACATGTTCATCGAATGAATGAATAAATGATTAAATGAATTTGTGAATGAGTGAATGCCTCGGTCTTTCTCGAACTTAACTCAGGAATCAGCGAATTGTGGAGCTTTGGCTCTCTCTGTGGTCTCTTCTTTGTCAGGTACCTTTGGGTGGGGGACTGTGATGAGAGCAAAGCCCCTAAATTCTCCCAGACATCGGTGAGACCTGGGGCTTCCTGTGTGCACCGCACCCCAAATTGTGGCCCTGCGTGAGCCACTCTTCCATGACCTGGCCTGTCTCCCCCTTGCCCTTCTGGCAGGAACTCGGCTGCCTGCGCGGGCGCAGGGGGGTGGTTGGGCCGGCCTCCCAGCACTGCTGTCTGTCCCCCTGCATGCCAGCCCCACGCCTGTCATTTTCACAGTACCATCCATGTTAAACAGGCAGGAGCACCAGGGGTTTCTGAATGCAGCAATTAACAAAACAGTAATCAAGCTAAGTGTTTAATTTCAGAAAATTAACATCTTCTCATGAGCGGACGTGGAAGATGGGGGAAAAAAGCGCATTGAGTGTTCTGGGTAAATAAAGGCAACACTGGACCGCAGATATGTTCCAGTATGAGCGAGACGGTTGGCCAGTGCCCCAGGCCTGGGATCAGTTTCCTTCTGAGAGCCAGACTGCTGAAAACCTTGGCTACACAATTGAGCCCTGGGATTTTAAAGTGTGTCTATGTATTTCCTTCCTTCCTTCCTTCCTTCCTTCTTTCCTTCCTTCCACCCTCCCTCCCGCTCTCTTTCTTTCTTGGCAGAACAAATGCTTTCTCCATCCAGAAGGACTTAGGGGAACAAGTACCCAGCCATGCCCCTGTAAGCGCATCTGCCCTGTAGAAACTCCCAGGGGCTTGTGTGTGGGGAGGGACACTTGTAAGGCGATGGGTGTGTAGGGGCTGGGTGGAGGTGGGAGGTCGGCAAGGAGGAAGCTGAGAGGATGAGGAAGGTAGCTTTGTGTGAGGGATGGGCGAGACCTTTGGCTCAGATGGCCTTGAGGCTCAGTGATGCAGTGCCGCAGGGAGGGAGGCTCTCGGAGTGGGCTGAGCTTGGAGGCCTGAGGAACCGTGTTCCCACAGTGCCGCGGGTCCTCAGGAAGGGCTTGACCCCCTGGCGAATGAGCAGCATGCCTTGAGGGGTCTCTCAGGCCGCTGACAGAGAGAACTAGACAGCAAAGCAGGAGAATGAGAGAACGGTTTGCAAGGACGTAGGAGACATCCCAGGGCTTCCAGGAGTGTTCAGGGAGGGCGTCGAGGGAGGATGCACTCAGTCCTGCATGCGTGTGATCTGTGGAGATTCCAAGGACTCAAGTCGGTTCTCCTTTATGCAGCTGGATATTCAGGCTTCTCTTTTCTTTGGAAGGTGGAAGGTAAGGTTGGTTGCCAAGAGTGAAGGGGAAAGATTGGAAGTTTTGAGGAGATCAGAAGAGGCTTGGCAGTGCTAGTGCAGAGAGTAGGAGATGGAACTCACCAGAGAAATGCAGGGTTTCTGGAATGTGCTGAGAGCCCATTGGAGGTTGGTGCTCACATGTCTAAAGAGCCACACCCGTGCCCGCTTGTGTGACTTTCTCAGCAGTGTGTAGCTGCTAGATGACCAACCCCATGGAAAGTGAACCACGGATCTCTCTCTGACAATCATATGCTCTGAAAATATAGGGGCACCCCCTGCCCAAGGGGATGGGGAATGCTGTTGATTGTGTGACAGCAGAGAGAGATGCTGATCTGGATGATGAGGGGTATGAGTAGACGAGAGGTCTGAGGCACGGCTGGAAGTAAGGTCAAGAAGGCCAGATGAGGCCAACGAGAGTGACTCTGGGCCCACCTGAGGCTATGGTGAGGAAGCAGAACACTTCCATTTGTCGTTTTAGAAATGGAGTAACTTCAAGTGAGGCGGGGTCCAAGTGCACCATGGGAGTGGGGAGACATGGAAGAGTGGTGGAGGTCGGGGAACTGGGAGTCTCTTATTCAGGCGGACATGGAAGCCATTCCCAGGAGGGCAAGGCTCAGGGGAGCGAGGAGGACAAAGACAGAAGGCCAAGTCTTCAAGGAGTGGAGGGTGTGATGGTGGGAGGGGGTGCATGGTCGTCCCCAGGTTTGGGAAGCAGTGGTCCAGCCAAATGGCAGCTTTACAGAGGGTGCGGGAGGTGATGCGTGACGGTGCCCTAGAGGTGACAGGGAGCAAGCCACTTCCTGATGTTGAGGTGTGCCACACGCAAGATCATCAACTGACCCCAGCCAAGAGGGCCACCGCACAGATATGTCCTAAGGGGAGGGTTTCTCTTCCATAACACGGGAATGGAGGGAGTGCTCTGAGGAGGTGATGAATGTTGGGGAGTCCCTGATTTGTGAGCAGCCACTTTGGGTGGCCCAGCGCCAGGTCTGCTCAGTGGGGGACAGGGTGCTGAATCAAGGAAAAAGAGGCCCAGACCCTCAGGGGACTGCCAATGTGCAGGTAGGGCTTGGGCAAGATGAAATCCTGCCTGTGCAGGCCAGAAGATTTAGACCTGCAGGCCTGGAGGGGGATCGTGGCCACGACTGCAGGTTCAGCTTGCCCAGCCTGGGTGGCAGTGATGTCAGCCCTAGGGTGGTGGCAGCGGGTGCCTCAGCTACAGTGGGGGCTCTGTTGAGTGGGCTTGGGTGACAGCCAGGGGACCACGGGGCACTCAGCCTGCCGTGGGATATTTCTTGTGCCCCCCCATGGCCACGGCCAGTGTTTGGAGTAATTGCCTTTCATCAGACCAAGGCCAATGTGCCCTCTCTTGTCCCACGCCTGGGAAGGGCTGACAGTCCCCCAGGAATCCCCCTAGTGTGCTGTCCCCGCTGACGTGTGAGTCCCAGTGGCTGTGTCCTCTGCAGCCATCACAGCACCCGAGACGCCTACCTAGGACAGGCATCTCCTGGTGAGCACCCGCCCCCCACAGCCTCCCACGACCACGGGGTCACAGAGTTCAGATTTCTGTAGTTTCCACGGTAAATGGCCATCTCCTGAGGCACCTTCAGGGTCCCTCCCCCTCAAGGAGGAGGAGCCATGGAAAATGCCAGGCTGGGTGAGTCAGGAGGCAGAGGTGCCCCCAGGTCCGCATGGCAGGCCTGCCTCCTCCCCAGGCACAAGTCCCTGCCTTAGATGGGGACTTCTGATCTCCTCGAGGGCATAAGGAGTCCAGGAAGGCACTGCCCATCCATGAGTGATGTGACCCTGACTGTCCCCGCCCTCCCATGCCCAGTATTCTCAAGGGGCTTGGGAAACGCTGAGCGTGTGTGTGGAGGGGAGGAGAGAGGGCCCAGCCCGGTCTCCGTTTCTGGCCCTGCACTCACATGCTGGGGACTTGGAGAAATCACTTCTCTCTCTGGTGTCCGTGCTTGAGTTCATGAATCGTAAGAGTTGACACAAAGGGAACAGCCTCGGAGTCCTCTTGACAGTTCATGTTTTGATTCCTAGAATTCCAGACAAGCAGTTCTCAAACTTGAGCATGCATCAGACTCATGCAGAAGATTGGTTAAAGCACTGATTACCAGGCTGACCCCCCAGTATTTTTGCTTCATCGAGTCTAGGGCGGGGCTAAAACTCTGCATTTCATACCAGTGCCCAGGTGATGCTGACCAGGGATCACATTTTGAGATCTCTCCAGGTCAGGTGCACAATCCCAATCAAGATTCCCATGCACACACATCAAAGGTAATGTCAGAAATGAGGGCCTTTGCCATAAACTCACGTTCCCAGAGCAGCTCCCTATAAGGAGACTCAGCCAATACCCTACAGCATAAAATGGAGACTTCACCAAGGCAGTCCTCTGTCTCTAGGTGACTCCAGGGTAGGGAGGGAATGTCAGGGTCATCTCAAGGCAAAGCCCACAGTAAAAGCAGACAGGAAGCCATTGTCCACAATAGGGGAAAACAATGAGGAAAGTAATTAATTCTGCTTTTATACCCAGTCTCCATACTAATTGCTCATTTGTTTAATCTAATTTGACCAGAAGTTTTATTGCACTAAAAAATATTTAATGAGTCAGGCTTTCTGATGTAAAATCCAAGCATATCTGGGCAATGAAATGAGTTTTCGTGGACAGAGGGAAAACCAGCTTTCTAAGCTGGACCTTCTCTGCAAGGTTCCCTCCTAGAATAGAAACATCAGAGGAGATGGTTCATCCTGTTCACCGCTCCTCTTTGTCATTGGTAGCGGTGGGCCTGCAATCATCGGCTGACATTTAAATGCAGTTTGGTTCTGTTCTGCCACTCCATCGCCTCACTCCTGACTCCGTCACCTGTACCTTCTAGGAACTCACAGAATGTAATCTGAAGCCTCAAGGGGACTTCTGGAGACCGTTCAGCATTTTCTGGATCTCTCTGTACACCTTTTGCATCTGGGTCAGGGAGGCAGGAAGTGGACAGGCTTCAGAACGTGGGGCCCCCACCTCTGACTCACCCAGAACAGCTCTGAGTTGTTCTGTTTCACACTTTATGCTGCAGGGAAGCTTTTGTGTGGAGAAAGGATGCCAGAATGTTAGAACACCTCCAATGTTAGGGTAACATTTCAGCGGGAGCATCCCGGCGAGCCAGGGCTGGGCCAGCTTCTCCGTCTCCAGCATGTTGCCGCACTCTATCTCCAGGGCCTCGGGACTGCCAGATTCAGTCCTGCCCTGAACTCTTCCCGACATGAACCTGGCGGAATCACCACCCTGTCTCCCCCTCCCACCCCGTTCTCCTTCAGAGGCCGACATCCATGTTTGGTACAACGATGTGATTTTCAAAACCCTTTTGCTTTTGAGGGCTTCAGAGAAGAGCCCACCATCACTGCAGTAGGAATAAAGTTTTGTTGAACATCTGTTAGCACCGTGGAAGAGATTAGAAACAGGATTCCTTCTCCAGAGTGTATTCCAGTGATGGCGAGCAGAGGAGAGCACCCAGAAAATCAGATCACCGTGCCCTGGGTCCCTGGGCACCCCAGAGAGCAGAAGGAGTACTCTGGTGGGCGGGGCCTGTCAGGGCTAGGCCAGGGCAGGGTGTGACTCTCTCACTGTGCCTTCAAAGGCCAGCAGTGTCATGACGCAAGGCGGCCACCGGGGTTAGCCTTGTGGGCAGACTTCAGCAGCGGGGCTCTTCTGAGATGTGGTGAGTAGAGCGGTTAGATGAGACCAGCAAGCCCCGAGAGCGACTAGGGGAGACAGCTGGAGCTGTCAGAAGCTGCTGCAGTGCTGGGCGTTACAGAGGGAACTGGGACTTTTCCAGCGGGGGGCCGTTGGAGGTTGTTGAGTATCAGATAACACAGGCAAAACAGAGCGGCAGAACAATTTCTCTGGCTCCAGGGTAGTTTGATGTGAAGAGGCCAGAGGTGGACAAGACAGTTGGGACGGTAAGTACACGAGATATAAGGAGAAGATGTAAGGACAAGCACCATGGAAAGGCAGTGGCCTCAGTAACGCCCAGGACTGACCTGCACCATCACATCCCGAGGGACAAGGAACTCCACCGTTCACTTCCTAGCTCACCTCGCATCATCACTCCAGCCTCAGGAGCCCAGCGTTCACTGGCTCTTCCTTCCTCCAAGCTCTTTCATGCCCACCACCTCCACCAGGACTTGGTCGATGATTTGCTCATCTTCTTAAAGACAGTTATCAAATAAACACCCGAGGCTGTCACTGGATCCCCCCGTACCCACTTACCTTGGGGACTGGTGCCCAGCCACCAACTGGCATGGGTGAGCAGCCGTGGACCTGGAAGGAGCGGTTGCCAGGTCCCTGGTCTGGCAGGTGAGATCTGGCTGGAAGGAGCTCTAGACCACACAGGGTACATCTTCAGAACATCTAGGGAGTTTATAGCATGAGGGTTAGCATCCCTGCTTTACAGTTGAAGAATTTGAGGTCTCAGAATGTCAAGGCCTTGGATGAAGCTTAAGCCAAGATCACACAGTAAACAGGTGGTAGAGCTGGAATGGGAACCCGCATCTCTCCGTAGCGCCTGCGAGGCCCTGACCACAATCCTCCTTTGTTTTTGCCAACTCCCGCTGCTCTGGGTGGGCCCCGGGCTCCTTATCTCACCTGCTTCTCTCTCAGCTCTAGTCTGTGGTATAGATTGCGAGTGGTCGGTCCAAGGATGACTTGGCCAGGAAATGCCATTCTGGAGAGGATAGGAGTGGTTAGTATTACCATGTCATCCAGCAGCTCCAATCCTAAGTGCATCCCCAAGAGAAATGCTGGCCTAGGTCCACGCAAAAACGCATGCATGATATCCATAGAAGCGTGATTTTTTTCATAGCCAAAATGTAGAAACGGCCCAAACATCCCCCAACTGATGGGTACTTGTCCTGGTAAAAGCAGTGCCCACGAAGGTGAAAGTGGCGACTGAACCTGGATGCACAGTGTGCAGGCTGGGACAGTGGCATCACTCTGGGGGGTGGGGCGATTCCTGTGAGGACTCTGCATGTCATACGGAAGGGCCAGTGAAAGCCACTCCACCCTGGCCACCGAGAGTTATCGTGAGGGGGACAGATGGGCACCCCTTCCACAGGTCTCCTTGGGAATTCTAGATATGAAAGCTCCTCTAACTGGAGAGAGCATTTATCTCCCAAGAGATTTGCTTGAGACCTCACCTGAGCTAGGGTAAAAGAAACTCAGTTGTGACTGGTACTTCCCTAGAGCTGGTGAGAGAGGGTCTCAAGCAAGACTGGCCACGGCCTGACTCCTACCAGCAGATGCAGTGCCGCTTTCCATTTTAGATAAGATGTGCTGACCTCTGAAATCTACGTTTCATAATTTTATTACCTCTTGAAACATTTTACTCCAGTAGGCCAACTTAATTTGGGATGCATGTGCTATTATTATTCTTTAAAAATGGCTTACAAATAGTTTCGATGCCTTAAGTAGTTTAACATAGTAAACTGTTATGTCATTTATTAGATTTCAAAATGGGTTATGGTTAAAACTGTTGGAAGAGTTTTTTTGACAAAAATCAATTAAGAGATGATGAATTAATTTCTAATAGGCAAAGGCATGCATTTGAACTTCTGTAATTGTCTTGGACATAAGCATCCATTCACTCTCGCGGTTTTGGAATCTGAGATGCTGAATTGTTTTTTGTTTTTGTTTTGTTTTAACTTTTGAATTTTTTTGTGATGACTAATTGTTGGAGGAAGATGCCTCTGTGGAATAAGGTAAAACACAATGAGCAAGTAGAAAACTTGGTGCGTGACTGCGTCTCTAGCTACATGAAAGGGTCCATGATATGATAGGCCTCCATAAACAGGACTATTCCAGACTGGGTTATTCATCTTTAAAATGGAAGATCCAGGCCGGGCACGGTGGCTCACCCCTATAATCCCAGTACTTTGGGAGGCTGAGATAAGAGGATTGCCTGAGCCCGTGGGTTTGAGACCAGCCTGGGCAACTTGGCGAGATCTCATCTCTACATTTAATCAAAATATTAGCCGGGTGTGGTGGCGCATACCTGTAGTTCCACCTACTTGGTAGGTTGAAGTGGAAGGATCGCCTGAGCCTATTAGGTTGAGGCTGTGGTTGGCCATGAGCGTGCCACTGCACTCCAGCCTGGCTGACAGAGACTCCAACTCAAAAAAAAAAAAAAAGAAGATTCAGCCTGAGTCTCATGGAACTGTGGGCCCCACATTTTCCTTCGAAGCCCTTCAGGCAGACGGAGACCTTTCTGCTGGTCTGCTAGTCTGCTGGACCCGATCCCCTCTTCGATGCCCCTGGCAGTGACCCATGACCAGTTTGGGCTGACACTTGTCCCTTATCATTTGTGAGTTCTTTCACAACTTGCAGCCAGAGCCATCCTGTCCCAGCAATTTATCCACGTCTTGTTTGTCAGTTCAGGCAAGAACATTCTGTGCTCTTCTTCGGCTGTGTGTGATATACTATCTTGGATCTGTCTGCTTCAAAAGCAGTTTGGGAGTAAGTTATCCCCAAAGTCTCCATTGGCAGAAACAGAGACAACGCACTTACTCAGCCAGTCTTTGTTTCTTTCTCCATCCATGAGCCGCTGGACCAATGAATTTTAAGTCTGTTTCAGCTGAAGTCCTCATCTTATTGGCTGTAGTCTGTTCTTGGACACTCAGCTCTGAGTCTGTTTGACCCCTAGCTGGTTTTTCCTCGGTGCCTGGCAGGACACTCTTCCTTGCTCCCTGCCTTCCCTGGTGGGCCCCAGCCCTCTCTTTATTTTGCCAAGAAGGGCGTAGGGCACTTATAATTCTGTTTGGGTTGACTGGGCACCACCTCTTGAGGCCAAAGTCATCTTTACTGGTCTCCAGCGCCCTTTTCCCAAAATACCCCTCCACTCATTCTCTCTTCCCACCTTTATCGAGAAGGGTGCGTATGTCTTCCCTCGCTAAGCCTGAACAATCTTGTGAACTCTTTGTTTTCATTTCCTTCTCTTGGTAGAATGTTTAATGTACCCAAAAGCTTTGTGTGTGCCTGCGAAAGCGAGATTCTTTCAAGCATTCAAGGAAACTATCCCTTCGCTGGAGGATTATGGGAAAAGAGACGACAGGCCAGGACTTCCTGTAGGAAACACTGTATTTGGGGGTCATGGGGGCGGCTTCAATCTTCCCGTCCCTCTTTAATCTGCCCTAGTTTTGCTAGAAGAAGTTGATGTTTGAGTGAATCCCAGAGTCCGTTTTTATTACTTTCTGTGTTTTCTTGAGGGTTTCACAGCACATAAAACAACAGATCGAGAGGTGGCGTTTGCCCTTGGAGGGCGAAAAACCAAATTTATCAGTGTGTGTGATCGCCGATGGCAGAACACTGAACACAAGCTGCCCCTGATTATCAGGGAGGAGAAGAAATGCTTTCTTGTTTCTTCCATGTGCTAAATCCCATTGCAATGCAATGTCAGGTCAGTCGCAGGACCTGCGTGGGAGGAGGCCATCGTCACGGGCCTGTGGCCATCGTACCCTTGCCATGAGACTGGGAAATGCAGGCAGGAACGACTTCACCCCAGCAGCTCCTCCAGGTCCAGCTCCTCCAGACTGTGGGGGAGGCCCTTGCCTTCTGCGGTCGCTCCACAGGTGTTGACTGTTGGTGGCTTCTGGATCATCCTGCCCCGTGGTTGCCTCTTGATGATTTGACCCAACTAGACTCCAGGGACCTTCAGGGCAGGGCTGACTGTCTTCCTTGTCCCTCTCTCCCAGTATTGAGAACAGGCCTGGAACAGTGTTGGCAAATACATTGAGTTTTTTTTTTTTTTTTGAGTTGGAGTCTCACTCTGTCGTCCAGACTGGAGTGCAGTGGCTGCTCCCGGCCACCGCAGCCTTGACTTGCTGGGCTCCAGCGATCCTTCCACCTCAGCCTTCCGAGTAGCCGGAATTACAGGCGTGCACTACCACGCCCAGCTGATTTTTTGATTTATTGTGGAGATGAGGTCTCGCTGCCCAGGCGGGTCTCGAACCCGCGGACTCAGGCAATCCACTCACCTCAGCCTCCCAAAGGCGCGGGATTATAGGCTGAGCCACCGAGCCCGGCTACATTGAGTTTTTAATGAGAGCTTTCCAGAGGGTGGGGGCAAGGAGACAAACCACACCCAGCAAAATCCTTGGCATGAATTGTGCCAGTGTTTCATGCATGATGGCATAGCTCTCAAGACGGAGGCCTCCTGAAAACCTGCCTGGCACTGACATGACGAACAGCGTGTGAACTGTGCCTCTACAGAAGTCCGCAAGGGTAGCCTGAGAGGTGCACTGTAAGGAAGGAGTTACCAGGAGCCATTCCTTCACCCTGGCTTGGTGGACCCGTGGGGATCCCCAGATGATCTGGATGGACTCCAGAAGCTGGCTTACCTTCCGTGACCCATCCTCCCTCCCCCCATGACGCTGCCCCATGCATGTGGATTTTGAGACTGATAATCACATACTGTCTACTTTGCCACCCATCCCCCCTGTTGCCCAAGCCAGGGCTCAGTCCTTAGCTTTGCTTTGCCTGACTTCATAACCCTCCTGGGAACGCTTATTTCCACTTGGTTTCCAGGCGATCACAGTCTCCTGGTTTTGCTTCTGTGTCACTGGCCTTTTTATCAGGCCTCTTTGCTGTTTCTTTCCTCATGTCCTGAATCCTGGAGTATGTTTTGTTTTTTCTTCTACTCATTCTCCCGATGATCTCTGTCCATTCCACTGCTTTCGATATCTTTGACATACTGATGACCCCAAATGCCTGTCTCTAGTCTGGACCTGATACGTCTACCTGCTGGTCGGCATCAACTCTGGGACACCTTGGACATCTCAAACCCAACAGGTCCAAAGCCGAATACCTGGTCTTTTCTCCCAAACTGCTTCTCCTAATGTCAACCCTGACCTCAGTTGATGGCAGCCCCATTCTTCCAGTTGTTTAGGCCAAATACCTTGCAGTCATTTTTTATTGTGCTGTCGTTTTCATATCCATGGAGATGTTCTAAATATATCCGGAATCTGACCAACTCCACTGCTCTGAGCCTGGTTCAAGCAACCCGTGTCTATAGCTAGGTCATCGCGACAATGCAGCGATAGGTTTTTCCACGTTTGTGTGCCTGTGCATCCCATCTGCAACGCAGCAGAGTGTGATGCCACTCACATGCAGTTGCTGCTTTGGTGGGAACCTGCCATGGCTCGCCATGACATTCAGAGAAGAAGCCAGAGTTCTTCTGCTGTCCCTTAGGACCTGCGCTCTGTGCCTCCTCTCTGCTCGGGCCACACTGGCTCCCTGACACTCCCAGATCAGACCCTTTGCCCTGGCCGCCCCCTCCCAATTGCCCTGCCTCAAGTCCCCACATGGCTTCCCCCTGCCCTTTTTCAGCCCTGTCTCTGCATCTGCTTCTCTGGCATGCCTTCCCTGGTCATACAACTCCCGCCTGTGGCCTCCTGTAGCTCTTCTCCCTGCTCCATTTTGTTCTCGTGGTACTTACCATCTCTCTTTTTTTTGTTGTTGTTGTTTTTTTGAGTTGGAGTCTCACTCTGTCGCCCAGACTGGAGTGCAGTGGCCGCTCCCGGCCACCGCAGCCTCTACCTGCTGGGCTCCGGCGATCCTTCCGCCTCAACCTTCCAAGTAGCTGGAACTACAGGCGTGCACTACCACGCCCGGCTAATTTTTGATACATTGTAGAGATGAGGTCTCGCCAAGTTGCCCAGGCGGATCACGAACCTGCGGGCTCAGGCAATCCACTCACCTCAGCCTCCCAAAGGCGCGGGATTACAGGCTGAGCCGCCGAGCCTGGCTACTTACCGTCTCTTAACATTACTTTGCAATTATGTGTTGCATCTAGTCTCCGAATCCCTCCATGAGAAAGTCAGCTCTATGAGGACCAGACATGTCTTGTTCATCGTGGTAGTTCTAGCACCTAAAATGGTGGCTGACACAGCAGGAGCTCAGTAAGTGTTTGTTTAATTAGTTAATTAACCTGGACCGTACATACCACTAAGTTGGGAGGAAGAGAAAATTCATTTGATGACTGAATCAGGATCCAAAATGATTGCAATAGACTAGATTAATAGGTCAAATTTAACACCAGAAAGGCACAGGGATACACGTAAATGCCCATTGTCAAAGCCAGAAGTCGACTGTACAGATCAAAGATGGAGAGCATAGCATGAGGAACTTGAAGGCTATATTGGTCTATAATTTCAGAATTGAGCAGCCGGGACACATGTTGGATCCAAAGGCTAATGGTCATATTATTAGACACACACTCCATAGACCATGGCAGATATTAGTTTTACTCCCATTTTTGCTACTGAAAGAGTCGGAAGAAAAACGTGTTTTCATGCCTAAAGGAAGTTTAGGGTTTCTTTTGGAGAAGAGCTGCATTGGGTGGCATGTTGTGATCACGGGAGACACATTTGTAGTATCTGACTGTTCTTTTCAGCAGGAATAAATTACTCAAGGAAGGTCTAACTAGTTTCTGCACCTATCCGAAAAACCATTCTGTAGAAGAGAGAGCATCTTGTCTTACTTTAGTGGGCAGAACTGAGGCAGCGGGAAGAAGATGACTTTCAGATCTAGGAAGACTTGTGAATTGGTAGGAGGGTTTCTCCAGTATCCAGTGGCAGCTCCTGGAAGCGGGGACCCTCCCATCCCTGAGGGCACGGCAGAAGCTGGGCAGATTCTTGACAAGGAAATTGCAGGGAGGGTCAGACCCTCCAGGAAGCAGACACCAAGATGGGATGACATGTGCAAGAGGCTTCTTGAGGAAGTGGGATGGGAGCCAGGAGAGTCTGGGAGAGCCATCAGAGAGCGAAGGTCTGATCCCTGTGAAGGCGTGAGGGAAGGAAGCAAGATCAGGCCGGAAGAGTCTTAGACGGCCGCACTCTGAAGGGAAGTTGCCATCAGAGGAGTCCCTTATCTTGCAGGAACGGGTGTACTGTCACATCCCTGCAGCTCCAGGAGTGGCCTGTGGGAACCAGAGCCTCTGTGTGGACTCGGCAATGGATTCAGTGTGCGGCAACTGGGACGTTAGTCAGTTACTCCCCAAGGAGTCTGAACTCTGAGCGTCACATTTTTCCGGCCACCACAAGGTCACTAATGGGAACTGTGCAGACCGGCCTTCAGAATCCCAGGGGATAGGCTCTGATTCTAAGCCCACATCATAACACTTCTCACTCCTTATGGGTCCCCGGGACAAAGAGCATCTTCAGAGCAAGTGACGTGTGTCCTCTTCCCTCGGGGGCCGCGCGTAGTAGGTGCTCACTGTGAGTCCAACGAGTAGGGGAGCAGGTAGCAGACCCCTGGGGACTCCGTAGCTGTGCTCTGTAATTCCAGGTCTTAGAGGGGAATCTGTTAACTGAAATGGAGGATAGTAAATGTCACTCAGCCACAGTCCCCAGAGAAGCCCTCGTAAAGTGGAGTTTGAGCAAGGAAACGACCTTCATCATGGCGAAGTGCCGGGACTAAACGGAACAGCCCCAAAAGCAGAGTGCAGATTGAAACCTCATCCATTACCTGCCTCTTGTCCTGGAAAGACAACCCTCATTTATTATTTCCAGACTGTTTTCCTGTAACTTACACCGCATAGAAACTATTGAATTGGGGAGTAAATAATATTATTTCCAAGTAGAGATTTCTGAATCAGCTTTACAGATTTGGGGCTTATTATCCTGTTTCCAGATGTTTGGCTTGCATATCGTTTCTTCATTTATATTTGTGGACTCGTCGCAAATGTCCTCGTTTGGAAGACCCTGACAGTCCCTCTGCTGGCTTATGTTCATGTCTTTTCTTTTCCTTTTGAAGTACAGTAAAATCTTACATGCAGTATCAGAAAGAGATGCTTGCTAGAATGTTCCTTTCTATTGCAGAGTAACTCTGTGCTGACCGTTTCTCTGTCTCTATCATTTCTTGCTCCAAGGCTCTTGTCTGCGATAGCTCAGCCCACGACTGCAAGACTGAGGGTCCTTCCTGGAACACCTTCTGCTCAAAAAAGTCCATTTCTCCTTCTTCCCTTCTGTCCTTTCCTTGGCTTCCTCCAGTCACCTCTTGTTTTGATCAAGCCTCTCTCCTCCCTGATCACGAAAACGACACATGCATTCCAGTCCCTGCTCACACATGCTCTCCTTTCCCCAGCCATCACCTTTCCTCTTCTCTGTTTTTCAACCTCCATTTCGTTCTGCAAAACACACAGAACGTTCTGCAGCTCTAGCTCAGCTGAGAAGAAAGAAAGGGCAGAGTTTTAAATCCGGTGCGGGTTCTTTCCCTCCGACCCCTGCAGGATGGCGCTTCACCTGCGATCGCACTTCTGCTCAAGCCACCCTGTCTCTTCCTCTCTCCGCAGCCCCCTCCACCGTTCCCATCATGCACCAGGTCAGTGCCACGATGAGAAGCATCACCTTGTCATGGCCGCAGCCAGAGCAGCCCAATGGCATCATCCTGGACTATGAGATCCGCTACTACGAGAAGGTGAGCCAGCCCTGCCTGCAAGCTGGGGGGCAGCCGCTGTTCGGGCGTGGCTGAGGGCACCAGGAGATGGGCTGTGGGAAGCCCTGAGGGAAGGAAGTGTCTGGTGTTGGAGGCCAGAAGCTCCCTGGGAGAGTTCTCAGGTCTGCCCTAGCAAAGCCTCCAAAACCCAGGCACTTCCTGGACGGACTCAGGAGAGGACATTCTGGTCCACCACCCTGTTGTCTGGCTAGTTCACCACTGGGCTGGTTTGGGCAGGACCGGCCCCGTTCTTCCTGTGGTCTATTTATTTGTACAGTCGCTACAAGACTGCCAGGTGTCCCCAAGCCTGCCAAGGAGTTCATGGTTTTGTAGGTCAGCGGTCTTGAAATTTTGTCATGATGTACCTCCAATATGTTTGTTTGTTGATAAATTGTATGCATGTCCCACTGCACTAATATACTTGTGGAGGTCAAATAACATGCGAGCGGAAAGTTAAAAGGATGAGATGAAAACGAATCAGAACGGAAATGTGTGTCTTGTCTTCCTTGACTGCTCTTCAACAGCTGCTGCTGGGGTCCCTAGACCCCTAGCAGGGCACGTGCTGCCCAGGAAAGGAAAATGACCCCCTGTGGAGCTGGTCCCAGTCTGTCTCTCTGAGGAAAGCAGGGTCTCCCTCCTCCCCAGTGAGCTACAGCCTTTGCAAAAATCACAGGAACACACAGCGCTTTCTATGTTCATCCAAAACATTATTTGTAAAAACCAGATTCATCCATTTGTTTGTTCAGCAAATATGTATTGTCTACTGTTTGACGGATACTATTCTAGGATATATCTGTGATCAAACAGACAAAGATTCCTGCCCTCAGGGGCTGATGTTTCAACAGGAGACAGACAATTAAACAAGGAACGTAATAAATAAGAAAACCATATAGTGTGCTAGAAAATGAGCAGTTTAGAGAAAAAAGAAGGAAAAGAAAAAACAGCAGGGTAGATAAGATCAAGAAGGTTAGGCTTAGGGGGGAGCAAATTGCAGAGATAAATAGACAGGCAAAGATAGGCCTCTTGGAGAAGATAAGAGGTAAGTAAACACTTGAAGAAGGCAAGATTGTTGTGAAGCAGTTATCTGGCAGAGGAAGGCACAGCAGCTCGTGCAAAGGGCCTGAGACATGGTCATAACTGGTGACTCAAGGAACAGGAGGGAAGCCAGCATGACTGGAGTGATGTGAACAATGGGGAAGGGGTGACAGATGAGAGAGGATACCAGGAGAGGCCATCAGGTCGTGCCTTAAAAACGGGAGCTTTTCCTCTGAGTGGGATAGGGAGCCATAGCAGGCTTAATTAAGAGCAGAGGAGGAAGCCGGGCTTGGTGACTCAGCCTGTAATCCTGCGCCTTGGGAGGCCGAGGTGAGGGATTGCCTGAGTCCGTGGGTTCGAGACCCGCCTGGGCAGGCGAGACCTCATCTCTACAATAAATCAAAAAATCAGCCGGGTGTGGTAGTGCGCGCCTGTAATTCCGGCTCCTTGGAAGGCTGAGGCAGAAGGATCGCCGGAGCCCAGCAGGTCGAGGCTGCGGTGGCGGGAGCGGCCACTGCACTCCAGTCTGAGCGACAGAGTGAGACTCCAACTCAAAAAAAAAAAAAAGAGCAGAGGAGGAAGCCGGGCTCGGTGGCTCAGCCTGTAATCCCGCACCTTAGGAGGCTGAGGTGAGTGGATTGCCTGAGCCCGCGGGTTCGAGACCCGCCTGGGCAAATTGGTGAGACCTCATCTGTACAATAAAATTTTTAAAATGAGCCGGGCGTGGTAGCGCATGCCTGTAGTTCCAGCTCCTTGGAAGGCTGAGGTGGAAGGATCTCCGGAGCCCAGCAGGTCGAGGCTGCAGTGGCTGGGAGCGGCCACTGCACTCCAGTCTGGGTGACAGAGTGAGACTCCAACTCAAAAAAAAAAAAAAAAAAGAGCAGAGGAGGGACAAGATCTGACATTTAGGTTGGATGAGGATGATGGCGGTTTGAATTGGGCTAGAAGCAGAGGGCTGCTGAAATGTAGTTAACTTCCAGAGGTGTCAGCCAGTTAGATTTCGGGTGCGGGAAGGCTTTGGCCTGAACCACTAGAAGGATGTAGCCACCGCTGACAGAGACAGGGATCACTATGGGAGGAGCCTATTTGGGGCGAGGGAGACAGCAGGAGTTGATCTCTGTGTCTGAGTCCTGTAAGATGGCCGAGTGGAGACATAGGACGGGGGCGAAGATGCCCCTCCAGGAGTTGTTAGAGTGTAGATGGTATGAAAGTCCTGAGCCTGGGTGAGTTGCTCAGGGGCCGGTGGAGGAGAAGAGGATCAAAGGAGTAGCCTGCAGGTTCGAGACCCGCCTGGACAACTTGGCGAGATCTCATCTCTACTATAAATCAAAATGAGCCGGGCGTGGTAACGCACGCCTGTAGTTCCAGCTACTCGGAAGGCTGAGGCCGAAGGATCGCCGGAGCCCGGCAGGTCGAGGCTGCGGTGGCTGGGAGCGGCCACTGCACTCCAGTCTGGGCGACAGAGTAGTGGGGCACGGCTGCACTGGGAGGCAGAAGCTCTCGCTTTCAGTGCCTTCCACAGCTGAAGCCGTGCGGCCGTGGTCAAATCACTCTAGATCACAGTTTTCACATTTGCAAAATGGTATGAAGAGCAAAGTGCCTCCCTGAAAGCGGAGGTCCAGACCGATCGCCGGCCTCGCCTGCAAAGAGGAATGCCCTTCATCAGCACAGCCGAGCTTGTAAGCAAGGCAGAGGATCCAGCAATGTCCTGTTTTACTAAGAGAATGTGGGGTTTCATCTGGAGTTGATCTAGATCATTCCGTGAATTAGGGGGCACTTAATCCGTCTGGATTTGCAAGCACCCGCTTTATCCAGCCCGCTTTGGATTTGGGGCACTTATTGGTTAGATTTTTTTTTGTCAGTTATAGTTAGTAAGTGTTGTCTTTCAGCATGTTTTAGACCGATCTGTTTGGACCAGTTAACTACATGGTCTCATTTTGCCACCAAAGTTGACCCCATAGTATCCATCTAACCCCCGTTTCCACACACATGAACTTGTGGGCTTGTTGAAATGACAGCTCATCTCAGAAAAATAATATTCTCCCTAGAGTGCACCTGTTGGGCATCAGGAGCTTTATACATATGACCTACTCTGGTCCTCACATGCCAGTGTGGTAAATATTAGTATGATTTCTATGGGTAAAGATGCATAAATGAAAACTAAGAAGTTAAAAAAAATACTTGACCAAGTAACAGAGGAAGGAGGTGAACCTGGAACCCTTGACCTGCAGAAGGTGGTATATTGGGATTGGGCATAATGTCCTGAAAACCACCTGCTCTTTCTTCTCATCTGCCGTGCCCAGGACAGACACCTCAGTGGTGAGGGTGAGGGGCTCCATGGTGGACCTAGGGCTGAAGCCATGAGGCTCGAGCCTGTACACCTGGCTCCCTCCCCCCAAGCCAGCTCAAGTGCCTTCACTGTCTTTCCCGTTCTGCTTTTCCCTTGAAAAAGTATAATTGACCTCTGATTCTCATGCAATGAAAGAAGCTTATTCTCCCATTCCAGGCCTCCTCCCTGTTCCTTGGTAATCCATACTAATGACTAACAGTCATACATACACAGCGGCCCAGTGCCCGAGGCAGCTTCCGCACGTCAGTGAAGTGTGTCGCTGTCCCCACCTTGGAGGACAGACATGTTTTCCTGGGATTACTAGAAGGGTCGTTGCCAAAGCTTTGGTCCCCATTCGGGAGACTATTGTTGACCTTGCCTTCATTTATAAGCACTTGACTGCAATAGCCATGACATTGCCTTGGCCATTTCTAAACTGACTGAAGGAATAGAAGTCTGCCCATGAGGACATTCTTTTTGTTTTTAACTTTTAAATTTTTTATTTTAAAATTGTGGGGCACAATTCAGGGTTAGGTATACCAATATTCATTATGCAGATACCCTTGTTGATGAGGTATGACCCCCACCTTCCCCAGACAGATTCCCATTACTGCCAATCCCACCTCCCTGACTCCCCGCCCCCGCAGTGTCCCACTACTGTCAATCCTTTACTTATAGTATTACGATAGTTGTTCAAGGTCCAGAGAACATTCTTAAAGAATGCTAATAATTCACCGTATATTGAGCACCTCTTATGTGCCAGCTACACACAGATATATTGGCTCCGGTCCATAAAGGAAACAAAGAAATATACTTGAAAACAGATACAACCAATTTTAGAGACGATGGAATTAAGTCACTGAAAGGTTAAATGACTTACTTCTAACCACACAGGTCATAGTTGGGAATCACAGAAGCAAAACTATAGACACTTGTATTATATTTCAATGATGGAGACATCTGAGCTTCATACAGGAGAGGGTGCAATGCCCACTGGTGCTGAGGATCTCAAAATGAGTGTGGCCCAGGAAACAGGAGATTGCTTCTTAATGGTACATCCAAGTACTTGTACACAGAATGGTCCTCCTGCCTGCTCCATGTGGCCAGGGAATCCTGGTCTTTAGAAGATGTAAACCCAAATAGACTTCAGCCTGGTAGATGTCCTGGATTTGGTCCAAAGAAGCAAAACCCTCCATTCCTCCTTCCTATGACACCTCCTCACCCCCAGGGATGGCCCAGCCCCTTCATCTAATCCGAGAGTCAACAAGCTTTTTCTGGAAAGGATCAGACAGTAAATAATTCAGGCTTGTGGGCCATACAGCCTTTGTCCCAACTACTGCATTCAGCTCTGCCTTCGCAGCAGGAAAGCAGCCACAGACAATATGCAAATAGATGGACGTGCCTGGGTCTCTATTTATAACAACCGACAGCTGTTTGCAGCCCCTGGAAACAACGGGGAGCAGTTTGCAGCCCCTGGAAACCCCCCTGGGTCTCCTGCTCCATACCACCTTCGGCTTGTGCTTGGGACACCTTTCAGTTTCACCATGCAAGTAGAATGAAAGAGGTTTCTGCTTCCTCCAGCAGCTCATTAATAGAGAGCTCAGATGCCATCGAGCTGATGACACTCCCAGGGCCGCTCCCCTGTTCATCTCCGTCCCCATTTTAATACCTCTCCATTCATCATCCTCTCTTGTTTACTGTCGTGTTGCAGTTCTCAGTCCTGGTGTCGGTGCTGGTAGGCAAGCCATAGGAGGGGCACAACCAATGGCTTGGTCTGTCTCGATGATTAAACGTCGAGACGGCTACTGCCTCTCCATAATAACTGTCGAGGCTAGGGCGAGCTGGCTGAGGCCTTGGGAATTTCTACCTTTCAAAATGTAGGATCATTTTCTCATAGACGCTCTTTCAGACCTTGGCAATATCTTGTGTTCAATCGATTGGCTGAGATAACGGGCCTGAAGTGTGCTGCTTATTCATGCATTTAGCGCTGAGGCGTTGAGCACCCAGGCAGGGCGAGGAAAGTGCTGGGTGTTGGGTCAGGGGCAGAGAAATAGGAAGACAAAGTCTCTGCCTTTGACAGCTACTCCCTCCACCCTCTGTCTCCCATGTACTTATAAAATCAGTCATAAACAACCAAGAAAACAAAAAAAAGCAACCTAGCTCATGGCTCTCACTCATTTGTCTGAAACTGATTAATGATTTTGTGGGGAACGGCAGAACAGATACTCATTTTAATCACTGAACTTCTTCGAGAATGTGTGCACGATAGAGTGATTATGGGGTAATGTTCGGTCCTCACCATCCAAATACCAATATATCAAAGCACTTTTTTTTCGGTTTTCATTTTTTTTAGTAAAAGCTACTCAGTCCCTGATTCACTTATTTCAAGGAGTGCATGATTCCATCAGATTCCAGCAAAACCAGGTAATTCAGGCAGCGGCCTGGATTTTGTTACAACGGAGCTTTATCCTTATTTGTAAGGTAACAGGCTGGTTTTTGCAGTTTCAGATCTCAGCTCTTCAGTGTGTCAAGACAGTTAATGACCAGAGTCCTAGGTGCCAGCCCATCCATAGCAAAGAGGCTTCAGGCTGCTGGTTTCCTGATTTGGGTGGGGAGGGTCTCTTTTTGTTTAAACAGCTCAAACAATGGGTGGGTGGGTGGGTGGGTGGTTCCTCTCCGGGCAATCTCTTTCTTCCAGGGGCTGATGGACGTAACTTCCACGAGGCCGGGTGTGGCCTTCTCTGTAATATTCAACTGTCAATTTGAGCTGGACTTGAACTTGTGGTTCCTTATCATTGTTTCCAAATCATCCATTCCCACCTTGCCATCCACACTCCAGTTATGCCTATTAATTTCAAGCTGCCGAGCCCCTCCAGACCTAGCTTTTGCATATTTAATTGTGTTCTCTCCATATTCGTTCATGTGACTCATTTCGTTCATCTTTCAGGACTCAACTCAGGTAACCCTTTCCCTGAGCCTCTCCGGATCTCCTCCCGAGTCTGGGCTGGGTAGCCCCGCGCTGCGCCCCCACAGCCCCATGAGCTGTCCTCTTCCAAGTCACGCCATCAACACTGCTGTCGTCTTCTGTTTATTTTGGGGTTCACCCCACAAGTTGCTGTGTCCCCAGAGGAGAGGGCCCATGCCTTTGTACTGCAGGCCAGGCCTGGCACTCAGACGTGGCAGTGTGTCAGAAATGTAACTGGCTGGCCAGATGAATGAACGAGCAGATGAATACACTTCAGGTCACCTTTACCTTTGCAGCGTAGACTTTTATATGTATTTTAAGACAATGGGGATGTCTTCATTGTTGTACTATATTTCTCTGCCCTGGCACCCCTCCCTGTCTTCTGTCATTCGAGGATGTGGATACAGACGTCTTCTCCTCCTGTGTCATCATGCCTCTTGAACCGTTGTACCTAGACCCCATCTCTGTACTCCAGGTCTGCACGGGGGCTTTGGGGCCTCCCTCCTGGTGACCCAAGCTCTTCATGTTCATGGAGGTCCCCGGTTTGTTCAAGGATTCTTGGTGCAGACAAAGGCAGACCCACGCTCTAAGCTGTTGTTCCTGCGCCCTTGGCGATAGCCCTGAATCTTTGCAGAGAAAGGATGGCTCACAAGAGAGGAGGCTTGTGTGTCAGAAGGTGTTGAGAGTGAGGTGCGATTGGGAAGGACAGCGCTGACAAGAATCCGTGGCCAGAGTCACTAGGGAAGCCTTCCTGGAGAGGACGCCATGGAACCCGCAGACTTCAGCGGGAGGGGGCGGAGGAGCCCCGGAGGGAGGCATTTTAGATGGGAAAGCCGCCCAAGCAAAGGGCTGCTGGCTGTGGTCCATGGATTTAGGGGGCGTGAGAGACTGGAATTGGCTTTGTCGTGAAGGGCCTGAGGATGTGGATTTAGGAGCTTTGTCTTCATAGGATGATAATCTCAGAGAAGATCAGGGACCTTTTAGGAAAATAAGTGTGGCATAAGTGGGGGTGGGTGACAGAGAACATCAGGAAAGATGGGAGACTACAAAAGTCCAGGAACAAGCGGCATGTTCAGGAAGTTCAGCAGCAAAGAGAGGAAGTGACCCTTTAAGGGCGCTCATGATGGGTAGCAGAGTCAGGATGAAAAACAGAAGCAGGTATGTGCCCACCAGAAGACTCACATATGCAGATGACAGAGACAGGAGGTCAGTGCAGAAGGGACAGAGAGGGACAGACAGGAGAGTGGGGCTGACCCCGAGGAGGTGGGGAGGGGGGCAGTGAGGATGCCAGGCATGCTTTCCAGAGAGAAGGGATGTGTCCCCTGCGTGCTGGTGGGAAGGGTAGTTACCTAGAGGCACCCAGACACAGGCCATGGTGAAGGAAGAAGCAGGTGTGAGAGGCAATCCGGAACGGTCCCAACGTCTTCAGCAGAGTGGACACGAAGCCTTTTGCCTAAGTGCTGGAAGGGATCTCAGGAATTATCTGGAATGGTCATTGTGAGGAGTGACCAAGGAGATCCTGAGTAGGGAGAGAAAAGATGGCAGCTCAGCAGGACAGAGAGGTCGGCAAGAGGCGGGACGTGGCCCAGTTGGCTTGGGCTGAGCTCAGGCTCGATAGGGTTCTGCAAAGCTGGATGTGCTGTGCTATTCTAGGTGTAAGCCCCGTGGGGGATGGGAAGACAGGACATGACCCTGAGTCTCCTTGCCAGGCCCCGAGAGAACTCAACTGTGTCCGCAGACCTCTTTCTTTGACATGCAGCCATCCCGCAATCCAGTGCTGACTCTGCATTCCTTTGGTCCAGGCCTGACTTCTTGTCCCCATTCAGAAGGATGGCCCGGGGCGGGTGACAGCTTCCAGCAGATCCACAGAACCAAGGACAGAAGGAGCCTGCGTCCTCTGGGGCAGAGTGGGCTGGGGGTGCGGCCCTCAGGAGCAGGCTGGTGACCTTTCCCCTTGTGCTTTTTTAGGAACACAATGAGTTCAACTCATCCATGGCCAGGAGCCAGACCAACACGGCGCGGATCGACGGGCTACGGCCCGGCATGGTATATGTGGTACAAGTCCGGGCTCGGACCGTGGCGGGCTACGGCAAGTTCAGTGGCAAGATGTGCTTCCAGACTCTGACGGATGGTAAGGGGGGCGGGGTTGGCAGCAATGCCAGGGGCACAGGGCGGGCAGCAGGGGTAGAATTATAGCAAAGAGGCTGTGTACAGCCCTGAAGATGCCACACCTCTAGTCAACATGCCATCCTCCAGCTGGATTCTGGTGGAGTTTCGTCGAGGGCCATGTAGGGCCCTCCAAAGCATGGTCCGTTTCTCCCCCAACATCTGGTCAGATTTGCCCTTGAAGGGTGTCTTACCATGTAGGGTCCTGTATTTCAGCAGTGAGACCCACACTTGTCACAAGGGGTTAGGGTGTGCCCTCTTGCTTCTGGGTCCAGGTCCAGGGGCCTGTGCTATGCCATCATTACTCCCATGACACACCTCTGGAAGTTGAGGTCACAGCCCGATGGCATGAGCCTCAGTCTTCAGGAAAGAAACAGAGACAAAGCTTGGGGATGGCAGTCTCATACACCTGGGATCTTAGAATATCTGAAGCAACTTCACACATGACCCTCAGTGGATCCTACTCAGGTATCTCCAGAGAGAACAGTCAAGCTGTCCCCAAGGCTAGAAAGTCTGACCCCTACATACTTCTCCCTTTGGGCTTGACTTGTCCCCTGTGATAACCATCTGTGCAGCCCTCTGGGACCACCCCCTTCAACGGTGCTGCAAACCTGCCATGGAGTCGTGCATGGGTGTATCTGCATGACGGTAGCCACCACTCTTTCCCTCAGCTAGCCATTCCCCATGGTTGATGTGTTTATTTTGCGTATCTGCCTCTCTACCTATCTATCTGTATCATCTGTTTTGCATCGCTCTAAAGGAATAAAGACTAGGCGATTTATAAATAAAAGTGGTTTATTTTGGCTCACAGTTCTGCAGGTTGTACAAGAGGCATAGTGCCAGCAAGTGCTTCTGGAAGCTCACAGTCAGGGCAGAAGGGTGAAGGGGAAGCAGACGAGTCACATGGAGAGAGCTGAAGCTGGGGAAGGAGGCGGTGGTGCCGGGCTCGTTTCAACAATCAGTTCTCCTGTGAACTTAGAGCGAGAACTCGCTCACAAGTGCGAGAGCCGAGCCATTCATGAAGGATCTGCTCCCATGACCCAAACATCTCCCTGTAGACTCCACCTCCAACACCGGGGATCCTATTTCCACATGAGATTTGGACGGGACGAGCATCCAAACTATATCGTTAGCTATATTTATGATTCATTTATGAGCTGTTTCTTGATAGTTTCCCAAATGTCATTCTCTTCCTGACTCCCCACTTCAGAAGCTTTTCATTTCTCCTTCATTAGTTAAATTGTATAGAAAATAGTCAGCTGGGCTAGGTGGCTCAGCCTGTAATCCCGCGCTTTGGGAGGCTGAGGTGAGTGAATTGTCTGAGCCTGAGGGTTCGAGACCCGCCTGGGCAACTTGACGAAACCTCGTCTGTACAATCAATTAAAAACTAGCTGGGCATGGTAGCGTGCGCCTGTAGTTCCAACTACTTGGAAGGCTGAGGTGGAAGGATCACCAGAGCCCAGCAGGTCGAGGCTGCAGTGGCCGGGAGCAGCCACTGCACTCCAGTCTGAGCGACAGAGTGAGACTCCAACTCAAAAAAAAAAAAAGAAAGAAAGAAAATAGTCCACCCTTAGGCAGTATTTTATTTTGGGCCAACCCTCTCAGACCAGGTGTTTGATGGGACTTGAGGTTTTAGATTGGCTCACATATTTTTTTTTTTAACAAATTTTAAAACTCAGACACATTTACAATCAGATTATTTCTTAAACCAATGATAATGCTCATTCCTTTGTGAAAAAATTTTAAGAAAAGCCAGCACTTGTGGACATTCTGGAGTGAGGACCCTGCCTCAGCTCTGAGAGGAAGCTGTCCCCGTATGGTGACTACCACTTCCTAGGATGCTTGAATGGGAACTGTCTGACCCCTGTGAGATTGGAGCTTGCAACCCGTTTTGAGTTCATCTTATTTGAAATTTCTCTGATGTTTTGAGGATGGTGAGTGGGTAGAAAGGCGAGCCAGTTCATTCAGATTAATAATGTTGCTGGAATGGAAGGAATACAGACTGTCTTCTATATTCCTTGAGGACTCTGTCCCTCTTTGCCCCTCACTTACCATCTAGATTTATAGGCACTTTGGCATCCGGAGGTACACAGGATTAAAAACCCCAAACTCAGAATGCTCTGAGTGCTGGTCTCTTGGCATTTCTGCTAGACAAATCAAGGAGTAACAAATTTCTCCCAAGAAGGCTATTCCTTTTACATTTGGCAGTTAAGGTTTGCAAACCCAAGAGGGGCTAGGTAGAAGAGAGTTCTGGTAAGTGGCCAAATTAAGGAGCATTTATCTTAATGACTGAGGTTCACACATCTGTAGGGATGATGTTCCCTGGGGCTACAGGTCTGTGTGCCGAGTGAAGGTCATCTGAAGGTTGATCAGTGGGAGAGTCCCTGAGGCAGGGAAGACCTGTGAAGTTCATCAAGGTCAATGGCCAAGCTTTGGGCTGGTGACTTCCACATGGGGCGGACCCACTATGGTCTTAGGCTGCTCTTAGCTATAGCATGCTGACCTTTGACTTAGTTTCTTAATTTTTAAAAAATCATTCAGGTTTCACATCGATTTATGAAGTTTTTAATTCATTGAAATATTGCTGAGGGCTGCTCACTGTGGCTCTCTTCACTTTTCCGCCAAGCTTGTTTTTTTTAGATACACATGTTACAGAAAGCTCTCAGCTGGGGTCAACAGAAACTTGACCTTCGATCTTTAAAATAGATTTCTATGGAGTGGGAGGCTTCAAGAACCAACAACCTTGTCTTTAGCTGTCTCTCATACAGTAGAAGGATAAGTCTCAAATATTGGGGGCATAAGAATTATCCAGAGTGTATGTTAAACATGAAGATACGTACTCTCCACCCAGAGGTTCTGGTCAAGTGGATCTGAGGAAAGGCCCAGAAACAGTCATGTTTAACAATTGGGCTCAGGCCCAATTAAAAACCTCACTTTAAGAAGTCTTATCGTTAGGGTCACCAGATAAAATATAAGATGATCAGCCGGGCTCGGTGGCTCAGCCTGTAATCCCCGTGCCTTTGGGAGGCTGAGGCGAGTGGATTGCCTGAGCCCACGGGTTTGAGACCCGCCTGGGCAGCGAGATCTCATCTCTACAAAAAATCAGCCGGGCGTGGTAGCGCATGCCTGTAATTCCGGCTACTTGGAAGGCTGAGGCGGAAGGATCGCCGGAGCCCAGCAGGTCGAGGCTGCGGTGGCCGGGAGCGGCCACTGCACTCCAGTCTGGGCGACAGAGTGAGACTCCAACTCAAAAAAATTAAAAAAATAAGATGATCAGATAAATTGGAATCACAGACAAACGGCAAATAACATCTTGGTAGAAGTATGTCCCATGCAATATTTGGGGCATACTTATACCAAAACATTATCATTGCTTATCAGAAATTCATATTTAACTGGCAGCCTTGTATTCTTAGTTGCTGTAGCTGGCAACCCCAGCTTGGCCCTCATATATCCTGAACATTAGATAAGGGTTCCTTAACATCAGCTGGGCCAAACGTTTTGTACAGATGAAAGGAAAGAGAATTAGTATTTGGGACCCCCGTGATGGGTCAGGCACTGTGAAATGTGTCTCACATGATTTGATTTTTTTTAACAGGCAGGATGTCTGAGGGTCAGAGCGACTAAATAATCTGTCCAGCATCACAGAGCGTACGCATGGTAATACTAGGGTTGAGATGAGCTCTGTCTGCCTCCATGACCCATGGGCGTCCCAGTCTGCTGTGTAATTCAGCCTGGTTTTAACACTCGGCAGAAGCCTTGATCATTTTCTTCTTGGGAGGGAGCTTAGAGTGCTGGGCCATCCATTTCTCAGGCATTTCTTCATCCTCCACAGCACCTGGGGAGGTGCTGGCTGACTGCGGATACTCTTTAAATATCTGCTCAATGAATCTGTTGACTATGCTGCATTTCAACAACTTCATGCTTTAGAAGATATTTCAGCAGTGGTTTTCACTGAGATAAGTCCTCTTCATTGGATTATCCTCAGCGTGGCTGACAGTCCTTCGAGAGAATTTTCAAACGAAGGGGTGTAGATGTGGCGTCATCTTTACTCTGGAAACAAAGCCCTTAGTTCCCAGATTCAGTCACTGCTGTTTTATTTTTATTGTTGCCATTGTCCTTTGGTGCTTTGGGTTGTTTATGCTTACTTGTGACTTAAAATCACTCTTGGTTTTGGTTGGGCTTACAGCTCTGATGCATAAAAACTATAATTTATAGATACATAGATTTATAGATATATAAATTATATATTCTTAGATATGTATATCCTGTCTCTGGCATCATGAACTGAGTACCAGCTGTCTAGCTGTATGCAACGGACGGGGCCCAGGGGGAGGATTCTCACGCCTCTTTCTCACCTAGATGATTACAAGTCGGAGCTGAGGGAGCAGCTGCCCCTGATTGCCGGCTCAGCAGCGGCCGGGGTCGTGTTCGTCGTGTCCTTGGTGGCCATCTCCATCGTCTGTAGCAGGTAGGACCTCCACGCCCACCTGCTCTCCTTGGCCCTGGCAGGTCCCTCTCCACGCACCCCTTCCCAGGCCGTGCAGACTGGACAGGGCAGGCCCGTTCACAGACACGGTCACACCACCTCAATCCACGGGCAGCCTGGAATGCTCCAGATAATTTATTTTCTCTGTGTCTGGGATGAAATCCATGTGAAAGTTGGGCAAAGCTATGAGTAAACAGCATCCATCCTCCAACCTCATTTTAGCCAAGACGTTTAGCACCCCCCCACACACAACAGCTTTCCGGAGTGACAGTTACAAAATTGCGTTTGACCCACTGTGCACAGCTCAGACTCCCGTTAGAGAGCTCAGGGCCCGCAGAAGACAGGCAGCCAGGAGCGGAGGCCCTGCGGAAGGGCTGGCCCTGCAGGCCTTGTGAATTTTTAATACTGCTGCTGACTCCTTCGGTGGTTAGCCCAGATTCCGACATGCACAGCTCCCTCCCAGTGCGGCCTGTGTGTTGATGGGCATTCTCCTCGCCTCTGCCCGTATCGCCTCTGCCCTCTGACTGGGGGCCCACAGCCCTGCTGGGCTTCTGTAAGACCCTGACTTGAAAGCAGGGCTGTCTGCCCACAGGAGTGAGGAGTGCTCAGCCAGAGCTCTGGCCACAGCAGGAGGGTTAAGGTGAGGGTTGCCCAGTCCCTGATCCCAAGAGATGCCCCAGGCGACTCCCTCCGTGGATAGGAGTTTCCTGAAACAGCGTGGTGGGTGTGCACCCGGCTGAGAGAGACCCTCCTTTCTGTATCCGCAGGAAACGGGCTTACAGCAAAGAGGCTGTGTACAGCGACAAACTCCAGCACTACAGCACAGGCCGAGGTGAGTATGAAGCAGACCCCCGTGGGCTGACCCCTGCCACCGAGTCAAGCGGGCTAGTGCTATCAGAGCTCTCTCGAGAGCCAGCCTGGCTGGTCCCAATGGCAGGTTGCCTTACCAGCTCCCGGGTCCTGAGCAGGCCTCTCTTTGCAGGCCCCGGGGACCACAGACTGCTTTCCCCTCTGCCGTCTGCCTATTGTGGGCACTCACTGGAGGCCTGGTGGGTAGATTATCGTCTGCATTGATAAGCCCACACAGGACACCGAATGCAGGGAAAAGATTGGGTTTAGCAAGTCAATGAATCCTGAAATCAGACTCAGTAGGAAAAGATGGAGGGCTCTCTATTAACATCTTCTGCCTTATCTTATCCAGTTGAGCGGCTGAGGAATGTGTTAACCAAATTCACAGATAAGCCATAGAACAGGAAGGTAGGGAATTAAAAAGATAGCAGAACCCGAGAGGCCAAAGTGCTGGGATATCTCCCAAGTGTTTTCCTTTAAGCAGTACCTTTCAGAGTTTCTCTCTCTCATTACCCTGCTTCTCTCTTTTAAAACCTGCGTATATAGAATATCTTTATAACTAAAATTTCTTTTCACCAACGTGCCCCATCAAGCTCTGTGTCAGCGTCGTCCTTTCATCTGTAATTACAACATTGCAGGATCTGAAATAGGTCTTGCCGGGTCAGTGGGGCCACCTTCCCACCTCCAGAAAGCAGAATGCTCAGGTCCTTACAGCAGATGCGTCTGTTTCTAGATATCTCCTTGTGAACTCCACAGACGCCCTCGGAGACCTGTCCCAGGACTTTGTGCTGGGCTCTGCTGCGGGCTTCGTAAGCTTCATCTCACCTCAGTCCTGCTGCTGCAGAGTGAGGCCTTTGCTTCCTGTTCACTTAGCAGTGAGCCTGGGAGGCAGACCTCACCGGCATGCCTAACCCACCTTCACGGGGCGGGGGAAGGGTGGGGATGGAGGGTTCTTCTGGGAGTAAACATGGACTCCAAGGTCAAGGTTCTCACGGACCAGACTGCCCCTTCTCCCAGGTTACTGGAAGCTGGAGAGTGATGCCAGGACATCCACAGAGCAACTGAACAACGGAGGAGCTTGTTCTAGTGCAGCTGATGCTGACTGGGGACGCAGAGAGGACACCTTAGATACGACTTGCAATTCAAAGTCAAGGGTTTGCAGAGGACCACTCCCCTAGCAGCTGGGCCGTTCAAGGCAGTCATGGCTGGAAGAAGCCATGGGCTTGGTGCTGATTTGGGCACTGCTGCCCTCCCACATGGCCCAGGGCAACCCCTACCATCAGCAGCCCCTACCAGAGCCCTATCTAAGGCCACACGCAGCTCCTGCTACACTCACAGTCCTGTCTGCCCCTCTTTCTATCTCCCTCAAGGCCGCCCGGGCCTCCATGGTCACTGGTTTCAGAGGCCTCAACCCTACTGCATTCTCTCCCCTCTCCTGTGGCCTGACTGTGCCTTGCTGTGTAATCTACAATGCTTTTGCCTATGTCGACTGTTTATTAGCCCCTTTCCAGCAGTGCCTTAGCTTCCCCAGCTAGAAAACAGAGTCTTGAGCTATACCTGTGACTCTCAAGAGATGGTACACCCACTAGCATGCCTCAGAATTGCTGGGAGCCTTTCTTTACCTCCCTCCATCATCCTCACTACCTCAAGATTCTGACAATCCCCCCCATCCCTTGCTCGGGGCTGATTCTGGGTTATGATGAGACTCTGCGTGGTCCATTTCAGATGTGGCATCCTGTGAGCCCTTAGGATGAAACATTTAGAGAGGATCATGCCAGGAACCACAGGGATCCAAACTGTGGTTCAAAAGGAAGAATCTCTTTTGAAGTCTAGAGATACCCAAAGATCCCTTAGGGCACCTTAGGCAGGAGCTCCATTTCTAAAGGCATGCAAGCTGAGCCTTGGCTCCGCCCCTCGGTGAGGTACACAGGGTCCCCAAACTCTGAGTTTGGTAGAACTTGGGACCCTTCTGGCTGCTTCAACCTGAGATCTAGTTGTTCTGATCTGGAGGAGTGGGGATACTGGGCCGCCGTGGGGTGCCCATGTGCACAAAGGTATGCTTCCAAAATGCTCACAGTCACCTTCTGGGGGATTCTGTCACCTCTAAGCCCCTCTGAGGGAGGCTTTCCTGGTGCTCAGGACCCATGGAAAAGCCAGTCCCCAGCCTGCAGTTATAGGATGACTGAAAGCACAGTGTTGACCAGCTGCGTAGTCTACTTCTGGGACTTGGGGTAGGTGCGGAGTTCTTTGTGGGTCTGAGTTCACTCCCTTGGCGACATAAGAAGTCTGTCCTTTTCATTCAGTTTGCCTTTTATCAATGTCCTGGGCCTCTATTCATGACTCTTCTCTTTGTAGCCGATCCCTGACACCTGGCCCCTCTTTGCGCCCAGGTTCTCTGAACTCACAGCTCACACATTGAATTGTGTTTATGCATTTTGTCCTGTGAACATCCATCCCCTGACTAGAGCTATTACTGCTGGGGGAAGGCTTTGCACACACAAAACAGAAGAGGAAACTGAAGGCTCTGATGGAGGGAGGACCCGGCCGGACAGGGGCTGGACAGGAGTCTTGGGCTGGGGAAGGCCACCTTGGTGCTCTGTACCTGGCCCTCCGGACCAGCACTTTCATCTGGCGGTGCACATAATCTCATCTCACCATCACAGCCACTCTAAAAGATAGGCCATCATCTAGAGAGGGAAAGTGACCTAGCCAGGTCACACGACTCCCAGGCAGCAGAGTCAGGCTGCACCCCCTCTGTACCTGTTTCTGTAGGCTGATCAGGAAAAGCAGCTCCAGGACAAATCCCAGATATGCTCATTGGTGACCTGTGGGTCTCCCCACTGGATCCCACTGCAGGAGGCAGAAAGGTTGATAACGCTTGGCCTGAATGTGTGTCCATAATTATACCTGCCCCATCCACATGCATGCACCTCTGTGGATGTGGACAGCCCACTGGAGCGCTGTGGGCTTCCTGTCCTGGGGGGTGGCAGGAAACCCACGGCAGCTCTTCAGCTCACTCACCAGTCCCCAGCCCTGTTCCATGCAGAAAGGGCACAGAGTGCTACAGAGAGGCTGGTACCTGCCCTCCCAGGCCTTCCTTTCAAACTGATGCAAAGGCTGTACGAAACATAGAAATGTTTGCAAACAGAATACTTTCTAGTCAGTTGAGACATGACAGATCTGGTAAATTTGAGAATATACCGTGTTCTCCAGGGCATGGGTTTATGTGCCTCCTCCTCCGAGCCTGGAGCGTGGTGAATAGGAATGTAGAGAGTGTGCATTTGGATGGGAAAAGACTAATTGGAAGATAGGCTGGGAGGATAAGATGGGTGCTAGGGTGAAGAACCTAGGAGTCTGCAGGGTGTGTTCCAGGGTGGGAGGGCAAGAGTGTGGGCTTCCCAAGTCTAGGAAAAGGCAGGCTGTCCTCATGGTTTGCAGGGACTGAGTCTCAGTAGGAGCTGGCTGACTAAAAGCTGCCTGGACAAGATTATTTAGGTGGTCCAGGTAGCCATCTAGGTGATCTAGGCAGGCAGGTGGGCTTGGGAATCTGTCTTTAGAAAAGTTCCAGTCAATTTTTCATCTGGGAAGTGCCAGCAGGTATTTGTGGGGCTTAGGTCACTACATACACCTCCCTGACTGCTGAGTTGAGGGAAGCATGGCGGGTGGGGAGATGAGAGCTGATTGATGGGCAGGGGGCCAAGGCCTCAGAAAGCAGCCCTGACAGGATCACCTCCATGTGTCCCCAAGCATTGTCACAGCACTACTGTTGCGAAGCTTTGAGAAAAGCACAAACATATGGGGTATGTGCCCAAAGACATCAGACTGGCACACATCCCAATGAGGGCAGAGCACAGAGATTAAAAAACAGGAGCATGGATTTGATCCCCGCCCAGCCCTTGGAGAGACTCGGAAGCAGATGGGCTCTGGGCATTTAAACTCGAGTTCGGCGATCATTGGGAACCAAGACAGGTTCATTCAGGAAAAATTATGAGGGCCTCATCTCGTTTACTGGGTTATACATTTAGCGCATTCGAGAGGAATTGCAGATGTAGTGAATTTTTATTTGGGCAAAAAAATATTGTATGATCTCCTAAGAGAAAGCATTGCTAAGTGCATACAGAGCCTGTCTTCATACCAAAGGAAAGTCGGTTAGCGACACTGTCAGCCTGGAAGGAAGTCCCCAGTGTTATTCTAGTCCTTGTCCTATTCCATCTCTTGTTTGTTTGATTGTTTTTAAAATTCATGTGTCAGGTGCAAGCCTAGGGAAGCTTATCGAGTTTGTAGGTAACAGTTGGAGAGCATAACTCTCACCAGAAAAGATGAATCAAAATTCCAAACTGTCCAACAGCTTTGAATGCTAATTTGAAATCTGCAAGACGAAATGTTAGCAGGATAAATCTGGAATCTAGTGTTTAGGTTAAGACAAAAATGAAGCAGCACAAATAGGCAAAGACCTGACTTTCTATTTATTTGTGTGGGAAAAAATTTTTTAGTTGACCACATGCTTGATATCAGTGGTATATAGCTGATGAAAAAAAAAAACAGGCTAAGCACTGTTGTTATTGGTACAGAATAGTGCTACTAATACCCAATAATGTTGAACTCACTGTGTTGAGCACTTTACATATATTTACTAGTTTAATCCTCCTAACGGTCTCATGAGGTGCATTTTGCATATGAAGAAACAAAGCCTCAGAGAGGACAGGAACCCTGTTCAGAGTCTTGGGATTAGTGATTTGCAGAGCAAAGTTTTAAACTCTGGTCTATCTAGCTCTATGATCCGATTAAAGTTCAGATCTGTAGAGGTAACAGGCAGATGCAGTATCCTCTGTGTAGTGAGAATGCTTCTTAGTTCTCAGGACATCGTTTCAAGAAGGACACTGTCTGCAAAGTTCCTGTCCAGAGGACAGCAGTTTGCCTGTGGAGGAGTGTCAAGTCCTGATCTGTTACAGAAGAGGCATGGAAATGCCAGTGTGTGGTGTGGAAACACCCAGGCTGGGACCCAAGAGTCATCATGAAGCCTGGTGCCATTATGGCAAAAGAAGGATGAGGTTGTGTTTCTTGAAATTAAGTGGCGCCATCAGGGGAAAGATCAAAACAGGCCACCTTTGATTCCGTTTGAACACTGGCCCTTCACCTGGAATTGTCCAGCAAAGAGAAGGTCTGTCTTGTAGGGAGGTGAGCTCTCTGTCCGTACTCAAGCAGAGGCTGGACACCTGTTGGTAAAGAGTGCCATAGAGAGGATTGCTGCTTTAGGTGGCAGACTGGATGGAATTACACCTGGAAGCAGACCTAGCTCCAAGATCTCATACCCAGTTCCTTGATTCTGGGTGGTGCCTGTGTTTCAGAACTGCAAAGGACGCAGCATCCAGCCTACAAGAAATCACCGCGTGTAGGTCAGGTGTGCCCCTGGAGGAGGGAGAAAGAGCATGGTAATGTTGGGGGTATCGGGAGCATTGTAACTGAGAAAAGCAAATGAAGACTTATGGAGAGACTAGGAAAGACTCTCGGGTACCGGAGGTGGTTGACATTACCATGGGTGGTCACTAAATGTCAAATAGTTGTCATGAGCTAGGTTCCCCTGTGTGTCTGCAGCTGGACGTAAGCCAGAGCCTCGAGAAACCACGTTGACTCTTTTGGGCCTGAGATCATCAGCTGTTGCCCTTGACCTCCCAGCAGCACTTTAGTGGTCCAGAACCAGCGGGTCTCCTAGGAAAGACCTGCCTGTCCTGGCTATTGATACCCACAAAACAGAGAGAGAGATGTTGGGCTTCTCCTGAATTGCCTTCCTCAAGAGGAAGCAGCTGTAGTCTACTTTCCTTCTTTAAGCATTAGATATTCAGCAATAACTGTGGTTTTAGAAGCAAACCAGAAAACATGGTGAAACCCCCAAACACAAGGTAATAGGAAGGGTCCCCCTCGGATCCACTGCTTTTTCTATCAGCCTTGTTGCCGGCCCCGAGGGTCCTCTCTTGGGTTCTTTCTCAAGCCCTGGCAGGGAGCCCTTGATTTCTGCTCTCTTAGAAAAAGATAGCCACCCACTGTTCTGGCCTTGGTCCTCTGAGGTGTGGTGGGGACATCATTTCTAGAGCTTATCAACCGTTATTGGTAGGTTTCCGGCCCCATCTCCAGCCCTTCAGCTGCCTCCCATGTGGTTCCCAAAGCCGCAGTGCCAAGTACGTTCTCTCACCTGTTTCCAGTCTGAGTTTCTGACCTACTTCTAGGCCCTTGCATATTTCATGTGGACATTCAAAATCTGAAAACCACGTGTGCCAACTCCTTTTGACAGTCAGTTTTCTTTCCTAAAGCCCACACCTGGTCCTCAGCACCCCACGACTCTAGACGTCCTAGTGTTGATTTGGATTCATCTTGTTCTGCCAGGCCTCTCTCTGAGCTGTGCCTCACGACACCCCAAGCTTCTCCCTCTCCAATGCAGCCACATGCATTCATCCTTCCAGGCTCAGCCTGAGTCCTGGTGCTTGCAGGATTCTGACCTTGGAGACGCACCCACAGCCTCTTGCTTTCCCTGGTCTCTGCAGCACTTGCAGCCCGCATCCAGGCATGGGCTCCGGATCCACGTCTAGCCAGTGCCATTCGCTAATGATTTCATGTCTTGCTCGCCTGAAGAACTTTGTGAGCTTTGTCTGTCCTGTCCCTAGCTCGGAGTCCCTTGCACAGTGCTGGCGGGGGCTTAGTGTTGAGAAAGAGGAGAAATAACATACTGAGGCAGAAGACTGGATGATCCCTTCCAGGGACTGAGCTTCACGTGCTCCGTGAATCCCTAGACACATACAATCCTCTTGTGCTGAGATGTCTGGACTGAATTTGGGTGAATCGCAAAGATGACAAAATCTGCCTTGGATCCAGAATAAGGAACAAGAATAAGGCTCACTTCCTCCACTTTCTCATGGTTCTGCCCAAATCTGCTGGGACACAAAGATATTAATGGCTGGCTACAACCTAATGCACTACCTCTGAAACCACGTGGGATCCTGGGAATCCAGCTCCATCCGTGAGGAACCAGGCTCCTCCTGGCACCCCTGGAAGCACATGGGCAGTCATGGTCACCACTGACCCACAAGATGTCCACTGTCCTGACTTTGGACTTTCTGAATGCACAGGAGTCCCTTTGTTTTCAGCGTTTCATTTCCAAATATCACCTACTGTGTAGAACGGGCCCCTTCTCAGCCCCTTTCCGCTCTTCCCTGAGTACCTGGAGCTTGTCAACACACCTCGCTGGTGTTCCAGGGGTATCCCACGTGTCTGCCAGCAGCCCTGGTGCTTGTTCCCGCCTCTTCACTTTTGACAGCATCCTGATCTGCTGATGAAGGCTTTCTGACAACGGCCAGAAGTTTCTTCTTTTTTTTTTTAATTTATCAATTCTATTTATCTTTTCTTTTTTCTTTTTCTTGTCTTTCTTTTCCTTTTTTTTTTTTGAGTTGGAGTCTCACTCTTTCGCCCAGACTGGAGTGCAGTGGCACACTCCTAGCCACCGCAGCCTCGACCTGCTGGACTCCAGTGATCCTTCCGCCTCAGCCTTCCAAGTAGCTGGAACTCCAGGCGTACGCTACCACGCCTGGATAACTTTTTATTTATTATAGGGACGAGGTCTCACCAAGTTGCACAGGTGGATCTCGAACCTGTGGGCTGAGGTAGTCCACTAGCCTTGGCCTCTCAAGGTGCTGGGATTACAGGCTGAGCCAACGAGCCCGGCCAGAAGTTTCTCCTGCTTCAAGAACCGCTCCAAGCCATGCAAGAAGGCTCTGAACAGCAGTGAAGCCATTTTTCCTCAAACCTAATATGTTTAAAGGTTTGGTTCCTATTTAAGAGTTGACAGTTCTCCTGGGACTATGACCCATCAAGGCTTTAGGCAATCCCAATCATAATATAAGGGGATTTTGAGGTCAAAATCCAAACATGTCTGCAAATTAGAACTTTATTTAGAAACTAGTAAATAGGCAGATCATGAAATTGAAGATTTTTTTTTCTCTCAAGGCACAGGTATGTAACCTATGATAAAAAAATAATTGGAAACTGAGCTATTATAAATATGTTAACAATATTTATATTAACAATAAGGGTAATGTGAAGCATTATACCGATGGTTATAACACTCTGTACATTGCAGGGATATATTACATCTGATATTATTATTACTGCCACTAATAATGTTTCCCCAACACTCACAATCTGAGAACATCTTCTGAGCCCTGTCTCCAAATGTTTGGCTGTGCTTGACTCTGCGGCTGACTTGAATTCCTTGTTCACTGTCTGGTGATTCATTGCACTAAATACCATTTTCCTGATAATTAAAAACTGCTCACTGGCAAGTGGGAGCAAGAACAGGGGCCGATGCAGGATTTATGCAGAAACACAAAATGAGCCAAAAGACAGATGACCTGTTCTGCCTAGCTGAAGGCATTTTTTTTCCTCCTCATCTTCCAGGACTTGAGAACGGCTAGCTGTACTGCAGAGGTCTGAGACGATGTGTCATTCCAAGATGAGGTGGCTGCAGGGAGAGCCATGACGTGCATGTGCTTAGCCAAATCTCTCCAGATTTAAAACACAGACTCCTGCCCCCAGCCAGAGCAAGCCACACCAGAGCCCTTTCCCCTGTCAGCCCCAGGAGCCCTTAGTTGGAGGAGGAACGCTGAGTTGGAGCTGGTTGTTCGAGCTATGACCCACTCTTTTAGCTTTACCTCCCCCGATGTGACTCTGTTTCCCTCAATTTCAGGAAAAACAAGTCCTGATTCCTCCTGTTGCATAGATGCAACAATTGAGACTTTAATTTTTTTTTATTTTTTTATTTATTTTTTTTTTTGAGTTGGACTCTCACTCTGTCACCCAGACTGGAGTGCAGTGGCCGCTCCCGGCCACCACAGCCTCGACCTGCTGGGCTCCGGCGATCCTTCCGCCTCAGCCTTCCAAGTAGCCGGAATTACAGGCGCGTGCTACCACGCCCGGCTAATTTTTTGATTTATTGTAGAGATGGGGTCTCGCCAAGTTGGCCAGGCGGGTCTCGAACCCGCGGGCTCAGGCAATCTACTCACCTCAGCCTCCCAAAGGCGCGGGATTACAGGCTGAGCCACCAAGCCCGGCAACAATTGAGACTTTTCAATGGACATTACATCACTACTCCTGAGCCCCAGACTGCCTCCTTGTCTCCTGGTGAAAGGTCTTGGTGTCACCAATGCCCATGGCCCCAGAGCAGCTGCAGTGACATTGCACATATGCGCGCACACACATGTTTCCGACTTCCACCAGCCGGCAAAGCAGCAGACCTCTCTTTGTGAATCTTTGCACCCATCATCACTGCGCAAGCTTTCCCCCGTTTGAGTGCACTTAGTTGCACAGACCTGGCCCCAAAGAATCCTGGCACCATCGAGAGATAAGCCCTTTCTCTTCTGGGAATAGCTTCTTCCTCGAACTGATTGGGGCCAGTGTCTGTAAAGCTCATTAACTCGGAATCCTTGCCCATTCATCCTTATATGTGTCTTCACTTGCAAACCATTCATTACAGCACATTCTAGATTATTTAATTAGTTTCCATGGAAGAGTTCCTGTAGGACAGCTTAACATACATCGTTTAAAAGCCCTTGATCTGAAATAACAAGGTAGTTATTTTTAAAGTAACTAATAGAACCTAAGTGGCTTACATTCCCCACTGTCCACCCCCACTTCCTCTTCCTGCCTCCCCAAACACTTCCTAGAAGAATCTACTGATAGTAATAATGAGTCAGCCTGTAATCCCACACTTTGGGAGGCTGAGGTGAGTGGGTTGCCTGAGCCCGCGGGTTCGAGACCTGCCCGGGCAACTTGGCGAGACCTCATTTCTACAATAAATAAAAAATCAGCCTGATTTTAAATCAGCCTGAAAAATCAGGCTGAGGTGGAAGGATCGCCAGAGCCCAGCAGGTCGAGGCTGCGGTGGCCGGGAGCGGCCACTGCACTCCAATCTGGGCGACAGAGTGAGACTCCAACTCAAAAAAACAAAAAATAAACCGGGCTCGGTGGCTCAGCCTGTAATCCCGCGCCTTTGGGAGGCTGAGGTGAGTGGATTGCCTGAGCCCGCGGGTTCGAGACCCACCTGGGCAGCGAGACCTCATCTCTGCAATAAATCAAAAAATCAGCCGGGCGTGGTAGCGCATGCCTGTAATTCCGGCTACTTGGAGGGCTGAGGCAGAAGGATCACCGGAGCCCAGCAGGTCGAGGCTGCGGTGGCCGGGAGCAGCCACTGCACTCCAGTCTGGGCGACAGAGTGAGACTCCAACTCAAAAAAAAAAAAAATAATGAGTCTATCCGTCAGTGAGTCATCCCCATACGCCGAGCCCCGTGCGTCACTCGCAATGTGTTCTTTCATCTCACAGCCGCCCTGGGACGGGAGAGGCATTACCTCCTGCATCGGCAGGGGAGAACCCCGCTAAGAGGTGGGCACGGACCTGCTCCACTAGGCAAGGCTAGGAAACGGTTCGGGGCTCTGATGTCACCCGCGGGTCCCAGCATCTGGGCTCCTCACCTCCTCGCGACACTGTGTAGGATGTGGGAGAAGCCATGGCTTGTGGCCCACCTGCTGTCCTTTCTGCGCTTTGAGCCCATCTGTTGCAGCCAGTGACACACTGGCCAGCTCCCACCCCCAGCATCTGTTTCCTTGCCCGAGTGCTTTCCCTGGTTTGGAAGCCTCCCCGCCCACTCTTACAGCAGGCCAGGTAGCCCCTGACCCATCGCGAGGTATCAGTGTGCAAACACCACAGCTTCCTTGACCCCCCCCGGGGGTGGGGGCGGGGGGCGACTCCATGGCGCATGCTCACCCAGACATCAGGGAGTTGTTCACCCAGGAATGAAGCCTGCTTGATGACCCCCAGTGGTCCAGGGCTCGAGAACACACCTCCTGCAGGCAGCCTCCCTGTCCCTGTCTTACTTCCATCCTCACCTCAGTTACCTCTGGGGGTGGCTGCTCAGATGAGCTACTTACTTGCAAAATCTTGCCTCAAGGGCTGCTTTTGGGTGAGCCTAAGGCGTGCTGGGTCTCTCGCACACTTCCAGTGTGGTTTTGCTGTTCTTACTTTTCACCTATTCTTCGTAACAATGAAAAAAGCATAGCACCCTCATCTCTGTTGTCCCCTTTGTCCACTGTGATTACAGCAGAAGCCCCCTCTATTCTATTTTAAAGATGTGGAGTACAATTCAGGGTCAGGTATACAGGTGACCATTGCGCAGGTAAAGTTTGGGCCTCACTTTGGTCCCCACTTTGCCTGGTTTGAGATCAGGTACCGTTATTGATATGGTGTGTCCCTCCCCGGCAGTTTCTCCACTACTGGGGAAACTGTAATACTTATAGTATTATGATAATTGTTCAATGCGTGCTTATGAGTGAGATCATGTAGAGAAGCCTCCTCCTACACACACACACACACACACACACACACACACACACACACACACACACACACACACACACACCGAGGGATTAGAATGTTCTGCATAAAGAAGAGGCTATCTTTATTAGTTTTGTCCAAATTTCAGTCAGTGAATTCCAGTCACTGTCCTCCAAAGTTTCCAAGGAAGCTTCTAGAATGACGTCGACCCCCGTAAACGAGCCATCCAGCATGCCAGGAGCGATTTTACTTAATGGCTGGGGATGACACGTCTTGCCGCAAAAGCCATTCTTCTGAGCAGGGCACCTGGCTCTTTTTGGCTGAAGAGAAATCCCCTCTTGAGGCCTTGCTGGGTCTCGCATCTTCCCTTGGATCGGACTCTCGTACTTCCAATCCTGCCCAAATGAGTGGCCAAGCAACATTAATCTGAGGAAGCTCTAGAGCCATCAGGCGTTTTGTGGATGGAGCTGATGTGAAGGACTGGGAGTCCCCAGGGAACAAGCTGCGGCGGTGGCGGCTACCCTGAGATGGAGCTCACGGCTTCTGAGCCTGGGGACCCAGCCCCTGTGCCCGGAGCAGGGTGGCTTTCGCAGGCCTGTCTTGCCCCAAGGACCTTCCTCTTTCGTGAGTGAGACAGAAGCCCCTGGAAGAGAAAGCCCCTGCTCTTGACAGGGCTGCGATGCCAGACCATGTCGTCGGCCTTCAAAGTCCCTGCCCGTCCACCACCCACCGCCACGGAAACAATTTCTGTACTTTGCTTAATGGCACGTCAAGCATGTTGAAAAATTATGTGACGAATGACTCCATTTGTTTCTTGGGTTCCATTTACTTTCTTTGTCCCCTCTCTTCTACTTTTTTAATGTATTTTTTCTACAGTGACAATTCTCTACTTTGTCCCCATGCACACCTATTTATCTTGCCACTGTATACATCAGTGACAAGGTCTATATTCCTTTATGTATTTCTCATTCGCCATTTTATTCGTTTTTCATACTTCAGTGTGTCTGAAAGCGTGAAGACTCGATTACCATTTTTCTTTCATCCGACCTCATTTTTTCTGTGTAGACTTTCCTCTTTTCTCTATTAGTATTTTCTAGGCTTTTATTTTCGTGTTTTCTCTTCTGGTATACTGCGTTGGCACTTCCATCTTGAGGTTGCTCTAGCAGCAATTTCTCTCTCTCTCCCTCTTTCTCTCTCTTCTCTCTCTCTCTCTCTCTCTCTCTCTCTCTCTCTCTCTCTCAATCCACCCTCATCCCTTCTGTGGCCCTGCACCACCCCGTCAGTTATAACCTGAAAGGTGGCCTCCGCTCAGGAAAGTTGTCAAGTTGATAAATATTGATATCTACCCTACCATTTTACCACCACTTTCCCGCTAATGCATTTGGTTGGCATCAATCAGCTTCTTCGCCTTCTGCGAGCGCCTGGTGTGGGAACGGGTCCCGATCTGTCACTTATAAGTAATCTGCTCCACATTTCATCAAGAGCTCAGAAAGAGAAGAAAACATGGAGGAGCAGTAGAGGGCAGAGTGCCAGGCTAGAATGGCCTGGAGGGAAGGGTGCTGGGCAGGCCCGGCAGGTGAAGGAGGGGTGGAGGAAGCCTGCAGCCTCTGTGTAGGAGAACTCCCAGGAACGCCCTTAGTGCTGGGGACAGCAGTGCTGACTGGCGCCCGTGTCCTCTTTGGGATGTTAACCCTGCTTGTCTCCTCCAACAAGGCTCTCCAGGGATGAAGATCTACATTGACCCTTTCACTTATGAGGACCCCAACGAAGCTGTCCGGGAGTTTGCCAAGGAGATTGATGTATCTTTTGTGAAAATCGAAGAGGTCATCGGAGCAGGTATGGCTCTCCCCTCCCTCATGTCTGTGCCTTGGTGTTCAAAGACCTTTCCGCTACTCTAGGTCTTCTCCTTCAGCGGAAAATGTCTTCCCACTAGGAAAGAGCCTCTACCTTCTTTCTTCTCGGAAGATGAGACTAAGCCGTCTACCGTGTGTGTCTACAACAGAGAAAGAACATCACACGGGACCTGGGGGGGGGACCCTGACCATGGTGGCCAAGCTGACATGCTGCCGCAGACAAGTCAGCAGTATTTCTTAAAAATTCAAAATAGTTCTAGAAATGGACTGCCAAATGCAGACAAGGAGAGAGACAGCAGGTACTTGGTCGAGAAGACTTTGAAAGAAATATAAATTTTTAGGAGTCAAGTCTAGCATCCCATTCCCTAATAATGGTATCTCAATGGCTGAGGGCCAAAATTGCTTGCCATACTTTGAGTTCTTCTTTTCCTATGTGCGTGTATTTGGAGACAGACCGTGATGAATAGAAGAGAGACCACTGTTTCCAGAAGAAAGCCAATCCGTAGACCTATTTTCTACAAAAGAGCCATGGTAGAGATGGGAACACAAGACAGCTTTCACACTCAAGAAACATGTATGCCCTCATCCGTCTGACTGTGTTGGAACTGAAACCCAGCCCAGCATAGAACTACCTGCCTTAGGGGCTCTGAGGAAATTATGCCCAAAGACTGACCTAGAAATTTCGCCTTTCTTTAATGGGTTGGTCCTTGAGTCAGTTTGGTAATGGACCAAGCCTTATTCATATAAATGAGATAAAACATCTCAAAATGTCACCACTTGAAAATAAATCTCTTTGCTACCTCTTATGAATCTTCTTAAAGGACGTGTTAGATTTGTGGCCTGTTCTCCACTTTTATTTTATTTTCTTCTACAACATTCTTTCTTTTCTTCTACTTCTTCAATTCTTATTAGCATTATCCAAGCACTCTTCACTAATATGCTGTAGTCCTTTTTTTTTTTTTTTAAGATTTCTAGGTCTAGAAGTGCTGTATTCCTATCATTATGTGGAGAGCCATGGAGTTATCTCTCTCAGTAATATTTTAACTCAATAAAATATGTTTAGTCAAAGTCATTCAGACAGCCACTTCATATATTATCTTTAGGGGAATGTCACCATCCTTCCGTTCACTGCCTCTCTTAATGCACTCAGGTCAAAAAGCCATCTGTGAAATTGAAAGTCACATTTGAAAGTCTGCCCCATTAGACCACCGTGTGCATACTGTGGTTTCCGTCTCGAAGAGTTTCATCCTCACACCTCTTTCAGCACCAGTGTGGTGGGTACTGGACCTCTCCCCATTGGGACACACCACTCCCTCCCGCCCACCCTCAGGAGTTCCAGCTGGGTGACCAGAATCAGATCCATATGTGTTTATACATATTTCCCATTGATTTTTATTAAATATGTTACTGAACCATGACTTTTACTTCTGCGCAGATAATTTTTCTCTTCCTCCTTAGACGCTGACATGTTTAAGGATCATGCCTTGGAAGGCTGGATACAGATACATTGGATTACTCTCAGGGCTCAGATTTCTCCAGCAAACTTGAAAGCGTGTTGGAGAGGCAGGCTTTCAGTCCTTCACCCTGTTTGCTCACGTTATTCATTGTTGCGATGGCTCACGGTTATGGGGCTAGTGATTTGAATGTTGTTATTTATGCCATGTGCTTAGAGCAATGTGTTCCAGACTTCACCCCAGAGAGCACACACAACAGCCTCCCTCCCGCCTTTGTCAGGGGAGGAGCAAAGAGCCTTCTCACTTTATAACCCTACAGGTAGTCACGCTTCGGGGTGAGCTCACCGTCTGCTGGATGCCCATAAGGGGACAACTCATGTTCCTGCCCCACCCATCTCCATGTGTGTTTTGCATTTGACAGAGCTGCCGTGTTGTGCATTCTGCGCGGGAAAGGGCTAGACGTCTCTGTTGCTCACATGGGACTGGGGAGAGATTGATGCATTTGGTGGTTTCCATGATGCCAGCAGGAAAGGTCTGCTGCACACCCTCTCCTAGAGACCCATCTCCTGGGGATTCTGAACATCCCAGAGCTAATCCCTGTGGATTGTGATTTACTCTGCATAACTTGCGATCTTAACACAATGCATCCTTGAGAGAAACAATCTTCCTCTAATTCCTTTTCTCCTCTGCCATCACCTTGCTTTCCTGACACCCTGCCTCAATGAAGCTGCCTCTACTTTGTGCTAAAAGAGCTGGTATGAAGGTCAAATTTTTTTAAGAAAGGATTTCTTTAAAGGTAAGATTTATACAATGTAATTGACAGTGTTTCTCTTAGCCACCTAGATTTGGAGCAGTGGACAAAAATCGGGTTACAAAATGATAGCAAAACATGAAAAGAAGAACCAGAAATCATTTATCCCTCCTTTAATTTGTTCTCACTCCCTCAGTCTTTCCTCTCTCCCTTTCTCTCTCCTATTCCTCCCATCCTCAGCAAGCTGTTACTGAATATTTCTTACATGCTGGATGTGAAGTTCCAGAGATGAATAAACAGGTCTCCCTCTCAGAGGTCTGACAGACTTAGCGGGCAACAAGCAGGCCAGCCACACTTAATTATTTCGCACTGTCCGCAACACAGTCATGTACAAAGTGCCGGGCCAGGACCGACGAGGGTTCAGGTCATCGTTCTGGGAAGACCGGGCATGTCAGGAAGGCTCCACAAAGGATCACCTGTGGCTTGAGCCTTCAAGTGTGACAACTAGTAGAAAAAGTAAGTTTTAAAGAAGTAAGTCAGAGAATAAGGCAGTGACAGAGAAGGAAATGAAGTGACTTAGGGAGGCAAATGAACATGACCTTCCAGCAGTCGTGTGTTGGGCAGTGCGCACTAGCTTGTAAGAGCCAATTGCATGCTTCGCTTTCCAGCCCATGTTCAGTGACATCTTGTTGACAGTTTGACATCTGCAGTAGGAGTATTTACACCATGGGAACTGGCAAACATGACAGCTCACGAGTCTTCCTTCGTTCCCTTATTCTTTTTCTTTCATTTTCTCCCTTTCCGTTTCTTTTCTACCTCTCCTCTACCTCCCCTTCCTCTTCTTACTCTTCCCTCTCCTCGTCTCTTCCCTCCTTCTTGCCTTTCCCTTCCCTCCTCCCCACCCCCCTTCCCTCCTCTCACCTTCTTTTTCCTACCTCTATCATTTTTCTGGAGCCTCAGTAGTTGAACACGTACCGCACACCCCTGCCCTCCAGACTAGGCAAGCTTATCTCAAAGAGTTGGCAGTACAACCATCCTGTGCCTCCTGAATGTGAAGCCAGAGGAGACAGCTCTATTGGTTGCAGGAGGGATTAAGTTTCGAGTTCTAGAAGATCCTTATTCGTGACACATTGCTTCTGTGCCTGTGACTGCAGGGGATGAGTGCTTCCTAACAGTTCACAGGCATTCAAAGGCACTCACTGTGAGGACAGTAGGGATGGAGAGCTAAGACGAGGGACCTAAGAACATATAGCCCCGGAGATAGGAGGAGATCGGCAGGGGAGGACTCAGGGAACAGAGAACTGAGTGGCCTTGAGGATAATGGAGGCTTTGGATAGGCTGACACGGTGGCACGTCCTGAGCACCAGGGGAGCAACGGCTGCTGGGGAGGGACTTCCTGTGACTAAGTATTAAGCTTAAAGTCTGGAGAAACAGGCTAGGACGTAGAGCTCTGGAGACTGCCACAGGACTTTTAACTCATAAAAAATGGGCTTCTTAGCAGGGGGGTGACAGGAATAAGGTTTCTGGGGAGCGGGAACCGATCGGGGCTGTGTTTGGCTTGGACTGGAAGAGGGAGATAGAGAAGGGAGGTGATTCCTTGGAGGTGTGGAGACTAGCCATGGGGCTCTGTTTACGCCAACCATGGGGCTGTGGAATGGCTGAAGCTGGGATCGAGGCTGCATTGAAATAACTACACTTATCCAAACTGGGGTGTATCCAAACGAAATGTGGTGAAGGGGGTGACCAGTGGGCAGGGTGGGTGCCGGGGATTGATTGGGAGGGTGGCCTGGAGGCTCTGGCCAGAAGCGAGGGCCATGGGGTTAGCACCTTGAAAGGAGAGTAAGGTTGTCTGACACCTGTGGGGTGAGGGGAGTAGCCCCTATGCATGTAAGTGAAGGCAGGGGAGTAAAATCTAGGAACTGTGAGGATGAAGAATTGCGTCAACTGCTAGAGTCTCTCCTCAAGTTGTTGAGGATATCGAGCAAAGGAATAAAAAATAATAACTGTGAGCCAGGTGTGATGCCACCCAAGAAGGCAATGAGGAATCCTAACTCGGGATGTGATTATTTGTTTAATGCCAGTCTTTCCTCCCAAGGCTCAAAGTCCCATGGGAGCTGATGTGTTTTTGTGAGTCTTGAACCTGGTGTGGTGTACGGCACTTAGGTGCTCCATCAACTGCTTGTTGCATGAAAGTAGGTTCTTGGGGGCAGGCAACGGGACGGGGAAAGAAAACGGGAGAGAACGAGGTAGAGTTCTGGAGAGGCGGACTGAGGTCACAAGTCATTTGATCCTCTGAAAGTGGCCCAGTGGAGTGAAGGAAAGCTGTTCCTCTTCTCCCTACAGATAACGGGGGTCATCGCAGTCTCTTTAGAGAGGGAGTTGGCCACCTTGGTCTCTTGGGAGATTATCAGTTTACTGTTACCGTGAGTCTTGCTAGATGTCATCTCAAAGGTTGACTCCAGTGCATTGATTAATTCTGATCTGTGTGACCAGTAGAACTGCCCAGAGCATAAACTGGAGCTCTACAGTATGAATGGCCTTCCTGAGTTGTGCTGTGTGCAGCCTGTATAACTGTATGCAGCAGCCTGAGAAGGACGGTCAAGTGCGTGGCTATGTAGGTAAAGGTTTCACCAGAAGTTTTTATCCGGGAGAAGACCTGCCAATTGGTCTTTTAACTAATCAGTATACTCTCCTCGGCAGACTCTAGCAGCTACTCATTCAGCATCTGCAAAGATGGTTGGTTGTAAAGGAGAAGGAGGTTTGCAGTGGGAGGGGTGGGTGAGAACAGATGGGACGAGGGCAAGAGTGGTATGTGTGCATAGAGGCGGGACTACTCATGTGAGGTCAGCGAAGGCCCAGCACGTCGCTCTTTGAGGAAGAGGATAGACTTCCTTGGGGATTGTCTGGAAGAAAGATCACCTGTGTCTCACGCTTTGGGGTCTTCCAGAGTGAGTACGGGCAGCATGAGGGCGGCCCCATCCCAAACAGGAGCTGCAGCAGGGAGAGTTTCTAGAAGAAGAAATCACAGAAATATCCTTGGGAATTATAAGTCAAGTAACTGGCATATGTTGAACACTTACATGCGCATGACATGACCCTACATACTTCATAAACATCACCTCGTTTAACCCTGCGAGTTAGTGTATATGCTTGGGGGGTGGAGGGGTGTGGATTTTCTTGTGATGAGTGAGGGAATCAACCCTCGGAGGATGGCTCCTGATAGAGCTAGAATTTAGACTCAGCCATCACTGATCTGGATCTGGTAAATGGAACCTCCCGCGAGCTGCCGCTTGGTTGCTGTGGAAAAGAGCAGCTCAGTATTGAGGGGTGTGCTCTGATGGAGATCTCCATCTGGCAGCTTGGAAAATCCAAGCCTCTTTGCTGGGAACTATGACAGTGTCCTTGAATTCATTATGCACATATTGTGATGCTGCAAAGACCATCCCACACTCCCTGGAGAGAGCATGTTCTTCACAGAATACCCTGGTCCCACCTTCTGGTTCTCGTCTGAGTGTGATCATTTATGGGTCTTAAGAAGGACAGCAGTGAGGACCAGAATACTTTGCATTTTAAATTATATGTGCCTGTCCATGTTGTGAAAATAAGCTCAGTGTGTGTGTGTGTGTGTGTGTGTGTGTGTGTGTGTGTGTGTGTGTGTGAATATAGGTACACAGTTGACCAACGACCGCAAAAGCTACAAGAAAAGGAAAAACCATTTTGCCCTCCCCATCCCTGTATCGGATATTGTGGCTGCAGTGCCTGTCAAGAAGGTTCCATCTCACGTGCCAACTCCAGAAGCCTGGTAATGAGTATCCGAGGAACTCTGCTGAAAAGATGAAGACCGCGGTGATCAATTAGTAATGTCTGTCCTCTGTGCAGGGTCAGGAGGTGGTGGAGAGGTGCATACCACGGTTCTGTTATCCCTAGTTTAGCCATAACCTACTTTCCTGCATGGGCAAGTATGTTAAAACTTGCTTAAAAATCATCCTTTTAAACCCAGTTTAAATGTAGTCTTTAAAAATTCCGTTTCTGGTGTCGGCTTGAATTAGTAACTAGAAGCTCCGCTTTCCTCTTTCTCCCCCCAAGGCAGTTTGTGCCTTCAAATTGCTGGTTTTAAAAAAAGTGCAATTGTATGTAGATTCGAGCTCCACATCACCAGCAGCTACTGCTTGAAATACCTGCTGGCAGGTGGATGTTTCATTTTCCAACATTGAAAATACTTTTCTTCTGATTTTATACCTACTATCGAGGCATCTAATGCTGCTGAACCACTTTCTCTCTCTTCCTCATTTTGTCAAGGAGGGTAGGAAGGAGGAATTGGCAAGGAACTGAAACTTGTAGGGAATGATTTCTGCAGCTTCTGGGACACTCACAGGAACTGGTTCAATGACCCTCAGCTGACAGTCTTGAGGGCCCGGTTCTCACACTTATGAGGCAGGCCTAAGAATCACCTGTAGGCATGTTTAGGTCAGAGAGCCCTCACCTGCAAGCTTCTGATGCTGTAGGTCCTGGTGGGGCTTAGGAACATGCATTTCTGACGCTGCTGGGACACGAGCGACACTTAGACGGCTGAACGCCACTCGTCGCCAGACTGGCGCAAAGCTGAATCTGGATCCCCGCCAAGTCGATGTTTGGCTGTAGGAGAGGACCTTTGTCGGCTGCAAAGACGTGTGCCATCAAACTCCAACTGGACCAGTACTGGGCTGGCTGCATTTACTGCCTGTAGAAAATCTGCAGGAAAAGAATAAGCCGCAACCACTTCCCAGAAGAATCATTTCCTAGAAGCATCTTTTTTGAAAATTTTTATTTTTAGAGGTGTGGGGTCCGTGTAAGGGTTTGCTACGTAAGTAAGTTGCTGCAGGTAAGGTTTGGACTTCCAGTGAGCCCTCTCTCTCCCTGGTAGTGGACATGGTAGCCAATGGGTGGTTGTGTGTCTCTTTCTTCTCTCCTCCCTCCTCGCTGCCTAATGTTAGTTGTTCCTGCCTTTGCACCCATGTGTCCAATGTTTGGAGCCTGCTGCTGAGTGAGAACATGTGGTTTTTAGGTTTTTGTTTCTGTAATAATTCACTTCGAATGATGTCTCCAACTTCATCCATGTTGCTGCAGAGGACATGATTTTGATCTTCTTTATGGCTGTGTAGTATTCCATCGTGTATGTGTACCACATTTTCTTTATCTAGTCCACTTTCAATGGGCATCCGGGTTGGTTCCATGTTTTTGCCTTTGTGAATAGTGCTGCAGTGATCGTACATTGCAGGTGTCTTTTGGGAGAGTGACTTTTATTCCTCTGGGTGAATTCCCAGAAGTGGAATTTCTGGATCAAATGGAACCTCAATTTTTAGTTCTTGGAAAAAATGTCACACTGCTTTTCACAAAGGTTGAACTCGTTTACATGGCCACCAACAGTGTAGAAATGTTCCCTTTTCTCTGCAGCCGTGTCAACATCTATTGTTTTTTGACTTTTTAATGATAGCCATCCTGACCGGTACGAGGTGGTAAAGGGGTGGCCAGTGGGCAGGGTGGGTGCCTGGAATTGATCGGGAGGGTGGCATAGAGGCTGTGGCCAGAAGTGAGAGCCATCAGGTTAGCACCTTGAAAGGAAAGTAAGGTTGCCATTGTAGTTTTGATTTGCATTTTTCTGATAATTAGTGAAGCTGAGCATTTTTTTCAAGCTTGTTGGTTGCTTGGATATCTTCCTTTGAGAAATATCTGCTTGTGTCCTTTGCTGACTTTTTAATAGGGTTAATTTTGTTTTCTCTGTTGTTTTGTTTGAGTTCCTTGTAGATCTTGGATGTTAGACCTTTGTCAGATGCATAGCTTGAAAATATTTTTTCCCATTCTGGGAGTATTCTCTTTACTCTCTTGATCTGGACTCAAAGTTGTTAGCTTGATAAGGTTCCATCTGTCAGTCTTAGCTTTGTCTGCATTTGCTTTTGAGGACTTGGTCATGAAATCGTTGCCTACTTTGGTGTCCAGGAGGGTTTTCCTTAAGTTTTCTTCTAAGATTCTTATAGTTTGGGGCTTCGTGTTTAAGCCCTTGATCCATTTTTTGTTAATTGTTTTCTGTATGATGATAGGTAGGGGTCCAGTTTCATTCTTCTGTATGTGGTTAGCTAGTTTTCCCAGCACTGTTTGCTAAATGTGGTATCTTTTCCATTTTCTTTTGTTTTTGTCATCTGTGTTGAAGATGAGTTGGTTGACAGTCTGTGGTTTTATTTCCGGATTCTCTGTCCTGTTCCATTGGTCTGTGTGTCTATTTTTGTACCAGTACCACTTGTCTTGGTTACTGTAGCCTTAGTAAAGTTTGAGGTCTGGAAGTGTGATGCCTCTAGCTTTGTTCTTTTTGCTGAGGATTGTCTTAGCTATTCAGGCTCTTTTTTTGCTTCCATATGAATTTCTATATTGTCTTTTCTAAGTCTGTGAAAAGTGATGCTGGTAGTTTGATAGGGTTTGCATTGAATCTATAGATTGTCTTGGGTAGGATGGACATCTTGATGATATTGATTCTTCCAATCCACGAGCGTGGGATTTTCTTCCATTTGTTTGTGTCATCCTTGATTTCTTTGAGCAGTGTTTTGTAGTTCTTGTTGTAAAATTCTTTCATCTCTTTGGTTAGATGGATGCTGAGGTTTTTTTTCTGTGTGTGTGGCTATTGTGAATGGAACTGTGTTTTTTAGTTGTTTCTCAGCCTGCTTATTGTTGGTATATAGAAATGCAACTTTTTGTGTGTGTTAATTTTATATCCTGAGACTTCACTGAAGTTGTTTATCAGTGCAAAGAGGTTTTTGACAGGCTCTCTAGGGTTTTCTAGATATAGAATCATATCATTTGCAAAGAGGGATAATTTAACTTGTGCCTCTTTTGCTATTTGGATACCACTGATTTCCTTCTCCTGCCTGACTGCTGTGGCTAGGACTTCCAATACTACGTTGAATAGGAGGGGTGAGGGTAGGCATCCTTTTCTTGTTCCAGTTCTTAGGTGGAATGCTTCCAGCTTCTGTCTGTTAAGTATGATGTTGTCGTGGGTTTGTCATTTACAGCTTATTATTCTGAGGAACGTTCCTTCAGTGCCTAGGTGTTCGAGGCATAAGCATCTATCTTCAATATAATGTTAATTTTTGATTTGTTGAAACGATTTGGGGCATTCTGAATTTTTACTAAAAACAAGAAAATTATGGTATATTTGGGAGCGCATATAAAAGGAAGCTCTTTAGAGTTCAGATTATGGCAAATCAAAGTACATAGTGTTACATAGCATTTGTCGACCAAGTCTTCTGGTTTTCACAGAACCTACCCCCACAATATCACCAATAAAAAGTACTACAGACAGCAAGTTCTGGAAATTATAAAATTATGAAAAGCAAAAATCATTTACTAAAGGTACTATAAGAACCTGAATTCAAAGGTCATAGGTAACTGTAGTTTCTTAGATTATAAGTGATACAAGGTCTTGATTTCCTGTTTGTTATGAATAATAGCATTATGTCCATTAACTCCCATCTCCCTTTGAGGCATGCAAAAGAGCCAATGACTCAAGACTTAAGCATCCTGGGCTTACCTGGGGATACCCCATGCCCAGGTACCTGGCAGGGGGACTTCCTCACGTCCCCTGGCAAAAAGCTCTGGTGTGTCTTGATCAGTCATCTGCAAGTCTTACAAGGCTGCAGAAAGGTACTTTTTTCTCATTTTTCTCTTCTAGTATTCCCCCATTCTATATCCCTCCATTTTTGTTTCATCTTTTTAATAGCACTGCCCACATGTGTTTGAACAGTTTGTAGTTTACAAAGCACTTTCTCCTAGACGCCTCTCAACACCCCATTAGGAAGGCAAGACAGTTGATCACTTCTTTTTATTGTATAGCAGCAAGAAAGCCAAGTCCTGGAGACGTGAAGGGCCACCAATGTCGAGTGACTCAGGTGTGGATTTAGAGTACACATGGAACTTCTTCCTCTGCTCACTACCAATTTTCCTCCCAACTGCACTCAGAGGACCACTAAATTAAAGGGGTGAACACAGTCTCCCAGTGAGGAGTAGGTATTAAGTGACATCCTTTGCAGCTGGTTCTTTGAAAACTTCCTGGCTAGGAGAATATGAAGACTTTTTTTTTTTTTTGCAAGACAGGAAATGAGCTTCTTTGACAGAATCACCATTCTTTAAGTCATGGCAGGGCAGATTTCTGACAACAGTGACACTGTGACCACCAAAGTAACCAATTGCAAAGCCCACCGTGCCTTACCCAAAAAGAGCATGCTTTTATTTTATAATTTTCAAAAACTGTATGACAGGCTGCCACAGAGGGTGAAATTGAAAGCTAAGGCCTTAGAGGCATAGCACTTGAAGACCAACCAGCCACCAAGAGTAAACAACAACATCCTCGCCAGCATCTGTTGTTGTTTGTTTTATTAATGATGGCCATTTTTACAGGGGCTAGGTGGTATCTCAGTGTGGTTTTGATTTGCATTTTTCTGATGATGAGTGAGGGTGAGCACTTTTTCATGTGTCTGTTGACTGCCCGTATATCTTCTTTTGAGAAGTGTCTATTCAGGTCTCTTGCCCACTTTTTAAAGGGGTTGCTTGTTTTTATCCTTTCGGTGTACTTGAGTGAATTATCACAGAAACAAAGAACAGAGTTCCATATGTTCTCACTCATAAACGGACCTTGAACAATTATAATGCTATAAGAAAGCAATTGGCAGTAGTAGGAAACTCAGGGGGAGGGGGGTAGGATTGGCAGTTGAGGGAAATTGCTGGGGGAGGGAGGGGCACACCTCATCAACAAGGGTGCCTGTATGATCAATGTTTGTATACCTAATCCTGAAATGTACCCCACATCTCTATAATAAAAATCTTTTTTAAAAAAAGAGTAAGCAATGAAATAACACTTGCCAATTAGGCAAGTCATTTGATCTGCACTGTTCCATGTTTCCACACCTTCACTGGTATCTTCCTTCTCTTTTTTCTCTCCACTCACATCTATAAAGACCACACTAGGCCATACTCCCTGCAGTGTGAGGCAGCCTGTATGCAAGCTCTGCCTCTAAAAGTACCCAAAGCTATCAAGAAAAGTTCCAGAAGCTCCAGGGCTCTTGGCGGCTCGCTGATTTGTTTGAAATATGCTAGGATGGTTTGGCCTGGGGTTCTCAGCCTTGGCTGCATGTCAGCCTCACCTGGCAGCCAGACCTGGCTTCATGGACCTGTAACCAGTGCAATTGCACAGGGCCCATGTTCAGAAAGGTCTGCACTTAGCTTAATGGCCTGCTGTCACAGTCTTGAAATTCTCAATAATTTTTGAACAAGGAGTCCTGCACTTCCATTTTGCACTGGGCCCTGCAAATTATGTAGCCGATCCTTTGGGCAGCTTTTACATATGTCAATGTCCAGACTGCACTCAGACCAATGAATCAGAATCTCTGGAGGAGAGACTCAGGCCTCTGCACTCGGAAGGCTCCCCAGGCAATGGGGGTGGGCAGCCAACTTTGAGACCCACTGGAGTAGAGCAGGATTTCTCGCTGGGGCTTTTATTTGTGTGTTGTGGAGGACATCAGATTCCTGTAGAGTGCTTTTCCAAACTCCACACACCGATGTGTAGCAAGTGATAAGTATTATAATTTCTAAATATTCTGCTGCTCTCTGACTCCCAGGCAGGAGCCCTAGATAGATAGACAGGTATCTATGTGTCTATGAAATAATGCCACTTCTTTTGCTCTTACCTGCGAAATGAGTTGTGGTGTCAGTCACTGTATATGAACTGTTGGGGTCTGTGCAGACCTGCACCAGTTGGGACATGATGGCCCCTAAATTGTAGCTTCATGTCAGTAGAGCTTTCTTCTCTGTGGCATTGCTTACTGAAGCAAGGCCATCTAAAGGCAGGATGGCAGGAGAAGACATGGGTATGGACAACAACCCTACAACCCTGGCTCTGATTCATAGCTGCATGGTTGGGCATGCGTTCTCTGTGCCTCAGTTTCATTTTTAGTGAAATGGGTATAGTAATACCCAGCTCATGTTGGAGAAGATTGAATGAGATAAGACACACCAAGTGCTTGATGCAGTTCCTGGCACATAGTAGGTGGTTAATAAATATGTGTGTACTGTCTCCTCTGTGAAGAAAGATTATCATACGCTCCACCTCAGTGATCAACTATGGCTTTTTCCTGAAAGCAAATTGAACTCATTATTATGGCAACAAGGAAGAAATACTAACCAAGATTCATCAGTTAGTACACTCATCAACTATGTGATTTGTATGCATTCAGCTCATAGTTACTGAACATCTATTAAGTCAGACGAGTGGTTTCCTCCATATGCGTACTACATATATACATGCATGCATATATAGACACATATGGGTATGTACAAGAACATACATACATATATATGCATCCATGTATGTGACAGATTCTTACTGTTCAGTAATTTTCTTTAAATTTTACTCATTTTAACTACCAAAGTAATGCTTATTACAACAACTTAAATAACATAAAAGCAACTAAATTAAGTTTACTAATATCGTCTTCCTCCTCCCATCCCATCTTTCTAATAAAAGCATTTTGAACTTAGATATAAATGTGTTATGGATTCTTCCATGTTTTCTTTTGGATGCACACAGTGCATGGGCACACAGTGCAGATCACTGTGCTGTAACTTGTTTTTCTCCTCCTCATGTAACAATATGATGTGGGCATTTTAACAGGCAACACGTAGCACCCATATGTTAGTTTTCAGTAGCTCATGGCATTCCACAAGATGGATGTGTTGTTTCCAACCACTGCCTTGGTTATGGTCAAGGTGTCAGAGGGATGGGTTTCATATATATGTACTACATATTTACATGCATACATATAGAGAGAAATGCATATGTCTACATATACGAATATGTGACAGGTCTATGTTGTCCAGTACTTTTCTTTAAATTTTACTCATTGCCATTACTAAATAAGCTAAACATGGTAGTGTTTGTCTATAGAAGATGCAGGAAACATTTTTTTCTTAACATACAAATTTAAGTATGAGTTCTTCTACTTTTTCTGGATAAAGCAGGGATAGACCCTTTAGCAGTTTATAACCCAAGTGTGACCAAGGCAAAAACCAAACAAATCATTATGACTATCATAATGATCAACTTTTCTTGGAATGTCTGCCATGTACCAGACTCTACAGCGGATTGGATATGCAAACTATGGATGTGAAGGGGACTTGGTCCGACCTTAAGCAGTTCACTAAAGTGATTCCATGTCAAGACCAATGTCACAGCTGGGTGTGGTAGCATGCACCTGTAATCTACCGAGGAGGCTTGCTTGAGCCCAGGAGTTTGAGTCCAGCATGGGCAACATAGTGAGACCCTGTCACTTAAAAAAAAAAAAGTTACAAATCATATCTACATGAGTATTTGGCCCATGTTGAAATCTTCCTCGTGGTGCTCAAGCCGACCTCTACTCCAGCCGCAGGTTCTAGCAAGCTCAGTTTTGCACAAAAGTCCTCTCATGGATCTCCCATTCTTTTTTTGCAGCAGAAAACAAAAGGCATTCCCATCTACATCACAGAATCAACGTGAACTTGCCTTTCTAGTGTGGCCACTAACGTATCCCATTGCTCACAGTTTGCTCCTTCATTTTCTTCCAGAAGCTGAAAGTGAAAAAGAACGTTTTCCCAGCACAAAACTGTGTTTCTCCTGTCAGGCCTTTAATGCACATTCGGTGCTGCGCTTACAAGTAGATATGTAACTGCTTTACATGAAAGAACTGGAAGTTACAAAGCCAAGTGAAATCATACAATCACTTTTGAAAGCACATTAAACAGGATTCAACAGATTTTTTTTTTTAGGCAGCTGTGAAATAGTGTCATCAGAATTGTTTTTCCTCTGGTGACTTCACTGTGAAAATGTTTAAATGCTGTGGCACCCATGGAGGTATCCAGCTTGTGCCCGTTGGAGAAACAACTGGCTGTTCAGCTGCCAGGAGTGCCGTCAGTCGCCAGGCTGCAGTCACAGCTCCTCCGTGTCTGCTTCGGTGGACCTGCAGGGGCCTAGCTCTTTCGGGAGCCCCGGCCGCCAGGCGCTGAGCATGCAGGGATGTGAGGGCCTGGCTACCTCTGGAACTGTCCACCGGGTTGGCTGAGACCCTTAGGTCTACAGCAGCACCATCTGCGTGGTGACCTGCATCACCTCCTGCATCCTCTCACTTCTGTCCTTCACAGTCAACCCTCAGTGTCTGTTTACCCAACAGGCACAAATTGCTTTCCCAGCAATCTAAGAACATCAACAGTATGCAAGGGGGACTCCAAGAAATGGAATTTGTTTATTAAAAAACTTTATATTCTCACAGTCGCCTCCAAAGTATTCTCCGTTTGATGCAACACACCTATCGAGACGCTTTCAAAACGGTTTTGCACTTCTCAGTGTGGATACCTTTTAGTGTTTCTGCTGTTTTTTTGTTTCACCTCTTCCACACTGGCAAAACGTTTCCCTTTGAGAACTTTTTTCATCTGGGAAAACAAAAAAAAAGTTGCTCAGGATGAAATCAGGTGAACAGGGTGGGTGGGGCCCAAGGGTCATGCTGTTTTGGGTAAAAACAAACAAACAAACAGCTGCTGAACACTAAGCTCAGTGTGGGCAGTAGGCGGGATCTTTGTGTAAGTCACCCATGATGAAATGGGCAAAATGTATTGAAAGAATCTCAAAAAAAATGATAATAACTGCAGTGGAATGCAGCCTCTCTCAGCAACACTAGCTGGTATACTGATGCCAATGGGCTCTTAGAAAACTTACCTAGCAGGGGAAGCCTATACTAAAACCGGCCCGCCCTTCAAAATATAATTCCAGGCTTTTCTGGGTTCCCCTCATATAGCCTCATGCAGAGGGCCAAAGTACCTGAACACGTCCCCTGTCCCCTGAATGATTTTGCACCAGGCTCTGCTAAAAATGAACCATGATTCTGGCAAAATGAAACTGACCCTTTCGTTGCAATTATTCAACTGGGACACAAAGGAAAAATTACCTGTGGGGGAAAACGAACTCATATATATTCTCAAGTTCCATATTAGCTGACCATGCTATTTCTAAGAGCTGAGGTGAGGAATGTATTTTTGTATTCCCTTTGTGAGCTGGTTAGAACCAAAACCTCATCGTTGCCATGAGGGAACACGATTTCAATTCCTGCCACTTAAGTCGCAACTCCACTCGTAGTATCACTGTTCTCTTTTCTTTTTTCTTTTTTTAAGTTTGAGTCTCACTCGGTCACCCAGGCTAGAGTGCAGTGGCACACTCATGGCCACCGCAGCCTCAACCCGCTGGGCTCAGGCGATCCTTTCGCCTCAGCCTTCCAAGTAGCTGGAACCATAGGCATGCACCACCACGCCTGGCTAATTTTTTGATTTACTGTAGAGACTAGGTCTCACCAAGTTGCCCAGGCTGGTCTCGAGCCCCTGGACTCAGGCAATCCTCTCTTCTCCACCTCCCCAAGTGCCGAGATGACAGGCTTGAGCCACGGCGTCGACCAGCCTATTGTTCTTGATAAGATGCCTTCCTCATGGTTCCACAGGCTGAGAAGGAAGAAGGTAATCGTGGCATTCTTACTGTTGCAGGGGAGTTTGGAGAGGTGTACAAGGGGCGTTTGAAGCTGCCAGGCAAGAGGGAAATCTATGTGGCCATCAAGACCCTGAAGGCAGGCTACTCGGAGAAGCAGCGCCGGGACTTCCTAAGCGAGGCCAGCATCATGGGCCAGTTTGACCATCCCAACATCATTCGCCTGGAGGGTGTGGTCACCAAGAGTCGACCCGTCATGATCATCACGGAGTTCATGGAGAATGGTGCCTTGGATTCCTTCCTCCGGGTAAGAGCAGCTCAAGGGCATGCATGGGGCACTGCCAGAGGCAGGTGAATGTTGGCTGAGGGAGGAGGGTCCCAGAAGGGCAAGCTGCCACTCAAGATCGCCTGGTGCAACGTGCATGGGTGTTAGCGATGTTAGCCAAGATTGGCTGCTAAAAGAGAAGAAAGCCAGGCTTGCGGGCTCTTCAGGAAGAGGATGGCATGGAGTAGGGCCTTGATAAATGCTTGCTGGATGAATAAAATGAATAGAGAGGGGCGAAGAATGGCCATTGGCATTTGCATGAATCATGGAGACAGAGGAGACTTGTGGCTGCTGCATCGCACTGTGTGATTCATGCGGACGCCTGCAGCCAACTCTGCCTTTTGCCAACACAGTCGCCCTCCCAGCCAGCTCTCCTCATGTTCCAGCTCAGAAAAGAAGCGGGCCGCCTTGCTGTCACCCCCAGGCCACCTGCCCTCAGAGGAGGCACTTCTGGGTAGGGAAGGGGAAGACTGTCACAAGCATCCACGAGGCTTTCCGGGGTCGATGAAGACATGAGGCAGAGGTGGGGATAGCTAAGGGCCTTTGGCTGGGACACCTGTGAAAGATCATTGTCAGGACACGCCCGGATGGGGGCTGGACACCCAGTGGAACCGCGTCATTTTTGTAGGGTATCAGAAAGCTTCTTGGAGGAGGGGGAGTGAGGACGGCCAGGATGCTGGTGTCTGAGGAGTGGAAGCCAAATGAGCATGGGCTGGGAAGCAGAATCTGTCCCAGACCCAGAGGTATCCTCTGCTGGGGACATTTGGGAGCCTAAGAGCTGACAGTCTACGAGCTAAGAGCAGCATCAGAGAGTAGGCGGAGCCTTCTGAGCAAGGACTAAAGGGTGACATCCAGTCGCAGGCCACAAGGCAACCAAGCAATAGCTGTGACTGGAGATCCAAGGGTCAGTCATTGAAACATTGCTGGGGTCACTGCTCTGGCCAGACCCTGTACCTATAGAGATGAGAGCAACTTTGCTCCAAATCTCCATTGCTAACTCACCAGACGTTGAGTGCCTTAGTGTAACTGCAGGGTTTGTTGTTGTTGTTTTTGTTTGTGGGGGTGTTTTGGGTTTGTTTTTTGTTCATGAAACTACAGTTTGGGCGGGGTTTGGTAGGGACCCCCCTGTTCCATGCGACCCAGCCAGTGGCTCAAGGGCTGGGCTTGGAACTGTCTGAAAGGGCCTTTACTGATATATCAGGGGGTCGAGGCTGGGTGTCACCTGACACCTTTCCATGTGACCTGCTTGAGCTTCCTTAGAGCAAGCTGGGTTCCAAGAACAAGCATACCAGAGGAGCAAGGGGCAAGCTTTACCACTGTGACCTAGCCTTGGAATTCACATAGTGTCACATCCGACATAGTGACACGCCCACCTGGACTCAAGGAAAGAAAACAGACGCCACATTCTAATAGAGGGACATCAACCTGGGGCCTCCTTACCCCTAGGAGATGGAAAATCTTGTCATGTCCATCTTGGAGAGCTCAACCTGCCACAGACATAAGCTTTGCCAGACCTGAGTGTCTAAAGCTTCTGGCCATCATTTGCCTACCTTATACTTATTGTTTCCATGAGTGAGCATGGAGGTATGATAAGTGAAGAAGGACTTGAATCTTTCTGAGAACCCAGGAAAGTCTTCAAAGAGGAGGGAGAGTTGATCTAATATTGGAGAATAAGGAATTTACCTGATGGCGGGGGCATGTGGCAGGGAGCACATGGCTGACGGAGTAGCAGAACAGCTATGTGAAGGCCAAAGCTAAGTGGACCTGTGAGGTGATCTGTCGGCAGCTGTGTGGTACCTCCAGCAATTAAAGCAGAACTTAGGACTGCAGTGTGGAAGGGTGACTGGGGACTTGCATAGAAGCACGGTGCTGAAGCCACTTCTGCAGGGCAGGCGCGCATTTTCTGCCTAGTCTGGGTCCTCAGGCAGTAGGGGCTGTTGTCTTTCTGGGTGGTCGTGGGAGACAACTGGTTTAGACTAGGGGACCCATGTACTTTGCTTGGGCCCAATCACCAAGCCTCCTAGAGGGTAGGGGTTGTGCCTTGTATTTTGAAACCTAGTACCTAGAACGGTGAGCCCCTGATAAGTGCTAGTTGAATGAAAAGCATGAACGGTGATTTCCAGAACAGAAATGTTAGGGGGTGGTGGGAGAGATCGCGTCATCTTCTGTGTACGTGCTTTCTCCGTCACTGTCTTGAAGCCACACTTGTCATGTCAGTGGCTTGACAGGCATGGTCTGTGCTTTCCTGGGACATTCAGTTTTGATCGGAATCAAAACTGAAGACAGTCCAATAAACATGAATCGAAGGCAATGTTAGAAGGGGTGTTTTCTGGAAGCAGCCTCAAGACCTTACAGGAGTCATTTATTTCCTACCCATCACCTGACTAGACATCACAGAGAGTCACTCCTTGATTTGGAGGCTGTGATCAGCCTCCCTCCCTGGAACAGGAAGCTTCATTCTCAGGAGCTTTCAGAAAATCAACACCTCACCCTGCTGGTCCTCCCAGGCCTGTCCTCTTCGGGGGCCCAGGTCACAGAGGAGCTTGGACACCAGCTTTTCTCAGGATGGTGATGCTGAGGTCGCAGGGAGAGAAGGCCCCGGGGCCAGAGAGGAGCAGAGAGGAGAAGCCATGGCAGGAAGGAAGCAGAGAGCAGGCAGTGCCGGGAGGAGAAGGGAAATGAAGCGTTTCTGACTCCTCGCACGGCGTGGAGGCAGGTAATCTATAAATCTAATTTCAGCCTTACTGCCAAACCCTGGAGCATAGCAACATTAATTGATGTATCTGCTGCTTGATAAAATCGAAAAATAGGTCATCAGTTCAGTTCTACAGGGTCCATCTTCTGGGAAGTAGGATAATTTTAGGATCACTACTCAGAGAAGAAAGGAAAGGGTTCATCCTCAATTTGTGCAACTGCTTCCTCCCTTCCGACTCCTCCATTCCCATTGGACATAGCATCTGTGGAGAGTGGCCACAGCTCGAGCCCCAGGTCAGCACCTGAGAGGCTCCGGGCATTGAGGATTCCGTCAGCACACCAGACATGACTCCTTGCAGTTCACATGCTGTTCCTATCCCATTGCAGGACTCAGCATCCCTGACACTCCAGTGAGATTAGAAACACCATGATTCTTTACCACACATTCGGTAGATGGCTCATTATTATCGTTTTTTTTTTAATGGCCGAGTCATCAATCGGTTAAAATACAAATCCAGGATTTCAGGTTTCCTTCTTGGCAATCCAGTTCAAGGGATTGAATCTGGTGGCACTTTCCCAATCTTAGGAATGATTCCTGAAGCCCTGGTGAGTGTCCTGGGCTTTTTCGATGTTATCAAGCAGCAGATACCAACTAAGACGGTCAGCATGCTCCGTAGAGCTTGGCCTTGTGGTTGCTGCTGGGTCATTCACAGATGGTCGTAACTGAATTTTGGAAGTCACTGAGTAATGTCACACGGGGACATTTCTCATCAGGGAGCTCACTCAAGAGCCGAAGCTCAAGGCAGTAACCCACATGTCAGGAAGAGGGCTTGGAAGTCTCCAGACCAGGGCTTTGGCTTTGGCTTCTTCTATGAGTCACCCCTTGGCCTTCAGCAAGCCTGCTAACTCAATTTCCCGATCTATAGACTAAAGGCATTGAGCTGGATGAGCTTGAAAGGTCCCTTTCAGCTGGAAAAAAAAAATCTATGATTCATTTTCTTCAAACAAATCAAATAAGGGTTTCATTTCCTGAAGTGGATTTGTCAATGAAAGTTGAAATACCTAAATCCTTCCTGTCTAATATAAGGGCCAGCCAGTGGCTTCAGTGCATTTGCAGAAAAGCAATTTCAGCAGAAAGCACTTCATGAAGGGAAAAGTTTAAATCACTTCACCCAGGTCTATATTTCTTCTCTGTGCTATGTTTTTCCCGTGTGCTCAGCATGGAGCCAAGTTCTTTCTCAAAGTCACTAAGAGAAAAGTTGGGCCTTCTTTTTCTCTCTCTTGTTTATCTCTGTATGCGACTTTTCATGTCTCTGGAAGTTCTTCTTGGGGACTTATGCCCATCAACTGAGCATAAAACAGTTAAACATGCCAGAAAAATCTTAATGTTTATATCTTTAGGTTTCCCCAGGATTATGAATTCGACAGTCAGGACCCTGCCTACTTTGGTATGTGGTCTCCTGCAGATCCTGCCCATGGCAAAGTCAGCATATTCCAGTGGAAAAAGGCACTGGACAGGGGTTAGAGGATAAGATAAGAGTAGCATCGTTAATCAGCCATGGCTTTTCTCCCTGCAAGGCTTATCCACAGCATTAGAGCAGCCATTACCTGTTGATCGGAGATGGACTGTCAGTGGAGAAGCAATTTGCCGTTCTGAACTTAGATTGCTGTTTAACTCAAAATCACGCAAAGTAATTTAAGGCTGATCACATAAACTTTCTGGGTCGCCTTTATCTTGTCTGTGAAAACAATACAATATCGCCTGCCTCTCCTACTGCACAGGACTAGTTTTCAAGAGCAAAGCGTTTTCTATGAAGTATGACTGGCCACCCAAAAGTTAAGATATGGAAGAAATCGGTGTTTGCTGGTTAATCAGCTCAAGCTTTGGGTCCCAATCATCTCCTGCAATCACAGATGCCTCCCTGCTACCTGCGGAGCTCAGAATGCTCTGTGAACCATGTTCCCCAAAGGCAGTGAACCCAGGATGTCTCCCACTCACCCCAGAACGCCATGAGGAAGCCTGAGTTTTGGCCTCCCAGTGCTCTCAGTCTCTCTCACCGTGCTCATCTGAGGTACAGACGGGAACTGATGTGTGAGACACGACTGAAGCCTTGCCGATGGTAGCAGGGACCATTGCCGCCATCTTTGTGTCCACAGGGCACTGAGCCAAGCCCTTTCACTTGTATTATGCAATTTAGCCTCACAGAACCCTATGAGAAGTGGATGCTGTGTCCTTATTTTACAGATGTGGGGATCATGGCTCTGGTGGTTGAATAGCTTGTCCAAACTCACACACAACCTGTGAGTTGTAAAGCTGAGATCCAAGTCAGGTTTGTCTGGCTCCAAAACCTAGACCTTTAACTGCTTTTGTCCGATGGGAAGGCACAAATGGCTTAAAGCAGAAACAGGGACCTCAAGTGTGGACTTTCAACAGTGGACTTTCAACAGTGCTCTTCTCAGAGTTGTTTGCAACCTCCACCAGTGCCCACCCCAAATGCCAGCTTTTTTAGGGAGACGCTCTGTGAGTGTAGTCATTACAAAGAGGAAATAACGGACTGAACTGAGAAGCTAAACCGTGTCACTTGTGGCTGAGATACATTTCTAGAATATACCAGAGTTGCGTCAGAACTTTCCAAGGGGACAAATCCCCAAGACCTGCTTGGAGAAAATGCGTGATGCTGGTGGCAGCCTGGCTGAGCTCTTGGGAAGGTGTGGACTGCAGTGCATTAGTGAACAGGGGAATCTGCGTCACTCACTGCAAATCCAGCGCTCACAGATGGGCAACGTATGCTGAAAACAAGGCATCGTTTCCAAAAAGCAGCTCCGCACTTGCTTGGGTGTTGCTCAGTAGAAATACTTTGGAGAAAGCCCCCATCCAGTCTCCTGGGCAGGTTGGGAGGCACTTACGGTTTGAGTTGGAAATGGCTTGGAACTTGGGGTGTGTCAAGCCCGGTGTGCCTGGGGGCCCTCCCTTTGAGAGGGGAAATGCCAGTTCTTCAACCGACTAGGGAGCACAACCTTCGGAGCACAGACCCAGGCATCTCGCGCAGGGAAGTCTTCCACAACTCATGTTGTCATCACTCGATTGTTGGTGTTTTTGCGAATAAACAAGGTGTTTTCAGAACAGGTCTTGTATTCTTCCTTACGTAGGTTGCATAGAAAATGCTTTGGCAGGAGCACATGCATGAATGACGCATCTTACATGTTTAAGTGAGATAATTCACATGAATGCACTGTGTCACATCTCACAGCAGATGCTCGGCGGATGGGTACTTCTCACACTCTCTACACTTTCAGCATTTCACACGAGGACTTCAGGGCACAGGACGTGACTCTCTTTGCCCTGTGTCAGTGTTGAGCATTAAGCGCAGCCTAGACCCCAGGGATCCTGCCTCCTGTTCACCTCTCCTCCAGCCTGAGTATTCGTTCCAATGACTGGGTTATGTTCTGCTTCTAGAACACACCTCTTGGCCCTCTGGGGAGCAGTTGGGGCTGGACTAGATGGGAATCTTGGCAGTAAGGCTCAGGGTTTGCTGATTTAATCGTGTGTGCAGAGCCAAGATCCAGGAGCTTCAAGGAGGCCAGAGGAAGCCATGGGTTCATTTGCTGAAGAATCTGTCATCTAACCAGGGAGGGCATTCATCCAAGACACTGGGAGCCCACCAATGAGCAGAGAGAGAGGGCAGACTGAGGGTTGCCACTGGGAGATGCAGAGAGAGCTCCCATTCATCAGGAGGGTTGTATGTGCCACAGATCATGTGAGGGTCCCCTGCTCTGATCATCCCTGAGAGGTAAGTGTGGCCATCCCAACCCAAAGGCTGACAGCCCAGGATTGCCTGGATGCCTTAAACGCTTAATTTTAGAAACAGGAAGAGATATATTAGTCATTCGTTCAACTTAAATTTGTTGAACTCTTTCTATCTACCTTAAAGTTTTCTGCCCTGATAATCCTGTGATGACCACAAAAGACAGGATTCTTGTCTTCAAAGAGGGTAGCGTCAAGCAACAGAGACAGACAGACACATACACACACACGCATACACATATGATTAAAAGTTGTGATATGTGTTAAGAAGAAAGATGAGATAGCAGAAGAAGAATCAGATACTTAGAGGGAGGGGAGCAGGTATATGAATGATCTTTCTAAGGAAGCATCATCTAAGCAAAGAACTGTCTATTAAGCAGGTAGGTGTCGATTCTGAGGAAAAAACGGAGGGCATGGCACATTTAAGTGTCCTAAGGCAAAAAAAAAAAAAAAAAACAGCTTGTCTTGGGGGAAGAACGGAAAGGTCACCAGTCACTGTGGCTTTAGCATAGGAATGGGGGTTACGGTTGCACAAGGTGAGGTAGTAACTGATGCCAGGGCTGGGCTGAGGAGCTTGGAGATTTCCCTTAATGCAATGAGAGGCTATTAGAGAGTTTTAAACCAGAGAGTGACATGGCCTGATTTATGTCTTAAAAAGATGGCTCTGGCTGGAGAGAATGGATTGCGGGGGGCGGTGCGGGCAGCTGTTACAGGTGATGGATGACGGCGACTTGGTTGGAATGGCGACCGTGGAGATGGAGAGAAGTGGATGGGTTTGAGATGTAATTTGGAGATGAAATTGACAGGGCTTGGCGAGGAGAACAGCACGTTCCAGGAGAGGGTTGGGGATGGAATGAGGAGAGCCGTGAACCGCTTGGGCTGGCGCTGGCAGAGCTGACAAGCAAAGGGGCCACAGCACCTCAACTCTGTTTAGCCACGGAAGCCCATCCTGATCCTGATGCACTCATGTCTCATTACAGCAAAACGACGGGCAGTTCACGGTGATCCAGCTGGTGGGTATGCTCAGGGGCATTGCCGCTGGCATGAAGTACCTGGCCGAGATGAATTACGTGCACCGGGACCTGGCTGCTAGGAACATTCTGGTCAATAGTAACCTGGTGTGCAAGGTGTCTGACTTCGGCCTCTCCCGCTACCTCCAGGATGACACCTCAGACCCCACCTATACCAGCTCCTTGGTGAGTCCTTCTCGGTGGTCGTAGCTAGAAGCTTGGTGTGAGCGAGAGGGGCTGTCCGCGGTTGGGGACCTGTGGCAGGGCACCCTGGGAGGATTGGGACCTGAAGAAATCTCTCTACGGAGGGACCCAGAGGTCAGGAAGAACGTCCATCCCAGAGAAGCAGCAGCAGCCGGTTGTCCAGGTAAGCAAGCATCCGGACACAGGCACTGAGGAAGGGTCAGTGCCTTTTCTGAAGCCATAGTGGTTCTTGGTCATTGGGAAGGGAGATTTTGGAACAGATGATTCGGGGGAATCAAAGCAGGTGCACCGGAGATGTTAATCAGCACATAGCAAGCTCTGGGCATGGATCTTCAGTCCCCAGGTGGCTTGGGCACCGTGTCACCAGGTAGACTCTGGGCCCCACTTGTTTTTCCCTCTGCAGAGGTTCCAGATAGCTTTAAGTACCATCTACATGATGAGTACTCTTAAATGTGTGTTTCCTGCTCAGCCTTTCCCTCCACATCCCGAGGCAGCTCTAATCATCTATATCCAACTGCCTAGCTCACACAATTCCATTTAGAATGTTAACAAGTCCAAAATAGAGCAAGGGATTTACTCTTCAATATCCCCTCCCTAGTTTCCCTGTCTCGGTAATTGGCACTACTTAACTCAAGACTGAAACCTGGGAGTCATCCTTGATTTCCCCGTGTCTGTGCCCAGCATCTCAGGAGTCCCTATGGAGTCCTGTAAAATATCTCCCTGCTTTCCATCTCTGCTAACCCCATTCCTCGTCCACTTATCCCAAAGCGCCATTCTCTTGGGCTGTCCCAGTGGCTTCCTAGCCAATGTTCCTGGTTTCCCTTTGCAGCATCCAAGGTAGTGGATCTACCTACCTACCTGTCTGCCTGTCTTCTTTAACCCTGCAAATACATGATTACTATAAAAATTAAAACAATACAGAGAAGGAAAAGAATAACAGATTAACTACAATTCCCTGGCCACAGGGGTTGGTAAACGTGTTCTTAAAAGGTCATCTAACTGGCCAAAAGGCGAAAGGGAGGTTGTTATGCAAATAACTACATAACCGTTTACAAGGCAATCCTGTAAAAGGTTGTAAACATCATTTTAACTCATAGACTATTAAAAAAATGTGACCAACCAGGTTTGTCGCTCAGGCCATCGTTGACCTCCATCCGCCCCGAAGCCCCTGTTTCAGCAATGAGGTGTGTCTCCATTGACATATTCTCTTTGTTCCAAACTCTGAACATTTCTATTCTATAAAATTGGGATCATACGATGCCCATTCCTCTGCATTCTTATATAGTTTCTTGGGCATTTTTGCGACCAGATTGCTCTTCCAAATGTTTGTAAACATCCAAACTCCACCAGGAATGTTTGATGCCTGTCTCCAGCAGCCTCACTAGCACTGGAGGTGATCAATCTTTAAAAATTTGCCAATCCATCAATGAAACACGATACCTCATTTTGTCTTCATTTGCATTTTCAACTGGCTGCTGGTGATGTTAATGTCTTTTCACACAGGTGAGGGGATTCTTGTTTCCTCTTCTGTTAATTGCCTGTGCACGTGCTTACTTACATTTCTGCTGGGGTTTTTTGTTGCTTTCTTAGAAACTTATAGAATGTCTCTTTATATTAGGGATATTAGCCTTTTGCCAGCCATATATGGTACAATTTATTTCCCCCCGTCTGTTGTGCTTTATGTTGTTTATGATATTCTCTGGCTTGCAAATGGTGAGCATCCATGTAATATCTCTCTGTGGTTCTTGGATTTCCTGCTTTGTTTGAAAAGTTCTCTTCACTCCCAGGTTATAATGTTTTTTAAAGTTTTCTGTACTATTTTATTGAAGAGGGGGTTTGTTCTATATTTGAATATGTAGCACTCCTCAAATATATTTATTTTTCCAATGTGTTATTTTAAAAATTTCTGGTGCACAAAGAACTTGATAGAACTTAACTAAGAACAGCTGTATACCCGCCACCTAGATTCTAGAATTAATATCTTGTTATATTTGCTTCTGCTGTAACTATCCATCTACCTATCCTTCTGTTCATCCATGACTCCATCCATTTCATTTTTTTTAAATTTTAGATTGAGGAGGCCAAGCACATGTTTGTTCCATGGGCATATTGCATACTGGTTCATTTCCATGTAATTTGCAGCCATTATCTCTAACCACTTTAGCATAGACGTCTTTCACTGGAGTTAAATATTTGTTTATGGTCTTTTTTTGGTTTAAGGTAAACTATGCATAGAGTGGAATGCACAAGTATCAAATGTACATTCACAGAGTTTTAAAAAATGCATGCAACTGTGTAACCCGAACTCTCATAGCAATACAGAACATGGCCGTTCAACGTGGAAGTTCCCTCACGCCTCCTCGTTCAAGCCTCACCCCACCCACACCCAGAGGCAAACAGGGTTCTAATTTTTTTCACCATAGGTTTGTCTTACAACACCATGTAAATGAAATCATACAGCATATGCTCTTTTGTGTCTTGTTCACTTAGCGTTATGCTGGAGAGACTCGTTGGTGTTGTGTGTGAAGCAGGAATGGGTTCCTGTTTATTGTTGAGTAGTAGTTCCTTGGCTATTCATCCATTCTCTTGTCGATAGGCACAAGGGATATTCTGGCATTCATTTTCGAACGTGTATTGGGAAGCATAGTCTTATGCTGTTTTGTTCAGGTGAACAATTGTGCCAGCACTACTTATTAAATTATATTATTCATTTTTTATTGAATTACATGTCATCCTTAACACATTAAGTTCATTATATGAACTATTTTTTGATGATCAGTTCTGCTCCATCAGTCTATTTATTCTTGTGCTCAATCATACTTCTCGGATTCTAATAACTTTAGCAAAAGTGTTGCTATCTGTGTCCTGATGATAATAATTTTAGTTAAAGTCTTACTGTATGGGTAGAGGCAGTTGTCCCTCATTAGCATCTTCAATTTATTAGAAAGAAAACACTTATTGGGTGACCTCACATATCTTTTCTTTCAAGTGCAATTTAAAGTCACCTTGTCTCATTCCAGCGTATAGACACACACACACACACACACACACACACACACACACACACACACACACATATACACACGCACACACACACACATACGCACACACACCATTTGGATTTTGAATGGAGTTCTAGTCTGTCTTTGGAAGGACTAACATTTTATATCACTTTGCCTTTTATTCAAAAGAGAAAAATTGCATTTGCTTTTTAAACAAATTCTGTTTCTAAATACAATGTATTCATGTGACAAATATTTGCTGAGCATCTACTATGTGCCAATACTGGACCACAAGCTGGGGACATAATCTTGATAAAAAAAAGAAACAGTGCACTTACCTGCTCACAGTTTAGAGAGGACTGGGGGCATTCATCAGGCACCTTGACAAATGAGTGCATACTTACCAGCTGTTATGTGGGGCACAAATAAAATGATGAATAACAATAACCCAACGGAGGCTAGGAAAATTAGGAGAGCTTCCAGAGGAGGAGACAGTGCTACAACAGAGATTTGAAGACTAGGTCAGCAGAGGTTTTAAGACTAGGTCAGCATGGGCTGCCATCTTGAAATACTACACACTGGATGGCTTGAACAGCAGACATTGATTTCTTATGGTCTGGGGACTGGGAAGTGGTTAGGTTCCTGGTGAGAACTCTCCTCATGGTTATGTCCTCAGATGACCTTTCCTTGGTGTGTATGGAGAGAGAGAGAGAGATGGAGAGATCATGTCTCTTGTTCTGTTATTCAATCATCAATCCCATCATGGGGTCCCCACTACATGATCTAACCCAACTATAATCACCTCCTAAAGACCCCACCTCCAATACTAGCCCTCTGGGGACTAGGGCTTCAATATACAAGCATTCAGTCTATAACATTCTGTTTCAAATGAATGTGGCAGGTTAGACCACAGAGGCTGAGGGACAGCACATGCAAGGCCTTGTGGCAGGAGGGATGGTGAAACAGAACTGAGAAGGGACCCTTGTGTTTGACGTTGGGAGAATGAGAAGACAGGTTCCCAAGGAGGGCAGTTATATCACATAAGATCTCTTAGACCCTAGTGATAGGATTTATAGCCTTAGAGAAACGGGAAACTTTTCAAGGACTGTGTGTATGTGTGACCCAGATACATACATGTAGTCCAAAGGTGATGGATTTGCGTTTCAGAAAAATGAAATTTCGCTCACCTTTCCTTTCCAATCTCTTTCCTTCCCTTCTCAAAACAAAACAAAACACAAATAATCTTTCTTGGATTTCTTTCTTTTCTTTCACCAAAAGGCCATTAGACAGGCTCAACCAAGGTGTATCCCAAGCAAGAGAGATGAGGTCTTGCTGGGATCAGGACCCGTGTGTGAGGGGGTTACCCATCAGCAGGTTTAGGAGATTAGCAATATATAGGGAGATTTAAAAACATATTGGAGATAATAGCAGTTGTTAGAAAAGAATATACCATTTGTATTTTCATATTACATTATAGTCCATGTATATACATGAAAAGCATGACTGCTACCTTGAAGTGTATGGTGTTGAATCAGAATGCAAGGTAGTGGGGCACGTGGAGGTAGAGAAATAAATACAGACTGAGAATGCCCTGAAGTACATGCATGTAGCCAAGAGTACACCTGGCACTCAGGTCTTGTGTTTTATACCCTCCACTAAAAATAACCAGGACTCGTTGGAGAAATGGCCCTGGCCTGGACAGGGAACATGCAGATGAGCCCAGCACATCTTTTTGTGCCAGAAAATGAGAAAGTACTAACAGAACAATTGGACATGTAACCCCCCCCCACACACACACACGCCCCCCCCCAATAACCCCACAATATCCAGCTTGACGGGCCTCCAAATGTCCAAATTGGAGTTGATCTGAGGCTCAAAATATATAATGATAGCAGCAAATTAGAATCTATTGAATAAGATGGGGACCATTGAGTCTATACTCACATGCATACAAATGAATAAACAAATAGGGACAAGAGGAAGGTTTTCCCTGTGGTAAAAAGAATGATGTAATTAGAAACTCACTATTAGGCAACCATCAGATTAATGGCTAATTCAGACAAGAAACATCAATTGATGATAAACTTGGGGCCAACATAGAGAGGAGCAAGATTTTACATATCCTCAAAGTATCTCCCACCTCCACAATGTTTATTACAAAAAGAGAGAAGGTCACTTTACACAGGAGAAATTTGGCAAACATTATCTGAATCAAATAATTAAAGGTCACACCACCAATAAAAGGGCAGGGAGACATGGTGTGTCACTTGGAGGTTGCAATGAAAAGCACATAGCATCTGAATACTCTCTTCAAAATGTATAGCCTGGGTCTCATCATGAGAAAACATCAAACAAACATTGAGGTACATTCTATTACATTTGTGGCTCTGGCTTTAAAAAAATGTCAAGGTCATGAAAGTCAAGGAGACTGAGAAAATGCTCCAGATTGAGTATGACATGATACTGGGTAGGGCATGTGATCCTTACCAGCACATTTCTGGGAGAGTTGTTGAGCTGGAACAGGCATCTGGGTGAACGTGTACAGGTATTCTTGGCAGTGTGCTTGCAACTTTCACAGAGATCTGTACTTTTCTCAGACTAAATTTTTGTTGAGTTTCTTTTGACTGGGGCACAGAGGATAGGTGGGAGAGGCAGTCACAGAAGCAGAAAGATGCTGAAGGAGGATTATGGGGCAGTGTGGGCAGGATGCAGGGAATGAAGTCCAGGAGGCCAGTGAGGTTGCACGGAAGGACTTGTTGGTGGATGACACTTGGAGGTGAGAGTGACAGAGGTTCAGGGATGATGTCACATATCCCACCTGTGTTTCTGGGTTAGTGATGGCCATATTTAGTTAGTGATGGAGAGTGAGGATGGTGGAAGGGAGTTGGCTGAGGGACGAGGAAGGTTGGGAATAGATTGTGGGCTTAGTTTAGAACAATGTTTTCTCAGGTTTTGGTGAGTAGCAGATTTACCTGGAGAGCTAATGAGGGCACAGAGGCACAGGATCTTCAAAGAGGTATAGGGTCTGGGACTTGGCATTGTCGCTAAGTTTCCCAGGTGTTTCTGATGCCCACAGAAGTCTGAGAGTCATTTGTTTAAAACATTGCTATTTGTATTTGTCTGTGGGATATCTAAGTAGAGCTGCCACACGGGCAGCTGAATACGAAGGTTGGAACATGGAGGAGAAGTCCAAATGAAGATGGGTTTTTAGGAGGCATCGACATAAAGACAGGGATCAAAACAGCTTGTGAGAGGACAAAATGGGAAGAGGGCCTCACCTGGAGCATGCAGGAGCTCAGTGTTTTCCAGCACAGATGTGCACAAAGGAGGAACCGTGGATGCCCCATTGCCCTTTCCTCCAGAGAGGCAATTACTAAGACTTTGCTGTAAATCCAGGCTCCTTGCTTTGCAGATGAGGAAGCCAAGGCCAAGTGTAGTCAAATGAGTCATTGGAGATGCAGAGTTTGTTGCTGCGGTGGCAACTTCGGCCCTTCGGCCTAGGTATCCAGTCTCTAGTGCTCAGACACTGGGGCTCCCTCTCCAGCCCCACACTGTGCCAGACTCCCTGCCCAACTTTGGTCATTTGAGATGTTCCAGAAAGCCTGTGTCTCTGTCTTTAGTTTCACCCCTTTCCTTCAAAAGACCCAACAAAGGATTGTCCTCAGAGTCCAAGTCAGCTGTCATCTTTGCCAACTGGCTCTGCTGGTTCTTGGGTGATGCACGGAGAGAAGACTTTTATTGTTTCTCTATCCACCCGATCTACAGGCAGAGGTGGGCAGGCTACTAACTTTAATTTATCCATGATTTTCAGCTCTACTTCTTCACATATTTATGGTAATTCTAGAAATAACATACTATATATGAATCTTTGCATATATAATACATATCCTTAATTTTTCATAGTCTGCTTGGGGTTTTTATGACACCACTTTACATAAAATGTAGAACTCGTGTAATCAGATCATCTAGGTCCATTGTTGTAATTGTTGTATGTGTTCCAGTTGTATGTGTTCCATCTGCATACATTCATGGTCCCAAAGACAGTGCTATGGTTTTGCTTTAAAAAGTCATGTGTATTTGAAAGAAATTTAGAGGAAAATGTTTATATTAATCCAAAATAGTTACCATTTCTCTTGCTCTTCCTTCTTTCCTGAAGAGCCAAGTTTCCCTCTGGTACCATTCCTTCTGTTTGAAGAACTGCCTGTAACATTTCTTGCAGTGCAGGTCTCTGGGAATAAATTCACTTAGTTTTCTTTTACCAGAGAAAGGTTTATATTTTGTGCTCATTACTGAAATATATTGTTGCTGGATATACAATTCTGGATTTACAGGTTTGTTTTGTTTTTCTTTCAGCACTTGTCTTCTAGTTGCCATGGTTTTGGGTGAGGGGTCCACAGTTATTTGAATCATTGTTCCCCTGATACACACACACACACACACACACACACACACACACACACACTCACACTCACATAAATGGTCATATTTTTCTTGCTTCTTTCAAGATTTTCTCATTATCTTTGTGTTTTTGCTTGACTGAGTTGTTTCTTTTATTTTCTTTTGAATTGAGGGTCTCACTCTGTTGCCCAGGCTTGAGTACACTGGTACAATCACAGTTCACCGCAGCCTCTACCTCATGAGTAGCTGGGACTACAGGCATAGGCCACCATGCCTGGCTAATTGTTTGAATTTTTCTGTAAGGTCAAGTTCCATTAAGTTGCCTAGGCTGGCTCAAATTCCTGGGCTCAATCAATCCTCCCACCTTAATCTCCCAAAGTGCTGGGATTACAGACATGAGCCACAACACCAGGCTGTGGTGTTCCTGGGCATACTTCCCCCCCTCAATTATCCTACTTGAGATTCTCCAAGTTTCTGAAAATCTGTAAAATTACCATTCACAATATTTGGGAAGATTTCAGCCACAATTCTTCAAATAGTATTTTATGTCCCCTTTTCTTTCCTTCTAGGCTAAAGGTACCTAGAAGTAGAACTTTTCAAATTGTTTCATGGGTCCTGTTCATTATTTTTCCTGATTTTTTTCATTTTCTTCATCAGATCTATCTTCAAACTCATGGATTATTTCATTTGCCATCTCCATCCTGCTATTAATATGATGAGTGACTTTTTTCTGATAATTGTATTTTTTATTTCTACAATTTCTAGTTCTGTTTTATGCTTTCTAATTCTCAGCTGAGATATTTTATCTTTTTACTGTCATAATCATTTTTTTAACTTCATTGAGCATAGCTACAGTAGCAGCTTTTAAACCTTTGATAATTATTTTATTTTATTTTTCTTTGATAATTTTAACATCTGGGCCATCCTGGGATTATCTTCTTTTGTTTGTCTTTTCTCATGACAATGGGTAATATTTGATTTGTTGTACATCTAGTAATCTTGGATGGCATACATTGTGAATGTTATGATGTAGAGATTCTGGATTCTGTTACCTTGATCTAAAGAATGTTGATATTTTTGGTTAAGCAGGGAATTAATTTGGCTAGACTCAACCTGCAAACTCTGTCGTGTCTGTGGTAGGCATCAGCTCAGGTCTCAGTCCCTGTGGTTTTCAGTCTATTTCATACAAGCATGCTTTCAGAGGCAGTCAGAGAACTGGGAACAACTCATGCACAGAATCTGGGATTCCCTTTCCATGGCTCTCTTGTTTCTAGGAATTCTCCCCCAACTCTCCAGCAGCTGGTTGCCCTTGACCTCCTCCCTTGGTTCTTCCAGCCAGAAAAATGGTGGGGTTTTATATTGGGATTTTAGCCACGGAGCAGATGGCAGTGACTGCAGCTGTGTCAGGGAAAACCTGCAAAAGGTAAAACCTGATGCTTTTCATTTTCCAGAACCTTCAGGTTGGTGCTTGCTCACTCTTTCTTTCTTTCTTTCTTTCTTTCTTTCTTCTCTTCTCTCTTCTCTCTCTCTCTCTCTCTCTCTCTCTCTCTCTCTCTCTCTCTCTCTCTCTCTCTCCTCTCCTTCTCCTCTCTTCTCCTTCCTTCCTTCCTTCCTTCCTTCCTTCCTTCCTTCCTTCCTTCTTCTTCTCTTGTGTTTTGCTGTTAGTTGCTAGGGCATTTGTTAGAAGCATATTTCTCCACACCAAAAGTGGAACCTTCAGCTTATTATTCCTAATCAACTGTTCTACAAGCCAGTCCTTAAGACCTCTCTACTCTGTCTTAATTCCCCTATTTCATGCAGTTCTTGCAATATCTTTTTAACATCCCCATCTTCTAATGCATCTGGTTTTACTTTATAAGTGAGGACCTCATTAATAGCTGTTAAAATTTCCCAGTTGTTCCTACCAGGTCCTCAACCTTCATCTCTCCGACTCAATTCTCCGCCATACTTTCCCCCAGGTGTTCCTTCTCTGTTTTAAATTGCTCTTTGCAGCCCCAGGAGCATTCCCTTCCCAACAGGCTCCCAAAATAATGAACAGATAGAATTTGCTCTTTTGTGCTTTCTTATGGTTGGAATAAACTCACTAAACTAGAGAAGAGACTGGTACTGATATTCCTGCCTTCAAAGATGTGGGTGGGCACCAGACACTTGTGCAGTTTACACAACTCTCTTTTTGGCAGGTATGTTTCTGAATACTTTTGTGTGTGTGTTCAAATAAACATTCCCATGCCTGTGTCATAGACCAGTTCTTCATGTTTGACCTCACAGGCCACATTCTTGGCAATTACTGGTTCTGTGTAATGTCACCAAAAGAAAAGACGGCACACACAGCCCAGGAAACGCCACATCTTTGACCAACTCTTAGCATTTGGGGCTCACATCTACTTCCACAAACCCGATCTTCCCCCTTCGGCAGCTGACGTTGGTCAGAAGAGTCCCTGCAGGGTCCCATATATCTCTGGACAGCAGCTTTATGCCGGCAAAATCAAAAGTGCTATTCTGGCACGACCCGCTTTCCCTTCTGAATCGAAGGGTGAGGCCCAGCCAGTCCCTCTGTGGGCATGATCTTCCCTTCTTGGCATTCAGCCAGGTTTCTTCTGCTAAAGTAGTGTCAACCTTCCCGTCCTCTAGAGCCCCCGGGCTGTCTCTCTAAGAAGTCCAGCCTTGCTAGTGCCTTCTGCACAGCCCTCTCCCTGCAGGCCTCCCTGTTCTATCATGAATTGCATCATGTCTTCAAGGCGCCTCTGAGTTTTCTGAGCCCCTTCCCCTTTGGGCTCTCCTTGCAGTGCCTTCCTCTTGTCTGGAGCTCTGGCTCCTCCCACAGCCCTTCGGAGAGTCGCCCCATTCCAAGCCCACCAGGGCCTCCTCTTCTGCTTCTCTTGTTCTCCTCTCCTATCGGCTGGTATTCTCTGCTCCCTCTGGGAATGGCCGGCAGAGCTCTTCCTCGGTATCCGGCCCTCTCTTCTCAGGCTGTTTGTCAGCTGAGCTCTTGTCCTTCCTGCGCTTCTGTCCTTTTGCCAGCCTTTCCTCACGTGCCGCCCTGACCGTGCCTGCCCCTCATGTCTCACATTGTCTGCCTGAACCCACTGGGAGACAGCTCAGCCGCTCCGTTTCCCCTGAAATCTGCCCCATCTGCATCAGATCCATGTCCTCAGTGCTCTGGGGCACCCGGCACAAAGAGTTCATCCTCCCCACCAGGGTAATCTCTGTGAGCACCTGGTCCCATGGCCCAGTGTGAACCTGCTGGGGAAATGAGCCCTGCCCTGCATGTGCTCTGCAGACGTTCCTCACTGGGCTCCCAGAAGAGAGCATCCTGTTCCAGCCACGATCCATTCCGTGCTGTAACCCATCCTGCCCAGTGGAGCTCTGTGTTCAGCAGCGTGGGCGGGGAAGGGTGCAAAAAAGCCCTTTCTAGAGCTTTCTCTCCCATTCTGTGGCAGAATGGTTCTTTGCCATGGCAGGAGGAATGCAGGGTTTGGATCTATGGACTTGGGCCTAGTTCTCCTCATCCATAAAGTGGAATTGGTGTGATTTTGTTAGACTTGTAAGGACCCACCGGAAGCAGGCTTCACATAAGTCCTCCCCTGGTCACAGCTTCTGTGATTGTTGTGGTTGCTACCATGAGCACTTTCCCATCATTCAGATCCCTACCTCATGGCAAGAGACATTCTGATGTACAGTTTTAAGCTAAAGAAAGTAAAAGTAAAAGAAAAAAACCTATAATTTTCCTTATTCCTAGTTACCCCATAGCAATAAGCAATGAGGCAGAGAGCTGTCACAAGTCTAGAAAAGCTGATATTCACAAAGGGCCTTCATGGCAGGACCATCATGGAAGAATTTTTAAGAAAACCCCTCAGAGAGAGAGGTGAGGAAAAGTCCATTAAGATTACGTGTCCATTGAAACCTGTGGTTCTCACGCTTTCCTGGGCACCAGAAACTTCTGGAAGACTGGTAAAGACACAGATTGCTGGGCCCCACCCCGAGAGTGTCTGATTTGTAGGTCTGAAGTGGGCCCTGGGATTCAGCATTTTACATGCATGCCAAGACAACACAGAACCTGCAAGTCCTGGAGCACAATTGAAGAACCCCTGCTCTGAAGCTATTGCAAGGAGCATACATTTTGATTTACAAACGCGCATTGCAAGACATGTCAACTACCTTATCTTTGAAAAAAATCAAAGTAAATCTGACAACGAATCCCCATTCTGCCACGCTGGTAAAGAGTATATTTCAGGTCAATCTTAGAACTTCTCTCTCTCCAAGCCCGGAAAAGTATGCAGGCCCCAGGGCGCACTTGGGCTCCAGTGTCTTTGCATGGGGCAGAAGCCCCTGTGCTGTGATCTAGCAGCCCTGATACCCACAAGCCATTGCCTCTATCTGAGGAGGTCATGAGGACACAGGGGCGGTGGGTTCCCCTATTACAGCCCATAGCAGCACCTGTCTCCAAGTCATAGGACCCCCAGTCATTCCGATGCTAACACACTTGTCCTAGAGTCTGAACCCCTCTGTTAACTCTTTAATTTTTTTGAGGGGGGGGTCAAAGTCTAACTCTGTCGCCCAGGCTGGAGTGCAGTGGCACGCTCATGGCCACCGCAATCTCGACCTGCTGTGCTCAGGTGATCCTTCTACCTCAGCCTTCCAAGGAGCTGGAACTACAGATGCACGCCACCATGCTAGTTTTTGTGATTTATTGTAGAGACAAGGGCTTACAAAGTTGCCCAGACTGATCTCAAACCCCTGGGCTCAGGCAATCCTGTCACCTCGGCCTCCCAACGTGCTAGGATTACAGGCTAAGCCACTGCACTCGGCCATTTTTTTTTTAAGCAAATGCTGACCAAATCAGCCCTGGAGAACCTGGGGACTGGTATTAGGGAAATGGGGACAGATCCATAAAAATCACTCTCAGCCTTGAGGTTCTTCTATGTCATAGCATCAAATACATGCAAATTAATACCTCAGTCATTTTCATGATCATGTGTCTACGAGTGAAACACTGCCCAGTAAAGTGGGGTTGAACTTGAAACAGAAAGGTTCTTTGCATTGCATTTGGTTAGCACCATCTTTTCCAGATAAACAGATGTTTAAGGGAAGAAGGTAGTTCAGGGCATCTGATGGAGGTCTCCTTTGTCTGGAAAGGAGCACTCCTTCCTCTCTGGGAAACTTGCTTGGGAAAGTTTCAAAGCGAGTACTCATCAAGAGGATGCCAACGCCTTCACTTTAGGGGCTGTCTCCTTCCCACACCAGGCCCTGAGCCTGACCTGCATGGGAGAAGTGGGTGCATCAAACAGCTTAGACCTCGTTGGCTTTGGCTTTGACGCGAGAGGAGTGAGGGACCTGCCACCACGTCGCTGACAGCAGCAGGGCACCACAGATAGTACTGGGAACAGCCATTCCTCGGTCCAGGCTGACCAGACATTGCTACTCCACCAGGGGCCAGCAATGCCATGCATAGTGCTTGTAGGTGGAAAGTGGTTCGGGTTACAGAACTCTATGGTGAGGACAGGAAGGCTCTGTGGACTTTTCTTAATGCCTGGGTGAGTAGCTCCCGTCAATAACACACATACAACACACGCACACACACACACACACACAGTTATGTGTAGAGGTTAGATATGCACACATAGCTATACAAAGCATAGTCAGAGACACACATTGATATTCAGAGGGTCACAGAAATACACACAAGCATCCAGGGCTGCCCAGAAGCACAGATACAGACACAAACATTGCAAGAAAGCACTTGACCATAGCTGGGTTCTATTCCATCATGTACCACAGAGAAGTGAGTTGGACTACAACAGTACTCTGTCTTAGATTTTTAAAAATAATATAACTGATAGTTAAAAGGTACAAAGAAAGCAGAAAATTATGTCAAAGATAACCCTTCCTGAGGAGTTTTCAGAGAAAAGTCCTCTCTGTCTGCACTTTGCTGCAGCACTTGAAGAAGTTGCTTCTAAGTGGAGCTTGGCAGAGGCTGTGACCTTCATCCTTCAGAACAAGCAGGGTCACCTTGCTGACCCTAGGTCCAGCTTGCCTTCTCCCCATAGTTTCAGGCAGGTTTGACGTATACATCATGCTTTTCCTCCCTTTCTGGTTCATGGCCTTTCTCATGGGGCCATTCTCAAATTATGACTTCCCACGCTTCTTTCTGTCCTAGAGTTTGGGTAGCAGGTGCTCTCTTGGGTAGGTGGGAGAACAGAGAGGAATGAAGACAAGCAAAGAAAAGACAGGGAGACCCTTTCATTGAAGCCAGACTCAAACTGAGTCCTGGGCCCCTGGAAATTCGTCTCTAACGTTAATTAATTGGAAAGAAGAATCATTCAAATGCCACTCCGGCCCTTACTTCGCCACTCAGATAATTCTTTTTCAGGCAGGTCTGCCACCTCTTTCCTCCACTGTCTCTCCCTAGGACACTTTGTCACCAGAGGCTCCATTGGGAATATCGGGCCCCGACTGAAATTCCCTTTTGAAAGAGACTCAGCATAATTATTCGTAGTAAGGCCTGTGTATTATTAGCCTGGGTGGGATCAGTGTGGAATTTCAGCCTGTACCCTAGGGACAGGAACGAGGAGTGGGTCAGGTTTCTCAGAAAACACATCTCTCTGCTCTACGGCCTGGAGGGGGTGTGGAATGTGGAGTCAGGTGGGCACAGCCCTCCTCATGCGGGAGGGCCCAGCCACCTGGGTGCCTGCCCGTGCACTGTCTCTATGGGCTGTTCTCCCAACCAGCACACGTTTTTAAAACAGCGGATGGGTGTAAACCACCACAGCTAACACAACAGATAGTTTCTGAGCTCTTCAGGTCTGCTTCTTAGGAAAAAAAGGCTTTGAATAATTACTTAGGCAATTAGTTTTATCATTACAATTGTTGAGGGCTGTGGTGGAAAGCATGTATCAAGCGTGTATCACAAGACCCTGAGGAAGGAGCACCTGGGCTAAAACCCAAGGACAGAAGGGAGTTAATTAGGGGAAGAGTGTGGCCAGTGCCTCCCTCATAGGAACTATCCCCAGAGCTGGACACAGGCTTGGCTTGCTCAGCAAGTCGGAGTGTGGAGGGGAGGAGAGAAGAGGGTCGGGTGGGCTTGTCCTCAAACAGGTGTGCAGAGAAGTAGCTCTCCTATAGAAAAAGCCAAAGAGGGTATTAAGGAAGTAGAAGTAAATCCCATCAGGACAGAAGAGGCTAGAAAGGACCGGTTGTGCTTACTGGGTGGTGGACCGGCCCACTCAGCTGGTGCAGGGAAGAGAATGTAAAAGTCGTGTTAGCCGGGGAAGGGCCCTGTGATCGGCTCAAATGTGTTCCTCCCAAAAGAATACGTTGGAGTTCATTCCCCCAAAACTGAGAGTGGGGCCTTATTTGGAAATAGGGTCTTTGCAGATGTAATCAAGTTAAAATAAGGTCATGCTGGATTAGGGGTGGCTATAAATCCAGTCCCTGGTGTCATTATAAGAAGTGGGAGCCGGGCTCAGTGGCTCAGCCTGTCATCCCGCGCCTTTGGGAGGCTGAGGTGAGTGGACGGCCTGAGCCCGTGGGTTCGAGACCCGCCTGGGCAGTGAGACCTCATCTCTACAATAAATCAAAAAATCAGCCGGGCGTGGTAGTGCGCGCCTGTAATTCCGGCGACTCGGAAGGCTGAGGCGGAAGGATCGCCGGAGCCCAGCGGGTCGAGGCTGCGGTGGCCGGGAGCGGCCACTGCACTCCAGTCTGGGCGACAGAGGGAGACTCCGACTGAAAAAAAAAAAAAAAAGTGGGGAATTCAGACAGAGGCACACAAGGAGAAGGTGGCCAAGTGGTGATAGAGGTAGAGACTGAAGGGCTGCATCTGTAAGCCGAGGGACACCAAAGGCTGTTGGCAGACACCAGAAGCTAGCAGAGGCAAGGGAGAATTCCCCTCTACAGGTTTCAGAAGAGGAATGGCCCTGCCCACACCTTGATTCGGACTTCTAACCTCCAGAAGCGTGAGATAATATGTGTATGTTTTAAACCACACAATTTGTGGGACTCTGTTAGAGAAGTCGTCTTAATCTGTTTTATGCTGCTATACTGGAATTAGTACTGGGTAATTTATAATGAACAGAAATTTTTTTGGATCGGTGTCCCAGAGGCTGAGAAGTCCAGGAGCATGGCACTGGCATCTGGTGAGGGCTATTGTGGAAGGCCAAAAGACAAGAGAAGGTGGAGTAAGAAGGGTGAAACTTGCTCTTACGACAAAGTCACTCTCACAGTAATTAACTTATTCCCCAAATAATGGCATTGATCCATTCATGAGGGCATTGCACTCATGACCTAATCACCTTTTGCTAGAATCCCCCCTAAGTATAAGAGGGTCCAAAATTAATGGAATTCGTTTTTAGAGAGCAAGCCCTTGTAGTACAGGCTTCCCCAGTTAGGTAAGTATTCTAGGAACCCATTGGCATCAGTGTACCAGCTAGGGTTGTTGTGAGAGGCTGCCTTTGGCTTCAGTGAATTTTTTTTTAGATTCTTTCAATGCATGTTGCCCGTTTCACGATGAGTAATTTACACGAACAACCTGCCCACACCACGCTGAGTGTTCAGCAGTATTTGACGAAAAATGGTATGGCCCCCATGCTCCATATTCACCCGACCTCACCCCAAGTGACTTTTGTTGGTTTCCTGGATGAAAAAAATCCTCAAAAGGAAGTGTTTTGCTGATGTGCAAGAAGTGAAACAAAAAAATGACAGAGGCACTCAAAGTATCAACATTGATGAGTTCAAAAACTGTTTTGAGGAGTGGAAGAAGTGTCTCAATAGGTGTATTGCATGCAACAGAGAGTACTTTGAAGGTGATTGAAGTTTAAACATGTAAGATAAATGCACAATTTCTTACAAACAAAATCTCTTTTGGGCGATCTCCCCCTTGTACATTGGAGATCAAGTTTCCAACACTTAAATTTTCGGGGCACATTCAAACCACAACAGCAGCCCTATCAAACTGATACAACTGCTAAGAGACCTGCAGTGGCCCTTTGCTGGACAGGTATACTTTGAGTGGCCAGTCAGACTGCAAAGGACAAAGAATGTGACACAGAATGGAGGGTCTTAGACACACATCTGGAGTTTACTCAGGAGTCAGGGGGGACCCTGAGCATTCCCTGCAGCATGAGGTTTAAGAAAAAAAATTTAAAAAGAAAAGAAATCATTGTAACTCTTGGTTGTGAGTTCACTGGAGCGGCAATGGTGTTTGGATAAGCGTTGCTTCCAAAGATCTGTGACTGCAAGATGTTAAGTAACAGGGGCTGCTCGGGTTTTGAAATCCCTGAACAGCCCTGAGACTGTGGGAGTCTGCAGATCTCTGTCTAGTTCTCCAGGGGTCCTGTGCATTGTTAGAGAAGTTGAAATACAAGGTGGGGATCTTGTTCCAGGCACTCAGCTGAATGGGGCCTCCAAGCGCCCTTCCCAGAGCAGAGACCCCTCCCGAAGACAGGCCTCTGGGTCTAGCCGCTCTTTAGAAGGCCAAGTGTTTATCCAGGAAAGGGAAAATCGGCCCTTCCGTTGGGCCCTCCGAGAACACACAGGCAAGAGTGATTTTTCTAAAGACCCCGGTAGCACAAGACCAGCGCCGTCAGGGCTGAATGCATCACACTTCCTCTGGGAAGGCTGAGTTCAGGATTCTGAAGGTAGTCAAGCAATTCTCATCTAGTACAATTTGCAGATGTTGAGGTGAAAGAGTGGGTCAGAATAAAAGCAAGAGAGAGAGAGAGCCGAGTGAGGAAGGGAAAACCCAGAGGAGGCTGATCAAAGGCTCTTCTGGATGCTCACGCAGACACTCTCGCTGCAGGGGCATGGGCGGGAAGGACTTCAGAGGTGAAGGTTTTATTGTAATCCTCCCACAAAAGCATCCAAGTAAACCCTTTCCCTGTGAGAAAGCCAGAGAGTAAGAAACAGGAAAGGAAGGTTCTCAGTGCAAAGATCCATGCAGACTTCTACTAATATTGCTCACTTAGAGGATAAGTACGTGCCATGTGGGCATTTGATCAAAGGAAAAAGGGCATAAAGAGAAGCTGGGAGTCATGGATTCTGCTTGTGAGTGCGAATTGCTCACCTCCCCTCATGGCCAGCTCTTTCCTTTGTTGGAAGCAGGCATTTTTTTTCTTGGTCAGCAATTACCTGTCAAATCTTTATTCCCTCATTCCCCGTGGCCAAGCAGCTGAACAGTGGGCGGAGGGGAAAGGGAAGAGCCCAGGTGGCAAGGGCAAGGCTGGCCTCTTATTTATTACTTGTCTGAGAGTTTTCTGTGAAAATGCGAAGTCGCAGCCCACTTGTGCTGGGGGCTGACCCCGGGACACTGCCATCTTGCTACCCCAAGCCGGAGGGAACAAGAATACCTGGCTTTGTCCTCACAGATGTTCTTACTTCCTGTCTGTTCGAGATGTACCTTTTGGGCCAAACGCCAGGACTCCGGCCCGTGACTTAGCCAGGAGTGGTCATGGGGCTATGACTTCAGACCTCATCATTTAAAAAAAAATGATAATTTTTTATTTGGAAAGGAATTTGGCCCACTACAGAGATTATAGAAGATGGCAGAAAACTCAGGTGCTAAGCTATGTAACATAGTCCATGTACTTCTAACCTGGCATCTCTGATACATTGGTGTGAAATGGCTTTGTGGTTGGATATTCTACCCTGAGGAATTAGAAGGGCGAAGGTTTGGCCAGGAAAGGGGTGGTGAGTCGGGGGATAAACCCCTTAGTATCACCTTAAGATAGCATGTGCTCTTCCTGAGTGACTTTTTCCAGTTTTAGATGCTATATGATTCTATTATCCTAATTAGTAAATTATTTTAATAAGTAAATAAGGCACCACAACCTCATTATTCATTCTTTTGGTGTTGTGTATTTTTCTGGCTTTCGGTACTCATGACCCTACCAGTAATCATTGTCTTCAATCATAAGCACACTGAACTCATTCTTTCCCTGTTCTGTTTTTTAACTTCTCATGGCATTTCAAATCACATACCATAACAAGTCGCAAGGCTCTAGTGACAGATAATCCGATGCAAAGACTTAGCAGTCGGTAATTAGGAAAGGTGTTTCCATCAGCAGTGACAAAGACAAAGCTGACTTTGGGGCTAGAAAACATGATTTGAGTCCTTGCCCTGCCCATTGCTACCTTGGGAGTGAGTTACTTCACCTTTCTGAGGCTGCATTTCATTACCTGTTACATGGGAACAGCATATTATGATTGGACTCTATCGTAGAGTTATTATAAAGATCAAAGGAGAAACGGTGTCTTAAAATAGCTTTAATAAACCCCTAGAGTCCCCAAACAGTAACAAAATAGAAGTTATCGTAAAACCTGGTCAAGTAGAATCATTAGTAAATGATCCTAGGTCTTCGTAAAATACTTTTACCTGATTTGGGGGAAAAGTCCATTTCATCAACAGACGACACACTAAATACAGTTAGCAGGGAACAAGACTGTTTCCTTTCTGCTAATAACGCAAATGGTACCAATCCTAGTGTAAAATCTCCCTGATGTGATGTGAAGGGCACAGGCCTGGATGGCAATGAGATCAGCACTGAAACCCTGGTTCTGCTCCTAACATATTTACGTAGCCCCAATATGTCAACTGGGTGTAAGAACCCACGTGCTGGTATGTTTATGGAAACTGGATGATAATGAATATGTAAAGTGCCCAGCAGAGCAGCTGGTGCCCAGTGGATGTGTGCTGAATGTCCATTTGCTCTGCCTTCTTCTGGGGAAATGGAGACACAGCCCATTCTGTGACATGCCCGATTCGCCGATGCAAACTCACTCAATATGTGCTTGGAAAATGGGAGGATGATGTCAAGATGATGTAGACATCCCGTGCTTCTCATATAACCTTTTCCCAGAGCGTTCATGTCTTAAAACAAATTGGGGCAAACTTTCTTACAATTCGAGAAAACCTTGGCACAATGAGAAGACCTTAAAAAAAAAAAGTTGAACACTGACAGGAGGGCCTTTATTGAGTGCAAATAGTGGCTGGTTTAGTGGTTTCCAGAATCACTGTAATTTTCACTCCATTATCTGGTGAAGGGGGAAGTAAAGACGGAGCAACTGAACACATTTTCATCTGTGTTAAGTTTTAATTTTATGATGAAACAGTCCACGCACCGGATTGGAGTTTTAATTTGGATGAAACTGATCTCTATGTGATACGAATGCCCTCTGGGACCTGCATCTCCAAGGAGGAAGCACCAATTCGGGGTTTAAGACTGCAAACCACCAGCTAACTGATACATTGGGTACACATGCAGGTTGTCATTTGCCTTCACTGCTATTGTTATTGATCGTTGTGTTTTTGCTAGATTTGGAATGCTCTCCTCCAGATGTATTTTCTCCCCATAGGCTCTGTTATTTTATTGTGCAATTTTGCAGAATAGGAGGTTTTTTTGGAAACGCATATGCGAAATTATAGCAGAAATGCCTGTATTAGGAAATTAGAGTCCATTCAATCACCTTCAGAAATCATGCACTCCATTTAGGCATAAGAAATAGTTGAGCCATCAGTAGGCCTAACCGTTTGAGACCGTTTGAGATCAAAATTAAAACAGTTATGTTAGAACATATACAAAAACGAGAGTCTGCCCCTTGCATATGATACTGTCTGCATGGGAGATGTAGCCAAGCTCTTCTAATTCCTGCTGTTTATAGGGATGAATCAGGGCACTGCTGGGTGGTAGGGGTCTACCTGGGCTCCAGACCACCACCCTGTTTAACCAAGCATCTCCTCATTACCTATTTCAGATGTTATTCTTTCACCAAGTTTTTCTTTCAAACAAGAGTTTGCCATGGCAAGTTCAGCATTTGAAAAGTACAGGCCATTGAACATGATGATAATGGGTCATTTTATGTGAACAACATTTCTGTCCTCAATCATAATTTTTCCAGGCTTAGAAAACACTCTACAGGCCATGGTCAATACTGATCTTTAAAGAAGATTCCAGGAATATTTTAAGAGCTCCAAAGTTAGGAGGCTGTCCATATTTCATTTTCTTTCTCATCAACATTTGAAACCATAATAGAGAAGTCTTGGGGCTCTATTATCCTTCTATAAGAACAAGAAAACAACCTTTTTTGATCAGATATTTTATCAATTAACAAAGATATTTTTAGAGACTATTTATTTGAATAACATTTCAAAAAAATTGATGAGTCAATCTATACCATGGATCAGATTTTTCACTTTGTCAAAACCAGTCACTATTAAAGCAAATACCTTCCAAAAGATGCAGTCCATAATCAAGTATTGAATGCAGTTGTCATGTTTCTTTAATTTTCTTTAATCTAGAATACAGTCATGTGCTACATAACAACATTTTGGTCTATAACAGAGTGCATATATGGCAGTGGTCCCAGATTGTAATACTGTGCCTTTTCTGTATTTTACTGTGCCTTTTCTATGTTTGGATATGTTTAGATACACAAATACTTACCTTAATATATTTACCTTTGTGTTACAATTATATTTAGTGCAGTAACATGCTGTACAGGTTTGTAGCCTGGGATGAATAGGCTATACCATATAGCCTAGGTGTGTAGTGGGCTATTTATTCCATCTAGTTTGTGTAAGTGTTAGGTACACTCTATGGTGTTCACCCAACAATGAAATCACCTAGTGTATCTCCATTTGTATCATTTAATTTCCATGCTTTTTTTTTTGTCTTTCATGACACTGACTTTTTTTTTTAAGAATACAAGTCATCTTTTTTCATTAATATAGCATTCCTCCTTTTGAGAACTTCCTGATGTTTCTCATAATCTGATTCAGGTTGGAACCTGAATGTGGACCCTCTTGGCCATAATCTTACATAAATGGTGTTGTGTCCTTTCTAGGCTGTTGTATCTGGAGACACTTGATGCCCATCTGTTCCTCATTGGTATTACTATTTTTGATCACCTGGGCAAGGTTTTGCCCAATTTCTCCAATATATTGCTGCATACAGCGTATATTACATATTTTATCTCTTGTAACTAATTAGCAATCTGTGGGAAGATGGTCTTAGGCCAGGCAAATATACTGCTGTTCATCAAAATCCCCACCCTCCTGTTTTAGCCATTGGTGAGTCTTGTCTGGACTAGTCTTTATTATCATGGATGCAGAATGATGTTTTCCAACTCCAGCCACCACATACCCAACAGTACTTGTTATTGGCAAGAGGATGTTTTGGATGGCAGTTCTACAACCCAATCAAATGTTCCATTGTTCCGCTTAGAAATGAAACCTCATAACTCTCTGAACGTAACATCCTCTTATTTTTTGCTTGGGAAGTTTTGGAGTGACCTTTGGCCAAAAACATTAAGATTCTCATGTGTCTCCGGGTTGCCAATCCCTGTTCTAGTCTGTGGCCTTTCAGACCTGGTTCATTCCATCACTCTCCACTGTGTCTGTACCTTCGATGTAAGCCATCTGGAATTTACTTGGGAGGAGGGAAGAGCAAGTTGAGGGGGGAGCAGACAAGCTCTTCTCTGCCTCCCAGATATGCTGGCTCTTTAATTCTTGTTTCCACCATCATGCCCACTCTGCTACACACTAGGATGCCTTCCTCCACCCGCCGCCCCCAACCTGTCTTCATTTCTCCCTGCCTTTACTACAGAAAATAAAATACTGCCCGGAAGGACCCAGAATGTCCAAATATTTTTATAGATGCAGAACTTCCAGGGTCAACAAGGCCAGATGGAAAAGTTTTTGCTCTCCATAGAGAAGCCACAGAGGTTGGGACTTTCCTGGGCTTCTCTTGACCTGTAGTTGAGGATTATCTTCTGAGCCTTTTGGGCTCCTGCAATACAATAAATGTGCATAAGTTCCAAGGCCCTGGAAGAACACAGCTCTGGAGGCAACGGAAATTGTTTCGAAAGCTCACGGTTCACTGATCTCATAGAAGATGAATTCTGAACTCTCTGAAAAGAAGAGTCTTTGGGCTTCAGCAGAAAGTGCTGCGATAACTCACAATTCCAAAAGACTCAAACTGAAGCCCTGCAGTTGTAAACAGAGCTCTCAACTCTCACAGTTGTAGACTGTGGCAAGATTAGGAAGCCCCCAAGTCTGGTGAGTGGAGGTGATGATAACAACCACCAGAGCCTCAGGGAAAGGGTCAAACCCAGGGTTGGAAGAGCAGAAATGGAGGTGCCTCTTCCTCCCCCTGTGAAGAGACCGGCTGCCTTTGGAACAGCCATGTGGTAAACCACCCCTGGATTCCCATGGGCCCATGAGGACAGGCAGGGAGGCAAAGACCAAGGGTCTCGACCCAATGGATTAGGTAAAAGATCTGGGGATGTGGGCGCCACTTCAGGGGTTGCTTTTCTAGGGATTGGGAAATGGAACATAAATCCTAAGACGGACCAGAAAATAGATCAGTAAGTGGGGAAAGGACCGGTAAGACGCAAGCAGCACGGGGTAAAGCCTGGATCAAGCTGGGGAGCCCCAGCGCCCCATGCAGCGTTTCTGTAGTGCAGACCCAGGCAGGCCATTGGCATCAGACGCCTTGAGAGTGAGGATTGGGAGCAACCATGAGCAGCTCAGCCCACAGTCCAGCCTGCAGCATGCCCTGTGCACCCTCTTACATGCTGGGCCCTGTCTCATGGCAGCTTCCTCTTGAACCCTGGTCATAGGCCCTCCAGAGCCTCTGCCATGCTCCTTGTGTTCCCATCCAGCTGCTGCATTCTCTCCCAGCAGCCTGGCCTTCTCTTTTGTCACAGCACCTCTGAGCTCTCATGGGCTGCTCAGTAGACGTTTGTGGAATTAACTAAGAAATTAACGAGTGACAAACTCGTCCCTGGAGATCTGAGGTACCAAGTAGGAGAATGGTCAGTGCAGAATGGGGCAGGAGCCCATGTACCCAGGGAGAAATACGGCTGCCCTAAAGGCAGCAGGTTCTTCGCAGTAGGAGGAAGGGGTCCTACTGTTTCTGACCTTTCAACTCTGAACTTGACCTGTGGCTCTTCCTGGCTGTTATAACCAACCCCATTCACTAGACTTTTGGCCTTCAAAACCCCCTATGTCCCCCACGCTTGGGGGAGGACTGATCCCAGAGCAGGCAGGGGAACGAGTTTCTTGGTCCCACTTGGAAGGCCAGCCCATCTGAAGAAAGGGACCTAAAGAAGTCTCTAGAGTGTCATATTTTAAGTGTTATTATGGTTTTATTTGTAAAAACCATGCTTCAAAACATCAAAAAGTAGAAATTTGTTTAAAATTAAAAGTGAAACTGACTCCCCTTCCCAGTTCCCAGAAGTTGTCGTCATTCACGGTTCCGTGTGTTTCTTACCCAACTTTAGTGTGTGTGTGTGTGTGTGTGTGTGTGTGTGTGTGTGTGTGTGTGTGTGTGTGTGTGTGTTTATATATATATTTTTAGAATCTCAAAAATGGTCTCATCCCATACATACTGATCTGCTCAGTGGACTTGCTCTGTTACTTGATCACATGTCTTGAACATGATTTTTTCCTGGCTGACCGCTTGAATTAGGAGGACTTTCACTGCTTGCTCCTGGTCTAGGCTTGTTTCTCGGGCACCTTTTGTGTGGATGAACTATAGAACGTTTTAACAAGCCCTTACTGGACGGTCATCTATTGGTTTCTGATGTTATATTCCATGAAACAGTGTTTCAGTGAGTTTTCTTATATAGGTATTTCTGTGCACTGGCATGGACATTTCTGTAAAATAAATTTCAAGAAGAGAAATAGTTGGATCAAAGAATTGGCACATTTGACTTTTTTTTAACAATGTCAAGATTAAAGAAAATTTCCAAAACCAAAAATAACATAAACAATATCCATATAGCCTTTGCCCAGATGCTTCACCTAGTGTTATTTTACCCCACTTTTTTTTATTAGTTGCCTTCTGTCCTTCTCTCCTTCCCTCCCCACTCTCTGTGAAATATATCTTCTGAGCTCTTGGAAGATATGGAGCATACATCATAGCTCTTTATTCTTAGATACTTCCGTGTGTATTTCCATATTTCCTAAGAATAGGGATATCCACTTACATAACTTTAGTACAGTTATCAACTTCAGTAATTTTAAATGGATAAAATACTTTTATTTAATCTACTATCTGTATTCTAATTTTCAAGACTGACCCCCAAAGTATTATTTTTTTTAACACTTTTTTCTCTCTAGTACAGAATCCAGTCTAGGATCCAATCTTGCATTTAGTTGTCAAGTTGATGTAGTCTCTTTTAATTAAGGACATTTTCACAATCTTTGTGTCTATGTGTGTGTTTATTTTAAAAGAATACCATTTATATATTGTTGAATAGATCTTTCCTCATTCGGGGCTTAGGGCTTGTCTGATGTGTCCTCGTGCTTAGATCCAAGCTGTAATTGATGGTGTGTCCCTCTCGGGATCCCACCTGGAGGCACACGATGTTCCTCTGTCCTTCATGACGATGTGAAGAACTTGCACATTTGCAACTGTGGTAGCCGTTCATTTCCCAAAGCCTTTTCCCAATGTATACTCTTGCCGCAGCTTGTGAGATGTGTCCATTTCCACATCCTCTTCCTCACTCAAGGCACCATCAGTGCCCTTAACTTATTCCCAGTCTGTACACTGTGCTTGTTGATACTTTATTTTTAAAAAGCAAACATAATATCCCCCTATTTCCTTGAACTACGTTTTCATGTTCTTATATCCCAGTGAATGCTTCTCAAATGTTAAAAAGACAGTAGATGGGCATGCTCTTTTGTATTCTAGGACTCCTTGTGAGCCAGGCATGAAAGCAAAAGTGGGGGGAGGGAGGCCTTGGCTGAGGGTTCGGGGCAACGTACTCTGGGAAAGTAAAACACAAGCCAACCCATTTTTTTCCCTCTGGGAGATAAAAGACGCCACCTGTCCTCCATCCACAGGGACACACTCCTCCATGTGTCTTTCTTCTTTCGTGTTATCCAATATGAGGAAAAGGTGGCACGGGATCTGGAATGGGAGATTTCAAGAAGCCCAAGCATCTTTGATCAGACATGCACCCATGGTCTCCCCCCCCCCCCGCCAGTTCCCTGTGCCCGTAAGAAGAGGCTTAGAAAACCTGGTTCCCATAACAGATGTGGAAGATGCACAGGAAGGAGCTGGCCCACCAGGATGGTCTTCAGAGCTGGCTCCGCCCCTCCCTGGCCATCCGGCGCTGCCAACAGGGGAGGACAGCTGTCCAGAGAACAGGGCTCATGCCAGGAGGCGGGCGGAGCGGCCTCCCTGGGTACACTTGCACACTCCGCCTGCGTTAGCTAACAGCTCCTTATACACCCCTCTGAGATAATTAAGCATTATTATCCCTGTTGGCAGGTGGAGACGGTAAGACAGAGTGGTTAAGTGACTTAGTTATAACTACCGGGATTGTCTGATGGAGCAGCCGTGCCAAGAAAGAAGTGTGGTTCAGGAGGCCAGAAGAGCTTAAGCTATTTAATGTGACTGATTATTTTTAAATAGCTGTTGGAGGGTGGGGGCGGAAAGAGAGGCCAGAAGCATAGCTAGTGTGCATGGGTAAGGCATCAAATATTACAACGTGGATTCGGAATAGGCCCAGTGTACCTATTAAAACGGGTTGCCATGGATAGTCTGTCAGAAGCTGACGTCACAGAGGGAAAAACTGGAAGGCCGTGGTAAACTCAATGGGGACAACAGAGTACCTGACACAGCCTCCCCCCACGGCCGCCTCCAAGGTGGCTGAGTGGAGGCCAGGCTCTGCCTGAGACCAATAACCTTCTCCAGGTATGGAGAAGCCACTCGGCCCAGCAGTCCTCGCCCCTCGCCACTGGATTTCAGGAGCCCCTGCCAGCTGCGCTGACAGAGCTGGTGCAGCCCTGCCTCAGAGCAGCAGGAAACCTGAGTGGTCTCCATGCACAGGGTGAAGTTGGAGTGGGAGAAGTGTGGGTGACCAAGGGTTGCAGGGAAGACACGCGGGCAAGATGGAAGCTCTGACATGTGTCACAGGGCCATGGAGACAGGCCCGGGGCCACTGGGGTGGCAAGCAGACTGCCTGAAAACAGGAGGAAAACTGGTCTGTTAGGGTGGGCCACGGGCTGGGACAGGGTGGACAGCAGTGAAGCAGCGGGGAGAAGGGCTCCAGGGAGAAGCACAATCCCTGCCAACTTCAGAGAAGTAAAGAATGACGCACTGGACATAGCCCAGGAAGGGAAGGGTCGACAACGAGGTGAGCTTCATGCCTCCTCCTCAATCCTACCTAGTCCCTGGCCCTCCAGGCCAATCCATTATCCAAAGGATCTGAAGACTTATGGTCCCCCCACCCACCTATCCAACCTTTGGGGGAGGGCATTTTTGTGTCAGCAGCAGGCAGGCACATCTCTGCTTACTACATTCCCGATGGGATGCCAGCTCTCTCCTTGGGTTGCCAGTAGTCCACTATCTGGGCAGGCAAAGTGCATACAGGATCCATCTGAAGGCCATGGGGTCAACCCAGGAGACTCCAGGCTGTCCTCTTCCGGAGCACTGATAGCAGAACCCAGGCTTCAGAAACTTCCAAGGAGAGGGCAAGCCTGCGCCGCCTCTGAGACAATGACCACCATGGCGGGGTTCCCTGGACAGTGCCCTCCTCAGGGCAGGAAGTGGTATTGTTTCCTTTTCTTCTATTGACCCTGGCCTGGCCCAGAGAGGGTACCAGTGCCACATGCCTGCTTATCAGATGAATGGAGGCAACTAGTAAATCATTGTGCCCTTGTCTTTCTACCTTTATTTTTAATTGTACCCTCAAGAAGCACTGTGTGATAAAAGATGATAGCAATGCCCAGATCCCAGCCACTGGGGCTGTTTTGGGTGTAGGCAGGGAAAGACAGCTGTTTGCCCTCTTGGCATAGCACAGAGAAGCGACGTCTGCTTGGTTGAAGACGAGTACTTTTTTTTTTCCAGTTGGGAAATGTCACCAAGTGGCCTTTTTGTTCTTCACACATGAAATACACACTATCATCCGCATATTTTTGGTTAATTTATGTCCAAATAGGCCTTTCTCTAGCTGCTGGAAAATGATGTTTGGGCCGCAATTACCTTTAGCCGCGTCTCACAGAAGGGTTTCTGCGCTCACAAAGCTCGGGGGAGAGACGGCAAGGGGACCCCACCCGACCGTAAATCTTTCCATTTGTACTTATTCAAATCACATATTTTATTACTAGTGCGAAATACATTGTGTCATTCATTTTGGAGGAGCAGCTAATGCTTCAAGAAAAGCCTTGAAAAACATTCTATTTAGAAACAATTTTGTCTGCAGCGAGCGCTGTGTGTCTTTTCGGGCTGTCTTCCCTCCCAGCCTTCTTCACTGTGGCGCGTGCCATTTGCATGACAAACGAGACCATCCTCTCCTGAAGCTCACCTGCTCCTGCAGCCGGCTTCCCACCTAAAGTTCTCATTCTCTGTATGTTGCATCATAATCCTTAGCACGGTAATAAATTACAGTGTCGCCATGAAGATTGTGGCTTCTGGAAGGAAATAAGCAGCAGGGCCAGATGAACTCTTTCGGAAGATGAGAGACTGTTTTCATGCAAATTCCGGGCGTCCTGGGGAACTGGGAACAGCCTCTTTATTATATAGACTCAGTTGCGATTCAGCAGCCAGAAGCCATTTCCACTGACTGTAAGAAGCTAGTAACACTCAGAGAAAGATAACCTTTTAGGCAGAAATTTCTTTTCCTTCGGCCGATCCAAGTCTTATCTGGAAAAATATCACTTTCCTGATTGGGTTGAGGAAAATGGGTCACTGTCATTTCAGAGTGCTTTTAAGTCTAAAATACCTTTCTAATTTGACATGTAGACTCTGGGAACCCATTTCAGACCAGGGCTTTGGACGGTGCCTGTGGAACAGGAGAGAGGGGGTCACATGGACACCCTTGATGGCAGGCCCATCTGTACCTGAACGTGTCCTCAAGGGGCTGCATGGAGACTCCTCACAGGGGTGCCTCACCCAGGCGGGTCAGTCCACAGTCAGGATGGCCGCCGCCCCGTGTGTGCAGTGCTCCATCTCCAGAGTGACTCTTGATACCTAATGTCAACTTCATGTCGGTTTGCCCTCCATTCCCTTTGGCCCACAGATATACTTGACCTTGACGGAAACGTTAGTGAAACCAATGTGCTGCTTTTGTTTTCTTTCCCATCATCGTAAAATCTTTTGAAATTTAGCACAGTGTTTGGAAAGACTTGCCGTACATACAGCCGCCCACTCCCTCACCCAAGGCGGAAGTTGCCCATCAAGACCAAGACCCCTCTTCTCCGCACACCCAGAAGGCCCAGCCCAGTGGGTCACATGCTTGGCTGCCTGTTGGTATCACCTGGGGCAAGTTCTCTTTTTTTGTTAGGGTCAGGATCTCCGGGAGTAACGTCCAAGCATTATTAGGGTTTCAACATGCTTCAAGTGAGTCTTATGTGTCATCATCTTCTCATGAGCCCAGATGAAGCCCCAGAATCCTCCTCACCCCAGTCCTTAACAATGATCAGAGTTGGTATTCAAGATGAAACCTAATACAACCCATAACTGATGCCGGGTTGATCTGTGCCAGCAGTTCTCAAAGTGTGAAAGCCGCACTGGGAATGTGTCAGAAATGCAAATTCTCAGGTCCTGTTCCTGAATTGGTAAATTAGAGAGTATGAGTTGGGACCGGTTTTATAAGCCCTCCAGAAGATTCCGAGTCTCACTCAAATTTGAGGACCACGGCTCCAGGCAGTGGTTGTGATTAATAGATGCATGTTAAAATCACCTGAAGCATGTGAGCACCCACCCTTCCTGGGCACCAGTCCCACACAATCTAAAACAAATTAGGATACTTATTACGTGAAACACACATCAAAAAACCCTCCCTCAGGACATTTCAATGGGCAGTCAAACTTGAGAACCACTGGGCGAGGCCTTCTAGGTACGCAGAAAAGAAAGGTATTGGCCTCTCCTTCCCCCAGTGCTGTGCACTCACCTCGGCCTGTACTCAGGAAGGGTCTTCTGCTCCTGAGGACTCTGCTGGTTGGGGGAGGACCGAATTCTTCCTCAGGCATGCTGGCCAAGGGCAGTCCTCCAAGGTGTGGCCTGTGGCCGACATCCGATCAACAGCACTAAAGAAATGTTAGAAGTGGCCAGTGGTTGGTTAATCCAGGGACTTTGATATAAAATGTTGAAAGTACCTCTCACCCCCAAATCCCATGGGGCCTAATAGGAGTTGGTGATGGACCAGCTGCCTGGGAACTTAACAATAGTATCTTTAAACTAGTGCCTGATAAAATTGTGTCTACTCAGTGTCTTAGTTTCCTACAGCTGCTGTAACAAAGTTCCATAAACTGGGTGACTTTAAGCAACAGGAACTCGTTTTCTCAGGGTCCTGGAGGCTAAAGTCTGAGATCCAAGTGTTGGCAGGACCGTCCTCCCTCCAAAGGCTCCAGGAAGGATCTGTTCAGTGCCTCTCTCCTGGTGGCCTTCAATCCTTGGCCTATCTTGGCTTGTAAATGTGTCACTCCAATCTTCCCACGGGTTTCTCCCTGTGTGTCTCTGTATCTTCTCATGACCCTCTCATAAGGATGCCAGCATTACATTTGGGGCCCGTCCTAATCTGGGATGACTTCATCTGCACTTGATTGTGTCTGAAATAGCACAAAGACACTATTTCCAAATAGGGTCATCCTCACAGGTATCACAGGTTAGAACTTCAGCATTTCTTTTGGGGGACACAGCACTCTACAAGTTCTTGTTTAGCGATGACAATAATATGCTGTGTAGTTTACCTATCCGTCACGTTAGATTTTCACAACAATCACAGTATATTTTTTAAATGATAAACCTTTTGGAATAATAGGTTTTATGAAATCAGAGCCATTGCGTGATACACTCAGTCATAAACCTATCACTCTCAAACTTCAAGGGGATTCTCTTATGCAAATGACTCCAGTATCTGGTTAAAAAAAATAAAAAGTCTGTGATCACCGTACTCAATATTCATGAGTGTCTAAGTTTCTGCCATCATCCAGATGAAACTTTGTCTCACATAAGATGGTGGCAAAAAGTTCTGTAGCACATTGCTTATCCTAGGCTTCTCGAGGATAAGCGGTTAACAAAAAGAGTCAGTCCTGTGCCTGGACCTTGGCCTGGAAAGCTTCACATTTGGGTGGACTCCAGATTCAAAGCTGTGTTGCGCTTATCTAATCTCACTTTGGCAAGACAGTGAGCTGGCTGGGTGGCACTAGGGACATCCACTGCCCCTTGAGGGCGGGACTGAGTTTCATCATAGCCATGCTCCCAGCCAGACGCTGAGCACAGACTAGGTGCCACAAAGATGCTTGTTTCAGGCTGGCTGAGGCTAAGGGACTAAAGTAGCCCTACACTGAGACCTTCTACCTACTGCCACCAGGTCTGTGGGTGTGGTTCAACAGGTAACCCCGACGATGGCTATGTTAGGATTCACCTTCTACCTGGTATCATCTCTTCGTTCATCAAGTTCGCCCCAACCTCCTCCCCCCACACACACACTCTTGAGTTTATCTTAAAACCGAGTTAAGACATAATTACTCTGAAGCAGTGGTTTCCAAACATTCCGAGAGCTCCTTGGCAGCACGGACACTCAATGCAAAGTTCTATGTGGAAGGTCAGGGTATGAAGTCTTGAAGGGAGCTCAGAGCCCCGGTGATGGGGAGGGGTCCCAGCGAAGACCCCCGCAGCAGCTCTGGGGGAAGCCCATCCCTGAAGAATGCAGATCTGTGCCTTCAGCAGTCCTGAGGGAGGCAAGTCGGCTGGTCCTTTGCGAAAACCGAAGCCAGGACGATGCTTTTCCCCTCAAGTCCAGGGTCAGCACTTTCGAGCCCCTATGAGTGCAGGCTGCTTCTCAGAGAGCCCCATTCATTCCTCCCTGCCCCGAGGGTCCTTCCCTCACTTCCCTACCTCCCACCAGAGCATGGGCTCCACCATGACTTTCCTCGCACCTGCGCTGAGGAGCCAGGGACTCTCAGAGCATTTCTCAGTCACACGATGTGACGTGCCAGCCTCGGCTTCTGGGCCAGGCGTCCTTCTCCAGCAGCAGCAGCAGGACCCCCCAGACCAGCAAGAGCCCTGTCTCTGTCCATTGCCCACTCTCTTGCCTCTGTTTCCCTCCACAGGGCTGGTCACCATCCTGTAAGTTAAAACAGTTCCTTTCCCAGAATTGGAGACAAACTGAATAATACCGCCACGATTCCCTCTGAGCATCAGAAGGCAACACTGACAACATGATGTTTGAAAAGATGTCAGGAAAGTTGTAAATTCCCAGGAAAGGAAGTGCCTGTCTCTGTGCTCCCTTGACTTTGTGTGTCTCTTTCTTTTTCTGCCTCTGAGGTCAGTGTCTCCCTGCTCTTCTCTTCGGCTGAGTGGGGAGAGCCAGTCACGACAAGCTGTCACCTGCCTGTCCGGGGGTGGGGAGGCTCTTCTGGAAGGCTCAGCCACCTGCTGGGATGGAGGGGCTGGCGGTGACAGGCCAGGCTCTGTGTTCAGCGAGGCCCAGCAGCACAAGGTGTCAGGAGGGCTGGAGGCTGGCCGCCGTGGGCCTGGCACTGCCACTCTGCAGGCGAGAGAGAGCGGCGCCACAGCTGTCACTGACGGCCCCTGGGGTCTGCCCCAGACTGGGCAGAGGAGGACATGTCCAGACTCCCAGATCGCCCCTTGGAAATTCAGAAGAACCACGCTTTTATTCCCTCCCTCTCTGACACCAACACACTAAAGAAAACAGGCCCCACCTTTCTTATGCTCACACACTGCCAGGCTTTCTCTGTCTCTTGATCTCTCACATACATATTAAGTTCTCACACACACATTCTCTCTCTCTCTCTCTCTCTCTCTCTCTCTCTCTCTCTCTCTCTCTCACACACACACACACACACACACACACACACAGTCATACTGATTAAATTCCTGCCCCCTGCCCTCTCCCACCTGACATAACCCAGGTATTTTGAGAGAACAAAAGCACTTCTCCTCTGGGGAGCCCAGGCCTCCCCTAATGACAGCAAGTGACATGGGGTCTCCGAGCTCTGACGCTGCTGGTTTGCTGGGCGAATTCTCTGCCTCTCTTTCCAGTCGTGGGTACCATGTTGATAATCCCACTGAATTCGTTTGTGTTCTGGTGGATGGTGAGAACACTACGTCCCACTGCACTGCAGCCCAAGCCTGCCCTCCAGGCATTTGTCATGTTGCTGGCATTTGAGCTGAGGACGTCTCCCACCACAAAAGCCTGCACCGTCCTCAGGGGAAATCAGGGCTGTCATTTTTGCGGAGAGCAGGATGCATGCCTGGGGAGGTCCGCTGGTTGCCTTGACCCCTCCCAGGCCCCAGATAGGAAGCCAGATAAAAATATGCCCTTTGCTTTGCTCCTTTTTTTTCTTTCTCTGCTCAGGTTAGCCGTTTCTACTTGCTTAAGGTATTTTTGCTAATGCTCACTGTCTATCTCTGGCAATCTGAGCAGAGTGTATGAACAGTCAGAGCAAGAATCACCTCTTTCAGTCAAGGCAGCAGGTCAGTGAAGAGGTCAATGGGTGACCCTGCTCGGGGTGGCCACCATGGCCACCAGGGCAAGACGGAGTCCAGGGTGGAGGAAGTGCAGTGGGGCAAATCCTGGTATTGGGTGTGAAGAATTAGAAGCAAGGACTGTGTTTACCTGAGAGTGATAAACTCTGCAGCAGCCCCGGTGAGCACCCCCCTCAGCCCTGTGAGCGGCATCGGTGCTGGACAGGGCAGAACAGCGTGCTCCTTACGCTACGCACCTCCCTTTCCTTCCCATGGAATTCCACGTCCAGCCCATGTGGGCTACTTGCAGGTCCCATCCTCTCTCTCACCCCAGCCCGTGCCTCTCTGCCTGGCCATCCCTTCCCCACCACTTTGTCTGGTTAGCTCCTTGTTCTCTAGGGCTGAGCGGAGCGAAAATGATAGTTACACAGGTGCCGGTGAGAAACTGAGGCGCAGAGAGGTAGTTGGCTTGTTCTCGTCACACAGCTGGAGAGGGGCCGTCCTGGTGTCCAGAACAGCCGAGGCTCCAAGATTTCCCCCCACCAGAGGAGGCTGCCTCATAGCAGCTCCCAGCTATCTTTTCTGACTCCTCCTCTGGTTCTCGGAGTATCCATATCCATCCCCACTGTCTTGTGCGTCTCGGTGACAAGGACACTGACTGGGTCATCTCTGGGACACCAACTGCTCAAATAGGACCGGGTACAAAGCAGTGCTAACGGCTTATTTGTTGGTGGGATGAATGAATGGATTGACGGACGTTCATCTCTTAGCTAAACAATGCTGGCCAAGGTCTGTCAGACACGCTGAGGACCAAGCTGAGAGCCCAGCTGGAAACTTCCAGTGCGAGGTTGCAGGCAAAAGGGAGCGAACCTAAGGGCAGCCCTACAGGGAAGATCCTAGGGGATCTTGAACGTCACTGAAGGTCAACTAGGACAACCAGCATGTAGAGAGGCCACAGCATTGATCTGTTAGAGCCCATGCAGCCCAGGGCTGCCTGCAGGCTGCAGAATCAGGAAAACCATTTCCCCCAAGGCGGAGCACAATGACAGTGGGACAGGGGCAGCATGGTGTGATCCCTGTGGCGGGAGGGCCCTCTGGGAGGCTGGCCTCATCACTCTCCTTTTGGTGTCGCCGTGTTTCCTTGACCCAAATGTTGCAGCCTTTACGCTGCCATGGAGCAAAGACGACCATAGCTTGCGTCTTCTGTGGCCAATCCCATGACGTTCTAGCGCGTTTAAGACAGCGGTGCTCTCTTCCCAGTCACCTCCCAGCAGCAACACTGGAATCTGCATGCAGGGAACCAGGCACATGTGGGTGTGCCCACCTATGGCGTGAGATCAGCATGGGAACCCTGGTCATTCTGAGCTCCCCCAAGTAGGCAGCCGTGAAGCCCGCCCATGGGGCAAAGTCAGCTGGTTGTCCTGATTGGCGAGATATGGGAGTGGGTGTGGGAAAACACGCACGCCAAACCTTTTTATGCTTGCCTCTCTTCAACCAGAAGCCTGATGGTCGGGCTGACATCGTTTCTCCTTCTTCCAGGGAGGGAAGATCCCCGTGAGATGGACAGCCCCAGAGGCCATCGCCTATCGCAAGTTCACTTCAGCCAGCGACGTTTGGAGCTACGGGATTGTCATGTGGGAAGTCATGTCGTTCGGAGAGAGACCCTACTGGGATATGTCCAACCAAGATGTGAGTGTCGGCAGCACCTGGTGGCCACAGTCCTCATCCGAGGGGTGCCACAGGCCGTAGGCTACCAAGACGTCCTGTTCGCAGTTCAGGGCCTCGTGACCTGAACGGGCGGTGTTCAGGGCAGGGGATACAGAGACCCCCTTGGCATGGATGTCTGAGCTAATCAAAGAGCTCAGATCCGCATGGGAATCTGGCAATCCCCATGACTCACAGAGACTGTCGAGGTGTCTGGGCCACAGACGGTCAAGATGATCTAGAGAGGGCAGGCTGGTTCCAAAGGGCCATGGACTCTAAGTAGATCAGGCCCAGAATTAAGCAGGAAACCTCTCTGCTTCCAAGAGCCCAGGCTCTGTGCTCTCCTTCCTTGTGTGTGACAGGGGAAGGAGCGCTGGTCTGAGCCCAGGGCCTGGTTTCCCGTCCTGCTCTGTCTCACAGCTGTGCACCAGCAGGCCCGCTGCAGTTTCCGTGTGGGACTCACACCTCTCAGCTTTAAAGAGAGGAGTTGTAGATGGCCCTACTTCCCTGAGAATTCACTCGAGCCCTATTGCTTATCAGGGAAAGAGGAACTGGACAGGGGTGGGAAAGGAAAGAGAAGGGTCATCTGAGGTGCTGTAGGTCAAGGTCTTTCGAAGGGTTTCACCTGGGAACTTTTGTCCTATAATTACTAAGGGGCAAGGAATCCTTTTGAGAATGATTTGCTCTGATAGGCTCCAAAGGAGAGTCCTGCCTGAATTTCCACACCACCTTCCACCCTGGTCTGTTCTGCAGGGACCACTCTCTTTTGCATTTTGTAGACAAACCCTCCCCTTGGAGCTGAGAGGATTGCAGTGTGTGAAGTCTACATGCCTGTGTCCTCTGCTCACTCTTCCCATCTTGTCGAGGGGGCAGTTTTTACCTTTCCCATCTTTCAAACTGAAAGAGGAAGGGCTGTCCCCAGTTCGGATCTGGGTCCACCGGGCAACCGGCCACACTTGGAAGCATCTGGAACCAGCAAGTCCCCTCTCCACCCAGAGGTCTAGTGCCAATGCTGTTGCTCAGAAGACCGAGGAGGGTGGCAATTTCCCAGGGAGACTGTGGAAAGAACAGCCAGGGTGCTTCTGTGACAGGACTCCCTGCTGCCATGGGCACAGTGGCTCCAGCCTGGAGTGGGTAAAATGGCTGCATCCTTGACCTGGTCCCAATGTCACCCATGGCTGGGGTCCAGTTCTTCTATTATCTGTGATTAGCCATGCCTCACCTCTCCTCCTGGCGTGTCCAGTCAGTGGGTGATGAAGTTGGTTGCTTTCACGGAATCAGCTGCACCCGGGTCCCATCCATGCCGGCTACTAGATAAGTAAGAAATGTTGACTAGAGAAGGCAGACCCTCTCGTCCCGCCCAAGACCTTGATCCGATTAGGAGCAATTCAGCATCCACGGAACGGATTACGAGACTGTCTAAAAGGCAATTATTTGACATTCAAGATAAGTTTTGTCAGTGCAATTACCTATGCTGGGAACAAATAGAATTTCTGATGTTAGACTTTGGGAATTTCCAAATCATTCCTTTAACACAGTCATTGTATGCTAGTTGTGCTAAGCCTTGTGCTCGCTGGCCCTCTTCTTGAGGATTTTACAGCCCAGTGGCATGGACATGGGCCATTGGGAACATTTGCGTGGAGGAGGGGAGGGAAGGCCTCCCAGAAAGCTGACGTTTGAGATGGATCTCAAAGGGGCTGAAAACATCTGTAGGGTGGCAGTTTATTCTCATTTTGCCGTATTTCTTCCAAATAAGTCTCTAAGCATTGTCTCAAGCGCAATTCAGCTCCCTGTGGGAGGTGAGAGGCGACTTCAAGTCCATTCAGAAAGCTTCTCACAACCTGGCCTGGGAGACAACCAGGAGGGGACCCAGCTGCCTGGCCGCAGCCTCACTCATCAGAAACCACCGAGGTGGTGGCGGTAAAGGATTTTACAGATGACAATTGAAAGGCTTTAAGCAGGAGAATTGCAGAGGCAAGTCGGAGTGCCGGTAATTAGGCTTCCAGAGCTCAGGAAGGTCTTTGAACATGTACAGAGAGTTTGTCAGCCGGGGAGAGCAACTTGGAAGTTCTGCTGCTACTTGGATCTGATTGACAGAGATAATGAGAGTGGCAGTGTCTGTGGAGAGGAGCTGCGGTTTTACTGAAACATCAGAGCTTAGCTTAACCCGCTCTGCCCTGGTTTCTCCACCGCTCTGAGCTTCTCCACTTCACTCTCCCCAGCGGAAGTTCGAGTAGGCACCACCCACAGCCCAACTCGCTAATACATGTCTGGGAGCAGCTGGGCGCCCCCTCTGCAGGTGTGAGGGCAGGGGGAGGGGCCCAGAGGAGTTCCATCACTTCCTCCCATGCCCGAGAATACCTGGGGTTAGACGCCTGCACCTGGTCCCCACCCAACCCCCACACCTACCATCTCTGGGTACAGGTGAACAAAGGCAACGCCTCACTCCACCTTGTCCCTGCCCTTTTAGTGAGGCCCCAGGACGTTGACTTATGGGGACTTTGGAATGGCCAAAAAACTGGCTGCCAACTGTTCAAAGTGAGACAGCAGTGAGTTCCAGGTAACAGTTGACTAGATGGATTCCCTCACCCCACACCCTTATTTCTGCTTCTCTCTGGAAATACTGTCTGATCTCATTCTAATCTCCAATCATCTCAAAATCCATTTATCTCTTCCTGTTATGGACCAAGGGAGGGGGCCTAGAATTCACTCCAATTTTCAGCTCTGCTCAGTGAGATACCCCGTTTCCTCAGTCTTAGACCATATCTTTCCATACCGTTCAAAGCTGGTCACTGGTGTTTAGAGCAATCAGATGGCCAAATCTAAAGGTGTTGCTCCACAGCGCCTCCCTTTTTTCCACAACTGCTGGTAAGGTAGATGTGACAGAGTGATCTCAAAGTTCCATTAGAGGACCACAATTATTTTTGAACCAATAATGTTTTAATTTGACTATAAGTTATAGGCACTGAGAAAATGCAAAAGGCACATAATCCTTAAGAAGAGAATAAAAATCTCCAAAGGCATAGCACTTCAATTAAAGACTTGAGTAGGTAAATACCATCCATATACCAATTAATGACCTCATATTTGTGGGGGGTCAAGGGTAAAGGCTATTTTTTTTATGTGCAAGAAACAGCAATACTCCAAGAGTATCAACTCAAATAATAACAAAAATGTCTTTAGGATGTAGCACATGGAGTGAAGTTCCATTTTCTAAACATGATCATGGGAGGGGGTTCTCATGGCTACCCTCTATCCTGAAGATGAGAAACAGGGTGGCATTTAATGAGTCCCCATTGTGTACTGGATGCCTGGTGGCACTGACTAAGTCCCCACTGTGTGCTTGAGACTTGGTGGCATTGACTAAGTCTCTACTATGTGCTGGATGCTCGGTGGCATTTGCTTAAAGCCCATTGTGTGCTGAATGCTTGGTGGCATTGACTAAGTCCCCACTGTGTGCTGAATGCTTGATGGCATTGACTAAGTCCTACTGTATGCTGGATGCTTGGTGGCATTGACTAAGTCCCCACTGTGTGTTTGGTGCTCTTCAAACACTATCTTCCTGGGTCGCCAAAACGACCAGCAGTCGCTTCCTTATGAGCTGAGAAGACAGCCACTACAGTAGATATGGTCGTGACAACACCCTCCATGCAATGAGGATTCTTTCTACTACTCACCTGTGCTATATTCAACAAGTATCACATCCCTGTGTTGTTTAACCTTTGTCAGCAACCTCCTCTGTGCAGTTTCAGGAAGTCAAGGGACTCTCCCATTGACAAGGAGGTTGTTCTACAACTAATAAGAAATACAACTAGGATTTGAACCTGGGCTTCCAAGGTCTGTGCACTCCCCAGTACCATCACCAACACAACCACATGGACCCGTGCTCCTGGCTGACTTGCCCAGGAAAGAGCAACTAGTGGCCTGATGATATCCTCGTAAAAAGAAAGTAAATACACCCAAGAGGAAACACCAATAAAATAAAATCCCAGGACAGCCTTCAAAAATAAAAACCCAGTGAGGTGTTATTGTAGAGGAGCCCACAAAGGGAGCAGAGTCAAGTTAGAGCGCACAGACAGAAGATTCAGCGCATGCATGGGTCCCTCATTCCCTTGATGCCTTGCTTGGAGAGGTTGGGTCAGCTGGCTGGTCACCATGGAGCTGTGCCCCTACAGGAGGGCTCTGACCGTGGTGCTCTTTCCTGTTCTAGGGCAGCTGGAAGAGAGGTCTTGTCAGTGGGGAAAGTTAGTATGTTGGACCCCAGGATCAAACAATCTGGGCAGGGGTGCCATCAGCTTAGGGGACCGCTAATAACACTAGCTTCTCTGCACTGGAAAACTTTGGGGAACCCTAGCCCCATGAGAAATTGAATTTGGACACAAGCCCCTCCTCCCGGCTCTACCGAGCTTTCCCTTAGACAACCCAGAAGGAGCTTCTGGGTCCATCCAATGGGCAATCCCACTTGATGGAAACCTGTGACTGAGACCCTCGATCTTGTTGCCTAGAAGGAGCTGGAAAAGACACAGCTTTATGAGCCAGGTTGAAGGGGATGATGCCCAGCTGCTCATTCTCATGGATTACTTAGTATAGCTCTATACCCCTGTTTCATGCCGGGGAGATTCAGACAACTCCAGGGGCTGTTGTCTAGACTGAGATTACAGTGGCAACCCCACTGAGGTCTAGAAAATGCAGCGCTGAGATATTCAGAATTTAGGATCAAGCAAGCCCCCTGGGGTTTATCTTCAGACTCATCATTGGCTAGTTGTGTGCCCCTGGGCAAATTGCTTCACTGCTTGTGCTTCCATTTTTTTTTCCCCAGGGGGAAATGGGCAAAAATACCCTCCTCAAAGGAGAGTCAGGAGAAAAGACAGCAGTTTGGAGGAGATAAAAATTTGTCAGTGCAATATATTGTTCAAAAGTGAATGTCCCCAGTCACCGGGTTTTGATCTAGTGATAACATTGGGAAGGTTGATGTGCTTGTTTTCCATACTCCTGAAAGGAAGGAATAATACACCTTGATTATCTCTAATGACTTCTGGTTATCATATTGTCTTACAGTCCACCTCATGTCCTACATACTGTGCATAGAAATTATAAAAATATAAACTAATGGAAAATATTCCCTTCTTGGCCAATTTACAAGGTAAAAAAAATGTATCTGATGTTTTTTAAGTAGAGTCAAAACACCAGAAAATTGAACTCCAAGTTATTTCCTTTGTTGTTTAAGATACTTTCACTTCTTGCTTTAATATAAAATCAATGCACAAGTATTATAGGAAATAAAAAATATAAACACGCAAAAAGAAAAACATGAAGAACACTCATGCTTCCTCTTCCCAGAGCTAACCACCATGAACTCCATGCGGTATACCTTTCCAAGGTCTTTTCTGTGCCTGGGTCTAATCGTTGGTTTTGATTTTGTTTTGTTTTACAAAAGCAAGATTACACCATACCTGCAGTTATACAGTCTGTCCTTTTTTCTGATATCACAATGTGAGCATATTTCTATTTCAATAGGTACATTTTGCCGTCACGGTGTAAGGCCTGCACTGCAGTCCAGACTTTTCATTGTTTTATGGGTGTACCGTAATAAATTCGTATGTTTAGTACTTGGGTGATTTACAATGATAGTTTTCGAATGCAGAAAGCACAGAGCAGTCATAATGGATTTAAATGAATTAGAAATTAAGAAGGACTGGTTGAAAAATGCAAAAATCTCAAAAACAAAGTACTGAAATTTCCTAAAATCTTTGCAAAAGTGTCCACTGGAGTTTGTGAGATCTACCAAAACCTGATTGGAGATATTCCTTTTGGGCCACCTTCTAATTTTCACTGTTGTTATCGCACTGAACCAATTTGTTTAACCAAATGGTCATCGGCTCCATTCACGCAGCTGCCTTATCAGGATGAGGGCAAATAGCGTGTGGGAGACAGCCAGAGGGTCTCTAGCGTGGAGTGAGTCCTCCCCAGATCTGATCCCTTTCCTCCCTCTCTCTTCTCTCAGGAATGAAACAATGAGGCCCCCACAAGCTTTGGGGATGTCCTTTGTAAACAGTGAGTTCACTAGGTTTCCCATGTGTCCTTGTTTCATCGCCCTGTGCCACCAGCTTCCAGTAAGGCAGAATTGGGTCCTACATCTTCCTAGATAGCAGAGACGTTCAAGCCAGTCACTCTCATTCTTCAACCAACACTGTCAGAGATCTGTATGTATCAGGCCCTGCCCCTGTTACTAAGAACACAAAGGGATCATAAGATGTGGTCCCTGCCCATCGTCTAGGGGCATAAATCAAGTGCACAGAACACCCATTAAGGCGGAAGGCACGTGGGCACAGACCAAGGGCGCCTGAGCCAGCTTGGGTCAGGGAGGCTCCATCCTCAGGGGCTAATTTGTGAACGACTGGCTGGTGGTGGTCACCCCATCATACCCGTTTCCTCGTGTGTCACTGCAGGTCATCAATGCCATCGAGCAGGACTACCGGCTGCCCCCACCCATGGACTGCCCAGCTGCTCTACACCAGCTCATGCTGGACTGTTGGCAGAAGGACCGTAACAGCCGGCCCCGCTTTGCGGAGATTGTCAACACCCTGGACAAGATGATCCGGAACCCGGCAAGTCTCAAGACTGTGGCAACCATCACCGCTGTGTGAGTCTGATGAAACAGGGTGATCCCCTGATGCGGGTGGTCTCACGGTCAGGGGCATAGCCAGCAGCCTATGGTCGTGATCATGCCTGCGTTTTTAAAAGAGCATCTGGCTGCCGTGTGGACTTTATGGTGAGGGGAACAAAGACACATGAAGAAAGACAGGTGGGAGAACATTGCAGTGACCGTGACAGAAAAGAGAGTGTCTTCCACCAAGGTGATGGTTGTGGAAAGAAGTGGATGAGTTTGGGAGGAAGCATCTTTGTGACATAGGTGTTAAGGGTGACAAAGGTGTCAGGATGGCACCCTGATTTCCGGTTTGGGTATCTGGGTATCTGCTTTGCAAATGTGCCAGAAAAGGTCAGGAATGCATCACTCCACTTCATATTTTTCAAGTAGCTGAAGATGAAACCAGGAAACAAAATATTACCAATCGCTCTAGGGAGTCTGCTATAAACTGTACATGTTTTTAAAGGACCATATCTTTGGATGATGAGGCCCTTAGATTTTCATTTACAAAGGAGCTGGGGGCCTTCCTTTCCCTTCAGACTGAATGCTGTGTCAGTCTGCGTGTCTGGGTTGACTGACCGGTGACGGTGCCCAGGGGCAGGGGGACTGGCCATCTGGCTTTAGAAGTCATGCCAGTTTAGGGTTCTGCAAAAGAAGGAAGGGTCAGTCCGGGGCTCCACCATCATCCCAATCGCATCAGGGAGGCTGTCTTCCAAGAAAGCTGCTGTCAGACCAGAATGGGGCTCTGTCCACGTGTGTGCAGCCATGGGGTCACCTGCCCCTCTCTGTCTCGCCAGGCCTTCCCAGCCCCTGCTTGACCGCTCCATCCCAGACTTCACGGCCTTTACCACCGTGGATGACTGGCTCAGTGCCATCAAAATGGTCCAGTACAGGGACAGCTTCCTCACCGCTGGCTTCACCTCCCTCCAGCTGGTCACCCAGATGACATCAGAGTAAGTGACGAGAGCCCTCTCTGCCCAGCCCGCAGGGAGGGGTTAGGGCTCCTTCCCTGCTACTGCAGGTGGCACCAGGCCCCTCTCTGGCCTCCTCCCTGGAGCCCCTCCGTTGGATAAAACCAGGCCTGGAGGGGGGAGCACCTTGGAAAGACGAAGGGGGATGTGAGGGCGTAGGGGGGAAGACAGAGATCGACTCCGGGCCCCAAGTGACAGTTCTTCAAAGTCATAGCCATATGTCATTCGCCTAATCACGGAGAGTCTCTCCCTCGTTTAAGTTTTTAGACTCAACCCATCAAAGAGAGCTTCCAGATGGAAAGAACACAGCCAGCCAGCTTTGAAATTACGTAGCAGGAAAAGCACTGCACTGATTCAGCAACAATCTCGGATGTGTGGGAGCTTGTCCTCATCCTGAGACAGCAACTGTCAATAAGCGTACACTTCCATCCCCCACAAAGTATTTACAGTCTGCCGCTCCCACTAGAGTTTTCAGGAGTACACACACAAAAATTATTCAAATAAGATGAGAGCCAAGAAGGGTCCTAAGGATGCATGTGGCCCGGCATTTTCCCAAGAACATTCTGAGTAACACCGGTCGTGGGAAATGTTAATAGGTTCTCCTTGGAAAAAAGGTCCCACCGTCAAATAAATTTGGGAAATACTGCACACTTTATCACCCTCTTGGAGATTCACCGCTCGTATTAGCATTGTAAAGGCCATGAAAAATCCTGAAATAAAGGAACCCATTTAAAATTATTAAATACCACGGAACCATATTTTTGAGGGGCAGAGTTTTATGAAACTGTAGTTTGGGAAATATTTATCTAGTTCCACCCCTTCCATTCAGCAGATTCTGAAATTATGTGACAGCAGTGCTTGCAAATGGCAAAGTGGGGGCCCAAGCCTGCTTTTCTGGCAGCCACCTCAAGATCCCGCCACCCGGCCACTCCAGGGCCTCGGTGGTTCCCCTACTTTGCTGCACACTGGAGCCACCTGGGGAATCTTTAAAAAATATCGATGCCACCCAAGTGAGAGCCATCCCCTTCAAAGTTGTCAGTGTGAAAGGTTGTTCTCTCGTTCTAGCAAAGCTGGGGCTGCTCAGAGTCTTTTTTGAATTCTGTTTTTGGTAATCATTTTCTAAGTCAGTTCATGACCTAGGCCAAAAACCAGTTGCTTTAAAACTGAGGAATGACTGAGTGAGTAGAAGTGTTGTTTGAAACCATTTTGTAGAGATCCTTGCCTCATCTTTATTTTGATGATGTGACAGAGGATCAGAGAGGCCCAGCGATTTGGTTGAGTATTTGGATTCAATTTATCTGTAGCTTTCAGGTCATTACTGGCATCTGTTTTGGGCAAGGGAGGGGAACCTAGGGACCCATGTACTGAGCAACTCCTGGTAGACTACAAGCAGGCAGGTGGAATGTCTTTGGGTTGGCTTCCTGAAAAAGACAGGCATTTTGGAGCTGGACTTGCAGAAGCAGAATGACATAAATGGGTATGGAGGGAAAGGTGAGCATCCTCGTTATAGCCAAAAGTGCAGAACAAGCACATCAACCTTCCCAATGTTATCACTAGATTAAAACCCAGTGACTGGAGACATTCACTTTTGAACAATATATTGCACTGACAAATTGCTGAACCATAGAAAATGCATATATTGATGCCTGGCTCTTACTTCCATGCCTTCCAGTTGATTAGAGCAAGACATGGGCATCAGGATTTTTAAAAGCTCCCAAGTGATTCAAGCATATGGTAAAGTTTGGGAACCACTGGATTCAAGTTGGCAGGGGTCAAATTTTGCCATCTGTACTCACAGCAGCTCAGATAATCCTACCTAGCTGTCAATTTCTCATACACACACACACACACCCCAGAGGAGACCTCAAGGGCTGCCTGACAGCACTAGGGTGGGATCTGGTGGCCCATAACATGGATGTCCCATGGTAGAGGATCCGTCAGTCTGTAAGTCAGACACATACTGATCTGTTCTATATCAGGCACAGTGCTAGGAGCCGGGATTCCTCCTTGGACAAGCCAGTTGATGAATCTCAGGAAAGAGGGATGAGAAGCCACCCTTAGCAGTTGAGCCCCTTGAAGGGATAGCTGCCTGATACTCTGACTGTTTTACAGTCAACCTTCCAGGTCCACCTCTCTGAGTTTTATTCTTTCCAGAACTCACAGAACCTCACTTTCTCCAGAGAGGTGGTTTGAATGTGCACCCAGCCTTGAATCCACTGAACATCTAGAATATATATTTTAAAACCTGGATTTGTTTCCTAGTGATTCCTAAAAAAATGCTGATCCCTGCCATTAAGAATGATTGTCAAACAGACAGAAAAAATGAATAAATAAGAAGCACTATCAGTGGGAAACCAGCCTCCCCATCTTTTAGCGCTAAAATGGATGCCCCTAGATCATCAGAGTAACTGGCTTCAGGGGTAGAAGTGGGTGTGCGTGAAGATAGACCGCTCCCGTCCTTCCACTGCGAACTGCCCATGGAGCCATTGTCACAGGACTCCCCCGACCCCCACCACCAGCTGAAGGAGTTTTCTCAGACTGGGAAAAGTCACATGGAAAGAGAAGGGGAAGACCGAAGGGAAAGGCAAACTGTAAATTAAAGGATTTAGTTCAACGTAAAGCATGTCCACGCACTACTGGAGGAATTCGGCTTATTTCCCAAGAGATCCAAATTGGAAAAAGAAAATGAGCCATTTATTAAAAGAGATTGCGGGACAATTTGCGAACAATTTGTGGGACAATTAAAAATTCAAGCGTACTTCCCCAAAGTATCTGCTGGAAAGACACGGGCACTTGGACAGTCTCAACCAGCTGCATCCCCGGGGAGACTGAAGGATGAGTAGACGCGGGGGGGTGGGCAAGAGAGGTAAGACGTCGTGGACAGGGTCTGGTGTGCAGTGTTCAAAGTGCTGAGTCTGTTCAAAGTGCTTTGGAGAAGACACAGGCAAGACCTTAGCAAAAAGTTCTGCCAGCAGCCTTGCGGGATACTGAGAGGCAGGCAGCCTCCGAACCCCAGTTTCACCTCTGCTTACTTACTGTATGGTCTTGAGCACACTGTTTAACTTCTCTGATCACTTCTTGCCTTCTACCCACAGTTCATAAATTATCATGAATCACAGTGACCATCTCCTGGGTTTGTGTGTGTGTGTGTGTGTGGGAGGGGGGATACGTGGAATAGCATATGCGAAGTGCTTAGCATTACCTGCCCAAAGGATGCATGCAAGAAACGGTTGCTGATTAATTATGGTTATCATTGAGTTTGCAGTGGTGTGTCGATGTTTATGAAATGCTTTCCTATGGGTTTAAATGAGATAATATATGATCCTATGAGATGCACTCAAGCAGAGTCGTATATTGTTATTATTAACTAAGGAGAGATGCATGCATGTCCCCAAGATCAAATACAAGGCATGAGCTTGTTCCTATTAATATTCACAGCTCAAAGATAAATCCAATTCAAAGCCTATCCCAGATCTATTCTTTGGACTCCTGATTGAGCAGATATTTTCAAGTTATTTTGAGATCACCCTTCTTAAAAATGCATGACATTAAAATTCAGACAGAGGCAGAAAATGGAAACTCGGGGGGAAACATCAGAAGACCAGGCAAGCCCCACGCCTCTTCAATCTCAGTGGGTGATCACTAATTTAGGCAGAGAGCCCCACAGAATAACTGATAGAATAGCCCATAGGATGTGCACCTGGAATGTTAAAAAAATAGCAGAGGAAAATTCCTATCACCTGAGAGTCATGGGCACAGTGAAGGGGCTGTGTCAGAGCCCGTAAGTGAGGAACATGTCCCGGCAACAAGGCATAACACTCCCAGGATTGTCTTCACCGTAGGGGGCATTGGAGCAGAGGGCCATTGCATGCAGGTGAGATTGAGAAAATATCTAGCGGGGAGGCTGAAAAAAACTTGGGTAAACTTAGGCTAGTGGGATTTTAAACCCGTCTATTTGTCTACTTCTCTTAAGTACACACGCAGGAGTACTTTTGGGGAGCATGACTTGATGATGAGTCTTGATCTGTGAACAGCTGTCCTAACACTAATGTGACTTCTTCTTGGCTTTTTTCCCTCCTAGAGACCTCCTGAGAATAGGGGTCACCTTGGCGGGCCATCAGAAGAAAATCCTGAGCAGCATTCATTCTATGAGGGTCCAGATGAATCAGTCGCCAACGGCAATGGCATGAGAACTCTCGTTTTCTTGGGGGAGGAGAGGAAGGGAAAGGACCAGGGTCAAGGGGGAACCAGAGGTTGACCACTGTGGACTGTGCTGGAGACCTTGGCTTCTCCGCTGAGGAAGGCGTTTCTATCAGCGAAGAATCAACCGGCCCGTTGCTAAAAAGCAACCTTCGTTTCTCGGTGACAGAAGCATGTTTCAGATGCTGTGGGAAACCAAATACATAATAATAGAAATGCAAAAAGGTGATGTTCAACGGAAGTGAAGACAAAACAATACATGTAGGGAGGACAAAAGCCAACTCGGCTCCCACCCTCAGAGGGCTGGAGTCCTCCATCCACAGGAAGAAAGGAAAGGAGGTAGAGGGAAGAAACAGAAGCCGTGTCCCATTTTCTCCCTCACCAATGACATTCTTTTCTTTTCTCCTTTTGTACTCCTCCCCCAGCGTCCCCTCCCTTCTCCCACACTCGTCCCTTTGCTCATAACTCCTGTAGGGAAGTTTCTTCAAACGAAACCCAGCTCCTGAGTCTCCAGATGTTGTCTGTCAGTTGCCAAAGGACTTTGCTGACCACTGCATGGGGAACCAACCAATTCAATTAATGTCTTCATATTGAAGAAGAGATGTACCTTCAATTGAAAACCTTGTTTTTCTTTCGTTTGCATTTTCTGCAAAAAGGAAAAAGAAACCACAAATTGGAGAAAAAAAAAAAAAAAAGAAAAACCTGTTTCTGTGTGCAAGAACACACATATGTATGTCTGCGTTATAAAATGTGCTTGTTCGTAACAGATGCAAACAAGAAAAGAACTGGGACGTCTTTGTCCCTGGGAAGTCCAAGGGCGCCAGAATACGTTGTTGGTTTGGCTTTCTGGTTGGCCCGATTGGGCTGTTGGCTCAGTGGGAAGAGAGGAGAGGGAAAAATAAAATAGAATGAAAGGAAAAAAAAATAACTCTCAAGAGTTTGTGAAGTCAGACAGGAAACAGGTGAGTGGTTTGAATTGGATGCAGTGTGGGCCATTCTGGAATGATACTGACTGATGAGTTATTCTTAATCACATCTGAAGAGAAGGAGGAGGAAAGTGTTTCTGGAGAATGTTCTTCCACATCCCTGGAATCTGCAATTCGAGAGATGACAAGGCGGAGTTCGTGCTTGACCTGTGGACTGGCTTAAGCTGCGTGGCATCCGAGGAATGTTTCAAGTGTGTCTGTGTTTCTCTTTACATTCCTTATTGTACCTCATTGTTCAATTCACTTTTGTAAATTCCACCTAACATTTGAATATTTTTAATTTCTCCTTTCACCTTAATCTCCTTGCTAATTTTATCTGTCTAATTAAAATGAGCAGAAGCATGTCTGGGTTTACGTAGAATGGCGTCAGAGTGTGTGTCCCTGGACCACGGCGGGCCGTTCCCAAGTTTCAGGAGGATCCTTGACAACCGTCCACCTTCCCTCTAATGTGGGAGGGAGGGAACACCGCTCAGGCCTCGTGGCTCCCAAGAGGAATATTTTAGACTCACTGGCACTGTCACCCAAAGGAAAAAAACGAGTCAGTATGAGGCTCTGAGGTCTCAAATATGAGACTTGAGAAGTCACCGGCAAATAACAATACACGATAGCCTTAAATCTACTTTAGACGCTGCGTGTGAGAAGTCCACATCCAGGCCAATTCTGTAATTGCCTGTGGTGTGTCTGTGACATGCAGCTGAGGACGGAAGGCAGTCAAAGGAGTTCTGGTTCCCAAGTAGCTTGTCTAATGCATGTTTAAGGGGGATCTCAGCCTTTCCCCCTAGTCCTTGGTAACTTTGATTTGGGAAGGTCTTACCTCCTGAGGTCACCAGCCAAGAAGCCCTTTAGAAGGGCTGTGGGCCTAGACACACACAGCTCCACTCCGGGGAGCTCATCTCTAAGCAGAAGTGCTCACCCATTGGAGGATGGTGACAGATGGACAGAACCCCGCAAGCAGGTTTGTATATGACTGCATAGGGCGCCGGTACAGCTGGGCGGGTGGAAGAGAAAACTTCCTTGCATGAATTGCTTACCAATTCCTTGCACAATTTACTAATTACCCCAAAGACCTCAATCCATGAGTGTCTTACAAGCCTAGGCAATTCGGCTAATCTACTCTCAATTTTCCACAAGAATGAACCTTAATTTGTCACCAAATTCCTCAGGCAGAATCTTTCATTTCAACACCCTCACAGTATCTTCACCGAGGCCAACCCACCCTGAGCTGTGGACAAAGCAAGGCCAAGGTGAAGGTCCTGCCACACCCTTGGGTATGATTTCACCATAAGATCGTAAAAGGAGAGACAGAAAGAACCCAGACCATACAAGAGAAGAGGGAGGAAGGGCCAGGAGAGCCAAGACCAGGGGAACTCGAGGCACAGTTCTCAGTGGGGCAGGCATGATCAAGCTCTGGACGTGCCCACCCTCAGCAAATGCCCTGCATGGCTGCCCTGCATCCCCCCCGCATGAATTACAAGAGCACCTGAAACATGAAGGAACATGAGGAACATCCCTGGTGGTATCACCTCACACATTACCTGTGTAGCACTGGGCCAGTCATGAACCTCTCTGAGCCTTGGTTCCCTCATCTATATATAAAGGAAAGCAATACTACCCTTGATGAAGAGTACTTAACATGCCTGAACCGATTCTCCACAGCAGGCACAATTCTAAGTGCTTTCCATGCATGAACTCTCTTCCTCTCTCTAATCTTGTGAAGTCATAACAGATAATTTATTGCTCTCAATTTTTGGAAGAGGAAACAGAGACAAAGACCCTTCCCGGATCACACAAGGGTGGAGTCAGGATTTTGACTCAGGCAATCTGACTCCCTGCTCTGAACACGCTACCCCAGCGGGCCTTGCACTTGAGTGTGTATTGGCATCGCCTAGAGGGATTGTTAAAACAGCTCCCGGCCGGGCTCGGTGGCTCAGCCTGTCATCCCAGCACTTTGGGAGGCCGAGGCGAGTGGATTGCCTGAGCCCGCGGGTTCAAGACCAGCCTGGGCAACTTGATGAGACCTTGTCTCTGCAATAAAATAAAAAATAGCCGGGCGTGGTAGCGCACGTCTGTAGTTCCGGCTACTTGGAAGGCTGAGGCGGAAGGATCGCCGGAGCCCAGGAGGTCGACGCTGGGGTGGCTGTGAGACGCTGGGCAAAGGAGTGAGACTTCAACTCAGAAAAACAAAACAAAACAAAAACGCAGCTCACCGCCACCCCCTGGCCCCCACTGGGGTTTCTGAGTCAGTAGGTCTGGAGTGAAAACTGAGAACTCAAAAACTGAGAGCTGATGCATCTCACAAGTCACCAGGTGCTGGGAATGCTGCAGATCCAGGGACCACACTTTGAGAACCACAGCAATACACCAGAGACCATAGATATCAAGCCTCTTGGTCAGGACAACGATAGTCACTGAGGCTCTTGGATACCCAGAAAGAGGGGATGGACCCTTCCGCTCCTGTACATGCAGGGACAGGAAAGGCTGGTTGGGGACCTGCGTCACCACAGAGGCGTCTGTGCCCATTGGTGTGTCTGTCTCCAGAGGGCGGTACTCAAACCTTCAGAGCAGCTCCTGGGAGCTAACACCCAGTCCTCCACATTTTAGTTACACATGCTGCCTCATCACCTGGCAGAGGATGAAATCCAGTTTAGATCTTTTCTTCAAAGCACACTCTGCATGGTGGAAAGCAGCTCTTGGTCCTGAGATCCCGCTAAAGAGATGGAATCTCGCTGTGCTGTGCGGCCCAGGGTGAGGTCCACAGAGAGGGATCCCTCCGCCAGCCCACCGGACACCGCCACCAAGAGTCAGGTGGGCACGGCGTGAGGGCGGGCGGAAGATGTTTAGTGTCTGTCCCTGGGTCCGGGGTTGTGGGAAGGGAGGTGACTTGTGGGGAAGCCCTGGTGATGCTGACCCCTTTTCCCATCCCCTTTTCCCATCCCCTGCCCTTTCCGACATTCAATGAAAGGAATGACTGGCAGAGAGCTAGGACGTAGACAGAACTCCAGAGTATGTGTTCGTTGCAGCCCTGGGAGTCACTGGAGCTCGTAGACATCAAATAGGTTCACGCACTGCTGGAGGTGTGTGCTTCTGCCCCCTCGCCTCCCCAGGTATCCCCCTCCCCCAATGTTTTATGCAGAGCTGGTCACTGGGCTCCCACTGAGGTCACTGGGGGTGTGTGTGGGGGAAACATTGAAATTAAACGAGGGCACGAAGTTTCCCTTGACCACTCTCTTGCGTAGAGAACAAGAAACCAGTGAGGACTGGGGAGTGAGATTCCAGGAATATGACGGGGCAGGAAGAGAGACACAGGGCAGGAAGGAGGGAGTACAAGTATTGGTTAAAAATTCAAGATGCTAGCAGCTCCATTTTGTGCTAAGAAGGCTCCTGTGGGAGTTTCGTCATCCTTTTAGAAATAATAGTGGCTCTGTCACCAATGGGGAAAGGCATGATGAGCTCCCTGCAAGTGAAGTGGGGGCGGGGAGGAGACACAGCCATAACAGGCATCACCCAGAGTGTGCAATGGACACCCCGTGCTCAGAGGGTACTGGAGAGTCCCCCCCGGGTGAGCGCTGCATTTACTGAGCCTTGCAGTTCCTCTACAAGTTAAAGGTTCATTTTCAAAAGTAGCCAGAGACTTGTGCTGTCCAAGATATCACTGGGCCTAGGGGTAAGGACAGCGAGAGAGGGGAATAACTGAAGTCACAGAAAGACTGTCAAAAGGGGGAGGGATTGTCTGGATCACATCAGAAGGTCATTCAAGTTGATTGAGGTCAAATGGCACCCATGGTCACCACCAGGAATTGCCTGAGACCAGCAATTTCCAAGTGAGAACAGGCCCACAGAGGGCTGAGAAGAAACTCTGTCCCTCTCGGAGAATATAAAACCCGTAGGGGTGGAGTGATGTGTTCTGCAGACCTCAATTAAGAGTGGGTGGGATGCGGCAGGGTGCGGTGGCTCAAGCCTATAATCCCAGCACTTTGGGAGGCCGAGGTGAAAGGATTGCCTGAGCCCATGGGTTCAAGACCAGCCTGGGCAACTTGGCGAGACCTCATGTCTACAAGAAATCAAGAAAAATTAGCCAGGCATGATGGCGCATGCCTGTAGCTCCAGCTACTTGGAAGGCTGAAGCAGGACTGCCTGAGCCCAGTAGGTCGATGCTGTGGTGGCTGTGATTGTGCCACTGCCCTCCAGCCTGGCTCACAGAGTGAGACTCTGACTCAAAAAAATGAACAAGCCCTGGTCATTATGGATGGGCCTCCATCACACACCTAGGAAAAAGGAAAGCTTTCCCTCCTTCATCCCTCCTAGGCTGGCCTTGTTATCACAGGCCCTTAACAGGTTTCCATGCCGCTGGGAGCCATGACTTAGCACACAGCATCCCAGCCATAGCCTTCTGGTAATTCCCGAAATGAGAGTGGACCCGGGGCACCGTCCACTCACCTGTGTACCCAACACCCAACCCACTGCTGACACGTGTAGGTTGCTCAATAAACGTTTTGTGATTAAAATAAGTTTGAACAGAGAAAGTTTAACATGCCATTATTTCACCTACAGAAGTCCATGACCTTAAACTGCTTGCTTTAAAATAAATTAATCCCTCGGTATTTGAGTGAAATCTTTCTCAATTACTCTTAACTGCTATCAGTCGTAGCCTATTCTAATTTTAGTTTTGCGAAGTTTCAAACACTGCTTTTAAACCCTGTCTGTCTGAATCTTTAATACAATGTCACAGTCTTCCCCAGAGCTCCAACCTGGGGTGTAGCAACCACCTGCTGAGTGTCAGTCAATGTGCAAAGGCCCTGAGATGTAGAAATTAATGTGACACCGTCCCTGGTACAATGGAGGCAAATCCGAAGGGCAGTGGAGAGAAGAAGCAGAAGACGGATCGTCCTTCTGAGAGCAGAACCAGGACTGTGTCCTGTCGGAGACATCCAGCTGGACAGAGCAGATGGCAGGACATCTCTGGCCAGGAACATTTAACTGGAGCTTTGCACAACTTGTTCTACGCGAAGACTTTGTTCCAAGAGTTGTTTGTCCTCTCTCCAGCCACCATTACTCCAAGAATTCTTATGGCCTCCCTCTCACTTGAAGAAAAAAAGAGGCAAAATCAAAAACAAAACAAAAGCATGGGCAAATAAACCACTTCTAAGCTACAGAGGTACGGAGCTCATGTTATTCTGTTCTTCTAAAGGAGAGGTTCTCTCACCCCAAGAAAGATGTGGTTTTTCTCTTCTGGTCTTATTTAAACTCTATTTGCATGTCCATGAGTAACTGCTGTAGCTCTGGAAGTGGCTTTCTGGCAGAGAATACGATGACAAGTACATTCCGACTACAATCATGACAGCAGAACTCGATGTTGTAAATAACTGCAACGGGAAATGAGAGAGCACAGGACAGGGTACCACCATTGTCTCTGGTGGTTAACGAAGGCCTCTCCAAGGGGATCGGCTAAGCCGGAAGCTGAGGAGTGAAAGGAGTTACCAAGTGGGTGTTTGTCAGGGGCAGAACTCAAGTTGTAGGTAGAAGGAACGCATAAGCCAAGGCTCAAAGGCCGGAGAGCACGTGGCACGTCTGTGGGCCACGCACTGCTCAGCAAGCCTGGGGAATGAAGTGCTCTGTGTGTGTCGCTCTAAGGGTAGCAGTGGCTACAGCATGGTAGGGATCTTAGCATGGTAGCAGTCTTAGCATTGCTCTGAATGCAAGCTGTGGAAAGTGGGTTGAAGCAAGGGAATTATACCTGGGTGACAAAAAAAATGTGTATGCATTTTAAGCGATGTTATTTGTGTATTGTCTATAAGCTCCTGGTAACCACTTTGAGCACCTCTTGCGATTGCAAAAGTCAAACGTGACTTGCATTCATCTTTTGTTATATATTGAGTATGACAATTGTAACTCAGTTTTTTTTTTCCTTTCTTAAAATGTGTATACGTTTTGGGGGGGCAGGCCTCTGTATTTTATATCGCTCTGGCTGCTACGTGGAAAATGGAATGGCAAGAACTAGGCTTAATGCAGGGAGAACAGACAGGAGGCTGGTGTCATAATCTTGGCAAAATATGATGGTGGCCTGGGTGATGGTGTAGAGGTGCAGTTGAGATACAGAAAGGTGGATTAACTCTAGAAATATGAAGGCAGCAAGAGCAGCAGACGCAGGAGGTGGATTCGCTATCAGGGGCTATGGAGGGAGGAGTTGAGAATGACACCCCAAGTTTCTGGTTTGGGCCACTGGGTGGATTTTGATACCATTCACGGAGATAGGGGATATACAAGGAAGGAGAAATTGGGAGGGGGATACGACATGAATTTGAGTTGCTGGTGGAACATTGGATACAGGGCTCCGTCATTCAGCAGAAAGGTCTGGCCAATGATGTGGATTTGGGAGCCATCCATTTCCACAATGGTAATTAAAGTCACAAGGGAAGAGTTTCCCGCATGAGCGGGTGAGAGTGAAGGGAGAAGTGAGCCTGCCTGGAACCCTAAGAAGCAACAATATTTCACAGGTGTCCAGAAGTCTAGGTAGGGCCCTCACAAGGGGCGAGGAAAAACCAGAGTCTTGCAGTGTCCACGGGGGTGATGAAAAGTATTCCAGAGAGGGAACAGCAGGCCCACGGCCCAGTGCTGCCAAGGAGGGTTGGTATTAGATAAAAGTTGAAAATCTCCCTTGAGTTTAGCCACAGAAAGGCATGGGTGACCTTGGAAAGGACAATTTCAGCAAAGAGGGGTTGGCAGAAGACACTGGCTGGATGAAGGAAAGAGAAGGTATTACAGTCTTCCAAGAGAATTGGCTTTGAAGGGGAGAAGAAAAATAAGGATGAACTTGGGGGAGGGTCTTTTGACTGCTCTTTCATGAATTTTTTGTGTGTGCAAAAGACTTGAGTATGTTTAAAAGCCAATGAAAAAGAACCTTCACAAAGGGAAAAAGAGAAAGAAAATAATTGAGAGGGTCAGACCCCAAGATGGCTGGAAGATCAGGCAGAGAGAGGGTGTGTCTTAAAGGACAGCAGTTCTCATTCTGTTCTGAGGCGGAATGAAAGGAGAAATGACGAGAGTTCCTAGCAAGACTCAAGCTCAATGTCCGATTTCCTCACAATCTATTCACCTAGTTCCCACAGCCTCACGAACTAAAGTGCCGTGATGGAACTCATGGGCTTTGCCATAGCAATGCTAGAGCCATCAGGCAAGCAGGCCTATTTCTGATGAAATGCCTGAGTGGGGCCATGAGAAGATCTAGTGAGAAAGGGATGTGAACATATCATAGGCTCTTCCCTTGGTCAGTATCCCCCTGCCCATGGGATCATGTCCAAATTTCAGGCCACGGAGGAAAGGTAGGTACATGCTCACCTCTCCAGGGAATGAAGGCCTCAGAAAAGTGTCCTGAGTCTAAGCTGTATGGGTGGGATAGACTGCTTTCGACTCTGAGGAGTTAGTCCACCTTTTGCTGGATTGCTGTGGGTCTGTGTTGACTCTTGAGACTGACCCCGCCCATGCTGGAGCAATTGATTTGTTCCCTCAGCATGCACTCGGTGTGGTCTGCACCCAGGAGGCTTAGCATTCACGCTCCCAAGCCTGAAGGCACCAGGCTTCCTCTGTTGGATCACAGACAGCTCAGAGATCACTGACCACAGCCAAGAGATTTTTCAGAGAAGGAGAGGTGGATTGGGGATTCCATACCAGGTTTGGGTATAAGGTGACCACTGGAAGCATTCTATGTTTAGAATTTAAAGAGAGTCTTTTCATCACCTGATCAAGGGAGGTAGCCCTGGGGTGGGAGCTGAAATTATGCCACTTGAGAGGCTTCCAACAGCAATAACCATAAATTCAATAATATCAGTGATAATAGCAATTGCAATTTTTTGGAGGGCTTTCTATAAGCCTCGCAAATCAATTACTATGCTGCTGGTATTATACCCATTTGGAAAGCAAATTATCTGTTGAGGTTTGAGAAACTCAAGTAGCTTGTTCTAAATCACACTGAAGAGTCAGGATTTGAATCCAGCTTATTTGCCTGAAACGTGTTCTCGGTGTCACCAAGCCCTACTGCTACCCGTGCTAGACGTCTTTCGGGAATTCATATTGACCAACTCCGTCCTGACACACAGCACAGGTGACTTATTTACACTCTGAGGGACTCGTGAATGTAAAAGGGAGGTGATAATATCTATGAACGAGAGGTCACATATTAACCAAACAGTCTAGTTCCTGGTTCTTGGGGAATGCTCAATACATGGTGGCTAGTATCTGTTAGTTAATTTTCCTTCCAGGGATTTACAAACACAGTCTGAACATAGAAAATGAATCAGCACCTGAGCTTTGTTGTAAAAGCCTTCCTGCCTTCTGATAAAGGTCACTCCTTAGCCTCCATGGATTTGGGGGTTTTCTGAGCTTTGCAAGTTGCATGTATCCGTCATCTTAATCATCTCTGCCCTTCACCTGGCATGTTTGCAGAGACTGGGATCGAGCTTTGCCTTACTCCTGGGTGGATTCCCAGGCTGCTTGTCACATTGGCTCAAAGGCTGGATCCTAAGCTGTGTTTCGACATGTTGTATAGGCACATCACTTGCTTGGGCACACAGGCCTTTCCTTCCTGGTACAAAACTAAATCTCTTCTTCTGAATAAAGTCCAATGCTTGGCCTATCAGTTCAGGTGAAGAGCTTTTTTTCAGTTACATGACTACGCAGAGATTTTCTTGTGACTAAAATGTTATATTCAGGAATCAACCTGCTGGGTGTCCGAAGTGTGCCGAGTTAGCAAGAGGGTTTCAGGACACATGCATCCAAATCCTCCAAAATTCTAATAATAGCATACTTATTTTAATATGCACTAGAGAAAAATGTATCTAGAACAGAAACGTATACACTATTTCACAGAAATGATGACGTTTCCATTTATTTATGTATTTATTATTTTAAAGATGCAGGGTACAATTCAGAGTTAGGTATACAAATGTTCATTATGCAGGTACCTTTGTTGATGAGGTGTGCCCTCCCCCCTTCCCTGGCAGTTTCCTTTTCTTAGAGTATTTCAATAATTGTTCAAGGTCCACTTATGAATGAGAAAATGTGATACTCCGTTCTTTGTTTCTGTGATCGGTCACTCAGTATTATAGACTCTAAGTCCATCCAAGTTGCTATGAAGTTCATAATTTTGTCCTTCTTTATGGCTGCATAATATTCCATTGTGCATATGTACCACTGTTTAAAAATCCAGTCCTCTTTCGATGGGCAGTATGGTTGGTTCCTTGTTTTTGCTATTGTGAATAATGCTGCAATAAACATGCATGTGCAAGTATCTTTTCATAGAGTGATTAGTGGTCTCCTGGGTATATTCCCAGTAGGGGGATTGCAGGGTTGTATGGAAGGTCAACTTTTAGAACTTTTAGGAATTGCCAAACGGTTTTCCACAGAGGCTGTATTAGTGTACACTCCCACCAGTAGTGTAGAAGTGTTCCTTTTCCCCCCTGTTGTTGTTGATGATGGCCATCCTGACTGGAGTTAGGTGGTCTCTCAGTGTGGTTTTAATTTGTATTTCTTTGATGGCTAGTAAGGCTGAATATTTTTTCATGTATCTGTTGGCTGCTTGTGTTTTTTCTTTTGAGAATTGTCTATTCATATCTTTTGCCCACTTTGTAATGGTGCTGTTTGTTTTCTCTTTTTGGCATGTTTGAGTTCCTTGTAGATCCTAGATGTTAGGCCTTTGTCAGATATAGAGTCGGTAAATATTTTTTCCCAGTCTGTAGGCTGTCTCCCTGCTCTCTTGATGGTTTTTTGGGCTTTGCAGAAGCTTGTCAGTTTGATGAGGTTCCTTTTGTCTGTCTTATCTCTATGGCATGGGCACTTGGAGTTTGGATCGGGAATTGGTTGCCAGTTCCAATTTCCATAAGGGTGTCTCTCCTGCATTTTCTAAGGTTCTTATAGTTTGAGATTTTATGTTTAGGTCTTTGATCTATTAGAGTTGATTTTATGTGCAATGATAGGTCGGTGTCTTGTTTTAATCTTCTGCATGTGGTCAACCAGTTTTCCCAGCACCATTTACTGAAGAGGTTCTCTCCCCAGTGGTTGGTGGTGAAGGCTTTGTCAAAGATGCATTGGTTGAGAAATTGAGGTTTTGCTTTTGGAATCTCTATCCTGGTCTATATTCCTGTTCTTGCACCAATACCAGGCTGTTTTGATGATTGTAATTTTATAATAAAGTTTAAATCTGGGAGTGTGAGACCTCTCACTTTTTGTTGTTGTTTGTTTGTTTGTTTGTTTGCTGAGGACTCTTTTGGCTATTCTGGTCATTTATATTTCCATATGAATTCCTGTATTGTCATTCCAGGTCTGAGAAGAATGCTGCTGGTGATTTAATGGGTATTGCATTAAATCTGTAGCTTGCCTTGGGTAGAATCTTAACAATGTTGGTCCTTCCGGTCCATGAGCATGGAATATTTTTCCATTTGTTTGTGACATCTTTGATTTCTTTGAGCAGTGTTTTGTAGTGTTCATTGTAAAGGTCTTTCACATCTCTGGTTAGGAAGATGCCAAGGTATTTCATTTTTTTGTGGCTATTGTGAATGGGATTGTGCTTTTTATTTGGGTTTCTGTTGGTTTATTGTTAGTGTATAGAAATGCGACTGTCTTTTGCACATTTATTTTATGACCTGAGACCTTGCCAAAGTCCTTTATCAGTGCAAGAAGATTTTTGACCGATCCTCTTGGGTTTTCCAGGCATAGAATCATGTCTGAAAGGAGGAATAATAACTTGGCTTCCTCTTTTCCTATTTGGTTACCCCTGATCTCCTGCTCTTGTCTGATTGCTCTAGCCAGGACTTCCAAAACTATGTTGAAAAGGAGGGGTGAGAGTGGGCATCCTTGTCTTGTTCTGGTTTTCAGGGGAAATGGTTCCAATTTCTGTCAGTTTAGCAGTATGATGACTGTGGGTTTCTCATAGATGGCTCTTACTATTTTGAGGTATGTTCCATCTATGCCTGGATGTTTGAGGATTTTTAACAAGAAGGGGTGCTGGATTTTACCAAAAGTGTTTTCCGCATCTAATGATACAATCATGTGGTTTTTGTTTTTATATCCACTGATGTATTTAATTACATTTATGGTCTTACAAATGTTGAATCAGCCCTGCATCCGGGAATGAAGCCTACTGGTTCTTGGTGGATGATTTTTGAGAGGTGTCGTTGGATCCAGTTAGCTAGGATCTTGTTGAGAATTTTAGCATCTATGTTCATTAATAATATTGGCCTGTAGTTCTCTTGCTTTGTTGAATCTTTACCTCATTTGGGTATCAATGTGGTATAAGCTTCATAAAATGATTTAGGAGAGTTCCATCTTCTCGATTGCCTGGAATACTTTCAATAAGATTGGTTTTCGTTCCTCCTATATGTTTTGTAGAATTCTGCTGGAAAGTCATCTGGTCCAGGGTTGTTGTTTTTTTTTTATAGGTAGTTTTCTTATGACATAGTCAACTTCCTGGACTGTTATTGGTCTATCTAGGGTCTTGATTTCTTCTTGTTTTAACCTGGGGAGGTTGTGTGATGTAAGAAAGCCCTCCATTTCCTTTAGGTTTTCAAGTTTGTTTCCATACAGGTATACATAGCAATCTCTGATTATCTTTTGTATTTCTTTGAGGTCAGTTGTGGCTTCATCTTTTGCATTTCTGATTGTGTTTATTTGGACTTTTTCTTTCTTATTCTTGGTCAGTTTAGCTAAGGGTTCATCAATCTTGTTTACCCTTTCAAAGAAATGGCTTTTTGCTTAGTTGATATTTTGCATTATCTTTTTGTCTTCTGTGTCCTGAATTTGGGCTTTTATTTCGGTGATCTACGAAAGTTAGGGTTTTGGTGGTCTTGCTTTTCCAACTTCCTTAGGTGATTTGTTAAGTTGTTAACTTGTGATCTTTTCATTTTCTTCATGTGTGTTTTTAGAGCTACGAATTTCCCTCTTAGGACTGATTTCATGACATCCCAGAGGATTTGGTCAGATGTTTCTTCATTTTCATTTGTTTCCATGTATCTTTTCATCTCTGTTTTGATTTCCACAATGACCCAGGAGTTGTTTAGCATCATGCTATTTAGTGTCCATGACTTTGTAGGTTTTGGGGAAACTTTGTTGGTGGTGATATTTATTTTTATTCCACTGTGGTCTGAGAAGGTGCACAGCAGACTTTCAATCTTATGGAATTTGCGGATGTGGTCCATCTTATGGTATGTTCCATGTGGTGTTGAGTAGAATGTATATTCTGTGTTTGTTGGGTGGAGTGAACTGTAGGTATCAATTAATTCCATTTGGTCAAGTGTCACGTTGAGGTTCAGGATATCCTTGTTGATTTTATGTCTTGAAGATCTGTCTAGGGTTTTGAGTGGGGTATTTAGGTCCCCAGCTATGATAGTGTTAGAGTCAATATCTTTTTTAAGTTTACCTAGAAGCTGCTTTATGAAACTTGGTGCTCCTATTTTGTGTGCTTATATGCTTAGGATAGATATTTACTGTTGGTGGATTGTACCTTTTATCATTATGTAGAGGCCTTCTGTATCTTTTTAAATTTTTGATAACTTAAAGGGTATTTTGTCTGATATTAAGATCACGACTCCTGCTTTCTTTTGTGTTCTAATCACCTGAAATTTTGTTTCACATCCTGAGAAACTAAATTTCTCAGAACTTTGAGTCTGTGAGTGTCCTTTGTGGTGAGATGATTCTCATGGGGATAATATATTGCTGCCTCATGGCATTTTATCCAATTTGCCATTCTTTGTCTTTTCAGTGGTACATTTAGTCCATTTACATTTAGGCTACTAATTGAGATGTGAGAGTTTACTCCTGTCATGAGGTTCTTATAGAGTTTGTTGTTGTTGCTGCTGTTTATTTGTTTATTGTCTTTCTTTTGATTTTTGAGTTGATTCATATGTGTTTTCAGTCTTTCCTGCATTCTTGTGAAGGGTTCTGTCATTCTTTTTTTCCTTTCTTCTCTGTTTGTTACTTTCTTAAATATTTCTTGTAGAGCTGGTCTGGAGGCAATGTAAACTCTTAGGGATGGAATGTCTGGGAAGGATTTTAATTCTAAATCACTGAAGAAGCTTAACTTAGCTGGATAGGTAATTCTTGGTTGAAATTGTTTATCTTTGAGAACTTTGAAGATTGGCCTCCATGCTCTCCTAACCTGAAGTGTTTCTATAGATAAGTCTGCTGCTATTCTAATTGGTCTTCCCAATAGGTAGTCTGACCTTTCTCTCTCTCTGCCTTTAGGATTTTTTATTTTATACCTACTTTGTGTAGGTGAATTGCTATGTGTCTAGGAATTTGTCTTCTCATTTGTTGCTTTGCAGGGGTTCTCTGAATCTCTTGTGTTTGAATGATTGCATCTCTGATGAGATGAGAGAAGTTTCCTTGGATAATTTCATAGAATGTTTGTTTCAGAGTGGTCTCTGTCTCTCTATCTGCCTCAGGGATTCCAATTAATCTTAGATTTGGCCTCTTGAAATAATCGCTTATCTCTTGGAGGTTTTGTTCTGTCTTTTAAGCTTTTTTCCTATGTTTTTAATAGCTTGGGTCAGTTCCATATTTTGATCCTCAAGTTCTGAGATTCTTTCTTCTGCTTGGTTGATTCTGCTTTCTTTTCTTCTTTCTTTTTTTTTTGAGTTTGAGTCTCACTCTGTCACCCAGACTGGAGTGCAGTGACTGCTCCCAGTCACTGCAGCCTTGACCTGCTGGGCTCCGGCGATCCTTCTGCCTCAGCCTTTCGAATAGCTAGAATTGCAGGCATGTGCTACCATGCCCAGCTGATTTTTTGATTTATTGTAGAGATGAGGTGTCACCAAGTTGCTCAGGTGGGTCTTGAACCTGCAGGCTCAGGCAATCCACTCACCTCAGCCTCCCAAAGGCCCGGGATTACAGGCTGAGCCACCAAGCCTGGCTTGATTCTGCTTTCTATGCTTATCAGTTTGTTATTTATTTCATTCACTGTATTCGTTATTGCTTTTATCTCAGTTATGAACTCCTTCATTCTTTCCTCTTGTCTCTGCTCATTTCTGTTTATTCTATTAATATATTGATAGCTGGGTTTGTGGTTTGAGACCAGTCATTCTGGGGGCTCTTCATTGTTTGCATTCCAAAGTCTGTATTCTCAGTGGTTGACCTCCCAGGGGTCTGTGTGAGACCCATATTCTTCCTTTGGTGTTTCTTCATTTGTGTAGATCTCCCCCCTTTTTTAACCTCTTCTTTAATTTTGTTGTTCAGTGATGGCAGGGAGCTTTTATTTCTGTTTGCTCAATCTCCTAGTCTTCCTTATGTAGATCATCTTGCTTTGTTGAATTCTTAAGCTGAACTGGGAGTGTGGGAGGTATACTTTTTTGCAGTTTGAGATTTAATTGAGAGGGAGCTGTGGTTCAGAAACTATCTGCAGATCCCAGTATCTGCTGACAGGTGTGTGGGTCCCCTGAAACCCACTTCTTACCCCCTGACAATCTGTCCATGCAGTGGGGGAATGTATTTGTCCCCTGAAAACAAAATGAGGTAAGAAAAAGGAAAAAAAAAAGGGAAAAGGCAGGACGAAGATGAGAGGAAGGTATAGAGAGAGAGAGGAAGAAGAGGAAAAACAGACAGGTATACCAACCAACAAATGAACAGAGACACAAAAAAAGACAGAAAAGATAAAAACAAAAACATACAAACAATCATACAAACACACGAACTGACAAAAAAAACCCTATTGATGTACTCTCCCTCAAAAATACCCATACACAAATATGAAGTCATAAAAAAATTAACGTAACAGAAACAAAGCAAGAATGGAAGCATAATTAAAACAGAAAGAAAGAGAGAAGTGAAAAAAAAACAAGCAAAAACAAAATCAACAACAACAACAACAAAAACTTGCTCTGTGGCAGTTCCTATAACTTCAACTTCCTTTCAGCTAATCTCCAGCCCCTCCCCTCTGCCCTCAGCATAGGCTGAGGCTGATAAGGTTGCTCTCAGCCTGGGTCAGATGCCCCATGGACTACTGTTGAAGGAGAGCAAATCAGATCTGTACTCACCTGACAAGTCTCCCATCAGATCTGAAGTGTCTGCCTGTTCCAGCAAGGGGGAGGGGCATTTGTCTCTCCAAGTTCGATGAGGAGATTGTTTTTAGGTCCCAGATTGGAGGCTGGGTGGCGCTGGCAATGTTTCCCCTTAAACTGAATGAATTTAAGTAAAACTGGTCATTGGTTTTAGAAAAATAATGGTAACTAAATAATAATACAATTAATATGTTTGTAGGACCAAAATATTGTGGAGGGAATTGAAAAATGGAAATCTGGAAACAGATGACTCCTTCTCACTTTTGCTTCCATTTGCCACCATTCTTGTGGCAACTACTGGGGCTTTCATGGTCCCCAATGGCCCTTTGTCCTGTCCTACCTCCTCGCCTGGCTGTTTCCAGGCTGTCCTCTGAGCTCCAGCTCTCCTTGAAAGATTCATAGTCCTCTCTCTTGCTCAGTGGCTTTTCCTCTGTGGACCGTCCGCTCTCCATGTCTCACAACCAAGGCATTCAGTCCTCTGAGCTGTAATAACCTGCTCACGCATCTTCTTCCCTGGAAGCTTCACCAAACCAGGGAGCACATCTTATTCACGGCAAAATCTGCAGGCCTGGAGAACAGTCGTCATCAGTACATTGGTTGAATACATGAACTAATAATTGAATCTGTTTGCCTTTGTCACCTGACACTTTCAACGAACGAAACCAAAAGACTAAACATTCTCATGGATGGCAGTAGTTCTTGAAGTTACTTCACCGCAGGCCCAAGGGTGGGCCACGTTGCTACAGCCCTTTAGGACCCTGTGTCTACCACCCCACTCACATGGCTTCCACTGTGCTCTTGCAAAATGAGAGTGCAGCAGCTGGGCAGGGCACCTGGTGGCAGGTCTCCCTGCAGCATGGAGGGAGATGGCAGATGGCACCCAGCCTTGCATCCACTTTGCCCAGTGCGGGGAGAGCTTCTCTACTGGTGACCTCCAGTCTCAGTCACAGTCTGATGTTTTCCAAATGTAAAGTGCCTACCAAAACTTTGAAAGATATTCTCTCTGACATCCAATTTAACAATTAACCATTTTTGTATTGTTTTTTCCCAACATGGTGCTCAGCTCCCGCTGAGATATTTCACAGAGCGGGCAGCTTGCCAAGCATTAACTCGCCTGGCCCAGGGGGCATTACTGTACAGCTGATTTCATTTGAGTGAACATCATTCCTTTGGTCTTATTTGCAAACTGTCATATGGTGCAAAGATTTAGTTAACTGTTGAGGGTCTGAGTCCCGTAGCTAGTCAGAGAGCAAGAAAACGGAGTGTCTTTGCTAGACTCTAGAGGATGAGTGGTAACCCAGGAGAGGGTGACATTTTTCTGTCAAGGGCAACATAGTAAATGCTTTAGGCTTTGTAGACCATATGATCTCTGTCACAACTATTTGACTCTGCTGTTACAGCATGAAAGCAGCCGTAGACAATGCTTAAGTGAATGGGCGTGGCTGCGTTCCAATAAAAACTTGATAAAAACAGGTGGAGGCCTGCATGGGGCACACGGGCTGTAGTTTGCCGAGTTCTGGTCTCACTTAGTGGCTAAGAGCTTCTGCTCTGGAGTTGAGCCAGCCTGGACACAGCCTGCCTCACCTAAGGCAAACCAGAAGGGCAGCGGCTGGCATCAGAGAGGTTGGGGCAAACTTCAGGAATCCAAATATTTGTTAAAACCTCACCAACCACGTCCTGATTCTGGGGCTATCCACCTTGCCAGGCAATCCTTGACAGTGGTGTCTTACAGACAGTCTTGAAAGCTGGTTTCGGGAGAATCTTCCTGGACTGCCACATGGCTCTTTACAACCAGAAAGGTAAAACAAAGCTAACTGGCGGAATGTAGATGCCTCATGGGCAGTGTTCTAGGCCAGTGGCCCTGGACTAAAGCATCAGAAAAAGGAACAGTCAGTCACCATGGAATCTGAGTTCTTGGCACATGGTGAGACGTCCTCTTGGGGACCACCGGGGAGTCATAGGGAAAGGTGGAAATATATAAGCAGGTGACTCAAGTGAGGGTAGTGGCAGTGAAAGACTTGAAGAGAGTCTCCGAGAGAAAAAGTTATTTATTTGTGTATTCGCTCATTCATTCATTCATTCAGAAATCTTGAATGCCATCACTACACTAAGGGGCTCACGGTCTAAAAGGGGGATGGAAGGGGAAATCACAAATGATGTGAGAAACTACAATACAGGCGGGAATTCTGCAGAAGGGCTGGGAGAGGATGCTGTTTGATGAGGTTTGAGCCTTCTGGGGTAGGGATCTGGGAGAAGACAATGTTTTCCCCAGGGAGAGGCCTGGTGCCCAGCCGCCATCGGGAGCCGCCGCTGCTGGCCTTGATGGAAGTGCCCCCATGACCCCGGAGCTGCCTGGCCCTCAGTCTGACTCTTTGGGCCGTCTGCCCCCCTCCACGGCCTCTGAGCCCCCAGAGCTCTCCTGCGGGCTGGCGGGAGATTGATGGCACTCCACACACCATGGGGAAGCATCCTTTTTGCAGCAGGCATAATCGGCTGCCACACACATGTAATTAGAAGAAATAAGAGCGGTGGGAGGAAATTGGTTAAGTAAGCCCAAAATGACTTCTTCATAATGAAGGAATAAATCTCAGGGAAAAGAAGCTAAACGAAGCCAGAGCACACGCTGTCTCTTCTTTTGCCTCACGGTCTGTTCCAGAAGGGATCCCAAGGTCATCTCACAACTAGAACAAGAGCACCGACCCAGGGGATGGAGACATTTTTCTGTCGCTGGCTTACCCAGACCAGGGTGAGCCCCCTTCCGGGGTGCGGGTGGAGGGGCTTTGGCGGCGCCTTGTGCACCCAGGCATTTCTGCAGACCTCGTGCCACTGCTCCCTCCATCGCAGGCCTCCCCGTTGCCCTCTACCTCAGTCTACCTCTGGCCAACTCTGTGTCCTAGGCTGAGTCCTGTCTCCACAACGCCCTTCCTCCAGGTAGATTTGATGCAGCTGCCCACTGGCCAGCGGCCCCACCCCCTCCGGCTCATGGCCTCTCACGCTCTCACTCCTTCCTCCCTTGCTCTGGGAAATGCTTTTCAGCTGCCAGTCCCATTTCTCGATTTCTATGGCAACCACCAGCCCCCAGCCTCACTGCCTCCCCCCCCCGCCACCCCCCAGCTTTTCTCCCCACCCCCCTTTCTTTTGCAAGTAGGATTTTCAGGAAAGCTGCTGACAGGCCCAGCTTCTAGTAATTCTCCTCATAAATAAACAGTTAAGGGGAGGGAATTGGGGGCTGCCGGGCCCGCCAGGGGAGCCACGGAGAGCAGAGGTGCGACAGAACAGGGCCATGCCGCACGCCCATGAAGGCAGGGTCGGTGCTGTGCTTGACAGCCTCGCCGAGTCAAACCCACCTGGGCCCGCGGGGCTGAGAGGTGTGGATGGCACCCGCCAGCCGCGCAGGGACGGAGGCCAAGTGCTGGCACTGACCGGTGGCCGCTGCAGCTGCACAGCCAGGAAGAAGCCAGGTGGGGGTCTGGCCCCGGGGGAGGCATCCCTGCCTGGCTGCTGTGACACAGACGGAGGGAGCGCTGCAGCCCACAGGGGAAATTAATCCCAAATATTCTCATTACCCAGGCAAGTGTTTAACTGCCGGAAGTGCCCCCTCCCTGGAAGATAGGGCCATTTCACTAACTCTAATGGCCATTTCCATCCATCCTGGTCCACTACGAGTCGCGGGCCCCTCTGGGTACCGCAGGCCACCAGGCAGGTGTCAGGGAGAGGGCAAGTGCAGGACCGTGAAGGCCACCAGGAGGGCGCAGGGCTGGGGCTGGGCGAAGCAGGTGGCTGAGCGGGAGGGAGCCGGCGTGCGGGAGCTCGGGAGGAGGGCAAATATCAATCGCTTTATTACGTGCCTTTTTTTATAAGTAAAAGAAATATGTTTTTGGCTGCTAATGACCTTCAAATTAGCAGCTTTTTCAGAAAACACTTATGTATTTTTAATTCCAAACATAGCTGAGTGTCAGTTGCAGCGGCAATGAAAGCAGCAGGGCAGCGGGGTAGTTTTAAATAAGAGGAAACCCAGATCATTATTTTTGAAACTGTCAGCTTTTACGCCTCCTAATGGATTCACTTTCTATCATCCCCCCCTCCCCACCCCGGGGTCTTTGAAGATTCCCAGGTGTCCTCTGCGGGAGAGAGGAGCGGGGGCACAGCCCTGTCATGTGGAAGGACCTAGGGCTTTGGTTCCCACCCCGTCTATAAGGGCATCTCAGGAACCAGCAGGGAGACCCAGCTCGAAAGGCTTCCAAAGAGCATCGGAGAGAGGCAATTTCTGCCTGGGATACAGGATGCTGGGAAATGGAACTCGAGGTTCCTTCTCTAGTCTGCTCCAGATTCCAAGTTACAGAAAGAGGAGTCAGTGAGCTCAGAGTAGCTGAGAGACAGAAGACAATGACAAAGATAGTGAGATAGATAGACAGAGAGAGAGAGAGAGAGAGAGAGAGAGAGAGACACACACACAAAGAGACAGAGGCAGATAAAACAACGCAGAGAGAGGCTGAGGAGTAGGCAGGATGAACACCAACAGAGCAGCGCTGCTGAGTGTGGGCCCGGCTGGCAGTGGTCGCAACAGCTTCACCTGGGAACTTACTAGAAATGCACATTCTCAGGCCCCAGCCCGGACATGCTGGATTAGAAGTCCTTGAGGCTAAATCCCATGATCCCATGATCCCAAGGTTTTCATAAGCCTTCCAGTTGACTCTGATGCTCACAAAGGTGTCAGGACCATTGACCCAGAGCAGAAGAACCGGACCAGAGGAAGGAAGTGGGGACACAAAGGCAAAGGGGAGAAGGAGCACAAGGGAGAAGGAAACCGTGGAGGTGAGTCTGCATGGCTTTCCACACATCCACCCCATGTGTGAAGCATCAGGCCTCAGGCGACTGTTCCGCTGACCCCAGAACCTAGTCTTACCATCTGAAAGCTCTCTTTATGTGGGGGATCCTGACCGCTGTCGCCAGTGACCCCCAGCTATCCCAGGCTTCTTCCAACACCTGGGACGGGGGGCGTGCAACGCCATCGCACTGGTTTGAAAAATGGGGTCTGTGTTTCTGGTTGGCTCATTCAGACTCCTGAGTAGCCTTTTCCAATGGGCACTTCTTTTTCATCCTCAGCTACCAGAAAGATTCGCCTCCCGCTTGAACTTCATATGAAAGTTGAGCTGTTCTCCAAGCCGGTGGGCTGACAGGCAAACAGCAAGAATGTTTCCCATTAGATCACGGAGACCCTAACATCTAAAGCATGATTGTCCCTAGGTTCAAATGAACAACTGCATGTCATCTTTCAATCCAGGCAATAGGTCTTTGCTAAGTGTCTTCTTCATGAAGAGGTGACCTGGGCCTGACAGCTGCCTCCCTGATAAAGCCTGGAGCTAAGGACCTCTGCTGGGAGACCCCAGCATCACCGGAACCTAAGACTGGTTCTCTAAAGAGTCCGACCTCCTCATGCAGCCATCTGACAGTATGAAGACATCCTAAATAGGCCCCTGGCATTATTCTGATGATGGCACAGCTAAGTATATCTATCCATCCAAAAAATGCTTATTCCGTAGTGACTCAAGCCCCCTGGAAGCTGGCACTCTTTTCAGGTACTTGGGACCCATTATTATTTTTTTTTGAGTTGGAGTCTCCCTCTGTCACCCAGACCGGAGTGCAGTGGCCGCTCCCGGCCACCACAGCCTCGACCCGCTGGGCTCCGGCGATCCTTCCACCTCAGCCTTCCAAGTAGCTGGAACTATAGGCGTGCGCTACCACGCCCGGCTGATTTTTGATTTATTGTAGAGATGAGGTCTCGCCAAGTTGCCCTGACAGGTCTCGAACCCGCGAGCTCAGGCAATCCACTCACCTCAGCCTCCCAAGGCGCGGGATTATAGGCTCAGCCACCAAGTCCGGCTAGGACCCATTATTTTAAAAATCGTAGATCTAAGTCTTTAATCACTCTAGCAAGGGCAGCAGACAAATATCAATAAACATAAGACATCCACGATCTAACATCTTTTAAGGTGAAAAGTGTTGTGGAAACAATAAATGTTGGAGAGTGAGATAAGTGGTTTGGAATTTAGTTAAGAGGATTGGGACAAAACTCATTGAGAAGGTGGGATCTGAGCAAATATTTGAAGAAGGCGAGGGAGTGAGCCATGATGGAAGAGTCTTTCAGGAAGAAGCTGCTGGAGCTATGACCTCATGTATTCCAAAGACAGCAAGTAGACTTTCCATGTGCTATCGCGTTTAAACCTCATCATGCCCTAACATACTAGATATTGTTATTAGCATTTCACAGATGCAAAAACTGAGGTTTAGAATGGTTGCATGGGTTGCTGACTAAGGCTGTCCAGGCAGAGTATGGTATGGCTGAGATTTTTTTAATTGACTGAATGGATTCTAAAAACTACATTGTTTTCAAAAGCCCACCTGGCCTCCCAGTGTGTGAAGGTGGGTGTGGAAATTCTGATCACAAATAAGTTGCAGAGATCAGCCACAAAACCAAAGAGATGCCACAGTCAGTAGACTACACAGCAAGGTTGGTCCCATCTACCATGGCTTGACCTCCAGATGGCGGGGAGACACATCTTTGTGGAGGGAAACGGTCTAACAGTGGAAGGGATAAAGCTGTGGCCAAGGGAAAGTGGAAGCCCTAGACAATAACAAGGAAGTCCAGCAGAAGGCAGACATTCTAAGTGAATTTAAATCTCCTGTCCCAGGTAACTGATGGCACAAGACTCCACCAGAAGTTGTCTGATGGTAAGAAGTTGAGGCAATTTGGGTATCCATTACTGGGGAAGTTGATAGCCAAAATGTGATGTTTGTACGTCATGGGGTGTCATGTATTCCAGATAGTAGACTACTAGATTTTTACATAGTCACTTTGCATAACTTTTTATTTTATTGCTACTTATTTGTTTTTTGAATAGAGATCTCACTCTGTTGCCCAGGCTGGAGTGCAGCAGCACAATCACGGCTCACCACAGCCTCCACCTCTTGGGCTCAGGCACTCCTCCTGCCTCAGTATTTCAGTTTTCAAATAGACAAATAATAATTATGCATATTCGTGGGGTACATAGTGATGTTTTGATGCATCTGATGCATCAGATTGAGGTACTTGGCATATCCATCATCTCCAACGTTTATTATTTCTTTGTGTTGGGGATACTCAATGTCATCCTTCTAGCTATCTGAAACTATCCAATATATTATTGCTCACTACAGTCATCCTGGAGTGATATAGAACATTAGAATCATTACTCCAATCTAGCTGTAATTTTGTGTCCTTTAACAAGTCTCTTCCTTATATAAATTTTCTTTTGAACCTTATATAAATGGAATAATATAGTATGTGAGTGTTACTCTGTGTTTGATATTTTCTGCTGAAATTATACTTGTGAAATGCTTTCATGTTCTTATAATAAATCATTCATTTTGATGTCTGTATAATTTTTGTATGAATATACCACAATGTCTTTGTTTTCGCTACTCCCTCATAGCCTCTAGTATCCTCTGTTCTACTTTTTACTTAAATGAGATCAACTTATTTTAAGATCATAGTGTTGACTGGACAAAATACGAGAGGAATGGATGTGTAATATGACAATACCCATTTTACAAGAAAATAGACAGAATATCTGCTTTGAACACAGAATGGTGGCCTATGGTTGAGAAGCATGAGGATAATCTACCCACTCTCAGTTACTTCATTTGCTGCCTTTAAACCAGGTGTGTGTGTGTGTGTGTGTGTTTGTGTGTGTGTGTGTGTGTGTGTGTGTGTGTGTGTGTGCGTGCGTGTGTGTGTGTATACATCTGAAATGCTTCATTAGTCTGCCAACTCTTATTCCAGGACAGCATTATCTTAATTAGCACAGCCTCATTGCACATTTAAATGTGATGTAACATGAATTATTCATCTTTATACACTTTTATAATCCCCATAACTGTTTTCATCTGTATATTTTTTCCAGGTAACTTATGAGATAATTTTGGAAAATTCCTAAACATCCATATGTTTAATGATATAGCTCTAAATACTAAATTAATATTGGAGGGAATGGACATCTTTACCAGATACATCTTCTAATTTACAAATATGACAATTATCTCTATTTCATCAAGTAGTCTCTTGTAGTCCTCAGCAGAATTTTGTGATTTTCTTGCAGATTCCTTGTATTTCATGCTAAAAACTTCTATAATTTACATTTTGCTGTAGTCAGAGAATTCTTCTTTTTCATTATACTTTCTAATTGTTTTTAATATATATATACATATATATATATATATTTTTTTTTTTTTTTTTTTTTTTTGAGTTGGAGTCTCACTCTGTCACCCAGACTGGAGTGCAGTGGCCGCTCCCGGCCACCGCAGCCTCGACCCGCTGGGCTCCGGCGATCCTTCCGCCTCAGCCTTCCGAGTAGCCGGAATTACAGGCATGCACTACCAAGCCCGGCTGATTTTTTGATTGATTGTAGAGATGAGGTCTTGCTGCCCAGGCGGGTCTCGAACCCACGGGCTCAGGCAATCCACTCACCTCAGCCTCCCAAAGGCGCGGGATTACAGGCTGAGCCACCAAGCCCAGCTAATATATTTTTATAACTGCCCATATTGAGCACTATTATTATTAAATAGTACTTTAATGAATTTTATTATCTTTTTTAATCCAGGCACATGATGATACGGTCTGCAATAAAAAGTATTAATTCAAAGAAATCAACTTTAATTTAATTTTCCTGCCTTATTGCATAGTCTAAAACTGCTAGAAAAAATGTTTAATAATAGTATTGTCAAACATATTTTATCTTATTTAAATAGAAATATCTTTATTGTTTCTGAATGAAGTGTTTGCTGCTATTATATAGATATTGAAATAAGTGGAATTTCTATCTTTGTTGTACTATGAAGGATTACTTAGCACTAATGCTTTATTTTTTCAGATGCATTTTAGCATTCATAAAGAAGAGGATATTTTAAACCAGACCTGAATTCCTGAAATAAACTCTACTTCTTCCTGCCATGTTTTCCTTTTAATTTACTAGTGAATCTGATGTGCTACAATTATACATAAGATTCTTGCTTCTGTATGCTTAACTATGATTACTGTGTAGTTTTATTATTTGTGTATTTGTGCTAGCTTTTTCAGCATGTTACTATCAATGGCCCTGAGTAGTTAATAGTCATTTGAATTAAAGTATAATATATAGAGGAAAAATTGTTCAAAAGATGAGTTAAGAGCTTGGTGAATTTTCATAAAGCAAACTCACCCATGTGACCACCACCCAGATCAGGAAATAAGAAATCAACTAGCAAGACATCATCTTCTACAAAGTGAAGGCTTTGGACAACAGGGAGTAGAGACATTTATACTAAAACCTGACTTATTTACTGGTTTTCCTAGAGGAGTACTAGGTGTTCATCGAGTACTTCTTTTCATGGAGCACTTCTGACCAGGAAAACCTCTCCTCTTATAATTTGAAAAGCATTCACAATACACGCATGTAAAACTTCTATATTAATTATACATTCAGCAGTGGAAGTCTCACAATAGTACATTTGATTGACCCAAAGTGTTCTACCCACAAGTTCACGTTAACATTCTTGCCTGACTCTGAACCGTGTCCAAACTCCATTTGTTGAATCCAAATGGATAGAATGGTGACCTGAGCACCTGTGGCCAACATAGCCTTAACTGTTTGAGTTCTTTCACTCCCTGAAGTCACCTATCACACTCAGATAGGTACATATTGCCTCAGTACTCCTTGTGAACAGGGGGAAATCTCAGCCTTATCCCTTGGGCAAGAGATAGAGAAATCAAGGAGAGTGGAGAGAAAGTGGCTCTACACCGGTAAGCAAGGCACATTTACTTTCCATTTTGAGCAGTTTATTCACTACTTTCCAAATAAACCAACCCAACACTATATTGAATGGAGAAGTCCTCATGACTGACACAATCTATTTCATCCTTGGGAGCTCTTTGACTCAGAAGCCACAGTTCCACTTGTTTTCAGCTGGGGCTATGAGGTTTGCATCCTCTGGCTGGCTTGGGCTTGGCTCACTCAGGGGTAACCTTCTTTGAGAAATTCACATTCATCTGGGGCACCAATTCCCATTGCTAAAAAAACCCCTAAATTCTTATTTGATTTCCACATAAGGGCCAGGGGAATCTTCCAAAGTGGCAGGACTGACGGCAAACATTTATCTATATCTCTTTGGTCCAGTTTCTCATTCTTTAGTGAATGACTTTGATCATTATCTTAAACCCTATCCGAGGCAGTAGGTACTAGTACTAGTCAATGCTTCATTTATGGTTTTCCAAAGGAGCTTCTTTTGGGGAAAAGTCCCAGTACCCATTGCAAAAAAACTCTGAACCTGGTACTGTCATCCGTAAGTGAATCTACCTGGGCCACAATAGCCTGCAGGAGGGATAGAATCCTAAGATGACTCAGTGTTTCCCATTCTTCCTTGACAAGCATTATGCATCCCACTCTACTTCCTTCATCTCCCAAATCAATCAGTCAAAGGTTTCCTGGTTTCAGTGCATAGCGGTCACAGATGTTCCTTCTTTTCATGCTAAGTGTAGGTATGTGTTTTTGTAAATGTTCACTGATAGAGATACATCTTTTCATTCCCTACTCCCAGGAATAATATTTATATTACTTATTATAGCGGGGATGGACTTGAAGCCAGCCACCAGATGGGTGAAGGAATCCCCACACCAAAGGAAAGTTGTAACACTCGGAGCCCCATTTTAGGCAGGTCTTTTTTTAAAACCTATTTCCTAGTACTTGACTCACCACCTCCCCAGTTCCTCTCGTTAACCCATAACAAAGTGGAGGACAATTTATTGCCTTATTGAACATACATGTTGGTCAGTATGTTTGCTTTCCTTAAATTGCATTAATCAGTTCACCAGGTTCTCGTCCCTCCTCTTCCAGAAGGTCGTATTTGCCAGCATCCATCCTCACTGATAAGTGTCAAAACTGTGGAGGGTCAGAGAGTTTATTCTACTTGCAAGTTCACAAGTCACCCAACCTCTGTTTTGTGGATGCTGGTAGAAGACACAAGACTCCCACTCAGAGATTAAGGACAGTTCATTACTCACGGCAATAGCAACAACCAGAGTGCCATCATTTGGGAGCCAGTTCTATGAGTTCCAACTCCCACAGGGTGACATGATGAGGGACAGATGACACTTGCCACAGTGTGCTGCATTGCAGAAGAGGAGCCCCGAGCTTACAGTCAGTTTGCTCTTTGCTTCAGAAGGAGACAGAATCTTTATTTTACTGAATAGCAGTCATGATGCCTGTACTTTGCTCCAGAGGATAACACTATCTCTGTCCACCAAGGCTATTCACTATGCCACTGTTCTTCAGAAGATAGTCCAGAACAAGGGACAGTCATCATGTGGTCCACAAGACTTGCAGACATGCAAAAAATTCATGGAGAAGCAAGTATAATTGACTTAAATCTCACCTTTTTAGGTGTATGGTCCTGTGAGTTTTAACAAATATATACCACATAGTCATATGACCACTACTATATAGAATACTTTTTATCACTCCACAGAGTTTTCATGCACTCCTTTGTCATCAGTTTCTTTCCTCCATCTTCAGTCCCAGCAACCACTATCAGATTGTGGTCTCTATGTAGTTTGGTCTTTACAAGAGTGTCATATAAACAAACTCATAAAGAACATAGTCATTTGTGTCTGGCTTCTTGCACTTAGCACAATGTCTTTGAGATTTATCTATGTAATTTCATGTATCAGTAGTTTATTTCGTTCTAAACACCAGTGGTACTCCATGGTATGAATGTAAAACAGTTTCTTTATCCACTCACCAGTTGTTGTACATGTGATTTGTTTCCAGTTTCGGACTAGCATGAGTAAATATGCTATAAACATCCCTGTAGAGAACTTTGTGTGAACATATGTTTTCACTTCTTTTAAGTAATTAGTTTGGAGTAGATTTTTGAACAATGTAGAAAGTTCATGCTTAACTTTATTAAAAACGTGAAAAACTGTTTCCCAAAGTGGTTGCACCATGTTTCTTTCCCAGAAAAAATATAGAAATATTTCCAGTTACCTCACATTCTTGCACTTGACATGGATTTTTTATTTTTCTGTTTTTTTAAATGTTCGCCATTCTAATAGGTGTGTAGTAATATCACATTGTGCTTTTAATTTACATTTCCGTCCTAAGTAATGATGTTAACCATCTTTTCATGTGCCTATTTGCCATTTTGTGTGTCTTATTTGGTGAAGCATCTGTTCAATTCTTTCTTTTAAATTTTTTATTAAGTATGGGTTTTTTTATGACCGAGTTGTGAGAATTCTTTTTTTCTGTTTTAAAAATCACATATTCGTGAGTTTATCATAAGGAGACAACTCAGGTCTAGACAAACAGTATTGTGAAAAGTACTGACTTTTTTTAAAAATTGCATATGTTTAAGGTATACATACACATAGTGAAATGATGACTACATCAAGAAAATAAAAATATCTCTCATGTCACATAGCTTCCTTTTTTGTTTTACAGGTAAAAGTGCCAAAAAATCTAATATCTTATGAACTTTTCAGTATTCAAAATTCTTATCTGCAGAGCTAAGGTTGTACTTTTGATCACTAGGTTTATTTATCTTACATAACTGAAACTTTGTACCCTTTTACCTCTATTGCCCAAATTTCTCCCCCTTTCTACTCTTTGTTTCTGTACATTCAAGTTTTTGTTTTGTTCTGGTTTCTGGTTCTTGAGAATTCACGTGTGAGATTATAAAGAATTAATTTTTCTGTCCTGGCTTATTTCATGAAGCAAAATGTCCTCCAGGTTTATCAAAGTTGTCACAGTCAATGGCAGTATATCCTTTCTTAAGACTGAATAATATCCCACTTTGTAGATACGAAAGGGAACTGAGAAAAAGAAAATGGAAGCCGGGCTCAGTGGCTCAGCCTGTAACCCCATGCTTTGGGAGGCTGAGGTGAGTGGATTGCCTGAGCCCGCGGGTTCGAGACCTGCCTGGGTAGCGAGACCTCATCTCTACGATAAATCAGAAAAATTAGCCGGGCGTGGTAGCGCACGCCTGTAGTTCCAGCTACTTGGAAGGCTGAGGTGGAAGGATCGCCGGAGCCCAGCGGGTCGAGGCTGCGGTGACCAGGAGCGGCCACTGCACTCCAGTCAGGGTGACAAAGTGCGACTCTGACTTAAAGGTAAATAAATAAATAAAATAAAATGGAATTATTTTTGGAGGGAGGGCCTCTTGTATTACAGGCTTCCCCTGCTAGATAAGTGATCTAAGAACCCACTGGCATCAGTGTACCAGCTAGCATTGCTAGGAGAGGCTGCATTTGTTTTGGTGAATGTTGAGGGGGAGAGCCCTTCAACATGTTTGCCCATTTCATGATGGATGATTTATGAGTGCAACTGTCCACCATGCTGAATGATCAGCAGTTTTTGCTTGTTTTGTTTGTTTTTTTCGCTTTGCTACCAAAACGGCATGACCCCCATGCCCTCCCTATCCACCTGATCTCCATCCGAGCAACTTTTAAAGTTTTCCTGGATTGAAAAAACGTCTTCAAAGGGAAACGTTTTCCTGATGTGGGAGAGGTAAAACAAAAAACAGCAGGAATACTAAAAGGCATCAAAATTGACGAGTTCAAAAACTTTTAAGCAGTGGAAAGTGTCTTGATAGGTGTATTGCGTCCACAGAGAGTTACTTTGCAGGTGACTGAAGTTTAAACATGTAAGAATAAATACACAGTTTTAAAATCCTGTCTTTTGGGTCTCCCTTTGTGTGTGTGTGTGTGTGTGTGTGTGTGTGTGTGTGTGTAACGGGATATTATAGGTATAATGAGATATACATATTTCACAATTTTAAAATCCATTCACTCATTGATGGGCATTTGGATTATTTTCATATCTTGACTATTGTGAATAATGCTGCAATGAACAAGAGTTGAAAATATCTTTACAAGGTGATTTGATTTCCTTTGGCATTTACTCAGATGAGAGGTTGCTGAGTCATATGGTAGTTCTGTTTTTAATCTCTTAAGGAGCTTCCATCTTGTTTTTCATGGTGGTTGTACCAGTCTAAATTCTCACCAATAATATACAAAGGTCCCCTTTACTCCGTATCCTTGCCAATACTTGCTATTTCTTGTCTTTTTGATAATAGCCTTTCTAACAGGGCTGAAGTAATAACTCATTATAGATATGATTTGTGTTTCCCTGATGATTAGTGACTTTGAGTACGCTTTTTATATAAAACTGCTGGCCACTTTTATTTTTTCTTTGGAGAAATGCTCATGTCATGTCTCTTGCCCACTTATTAACCAGATTATTATTTTGTTGACTATTGAGTTGTATGAGTTTTTATGTATCTTGTATATTAGCTTTTTATCTGGGAAAAACCAAAAGCTTTCCCTCTAAGATCTGGTACAAGACAAGGATATTCACCCTAACAACTTCTATTTAACAGAGTACTGGAAGTACTAGCAGGAGCAATCAGACAGAAAAAAAAGAAATAAAATGCATTTAAATTAAAATACTTAGGAATAAGTTTAATCAAGGAAGTGAAAGATCTCTACACCGGAAGCTATAAAACACTAATGAAAGAAATAGAGAGAAACACAAATAAATGGAGAAATACCAAGTTTATTTATTGGAAGAATAAATATTGCTAAAATGTTCATACTATTTAAAGCAATATTAAGATTCAACATAACCCCTGTTAAAATCCCAGCAGCATTTTTCATAGAAAGAGAAAAGTCAGTTTTATATGGAACCATGAAAGACCCCAAGTAGTCAAAACAAGTCTGAGAAAGAAAAACACAGCTTGACGCATCACACTTTCTGATTTCAAATTATATTTCAAAGCAATAATAATCAAAACAGTATGATACTAGTGCATAAATAGACTTACAGACCAAAGGAACAAACTAGAGCCCAGAAATAAACCCAAGCATATACAGAAGCTCCTAGACTTATAAAGGGGCTGTCTCCCCCAAAACCCATCACAAGTTGAAAAATATTCTAAGTTGAAAATGTATTTAATACACCTAACCTACCAAACGTTATGGTTTAGGACTTCCAACTTTAAAGTTCTCAAAATACTTACATTAGGCTGGGCGAAGTGGCTCACACCTATAATCCCAACAATTTGGGAGGTGGAGGTGAGAGGATTGACTGAGTCCAGGAGTTCAAGACCAGCCTGGGCAACATGATGAGACCTCATCTCTACAGTATGTCCAAAAATTAGCCAGACGTGGTGGCGCATGCCTTGTGGTCCCAGTCACTTGGGAGGCTGAGGCAGAAAGATTGCTTGAACCCTGCATGTCGAGGCTACAACAGCCAAAACTATGCTACTGCACTCATCAGCTTGGGACAGCAGAGTGAGACTCCAATACAAAAAAAAAATGAAAAACATTTAATTAGCCTCGTGTTAGGAAAAATTATCTAACATAAAGCCCCTTGTATAATAAAGTGTTGAATATCTCATGTAATTTTTTGACTACTATCCTGAAAGTAAAAAACAGAATGGCTATATGAGTTTCAGTGTAAAGTAAGGAAATTATAAGTGAAAACATTATATGCCAGGGACTGTTTGTACAGACAACTAATTTTCAGCAAGGTCACCAGGAAGACATAATACGGAAAGGAGAGTCTTTTCAATGAATGATGTTGTGACAATTGGATATCCACATCTATTTTCTTTTCTTTAAAAGATGTGAGGTGCAATTCAGAGTTAGGTATACAAATTTTCATTATGCAGGTACCCTTGTTGATAAGGTGTGCCCCTCCCTCCCCTGGCAGTTTCCCTCAAATACAAATCCCATCCCCCCCTTCCCTGGCAGTTTCCCACCATTACCAATCCCTTTCTTACAGTATTATGATAATTGTTCAAGGTCGGCTTATGAGTTACACCATATGGTACTCTGTTCTTTGTTTCTGTGATAGATCACCGAGTATGATTGACACTAAATCCATCCAAGTTGCTGCCAAGTCCATATGTTTGTCCTTCTTTATAGCTGCATAATATTCCATTGTGCTTATGTACAACATTTTTTTCCAGTTTACCATCAATGGGCAGCATGGTTGCTTCCACGCTTTTGCTGTTGTGAGTGAGCTGTAACACACATTCATGTGCAGGTATCTTTTTTGTAGAATGATTTGAGTTCCTCCGGGTATATTCCCAGTAGGGGAATTGCTGGGTCATCTGGAAGGTCAATTTCTAGTTCTTTCAGAAATCGCCACACTGTCTTCCAAAGAAGTTGCACTAGTTTGCATTCCCACCAGCAGTGTAGAAGTGTTCCTTTTTCTCCCATCCTCGCCAGCATCTGTTGTTTGTTTTATAAATGATGGCCATTCTTGCTGGGATTAGGTGGTATTGGGTTATTCACATTTAAAAGGATGACACTGGGCCCTTTTCTAACACCACAAATAAAAACCATTTGAAAATGGATTAGAAGACCTTTGCAACTTCCAGCAGTTGTAAAACTGCTTTGGCAAGAATGGTTTAAATATCCTAGCAAAAGTGCAAGCAACAAAAAAGCAAAAACAAACAAATGAGATCGATAAAAACAAACAAACAAAACAAACAAACAAGTGAGATCGTATCAAACTAGAAACTTCTGCACAGCAAAGAGAGTTCTTATACTTTTTTCTTGCAGATATTTTCTTTTGGTCTATGGCTTCTCTTTTTATTTTCTTAACATTTAAAGAGCCTAAGTGGTAAATTTTGCTTAAATCAAGTTTATTTTAAAACCTCTTTTTATGGTTGTTGCTTTTGTGCACCTTTGTGTTCTCGCTAATAAAGTTTTGCCTATCTGAAGGCAAAAATGTTTTATTTTTTTCTTTGGTAAGTTTCATAGTTTTTTGCTTTATATTTAAGCTTATAATCCCTTCTGAATTATTTTTGTATATGATACAAGGTATTGGTTGAGGTATATTTATTTATTTTTTTGCATGTGGATAATCCTTTATGTTCTCTTAAAAATTGTTTTGGCTTTTCTAAGTTCTTTGCTTTTCCATATAGATTTTGGAATCAGCTTTCTGATTTCCACAAAGGCCTGCTGGTGTTTTTAATGAGGTTGCATTGAAGTTATAGATTTGTAGACATATCACTCCATTTATTTGAGAGTTTTTTTATTAGCTTTCATTAATGTTTTATGGTTTCAGCTTATAAATCTTAGGATGTATTTTCTTTTTTAGTATTTTATATTTATGATGCTCTTGTAAGTGGATTTTAAAATGTACATTTCTAAGTGTTCACCTATAGTATACAGAAATATAATTTATTTTTGATGCTGATCTTGTTAAATTCACTTATTAATTCTACTATTTGTACATCCTTTGGAATTTTCTACATAGACACTCATTTATGTGCAAATTAAGACAATTTTATTCCTCCTTTTCTAGTCAGAATGACTTTTCTCTTTTTATTTCTTTCTCTTTTTGTTCTTTCTTTCATTCATTCTTTTTTCTTTTTTCTTTTTTATTCTTATGGCCCTGGGCTAGAATCTCCAATAAAATATCTATAAACACAGAACAAATATAAAACTTACAAAAGAAAATCCAGGATAAGATCTACATGACCTTGGGTTTTGTGATGTGCTTTTTAGATACAGATTCAAAAACTTAATCCATTAAAAATTGATATGTTGGACTTAATTAAAATGAGAAGCTTCTGCTTTGCTGAAATTACTGTTAAAAGAATGAAAAGAAGTCACAGACTGGGAGCAGATATTTGTAAACATATATCTGATAAAGGGCAAGCATTCAAGACACAAGGAACTCACAGAACTCAAAAATAAGAAAACATTCGACCCAATAAAAAGTGGGTCAAAGATCTGAACAGACACCTTATCAAAAACAAAATACAGATGACAAGTAAACAATTGAGAAGATGCTTGTTATCATTTATCATTAGGGATATTTGCTAAAAGACATAAAATTACAATTAGATAGGAGGAATAAGTTTTAGTGATCTATAACACTGTAAGATGACTATGCCACAGTAGAATGACTTTGAATGTTATCAATAATATGTAGTTTCAGACAGTTAGAAGGAGGATATTGAATGTTCCCAGTACAAAGGTATGATAAATGTTTGAGATGCTAATCACCCTAATCCAATCACTAGACATTATATGCAGCAAAACATTACCACATACCGCATGAATATGAACAATTAGTATTTGCCCTTTAAAACATTAAATCTGGCTGGGCACGGTGGCTTTGGGAACCCGAAGCAAAAGAACTGCCTGAGCTCAGGGGTTCAAGACCAGCCTGGACAACTTGGTGAGACTTCATCTCTACAATATATAAAAAAATTAGCAGGGTGTGGTAGTTCCAGCTACTTGGAAGGCTGAGGGAAGGATCTCCTGAGCCCAACAGGTCGACATTGCGGTGGCCCTGAGCATGCCACTGTACTCCAGCCTGGGCAACAGAGACTCTGACTCAAAAAAAAAAAAAAAAAAACCCAAAAACATTAAATCCAAAAATTATTAGAATGAATAAAACAAGGAGATACCACAATATACCAGAATATAATATTAGAATGACTAAAACTTCCCCAAACCTGACACTACCAATTACTAAGGATGTGGAGGATTAGGAACTCTTGCTTATTACCGGTGGGAAATGGTATAGACACTCTGGAAAACAGTTTGGCAGTGTCTTACAAAGCCAAACATGCTCCTATTATACGACCCAACAATCACACTCCTAGGTCTTTACCTACCTGACTTGAAAACTTATTTATGGGCACCAAAAAAACCTGCACATGAATATTTATAGCACCTTTATTCCTAATTACTTAAAACTCAAACAAATCAAGATGTCCTTTGATAAGTGAATGGATAAACACACTGCAGTACATCCATACAACGGAATACAATTCAATGATTAAAAAAAGGAATGAACTGTCAAACTACACAAAGATGTGGATGAGTCTTAAATGCATATTGCTAAGTAAAGAAGCCAGTCTGAAAAGGCTGCATACTATATTATTCCGTTTACGTGGCATGCTGTGAGTAGCAAAACTATAGAGAACTATACAGATGGTAAGTAGATCAGTGACTGGGAGGGGTCTGGGCCAGGGAGAGAGAGCCGAGCAGTGAGGTACAAGAGATTTTTAGGGTGGTGACACTATTCTGTGTGATACATATGATACTGTGACTATAAAATTGTCAAAACTCACAGAATTTTAAGGACAAAGAGTAAACCTTAATGTATGCAAAATTTAAAAAAAATCATTTAGGAGGTGGAAATTATAATGTGACCAAATAGATAACTGTATTAAAAATGCATGGAACAGCCTCACTGAAGCAGATGGGATGGGACAAAAGGTGCTGATCTGAGTAACTTTGGAAATAAATACAATCTGTAAGACTGAAAACAAAAGAACTGGGCCTTATGCGCTGTACTCTCCTTGGTAAAGTTGATTGCCATGGGGGTTCGAGTCAACAATTCTGAAAGCACTATATGTCTATACTGGGATAGAGCAATTAGGTAAATGCATGACAGACAGCGAGAGCCAGGTTTCTCCCTGATAGAGGGGGATTTTACAGATAAGCAAGGGAGGAGGCTAAAATGATTCATGTGGTCCTGGATTATAACTGAAGACGTCAGTGTAAACTTATGTTTAGCGTATTCTAGATTCAAATGCTTACATACGGAAATATTTGTGGACACATGTACATTTATGGGTTTGCATAGGCATATATATTCCCATGCTCCATCAGCTGAGAGGGCCCAGAAGCAATGACGTTCCAACAGCAATGAGCACACCTTGAACTCAGGCCTTGTCAATACCACTCTCCCGTGAAAAAAAAGAGAGCCCTTCGGAGAAGTGGTTGATTCTAGAACTGGGGCAAGAAATATACAAGATGAGCTTGGAGCATCTTTCAGAGCTGGAAAGTGAAGAAGTGCTTAACAAACAAACAAATCCATGATGATGGGAACAGGACAAATGAACAGAGAAGCCAACTGAAAGAATTACCCATGGCCAAAGAGTAGCACAGCAAAGTAGTATGAGAGCATAAGCCAAAGCATAAATAAGTCTTCATGAGTTCTTACTGACACACACAAAATCGAATAAACAAGCACATAAATACATACACCGGGGGTGGGGAGGGGAGGTGAATAGACAAATCCGCCACAAAGAACTTCCAAAAATACATGAAGGGAAAGCAGAGTGCAAGTCCTACACCTCAGGTATGGGCTGCACATAGTGACTTCCTTTCAAAGAGTCAAGTATGGAAGAGGGAAAAAGAAAGTAACCAAGGCACCGACAGTGATAAGTCATGGTTATGGTGTGTTCACTCTACACGATGTGATGAAAATGGCACTTTCCCCCTGTGATCTTCCTCCCAGTCTAATCATGAGAAAAATATCCAACTCCAGTTTAAAGACATTCTACAAAATAACTGACCGTTATTCCTCAAACTGTCAAGGTCACCAAAAACAAGAATAGTTTGAAAGACTGTCACAGCCAACAGGAGTCTAAAAGAGACATGATGATGAGATGTAATGTGAGAGGATCCTGGAACAGGAAAAGACATTAGGTAAAAAGTAAGAAAACCTGCATAAGGTACAGACTCCAGTTAATAATAATGAACCAATATTGGTTCACGGACTGTCACAACTGAACCATATTAATGTAAGGTATTAATAACTGAAGAAACGGGTAGGGCATATGGGAACGTTACACTATCGTCACAATTTTTCTTTAAATCTAAAACAATTCTAAATTTGAAACATTTACTGAAATTTAGGATGGCAAAAGCTTTATAACCTTAACCCAAACCTCAGCCCCAAACTCAACCCCAACCCCTACCCCTACCCACCCCTAACTCTAACCTTAACTTTAAATGCTTTCAAAACATATACTAGCAAAGCCAAATTTCATCAACACATAAAGAACTCCTATACAACTTTAAACATATCAATAATTTGATAAAGTGGTGGTCTAGGTTTAATAGATAGTTCACAGAAACAGATTTGCATAAGACCTTTGAACATATAGAAATTTGATTGGTAGCACTCATAATAAAAATGCATATTAGACCACACTGAGATACCATTTTCACTGACCAGGTGAGTCAAGTCTGACAGCATACTTTTTTGGGGAAGGAGAAAGACAAAAACTCAATGGATGGGGATTTAATGGTACATATAAAAATAAGCAGTATGTATACACTTTGTCCAGCACTTTTTGCACGTAGGAATATATTCTTTTGAAATATGAACCTATATGCACAAATATATTTACACACAGAGAATCACTGCAGTGTTGTTTGTATAATAGCAATTCTTTTAAAAAAACCCAGATATCCATCATTAGGGGACTTTTACAAATGGCACATGTGCAAATTAGAAAGTGAAATACAATGCAGCTATTCAAAAGAACTCAAGTAACTATGGGTACTCACATCTAATAATTGCCAAGATATGATAGGCAAAAAAGAGCAAAGTTCAGAATACTCCTCAAATTAATTGTTGTATCAGCAGATACAACAACAATTTAAGAGAAAATTGTATTCCTAGAAGAACTAGATAATTTAAAAATTACAACCGGAAAAAAAAAGTTCTTAGTAAACAAATATGATCGCAAATATAAAAATTAAATTGCGTTCTGAATAATAAGAGCACAGTTGAAGGCAAAGTTTGTCCTCTGGCAAATAAAGTTATGTCAACGTTTCAAATCATAGAGAAAAATTTACAGAATAATTGAAAGTTAAGGAGCTGAAGGGACAGATGCAGCAGGCCTAACACCCATATGGGAGAAACTTAACAGGGGAAAAACTGAAAATAAAAAATGGATGGTGGAAAATATCAAGGAAATATTAGGAGAAAATGCTCTGGAGCTAAAGAAAGAAGGGACTCTTGACTGAAAATGCCAACAGGGATTAATGCCTAAAAGCTTACACTGAGAGAAAACTTAATGAAATTTCAGGATGAAAAGCACAAAACTCACAGCTTCCTAGAGAGAGAAAGAACGATGACCTCAAAAGAGGAAAAATCAGACGGACACAGACGTCTCAGGTGCAGCTGCAGATTCCAGAAGACAAAGAAGAAATGCCTTCCCAATTCTGAGGGGCAATAATTTGAGCCAAGAATTCCATGCCGGTCCACATGATCCATCAAGGACGAGGCAGAAATAAAGACAGTTCAGAGAACTTAAATGCTATCCACTTTCATTTTCTGAAACAGAAATCCTCAAGGACATATTCCCATACAACCCAAAAGGAAACAAAAGAAAGAGGAAAACACAGACTTTCACGATGAGAACACTGCCGGACAGTCATCCTAAACATCACCAGACACACAAAAACCAGTGGATAAAGGCCTTTCACGAAGAAAGAACATTCTGAAGAAAAGAGGGGAATTTCCTTCAGTCAACAGCATGAGTAGGATCTTGTATTAGTCAAATGTGGAAAACATCTCAGGATATCTTGGAAAAACGAAAAGTTTCCCAAGAAAAACACGGTCCCGTCATTAAAAACAAGGTGTGAGTGAGGCAGGGTTATGAGCTGGAAGGAATGAGCCTAGAGGGGGTAAGGAAAGAGAAAACACTGGGCTTGTGCTTTCTGAGGTGACTTCCTCAGTGACAGTAGTGAAGGGGTTTGTGGGAAGAGAACCCAGGCTCTGGGACCGAAAGGCAGGCACGAGGTGGGGTGTGTCCAGCAACCTATTTGGGGGCAAATGGCTCATTCTGACGGAGCAAAGGAAACAGGGAACCAACCTCGCACCTGTTCGCTGTACTTCAAGAGAGGTGGGAGCCAGTTTCTCGAGGGTTCAAGTCGCAAGGGTGGACTGCAAGGAGCAGAGAGGCTTGGCTGTGGTATTCTGTGGCCTCATGCCTGGGGCTGTTGCCACAGAGTACCAAGACTAGGTGGCTCACACAACCGAAATGTGTTCTCTCTCAGTTCCGGAGGCTGGGAGAAAGAGAGCAAGGTGTTGTCAGGGTTGCTTTCTTCTGAGACTGAGGAAGAATCTATTCCCCGTCTCTCTCCCAGCTTCTAGAGGTTTTCTGGCAATCTCTGACTTACCTTGGCTTGAAGAAGCATCACACTGTGTTCTCCCAGTGTGTGCCTCTGTGTCCAACTTTCCCCTTTTTAAAATGTTGCCAGTCATACTGGAGTAGGGGCCCACCCTACTCTGCTATGACCTCCTCTGAACTAATCGCATCTGCAATGACCCTATTTAAATAAGGTCACAGTCTGAGCTATAGGGAAGGTGGGGAGTTAGGACCTCGGTCTATGAAATTTGGGGGAAAGCAACACGATTCAAACCATAACACCTCATGAGAGAGTGAAGATCAGAGTCCTTCCTATCCCACGGGACATTAACTTTCGGAGAAAATAATCTTAGGACCAGCCAGGAAGCATGGCTTCCACCGCTTGACCTGCCGTGTAAGTGATGGTAGGGAGCAGGCGATCTAAGAGCAGAAGTGAGCGGGCACAGTGGGAAAGGCTGGAGGTGGAGGCTGCCATGGCTGGAGGTGGTGGTGACCACCATCGGGACATACCAGCTGGCATCAGAGTAGCTGACTCCCCCTTCTAGTCAGTTATTACTCTGATGGCACTGTACAGAAACAAAAACTTGGGTCTTTTGAGAGGAAGCAAATACTCGGAATAGGAAAACTAATTAGTACAAAACTTTGTGGCCTTCATGACATAGACAGACCCCACCATCATGGCAGCCATCATGTGACTAACCCACTTGTCTGCCTGCTGTCCATCACCTGACGTCAGTACCTGCACTTACCTGCCCTCCATGATGACATGGAGCAGACCACCACCCAACCACCTTAACAATCTGCCCCATCCAGGGGAATGTTTAAAAGCATTCAACCTCGAGCGGCCAGTGGCCATTGGGCCATTGCTTTGTTCAACTCTGCTGTGTCTGCATGGATTTCTGAGCTACCGCCACCATGTTTCTTAGCTTTGTCCCCCTCCCCTGCCTTGGGGAGGTGACTCAATCTCTCTCTCTCTCTCTCTCTCTCTCTCTCTCTCTCTCTCTCTGTCTGTCTCTCTCTCTCTCTCCAATCAAACTTCCCAAGTGGCATTTCTCTTTCACACTCAGCATTCTGTGATTTGATGGGGAATAGGATTCTCTCCCTCAGTTCAACTTTACGTCTGCCCCAAGGGCTCTCAATTCTGGGACCAAAAGCTGCTTGGGGCCTGTTCTCCCCATGGTGGGTGGTGGGCGGTGGAAGTACAAGTGACAGAGCCAAATCTCCCACACAACAAACTCAAGCCTCTGCATGTACCACAGCCACCAACACCATACTGGCCAGAGTAAGTCACCTGGCCCCAGCCCAGGGTCAGTGAATTGGGCATATAAACACCATCCACCTTCCTGGGAGACGCACAGTCTTGCAGCCAAGGGAATAGGCATGTGATCGCTTGAGGGAAGGAAGTGAAGGGGTGGAGACCACATCCAGTCTGCAAAACTCCAGCTTTTATTTCTTTGTTACATGATGAAATTAACCCACATTGTTAAACATTTGGAAAATAGTAAAAAGCGAAAATAAACCCTCACCATCCAGAGACAGCCATTGCTAACATTTTGGTATATTCTTTTCTTTCCTGTTACAGTGCTCTGCACAAAACACCCCTGTCCCCCCTCCCTGCAGTCATTCCCTCCATTCCTGGAAAATAAGAGCATGCTTATTAGACTTGTGAGGGAGAACGCTTCTATGCTTTAGAATCAAAAGTTTTAAAAAAAGATTTAATTCGCTAGAATGCTAGAATACAAGCAGCTACAAGAAACTCAATAAGAAGATATAAAATATCCTACATTTAGATGAGAAAAAAACAGTTCAAGATGGAGAGATGAAAACTTAATAACACTTCATGTGAGAAAGATCTGGGTGTTCCAATTTATCATAAATAAAACAAGAACCAATCGTATGGCTGCATCGACAGATGTATCCAAGCTAAGAGTAGCAGTGTATGTATAATATTATATATGTATCTGTGTGTGTATGTGTGTGTGTATGTGTGTGTGTGTGTGTGTGTGTGTGTGTGTGTGTGTGTGTGTGTGTATGAGTGTTTGTGCATGTTCATTATTTCAAATGCAGAACACATTTTTGGAGAGCTGTTCGAGAAGCTGCTAACATGGTTATCTCCAAGAAGAGAAAGAGCACTGGGGAGAGACTTCTTCACTTTTCATTTTATGTCCTTTTATGTATATGAAATTTTTTTTACCATGAGGGTATATTATTTTTATATTGTTAACATCGTTTAAATGGAAAGAAAATGTAAGAGAGATGATAGAAATACTGTTGGGGCTGAATAAAGCTGTACGTAGTTCGGGGCATGCTGTTTTTTATTATTTCTATTACAAGAACACAATATGACAGCAAAAGAGAATGTTCCATATATATCCTCGTAGTTGCAGTCATAGCATGTACACGGTTCTGTAACTGTGGCGTTATCATTTGACTGTAGCCGTGGTTGGACACGTAAGCTGTAGGATGACACTGCCTGGCCTCTAGCCGTGTGGTAATGAGTGAGTTGCTCACCCTCTCTGGCCCCTTTCTCCACTTTTGCAATGGGAATAACATGGCCATCTCCTCTGTGGGGTTACTGTGATGATTCGAGGAGGAAGTTGCCATCATGCTTTGAACAGAGACCAAGGTGTAGTCGGTGTCTCTTTAAATGTTAATCACTAGCTAACTAACGTTGAGTTTATTATTAGTGTTTCCTCAGGTGTCTTTGTAGTTTCTATATAGTTTCTACACCTAATGCCTGGATCTGTCATGATTTAATTAATCATTTTACTGTTTGGCAGAGAGGTTACATATAGACATATGTGCGTCTATGCCTAGATTGCTATAAAGATGCCATAAAGCAGTACTTCTCAAACATTCATGTGCATATAAATCATCTAGAGATCCCGTGAAAGTTCAGATTCTAATTCAAGGGATTTAGGGTGGGGCCTGAGATTCTGTGTTTCTAGCAAGCTTTCAGGTGATGCTAATATTGTAGATCCGTGGACCACACTTCAAGTAACAAGTTATAAACATCTAATGAAAATAGAAGGATTAAGAGGGGCTTAGAAACAGTCACTTGAGAAACAAGGGTTGATTTGCCTGGCTCAGATGAGCTGTTGTGTCTCTTGAATAACTTCCTATACTGGAAGACTGTCAAATAAAGGAGAATCCTGATTCTCTGGAACTTCGGAATTCAGATGAACGGGTAGACATTCCAGGGAGACATTTCTGTTAATATAAGAAGAAACTCTCTTGCGGGTCCTGTTAATCTCCACAGCTCTGGCTTGGCCAGCTACCACAGTGACAAAGCTAACAACCTTCAGCAAAGCTAAGGGAATACAGAGTCAAATGTCCTCAACTTGCAGGGGTGGCTTGAAGGGAAGGAACACTTCCAAGAAAGCATGTCAAGCGAAAAATCTTCTGAAGCTCCCACAGTGTTCTCTGTGCCCCTCTTGGGTCTTGCTGGGCACTCTTCTGCTCTGAGGGTGTGTACTGAGACTTTGTCTCATCGCTGGACTCTTCTGCCTCTGAGCTCCTCCCGGCGCCAGACTCTTCAAGTCACACTGCTTTCTAACTTGTTTCCTGGCTCCTGGTTTCTCCATGAACTTGCAGCCTAGAGACTGCCAAGGCAGCAGACTTCAGTGGCAGATTTTTGCTCACCACGTGGCCAGGAAGGATCTGGGCATGTCCTTCAATGGGATATAGACATCCCGTTCTCCTGCTGGCAGAAAGCAATGGCACCTCAATTCTTTCCTCTCCTGAAGTGGTGAGCCTGGCTCTGCACCCACCGAGCAGGAACAGCTGTGGATCTGCGGGAAAGGAAGAGCACCAGATTTCCGGGCCCAGTTCTGCTTGGAAACGGAATATTACCAGGGTCCTTAGGTGACTTCTGAAGGGCAAAGGAAAAAGAGAAGACGAGCTCAGGAAGTAAGTAGGGGATCTTTGAGAAGAGCCTGGCCTCTGAATGGAGCAGTGCCCAGGAAGCCATCAGGGAAGCAGGTATTCTAGAAGCATAGGGAGCTGGAGGCTGGGAGCAGGACAAAGGAGAAGTCCTCTCCCCGGTGATATCCTGCAGCTGGACCACTCTTATCCTGAGTGGCAGTTCTCTCCTCAATCCGAAATCAGCTTCCTCCTTCTCAACCTAGCACAAAACCTGCCAGGCAGAGCTTTTCCCTCTCCTGTCAGCCATTTTTGCTGCAAAAGAAACTAGGTGCAAGGCTGAACTGTTTTCACTCACAGCACTTCTGACACCAGATATGTCAGAAGTGCTGTGAGTGATTGAATTGGGGACGGACTGTCCTCAATTCGATTTGGTTCTGACCCTACCCGAGTTAGCACAGGCTCCACAGGTGAAGAGCTCAGTTCCACAAAACTGCCCCCACTCTAGGTACCAGTTGCCCCCACTCTAGATACCTGTACTTCCAGCTGTACATTCCAAATCCCCTTATGCGGGTTTGATACTTTTCTAGAACCGCTCACAGAATTCAGGAAGGCAATTTACTTACTAACATAGTTTATTACAAAGGTTGCAAGTCGGGAGCGGTCGACGGCAGATATCCGAAAGGTAAGGAGGGAACGCAGGACATAGCTTCCGTGCATGCCCTCTCTCCAGGTTCATTGCCAGCCCTCTCAGCACCCTAATGTGTTCACCAACCCAGACATTCTCCAAATCCCATTGTTGAGGGTTTTCATGGCGGTTACATTATGTGGGCATGCTTGATTCAATGACTGGCCGTTTGTGATTGACAAGTCTCCAGCCTTCTTCCCTCACCGGAGGTCAGGGAGGTGGGACTTGGTCTTTCTGGCAACAAGCCCCCATCCTAAAGCTATCTGCTCCCCTCCCCAGCCACCCCTTATTTCATTAGCAGACAAAAGACATTCTTATCACTCCAGAGATTCCAAAGTTTCAGAGCTGTTTGCCAAAAAACAGGGGCAAAGATCAAATATTTATTTTCCATTCGAACACAAAGGTTAGTGAGATGCTTCGCAGAATGACTCAAGACTAATGTCCCCTGTGTGTGAACTAAAGTGCTGTCATGAAAAGATTCTTAGAAAAGTAAAAGAACACACTCTCAGGGGTTCCCAGACACTGTTGTGAAGGACAGAGAAAGTCCAGAAAGCAGGAAGCCCCCACACCACTCTGCCAGGTGGGGCCAAAGCACTCCCCTTTCACAAATCCACCTTCTGACCAGGTGGTGAGTCTCTGAGGCAGGCACTGTCGCTTTTTGTCTTGTGCCCTGCTTCCTACATCACACGGAGCTGGTTCTTGGCAAACACGTGCCAAAGGACCGAGTCCCTGGGTGAAAGGGAAGGGCAAGGAAGGGACAGAAAGAAGACCGGAGAGCGGCAGCATGGAACTCTCCAGCACAGGCTCCAAGGTCTGGCACTCGGTAAGTACCCAGCCCTGCCACAGTAAACCAGCTTACCGGGGGCACCCTCTTTTTCATTTCTCTCTAAATCAAGGCAGAGGGACATTAAGTAAATCAACTGAAGGTATTTCTTGAGCATACACTGCATTCTTCCCTACGCCAACATGATCAAAGTTTACATAACCCTAAGCTCAAAACTACTCACCTTGACATAACCAATATCTTTGGAGGAGAGTATGCGCCTGATGAAAATTGTCTAATGAATGGATGTGAAGCAGGAGAAAACAACAGGGCATAACATGAGAACCTTTTCTTCATTTTATTTCTACAAGGGGAAGGACAAAGATGTGAGGAGAAAAGAAAAAAGGGAGGAGAGGAGGCTGATCCCCAGCTGACACCTAATTATTCAGCCTGGAGGAGTTCTGTGCAGAGCTTGTGCGCCGAGCGTGACTGTGCTGGCAGGTGGAACTCTAGCTTGAATCTTGGTGGTGGACACACACTGATCACTGATGGCGGGGGGCGGGGCAGTGCCCCGTGGCTCACCCCCACTTGTTAGGTTCTGAGTCCTTCCTCCAGCCTTCCTTGGCCTTGTACCCATCTCCCTCCCTTTGATTATCCTACAAACACCGTGATTAGACGATTCAATGCTTAATCTGGATAGAAGAAGAGGGAGTGTGAAAATGATAGCTCACATGTACATATAATTAGTACTGAGTAGGTCAGACTGCCTAAGCCCAACTTGGATGCGTAAGGAAAACCAGGCTGGAGACGGAAAGTTGAACTCTTGGTTGAGGATGGGGAGGGAGATGGGAGTGAACGCGGTCATCCCACCGTCGGCCTGGAACTGTGTTTTGTGGTCTCTGCCCACCCTCCTCAACACAATGCACTCGTTTATATTTTTGTTCTTCTTTGGCAGAACGCTTTAGTTCACATGGCTGCTGTGGTGGGTTTAAATATATTATCAAGGATTCGTCAAGGATTAGGGAAATAAAAGAAGGAACTTTGCCCACTCTGTGCATGGCTTGGTCTGCGGCATCTTTCAGAGCTTGGGCCCAATGGAGGAAGGAAAGGGCCAATGGTGTGTTGGCCAGGAACCACAGACTGGCCAGTCCGAAGGCCCTAAAAAAGAGTGTAGGTTCAAGCAGCAGGCAACTGAAGATTTGCCAGGCAAGATAGGGAAAGGAAATTACTTCCTTCCTGAATAAAAACAAATCCCAGTCACCCGAGTTGGAAACGAGATTAAATTTAATTGATACCGTGTATTGAGAATGTTCTATGTTCCAAGCATTGTGCTGTTTTGTATGCATTATCTCAATTAATTGTTGAAATAAATCTATGATAGAGAGTACTAGGGTTTTTATTTTGCAAGTGAGGAAACTAAGGAGCAGAGAGAAAATTAAATTGCCCAAGATTATAAACTTCGTAAGTGATGGAGACAGGTCTGTAATTCGGATTCTTCTGCATTCAAAGACCATGTTTGTGACCATACCACCACTACCAACCTATGATGGAGAGGGGTTTCCAAGTGGGGAAAAATAGTGAAACCAGTCCACTCACTTCTCACTTCTAAGGCTCTGCTTCCCTTTGGGGGGTTTTACTAATAGCCATTGCCACCTCCTCTGGGTTGCCTTAGGCAATCCATCTTCCTCTTTCACCTTCCAGTCCAAATAGAATCCCTGAACATAGCATATATGGCTGCAGTCAAGTCATAAGCCTGGGACAGATTTACTTGATACTCAGGGTACCAGCATACCTTTTCCTACAGTCAAGATTTCATAGGTTAGCTCTATAAATGTTTGCAGCATTTGGTTTGTTTGACCTCTTCGAGTCTCATGGAAAAATTTGAAGCCCAATGTTGGCGGTGGGGCCTAAGGGTGACGTTTGGGTCATGCAGGCAGAGCCCTCATTAATGGCTTGGTGCTATCCTCATAGTAATAAGTAAGTTTTCACTCCATTAGCTCCTATAAGAGCCTGGCATCTCCCTACTCTCTTTCTTGCTTCCCCTCTTGCCATGTGATCTCTGCACACACAGGTTCTCCCTCACCTTCCTCCGTAAGTGCAAGCACCGGAAGCCCTCATGAGAAGCAGATGCTGGTGACACACTTCTTATACAACCTACAGAACTGTGAGACGAATAAATCTATTTTCTTTATAAATTATCCAGTCTTGGGTATTCCTTTATAGCAACACAAACAAAGAAGACAATGGCATTAGGCAACCAATTACAACAGAGGGTCGACGTTTTAGGGTTCCTTGCTGTAGCTCTTGCTACTGACTACTCTGCACCCCTATGGTGGACACCATCAAAACACCACTGCAACCCAGAAATGCATGCTTAGCACTCTTAGCATAATATATATTCCCTCTTGGGACCTCCAAAAAGGCAAGTGGCTTTCTATGCCCCATTGGTGTGTATAAAGCTAGCATCCAGGGGATGGTCCAAAGAGATGGCCTTACACTTCAGAGGAGACAGACACGGGACACAGTCAAAGCTCAATAGATCATGGGGTCAATGCAGGTAGCAGTGAGAGGAAAGAGATCATGCCAATTTCTCCTGGCAGGTAGGGCAGTGGGAAGAGGTGAGGAGGTAGCATTGAACCCACCCAAGAGTAGCTGGGAGTCTAGGCCATGAAGACAGGGAAGATAAACACATTCCCAGTGGTTATAGTATCCAAAGATGTAGTATGGACAGACATTTACCATGAGGTTGGAGCATGAGGTCCAAGTCTGAAGCAGCTAGGGACCCTGGTAGGTGTGCACAACATTGAGGGTTTTCAGTGGCTGGGTCCAGGGATAGGATGGAACTTGCAGATGGAGATCAGAAGAGAGAAGAGGACAAAGACTGAGAATGAGACAAAATCTGAAAGGCGTCAGGGCCCCAGATGGAGACTCGCGGGCAGGACAAATCTCTGAGAGTCCTGAGACCAACCAAGACCTGTCACCAGTCAGAAGATGGTTGAGTCCAGAGATGGAGATTTACCACACAGAATGAAGCAAGTCTCCACAGAGTTGAGTGAAGACGAAGGGAGAGGGTTGATCCCAGAAAGGGGTGAGCACCACAGACACCTGAGATGGATCCACAACCAGACTGATGGAATCCAAGCCAATGAGTCACAGACCCTAGGCTCCTTACCCAGCCCTGCCTGGGTTTGGACATGATCCCTGAGACAGGCAGAGCTTGCCTGCCTGCAAGAGTTAAATAGTCCAGTTGCAGGAGAAGACTGGAGGAGTTGGAATCCGAGCAGGCTGCCCGTCCCATCACTCTCCTTCCATCTAGTGTGATATCAACTGAAAATCAGCCATCTGTGGAAATCCAATAGACATATAACATGGACATGTCGAGTAAATCAATCTCCAATTGACCCGGACCAGCCGTTTCTGCTTCTCGCCTTGAGTGAGTGCCACTCAGGAGCTGGCTGACAGTGCACTACGCAATGTCATGACCTTCCAGCAGGCTGTCCTGGACTCCAGCTCACTGTGCCGGGCTCTTTTCCCTGGGGCCGAAGCCACTTCAGCTTGTGTGCATGGCCTGAGAGAAGTCTGAATCTCACCAAGGGAACCTTGGTGCCAAAAACTATGCTAAGTTATGCCAGTGTCCTTAGCAGACTCTGGGGACACTTACCCCACTGCCAAGAGCAAGCAACCCAGCACTTGTCCATCAAGGGTCAAGCCCCATAAATCCTTGGTCTTTTTCCCAAGAGTTTCCAGTGACTCCCTATCCCCTGGACAAGCTGGAGGCCTGAACCCCCATCTCTGGTTCTGAAACTGCCTTTCCCCAGCTTCCTGGCTCTGGGCTAATCTCAGCCTAACCTGCCAAGAGATAAGATTCTCTTTCCAGACAACAAGCTGCAAGTCCTAGTCTGGACATGGGGCTTTATTCTCCACCCTTGGGACTGGATCCTGCTATAACAACCCAAAGAGACTGTGGTTCTGGAAGCCTGGGTCAACCCATGTCATTAAGTATAGTGAGAGCCTGGTACGAAGGGGGGACCCAGCAGATTGAGGGATGAGCTAATACATGAATTTTTTAAAAAGAAGCAGCACTTGGATGGGGATCATCTTTACCCTTGAAAATTTTTGCTAGGGAGATGTGTCCAAGGAGTTTTTCTTTTCTTGCAGACAGTACCCAGACCATGGCAGAATACAAGTGTGCCCTGATGACAGAAAGGCAGGTATCTATAAACCACTGAAAGGACATAACATGGATTGAATATACACAGTGAGCAGCCATTTTAACATTGCCTAAATCTCATGTTTTTCTAGCAGTTCACTTAACTGACCCTCTAATCACTAGCCAAGGACAGAACCAGTTTCTCAGAGGCAGCCATTGATAATTGTTTTACAACCCCTTCCCCAGCTTGCTTTGTACGAATTAGCTTTTCTGTTTCAAGTATTTGCCTCCACCCATAAGTCTGAAGTTAACCTCATCAACCCTTGGTGACCTTCATGTCACAGACAGATCCCATCACGACGGCAGCAATCATCTGACTGTCCCGCCCATCTGCCTGCTGTCCATCACCTGACGTCAGTACCTGTGCTTACCTGCCCCTTTGTGATGATGTGGAGCAGACCACCACCCAGTCACCTTAATGTCCTTCTCCCATCAAAGGAAAGGGTTTAAAGGACTCAACTCTAAGCAGCTAGCAGCCACTGCCAAGTCAAGTCATAGTCACGGCCATTGCCTTGCTAAGCTATGGTGTGGCCATGTGCTCTTTGAGCTATGTCCAGGCCATGTTTTCTTAAGCTTTGGCCCCCCCTCCCCTACCTTGGGGAGGTGAATCTCTTCTCTCTCTCTCTCTCTCTCTCTCTCTCTCTCTCTCTCTCTCTCTCCCTCTCATTTACTTTCTAAATAAACTACATTTTCTAATCTAACTTCCATGGAATTCTTTGTATCTTTCATGTGGCATTGGATCACACACCAGACACTTACCCCCAGCGGGCCTGACCTCACATTCTGAAGTCCCCATTGGGGGTGTGACCCTAACAAACATTATTACCAATTCATTAACCAGGGGTGTACGTCCTGCTCTCAGAATCACCCAATAAGAGATCTCTGCCTCTCAGAGCTCAAGACCCCTTTTTTCCTTCCGGAAGCCAATGTGAGAGCACTGCTTCAGCACCATCATCTTCTCAATTCCTTCAGTTCCTCCTCTTCCTTCCTCCCAACAACCCTCAATCTATGTGCATGCACACACACACACACACACACACACACACACACACACACACACACACACCCTGCCCACTACTGCCTTAATTTTACCCACCCCAGCATTAAGCATATCTCCTGTATCATTTCTGTCTTTTCAGATGGCACTAGAATGAAAGTCTTCATTCATCACTTGGGCTGACCTGGTGGTGGCCTGAGGCTGGGGCACTGGGGGCTGATCGTTCACTTTGGGACCCGTTTGTTTCACCACGTCTTTGTCTCCCACTCAGCATACCGCAAATTGACCCAATGGGCTGTGACGGTGCTCTAGGGACAGGCTCCTCAGGGCAAGGCTGGGAGGGTGAATGGACTCCAGGAGCTCCAGCCCTGGGTACAGCTCAAGGGAGGCAGTACCCTTGACACACTGGTGGTGACGGATCCTGCAGGCGCTCCAGCCTGGAGAGGAGGCCAAACCTTTTGCCACAGCACAGTGAGCAGGAAAGGTCCTCGGTCAGCAGCCTGTAGACGGCGCTTCCTGCCCAGGGCTCTGCCAGCCTCTCAGAGGAAAAGGAGGCTCAGCTCTGAGTTCCAGCCTGTCCTGCCAGCAGCCATGTCTCTAGGAACACAGCCAGTTCCTTTTTCCTCCCTCCATTCTCACCCCAGATGCACAGAGCCCACTGCCACATATGTATTTCTCTACTCTTAGGCCCCTCCCACCAGCCCCGAAGAGAAGTTAGTTAAAGATGAGCTCCTTCCATCATGTCATAGGTATTTGGGCTCTTGATGGATGGCAGGCTTTGTGAATGTAGCACATATTCAGACTGACGGCAGCCTGAGCACAGAAAGGATCTCCATCCCAAGCCAAGGTCAGCCGCAGAACCACCGTGTTCTCTAGTAGAAGTATCCCTCCTTTGAGGAATAAAACACCTGGCAGAGCAAAGGGACAGCATGAGGAAATTTGTGGTGAGGGAGATAGTATGTATCATGACCATGGTGGTGTATGTTTAAGTGACCATACACTTGTCAAAAATGATAGAATGGCACACCTCAAAGAGAGAATTTCACTATATGCAAATTAAACATATATACACATATATATCTGCATATGCCATATATGTGTGTGTGAGGGCAGGAAAGAGAGACAGAGAGAAAGAGAGAGATTGAGTTAGCTGTTTTTGAATTACAAGGATGTAAAGCACAGCTAGGAGATTGTAAGCTATGCCATCCTTTTGATTCCTGGACCTGTGTATTTAGAATCTAAGAGCCATAGCACACAGACTCCATCAAGATAATGTTCACCTCATGAAGGATGTCATTTCCCAGCTAGTGTCAAAATGGAGTCTTCAGCAAGCCACGTCCACTTCCTGTTTTGCTTCTGGGTTATGAAAGGGATAATCCAGGGCCTTCTGGTGCACAATCCCAGGTGTGTGGGCATACTGGGGCTCTGGGACTATTGGAGAGTTCATCCATCCCCGTGTAAAAACCTTCTTGTCTTGTTCCTTCTGGTCTTACAAGACCTACCTAATCTAGAAGTCCTTGCTCAGGAATTATGTGGACCCTCCCCTGAGCTCATCTATCCTCCCAGGCAAAATTGGCCTGCTGGGAGGATTTCTCTTCCCCCGTGACGTTTCAAGGTTTCAGGCCATCTCTAAATGAAGGTGTAACTCTGGGCGTCCATTTCTTGGTGGTACTGAATACTAGAACCACCTGAAAGTCAAGTTGCGACTCTTCCCATTGTTATCTTAAAGTCCACAAGGAAACTTCATTATGGAGTGTAGGTGCTGGGTGATATTTGCAAAGATAATGTGGCAATCAGGAATTTGTTTGGCTTCCCTAATATGTTCGGTTATCCACTTTAAACACACAGTAGGATTGCATTCCTAGCTGCCTATTATTTGAGTGGGATTATGTGACTAGTTCTCTCACCGATGAGAAATCACCTGTGTCCCTCCTTTAAGGATGAGTATTTGTATGAGATCTTTCTTTCCCTCTGGACTGTAACTGGCCTTATTTGAGATTGTGGTTACTTCATCAGCAGGGATTTTGAACAACTGTGAAGACCATAGCCCCTCCCACTGTCTCCTCTCCCACAGAGCCTTAGTCAAAGACAGGGTTGAGTGAGCAAAATTTGCATCTTTATTGTTTTAAACCACTGGGATTACCGGAGTTGCCTGTTATGGCAGCATATCCTAACCAGAGTGATATAGATGCTGAGGTGGTCACAGTCTCTTGGGGGGGAGCACGTGATTGATTCATCAAAGCTAGTTTGCTGCAGACAAGACCGATCACTGAGTCTCAGCTGTCACACTTACAAAACTGCCTATTAAGACAGCCAAAATGGCTTTGCTTCTAGCTGTGCCTTGGGTCACGTCTCTCTAGGATTCTTCCATTTCCAAGGACTCCAGGACCCAGTAGGACAGGATCTCATCCACAGTGTTCTTGGCCCGGGGGAACTATCAGTAAAGCCTTTTAAAAAGACGTTGGCATTTGTCCTTACCATCCATTCCTCAAGGCAAGAAAGACAGAAGAGTCTTCTGGGCCTCGTCAGGGGTTATAGTAAGAGGGTGGGTCTTTGACTCCCTTTCTCCCCATGCCTGCAAATCTTCTCAACCTTTTGGTTTCGCCTAGCAGGGGTCAGTATTCCGTAGAAATTTTTATTAATGAAAGAATCGAATTGTTGGATTCCAGCTGATTGTCCAAGCAGGTACAAAGCAGGTAGAGTGTCCAATAAGTACACCTGTAACAATAGATTCCACCTCATTTAAGAGCAGATTCCGGCCGGGTTTGGTGGCTCAGCCTATAATCCTAGCACTTTGGGACACTGAAGCATGTGGATTGCCTGAGTCCACGGGTTTGAGACCAGAACGGGCAACTTGGTGAGACCTTGTCTCTACAATAAATCAAAATTAGTACACACCTGTAGTTCCAGCTACTTGGAAGGCTGAGGCAGAAAGATCACTGGAGCCCAGCAGGTTGACACTGGAGTGGCCATGAGTGTGCCACTGCTCTCCTGCCTGGGTGATGGTGTGAGACTTCAACTCAACAACAAAAAAAGAGTAGATGCCATGGCGCAAGCCTGTATTTCCAGTTACTTGGAAGGCTGAAATGGAAGGATCGCCTGAGCCTAGCAGTTCGAGCCTGCAGTGGCTGTGAGTGTGCCACTGCACTCCAACCTGGGCAGCAGTGAGACTCTGACTCAAAAAAAGAGAGTAGATTCCCTTCGTGAAGGACTCTCAAAATGTATGCCCCTCACATTTCCCCAGATGATGGACCTGCAATTATTTCCAGCCATCACTTTTACTTTTGTACCCTGAGTATTCATTTCAGCCCCCAGGCCACGCTGAGTGCAAATCTTGTTGATTCAGAAAACAAGAAAGATATGGGGGCAGAGAGTCGGTACCATTTCTGAGGAGTGAGTGTTTCAGAGGGCTCGAGGAGGCAGGGTCCTAAGTCTTCCAGTGCTCACAGATGTCCCCGTCCCTGTGTCATGAGCCCCACCATCCACACCCCTTGTGGATGGGGTTCTTAATTAACCAGTGTTGCCATTCATAAATCAACAGATGCGATCTCAGAATTTTTTCCTGAGCATTATCAGCAATGAGAGATTATTCACTTTAAGAGATTTTTGGTGTTTGAGCTTAGCTTAGGTCACTGATTTAAGGCTATGAGATGCTTTCGGAAGAATCCATCATTCCTGTGTCCTGTCCCTTTGTTGGTCTGTGGCAGCAGCTGCTGGTCTCCAGCACAGCCACTTCATCGAGCTCATGTCATCTCAGGTGAGCACAACAGGTAACTAGATTCGCTGCTCTTTCTCTGTATACTTATGCATTCCATTTGGGCCATGACCAATTCCACATACCCCGAGGGTCTGCTGCCTAAAACTAATTTCTGGAACCAATTTCTATATCAGCCAAGATTCTGCTGCAACAACAGAAACCAATTCTGACTGACTTAAATGCGGGGGTGGGGAGAGGAGTGGGGGGGAGTCTGTGTGTGTAATTAATCGCAAGGGGCCTGAGGTAGCTCACCGAATCAAGGAAAAGCTGTCCTTGGAGCTCAGAATCTCAGGGACGGGGCTGTTCTATGCATCTCAGCGGCAGCAGGGACTAGGATGCCTTTTCAGACGACACCTCCCAACCTTCCATGCCCAGGGCAGGATATGTGAGCTCCTTGGCTTGGTCCCCCACGTCCAGTCCTGGAAAGAGCCAGGGTCTGTCACCAGCAGAAAAGGAAGAAACAGGTGTCCACGCAGTGGACTCTACCTACCCCAAGGCCAGATAGTCCCCTTTCTCCTGAGCATGCCTCTTCCCACCCAGCCTGTGATGGGAAGAGTGGGGAACAAAGCTGCCTGGCAATAAACACACCCTTTGTTTATAGGAGAAGTTTGCATCTCTGAGACATGGACACAGGAATTCCTAGGTCATTAGTCCTGCCTTGCCCAGAAGGAACTCCTCTGAGATTCTCTTCATCACACCCACAGATTTTCCTATAAAGCAAGTATCTAAGGCATTGCAAAGCCTGGGGATGGGACACAGACCATTCCCCTAGACATGGGCAGAGATTTGGGCTTTCTCTCTCATTTTCGTTTGTGCTGTGAGATCTTAGTCAGGAATGATACCATACTATATTTCCATTGAACTTAAATGGAATTATGAATTCAGTCCTGTATGAACCCCCTCTCTTAGTCCATTTTGTGCTGCTGTAAGAGGATAACAACAGACTGAATAATGTATGATAACTAGATATGTATTGGCACACGGTTCTGGAGACTGGGAAGTCCAAGATCAAGTCATTGGCATCTGGCAAGAGTTTTCCCGAAACATCATCCCATGGCAGAAGGTGAAACATCACAAAAGGGCCAAACTCGTTCTTTATAAGGAACCCACTCCCAAGTTAACAGAATTCATCCAGCACATGGTGCTCCCATGACCCCAATATCTCCCATTAGGTCCCAACATCTCCCAACACTACCACATTGGGGATCAAAATTCCAACACATGATCTTTGGGGGACACATTCACACCACAGAATCTCCTCAGCACACTTGGCAAAAGGGCAGCTTCCCTCGGGAAGCCCTGTTAGCTCTTCCAACTGTCTTGGGAGGACTGAACCCCTTTTGAGTTCACTGATAGTATCAATTCCCTCCCTAGAAGTATGAAAGCTCACTTCACTGGCAATATGCATCTCCTAAGATGCAGCGCAGGAAGAACTGGTCACCAGGGAGCACTATAGTTTAGAGGACAATCTTTCATAAGACTCTATATCCCCGTCTAAAAGAGTGTTGGAAAAGTTATCCTGCGGGTCGCAGGCAACTGTCCACGGTCAACGGTCTTGTAAGTTTCTAGAGCTGCTTTGGGGTAACCAGCAGCTCTAACCCATTAAGACCAAATGTCCATCTGAACATAGCACGGGCCTGCTCTCCACTGCAACCTAGTCTCTTACCAGCTCTTAACCAGGGCTGTGGTTACCTTCCAGAGTTGCTGCCAACTGGAAGCAGTCAGGACCCTCTCCAGGAATCTGCTGAAGTCCTGCAATGGTTCCCTCTGCCTTTGTGTCTGTTTCCCGTCTGCACTCTATCCTCTTTCTTGACACCTAGCTCCCACAGTGTCTACTATTTGTTTTTAAAAATCATCCTTTTTAGATCACTCTTCATCACATTCTCTGCCCCTCTCCCCAGGAAAACTGGCCATTCTTTAAAATGCTCCAACCGTCCCATATTTCTCTTGGAGCCTCTTAGCATTTTTGCACAATTATTTGCTTAACCACCTGCCTTCTCCAATCCGCTTCGAGCTCCTCCAGGGAAGCCACCATATTGTCCACATCTCTGTATCCTAAGAACCTGGCACCGTGCTTGATGTGAAAGTTATTCAAAGCATTCATTGAAGGAATGGGTGGTCGGCCAGAGCAGCCCACCCTCTGAGTGTTGAGAACAGCACCATGATTCAGGATTTGACACGGGGAACTGCCTACACATAATCTTGCTTCTTCAGCAAAGCCTCATCCACGTCATGAGCTTTACAGAGCCCCCTCTTATTCCTCCCTGATGCCATTTTATAGATTTTCAAATAATTTCAAAGCTTTAACTTTCTACTAACAATACCACCAGGCCTTCTCACACTGTCTCTGGTGGCAATGAACTGGAGGTTGGGAGAAGAGTTATGCAATGCAGCTTTCCGTTTTTCGTAGAGTCCAAATTTGTTAAAGCCAGGGATCCGAATAAGTTGGAAAGCAAAACTGGATGACAGGAAGAGGGAAGTGAACTGGCTTGCATCTCTGTATTTGCTCCACAACTTCCTCTTCTGATCATGGGTTTGCCATCTACACAAGAAGCAAACCTTCCTCAGAGGCTCACATGCAGCTTGATTGAGGAAGACTGGTCAGGCACCTAGTCGTGTCCAACACTTGGTAGGCACATGTCTGTCCCAAATATGAGCACTCAGGGGACTGAGAATTTCTAGGAAACATTTGAAAATAATAAAAATCTAGGGAAATTACAACATGGAATCTTAAGAGGAGATTGTGAGAGGATACGATGAGCTCATTGTACTTTTTATCAGAAATTCCTCTTTCTCCCTACAAAAGTGAGAGACGCTACCTTCCCAGCCCTGAGTCTGCAGGGCTGACAGTGACTTGATTTTGGCAAAGAAGTAGCTTATGTTAACTGAAGCTAGACATGCACATACCCCAAGACACATCAATTTCACCCAAAAGAACTGTGTCCTGACTTGGTGTGGTGACTCTCGCCTGTAATCCCTGTACTTTGGGAGACCAAGGCAGGAAGAACGCTTGAACCCAGAGATTCAAGACCAGCCTGGGCAACATAGTGAGACCTTATCTCTACAAAAACAATCAACAAATCAGCTGGGCACAGTGGGGCACACCTATAGTCCCAGTTCCTTGGGAGGCTGAGGCAGGAGTGTCTCCTGAGCCTAGGAGGCCGAGGCTGCAGTAAGCCATGGTCATATCATTGCACTCAAGTCCAGGCGACAGAGTGAGACCTCAGCTCAAAAAAATAAAAGTGTCCATAAATTCATCAAAAATCACTTACAAGAGTATTCATAGCAACAATGCGCATGATAGCCTGAAATTTGAAACTACACAGACAGTTGTTAACTGAAGAATGGATAAAATAATTGTGGCGCATTGATATAATGGAATATCACACATTAGGTAGAATGAATGAACTACAAACACATGAATTGACATGGTTGAATCCTGCCATTATAGTATTGAGTGAAAGAAGCCAGGCGCAAAGGACTACATCCTCTGTGATTCTATTCATATGAATTCCAAAAGCAAGTGCATCACATCTATGCTGTTGAAAGTCAAAATAGAATTCATCCTTGGAAGGGAGAGTATTGACAGGAGTGGGGAGCACAGAGGGCATGCCTTCTGGGCTGCTAGTAATCCTGTGTTTCTTTTTTTTTTTTTTGAGTTGGAGTCTCACTCTGTCTCCCAGACTGGAGTGCAGTGGCCACTCCCGGCCACCACAGCCTCGACCTGCTGGGCTCCGGCGATCCTTCCTCCTCAGCCTTCCAAGTAGCCGGAATTACAGGCGTGCGCTACCACGCCCGGCTGATTTTTTGATTTATTGTAGAGATGAGGTCTCACTGCCCAGGAGGGTCTCGAACCCGCGGGCTCAGGCAATCCACTCATCTCAGCCTCCCAAAGGCGCGGGATTACAGGCTGAGCCACCGAGCTTGGCTAATCCTGTGTTTCTTAACCCAGGTGCAGGCTACATGCATATTGGGGGACCACCTCCCCCGTCAAAGAAACGGAGTTATCTTTTGGCAGACAGGACCCTTACAGTCCACTGGGAATTGGTTCTTCTGGATCAAACGGTCAACTGAAGTTTTTATCTGGAAGTTTTAAAAAGATATCATCATGTTTTGCAGAAGAAATGTCCCGAGCTGTGGCAGACAGGTAACTGTCTTCCACCACGGCAGCGAACGCACCTGCCCACACTGTGCTGAATTTTCTTTCTTTCTTTTTTTCTCTTTTTTTCCTATTTTTTTTGAGTTGGAGTCTCACTCTATCGCCCAGACTGGAGTGCAGTGGCTGCTCCCAGCCACTGCAGCCTCAACCTGCTGGGCTCCAGCAATCCTTCCGCCTCAGCCTTCCAAGTAGCCGGAACTACAGGCGCAGCTACCACGCCCGGCTAGTTTTTGATTTATTGTAGAGATGAGGGCTTGCCAAGTTGCCCAGGTGGGTCTCGAACCCACGGGCTCAGGCAATCCACTCACCTCAGCCTCCCAAAGTGCGGGATTACAGGCTGAGCCACCGAGCCCGGCTACTGTGCTGAATTTTCAATAGTTTTTGACCAAAAACAGCATGACTCATGCTCCGCCATCCCTGCTCACCTGATCTCTCCCTGAGCAACTTTATTTTTTTCTCCTGGGTGAAGAAAGTCCTCAAAGGGAAATGTGTTGCTGATGTGGAAGAAGTGAAACAAAAAACAACAGAAGCCCTAAAAGGCATCAAAATTGATGAGTTTAAAAAACTGATTTGAGTAGTGGAAAAAGCGTCTTGATAGGTGTATTGCATCACATGGAGTGTACCTTGAAGGTGACTGAAGTTTAAACATGTAAGAATAAATACACAATTTTTTAAAAATAAATTCTGTTTATTTGGCTGTCCCCCTTGTATGTTCAGATATTTAAAACTCACCAAACTGGGCATTTATGATTTGTGCTCTGTTCCATATGTATGTTATACTTCAATTTGAAAAACACTTTACTAAAATATTGCTATACACATACACAGAAAAGGTGGGTTATGGTAAGCTCCCCAAAAGAATGACTATGTGGAATGCTTAGGTGAAATATAATTCCTAAAAAAAAAAAAAAGGAAAGAAAGAAACATAATTCCTAGTTCTGTGGCAATACAATACCCACTCCATGTCAAACAGAATACAGAATTTTCACAATGATGACATAGCTTCTAATTAATTGCCTGAAGCCAAAAAAGACTTTTGATCTCAACTATGGTTTCTGGATTTCCTTAAACTTACCCTGAGTTATGGAATCTGGTTCTTGCAAACACTTTACTCCAGACAATTGGGCAGGTATGGCCCTCTCGAGTCCATCTCCTGACCTAAAGAAAGTAAAACTTGTCTCTTCAAAATTTTAGATCCATCAGCTCAGTGAACATTGATGCCAACTTTGTTTTAGATAAACTGCAAGTCTAGGAACTTCGATCTAAAATTTTCCGTGAGGTCCATTTCCCCTAAGTGGAAAGTATAGATAACCTACGACTTGGAAGCATGTATTGATCTCGTCATCAACTGTTTATACCACAGACAGAAATCAAACCTGGTCCAAGTCGTACAACCTCATTATTGACCCAAACCTACTTAACTCTCTTTCAAAGAATTTAATACAAGAATCAGACTGCAAGGAATGCCTTTTTGACTCACAAAATTGCCAACGACATAAAAGTTATCTGTGTCCTAGACCTCTCCTGATAGTTTTTAGATGAGATAAATTTGTATTTGTCTGCTGGAGATATAAAAAGATGGTCAGCATCCACAATCGGAAGGTGGTGTAGCATTCCCTGGGGGGTCCCATGAAGCAGTTTCTGTTCTACTAAGAACAGTTAACCACTAGTTATCCTTCGTAACAGACATTGTTGGTTGGTGTATCCAAAATCCACCCCCAACTTCCTTATTCCTTACCACTCTTCACAACAGAACACGAAGAGTTAAATACTTTTTCATCCTCTGGTATAGCAGAAATGATCAGACTACGGTTATGACCAACGAGACTTAAGTAGAAGTTTTCTGGAAGGCTGTTTTGTTGATTAATGGGAAAGCTGGCTGGCACTTCCTTTATCACTTCTTCCTGCATCGACTGTGAATGATGTCTGGAAGTGCAGCAGCCATCTTGCCACGGTGCAATATAAGTCAATCTGCGAAGGTTGGTGAAGAGAAAAAAATGAAGGAGTGTGCACTGCCTCCTTCCAAACAAGAAGGGCCATCATGGAGATAAGATTCAGAATGTTGAGCAGAACAGATCTATTAACTATTCAAGCAGTAAAATTATAGCAATCCACTTCTTGTGAGTGCCAGCTTATCATGCAACACCATTTGCAAACTTGGACACAATTTTTTTGGGGGGTCAGATATTGTTTATAGGGAATTTTCCATGATGTTATGGATGTGAATAGAGAAAGAAGAGGCCCTGAAGCAGGACCATGCACCGTTGGAGTCTGCATCATCTGCGGATCCAACTTTCTTGGGCCTGGAAGACCTGTCTGAGCTTAATAATTAGGTCGTGTATATTTTCTTTTTCTGTTTTTTTTTATTTTAAAGATGTGAGGTACAATTCAGGTTAGGTATACAAATGTTCATTATGCAAGTATCCTTGTTGAAGAGGTGGGGTCTCTCTCCCCCCGGCAGCCTCCCTCAACTGCCAATCCCACCCCCCTCCCCTAGCAGTTTCCCACTACTGCCAATCCCTTTCTTATAGTATTAGGATCATTGTTCAAGGTCCATTTATGAGTGAGAACGTATGGTACCCTGTACTTCGTTTCTGTGGTACATCACTGAGTATGATAGACTCTAAACACATGCAAGTCGTGGCAAAGTCCATATGTTTGTCTTTCTTTATGGCTGCATGATATTCTGGATCAAATGGTCAACCAACGTTTTCATCTGGAAGTTTTAAAAAGTATATGGACCACATTTTCTTCATTTAGTCCAACTTTGATGGGCAGCATGATTCGTTCCATGTTTTTGCTATTGTGAGTAGAGCTGCAACAAACATACGTGTGCAGGTTTCTTTTTTGTAGAATGATATGAGTTCCTCAGGGCATATTCCCAGTAGGGGAGTTGCTGGGTCATATGGAAGGTCAATTTCTAGTTCTTTTAGAAATCGCCACACTGTCTTCAAAGAAGTTGCACTAGTTTGCATTCCCACCAGCAGGGTGGAAGTGTTCCTTTTTCTCCACATCCTCTCCAGCATTTGTTGCTGCTTGTTTTATTAATGATGGCCATTCTTACTGGGATGAGGTGGGATATCAATATGGTTTTGAGATATCATGTATATTTTCACTTGACAATGGATTGCTTCTATGCACACCTAGCTTTATGTCTTGGAGGGTTCAATCATCCTCAATTTATATGATCTGAGAAGCTCAGATCATAAGTCACTTGGAGTCCATGGCCAGATGTTTAGGCACTATTAGGGACCAATGGCAAGCAAGAAGCTATTTCTCAAAAGAAGAGTCATTATCTGTAGAAGAGAGATAAGTTTTTCTCCAAAATCCTGAAGCTCTCCATAGTCTTTCCAGAGGACACATAAGTGACTCTTTCCAGAGGGCACATAAGTCTTCAGAAGCTTTGTATGACGTTGGTCTTTCATGGTCATAAGAACCAAGAGACAGAGCAGCTTACCTTGAAGCTTGGACTTCCTACAGAGCCACCTCTTTCTCTAGGACTGCCTGGAAATTTCAGGTTGCTTGATAAGTGGATCTGAACATCATACTCAAATGTGGTTCATGTTATCTCCCAAATCAAATAAAGCCCACCAAATGTTTCAGCTTCTTAGTAGTAGGCAGTGCAGGGTGCAGGAACTTGTCTCCAACATCGAAGGGTAGAGCCCACGTGAACTAGACCGCAGGCACTCCAGACATGTCACTGAGGTAGCGAACTCCTGCGTTTTATGGAATTGATCTCCAGTCCTCCGGCACTCATGAATTTTCCTAACACTCCTAAGGTACTTTGTATTTCAGGAACAGCAGTGACCAGGGTGATATTCTGTAGAAGGTCAAGATGACGACTATCTCTGCAAAGAGCAAGAGAGTTGACACAGCCTGAGGGTAACATTGAACAAGAACAGTGGCCCCTTCCAGGTCAGAAAGAAAAGCTTCTTGTGGTCCTTGTAAATGGATATCGTGATCAAAGCATTTGCTTTTCCAATAGCTGTGCCCCAGGTTCCAGGGGTTGCTTTGATATGTTCTAGGGTTTGTTCCAGGGATTCCATATCAAGCACAGCAAGTATCATTGACACTAGCACCTGATTCCATTTATAATATTCCACAGTTATTCTCCAAGATGCATTCTCCTTCTGCACAAACCAAACAGACAAAATTAAGTGGGATATGGGCAGACTCGCCACCCCAGGATATTGAACGTCTTTAATCTCTGAGTTTCCCTTGAGAAATGGCTTGGCTTTGGGCTTACTATCTTACTAGGGGAGGTGAGGTCCGCAGGCTTCTCCTTGGTCGTTCTTACCATAACAGTCCTTATTTCTTCGATCTGGAAGGCAACGAGAGGCTCTACTAGCAGCTGAGTAGGTCTGTTCTAATTATACATTAAAGAACTTGGAAAACAAACAGAATGAGCCTCTATAGACCCACTGGGATTACTATAAGACAGCTTTGGGCCTAATTTATCACCAATCCTTCATAAGTCTTCACTCTGCCTGCAGACTTCCGTGGCATTTTGAATCCTTAAGGATTAACATTAAATCAGAGCCAGTGTCTAATCATTTCTGCAAGTTCTGGATATACTCATCCTGGGTGGAATCATTCTGGAAAATAGCTTCAAATTCCATGTAGAAGTTGTGAAGAAATACACAGAGGTGGTGTTGCAGGGACCCATCTCAAGAGAATCCAATCTTTCCTGCAATCAAGGGCTGTGAACCTCTGAGCTGGCTTAGACTTTAAAACTGGGTGGGAGACCAGGACTCCCTATTTTGGTATTTTTATCCAGGTTTCTGATCACTAGACTCTAGTTTGTCCTGTATTTTTTTTTTTTAGTTGGAGTCTCACTCTATCACCCAGGCTGGAGTGCAGTGGCACACTCACGACCACCCCAGCATCGACGTGCTGGGCTCCAGCGATCCTTCCGTCTCAGCCTTCCAAGTGGCCGGAACTACAGGCACGCGCTACCACACCCAGCTAATTTGTTGATTTATTGCAGAGATGAGGTCTCACCATGTTGCCCAGGTTGGTCTCGAACCCGTGGGCTCAGGCAATCCTCTCACCTCAGCCTCCCAAAGTGCTGGGATCATAGACGTGAGCCACTGCACCTGGTCCAAATGTCAATTTTTCTTTTCCTTCCCCCCTCCCTCCCTCCCTCCCTCCCTCCCTCCTTTCTTTCTTTCTTTCTTTCTTTCTTTCTTTCTTTCTTTCTTTCTTTCTTTCTTTCTTTCTTTCTTTCTTGTTGGAATCTCACTGTGTCACCAAGGCTAGAGTGCAGTGGCACACTCACGGCCACTCCAGTGTCGACCTGCTGGGCTCCCACTGTCCTTCCACCTCAGCCTACTACAGGCACGTGCTACCATGCCCAGATAGATTTTTTAATTTATTGTAGAGATGAGGTCTCGTCATGTTGCTCAGGCAGGTCTCGAAACAGCGGACTCAGGCAATTCACTCCTCTCGGCCTCCCAAAGTGCTGGAATTACAGGCTGAGCCACCGAGCCCAGCCTTGTCCTGTATTTTAATTGGTTATTCATCCATTTCTTTCCTAGGGACATTGTGATCATCCAGTCACTACCAAGGATTTCTGCAGTTTAAACTCACTTTTGATGACCACTTCATCTTTGCTGCTTATTATGGGGATTATGGCCACCTTGTTTCTGGCAGTTTGGTGTTGTCACTTGGCTTCTGCAACTTCAGAGTTCTATCAATCACACTGAAATAGGGAAATCTCAGTGGCAGTTCCTCCCAGCCTACAGATGGCCACAGCAGAGCTATTCAAGAATCTTGGAGCTTCCTCACTGATACATCTTACTACCCTAATTGAGGAAGTAAAATCTGGACATTTCCAGTGGATTTAGTGGGGCTGAGTAAATGTGAAAGTTACACAAGATACATCTATCTCAACATCCTTATTTTTTACTAAGCATTTTGATTCTTTTTTCCATATTGCACCAAGGAAGTTTGAGCATCTCAACATCACAGAGCTCAGGTTTAAGTCAACTAACCAAGCAACCACATAGATAAATTCAGCGTCACCCACCGTTGCAAGCAATCCTCCATGGTCTGTCGCCTTATGAATCATTCCCAGACTATTTTCCAGGTCTCTGCTTTTTGTAAATTAGCAAAAATTTTGCAATTATTTTGGAGTATAAGCGATTTCCCCTGGGACAGATTTTGTACCTGTCTTCTGGAACAAGTGTAATCTAACTCTAGTTCTATGCCTAGAAACAATGAGGGTGAAGACCTGAGGTGATGGCTCAGGCAAGGATGTTGCCAGAAGGCCCAACAGAAGCTGCAGGCTGGAGCCAACCGTCTGCTGTTATTGGAGGGAGGAGGAAGGAAACTCGGAAGCCAGAAAGAACGCCTTCTTTTCCCCTATCTCTTCTCTAGTCTTCCTCGAGTGCCTCCCATTGGCAGAATGTAATAGGAAGCCAGCTTACAAGGGACCCTGGGAAATATGGTTTGTAGAGTCTTGGTCCTACTGTCCCACAGCCAAGTATGAAAGAATGTTCTTGGAAGGGGGATACAGTAGCCAAGTAACTGATGCTAACTTCTCCCCGGCATTGTTTTATTTCTTCTTTTTGCCACGCTGCATCCATTCTAGAAAAAAACAATACTATCAATTGCTTTTGGAAACCACCCTTTTCTCGTTGTCAGTAACTGAGGTGAGGTTAAATGACCCACTCCCAGCTCTAGAGGTGAGCCTTGGATGATTTCAGCTCATCAGAACCTCACACCACACTGGTCAAAATGAGGAAGAAACAAAGTGGCAACAGAACCAAATTCAGTCAGAGTGATTGAATGTGATCTCAGAGTGATGGGGACCCACGCGTCTTTCCCACAAATCCTGAGACAAGGACAAAAAGAATCTCAAGGCTGACCCCAAGACCTAGAGATTGGTGCTACTACTAGGGTCTTGCTGGAACATGAGTCTAACTGTAAAGCCAACACATGAAGGAGAGCAGAGATGACGCAGTGTGGGGGTCCAGACCCACGAGGGTCATGAGATTTTTGAAGGAGAGACGGATAGGCGAAGGACAAAAATATTATACCCAGACACCTGTTTTTTGAACAGATGACAATTTAATGTTAGTTAATATGGGGCTTTTATATTATTTGTAAAGGGGCAAGACAAAGAAAATTTTTTATGTATATATGTTTTAAAAGTTATTATTTAGTGGTCTTGGCAACAAACCAAGATCTTTATAAACATTTAGACAATAAGCTTTATTTATAAAGCCAATAATGATATTTTTAGTCTAATGTCTTGAATTATAGTTTTTGAAATGTCTTAAGAAAGTTTTTAAGCGTTTATTTTTTTATGTATCAGGAGTTTTTTTATTTTAGGCTTTTGTGTTTTTTAGAGTTTTGTAATTGTCTTTTTTGTCTAGATGTCTTTGTTTTTTTTTTTTTTTTATCTTGTAGTGTTTGTTTTTAAAGAGAACTCAAAAGAAGCTTTGAGTAATGTTTTCTAGGCCTCCCAAGGTTGTTTTTTGTCTTTAGTTAATTTATTATAAAAGTGTTTGATTAGTATATTATGAGTTTAGTGAAAACCCACTCTATCAATGTTAACCTAGAGTTTTAATTATTAAATTAAGTAAAAACCTTAACGATTAATCTTTAAGTCAGTGAAAACAGTGTTATAAATTATCTATGTAACTCTTAGATAAGTGTTAGAACTTATAATGAATTTATAACGAACTTATTATAAATTTGTGTTTTTAAAAAACCTTATGTCAAAACACTAATCCCAGATCCCAGTGACACTGTGTGAACCTCAATTAAGCTAAAATCAGCATGATCCCAGAACATTTGCCTTTAACTAACTACCCACCCTGTTTTTGCGGAGCTGGTGTGCACTGTTGCTTTTGTTATCTACTGGACATAGTGCTCCAGAAAACTACCACACAATAGTAGCATTTGTTACAAGAGGTATGTCTATTTCTATAGGGGTCGATTCACCATTTCTTTTAGTGTTGTTATTATATTATGGCCAAAGCTGCATTTTAAGCTTATGATCAAAGACCAGGGCAAAGGTCAATTCTCCACAGAAGGATCAAATCCCAGACTGTGTGTTACTAACACGGTGTTAACACCAAAATAAATTTACGTAGTAAACTGACTATGGACTTATAATCTACCAGTCTCAGAAAAGCAATTTTTAAAAAAAATTTTATTTGAAAGATGTGGGGTATAATTCAGGGTTAGGTATACAAATGTTCACTATGCAGGTGCTCTTGTTGATGAGGTGTGCCCCTCCCCCAGCAGATTCCCTCTTCTGCCAATTCTGCACCGCCACCCCAACCTCCCGCAGTTCCCCGCTACTGCCAATCCAGAAAAGCATTTGAGATGGTGGCAAAACACGAAAACATTCAACAGAGAAGGATGCAAAAATGCAAACAAATGGAAATCTGAAGAAAGGAGTGCAAGAGTGGATGCTGGCCGAAGCCCGCGGTTGAACTCGGAGCTATCTCTGCATTTCACAACGGTGATAAAAGAGAATTGAGCTTGCTTATATAATCCTCACACTCTCATGAAACGAAGCCTAGAAGCTTGTTTGCAGAAGGAAAAAGGCATTAGTATTTACCCTGTGCCTGCCATATGCCAAGCACGTTCTGTGTATTTCACCCATTTATTTGAACAACTTTGTGGGGAAAGTATTAGTTTCCAAGATTTCAGGAAAAGAAGGCAGAGGTTCATAGAAATTAAATACCTGGCCTACGGTCTCAACCCAGAAAGTGGTGCAGCCAGGATGTGAGCACAGATCTTCTCATTTCAAGCCTCTTATAACTAAAGGTTATGTGTAGGTCATGAGAAGAAAGCAAGTGTATTTAGTACCCAAGAGAATCCAAGGGTCTTCAAATATGGTGGTCACAGTTGACCTTCCCAGCAGCCCAGAAAGGTAGTTGTGTGACTCCCACTTTGCAGACAGAAAAGCCAAGGTGAACATCTTTCTTGGGGCTGAATAAAAGGAGTTTCCATTCTGAGAGGTTCCTCAAATAGAAAATATTGGGTACTTGATGGACAATGTCTTTAATTCTAATTTGACAAAATCCAGAGCATTTTTCCAGATGACTAGTTCTCATATAAATGAAACATCATCAAATCCTAGCTCTGCAATGGCATGTCTGTGGAGAATTAAAACAGCCCAAGCCAAACATTTTTTGTTTCTGATGACCTTGCTAAAGAGAAGGACAGAGCTGAGGGGACCCTGGCAAATGTGGAACTAGCATGTTGCTCCAACTGTCCCTCTCAAATTGCCCATGTCTTGAGCAGGCCTGTGGGAAAGGTTGAGCCTCTGTCTATTTATGCTGGATTCTCTAGACTGCAACCAGAGTGATCTTTCTAAAATGCAAATCTGAACATGACATTCTCTTGCTCGAAAACCCTCACTAAAGGCTGCTCATTGCCTTTGGGAAAATGACCAGGATTTTTAATTTGTTTCTTTATGACTAAGCCCTCACATGCTGGCTTCATCCATTACCTCTCACTGCAGCATCCCTAACTCTGTGGTCTAGTCACACCAAAACACTTTAGGCCACCAGTGAACCCTCTCCCCACTGGCTGATGGCTCTCCATGTCGCTTCTTCCTACAAGAATGTCTCTCTCTCTTGCTGTCCCCTCCTCATGACTTTCTCCAGCCATCCAAGAAGGGCCTGGTAGTGGAAGAGCCACATCATGCCCTTTCCACCCTAGAAAGCCTCCTCTGTCCCAGTTCTGGACTGAGATGACCTCAACGTCTGGCTCATTTCCATTCTGCACTTCTATACCCCACCCTGAAGCATCCCTGCCTCTTCTCAAGTTAGGCTTGCTCATTTCTCTGCCAGGGTCTCAGGCAGCTACCACTGATAAAGTACTTGTGGAATGAACCTGTTGACTAAATAAATAAACGAAGTGTCTTGAGCATGAAGTGTCCTCATTAAAAGAGATTTTTCCTAAGTCTCAGTTACTGTATGTACAAGTGGAAAAGATGACAGCTTGTAGGAGCTTGAATTCTGAGTTAAATTTTGCCCTGGACACAGGGATTGAGCAGTGGACAGAAATAATGTACTGGAGTGGGTTCCAGATGGGTTGAAGTTTAGTCACTGAAAGGCAGTATCACCCCTGAGCCAGAACATTTGATGTTTCTCCTCCCAGCGTCTGGCCTGGGCCGAGTCTGGGGGTGGGGGCCGGGGAGAAGAGACCATTGCTGCTGGCATTTATGAAGTATAGTGGAAAGGGATAAGATATGTCAATGCTTGAATTTATTTCAGATTTTATTTTGCTCCACTGTCGCAAGAGAAGTCGCTTTGGGGGTCTATTTGTAGCTCAGTCTCCAAAACTGTGTGTGTGCAGAGTGGTCCTGAGAACACACGCATCTTGTATACTAGACAAAGTCAAGTTCAAGAATGCCAATTACCCCAACTTCTCAGTCCCCGGGTCCCCAAATGTCCATGGAGCCAGGAGGCACAATTCAGTAGAAATAGCCTTGAGGTAGCCATCAAAGACTCAGCCCAACTCCTGTGTTCTCTGGTTTTGGGGTACTGTCACTTTGGGGCAAACAAACACCTCTCTGAGCCTGAGGTTTCTAATCTGTAAAATGGGGATAAAGATAGCTGCCCTGCCCTACCTCAGGGGTTGTCATGAGGATCAAATAAGATAATGGCTGTGAAAGCACTTTGAACACTCTAAAGTGCCATGGAAATTTGAGAGAGTGATTAAGAGAGAGGCTGCTCCCACACTCACTTCAAAGGAGAGAAACAGGGTGGAGAAGGCTGACATGCTCTGCTTTTGAAGTGCACAAGAGCAGCTCTCAGCAGAGAAAAAACAGCGTTGCTGCTTAAAAGGCAACTTTCAAAACAACCATTTTCTCTCTGAAGGGAGAATATAGTTGGGAGTACTTCAAAGGCTGGGGAAAATTTCCAGAAAAAAAAAAATGACGTTCTCAATCCAACTTTTAGTCAAGCCAAAGTTATTAAAAAAAAAAAAAAAAACTTCAGAACTCTTCACTTATTTTAAAAGAATTTTAATGCACTTAAAAATTAAAAACGGCTAAGAGGGGCAGACAAAGTCACTGTTTCCCCGTTCCCTGGGATCACACGTCGGAAGGGAGTGTGATGACTCTGCCCATCACTCTCTGCTCCCTCTGATTAAGCATTCTCTCTGAGGCTTTCCTCCCTGCCCCGGTAAATTTCATACCAAGAATAAGTCACCAGGAATAGGCCCTTATCTTCTCCTATCCATCTCTGACACCTAGCTATCAAGCACAGTGAGATTATTTATTCAGTTTTCTGTCCCGTTTCTTTAAAGATGGCAGCCTGCGAAAGATCAAATCCAAGCAGCCAGAGTAGAATTACAATACCCTACCTAAAGAAAAAAAGGGAAAAAGCATCTACACCACCAGCAAAGAGAGACTCCCTTTTAAAACAACTAAATACTGAAATAAATAAAGCCCCAGCCTCGGTTCCAGTGGGCAGTGGAATGTAATGCAGGACTACCTGGCCATGGCATCCAAGAGGTCAGTCAACTAGAACTTGGTCAAACCTAAGGGGAAATGTGGCCACATCTTCCTTCCAGTCCCCTGTCCCTTTCCCCTGCCATCCTCGTGCTGAGAAAGCAGCCTGGAACGGCTGTCCCCGAGGCCCCAAGGAACCAAGCTTGCCCCTCAACTCTACCCTTGAGGACTCTCCAATCCCCTGTGGCCATCACAGCCATGTGGTTTCGAGAGACATGGCCTCCTTTCCCCGTAGATCACATACACTCCTGTGGAACATGATCAGATTGGATCTTTCTTGGACAACATACGGTGCTCAGATGGGTTCATGTTCAACTCTCATCAAGCATGCACAGTCAGACAAGGGCAGGGGTGGGGCAGGAGACAGTCCAGCAAGAATTCGCTCTTCTCAAAGGGGTGACCCACAGAGAGGAAGTTCTTTTCTCTCTCCACCCCCCACCAGCTCTGGCCTCAGAGCTTATTTTGGCCAAGGGCTTTGAAGGCAGAAGTTAAAGAAATCTCAGTGGTCTGAAGTCAGAGAAAGACAGCTGCCAAGAAAAGATTAGTCCCGAGGAGAAGAGAGGAAGGCCCGCGAGCAGGGTGATGTCATAGAGGAAGAGGCTGGCTAAGCCTCAGCTCTTCTGCTGCAGTTTTAAGCAACCCCATTTAATTAAAGTTGTGCCTCTTGCTGGCATGAGAGCAGTGGAAGTGTCAGTTTGCTCATGAGGAGCTCTGCCTGGAGCACAGATCCGAGCTCCCCTGGCTGACGGCCAGACTTCATCTCCAGCACAGATGGGAAGGCCAGGGGCAGTTACCCCACCCTGGCCAGTCGCCTTCCCAGATGATATCACAGAAAAGTAGGAGGCAGCGGCTCCATCTGATTCTGATTCGGCGCCGTTTCCAGAGAAGGAGTGGGGACCCTTAAGCACAACATTCTGATGTGGGCAGGAGGGCGGCCCCAAGCCTTCCCGCTCCACAGATCGCTTGGTAGGAGAGTGAGCCCGAGACGGGAGTGTGGTGCAGACTGTCCCCAATGCAGTCATCCTCTGGCCCTCAGCTCCACAAATGTGACCAATTGCTGGAGCTGTCCGAGCTCTGCAAGACACACCCACGAAGAGCATTTGCCCTAATCTCTGCCTTCAGTTGTGCTTTGTCAATTTTCCCCTTTTCATCTTAGAAATATATATTGGGCAATTCTGGGCTTTCTGGTCACCGTTAGTCTAGATTGCCACTTTTGATTTGCACCTTCCTCATCATGGGTCGAGCGTTGGCCATGAAGACTTGAAGTAAGAAGGAGAGGGCACCGTCCGTCCACTCACTCATTCCCATATTTCATACCTGGCATTGAGGAGGGTGTGCCATGCTTCTGGAGTGTGTCAGCCAGTGGTTAGTGTGCCCAATACCCCTCCTCAGAGTGTGACTGTTTCCCTTAGTGTCTGCCTCTGCAGCTACAGAGTTGATGCCTCTCATTCAGTCTCTCCAGATTTCCAAGAGACTATCGAATACCACTTCTTTGTCCTCTGGGGACCACCAGCTAATGGAGGGAACCTCATTTCTTTTGAGGCATTCTACTCCACAGCTCCTCCGTGGAAGAGCCTTTGAAAAGTCCTTTCTTTAAGCCTGGAAAGTGGTTCTATTATATCATTCTTCTCCCACCCCTATCCACCAATTTTGGAGGCTAGGAAATTCAAATTCAGTCAGTGAGCGTAAGATACCTTGCAAGTCTACAAGAGAGGGGATTAGAATGCTTTGCTGGGTGTGTGATTTGCATGAAGCTGGTACTGACAGAAAGTACAGGTCACCATGAGCAGCTCTGAGGGTACTGGGGAAATGGGGTGAGGTGGTAAGAGAATAACCAGGACCAGAAAAGACTGATGATAATTATAATGTTAATACTGATAATATGATAAAATAAGATTTGTTTCTTAACAAAGATGTACTGAGCACTGTGTACTGGACACCTCTCGTGTCCTGTTTCCCATCTTTGTAACCCACCTTGGACTCCAGCTTTCGTTGGGACAACTACCTTCATGCCTGTGTCACCTGATGGCACCTAGCATCCGCTGCACCTTGTCTTGCTTGCTTTTGAGGGCTTCTCGGATTCCTCAGGGTGGGATATTTTGAGAACCTGCTGGCACTTTCACACACAGTCAGAAAGTATGAGGACGTTATCACACAAGAAGGCCATCCTTGGCCAATGGACAATGACAGATGCTCTCCTCTTCATCCTTCATGTGGACAATGCCAAGATAGGGTGCTTTGAAGAGGATCCCAGCAGGTCTGAGGGCCAATTGCCGACAGTGGTGACCAACCCGAGACCGTCCATGCACTGGCCTTCCTCCTTCCAGCTTCACTCCCTCAGGTGGTGTTTTCCATAGGTCCTTGTCCACCGTCCCCTGGCGGGTTTCAGCGAGTGGGAGGACTGCTAGGATATTGGCGTGGGGAGGAAGGAGAGAGCTAGGGCGCCCCACCCTTTCTCTCTGCCTCAGGTGCAGCTGAAGCGAGGTGCTGTCATGAGAGGCATCCAATACACAGTGCTCAGTACATCTTTGTTAAGAAACAAATATTATTTTTTATTATTGTCATGATAATTTTCATTACTCTTTGCCAGCCACGTGTTGGTCCTGGTCATTCTCTTGGGGCAGTACTGCATTTCCCCAGCACCCACAGATGTTGAGGCAATTGGAAGCCTTTGAAGGATGTTAAGCAGAAGGAGACACTGTCCATTTTATTTTTTAAAAAGATCCACTGTGATTGTTCTGTGGAAATGTGTTGGATTTGGGGGAAGGATTTAGGAGGCGTTCCCAGTGAGAAATGGTAGCAGCTTAGGCTAGGGTGATTACAACTCAGAGGGAGAGAAGTGGACAAATTAAATCTGTCTTGGATGGAAGATTTAGCAGAATTGGTTGTTGTTTGGATGAGATACTTGCGGGGGAGGTAGAGTTAAGAATGACTTCCAGATTTCTGACTTGAGTAACTGGGCAGATAGAGATGCCATTTATTATGATAACAAAAACTAGAATGAATTAGATATTGTTTTGCTCATGGGGGCAAGTTCATGTGCATTTCTGTGGTCTTTTCCCCCGTCCTATAATATCATTCATCTATCTATCTAATCTATTATCTATCATCCTTGTAGCTATTTGCTATATATTATCTATCTAGGTATCATGTCTTGAAGTTTGGATCATGCTGTGTGTACAATGTTGTGATTTCATTTTCCAATTGTTATTATATAGATATTCATTTGCATTTTGTGTATTGAGTTTATAGCCTGTACCGGGGGGGGGGACCCATAAAAACCTAGAATTTATTTATAAAAAATTGTCTATTTATTCTTACATGTTTAAACTTCAATCACCTTCAAATTACTCTGTATTTGATACAAAATACTTATAGAGACGCTTTTTCCACTGCTCAGAACAGTTTTTGAACTCATCAATTTCGATGCCTTTTAGTGTTTCTGCTGTTTTTTGTTTCAACTTTTCCACATTAGCAAAACGTTTCCCTTTGAGGACTTTTCTCATCTGGGGAAACAAAAAAATGTTGGTCAAGGTGAGATTGGGTGAATAGGAAGGGTGGAGACATGTCGTTTGGGGTCCAAAACTACTGAATACTCAGTGCGGTGTGAGCAGGTGTGTTTGTAAATCACCCATCATGAAATAGGCAAACATGTTGAAAGACTCTCTCTCTCTCTCTCTCTCTCTCTCTCTCTCTCTCTCTCTCCACACACACACACACACACACACACACACACACACACACACACACAATTCACTGAAGCCAAACGCAGCCTCTCACAACAAGGCTAGCTGTTACACTGATGCTAATGGTTCCTAGAACACTTACTTGTAGTGAAATCTTATATTACAAGGGCCCTGCCCTACAAAAGATAATTACAGGGTTTTTTGGGGTCCCCTCCTTGCACTGTGTCAAGTTCATAAACTAGATTTTATAAATTTTTTTTAACGTGTGGATCCTTAATATTTTCTATGTAATCAATTACATTATCTGTAAATAATGACAGTTTTACTTCTTTGTTCACAAGCTTTGTAACTTTGCGTCTACATCTTGCCTTATTTCAATGACTTGAACCTCCTATACAATATTAAATGGAAAAGGTGAGAGACAAGCATATTCTAGCTTTGATACTCGTCTTAGAAGGAAAATGTTCCACACTCTCATCAAGTCCAGTGTTAGCTTAGGATATTTTTTTGGTAGACATTTTTCATCAGATTGAAGCCATTTCTTCCTATTTTTGATTTCTGAGAGTTTTTATCATGAATTTGTGGAATTTTGTTAATTTTTTAACTATTGATCGAAATATCAAGTTTTTCCTTTCTTTTTATTCTTTTTTTAAAAAAATCCACCTTACGAAGGCATAACTGACATACAAAAAGTCTAAGTGTATATCTGTGAAATTAACACCATAATCTATGTTGCAAATATGCCCACCCCCTTCAAAAGTTTCCTCTTGCACTCCTTATTTATTATTATTATTCTGTGATGCGAACACAGCATAAGATTTGCCCTTAGCAAATTTTTAACTGTGTAATATGACGCTGTTTAATATAGGCACTCTGATATGTATACAGAAGACCTCTAGGACTTAGTCATCATGACAGTTGAAACTTTGTGTCTTTTAACTAATACTTCTCTGTTTCTTCCTCTCCCCAGGCCCTGGCAATCACCCTTCTACTCTCTGCTTCTATGAGTTGGATATTTTAGATTCATCGCATAAGTAGTATCAGGTAGTATTTGTCCTTCTGTACCTGGTTTATTTCATTCAGCATCATGTCCTCCGGGTTCATCCATGCTGTCTCAAATGGCAGGATTCCCTTCTTTTAAAGGCTGAATAATATTCCATCACACACATATGCCCGTTTTTTATATTCAGTTTACCATTGATGGATACTTAGGTTGATTTCATAGCTTGACTATTGTGAATAATCCTGGGATAAACACTGAAGTGCAGATATTTCTACAAAGTGCTGGTTTCAACTCTGTATTCTTGGGGTAAATCTTCTTGGTCAAGTGTTTTACTGTTTTTATATAGTGTTGGATTCAATTTGCTAATGTTTTGTTAAAGATGTTTGCATCTATGTTAATATCTGCTTTATTTTCTTATAATGTGTGTATAATCTTTATGGTTAAGGTATGGCCTTTTTGGGGGAGATCTCATCTGAATATTCCAGGAATCAACAAAGACTTCACCCCAACTAGATCTGAACTCTAATATCTGCCAACTCCGTGAGCGCTCTGATAGCTCTGTCCAGCTCTCATCCCGTGGCATCTGCTCCCTCCTGGGCACTACAGGTTGTTTCTGTATGCACACAGCCATATCCCTGAGATGTACAGCAGCTTTGAACTCTGGTCACCTCTGAACTCTGACATCTGTCTCCTTAGCTCAGTGAGATAATGCTCCCCCTGGGATCCACCTCTCTGTCCCGCGGTGGGAAAATGCCCCTAGGCAGAAAGTCAGGTGACCTTGGGACCATCTCACACTGAGTTTCCTTTTCTCAAGAATTGCGGTTCTGCTCTGCCTATTTTCCAGCAGCTGTAACAAGTCGCATGCATTTACCGATGATGTGAACTTTCATAGATGATGATTTTAACGAAGATGATGTGGCTCTAATTTTTGCTGGCTCTCAGCTGGTCATTTTCGTCTGGGAAGAGGCCCTTCAATTCAGGGAAATTTCCTTATTTCTTCATTGATAGATGCTTTCCTTCTGTTTTTCTCTCTTCTCTCTTTTGGAAATTCCTATGATTTCGGTTTTAGCTCTTTGAGACCCTTCTAGAATATTCTACGGCTTTTCTTTCACGTGGCATCTCTTTTCTTTTGGTTCTACTTTCTTGGAGTTATCGTCAACTTTCTCTCCCAATCCTCCTATTGAGTTTTTCCAGCATATTTTTTTGAGCTGTCATCATTCTTTTTGAGTTGTCACCGTATGTTAAATTTGCAAGATTACAGTTTGGTTCTCAGAATGCTAATTTTTAGCATCTCCTCTTCTTTTGCTTCATGGAGCTATCTTTTATTAGCTGTCAGGTGGTATTGATGATAGTTTTGTTTAAGTTTCCTTATTCTTGCATTATCTTTATTCCCTCCAAGGAGCTTCATTTCCCTGCTTATTTTGGTCTCTGTGTTTTTTAAGTTGGAAAGTTTCTTCAGCTTTCTAGTGATTCTTGGTTGTCTGCTCATGTTCTAAGTTAGAAAAGTGATTAGCAACTCTGAGATGTGAATGGGTTTCCCATCGTAGATGTGCTTTCTGGAGTGCTGGCTGACCAGTTTCTTTGGGAAGAGTCAGTTTCATTATCTTTAGATCTGTCTTCCTAGACTGGTCAGATTCCCCAAAGAAGATTCTTATGATCTCGTTCCTGGAAGGTCAGGTCTAGCTGCTGAAGGGAAAAGGGGTTGACTTCAGTCAGGAGGGAATTTCTTGTTCTCCGAGTTCAATGGCAATCTTTGATGGTAACACTGCTCTCACAGGGGCCTGATCCCCCACGTGGAGGCCTTTTTTTCTCCTCTTCTCCAGCTTTCTGCCAGGGTGGAGAGGGTACTCACTCATCTTTCTGGAGTAGAGAGGGACCTAGGGAAGCCGACATCCTGATTTTAGCCCAGGTCCATTTCCACTCTGAGGGTGTAAGAACCTGTGATTCCTGAGCATTATGGGAGTTTGGGGCTCTGCCTCTGAGGCCTTTAGACTCAGCTTTCTATGTGCCAAGACGAATGTGATTTGCACATCTGCGATCCAGCTTTCAAAATTTTGTTACTGCTGTTTTTCTCATAGTCTTTTTGCCCTTGAGGGCTGATGCTTTTGTGTGTGTGTGTCATTTTAATAGGGTTTTGAAGAAGACTTCTATACATTTTTTACTGGACAAATAAAATGATGGCTTGCTACCTAAGGCTAGACTGGGAGCCCATAGTTACCAATGGGAAGCAAGCCTGGAGACTCGTGAGGTTTTCCAAAAATATGGGGTGCTAGGATAAACATAAACCTCTTCTCCAAACTTCTCAGCAGTAGACTAAGAGGGAAGGCCTTACACTTGAAGGTATGAAAGGAAGGACTTCTGCCTGTTGTGGATGGTAAGCCTTAGGAAACTCGTTGCCACATGAATCGGGTACAGGCTATTGATTGAAATACAGTTGTTTTCCCAAAGGTTCAGGCGAACCTTGGAAAGCAGAGCCATGGTCAGTGACACAGGGGGAAAACACTTGGGACACATCCAGGATGCTCACTGCCCACTGCAGCATTCCGGCTCCTGCACCCACCCACATTCTAGACTCGGTACCCAAAGGCCCCCTCTCAGACCTAGAAAGAAGTTGTTTTTCCATCTTTATGACTGGTTGAGGAAGAAGTCTCCTAGTGCCTCGGTAGCTGTATTTGGGACTCTGTGGCTGGCTATTTTCTCAGCTGGACCCCTCAGTCTCTGTTCACTTGGGAAAGTAAATACACTAGCCATCAGCTATTTCCAGAAGCCCTGAGGAGAGAGTAGTTTGAAGATCACCTTTCCTGAGAAAGCGAACACCCTTCCTATGGTCTGCAGCCCTCCGAAGATGAGAAAGGGCCTAAGTACAAATGGACTGTCATGCAGAATCAATGCCTCCTGATTCAAAAGGTAGGTCCCTCGATGATGCTGGAGCCTGGACACTGCAACTTACTATGCCCTTCCCAGATGCTCCAGCCTCCTTGGGACCACTAGCTCAGAGACACAAGCCTGAAAACAGCAAAACCACCCTGTCTGTAGCGGCCTCCAGCCTCTAGAAATCTGCGGACATGGGCAGATCGCCTCCTCAGCCTCACCCCTTCCCATTTGCTCTCGGGGACATCAGCAAATATGCAAAAGGCTGGAGGGAGAGCATTATCGGGTCGAAATTTCCTCTGCAGCTTGAGGGATACCATTTTTGATCCTGTCTTCAGGGCCACGTTACACCACAGCGATGCCATGATCACTTCACAACCACAGAAGGAATGATTTCCACCGGCAGCTTTCATTTCCCATCCCCTCATCCTCATGTGTCTGCCCGCTGACGCCAGAGCTGCCAGAGCCATCTATCCCTGCAGGAGGAAAAACACCTTTCTGACGACCGTATCTTCCTCTAGCATAGTCTTTGTACTGATGTCTGCATTCTCACCCGTGTTTGTGACGCTTCCATTATTTCAAAGGGCTTCACGAAACTCTCCAAAAAGGAATCTCAAACCCAATTAATTTAAATTCATTTTCAATTTGAAAGCGCTCCGTGACACGTTTCGGAGAGGGCGCGTGCAGCATAAAGCCACCCCGTAGTAGGAGAGTCTTGCAAAGAAGCAGCCTTCCTCATCAACAGTGAATACCGGAGCCTCCAAGGAGTGCAGGGGGCAGGGGCATCTTGTGACGGTCTGGGTGGGAGTGGGTGGAGGGTGTGTGGTTCTATTTTGGTGTTAGCCACACACTGGTGGGAGAGGCTTTCCTAGGTGGAAAGAGAGAGTCTTTCCCATTTGTCCTTGAAATCCTGCCACCCAGTTGTGATAACAACTGCCCTTTTCCCTCCTCAGTCTCACCTTCCCTTGGAAGATATGCCAAGGCCACGTTTGAGCCCCTGGAGTCCCCTGCTGCCTTACTAAATCTCAGCTTGTGTGCTCCAGCCCCAGGCTACTGGATCAGGCTGTTTTTGTTTCGATTTTTTGTTTTGCCAAATGCCAACCGAAACCATTTAAAAACATTGTTTACAGAAGAAACTTCAGTCAAGAGGGAATGTCTTGTTCTCCAAGTTCAAGGGCAATCTTTTGGCTTTGGTTTTGGCATGGTGACCTATGCACAGGCATTGCCCTCTCTCCCCACAGGATCCCACAAAAGTGCCAGGAACACTTGGCAGAAAGAAAAAAAAGAATGAATCTGTGGCAGCATTGAAATACAAGGAAGAGTGTCATCGATGGAACAGAAATAATAAAAAATTTATGGACAATGGAATACAGATGTGACTGGATTGTTGCAACTTGAAACCCACAGAGGAAAGGCTCTAGCAGCAGTAAGTGCAGGGCACCCCAAGGGGCCCCGTGGGGTCTTCCAGCTCGAGTTTGGCTATGGCATGATCATTAGGATTATGAGCTGGAGAACTGTCCTCAGCAGTGGTTTCCAAATTGTCTTGAATCATAGATCAGACTCATTATTTTTTTAGAATCACGCATTTGCAATGTGTGTAGACTTATTTATTTACGAATTGTATAAATATGCTCCACTCATTAGCAAATATCTCAACACAATTCATATTGGGGCGAGATTAATTATTAATGGTCATAAGTAAAAGTTGATCTTCCAAGCAGTCTTTATGACCGTTTTTGAACTTTAGGGGCCAAATTCTCACCAGACCTTATGAAATCATCCACATTTGCATCACATAACAGGGCGAATAAAGGTCAGGAGTATCAGCTTTGCTATTCTCAAGCTGTTTACTAGTGTGGGCGTTTTAAGTTAGCCTCAATTCACATTTTCTGTGCCAGAATTTTTAATCACTTAACCGTTTTGCAAGGATTAGATTTTTCTAATGAAATGTATTATCTAAAAATCCCCATAACCAGGAAGATATAACTGCGGCTCATCACAAGACAATCACACAAGCAAACAAGTGGATTATGGAACTCTTCGTTCTTAGGAATGACAACCCATATATCAAAATGTGTAAGCCTTAATGTCTTGCACATTTCAGGTAAAATTCATGTCTGTATAAGTTCCAAGATTTTTTTTGCACCGCCCTCGGGAAGAACACTCCCACTACTGGTCCTCAGGGTGTTATCCTCTGGGCCGGCTGGCACTGTACCCTTCTGAGGTCCAGAGAAGCTGGCTGGAGCATCCCACAGTGGGGATGTTGAGGAAAGTAGAGAGGAGAGACTGGTAGGAGAGACGCCTCACCCCCTCAGGGAATGAGGGGCAGTGCCACCCAAGAGTCAAGTCCGATCATTCAGGCAGTGAGGGCAGTCACGAGCCTGCTTGTCTGCCAAGTTCAACATCAGGCTTCCCCCAACATCTCACAGTGGCAAAGGATTTCTCTTGGACTGCCCACATCCCACTGCTTTATCCTTCACGCAGGGCCTCCTGATCTTTCAGGAAAATCGGCAGCGTGAAAGTAAAAGGACAAAATGACCCAAAACACCAACCATGAATGAAAGAAATCAGAATTGTAGACAGGAAAGCAACAATTTTAAAATGTACTTCTTGCCTGAATTTTTAGAGTCACTTGAGAAAAAGAGAAATAATTGAAGAAGAACAGTGATTACAAATTTGAAATCTGAAAATAAAAGTAATAAATGGCAGGGTAAAAAAAATGGAATAAACATAAATAAAAACTAAAGTAGTGAATAAGAAGATAAGAAAATCTTCCATAGCAAAAAAAAAAAAAAAAAAAACCAGAGATGAAAAATATAAAAGTAAACATTTTTTAAAAGTCAAGTAAGAAAAGAGTCCAGGACCCATTTCACAGGAATCCCAGCAAGACAGACCAAAGTCAATGAAGACGAGGAAATCGTCAAAGAGCAATGTTTTTCCTGTTGAACAAGATGACACAGCCTGGTTTTCCCTTCTCACCCCAACCCCCTCGGGACAGCTGTAACCCCTGGAAATCGAGCAAGACACAACCAAAGCTGAACTCCGGAAAGTGGTGCAAGGGAAGTGAACTGGTTTGGGACTTAGAGACTAGACCAACAGCAGAGGCCAGTGTCTGGGATTCCCACACCCACCAGAGGAAAGCTACCCCAGCCTGGCATTCCCAGCCCCCGGCCTGGCTATAGAAGCCAAACCAAGTCAGCGCATTCTTCCTCTGGGTTCGACAGGAGTCTTCCTAACAATGTGAGGTAAACGCAACACTACTGGCAAGGACCATTGATTAGAGCTTCACCGGAAATAAGCCGCCAGGGGAAGCACTTTCCCCAGCCCAGGCTTGAGGGTTCTGGTTTCCACGAAGAAGATACAGGGGCGGGCCTGTGACACCAGCAGGAGAGATGAAATCACAGCAGGTGGCCTGATCCGAGAAATCACTTTGTTCCCACGTCCCAAGACTCTCTTCTCCTGCCCAGAGACCTTATGCCAGGAGGCAAGGGCCCTGGGCAGCAGGACTCTAGAAGCTCCTTGGTCCTCCTGGTCCCTAGAACCTCATCTCCCACCCCAAGAGAGTGTGAAGAGGTGGGGGGGGCACACTGACAAGAGATCCTGCCACACTCCCTCATGGGGGGATACCTAGAGTTCCCCCTGCTGAAGAAGCTCTTTGGTTCCCCCTAGGCAGTATCAGCACGAGCCAGTGGGCACCCCAGTGGTGCCAGATAAACTGGGGAAACCAAAATAAGACCACAAAGGTTTTGAATCAATCTGTTTTGGGAACCACGGCCCACACACATAGAGCAAGACCTGCTTTCTGAACTTCAACAGGTGACTGCCATCCCAGGTACAGAGGCAAAGGAGAGTGGGACAGAAAGAGTGTTTGAAGAAAAAAATGGTTGGAAATTTCCAAATTTGGTCAAAGACACAAGCTTCTAGAGTCAAAGATCTAAATGAATCCCCCCCAAAATAAACTGAAGGAAATCCACGCCAAGACACATCACAAGTAAACTTCTGAAAACTAAAGGGAAAACGCACATCTTGAAACCAGCCAGACAATGAACCACCTAAATGGGAGGGAATACCCATTGGGATGATGGAGTTCCCATCTGAACCATGGAGGCCAGAGAGAAGTGGCATAATATTTTAAAGCACTGAAAGAAAAGAAGTATAAACAACAAATTCTATATCCTTCAGGAATGAAGGAAAAATAAAAACATTCTCAGACACAGGAAAATGAAAATAATTCATTATTAGCTGATATACCCTTAAAGATTGGCTAAAGAAAATACTCCAAATAGAAAGAAAGTGGAAAAAAAGAAGGAATCTCAATGTTTCAGCAAGGGAGAAGGAGCCATGAAAAAAGTAGCTGTACAGGTACCTACAAATGGCAATCCTTCTCCTCCTGTGTTTTAGACATGGCATTCGACGATGGAAACAAACATTATAACATCATCTAATGTCTAGACCATGATGTCTAAGGCGATCTAAATGGAAGGGAGGTTTCCCCACTTGGGTGGAAGTGGCAACATTTTGATAGCAGTTGTGGTAAGCTGGATGCTGGCCCCCAAAGATGCCCATGTCCTAATGCCCAGAACCTGTGCTGATGTTATCTTGCATGATAAAAGAGGTTGTGAAGATGTGATTAAGTTAAGGACCTTGAAATTGGGAAATTATCCTGGATTTTCCCAGGGAGCCCAACGAAATCACCAGGGTCCTTATAAGGAGGAGCGAGGGAAATCAGAGTCAGAAAGAGAAGACATCAAGGATGAAAGCAGAGGTCAGAAAGGAGAAAGGATGCACTCTTCTTGTTTTGAAGATGGAAACAGAGACCATAAGCCAAGGAATGCATAAAGACTTTAGAAGCTAGAAAAAATGACGTGTATGCTTCCCTGAAGCCTCCAGAAAGAATGCAGCTGTGCCAACACCATGGACTATAACAGGATTAACGTGTTTTTTTAAAACCACAAACTTCGTGATAATTTGTTAAGGCAGCCACAGGAAATTAACACAAATTATGACTCTTCTAAGCCATAGTGTCATACTAGAGTGGCCACTATGAAAACCACACCAAGAGGTTCACTTAAAAGCACAGAAAATGAGCCAATGTAATATACCACATTAATAGAGTGACAGAAGTGAAGTTCATGACAATCGCAACTGATGCAAAAAAAAGCCTTTGAAAAAATGCAGCCCTCTTTCATAATAAAAAAGTCAACAAAATAGAAATAGAGAGGAACATCCTTGGCATGACCCTCAGCTAAATCAACCTTAATAGTGAAAGACTCAATGTGTCCCATAAGGTGAGGAATAAGACTAAGATGAGTGCTTCTGCCAATTCATTTCAAAATTCTAAAAGAAGTTCTGGCCAGGACAGTCAGACAAGGAAAAGTCATCCAAACCAGAAAGAAAGAAGTAAAATCATCCCTATTCAGAGATAACATGGACTTACATATACAAACTCTTAAAGAATTCACATGAAAGCTGTAAACAAATCCAGCAAGGTTGTAGGATACACTATCAACACAAAAATCGATTATATTTCTATATGCTAGCAACAACAAATCTGAAAAGGAAATTAAGATAATAATTACATGGACAATAGCATTAAAGGGAATAAAATACTTAGGAATGAACTTAACCAAGGAGGTGCAAGACTTCGATGCTAAAAACCACAAAACATTGCTGAAAGAAATCAAATAAGATCTAATAACACGAAAAGACATCTCTGTTCATGGATTGGAAGACTTAATATTGCTAAGATGGCAGTACTCTTCAAAGAAATTTACAGATTCAGTGCAATCTACAATGGCCTTTTTTGCAGAAATGAAAATGTTGATTCTAATATTAATATGCAATTGCATGGGACCCCTAATAACCAACACAATCTTGAAAATGAAAAACAAAAATTGGAGGACTTGCATTTCTCAATTTCAGCATTTATTATAAAGCTACAAGTAATCAAAACAGTTTGGTACTGGCATAAAGACAGATACATAAACTAACGAAATAGAATTGAGAGTCCAGAAATAAACCCATGCATCTATGGACAATTCGTTTTTGACAAGGGTGCCAAGATCACTCAATGGAGAAAGAATAGTTTCCTCAAAAAATGGTTCTGGAACAGTAAACAATGAACAAATAAACCCCTACATATGGTATCTAGCGTGAAAGCAAGACATGAGGGCTGTAGAGTGATTGGAAATTCTATTTTATAGAGGGAGTTAGGGAAGAAGTATCTAATAATAGCTTTCAATCAAATTTTAAACAAAAGAATACTGATATAGGAATATTGATTTTTCTTAAAATATTACACATAATAAAACAATTTATAAGAATAAAGAATGCTTGCACAAAATGACAAAAGGAACAGGTCAGGAATAAAACAGAACAGTCATGAACTATTCACTGAGCTTCTGTTATGGAACTTGTATGATTAAAAACGTGAAATCCATCCAGTAGAATTCTACAAAACATACACAGAAGAAAGAAAAAAAAAAAAGAAAAAAACCCCCCAAACCGTGAAATCTTTAATGGCTAAATGAAGGCACGTCTGTCCCCTACTAATAAGAAAAAGAAATTTTAAGCAAGATGATAGCCAGTTTTTAAAATCCTGCTTTCTCCTCTCAGGTAGCTCTGTGTGGCATAGTACACACCAACACAAATCACGTTGACAGGATGGCATTGGGGCACAGAACAACAGGTGAGGGGGTAAGCAAACTTGCAGTGCTTTTGTGACGCTTAAATGAGATCATACTACTTATCCATGTGTTTATTTTACTATTTAGCACGTTTGGGTTTTCCGGGATACTATAGGTAACACTGCACTAACAAACTCTCAAGCTCAGGGTCTTTGTCTGAAAAGGTTCTTTCATCACTCACATCAACTGTATTGCAGGTCTAATAGCCTCCTCTGGTCGCAAGGCATGTGGAATACAGCACCTCCAGGGTCAACGCAGCCAGGAAACAAAGATTTGGAGGATTTTGCAAAATGTTTGCAAGTACCATCCTGGAGCCAGCTCATAACATCACATCCGCTCAAATCACACTGGCCATTATTGTGTCACACCACTCTAACCGCAAAGGATGCTGGGACTTGTGGTCTCTCTGTGTGTTCAGGAAGATGGAACAGTGTGGAGCCCGTGTGTCATTGTGGTGCCATAGTATTCAGTACATGGAAATTCTGCCCTTTTGCTAGCATTTCCATTTCTTCTGCTATTGCTTCTAATGCTGTGACAACGATGACAGCCACACCTAATACTTGTCCTGCTATGAGCCAGGCATCGGCAACTTTTCGTTATCTTCATCTGCACAGCAGCCCTACCAAATAAGTGCATTATTTCTTGCTATCAATCAAGGCTCAGAATGGTAGGAGTTGCCTGAAATCACAAGCTAGTAAATATTGGTCTTATTGCTGTTACTCTCTCTCCTTAAAAGAGAGCAATTGTTTTCTCCAAGGGACTGAGTGACCTCAGCACAGTCTCCCTGGCAGATGCCAGCTTTTCCCAACTCTCAGCCACCCGCCTGGTGCATAACCATTGGAACATCTGTAAAAAGCTTCCCTCCACAGTCATTTTTTCTTTGATTTACTAGTGGTGTTAAAAAATTGTTGTTCTATAATGGTCACGTATAGAGAATGTTGCACTTAAAGGGAAAATTGCCCTGAATAAAAACGAATGATACCCAAATCCCTTCTCTCCCAGTGAAATGATGCTCCTGCATTTTGTCCTCCCGAGCACACCGAGAAAAGCTTCTTCGGTCTATGATTTCCCAATTACCTCCTCTGGTGTTAGCGGAGAGCAGAGAAGGAAGATGGGATCATGAGCCTCATAACATTTGATCTTTTCCAGGCTTTGGCAAACCTGTGCATCACTTTCATAAGCTGAATCAATATCAGGTGTCACTTGGTGGCAGGTAAGGGCAATCTGATGGCTTTTCTAATACCTTGTGGACATTGATTTTTCCACATATTAGGAGAGAGGCCATGAAATAGGGAATGGAGGCGTTTGCAGGAGCAAAGTGGCCACACAGCTCTACAGCTCCGTTCAGTGCCTGAGCCCTGACATCACCCCACCCATAGCCTCTCCCAGCCACGCCCACTTCCCTCAGAAGATTCAGGCCCAGGAGCTAGGAGGATGCTGCTTCGCACTCATGTGTGAGAGCCCACCTGGACCCTGCATTCATTAACTGAAATAGGAGAGCTTCTCTGCATTCTCTATCTTAAAGGGCTGAGCCACCCAGATGGCATGACTAAAAACTGCTCTGTCAACGCGAGGTGGAAAACACCCAGTTTTCAATGTTTGGTCCCCGACCAGCAGGATCAGCACCACGTAGGAATTTATTAGAAATGCAAATTCTTAGGCTCCAGCCCAGACCTACTGAATCAGAATCTCTGGGGGTGAGGGCCCAGCCATCTGTGTTTTGACAAGCCCGCGGAGATTTTGCTTCGAGCTCTAGTTTGAGAATCACTGTACTAAAAGGACCTTGAGAGATCATTCGACTAAGCGCTCCATTTCACAGACGTGAAAATGAAAGCCCAGGAAAGGGAGAGCCGCACACACCGGGAGGGGCACCCAGTTTCCCCGGCCTTGGGATTCGATCGTTCAGCATCACCTGTCAGCTCTCTCGAGGCGGCTGCTCAGGTCTTTAGCCCAGCCCTGATTGCGGTTTTGTAATATATTTGTGTGTCTCTCCACCAGACGGTGAGCTCCCGATGGCAGAGACCCAGTGCAAAATCAACACATGGCGATGACGTCCTGAAACTTTATCAGCATGTATGTGTGTCCACACTGCACATATTCTAAATATTTTTAAACTCTTGGGTGTGGAGCCAACTTTTCTTTTAGTGCCACGTCGGGCAGGAAATGCATGGAAATTCGAATTCCTAGAGTTCCGTGTTTTTTATCCTAATATATATTATTCGTTCAGGATGGAAGACTTCTTGAGAGGTCATCTCATCCAGCCCCCTGCCTCTGAACAGGCTGGAAGAGGTGACTGGGCTCCACTTTACAGCCACCTGTCAGTCCAACTATAGGTCAGACGCTGGTGGATGGTGCCAGGAGCTGACACGGCTGACCGCCCAACCTCTCAGCATTCCACTGTCAACAGGCAGAAGGAGAAGCCCACCAGCCTGGTCTAGAGAATTTACCCAGAGAGACCCTTTTAAGTATGTTATGTGACACTTGAAAGTTACCACGTCTCCTACTGTTATCTCAATGTAACCCCATTACTTTTATTATCCTGGCAATAAAGCAGATTGAAGCGTGTGGTGGACAAGGTGTGAAATAAGAAGCTTGTTTTCTCTCTTATTTGCTTTCATTTTTGTTTCTCTCCCACCTTGGTTAAAAAAAAATTTAGGTAGCTAGGAAATGTTATAAAACTTTTTAGGGCTCCCCATCTTACAGATGGGACAATGCTGAAGACACTCTTTTTTCTTTTTTCTTTTCTTTTCTTTTATTTTGAGTCAGAGTCTCACTCTGTGGCCCAGGCTGGAGTGCAGTGGCACACTCACGGCCACTCCAGTGTCGACCTGCTGGACTTCGGAGATCCTTATGTCTCAGCCTTTCAAGTAGCTAGAACTACAGGCGCACACTACCATGCCCAGCTAATTTTACTTATTGTAGAGACGAGGTCTTGCTAAGTTCCCCAGGCTCGTTTCAAACCCACAGTCTCAGGCAGTCCACTTGCCTCAGCCTCCCAAAGTGCTGGGATTATAGGCTGAGTCACTGAGTCTGGCCAACATTCCTTTTCAATTGGATGTTTGAGGCTCAGATTTTCTAGAAGACTTTATTAATGCTGGTTCCCAGAGACACCTCAGGTGAGGTGAGGCAGAAGTGAGAAAGTGTCATCTCAAGCTTGCCTTTGAACCTGGTAGACGTCAGAGGAGCCCCAGGATAGCAAGTGAGTACCAGACAGGCAGATTATTCAAGAAGTCACAGTCGCCGGGTGCAGTGACACATGCCTATAATCCCAGCACTTTGGGAGGCTGAGGCAAGAGGATTGCCTGAGCCCAGGGGTTCAAAACCAGCCTGGGCAACTTGGCAAGACCTCATCTCTGCAATAAATAAAAAAATCAGCCAGACGTGGTGGTGCACACCTGTGGTTCCAGCTACTTGGAAGGCTGAAGCGAAAGGATCACCTGAGCCCAGCAGGTTGAGGCTGCGGCACTCTCTGGCCTGGGTGACAGGGTGAGTCTCCGACTAAAAAAGAAACAAGTCACAGACTTGCACAACCAAGAGGGAGGGAAGCAAGCCATGCCACCTGGGGAACCCTCTACCCGATGGGGAAGTCTGGGTGTATCCTCCAGCTGTTCTTGGGACACGTCAACAAAGCCAGCCCTGAGGGCTGCACCAAACTACAAGAGACCCTGGCCTTCCTGAGGCAGCACCAGCCACTGCGTCATGCAGTTGCTCCTTAACACGGCATGTGTTATCCTGTCTGGGTCTCACTGCTCCAGAGTCTAGCTGCTCTTTCCTGCCTAAAATATTCCGAGAGCCTTATGGTTAGTGCATCCTTCTTCCAGAAGGGGAGAGGAGTGTTCCTGAGACAGGTGCCCATCAGGAGGTCCTTTCTGGTTGGTTTGGATAGCATTCCCAGACTCCTCCCCAGGAGTCCTTCTGTGCTCCAGGGTGGCCCTGCCGGAGCTCCCCAGAATGAAGCTGGGCTGACTCTGGTCGCTGGTGGCTTCATCGGGATAGTTGAGGTCATGCGGCACTGGCAGAAATGTCAAAAGCTCCGTGGTGTAACATGGCAAAAAATGTTTCAGGTCCCTGTGAGAGCTCTGCTGAGATTAGACACTTAAGGTCTAATCTTAAGTGGCTTCCTTCGGACATGTGCTTCCATGACCATCACAGCGTGGGAAGGAAGATTAGCTCTTAGAGTCCTCCATCTGGAAGGGACACAGTTTACGCCTGCTCATATTTCATTGGCCAAAGTAAATCACACAACCTCACAGAACCTCAAAAAAAAAAGAAAAAAAAGATAGAAGCATCGTCCAACAATGGGCTCAGAAGGTGGAGGAGGAGCTGGAAATATTTAGTAAACAATCACAACCAGCATCTTGTGGACTCAGACAACCTGTCTTCCCAAGCTTGACGAGCTTGCCAGGTCCCTCTCACATGGTGCTCCAAGAACCACGCAGAACCGTGTTGATGCCTCCAGATATACACCCAGTCTGTTCAGAGACCAGACTTGTCTTTCAACCTTCCTAGGGGAACTTTAATTATAGTAAACGGCCCCGTCATCTCTGTCACAGAATCTCAGGATATCGGGCAGAGTGAAAGGAATCTCTGTGTCACCCAGCCTGCTCTGCAGACTCCTTGAAGAAGTAGCCCTGGTCTTTTTTAGGGAAATTACAAGAAGGAAACTCCGAGAGCCTTCTCTCCTCGCCCATTCTAGTGCCAAATAATTGCGTTGTTTCCATTCCCCCTTTCCTGATTGCATAAAGCACTTGAAAATTGAAATAATAAACAATAACAACAAAACACAAAGCAGCTAACGAACATTAAATATTGAAAAGAGATTTCGTAGTGTGCGTGCATGTGGGAGAGTGAATAAAATAGATTTCCCCAACCCACGTACCCTCCCTCAGAAAAACTGTCTAAGTTGGGCTGCAGGCTATGGTATAATTAGAACAATATTGCCCAATCGCAAGGACATGTGCCTGTTTTCATGAAATGGAAGCATCTGCTGGAATTATTTGAGGTGTCCTATCACTAATTAAAAGAGCTTTCATTTCTAGAGGGGGCACCATATGGATGCTGTTGATTCTTGGGTTGCTGGATGTGAACAAGCACTGGGGGAGTTGCTGGGGCAGGTGTATGGGGAGGAATATCCGGGAAAATATGATTTAGCCTTCCAAAAATGTTTTCTCTTACATAGGAGGTGGGGGCGGGAGAGGTGCTGCTGGAAGTCGTTTCAGTAAGACATGAGAAAGAGACACGTCATCCCAAGTTGCTCCCGGTTTCATCTTGGCCACGTATGAGCTTTGCCCCAGAGCCTCACTATGCCCCTTTTACTTGCCAAGTCATTGCCTTGTCCTCAAGGCGTTTTCCAGATAATTGGGATCAGCTACAGAATTTGTGGAGCCCTGTGCAAAATGAACATGTGGAGTTCCTGGATACAATGTTATTAGGAATTTCAAGATGGCGACAGCAGAACATGAAGCCTAGCATGGCCACGACTGCACCCGTTCACCTGCACAGTCACACATTCATGAAGCTGACTCTGCAGGTAGGAAAAAGCTAGACCTGCTGGAGAAGTCAAGGCTGAGAGGTGGGAAGGTCAAAGCAGAGAGCCATACCGGAGGATAGTCACCCTGGGACGTTGCAGCTACAGGGGAGCTCTATGTCCACACTCCACTCTGTGGACCACACAGCACGTGCTCTTGGCAGGACGGACTCTTTCTTCCATGTCCTCCCTGTGGGAGAGCTGTGATAAAACTCCCATGCTGATTTCTGGCCCCACGTGGTTTTCTCTGCTTTATAGCTTATCTACTCAGAAAGTTCTGCCTCAACACCCGGCTTTGCGCCATTTTCTCTCATCACATGCATACTCTGGTAGGCCATGTTCATCCCATTTGAGTGCAGTGAAGTAGTCCAAAGAAATCTCAGAAACAAACATACAAAAAATCTCAGTCCCAGCTGAGCTGCAGACAGATGCCTTTAGGAAACATAAGTCAAGCTTACTCAATAGCCAGCAAAATGCCGATTCTGTGAAATTGATAAACTCTAGCCAAACAGATCAGGCAACAACAAAAAAAATTAAGACTAAAAAGAGTTTATCACCACCAATCCTACATACATGAGTACAATAATAAGAGAATGCTGTGAGTCACTAAAATTAGGCCAATAGATTAGACAATTTAGGTGAAATGGAGGGCTTTAAAAAAATACAACTTACCAAAATTGACATAAGAAGAAACAGAAAAACTGAATAGTGCTTCATCTATTAAAGAAATTTATTTAGCCGGGTTCGGTGGCTCAGCCTGTAATCCCACGCCTTTGGGAGGCTGAGGTGAGTGGATTGCCTGAGCCCGCGGGTTCGAGACCCACCTGGGCAGCGAGACCTCATCTCTATAATAAATCAAAAAATCAACCGGGCGTGGTAGCGCATGCCTGTAATTCCGGCTACTTGGAAGGCTGAGGCGGAAGGATTGCCGGAGCCCAGCAGGTCGAGGCTGTGGTGGCCAGGAGCGTCCACTGCACTCCAGTCTGGGCGACAGAGTGAGACTCCAACTCAAAAAAAAAAAAAGGAAAAAATTTTTTTTTAAGTTAAATCCGTCCCACAAAGAAAACTCTGGACTGCGGGAGGCTAAATCATGGTTTTCCAAAGATGTCCACATCTGAATTCCTGGAATTTGTGAGTATGTTGTGACGAGAAGGAATAAACATAGTAGAAAGATTTCATGCTGCTAATCAACTGGCCTTAAAATAGGGAAGTCATTTTGAATTAGCCAGTGCAATCACAGTGGTTCTTAAAGTGAGAGGGAAGCAGAGGCTCCGTGTCAGGGTGACGCCATCTAAGATAAAGACTCAGTGGGCTGATGTTGAGTTTGGCAGTGGAAGGGTCATGAGCCAAAGAAGCTAGACAGCCTCCTGAAGCTGAAAAAGGTGGCAAAACAAACTTTCCCTTAGAATCTTCCTCCAGAGGAAACGCATGCCTGCTGACACCTTGATTTTAAGCCAGTGACATCCAGTTCAGGGTTCCGATCTTCAGAATTGAAAGGTAATAAACCACTAAGTTTGTGGTAATTGGTTATAGTAGCAATGTGAACTGCAGATCGTTTTCCTGGTTAATCTTATCAAGCAATCAAGAAAAAAATATCACCAATATTACACAATTTTTTTAAAAAAGAAAGGAGAATCAATGCCTAATTCAGTTTATTGTTTTGTTTTGTGGCAGTCTCACTCACTCTGTCTCCCAGGCTGGAGTGCAGTGGCATGTTCAGAGGTACAGCCTCAATCTGCTGGGCTCAGGCGAGCCTTACGCCTCAGCCTTCCAAGTAGCTGGAACTACAGGTGTGGCCACTATGCCTGGCTAATTTTTTGGTTTATTGTAGAGATGAGGTCTTGCCAAGTTGCCCAGGATGATCTTGAACCCCTGGGCTCAGACAATCCTCTTGCCTGCATGCCGGCCTCTTTCTGGTATTTTTAATATCAAAAGCTAGCAAAGATATAGCAAACATTAGAAAATCACAGACCACCATCCCTCATGAATATAGATGCAAAAGTTCTTAATTGGTGTGTCAAATTCACAAATATATAAAATGGACAGGCCAGGTGCAGTGGCTCATGTCTATAATCCCAGCACTTTGGGAGGCCAAGGTGAGAGGACTGCCTGAGCCAACGGGTTCGAGACCAGTCTGGACAACTTGGCAAGACCTCATCTCTACAATAAAACAAAAAATAAGCTGGGCATGGTGGCGCGTGCCTGCAGTCCTGGCTACTTGGAAGGCTGAGGCGGAAGGATCACTTGAGCCCACCAGCAGATCGAGGCTGCAGTGAGCATGCCACTGTACTCTAGCCTGGGCAACAGAGTGAGACTCCAACTCAAAAAAAAAAGGACAATACATTATAACCAGGTAGGGCTTATTTCAAGGATGCAAGGTGGTTCACCACACAAAAATCAATCAACACAATTTACCATGCTAACAAAATAAAGAGGGGGGACATATATAATTATTTCAATAGATGCAAAAAATGTATTTGACAAAATTAAACACTCATTCATGATGCTAAGAATGGAAAATAACTTTTTCAACATGGGCATCCATATCCAAAAACAAAGCAAAGCAAAACAAAGAAAAAAACAGATAACGTCATGTTTGATGGTAAGAGACTGAATGCTTTACCCCCTAAGATTAGGAACTTGCCAAGAATGCCCACTTTCCCCACATCTATTCAGCATTTTTCTGAAGATCCTAGCTGTCGTATTAAGGCAAGACAAAAAAAAAAGCAATACAAACTAGAAATAAAGATGTAAAACATTTCCTACTTTTAGGTGATGTGATTGTTCATGTAGGAAATCCCAGGGAAGTCACAAAAATGATTCCTAGAATTAATGAACAAATTTAGCAAGGTAGTAGGCTATAAGATTAATATGCAAGAATCTATTTTACTCTTATATACCAGCAGCAATCAAGTAGAAAGTAAAATGTTTAAAACCATTTAGAGTAGTAGAAAAAATATAGAATATGTAGGAATAAGTCTAGCAAAAAGGTTCAAGAACTCTATACTGAAATACACAACTTTGCTAAGCGAAATTAGGAGAGACCAAAATAAATGGAAAAATGTTATTTTATGTGTATGGGTTGGAAGATTTAATATTTTTAGATGGCAGTTCTCCCTACATTCAATGTAGTCTTAATAAAAAAAAACTCCAGTCGGTAATTTTGTAGAAATTCACAGCCAAAATTTATATTAAAAAATCTACATTCTACATAGATTCAAATAAATTCTGAAATTTATATGGAAATGCAAAGTATTTGGAATAATCAAGGTAATTTTTAATAAGAGCAACATTGAAGGACTTACTTTACCTGATTTCAGTAATCAAGCTTCAGTACTCAAAACAGTTTGATGTGGTTAAATGATAGATATCTAGAAAAAGGGAAAGAAGAATCTTTTCAAAAATGATGTCCAGATAGAAATGCACTTAGAAAGTAAGGAGGAATATTGTTCTTTTACTCACATCATATAAAATAGTTAACTTAAAATGAATCATAGGCTTAAATGTAAAACTCAAAGGAACAAAATTTCTAGAAGAAAACATAAGAAAACATCTTTGTGGCACTGGAGTATGCAAAGACTTCTTAGATAGAACATAAAAATAATAAACCACAAAAGAAAAAGAAACACAGACCTCTGCTTTTTGAAAAAATCATTAAGAAAATAATAGGCAAATCACATGCTGGGAGAAAATATTCACAATATTCACATCAAATGAAAAGCTTGAGTTCAAACTAGATAAAGAACTTTGGCAGCTCAATAATAAGAACATAAAACAATAAGAAAACGGGCATAAAAACCGTGAACAGTGTCTTATAAAAGAAGATAGTCAAATGAATCAATAAACACATCCAACATTATTAATCAACAGGGAAATATAAAATACTACCATGAAATACCACTAGATACCCATTAGAAGGTCTAGAATTTAAAGATTGACCAGCACCAGAGTTGTAGAGGGTGTAGAGGAACTGGAACTCTCATATTCTGCTAGCGGGAATAAAATAGTTTGGTAGTTTCTTTAAAAGTTAATCGTACACCTGTCATGTGATCCAGTCATTCTGCCCCAGGTATTTACCCGAGAGATATGAAAACATACAAAGACTTATACATAATGTTCATAGCAGCTGTATTTAAAATAATCAAGAATTGGGAAGTCTAACTGTCTATACACAGATGAGTGACTCAAAACGTGCTATATCCACACAATGGAATACTATTTAGCAATAAAAAGTAATGAGCTGCTGATGCACACAATAATATGAAAGCATGTGAAAATAATTATGCATGTGAAAGAAGCCAGATAAGAAAGAGTGCAAAATGTGTGATTCCATCTATGCAAAATTCTAGAAAATGCAAAAAGATCTGTACTGACATATGACAGATCAGTGTTGTCTAGGAATGAGGGTGGGGGGAGGAATGGATTACACAGAGGCAGAAGGAAACTTTTGAATGTGACGCCAAGTTTGTTTTCTTAATTGAAGTGCTATTGTAACCAGGTAGGCAGTTGGAGCTCAGAGAACAGCAGCCGGGAGAGGGTGGCCAGGGCTTCAGAGGCAAGTCTCAGTAGATGCGTCTGTCTCCTGCCTCCTAGAGTTTCTGCTAAAACCCATGGGTGCAGTCATCCCCAAGACACATACACACATTGAAACAGACCTTTGAGAGGCTTGTTCAACAGACATCTCAAGTAGTTTCACAAAAACAAGAAACTCAGCTTCCAGATACTCACAGATTGGGTCCCAGATATCCTCTGCAAGTAGACTTTCCAGCAGTAATTTCCCTCTTGTGGGTCTCTATCCTCAGTACTATTGTTTGATTATTTACTATAATCAAAGCCATGTTCAAAAATAGTGCTTATTTCACTTAGATAAGTGTTGGCAGAATCAGGATCTAAATTCTGGCATCCTGACCTCAGGGATTGAAACCTTAACTGAATTGCTATTCTGCCTCCGTTCCTCTGCCCGGGGCAGGCTGTCCCTTAAGCCCCCTGTTCTGTCTCCTTATCCCTTGTCCAGATTATCTAAATCAGTTTTCCAAGGTGATAAATGTGTGGAATCCCATCTCAGCCATCCATTTATACAAAGACCACAATAATATAATTGCAGCAAATCATACAGTCATCCATTTCTTTGTCCACAGTGATTCGATATATAGAGCAAGTCTCCCTGTATTGGCTTTTCTTATAAAAGGACCCCTTCCTATCAGGGTAAATTTCAATGAGCAAGTTGTCCTTGAGAACCCGTGGCCCACTTCTTTGGATAACTTGATGGGGTAGAGCTTCTAAGATCTCCAGGAGTTGTAAGTAGGTTGGGTAACACGGCTGAACAGGCTTGTCAAGGCTCAGGCAGAATTCAGGTGGGCCAAGAAGTGACAGAGGCTATGGGAAGACAAAGAGTCAGAAAACTTCACACAAAGACAACTGTGTGACCCGTCCTCCTCTTCTTTTTTTTCCTTTGTTTATGTGGGAGATGGTTTCTAATCATCCTCTCCAAAGCATCAGCCAGGAAGCTCTACCTTGGACTTGAAACTCCCTGGCCCTGAAATCCTGGAGAGAAAAGAAATAGAACTATTTTTGTGCTTTAAAGTTGAAAAAAAAAAAAAGCAAATAAAGCAGCTGGGAGATCCAGATTTTGCTCAATAACCACCTACAAAGAACAGAACAAAGAATTCTATAATCTGTTTAAACCTGAGATAGGAAAGTGATTATTTTTAACCAAGGTAACTTTGTATATTTCCGAATTAAAATAATTATGTTTCTGAATCCATCAAACTTTCGAATATAATCAACCTCCTTGATAAAATTACCCAGACTCACCAATTATTCAAAGAAAACAAGATGCACATCCCTCCTTCAATTTAAAAGCACTGGAAATCAGTTTCCAATATTTCTCAAGATGCGTTCCCAGTTGGCCCAAACCATCCTCTAGTGCAGGAGCTTTTCTTGGGATCTTGCAACTCATCAGCGGGTGTGTCAACTTAGAACCAGCATTCACACTCTTTCCCTCTTAGCGTCTTCCCCCTTTTCTCTAGGAGACAAGATCAAAGTGGCAGATGCCAAGAGAGGACTTAGAGGATTTAGCCAGCCGCCACCGGGGCTGTGCTGACTGGTCAAGAGGTCTGGAGGGGACCCTTCAGGGAGAAGGGCATGCCTGAGTTTGGGGGAAAGAAAAGAACACAGAAGAGGAGCCATTGAGAAAGAATCAACCAAATATTTGCACTTGAAAAGCAAAAGGAAGGTGAATACTAACATCCTTCCTTAACGGGTGGGAGAGGTGAATTGGGATCAGGGGAAAGAGAGTTGAGCAACCTCGTGGTCCTACATCGGTCTGGAGGACTCTTGTGGGCTGAGCCCATGTGAAAACCTGCAGGTGAGGGCAAACGCCTTTCAGGAGGCTGGATGGGGCCGATTCCACCGCAGCAGGGGTCATTATCTGGCTGCATCTTTCCACAGGGGGAGTGTTAGGGACGACTGACTGCCAGTGGGTCTCTGCTGTCTCTAGAATAGAGCAGAATCTCCCTAGCCTGGCCTTCGAGGTCCTCTGTACACTGAGGACTGGGGGCATCTTTCACTGACCAATACAAATGGACAGTGGCAGTCGTGCTGGAGCAGGCTAACCCTCACGGCCCCTATAGTGCTGAGCATTAATCTTTAGCTAGAGTTTAGGGGACTTTTCAAGAGGGGAGAGATTGGCCCACGTTAGTGACAGCATGTGGAACAGAATTCAGTGCTTCCACAGATAGCACGGCCCTCCCTTGTGGCCCAGCCACTGAGATGAACTATTTGTTTCCCTCCTGATTGACCTCCTCGAAGCCCACCCACTTATCACAGCAGGTTCTCTGACGACACTTCCGATGTCTTATGTCTTCCGGGGAGGTATCCTCCTCTCCCTTCAGAATCCCAGCACCTAATACTGATTCCATTAGGCCCACATCTGGCCCTCAGTAAGTGCTTTCTACCAGTAGCTGAACCCACACAGGTGATGGAAGAGTGGGAGAAATCAAAGGTGAAGAAGAAGTGAGAATTCCGTTCTCTTCTTCCCCATCCTTATGCCTGTGGAACTCATTTTAGGTTTAGTGCACTTGATCCGTGTGTTGTCGATAATACGTGACAAGCATTCGCTAGCTTATAAACACTTTATATGTGCATGTCTGTGACCTTTACAACAGACTTGCAAATTAGGTATTATAATGATCCCCATTTCAGGAATGAGGTGTCTGAGGCAGAACAAAGCAAGGTGACTTTGCCCAAGGTACCCCCAGAAGCCAGAATCCTTTGCTTAACTTTGTGCTTAACTTTAACTTGCGTGAGTAAGGCTTTCTCCAGCAAAGCTTGCTTCTTGGGTTTTCTTTTTATTTTAAAATTTTTTTTATTTTAAAGATGTGGGGTACAATTCAGGGTTAGGTATACAGATGTTCATTACACAGGTACCCTTGTTGATGAGGTGTGCCCCCCCCACCTCCTGGCAGTTTCCCACTACTGTTAATCCTTCCCCCTCCTTCCCCTGGCAGTTTCCCAGTACTGATATTCCCCTGTCCTCCCCACCCCCTGCCCCCTGGCACTTTCCCACTACTGTCAAGCCCTTTCTCACAGTATTATAATAATTGTTCAAAGTCCACTTCTGAGTGAGAACATGTGGTACCCAGTTCTTTGTTTCTGTGATAGATCACTCAGTATGATAGTCTCTAAGTCCACCAAAGTTACAGTCATTTTAGGATCGATTCTTGTGTACTTTCTCCATCTCAAGATGATACTGATTTCTTCTCGGCAACATCACAGTGGGAGATAAGCCAACACTCACATAAGATCAATGTGTGAACCAATAGAACTTATCTAAACTCGGGATCAATAGGAGTCCTGCTCTGTGAGCCTATGAGGAAAACAGAATCTAGACTGAACCTCTAGCTGAAGATTCTAGGCCATCGCCCACGTGCTTTTTAGCTGCACAGATAGGGCCATACTGGTTGTGTTGAGAACTCACTGGAAGAAGTCGCTTGTTGCAACTTATGAGTGCTTTGACATTAATACCAACCGTGTACATACATTTAATCCTCCCAAGAATCTGATGAGGTCATTGTAATCATTATTCTATTTTAGAGCTGAAGAAACGAAGGCACAGTGAGGTTTACAAAGTCGTACAAGTTCTCTGAGGTAGCTGGTAATGGACCTAAGATTCAAGCATAAGCAGGCTTATTCTATGCTCAAGTATCTAATCAGTACATACGTCTGTCTTTTGTTTACTATGTAAGATTTTTCACTGGGTATGATGCTTCACACTCGATCATGGTATGTTAAAAAGCATGCCCAACTAAAAGTAAGACACCAGCCAGAAGTCTAAGCCAGATCAGCACAGAGAGGTCCCCTATCCCAAGTCTGTGTGGACCTGTGATGCTCTGTCTCAGTTGGTAACATGTGGCATGGTTTTGTCATGGCAAGTAGGATTATTTGGAGGACAAGCATCAAAAGCTAAAGAAAAATAGATGATAGGTAGGTATATAGCTAGGTAGCTAGCTAGGTAGGTAGGTAGATAGATGATAGAGAGATAGCTAGAGAGATAGATAGGTAAACAGACAGACAGATGATAGAAATAGACAGACATCGAGACATATATAGGGCCATAGATATTAATATTGATACATATACTTAGAATTATGTAACCTTATTCTGCGCCAGGCCCCATCCCAGACACTTTAGATTCATGGTGCATACTAAACCTCACAAAAAACTTAGAAATAGGTATCACATTTTCACTTTACAAATACGGAAAATGAGATTCAGCAAGGTTGGGTAACTTGCCCGTTGTTACACAGCTAGGAGATGGCAGGAGAACTCCCACCCTGGTCTCCACATTTCCGAGTCAGCACTCAGGTGGGAATCAGGTGCCGTTCGGATATGGAGTCAGAAGTCACCTAACGATGGACTTTGCCACGGGCAAATATCACAGGGAATCATTCAGAACAGCGGTAGTACCCATTGTTTGAGATGACCTGGAGGAAGTTTACTTTGCCAGTTGTGGACTATCTCATGGCGCATGTTTGCCTCCTTACATGTGCTACAATTCCATCATTGTAAAATAGCCTTCTCTCCATGTTTGCCAAGCCCAAGCCCACTCATCCTAGAAGAGTTGGTTGAATGCCATTGCCTCTGGGAAATTCAGCTAGCTGAGCCTTCTTCTCTCTCCCCCAGGAAGAGTGAATCTCTTCCTCCCAGGAAACATTGGCCATAGGGCTATTCTTGGTCTTGTGGCCATGATTTCGACACTACATGGCAAAAATTCATAGTTCAAACCTCACTGGAAACAGTATGATGTCCTTTAGCAAAAGCAAAAGTCTTGGGTTTCATTTTCAGCTCTTGCCCTTACTAGCCTGGTGACCTTGAGCAGGTTAATTAACCTCTTTCTGCCACGGTTATTTTAATCTGTAAAATGGGGCCAATGGGCTTCTTGTGCGAACTGAAGAAAACAGTGCATGCCAGGCGCTTGGAGCATTGCCTGTCCTGTATTAAGCTCTCTGTAAATGGGAACACATGCTACATTATCCTGGTGCTGTCTGCACATCTGCCTTCTTTTCCACTCCATGACCCCTTCAAGGTCAAGGCCCCGTCTTAGTCATCCATGTCTCTGCAGAGCCTATCAGGTCACTTCCGCCCAAAAGATGCACGATAGATGTCATGGAGTGACAAGGTTTGATGCCGTTGACCCTTGACATCCCTCTTCCAATGCTCACCTCCAGAACTGAGGGGGCTGCCCACCCTTCCTCTGACGTCCAGCTGGGTCAGCCGGTCTTCAGCTCCAGCCTCCCAAGCTCTGCTGTTCTCTGACTCATCACTGCCAGAGCTCCATGTCCAACGTGTCCAACATGGCTTTATGTGGCAGCACGAGTGGCAATTCAGTGGAGTGTGCACGCTTTGCTTTCATTCTGAATCAGTGAAAGTTTTTAAAAATCTTACCTGATTACTCAAAGGCCCATAAAGCCCTTCACGAGGCTCAGGAGAGTTGTTCACTGTAAGATTTTAAAATTGCTTCCAAGTTACTTATCATTCATTCAGGCTTATGCTATTCTTTAAAATTCTTATTGATTTTTGAAACAGTCCTTTAATTGATATCAAAAAGCAATTACATTTTCCAGGCTGTAAATCTGCTTCACTCCCAATATTAAATTCATCATCTCTGTAAATAATTTTCTCTTATTATGCATATGTATTAACCAAACTATAAATAGTGTCATTAGCGTACCCACGGTTGCCTTCACGATCAGTGACCCTTGAATTTGATTTAGAAAAATTGATTCCTGCTGAAATTTTCCCTTAAGTGAAATTGCCGTTCCTGCTGAATGTCTGGGCAAATGAAAGCATTGGAGAGTCGTTCCCTTTCATTTCCTACCGGACTTCCAGAGAGCTGTTTTAAGCAGGGATTTGCATAGATTCACCTGTTGATGGTCACCCCTAGTAAAAGTCACTGCTTTAACAGCACACGGATTTGTTTCCATTTGAAGCCCAAATCTCAGTTTTTGGGGAAAAGAGACCTCTTAGCAATGCACTCCCTTCTAAACACACAGAAGGACACAGAGCCTTCATGGTGAAGTCTGGTGCCCTGCTGTGGGCAGCCTTGGGAAGGCTGCACGGGGTGAGAAAGGGCAGAGGAAACGTATGATTCCTACCAGAAGAGTCGATAGCCACAGAGCATGGTATCCTTGAGGACCACACAACACCATAAGAAAATGCAACGTCAGGAGAGGAATCCAGGGTGATAGCTGGTGAATGATCAAAGGAGTATAAGGTGTGGAAGCATGTGGGTCAAAACTAGAAGGAGACAGGAAAATGTAAATAGTTGATTTAGGGTGATTGGGTGATGCATGGATTTACTGTCTTTTCTTTTTCTCCTCTTGCTTTTCGTTATTTTCTGTTTTGCTATACTGTCATTTTTCCAATAAATGTAAAACTGGAGGGAAAAGGAAGGGAGGAAGGAATATTTGAGTTAGAATAACCTTACTCTCAGCTTTGGCTAGAATCATTTATCAACCTGTAACTGTAAGGAATTGTGGTGTGATAGATAGTCATGGATTTTGTATTAGATTCGAGAAAGAACCCTACTCTCCGCCAAGAGGCTGGGTCAACAAGCAGGCTGGAGGAGCACCGTCACCCGCAGTCTCCAGATAATTCATGTGGCAATGTCTCTAAGGCACCCAGCACACCAGGAGGCACTCAGAGTCTCGCCTCACACATCTGTAAAATCGGAATATTTATTTCTATGCAGTCTAAATATTGAATTATTAATATTTAAACTCTAGAGAAAACCATCTTTAAAACTATAAAATCATATACAAATACTATTTTTATTGACAGAAATGAGACCAGATATTAAAGGAGCAAGGCAATGTGGCTTCCCTCCCTGCCCCTGGCTCCCTGTTGTGGGTGGGTATCCAAAAGTCTGCCAATACATCAGAACCTCTCTGAGTCATAAGTCTTCAAGGAGTAAGGACTTATTATTACAACACAACTTCTCCGTGACAGGAAGGCAAATGATGACCGTATTTTAAGTCTTTGCCCTGAAATAAATTTTGACAGATAGATTTTTGTTGCTTTGGAAACAAGACCCTTCAGCTCTGCAGTGGAGGTATACTGGTGAGTGGGCTTCCCAAAGGCAAAGGAAGAATCAGACCAAAAAGAACACCAAGACAGTTTAGCCTGAATGAATCCCCCATGTCTTTCTCCACCCTAATATGTATATAATTGTGGTTTCAAAGAAGAGAAAGAATTGGACAGCAGCAAGTATTTGAGGTCAGGATGATGAAGCGTTTGCAAATGTGGCAACAGATATCAGGCTTCCGATGCAAAACAGTCTATGGATCACCAGTGAAATTAACTGCAAAGAAGACTAGACCTAGGCGCAATGCAACAAGATTGCAAACACACACAAAAATCATAATTTATCAACAACAATTGACACATGTACAGCCATAACAACATAGACGGCATTTCCATTACTCCAGAAAATTCCTTCATGTCCCTTTCTGGTCAATCCTTACCCAGAAGCAAACACGATTCGATTTCCATGACCCTAGATGAGCTTTGCCTGTTGTTAAACTCCTTAAAAGTGAGATCATCCTGTAAAGCAGTCATTTGAAGCCTGTCTTGTCTTTCTCAATATGTTTCTGAGATTCATCCATGCTTTTGTATGTATTCGTAGTTTGTTCTTTTTTTTATTGCTGAGTAGTATTCTATGGTGTGAATGTACCACAGTCATTCCTTTTCCTGTTCATGATAAAGACTCTCAGCAAGTGCCCCAAACAAGGGAAATTTTGTAATCTGGTCAACAGTATTTAAGGAAAATTCATCGCTAACATGTGCTTCCTTGTGCTGACCTTCGGGCTGTTTGCTTCTGAATTCCTATGCCCTCACTCTGGTCACCACAGGTCATACAAAAGTCATACAAAAGTCTCAGGTGAACATCAGCAATTGTCACTTGGGGCAGTCTAGTATCAGTCACCTTTTGCTACAACAAAGTTGCACAGCGCAGCCTTAAAATTTCAGCGGCGTAAGCTATTTATACCTCCTCCTGTTGTATGTGTATGGTGTGGTCATGTACTCTGGTTGTTTCTTGTTTTCATTCTAGAAACCCAGGCTGAAGAAGCACCCACCTAACCAGGACATTTTTTTCTAAGGCAGAAAAAAGCAAACTGGCAATCCCTCTAAAATTCTCTGCTTAGACCCGGCACACTGAAAGTTCTGCTCACGTTCTGACTTGGCCAGGCCCGATGTCAATGGTGGGGGTGGGGGAGGCTGGGAAAGGAAATACATATCATGTGCTAAACAATGCTATACTCCACCATGGGAGTGGAATGTGTGAGCAGAAGGGTCAGTGGGTCAGTGAGTGTCCGGGCCCCTCATCCTCTCAGCATCCTGCAGATGCAAGTGTGGGGACCAGCTATGGACTCATGGTGGGCTGTTCTCTAGGAAAGGAACCTGCCCCTCTGATAGTCTACCTTTTAAGGTGTGTGCCTGAGAATGGCCTCATCTGTGAGTAATAAACAGTCTAGTCTCAAGTTCTAAGTCATCTAAATTTGCTGACTGAACAGGGAGTTGTCTGGCAAGACCAACTTTCAGCACCCACTAAACAACAGGAAGTTAGATTCCAATGGAATAGAAAGCAATGCCGCTAGCCCTATGGAAAACCTCCATCCCAGCCAGCTCGTCGCCAGGAGACATGAGCTTATGCAGTCGTCTTCTTGAGCTAGGTCCTCATGGGCTCCCTTCCTTGAATCAACATCTGATTGGGAGAATGTGCATCCTTTCTCCACCATCACCTGACATGCAGCTCACTCCGGAGAAGCTCTCTCTCCGCAAGCCAGTCCTCAGCTCTGCTGCCAGGCTGCAAGCTCCAGCCAGCTTTTCTATATAGCTTCCCCAGCAAATATGGTTTTCTCAGCTCCAGGGAACAGAGGACAGGCTCTCTGAGTGTTCCTATAATGCCTCCTCCTCTTAGGTAAAGGGCAGAGAGAAACACACTTCTTCTTCTTCCTCAGTCAGGAGAGGGGACATTCCACTCCACTCCAGCCACCCTATCCAAAGAAATTTGCACTTCAGTCCTCTTCAGCTCCAACCCCTCTGTAAGTTGGTAGTGGGTGCCTGCCTAATGTGATCACCCAGCTTTGGAATATGGAGCTATTTCGGTACTCACCATATTGGTTTTGGGCCACAGTTGAAACCGAGTCATAAAATCCTCATTTTACATTAAGCCTTGATAAAGCTGAGCGGTGGTACAGATGTTCATTTTAATATTTTCTACAACCAATTCACTTCTTAATATGCCCTGATACCAATTTTGGAAAAGATGGAGGGTGGTGTCACATGGTCAAACAAGGCCTCTCCAGAGAGGCGATATTTTGTTTAGCAAAGAACTGAAAGAATGAAAGGTGGGAAGTTTGTCACAGGCCAAGGGGACAGCAAGGGAGAAGTCTCCAAGTTATTAGCCAATCCAGCGTGTTCTGAGAACAGAGAGAAGAGCTGGAGAGCTAAGGAGGAGGGCGTAAAAGGCAGAGCAACAGGAGACAAGAGGAGAGAGGCCTGCAGGGGCCAGCCCGGCAAGTCCTTGCTGACCATGGCAAGGAGTCCAGGTCCCATCCCAGGTGCAGAAGACTTGGAGGGTTTTGCACAGGAGCATAGCAGAACGTAGCTCACACTCCAAAAGCTCCCTCTGGCTACTGTGTGGAGACAGCCTAGACTAGAGTGAGAAGGGGTACAGGGAATAATTTGCAGGGGTCTGAGGGAGAAATGGCGTCTGGCAGAGCGTACCGCCTAGACTTCCTCTTCTCTTGGCTCACGGGAGACTGCGTTTCCCAATATCCATTGCCATTAGGTGTAGTCATTGACTTGCTTTAATTTTCTGCCAATGAAACATACATAGAAGTGCTGCATTTGAATTCTGGGCCAAGGTGGTTAGGAAGCAGCATGTTGTCTCTGTCTTCTCTTTGCCCATCTGCTGTGAGCAGTGAACTCTGAAGAATTAGGGGAGGAAAGTGGGTTGGGGCCCCCAAAGCCCCATGGAGGACACTTCTTGCCATTTATGAATGCCGGCGTACACTCTAATATGAGGGGAAATAAGCTTTTATTGTGTCAAGTCATTGAAGTCAAAAGGTGTGTTGGTTGCGGCAGCTAGAATTCACCCAACCAGCAAAGGATGCCACAGTGAAGTTGGTGAGAAGTGATCCGATTTAGAAAACACAGCCTTCGAAAGAACATGCTCTCCAAAGATTGTGCCAGAGACTGTGCTGGGCAACATGTATATGTTGGCTCTAATTCTCACAAGACCTCTGAAAAGAAGGTTTCATTATCCCAATTTTGCAGTTGACAAAATGAGGCTCAGAAACTTTAAACAACTCACACAGGGTCACACAGTCGACAAGTGACAGAGCTAGGATTAGAATTCAAGGACCATGCGGCTCCACTGCCCAGTATGTTAGCTTAAGGGTCGCTTATAAGAAGAAAATGAAATAAAGAGATTCAAGGGCTCTGGATACACAAGCTGTTATTGCCATCCTGGAAACAGAGTTGGGACTTCTTGTGCGAGCCGTCTCTGCTGGATACGTATGTGTCTCTGATTGGGGCCCTGCCAGGTACAAGGTGTGGATCACACGTCTGCCTTGTGCAGTCCTTCAGGTCAGGGCTTGGTCATCTTCAGAGCCTCAGAGAAGGATGTCACCCTCAGCGGGCACTCCATATGTGTTCATGGCATGGCGACTGACGTTAGTTGTGGATACCGGTTTGTCCAGTGACAACACGCCCAGTGATGAGGCGGTCCACTGAAGAGCTCACACAGTCACATAGCAGAACACTGAGCCCTCCAACGCACAATTTCTCACCACTCTCAAGCCTCAAGCCTCCTTTGGAAATTGCAAGTATGGTGGGTCCCAGCCACGGGGCTTTCCCCTCATCCTGGGCCAACTAACAAGAGACAAGAGCAGAGAGATGTGTGAGGGCCAGGCCCTGCAGGTCCTTGTTGACCATGGCAAGGAGTCCAGACCCCGTCCTAGGTGCAGAAGATTCAAAGGGTTTTGCACAGGAGCATAACAGAACATAACTCACACTCTAAAAGTTCCCTCTGGCTACTGAGCTGGTGGGCAGAAGAAATCATTCTGACAATATTCCCCTTCCTCTCACCGAAATCCTTGCGAGTTTCTTGCCTTCATGAACTACTCTGAGTTCCTCCATGGGGGTTCCTGAATGCTGGTCCGTCTTCTATCTACGCTTTCTCACCTTGCCAAAGAAAAGCATGACTGCGTTTGTCCACACCACACTGAGTGATAGACGGGCTACGCACTCAAGGAGGCTGCTGAGATTGATGGCTGCCTCTCCTTGCTTGCATTTAGATTGCATGGTCCCTGAAGGCAAGAGCCTTCCCCGTGAGACATGTACATTGCTGGGGCAGAGTTGGAAGAGGGGACGAGTCTGCACGAGACACTGAGACAGAGACAGCCACAAATGTGCCAGGGTGGAACTGAGGCCACTCAGACCGGAAATCCATCTCCAGACCATATAGCGGAGAGTTTGATTCAGCCTCTGGAGTTGAGGCTTATAAGTTCTGTGACCATGGGCCGTTTAGTAACACCTGTCCAATAAACTAACTGTATTGGGTGTGGACAATTCTTCACACCTTCTCCACCCACTCCCTCTTTCCCTGTAAGTGAAGTATACACTTCCCACCCTATTGATTTTAGGTTTGGCCAAGAGACTTCTTTGGGCAATAGAGTGAGAATGTGGATGTGAGGTAGAGAGTGTCTGAGCAGAAGCTTTCAATATACTCATGGGATTTGGCTCTGCCGTGTTTGTTTCCACCGCCCATCGTGACAACAGCATGTTCCAGGGAGTCTCTATGCCTTCGGTCTGGACATAGAGCCCAGTTCAGTCCAGCCCAGCAGAGCTGCACCAACCTACAGCCCTCACGCAATGTGAGTAAGAAATAAGCAGTTGATGGTTATGAGTCATCGGACTGTTTGTTACCACAATGAAAGCTAACTAATACAGCCTCTCGTATGCATAGAGAGGGTTTTCCCAAATATTCCCTTTCTGAACTAATATTTGGACGCGCGCGTGTGTGTAGGAGAGGCTGTCCCAAGGCATCCTTCATTTTCTTCATGGTCAAATGAAGAGGTTGAGGCTGAGTGTTGGAGGGTGAGTCCAGTGTCCACAGAAATCCCAAGCCAGGCCTCGGCATTATAATCCCAAAGTTCTCCCCACATTTCACAGCTTCCTTGCTACACAGAGCCTGTCCTGTCCTCCAGATGACATGCAATCCCCTGGGGCTCTAGCTAACAAGCTGTATTCCCATCCCCCGCCCAAAGAACCACGAGCCCCTTTGTCACTGGGAATGAGTCCATAGTCTGAAGAGATGGTAAAAAGCTCCAGGAAAGACTCTGATCTGTCAATCAAAACGCCCATGTCAGCCTCACCTCTGCTCCTCATTAGCTGTAACTGTAAGGCAAAGTCGCTTAACCTTTTAACAAAAATGGCAATGAGAATATTTGAATTCTCTTCTTTTCAGAGCTCTTATGAGAACCAAATGAAATAATTAATAGGTGTGAAAGTGCAGAATGTGCATTGCCTGCGGCAAAGTGCTGTGAAAAGGGGACGAGACCACGCACATCACGGGCCTTTAGAAGGCTGAGACGCAATCGCCGATGCCTCTCCCTTTGAGGTCAGTGCCCCGAGATGACTTCCTTCTCTGGTGTTTGCAGCCCGAGAGGCAGGCCTCAACACCATTTCCAAACAGCCCTGAGCGTGGGTCTGGCCTCCAGCCCAGCTTTTCCCAAGCCAGGGAGTAAAAGTAGGAGGGTGGGCACCATTTCTAGGGGAATTATTTGGAAGCCTAGAAAAGGCTGACAAAAAGTCACCCTGAATAACAGGTCTGGAGGCACCAGACCAGCTCTGCGGGTTGCAAAACCTTGGAAGGCTGCACCAGATCCATCTCTCCGTTCCCCGATTCATCTTTTTAGCACTGTTTTCTGGGTTCTTCCATGCGGAAGTGATGGGAGAACACGCCATTGGGACTGGAAATAAAGTTGGCATCGTATGACTCACAGAGCTAATTGTCCAGATGGGGAAACCGAGGCCTTCCTGGAGGGAAGGACCTGCCTGAGAGCACGCAGTTCACCGTACCTTCTCATTCCTAGTCGAGCACCCTCTCCACTCCATTTTGTGAAAGAGAAACACCTTGATCTCAAATCACACTTTAGAGAGGGTGTATAGGTGTGTGCGTAGGAGTGAACTTGCATCTTTGCAAATGGGTGTGAGCAGATGTGAAAGCGTATGAGTGTGTGTGCTGTGTACGCATGTGTGCGAGTGGGGGTGAGGAAAAGTGAGAGGATGCCTTGGGTATGTGAAGGGGTGTGTGTGTGTGTGTGTGTGTGTGTGTGTGTGTGTGTGTGTGTGAAGGATGAATGAATGAGAACCTGAGAAAAGTTCTCAGGGAGTAGGGAGGTCCTGCCTTTCCAAAGGTGCCACATCATCTTCTGTGGACAGGACCAAGGAGGCTCTACCCAACTCTTTTTCTCACCCATCAAAGCTTCTTTCAAGCATGATAACCATAAGTCACACTTCATTTCAGTCCATGATCTTATATATCTCCCCTATTCCATTAACTCCAGCTTTAGTACTTTACTAAAATAATGAAGATTGGTGTGAGTTTGTCCTGTACACCCTTTACCCTCCTGCAAAAGGACAAAAGAGAAAACAAAAAAGGCCTGAGGGGGGGCCCACAAAATTCATCTCTAGACAATCTGCACCCATGAGCCTGTGCGAAAAATATAAAATTTTGACATATTTTAGAATGATTCTTTCTAATCTTACAAGCTTAAAATGGAAACGCTGGCAGGTCTCAGAAAATTAGTAACTTGGATATAAAGAAAACTACGATATAGCTCTGCTGAACACATGCTCTGGCATATTTCATCTATATTCTAAATTTTGGAAAGGCCAAAAGAGTTTGGCTTCTTCAAGAAAAGGGTTGTCAGAAGAAGGCGGCACACAGCAGGCTCGGAAACCGAATCTTTCGTGACACTAAGGCAGGACAGGGAGGTGGGGTGGCTGGGCAGGCGTGCGGGACAGGCACATCTGTGCCAGAGCCTCCGTCACCAGGGAGCCACCACCAGATGGTCTCGTGTCAGTCACCAGGTTAGCCACAGCCTGTCTGTCTTGTCACCAGGCAACCACATCCGGACCGTCCTGTGGAAGGCCTCAGTCACCAGGCAGCCACAATCTGACTATCCTGCGTCAGGCCTCAGACACCAGGTAGCCAGAACGGGACTGTTCTATGTCAGGCCTCCGTCACCAAGTGTCCAAAACCTAGCTGTCCTTTGTCAGGCCTCAGTCACCAGGCAGACATCAGCTGAGTGTCCTTTGTCAGGGTCAGTCACCAGGTAGCCACAACTTGTCTGTTCCAGTGTCAGTGCCTCAGTCACCTGGTAGCCACAACTTGACTGTCCTGTGTCAGGCCTCATTCCCCAGGCAGCCACACCCTGTCTGTCTTGGTCCAGACCTCAGTCACCAGACAACCACAACCTGATGGTCCTGTGTAAGGTCTCAGTCACCAAAAAGCCACCACCTGACTATCTTGCACCAGGCCTCAGTCACCAGGTAGCCACAGACTGACTGTCCTGTGTAAGGCCGCCATCACCAGGCAGCCATAACCTGACTGTCCTGTGTCAGGGTCAGTCACCAGGTGGGGTAGCCAAAACCTAAATGACCTATGTCAGGCCTCCGTCACCAAGTATCCAAAACCTGACTGTCCTTTGTCAGGCCTCAGTCACCAGGTAGACATCACCTGAGTGTCCTTTGTCAGGCCTCAATCACAAGGCAGCCACAACCTAACTGTCCGATGTCAGGCCTCAGTCACCAGGCAGCCACATCCTAACTGTCCAGTGTCAGACCTCGGTCACCAGGCCCCCACAACCTGACTATCTGATATCAGGCCTCCGTCACCAGGTAGCACAACCTGACTGTCCAGTGTCAGGGTCAGTCACCAGGTAGCCACCACCTGACTGTCCTTTCTCAGACCTCAGTCACCAGACCACCACAACCTGACTGCCCTGTGTCAGGCCTCAGTTACCAGGCAGCCACACCATGACTGTCCTGTGTCAGGCCTCACTCCTTAGGCAGCCACAACCTGAAGGCCTCAGTCACAAAGCAACCAAAATCTGACTATCTTTTATCAGGCTACAGTCACCAGGTAGTCACAACCTGACTGTCCTGTGTCAAGTCTCAGTGACAGGAAGCCACAAACTGACTGTCTTGTGCCAGATTTGGAGACCAGGTCGCCACAACCTAACTGGCCTTTTTCAGGCCTCAATCTCCAGGCTGCCACAACCTGACTGTCTAGTGTCAGGCTTCAGTCACCCAGTAGCCAAAACTGACTGTCCTGTGTCAGGCTTCACTCACCAGGCAGCGACAATCTGTCCTGTGGCAGGCCTCAGTCACCAGGAAGCCATAAGTTGATCATAATGTGTCAGGCCTCAGTCACCAGGTAGCCACACCTGGCTTTCCAGTGTCACTCGGTCAACAGGTAGCCACAACCTGTCTGTTTTGTGCCAGGCCTTACTCACCAGGTAACTACACCTGGCTGTCTTGTGTCAGGCTTCAGTAACTAGGAGGCTACAAGCTGAGTGTCTTGTGTCAAGCCTTAGTCACCTGGAAGCCACAAGCTGACTGCCCTCTGTCAGGCCTCAGTCACTAATAGCCACATTTTGACTGTTCACTGTCAGGCCTCAGTCACCATGTCACCACAGCCTGAGCATCCTGTGTCAGGACCAGGCCATAACAACCTGACTGTCCAGTGTCGGGTCTCAGTCACCAGGCAGGCACAACCTGACTGTCCTGTGTCAGGGTCAGTCACCAGATAGCCACATCTGGACTGTCCTGTGTCAGGCCTCAGTCACCATGTAGATGTGACCTGACCGTCCTTTTCCAGGTGTCAGTCACCAGGTAGCCATACCCTGACTGTCCTGTGTCAGGGTCAGTCACCAGGCAGGTACAAACTGAGTATCTCTGTTCCAGTGCCTTATCACCAGGTAGCCACAACTTGTCCAAAAACGAGCCAGACTCTGGTCCACAGGAGCTTCTATTATTCTTCTCCTTTGTGCTCTGACCACAAAAGGAAAGGAAACGATAAGTCAATTGCCTTTTAAGGAGACTTGGAGAGAGATGAAGGAACAGACATCCCAAGCAAAAGTCAAACCAGAAGGAAGGTGGGCCAGAGGTTCATAGACAGGCAGGAACTAGAAAGAGCAGCACAAAGACTCCTGGAGGATAAGAGGTCAATCTTGGGTCAATCAGCAATTAATAACAGCTCCTGTGTGAAGGTACCAGTCTGTGCCCCACCACTGCATTTTCTTTCATACTCCATGGAAACCTTGAACTTATTCACCCTGAGGACTGAACTCTGACCTTTTTTTTTCTTGCCCAAATTTCTATCTATAGGGCCTGGGGAGTCATGCTCTACAAACTGTCAAATCTTATCAGATGGGTTTATTAATCCTCTATAATGTGGCTTACCGTCCAAAATGACTCTGCTGCAACATCACATGGCAGTTAAAGAAGGAAATCAAAATGTTTTACCCCAAAATGTGTTTCTTTGACGTATTTTCAAATGGCCCTACAAACCCTTCTTTTGTGGGAAAATTTTACATCTGTAGAATTGCTCCACGAACATAGCTAGATCTTTCCCCTTCCAGGTCTTCCTTGGATCCAGGAGGGATTAACTGAGAGTCTGACACCTTCAAATTCTGAAACAAGACATGTTACCATCTATTCTCTCGGAGGGCTGCCACCTACGAGGCTTCATCTTCATAATAAGAATCTTGTCTCCGCAATCCCCTTATCTTAACTCAGGCATTCCTTTCTACAGGTGCAGGTCTTTAGACAATAGCTCAACTCTCTCAGCCACTTGTCAAGAATCCCCGAAATATACCCACAACCTATAAGCCTCTACTTTGAGATTTCCCACCCTTGGAGGCTGAACCAGTGTATACCTTACTCATACTGACTTACAATTTTACCTATAATTTCTATCTCTTGGAAATGTATAAAACCAAGCGGTAACCCAACTGCCCTAGAAACACTTTTCAGGACCTCCTGAGATTATGTAACCTGGGCCATGGTCACTCATATTGGCCCAGAACACACCTCTTTAAACATATTTTGGCAGAATTTGGATTTTTCCATTGTCAACCTCTTATGGGATAAGTTAATTAATGCATGTTGTTATTCTTTAAAAAGATTTCTTTTTATAGAAGAATCATGACTGACTGGATTATGAGGACTATCACTGAGATAATGACTATTTATACCTGTAGAAGAGGCAACACGGTACCCACACAATCCAAAGCTGAACCTTTCCTGTATAATCCTCAACAATTGTCAGCTCAACAGTGATGGCTCCTCATGGTAGGGAAGATGTGGTAGAAATAAAATAGTGGCAAGTCATGCAAAATTTTCTCCCCCCCAAAAAACACCTTTCAAATATGAATAAGTGAGCGTTGTATTGTTATAAAACATATTTTGAAACTATTGGGGTGAGATCCGTGATTTACTTCAGTTATTGCAGGTGTAGACCACACCTCCTTTTGCTAAGATATCAAACCATGGTCTTAGATGAATGAAAGAAAAATGGGGCAGGTGGGGAGGTTTCCAGAGCCCCAGGCCCTGTTGAGACTTCAGGATCCACGTCCTGAAGACTGAGATCACGGGGACATCTTGGATCCCTTTCCACCAGCCTCAAGGACACTGTGACAAGTACCCAAGCAGAGGGGACATCATGATTACATTATTTTGTTTGAGTTATCTTCGTTGTATAGGTTCTTCAACTCACAAAATACTTCTGCCACTCATTTGGAATATTCTTCATCTCAAAACCTCTGTAAAAAACTAGTGCCCTTTATATTAACATCAGGACAATTATTCAGATGCTATCTTTTGAAGCCTCTTTATCTTTAGTCAGTTTTTAAAAACACGCTATACCCTATTCGCACTTAAACAGCCGCTGATTAGGATATATGTGACCCATGTTCTAGTTTCTCCATATTTAATTTATGACAAAAAAAGTATACAAAATTAATTACTTTTTCTGCTGTCTTCCGCAGCTATTTTGTACAATCCACTATTATGGATTTTTCAAAGAGCATTTAAATTATTTGTTTAACTTATCGCTCTCGCTCCTTTGCCCAGATGATTATCTCTTTGGAGGACAGATCACATCACATTCATCTTTGTGTGCTCCTTATCAAAAGACCTGTATAGAAATTGATCAATAAATGCTTGGTTATGGATAGGCAGGTAGATGGATGGATATATGGATGAACACGTAAGTATGACGTGATCTGCTTCCCACAATGAGAGGGTACCTACATTGAACAATTCTATACACTCCTCCCTTTCCAGTTAGAATGTTGACAAGTTATGGGATTAGCAGCCAGCCGCCTAGTAATGGTCTTTATTAGGGCAGACTGTGGTCTTTCTGAGCTGTCCAAGAGGCTAATCTCTTTCATACTAGTCCCTCCCAGAAGATGGAAGACCTTGGTCGCAGTCTCACGGTGTCCCTTCTTGCTCACAAGTGCCATTGTGAGCCAATGGAGACGCACCTGCCTAGCTACAACTTTCCTGGTTCACTGAGCCAATGGCCCTGTCTTGGTTCCTAAGATGACTGCGATGACATTTTCTAGGCTTAGCCATTTCCTCTCACGCCATATGCCTTTTTAGTTCTCCTGGCCAAAAAGCATTCTCTGTAAATAGCTGAGACACTCATTTATATAAAAGAATAAATGATTCACATAAGGCTTGATGTATTACTTTTTCTCAGAACCCTTGAAACTTAAAGGGGACGACATCTTAAGTTCAAAAGGAAATTTTAACTTGTGGCATTTCAGGCGGGAGAACACCCTCAAGTCTTTCCAGCTGTGCATATAGTCCCTTCCCAAGGCTGTAGATCACATCGCCCTCTTCCCCTACTCAGTGCTGCTTACTTCCTACCGTCCTCACTCATAAACAACCTTGGCCTCTTAATCATGTGATGTCAGGGTCCAGGTGGGTGCCCAAGCAACACTCTGGCTTCCTCATCTTCAGTGACCTTCTCAATTCCGCCTTCTAATGTCCTCCTAGACTACTTAAATCTTGTCATTATGACTCATTCGAACATAGATCTTACTCCTTCTTCATCTAGTTTGATCAACTTCTCCACAAATAGTTTCTGAACCTCCAGTCAATTAATCCCCTTCATGCTCTGCCAGCCCATCAGCTAGATTCTTTCTTTATTCCCATCTTTATCAAGCTGAGATCTCATGGTCCACCACTCCCTAACACTTTTTTTAGAACTTTAAACTTCTCTGTCATTCTGTTATTTTGTCACATCCATCTAGCAACAACCCAACTCTAAATAGACCCAGCTCTCCTTTTGCTCTGAGATAAGGCACAAGCTGCTCAGTTTTATTGAGAAAGTGCCTCAACAGGGCAAATCAATTTGACTGTGAATTTATTACAACCTTTCTTGAATGGACTCTCAACACTGCACAGCAAGCATGCCACTTTCTCCTCAACAGCTCTGCAACGCATGTCTGGCCTAATCTGACTTCCTCAAACCTCTGATTCTCCCACTTCTTCGGTTACTCTTGGCTTACAATCCTGCCTCCTATTTCACAGGGAACGCTGAGTCCATTACACGGCACTCTCTTGCCCTCCCACCACCAAGCACACAAGCCCACCCACCTCCCTCCTGTTCCCTGGCCTTTTCTCCCTCCTACCAACCAAGGCTGGTTTGTACACAGGACTTAAGATCCATCTCCTCTTGCCTTCTTGGGAAACATACGTTATCCACCATCCCTTCTTTCTCTAGTTCTCTCCCATGGAGATTTCTCCCAATGAGATTTAAATAGCCTTGAGTCTTTTCCATTTAAAAACGGCCTTTTCTCAATCTTGAATACTTCTCTAGTTATTGCCCTTTAAACCAAATTTTCTGGAAAATTGGTTTCATACCTCTTATTTCTAGATCCTCACGCCTCAACCTCATCCAGGCTGGCCTCAAACCCCATCATTCCACTGAGACAAATCCTGCTTGGCTTACCAGAGGCCTCCACATCCCAAATCCCAAGGATGTGTTTCCATTCCCACTCACTGCACCTGCGGGTTACACTGGCCCTGCTGGACACCCTTACTTTTTGACTCTCACTCTTCCCTTTTCCCTGGTGACATACCGCTGCTTCACTTCTAGATTTCTCAGCCACCCTTCTCTGGATCCTTTACAAGTTTCTCCTTTTAAAATCGACTACCTCCTATGGATTTCCTCCAGACTTGGCCCCCACTCTCCGACCTCTCTCTCAGTGAGCTCATCAGCCTTGTGGCTTCAGGTGCCACCTATGCGCAGTTGAACCCAAAGATCCACCCTTAGCTTTGGTCTCCAGTTCTTCTACTTCTTCGTGTTCTTCATCCTGCCAGACTATCAGCCCTCTCCTTGAATGACCTGGTCAGAGGCCCCATGTCCATCATTCTCATCTCGCCCTCTAGCTATCTTGAGATCAGAGTGACTGGGAATTCCCAAACCAGTTCACCTCGCCTCCATCGGCTCTCCAGATGCCAAGCAGCTGGAGAACATCCTGTCATACAGCTCATCCACTTTAACCTCGGAACCTGCACTGTTGCTGTGGTTTGAATGTGTCCCTCGTCTTCACAGGTTAGAACTTAATCCCCAAGGACTGAGGGTCAAAAGGGAGAACTTTGAGAGGCGATTAGGTCCTGTGGGCTCTGCCCTCATGAATGGACTGATGTCGGTATCAATGGAATGTTTTCCTTATTGCACAAGTGTGCCCCCCCTCTGACTTTCTTGTGCTCTCCTTCCTTTCCACCTTCTGCCATGGAGTGATGAAGGCTCTTGCCAGATGCCAGCCTTCTCATCTTGGACTTCCCAGACTCCAGAACCATAAGAAGTCAATCTCTGTTCTTCATAAATTACCTAATCTGTGATATTCTGTTGGGCACAAAATGATCCGCTATATTTCTCCAGTATATTAATGGATAAAGATGACTTTGGTGTCCCGTAGACTGGTTTAAACACTGGCTCTGCAGTTTCCTTAATGAAGTCATGTTATTTAACTTCTTTAAGCCTCAAGTTTCTCATCAATGCAATGGAGATAATAGCATCTAAGAATTATACTAATTGCATAAATTATTAAGTAGGAGGCATAGAACAGTGCCTACCAGGTAGGATGCAATCACAATGGTAACTTTATGACTGTTGCACTCTTATTTAATCTTGATAATTCCTTATTATGTTCTTCTCTGTATTGCTCCTAAGACATCTCTATTATTACTTGGACCTTTATGGGCAGACATTGACTCCTCTAAAAATGTTGAGATCAAGGTCATCCATCAAGTCCTTGGTCGTCCTTGGTATCCTCCCCTAGAAGAAGATTGAGTTGGCAAAGGCAAATGCAGAGGACAGCAACCATCCACCAAGGTCGTCCTTGGTACCCTCCCCTAGATTCAAGAATTCCTGGAACCTCCCCTCTATTCAAGAATCCCTTGAATTCAAGAAACATAGAGGACAAGAGTCATCCACCAAGGCTGTCCTTGGTACCCTTCTCTAGAGTCAAGAATCCCTTCATGTGTCTTCATGGAGTCCTCCTTTCTGAGGTCCAGAGAAGTATGCCTCTCTCACAGAGTCAGCCTCCCTTCTTCAGTGCATCCTAGCTACCACAGCTCATGCATCTCCCTCCATCAGCTACCCGCTCTATCATTTGCATTCAAAGTCTCCTGCTTCTCCCTGTATCTCAGAACAGAAACGTCCTCATTTCTCCTAACTCTCCTAGACAACACAAACATTATTTAAAACCTTCTCTTAACCAGCAAGTGTCTTGGATGGCATCCATACCAGTTGTACTTCCCTGTGTCTTCTCAGCCTCTGCTGCACATCTCCTGTCCTCTCAAAGGCTGCCCATGCCTCCCTACAGGGTCAGTCACCGTCTACCTCTCAGGCCTCCCCTCTCTGCCCCATAGAACACAGCTGACTACTCCCTCCTTATGAGTCACCTCTTCCCTGGGAGGCTCTGGCTCTTGTCCTCTGCGTTTACCTCTCTGCCAACTCAATCTTCTTCATGGCCTCCTCTCACTAAGTAAAGTTATATTGAGTATAAACTTCTGTTTATAGACTCAGGTATTTAAGAAACATTTCCCTTTTTTAAAAAATTATTAATCAGCTTGATTTCACTCTGAGCTCTCATCTTGCTGGGCTGGGGAGAAATTCAACCTCAGTCATTCTCAGGGCTTTCTCTTCTCACTTCCCCAAGGGGTTGTGTCACAGTCCTAAGGACACAGGGCTTGGGCAGAGGGAGGCTCCTCTGGTGATAGGATATTGGTCTACCCTGAATTATCCCTGAGAATCCCACTGCCTCTGGCACTGTGTAGCCCTCGCTTGTAGCAAGGAAGCTTTGGCAAGGCTGGCAACCAATGTACCCTAGGCTACATACTTAGGGGTCCTGCCAGTGCTCAGAGTACTGTCAGGGGCAGGTAAAAGGACCCTGCACTCCACTCTAGGACCACAGACTTGGACCAGGGAGCTCTCTCTTCAATCACAAGGAAATCCTCCTTATCTCTGCCGTATCCATCTACTTTAGACAGCCTTGACCTCATAAACATCCAGAGCCCTGGCTCCTGAGGCACATAAGCATAGAGTCTAAGACCTGCCTGCATCAGAGAAGGAGGAACACAGAAAGAAAAGATGAAGCAGTCTCTTTAAAAAGTATCCTGCCACCCAGAACTATGGAGACTGTTTGCTAGTAGTTGGCGCTGGGGGGAGGGGTCGTAATATTTTATTTCTTATTTTCTCAGAGTAGCAGATATGACCAAATATATCCATTGTGATGGAAATATGAGATTATATTTTTCTTTGCTTGCAACTGCATTTTTAATGTCTCAAAATGAATAACAAAATCCAAAATCACCCATAAAAATTTATCTTCCAAATAGGCACTTTCTACTTATGTCCCTACACAATTTTCCTTGATGATTCACCTTGTTCTCATGGTCTCCACTCACCTCTCAGCATAGGTGATTCTAAAGTTGATCTCGCAGCCTCCAAACCATCTCCTACGTGTCAGAATGTCATATCCAAGTGATCCTGGACACCTGCATTTGCATATCCGACAGGCAACTCAAGCTCAACCCGCCACCCTTGACACAGAGCCCGTCTCACCGCCCATCCCCATCCAGTCCATCATCAGCCTCCATCAGCTCAGCCCCGGGACCTCTCAAATCAATCTCCTCCCCCCCATCTCTTCTTCCAAGTCACCCTCACACCTCATCTGGAGAACTGCAACTGTTTCTGAGAATTTCCCTCCATTCTCACCAACCTGTGCCCCACACAGCAGCAGGCTAAATGAGATTTCCAAACCCCCACATCAGCTGAGGCCACTTCCTGCTTCAAGCCACCCAACGACTTCCCTTTAGGATAAGAGTCAAACTCCGCAGGTTGGTCTTCAAGCCCTGACGTAGTCTGAATTTCTTCCAGTCTGCTCATCCCTCCCCTCATCCGCCACACTTCTACACTCACTTCTTTCAGCTCCTTCAACAGGTCAGGCTCTTTCCCAGCTCCATGCCACCCAGCCGCCCGCGCCTCCTTTCTCCCAGAAAGCTCTTCCCACCCTTCCACACTGCCTCCAAATCCGTTCTCCACTCAGCAGGGCTTTGAACTGCTCAGTGGCGCATGGTGGAGCTTTGCTTGACTGACACTCCAGTTCCTCTCAGGATGAGATTCGAAAGGCTCAGCATGGTTCCAGTCCATGCCAGACCTCAGCCAGACTGGCCTCCTTTTAGCATCTCAGACATGCCTAGCTTGTTCCCACTCCCAGACCTTTACTCATCCTGTCCCTCAGCGTATCTGCCCCTTAACTCTTCACCCAGCGACGCCTACACGTTCATCCATGTTTTAGCTGAAATGTGATGTCCCCAGAAAACACTCCCTTGACTTTCTAGCTGCATCTTGAGGCTTCATTTTCTCAGGCCTCTTATCGCAACGTGCGATGATGTTCTGATTTTTGTGATCATTTGTTAATTCTCCACTCAGTGAATGTGGAGATCTCTATTCACCCCACCCTGCCCTGCTTTCCTGACAGCCTAGGTCAATGTCAAGCATTTAATAGGTGCCCAATGGACGTCGACTGAATGAACATAGGAATGATGAACGTTTGGGTTTAAGGTTGTAGTCTTTTCCCTCCTTTCCTCCAAGATACACACCTTCTGTTGTGCTTCCTCTTTCATTTATTGGCAATTGAAGCCACCCCATCTCTCATGCTCAAAATCCTAATATTGCCTTTGACTCTTTGCTCCTCCTCACTGCTTCTACCCAATGCATAGTACACATATATAAAGTGAACCTCCAAATGGCTCTAACACACATCCCTATTTTCTATTCCCAGTACTAAACCCAGGTTATCTCTCTTTCAGATTGTTGAAATTTCTTCCTAGCTGCCCCTCTCCCACTGATTCCAATCTGCTCTCTTCCAAATCAGTAGAATTATTTTCCTAAAGTTCAGATAGACCTTTCACACAAATAAAATCTGAATGGAGAATTACGCAGCAATTAGAAGCAAAAGATTAGATTTAAACATTGCAACACAAGTGAATCTTAACAACATATTGCTTCGTGAGAAGAGTAAGAAATGAAATGAGATTATTCTAACACAATATCACTCATATACATTAAAAATACATGCAGCAAACAGTCAACATTTTGTAAATTCACAGACAAACAAAAAAGATAGACATCAAATGCAATAATACGGTTGCCTGCAGGGAGGAGGAGAATGGAAAAGTGGTATGGGAGATAAAAGAGAAAGAATTCAATAAAAGAAGAGAAGGGCTTGGCATGCACCGATGATGATAAATGGGCCCTGAGCTGAGGAGGAGGATAAACTTCACCTACTGCAAGCGGAGAACCACAAAGAAAAGAAACAACAGAACAACTGGTCTCTAAGACAAGTCGTGTTCAGTTCCCTTTTGCATCTATCTTCATAGTGCTCAGGACATTTCTTTTCACGTTACTGGAGCATCATTAGAGGTGCAAAATGTGCATTTGTTTTAACCAGGTGAACCCTATGGCATGCTGCTGCACTGAAAAAATAAACGATGCGTGTCCTCGTCTTACCCAACCAGAGACAACATCTGGGTACTGGATTTCTACCTAATCATTTCTTGCTGATTGTTGCTTTGCTCAAGTACAATTCTCTTAACAACTTGAGCTTACAGCACTACTTAAAGAGTATCTGATAAGCAACTCTGAGCCTTTACCATAGATCTAAAGTACATTCATGAAAGCAGTCTAATTTTATTGGGTATTGTCACCCCATAATGTACAACCACATATTTCGAAAGAACTAGAAATTATGTGTTGATTTTTATGGTACCCCACGCTTAAGCCAGAAATCACAGAATCCAAAAGGAAAGTGCAGTCTCAGAAACCACGAGGTCACCTGGAGATCAACTTGCTGGCGGAATCCAGTTTTCAAGGAGAAGTGATAGATATTGTGGAATGATTGGCTTGCTAATCCCCATCCGTCTCCTTCCAGCCAACACAGAATCGGAAAGGATCATTGATCATGGATTCCTAATTCCATCTGGGGCTGCACAATGCTGAGAGTGTCTCCTTGCCTTGGGATGAACATGCAACGTTTTTGTAAACTTTTATTTAAAATCTACAGGCAATATCGATCTTCATAGGAAAGCCAAACTTCTCACAGCCCTTGAATCTGGCTAATGAAAGTGTTAATGGTTTCAGTAGACACTGTAAAATAAATACTCATAAAAGTTTGCACAGCACACCATTATATAGCCCCATAAAATCCACAAGGCAATTACTGAGTTATGAGCTCTCTGCCCACCTCCCCAAGCACCAAGGTTAGCACAAGTGGAGGTGACAGAGGAATCTGCCAGAGGGGAGGGGGAACGCTATAAGGAGAAGTCGCCGGTGCTAACTTGGGGGTGACCAGACCTCTCTCCCAGCCGTCGACTTCCTGTCTGTAAAATGGGAATTTGATCTGTAGTCCAGACCCCCTGTATCCCTCATTTCTGTGCTTCACACCAGAGGAGAACATTAGCATGCTAAGTACAAGCATCGATGCTTCTGGTCACACTCAGAGCCACATTTACTGGGTGTTCGTGTGAGCCAGGTACGGTGCTGAACACCTTATATGCAATATCCTCACATTATCTCCATTTTACAGATGAGGAAACTGATTCCAGAGCCTGTGCACTCAACCACTGCAGCATACCAGCTTCGTAATAGGGAGCGTGGGGCACACAATGCTTGCTCTCTGCCTTCATCTTTGCTATTCATCATCCACACTGATTCACAAGAGGAAAGGATAAATCTTGCATAATTTTCCAGTCATGGAGCACGAGTGAGAGTGGGGAAAACTGAGGCACAAGGCAGCAGTCGGGAGAGCTCAGTGTTGAATACCAACTTCAATACCTCTGACCCCAACAGTTCTCGGCTCCCTTCAATCTGCCTGCTGCTCCAGGGGTCCATGGGGTTAGGGTGTCCTATTCCTGGAATAGCGTGCCTCCCACAGGCAGTTTCTCCACCAGTAAGGGTCTCATGGTAGCCAGTGTTCCAGGAATGCTCCTGCATGGGTTTGGTGCTATGCAGGTTATGAAACACTTGAATAAACTACTGCCTTAGAAGAGCATACTAAAATTTATTCCAATGATGTAAGGAAAAACAGACTGGTTATTCTGTAGAATGAAGCTCGGTTTGGTTTCTTCTGATGTTTCCTCACAAGTAAATTCACACTGTGCCTTGTTGCAGAAATGCCAATAACTGGTGGTGTGGACACAGGTCAGGACATCCCATCCAGGGGACACACCTGGTGCTGATCCATTACCTGACGTGTTAAACTTGATCACTGGGTTATGGTGGTGTCTCCCCGTTTTCTTCACTGTGAGGGTCCTCTTTCCTCTACACAATTGAGGGGATGTGTTTTGACACTATGTAAATATTTTATTTCTCATCATTCCTTCAGCTATTTATTTAACAACTATTGATAACCCTTATCTGAAACAATTTTTATAGCAAAGTTGATAGGTAGATAGATGAGAGAGAAAATAATAAAGTGATCATGGTAAAAGGTAATACTTTGGGAATCTGGGTAAGGGGTTTATAGGAATCTTTTGTACTATTTTTGCAATATTTTATAGGCATAATATTTTTTCAAGACAATTTTTTTGAGCCAGGATCTCATTCTATTGCCTAGACTGGGGTACAGTGGCACGATCATGGCTCACTCTCACTTCAACTTCCCTAGTAGGTGAGACTATAGGCGCGTGCGACAACCGGCTAATTTTTACATTTTTTGTAGAGATGAATGCTCATTTTTTTGCCCAGGCTAGTCTCAAATTCTTAGACTCAGCCTCCCAAAGTGCTGGCCTTACATTTCTGGCCCAAGATGATTTTTTGAGGCTGTTGTTAAGCCCACAGATTGACAGAAGGCCTGAAGAGCCAGGCTTGAGGCCACCCATCCAAGAGCAATGCTCCAAATATGCTCTAAATTTCCCAGCCACACAAATCCTTGCCATCCCCGAACTCAGAGCACTGCTGGCACCCCTTTTCCAGCACTGTGGCTGCCAGAACAGCTTCCTGGTGGTCCCCACTTCACCAGCAGCAGCCAAGCGTGTGACACGGGCCCACCAGGCACGGGGCAGCTGGAGAAGTGACCACTTGCCATTTTTTCAGCTTCTCCCACCCGGTCTCATAAGATGGGGAAGCCCTCAACATAAGCACAGAGATGCCGTTCACAGAGTGGCCAGAAAAGAATAGAAAAGTCCCAGATGTGGCAGAAAACATTGGTGCCATCTGACCTATCCTGGGCCCTCTCTGTCGCTTGGCCATGAATCCATCTGTTTGCCGCCTGCCACGGTGAGCTCAGTAGCTATTTCTGATGTTTCTTCGGCTTTCTAGAAAACATCACCATCTCACCACTGGCCTCTTACTCCTGTTCATGTCCTCATTTCCTTCTTTACAGAGACTACAGGCTCCCCGTGGAAGTGCTGTGACCGCTCCTGTGGGCATAAGGGCAGGCTCATGTGGGTTCAAATCCTGATTCCATTGCTTACTGGCTGGGGACATTGAGAGAGTTACTTACTTCCTCTGAACCTTGACTTCCTCCTCTGCAAAACAAGGCTAGCGGTAAGGATCTCGCAGGGTGCTGTCTGGAAGCAAAGGCATACACAGGAAGTGCAGTGTCTTGTCTGGTGCATAATAGATGCCTAACATCACTACCCTTCCCTTATCTTGGCCTCTTCTGATGGACACTGTGTTGTACTGCCCGTGTAAGGACTGAAGGACTTCATTTCCCCAGTGGATGGGAGTACCGCCAGGTCTCACTGGAAATTGTCCTTAACTGAAGAGTTGACTCACCCAGCGTCTATGCCTCATCCAGGAAGCCTGCACCTGTGACCGATTGATGAAAAGACCCAGCTCCCTGGTCCCCTGCTCAGGACAATTCCAAAGGGCCACCCCAGCTCCAGAGCCCCACATGGGCTTGGCTGAGGCCCTTATCAAGACTGCATCACAGTTCCTACTCCCCGCTCGTCCAAGCTTGATGACTTTCCTTCCCCCTCGTATGGTGTGGTCTGTGGTTTATACTCCCTTATAAACGTCCCGCATGCCAACCTCTGCCTGAGAATCTGTTTCCTGAGCGGGCCACCCATGGGTGGCTCTTTTCCCTGTCTTGTTATCATTCAGGTCTAGCCTCTTAAACATACACCTCGTGGGGCCTGGTTCTATTTCTTAGCATCTCAAAACAGCCTCTCCCGCCATATTGGATGCTCCCTTTCAACACAGATGAGTGTTAAAATTGTTTCCTCCTCTCTCACTCCAACCTTATTGCCAGGATTCTCTCCATCTTCCAAGGCCCATCTCCTCTCGGTGTCTCTTTCAGGAAGCCTTCCTTGACTTCCCCCATGGAAAGTATTGATTCCCTCCTCTGGGGCCTGTTTTTATTTTCTCCCCCTGTCCTGACCTGGCACCATTTGGCGTGCCAGTCATTTGCCAAGGTCATTTAGGTCCACGCCTCATCCCCTCCCCCCCTTTTTTTTACTCTGTAGCTCAGAGGCCTGACATCACAGACTCCATTTCCCAGGGACATGTGCCCACTGGGAGCTTCCTCCCCCTGTCCACCGTTGAGGGTGGGGATATTTCATTGGGAAGGGGCGTGCCCACCTTGGCCTAAGCTCCCAGCAGGCCTAAGCTCCAGCTCCAGTCACTCCGTTTCCTCCTATGGCTTGACTAGCCTTGGGGGCGGGATGACTTGCCTTGGTAATCTCTGGGTTGCCTCACGGCCCCTGGCATTCAGCTCTTCCAAACCTGCTGTAACTTTTTTCCTACAGCCAGCTCTCTGGATTAAACTATCTGTTAGAGTTTCTGTCTTCCTGACCGATACAGATGCTCTTTCTGTATTTGCCTTCCCCTCTCCCACAAAGACTGAGGAGATCTTCTGGGCTGACACAAGGCTGAGGCCTGCAGCCAGCAAAACAAAGAGGGGTTCTTCTCCTTGTTAGTCACAAGAAAATGGGCAAACACACGCATTTGAAAAGCACCAGATGTGTTATTCTTTAAAACAAAGACTTCTGGTTGGCGCAGTCAGTGCAGTGGCTCACGCCTGTCATCCCAGCACTTTGGGAGGTGGAGACAAGAGGATTGCCTGAGCCCAGGGGTTCGAGACCAGCCTGGGCAACTTGGCAAGACCTCATCTCTACAATAAATTTAAAAAATTACCTGGGCGTGAGGGTGCGCACCTGCAGCTCCAGCTACTTGGAAGGCTGAGGTGGAAGTATTGTGGAAGTATCCAGCAGGGGGAGGCTGCAGTGGCTGTGAGTGTGCCACTGCACTCCAGCCTGGGTGACAGAGTGAGTCTCCAACACTAAAATAAAATAAAATAAAATAAAACAAAGGCTTCCACAGTTAACCAAGCTTGCCTCACCATTCCAGTCTCCAATGTCATTTGGAAGAATCCAGGGATCCTCGGCCATTTTAGACAGAATCTGCCTCTAGCAGCTTAACTAACCTCCTTGACTGGGAAAATCTACCCTCTGTGGTGTCTCCTGATATGAAGGTTTACAAACCCTTCATGTTGAAACAAAATGTGTTTTTACCCAGCTGATGTCTCAAAGAATTATCTCCAGATCTTGCTTGTGGTTTTGAAGATAAACATTAATAGCAAAGCTGTTCGTAAATATTTTGAACAGATGCAAGCCTTTAATTATTTTTTGCATTAAAAATTGACAACAGTTGATATTCCCCACTGATAAGCTACAGACATTGTGTGTGTGTACACGGGTATATATCCTTTTTTAATAGCAATTATTGTTCCATGATGACTGGGGAAATTGCTCTGAGGTTTAACAGCATATTTGCAGCTATACCCAGGGGATGGTGGATAGTAATGCCTACTGTCTCATCTACCTTATTTAAAATTTGCAGTAGGAAACACAATTCAATCTAGCGCATTTCTAAAGGCCAATGGGAAATAGATTGGGCAGCAGAGTCAGAAAATGCAAATCCAGTGCTAAACTCCATCCCAAAACCATCTGCCTAGGTTCTCTTTCTTTTTTTCTTTTCCTTCCCCAAGGCCAGCGGTGCTGACTCAGTAGTGCATTAAACACAAATGTGTGAGTTCGGCCCTGACCAGCCATTAATCAATGTGCAGCCACAAAGGCAACAGCCCTGGGTTAGCCATCTACTGCAAGGTGCCAGGCGCTCACAGGGGGAGACCGGGCTCTGGAGATAGATCAGGGCACAGCCCACTTCCTCCAGGGCCCAGCTGATTGAAAACAAAAAATGGTTGCCAAAACAGAGTTCTAAATGTGTGCTGTATTTTAAAGGTGTGCGTTTAACAAGTTGATTTGCTTAATGGTGAGAAAGGAAGGAAGAAAGGGAGGAGAAAGAAAGACAACCACATTTGAAAACAACCTCAAAGGTCTACATGTAAGACCTCTTGCCACTTGAGGCCTGAATGACGAGCCTCCTGTCCCCAGAGGTGTGGGGGCAAACAGCTCTGGTTCGAGACTAGCCACCCTGATGCCAGTCCAAAGCGCAGAAAGGATCCGCCAGAGTCTCAGACAGCTGGGTTAACAGAGTGATTTTAACGTGGCGGAGCTCGTGGGGAGAGGGCTGGCCTGGGCTCTGCATCTGATTTTTCACCTTCGGTGAGCGGCCCAGTGCTGTTCAGTCTGGAAGGCAGGTGCATTCCTCTCAGAAGCTGCCTGTCCTTGGACAAGGGCAGTCTCCTGCTGTCCGCACAGAACTCCTCCTGGGCCCTCAGAGGAGGCAGGATGCACGCTCAGATCTCAGGGAGAAGGCAGGGCGGAAGAGAAGGCTCAGAGATGATTTCTCCTGGGGAGTCTCGCACGGCAGCTCCGCCCCTCTCTCTGTCCCCTCCCTGCCTCTTTAATCTCACTTGCAGGAACCACATGATATGATTCACAGCTCCGGCCCTACCCGGGGAGGTGCACAAAATGGCCCTGCGAGCTCTCACTCTCACTCTTGTTCTCCAGCAGGAAACACTCCCGAGCGTTGCCTTCATTAAGGGGAATCGTAAGCCCCCAACTGCAGGTCCCCTGCCCCTAATACCACAAGGTGGGGAGAGCACCTCAAGCATGGAAGGCAGAGGGACCTCGAGCAATAGTAACCTAGCAACACTGTCTCAGGATTTGAATGTAATTATACCCCGAGCGTGATAAATGCTCGAAAGGGCTCCTTATGCACTGATCATACTAAACGCGTCTTTGAAATTACCCTCATCAAATATTGATAGAAGAAAAGTTTTGGGCAAAGAAAAAAGAAAACCCTAAAGCGTGTGGACAACCTTTCCCCCCAGATGCCCTGGGCAGTGGGAGGACACCGGCCAGGGCAGCCCAGAAAGCCTCACAATTCCTTGCATGGGCATTGTGGCAGGGGCGAGAAATTTCCTGCAGTTGAGATGTGGCATCGAGCGTCAAGGACCACGGTCTGGTTGTGAGGTCAGGGGAACCGACCTGAAAGGTAGTCTTCAGTCTTCTCGCCTCCAGAGTGAGTGTGTTGAGCAAGACAGTCTCCCAGCCCGGAGCGGGCTATGACCTGAAGAAGTGAGAGTTAGACGTGTGACGCTGGTGGTGTGGGGAAAAAGGCAGGGCATGGATGCGGGTGCCGAAGCTTTTGCATCCTAGGACCAAGTTTAGTTTGAGCGGGTCCAAGAGACTGAAGGCTCAGTAGGGGGGCAGAAGCTGAGGCGGTGAATAGTCCCAAGTGCTGAAGGGCTTTGCGAGCTTCGCTGAAAGTCCGGGCTTCATCCAAGTGGAAACAGGAGTCACTGCAGGTGTGCGTGGTGGGACTTGGGTGTGAGGGACAGTAGGGTGGTACTGGCACAGTCATATGGGCATACTGGAATTGGTCACTAAATGCGCCAATGTCCAGAGGCTGAGGGCCGTAATTGCCTTCACGGAAGGTGGAGGATTTGGGGCAATGGTCAGAAATCCTGTGGCACATAGCTGACACTCAGGTGCTTTGTTAAGACCCCCAGGACAAAGTCCAGAGTTGCCACCCACCACCCAATGTGCTGCACCATGTTGAGGCATAAGACCAGCTAGAACAAGACCAACCAAGACAAGTCTGGAATGCGGATATGTGCAGAGGGAGAAGCTTCTCTGGAGAGAGGAAAAAGAACAGAGGACTGAAAGAGAGTGTCATGTCTCTGTCCTAACATCGGGTCATCAGTAGCAGAGAGCTCTGTGAGCCGTAGACTGACATCAGAGAACAGGAACAAGAAAAAAACGCCTCACACGGAAACTCAGCCTGTGTCTTGATTACTGAGGAGTTCCTGCCCAGCTTGGCCACTCACTACCCTGCTGTGTGATCTGTGCCAAGCTCTTTTCCTCTGGGGCCAAGTGTTGGCCAGGCTTTCCCATCCGGCTGCTGGCCAGGGCCTGAGTTACACAGCGAGCCCGGAGTTTCCAGGCCTGATTCCTTCACTCCTTCCCGGATGCCCTCATCACAAGGGAGGACCCCCTTTTCTGATGTCTCTCTCTGGGACTGCCGTGCATGTGTCTCCTGCTTGTTAGAGGAAATCCTCCTCTGTTCGATGCAGAATCTTTAAAAGGGCCTCAGATCTCCTCTGTAAGCTTTCTTCTCTGGTTGAACTCCCTTGATGACACCGCTGGCGCCTCCCAAGAAAGCAAGGATAGCGAGACCGGGTGGACCTTGCTGAGGAAACTCGGCTTATTGACATCCTCTTGAGCAAACTAGCTAAAGGAAGGCAGACTGTTTGGTTTTCATGGCACTCTACCTAGGGATCCCGGTGAAACTCCACAGCCCCAGAGCCCCGCCAGTGAGTCCATTTAGAGAAGATTGTACAGCGGGCCAAAAGGTTGAAGATTAGAAAAATATAAGTCCCCAAATAATAAGGGCCACTTTCTTTTAACGTTCGTGGAAGTGGAAGCATGGTGACCCTAGGCAGAGAATAGATGTTGTGAGGGAAAGATATTAGCACTAGGGCAAAACTTTCTAGAGGTCCCCAGATAGGCAGTCAGCAGGAAGAGGGTTGGAGAAAGGATCTGACTTCTTCCTCGAATTTAGTCTCTTGATTTTGAAGACATCTCTGTCATATGTTATATATATTACTGCTTATTGTCATATGTGTGTGTGTGTGCGTGCGTGTGTGTGTTATGACAATAAGCAATAAGACCCGGCATCAGAGCAAGACCAACCAAGACAAGTCGAATATGTTTATCCTGTGTGATCTGTGCCAAGCCCTTTCCCACTAGGACCAAGTGCTGACCAGGCTTTTCCATCTGGTCACATATTCCATCACACAGTCTGATATGAAAAAGGAATTACTGGATATATACATTTGCTAGATACTGACAAATAGTTCTCACAATTCTCCAAAATTAAGTTTCTCCCTTGGGAGTGAGAAAACTTGGTCATTCCACCAACACCGAAGCCCTAACAGAGTACTGGGAATGCAGTGGGTACACCTCCAGTTGCATGAGTTAGGGTGCTAGCAGGGGACAGACGGCACACGCAAAGGACGGCTGTTTCAAGGACTCACTCGAAAGGTCTGAACAAGGTGTACAGGGACCACAGGAGACAGTGCAAACCCTGGGGCTGGCTCTAGGAAACCCCGTACCTTCTACAAGGCAGGAGAGATAAAGCTGACCAAAAGTTTGAGTGACGGAGGATTGTATAAACCTCAAGAGGAACTATGACTTTAGATCAGGGACACAGCCAGCCTGAGGTCCACACAGGGAGGGAGGAAGGAAATGGGTACCTTGAGCCCACTGATTTCCTGTCAGGGCTTCCCATTTGTCAAACACAGCCAGAAGCCAGAAGCCAAGGAAGCCCTATCAATGCAGTTTGCATGGGTCAGAAGTCAAAGAGGTGACTTCTGTGCTGATGATGGGAGCTAAGCCCAGGGCTATTCAGAGAAAGCACAGGATTATGAACTTTGATATTAAAGACCAATCGTTGTCATTATTTTCTCTGCAAGGAACACATGAGGTTGGTATCAGCTCTTACCTATGAAGCACTTACTATCACTGAAGCACTGTTCTAAACACTTAAGAGCATTTGCTAATTTAATCATCATATCACACCACTTGGTGGAAGCTGATATGTAAGATGTGGGTAACTTACTAGCCAGCATATGATCCCAGGTTACCTGAATCCAAGGCATCAGTAATTATACCAAGAATTGTACCCTGAGTTGATAGAATCCAGCCCAAGGACAAGAAATGGGGTCTCTTAACCCATGTGGCCTTTTCCCTTGGCTAATTTCTTTTAGTTTTAGGTTCAGATGCTCAGAACACTTATTTTATTAAAATTATAAAATATTTTAAACTTAAATATTAAAATAATGAACACCCATGTATCCACCAACCAACTTTCTCAAATCTTAGCGTTTTGAAATATTTGCTTCAGAGTGCTTTTAAATGAAATAAAGCATCACAAATAATCTTAAAGACACAATGGACTTCTCCACGATTCTTTTCCTTTCTTACCTTTCCAGAGTTAACCATTCATATATATTTGAGGTTCATCATTCTTATCTTTTTGTACTACTAAGCATTTGTCCTGTAAATAATAGTAAACTATTGTTATTTGCAGGCTTTTACATATATATGAATGGTTTCATACTCTATATATTATATAGTCAGTTGCTTTTGTCACCCAAAATTATATTTTTGAGAGTTATTCACGCTGATACATATATAGATGTATATCAATAGCATATTATAGAGTATTCCAGCGCATAAAAACATTGTAAATTATCTCTCCAATTTCCTGTTAATCAACTTTAAATTTGTTTCCACTTTTCTCTATTACAAAAATGCTTCTAGGAACACACACATACACACACACACACACACACACACACGGATCCCTAAGAAATATATATATAATCCCTAAGAAAGGGATTATATATTTACTAGCTATTGTCAAATTGCTCTCACTAACAACTTTTGATAGCATTTCTTCACATCTTCATAATAAATATTGGTTTTGTCAGATTTAATATTGTCAATCTAAAGCATGTGAAATGGTATCTCATTAAGATTTAAATTGCATATTTCTGATTTTTAGTGAGACTGAGTGTCTTTCTGTTTATTGATTATTTGAGTATCTGTTCTGTAATTTGTCCAATTGAAAATTTACCAGATTTGCTATTTTTTCTTATTACCTTGATATTTTCTATACAGTATTGAAACCAATTCTTCCCCAGTTTTGTTCATTGCTTTAATCTTCCTCCAGTGTGTTACTTGACTTTTCACTACACTTTAGTGTTTTTTGTTAACACACATTTTTAAGTTCATTTTTAATTTAGTAAGACTTAATAATATACTTGTTTGCTTACACTTTCTATGTCTTGTTGAAAATAAACCTCCTCTATTCAAGATCATAAAGTTATTTCACATATTTCCCTCCTTAAAGGGGCAGGATTTTGCTTTTCATGTTTAGGGCATGAAGTGAGAGAAGAATTTAATTTTTGTGTGCGTGTGTGAGATGGAGTCTCACTCTGTCGCCCAGACTGGAGTGTAGTGGCCGCTCCCGGCCACCGCAGCCTCGACCTGCTGGGCTCCGGCGATCCTTCCACCTCAGCCTTCCGAGTAGCCGGAATTACAGGCATGCGCTACCATGCCCAGCTGATTTTTTAATTTATAAGAATTTAATTTTTAAAAAGATTATACAATTGTATCACTGATTGAATAAGTTTATTTTGAGACCAGATTTTGTGTGTGTGTGTGTGTTGGAGTCTCACTGCGGCCTCGACCTGCTGGGCTCCGGTGATCCTTCCGTCTCAGCCTTCCAAGTAGCTGGAACTACAGGCACGTGCTACCACGCCCGGCTAATTTTTGATTTATTGTAGAGATGAGGTCTTGCCAAGTTGCCTAGGTGGGTCTTGAACCCTCGGGCTCAGGCAATTCACTCACCTCGGCCTCCCAAAGCGTGGGATTACAGGCTGAGCCACCAAGCCCGGTGAGGTCAGATATTTTTATTCATTAACTGTTGTATAGTTAATAGATGGGAGTTAAGGAATTTTACTTAAAGCTGTATACAAGATAGAAAAAAGTTATGCAATAAAAAAGGGAATTAAGAGCCATACAAAGTATTAATATAAAGTTAACTACTGGAATAAAAATATAAACTTTCATAAATACCTAAAGAATATTTGAAAGGCAGAATAATGTAGTGACTATGACAAGAAAAACAATAAATTTGACAAAAAAATATAACATAATATATACCACAGTCCTAATATAAGATGATATGAATGAATTAAGACCAAACACAATAGTTCTATTCATAAATGTGAATGGGTTTAACTTATCTACTTAAAACAAAGATTTTAAAATATTTCTTATAAGGGAAAATCCAGCTGTATAAAAGAGACACATATAAAACACAGTACTTTAAAAAGGTTATAAACAAAGTGATAAAAATATTTGTCAAACAAATGGAAGCAATAAGAAAATAGAAATTGTGATTGTGATATAAGCAAAGTAGAATTTAACTCAAAATGCATTATACAAAACAGAAAAGGGTACTTTGCAAATTAAAAGCTGCATTCCACAATAAATATACAACAGTTCTGGATATATATGCATACATAATATAGCAACTACCTATATAAAACAGAAATAACAAGGGATTCCAGGGGAAGTAGATAGAAACACAATCTTAATAGGAGACTTTAGTGCAGCATTCTTAGCATAGGGTAGATCAAATGGACAAAAAAGGAAGAAAAGGATATAAAAGGTCTAATAAGTTTAATCAGTAAGGTAACTCTTTGAAGTATGAGTATTGAACACTACATCCTGATAATAGAGAATACTCCTTCTAAAGGACACATGAAGCATTTTGTAAAAATTAATCAGTATTCTGTTCCATTGGTTGTCTATTCTTTTTTTTTTTAATGTCAAAAGGTGATTTATTGTATCGGTTGTCTATTATTGAACTAAAAAACACTCTTTGTTGTCAATAAGCTTGATACCTGGTAAGGCAAGTCTTTTTTTTTCAAAATTGTCTAGAATCACAGGTCCAAAGGATCTGAAAAACCCTAAACTTAAGAAAAAAAGAGCCGGGCTCGGTGGCTCAGCCTGTAATCCCACACCTTTGGGAGGCTAAGGTGAGTGGATTGCCTGAGCCCGTGGGTTCGAGACCCGCCTGGGCAGGCGAGACCTCATCTCTACAATAAAATCACAAAATTAATCAGGCGTGGTAGTGTGTGCCTGTAATTCCTGCTACTCGGAAGGCTGAGGTGGAAGGATCGCCGGAACCCAGCAGGTCGAGGCTGCAGTGGCTGAGAGCAGCCACTGCACTCCAGTCTGGGTGACAGAGTGAGACTCCAACTCAAAAAAAAGAAAAGAAGAAAATGACATCAAGGCAAATAGTAATCAAATTGCTTAAAACCAATGATAAAGATAACAATCTTAAAAACAGTCAGAGGTGGAAGAAAAGGCAGTATATACAGAGAACAAAGATAAGAATGACACCAGACTTCAAGCATAAAACAATGTAAGTCAGGTGACAGTAGAGCAATATCTTTGACGTATCAAAGCAAAAGCCTGTCAACCTAGAATGACATAACTAGAGAAGACATATTTCACAAATTAAGGCAAGATAAAGACCTTTCAGGCACCCAGAAGCTGAAATAATTCATCACCAGCAGACCTGCACTATAGGAAATGTTAAAGAAAGTCCTTCAGGTGAAAGGAAGTGACACCAGATGGAAGGCTGGATCTGCATGAAGGAATGAAAAGCACCAAAATGGCGAATATGTAAAGGTAGTAGGCTGAATGGTGATTCCCAATGGGATACGTATTTGTCCCAATTACCAGAACTTGTGAATATTGCCTTATTTGGACAAAAGATCTTTGTGATGTAATTAAGTTAAGGGCCTCAAGATGAAATCATCCTGGATTTTCCAATAGCAAGTGTCTTTATAAGTGTGAGGCAGAGAAAAATTAGACTTAAGAAGACCAGAATCAGACACAGAGAAGAAGGCAATGCAAAGACAGAAGCAGAGATTAGAGTGCTCAACAACAAGCCAAGGAAGGTCAAGTAGTGCTTGCAGCCACCAGATGCCAGGAGAGAGGCATAGAGTAGATTCTCCCACTACTCCAGAGGGAGGCTGGTACTGCTGACTCTTTGATTTTAGACTTCTGGCCTCCAGAATTGTGAGACAAGAAATTTATTTTGTTTGAACCCTCCAAGTTTGCGATGGGGGTAAATATAAAAGATGACTTTTATTATTTTAAAATTATTTCAAAGACACAATTAACGTTTTAAAGCAAAAGTAATTGCAATGCATTTCAGGGTTTATAACATATGCAGAAGTAAAATACGTAACAATAACCGCACAAAGACCAGGGATAAGTGGAGAAATACTGTTATGAGATTCCTATACTACTAGGAAATGATATATTATTTGAAGATAGACTCTGATAAATTATAGATATATGTTTTAAACCCCAAAACAAACATTAAAAAAAAAAAGAAAGTTACTAAGCCAGCAAAGATAAAATGGAATTATACAAAATATTTTATGTCCATAATTTATAGTTCATTATATTTGAATAAAATGTAAGATTATTCATTATTAACAGTTGCTGGAGAGGGTGTGGTGAAAAGGGAACACTTCTACACTGTTGGTGGGAGTGTAAACTAGTGCAACCTCTGTGGAAAGCAGTGTGGCGATTCCTAAAAGCTCTAAATATCAACCTCCCATATGACCCTGCAATCCCCCTACCAGGAATATACCCTGAAGAACTCAAATCACTCCATAAAAAAGATACCTGCACATGTATGTTTATCGCAGCATTGTTCACAATAGCAAGAACTTGGAAGCAACCATGCTGTCCATCAAAAGAGGACTGGATTTAAAAAACGTGGTACATATACACAATGGAATACTACGCAGCCATAAAAAAGAACAAAATCATGAATTTTGCAGCAACCTGGATGGAACTGGCATCTATAATACTGAGTGACCTCTCACAGAAACAAAGATCTGAATATCACATGTTCTCATTCATATAGTGGACCTTGACCATCCAATGAAATACTATAAGAAAATGACTGACAGTAGTGGGAAACTATGGGAGGGGAAGATGGGCTTAACGGTAGTAAATATCTATCTGGGGACAGGGAGATACCTTTTATCAACAAGGGTGCCTGAATGAAGCATATTTGTATACCTAACCCTTAACTGTACCCCACAATATCATAATAAAAAATATTGATTATAAAAAAAGATTATTCATTATTGCTAGCTGCCTTTTTTTTTTACAAAAGTTGTTGAGAGTTTGCATTATCTAACTCCTCCATATCATTCTCTTTTTCTTTTTTGTTTTTTCTAAATTTTAGATTCAGGGGTTGCGCATGCATATTTGTTACTAAACATACTGTGTAGTGATGGGGATTGGGTCTCAGGTGTCCAGTGTTCCAGACAGTGAATGTTGTGCTCTGTCTCCATATTGTTTCCTACTGTAGTTAGTCGATTATGTCTACCCCATAGCTTTTTAGTTTCTGTTCTCTCCCTTACTTCTTTTCTCCCATGCTTTCCTTCTTGGTTCACTTGCCTCCCTTATATAGAGTTCCTTCCAATATTTTTCTTTGTATATTTGATTGTTTTTTGCTGCTAGAAAAATGTGATTGATAAATTGTCTTCTTTATTTTTTGGCGCCTTAAAATATCTTTAATTTGCCTCATCTTAAGTAAAGTGCACCTAGGTATACAATAACAGTTCATCCTTCAATCCTTTAAATGCGTTACTTTGCTTTATCCTAGCATTTCTTGCTGCTGAGGGGAAATCTGCTGTCAATCTGATTATTTCTAGCTGTATCTTTTCTCTTTAGTAACGCTAAGGTTGCTTTCTACCCTCAATGATCCACAATTTCATGTGACACATTTCAGAATGGATTAAAATTCAATGACTTTTAAGTACTCCAAAGAAAGTTTAGCTCTTAAGGCTCATGTCTTTATTTGATTCTGAAGAAGTCTTAGTTATTTTCTCTTTAATAATTGTCTCTCTGGTATGACTTCCATTTTCTTTTTGAAATCCCTGTGATATATTTGTTAAAATGCCTTAAACTATCCTCCATGTTTTTTAACTTCTCTTTTTATATTTTTTATACCCTCCTCCCCTTCTGAATTCTAAATACATTCCTAGTGCCATTTTCTAATTCATATCATTTCTCTTCAAATATATCCAGTTTAGCATTGATCTCATCCACTGGGCTTTGATTTCAGTGACTATAATTGTCATGTGCAATATTTGCTGATTTTATTTTGATTGTATGCATGTTCTTATTTCATTTTACTTACCTTGTTTCATAATTTTATTTTTAATTGAAGTTATCTAATTAACTCAGCTTTTAAACCTACTTTTCAAATCTTTTTTTCACTTTTTTTTCAAGATAAATGAATTTTACCTTGAGTAAGTATTTGACTTAATAGACATTATAGGCAGTCTTTCTTGGCTATAGATGTCTTGAAGACATTTAGAATTTGGAGTTTCAGGCTCACTATATCGGTTGCTGTACATGTTTCTCTCTCTAGTCCCCTTTTTTGCCCTCTCCTTCTCTTTCTCCCTCTTCCTCTCTCTCTCTCTTTCCCCCTCCCCCTTCCTCCCTTCCTCTCCTTTCCTTTCTTCTCCTCTCCTCATCTCTGTACTCGCCCTGATCTTCAGTCACAAGGCTGCATTCACACAGCACTCCTGTTGGAGAACCACCAACCTAGAAATTCTGGCTGCAAGAATTTACAGGCAGCTCAGAGCCTCTGCCTCAGAAGGATGTCAGTTATAGAAAAGATCCGGTCACAAAGGTGATGGATATCGACTTCCAGCCACAAGGCTGGGTGTATGCCCACGCCTTCCCTCCTTGGGTTCATCAACCCATTACTCCCAACAGCAGGTCATTGGCAGAAAATTCCCCAAGATTTTCCATGAGCTAGGATAGCCATCCCAAGACCCTAGCACTGAGCAGTCTTTTCCTGGCCTCTTATCCTACATGGAGCCCCTTAGTTCGATTGTCCAACAGATTACATACCTCTGGGTGTACTTGCTTTCTACACTTCCTGTCAGACATAGAGATGAGTAGGCATGGACCTTCAGCTTTGCTCATTTCACTGCCTGTCTGTTTTGTTTGAGATCCACAGATGTGTTTATTTTGAGTTTGAACCTGTTGGTATTTTTTTCTTTTTTTTAGTTCATCTATTATTGCTATTCATTTGCAGCATTGGGGATACCAAAACAAAGTGTGAATTAATGGCAATCTTGACGGAAGACTCAGATGTCTCTTCTAAATGTACTAATGTATGATTGGTCATTTGGCCTTCTAAAACACGGAAATAATTCTTAGACCCTCAACCTTACATGGCTTGGACCCAAGGATATGGAGCTACCAGGCATAGAACCACTGGCATGATTCATGTAATTTGAGAAATTTAGAATGGCCCTTCCCAAAATATCTTCTTCACCGCCTGAGGTGAAATGCCTCAATTTTAGTGTAAGTCGAACACACAAACTGCTGATGATGTGGAATGTGGAAAGATCTCACTTGACACCCTGAAACTATCAACCCATTAGCATCTAACAGGAGAGTTTCGTCTGCCACTCTGACTTCCAGCACTGGGTTAGCAGCGACATCCTGGGAACGGGGAGCTGTGCCGAGATGGCTGAGTCAGCAAGGCTGTCAGGCACGATCCAAGAAAGGTCAGTCACAGATTCATGGTGACAGACTCTGGCACATCTGAGTCCTCTGAAAATGAGGAAAACCAAGGGGCAAAGTCCTGGTGTGTGTTTTTGGCATGTCAGGGATGTGGTCTGCTCTGTATTTTAGTGCACGCGTTCTCTCGCTATGTACCTAATGATTTGTAGTGTTTTTCAGCTAGGTGAGGAAGTCCACCACTGACATCAGGTAATGATGTTCTATTTCTCCCTCCCCTAAGGATTAAGCCAGTGGGTACAATTAAAACGTTTAAGTTCTTCTCCCATCACGTTTCCTTAAACTTTGCAGCATGCCGTGTCTCTTGGCCACCCCTCACCAGTTGAAGCCAAAGTGGCCAGTTGTCATTCAGCGTCAAGAGCTTTGTGCTGCCTGCCAGCCTCATCCTCACCTTGAATTTGATCATTGTGCCTGTGTGTATTACTTTTATTGTGCTAGCACATTACTTCTAAAAGTGTATTTTTGATAAAGGCAACACCCACATTGAAATAAAATGGAGAACCATTTCCTAAATAATGCTCACAGGATGCTGATTATTGGAATTGTCTAGCAAAGGCGTTTCTGTTTTTAAAAAATGGGGGGATATGCTGGGTTAAAAATACTTAAACTTTTTAAAGTTTTTGCTTTAGAAATTATCGGCTCCTTGAACATCCCTCTGAGCAATAGGATTCCTCAAGATAGGGCTCGGCTGTTTCATGTTTCTGGCACATCTGATCGCGGAAGCTTCTTTTCCAGAGCACATGTAGAAGCTTCTATTCTGCAGAGCTCTCTGTGGGAAATGCCACAAAGTTCTACAAAAGAGATTCAACATTGTACAAGATCATTAAGGAGGATCATAGTCCATGATGATCTGCAGAGGGTAAAAAAAGTCTTACTTCCGGGTGCCCTGCAATTCTGGAGGTTTGACAAAACAACTGTCGCTTTAAAAAAAGTCCTCCTGGTGGCAGTGTGGCATGTAGACAGCAGCAGAGCCACCTGGCAGCGGTTCCAGGAAGGTGGACATGGTGGCAGGAAAGTCACACAGTCTGAACTACGTAGAGGTCAAAGGGCTCAAAAAGGGGGCGTGGATTTCAAGGCACAACCAAGAGAAACTGTGTCTGATTGGATGCGAGTTGTAATGGAGATGAGGCTCCAAGGATTGGTCATTCATTCATTCATTCCTTCCTTCAACAAATATTTCTTGAGCCCCTGTCATGTGCCCAGGCACTTTAGCTATAGATCCTGTGGGCAGACCAGTCGACAAGAGGTAATATCCCTGGCTCGTTGGAATGTATAGCCTTCTTGTGCTTTAGGGTGACTGGGTCTGGATTGTGTCTGAGGAAAGAGGGCATCTGAGGAAAAACAGTCCCAGTGGGCAGCTCCGGGGAGTCTAGTACCCTGGAGTTCACGAGGGCACCAACGTCCAGGTGGAGGTGCTGGTGAGAAAGGGTGAGATGCCACCTGGAGCTCAGAGCCAGACCTGAGCTGGATCCACATGCATAAAATTCGCAGGCATGGGTGGGAGTCACATAAATAAAACTCACAGGCATAGGTGGGTTTCACGTCCATAGGTGGGGTTCATGTACATAGATTTCACATGCATGGGTGGGAGCTGAAGCCACGAGAACCTCTTGTAGCGAGTGAGAAGATTTACACAGCCTGAGGGAGGCTCAGTGCAGGGAACAGGAAGAGTCGAGGAACTCTGGTTTTTAAAAAGAGAGGAGTGGAGAAGGGGCCGGGAAGCACAAAGCAGTTTTTCAATTACAAATCTAGTGAATAAAAACAATTAAGTCTCAGCCTGAGAGACAGACCCGGAACCAGGTGAGAGCCGCGCTGGGAAGACAGCAAAGGGGAAGAGTTTCAAAAAGGGAGTCAAGTCAGTGCAGAGCCACGGCATCTCATTAGGCCAAGGGCTGTGGCAAACGGACAGGGGCACATCTTTCTTCCTGCTCTAAGTACTGGCTTCCCTTTACGACTTCTAGGGGAGGTCCCCTAGACCCCCCAGTTTGTTATAAACAAATGTTTCCATACCTTTGGCCTCTTCACACTCTGTTCGTTTTCTGCTTCAGTTAAAATCCGAGTCTCTGCCTCTCTCAAGCATCTAGTAGGACTACAGATTTCTGGGGGGTTTCTCAAAGGGAGGACGTTTGTCCTTCCACACCCAGCCCTCCTTGGATCCACTGGAGACGTCTTACCACTCCTGTGCTGTCTACTGGCTCCTGACTTCCATTGTGAATTTCCACTTCAAGTTCACCTCACCCTGGTGATTTCAACGTCTCTGTCCTAAAGCCTCCAGCCTCCAAGGCCCTTCTCTTTTTGACTGTAGACTGCTCTGCGGCCCCACCCCAGATCTTAGGGTTACTAAGCCTCTCCCATCTGTGACCTCCTGAGCCCTCAGTCCTGATTCCATCTCCTGCTCTCCCAGCCCAACCCCCTCCTTCCCCCCCACCCTGTGAGGGTGCACCCAGGACAGGGCTGACAGTCCCAGCTCTGAGGCCCAGCACACCCTGCAGGGGATCTGGCCCTGTGCTCTTTCTTCTAGCTGGACTCTCTGCCCAGCAATTCACCTTTCATACTGCTCCTTTCTAAAACCTGCTACAACTTGAATCTATGGCACTGCTCCATTAAAAAAAATCATTCAACGGTTCTCCATTTCTTGTAGAGTAAAATATAAACCTTGCAGAAGGATACAGCCTCCCAGCAGGACACCTCATGGCCTGGTGTCTCTCTGTTCCTCTGGCCTCGCACCTTCTCTCTGTGTCCCTAGACATACAGGTGCTATGTGCAGCCACACACCTCTCTCATGTCGCTACTACAGCCAGGAATGCCTTCCTCACTTCCTCACCCCATCTACCACCCTCACCCCTCATCTCTTCCAAACACCTCTGCAGCCCTCAAAAGCCAGTTCTGGCTTCACCTGAACCAATATCTACAATTCACTGACTCAGTCTCAACACACCTGGTGTATCACTCTTCCCCAATTACAGATCCCATGAGATTACAACGCGCCCTGGTGTCTCTTTCTCTGCCTCTCCTTAGATGTCAACCTTTTCTGAGATCGGCATTTACTTCATCTCTCCCGACTTCAGAACCTGGCTAGTGTAGCAGCTGTCAATAAACATCTGATGAGTGCATAAAAATTTAGAAAAATGACAGATGGAGGGGTGGAGCTATGATTGGAAATTTTTGATTCGATGTTAGTTAATAAACTTGGAATCAAAAGATACAGACCCAAATCCTCCTTCCACCACCTACTGTTATGTAACCTGGGACACAGCACTGGTAATAGCAGTATTGTTTTTACGGTTATGGTTGTTATTACAGCCACACTGAAGGTTTATCATCTGCTAGGCACTGTCTCATTCAAGCCCAAGTCATTCCACTGTTGTCCACATTTCGCAGAGGATGAAACGATGTCCCAATGTAGCTCAGTATCACAGCTATCAATGGGCAGAGCTGAGCTTCATAGCTAAGTTCATGTCCCCAAACCTGTGGGTGTAATGTCCAAAAGCACAATGTCCTGTGTGTCCTCATGTTCTCATCTGACTCTGCCAGTAGCTTGTAACCTACTTTAGTGGGTTGTTGTGAGAAAAACAAGTTAGTAGGCATCACAACAAAGTGCTATTCAAACGTGAGCTCTTCTTATATGTAAGTCACTCATTCACCAGCCTTCCCTCTGACCCTCCCAAAAGCATGTCATCTGGCCGTCTTGAACAGCTCAAAAGTAGCTGGGAAATAGAATCAGAATTCAACATGGGATTGAAGCCAATTGCCGTTACTGGTCAAGTTAATCTGTTCTCATGCATTATTATGATTGCCATTAATATTATTATTAATATTAGAACAAGAGCCAAAAATTGTTTCTGGCTCAGAGATAGAGGAGGCAAACTATTTCTCGAGCCTAAGACACAAAGACCATCCCTCCCCACGGCTCGGAGGAAGCATAATAAAGAGCTCAGGAGCCATCTTCTCTGAGCTGCATTGTTAAAGTGCTCTTAGGGGACATCATGGGCTGTAATTGCTCCAGTCCCACGGCCTGCCAAGCTACCTGAATTAAGTGGGTGAATTGAAAATTTTAGTGGAACCATCTGGGAAATCACCTTTAACCCTCCCCAGTGTTAAGCCCAGCCCACTGCTCATTATAGCGGAGACCCTGTCACCTCCTCCCACCCTCTCAGGAGCTCACAGGCATCGCCTCCTCCCTGCCGGCACCTGGCAGAGTGCTCACCCGAAGAGGGTGGGGGAGGCGAGCAGCAGTTGGTATCACTGCCCCGAGCACCACGACCTCCCATCTCAGCTTTTCACATCAAGCTGCTCAGGGGTGGGCCAAGCTTTGCACGAACCATCTCTGGACTCCAAGTTAGAAGCCCAGAGTTCAAAACCTCTTCCACACATTATTTATGTGGAATTTAGCAAATCCTGTACACTCTTCAACCTCCAAGTTCTTTACCTGGTCTGGCTAACTCGCCCAGAGGAAGCCAAAAGCAGACTGGGAGGCAGAGACAGCGAGAAACACCAGGGGGTGAGGCTGATTCAGTTTCCGGCTCCCAATAAGGCGTGCTGCGTTTTGATGAGGTGCCAGGCACTAGGCGAAGGGAGCATCAGCTGGAACCAACACACGATCTCATCCTTCGGAAGCTAACAAGCATGGAAGGGGACACACGATGGGACATGTTGACAAAATGCGGCTAGTCCCGTGATCAAGACGAGAGTGGAACACACGTGGGTGTCCCGGAGAAGAGGGCTTCCCAGTCCAGATGACCAGACGGGGTTGGAGAGGCCTCCTGGAAGGGCGATGCCGGACCTTTAAAAGACGACCTAGAATTTTGGAGAGATGCAAGATGGTGTCCTTGAAACACGGGTGAGGAGCAGGGAAATTCGGGCCATGGTGCAGCGGGAGTGTGGGGCCCACCCAGGAGTTGGAGGGTCGTGTGCAGGGAGAGGGACCTCTGTGGGGGTTTTGGAACAGGACGTTTGTGGAGAACCCTATGCTTGAAAAGCGATCCTCTGGTGACGGGGGTAACTTTTGGGGGTGACCACATCTGGAGGCGGGAAGACGAGTCAATGAGCCTCTGCATTCGTTGAGGCAAGAGCTGAGAAGGAATGTGAAGGTAGAGATGGAGGAGTAACGTTCTTTTACATTAGCAAAATAAAAATAAGCAACTAAAATAAATCCATTGAACAGAGAAACAGACAGGGAAGAAGACACCAGCTACGCAGTCCCGACTCTGGTCTTCGGCATCATAAAAACTTGTCTCTCTCTTTCTCTTTCTTTCTTGTTTATTTTATTTTATCTCATTTCATTTTATTATTTTCTGCCTCAGCCTCCCAAGTAGCTGGGACTACAGGCATGCACCACCGTACCTCGTTAAATGTTTTGATTTTTATACAGACAAAGACTTGCTATGCTGCCCAGGCTGGTCCTAAACTCCTGGACTCAAGAATCCTCCTGCCTCAGCCTCCCAAGGTGCTGGGATTATAGGCATGAGTCACTGCATCCAGTCATAAATCCAGTCTCTTTAGAGATCTCTCAGCGGGTGTCTTTGTGTCGTCTCCTGGTCTTCAGTGGGTAACTCCTGGGCAACATAACACACACACAAATGCACACACATAAACACACGGATGCACATCTGTAGGTGTGACATGTGAACATGTGAGCATGCACTCATACACACACATAGCACACACATGCATTGCACAACCCACACATGCATATATGAATACACACAGGCACCTACATAAACATATGTACACACACGCACAAATCCACTTGCACACACATACATCAATCCACTGAAAGAAAATACTCTTATGATCCCCACTTTGCAGACAAGAGAACAGAAGCACCCAGGTGAAGTGCTTGTCCACCGTCCAACAACCATTAGGTGACTGAACTAGAATTTGAACACAGGTCATCTTATTCCAAACTCTGTGTATCCAACCTTTGCATGAAGTCATCACCTGACACAATTTGAAGACACAAATATTTTTTAAAAAAACAAAAAAACAGTATCTAGCGTTTCAATGGAAAGAAGTTTCAAATCCAATAATGTCATCCAGAGCCAATTTGTCGCTCAAGTGTAAACACAAAGGAAAGATTTCCTAGCTAAGCAAGTACCAATCCTGAAAGGTTTATTGGACGCTATACTTTTGCCAATGACGAGAAGAAACAAGTTAGGACCTCAAGAATTATAAAATCAAGGTAGTACTGAAGTGAGTTACAATAGATGAAAGTCCAAATAATTGTCTTACATGTATACAAAACGGAATGCCAATGTCAAAAACCATTATTGAAAAAAATACTTCTAATATATCAAATAATGATTAAATTTTATCATTTTTGAATTATAGATTATAGTTACCACAGATCAAGTAGTGCTTTATTGATTAGGGAGAGAGAAAAAAGAGGACATTAAATTCATCATTTTAAAGTCAAAATTCAAAAGATAACATTTTAGCCTTAAAAATAGATTGAATTGCTCAGTTTGAAGACCATAATGGTAACTGCTAAATGAAGACTTGGGAAAATGCCTTTCCAACCTCAGGACAAAAGTTAAGGCATCTTGCCCTTATAGTAAAAAATGAAAAGCAAAGTAAAAACAAACCAAAAAGGCTAAGTAGCATAGTTAGCCAAGTGCAAAAAAATGACAAAAATAAAAATAAAAGCATCCCTTGTAAAAATAAATATAAATAGATTAAATTGTCTATAATTAGACAAGAATACTAGGATTCTGTTAAAAAATAAACAATATTTTTTAGTGTTACCCTGAAACAAGTTATACAAAAAGCTGAAAATCAGAAAAAAGAGAAAAGACACAAAAGCAAATATAAATTTTAATTATTAATAGTTGAAAAAGAGGCTGGGCACAGTGGCTGTCTGTAATCCCAGCACTTTGAGAGGCCAAAGCAAGTGGATTGCTCGAGCCCGCAGGTTCAAGACCAGCCCAGGTAACTTGGCAAGACCTCGTCTCTACAATAAATTAAAAAATTAGCTGGTAACAGTAGTGAGCGCCTGTAGTTCCAGCTACTTGGAAGGCTGAGGTGGAAGGATCATCAGAGCCCAGGTGACGCTGGTAGCTGTGAGCTGCACTGCACTAGCTCGACGAGTGAGACCCAACTAAAAAAAAAAAAGCGCTCGGTGGCTCAGCCTGTTCGCGCCTTAGCGGGTAGATTGCTGACCGCGGGTTCAGACCCGCTGGGCAGTGAGCTCATCTCTACATAAATCAAAATCACGATGGTAGCGCATGCTGTAATTCAGCTACTGAGGCTGAGGCGGAGATCACGAGCCACAGGTCGAGGCTGCGGTGCGGAGCGGCCACTGCACTCCAGTCTGGGCGACAGAGTGAGACTCAACTCAAAAAAAAAAAAAAAAAAAAAAAAAGCAAAAATAGAAATCAAGGTCAAAAAGCATTAAAAGATATGAATTTAACATTAAGAATTAAAATGTGAATAGAATATTATGAAGAAAATATGAATTTAATATTGATAAAGTTATAACCGTCAGTAAAAAAAAGAATAGTCATCAATCCTTGCGTACTGAAAAATGTTTCATAAAAATATGTCAAGCACAAACTATTAGAAATATAATTTGGAGAAAAATAAGTTTACAAGAGCATAATGGTGGTGGGAAATGCTGGATATATCAAATAAGCAGCAAAGCAAGGATATTGATGATGTGAATAATATATTACAGGAGAATGTTAATATATGTTTACACATATGTACCAGGGAGAACTCGAAGGAAACCAGAATTTATTTACAAAAAATTGTGTATTTATTCTTACATGTTTAGGCTTCAGTCACATTCAAAGTACTCTCCATTTGATGCAATACACTTATCAAGGCACTTTTCCCACTGCTTAAATCGGTTTTCGAACTCGTTAATTTTGATGCTTTTTAGTGCTTCTGCCGGTTTGTGTTTTACCTCTTCTCCATTGGCAGAATGTTTCCCTTTGTGGACTTTTTCACCCAGGGAAACCAAAAGAAAGTCGCTCTGGGTGATATCCGGAGTATAAGAAAGCCATTTTTGGTCAGAAACTGCAGAACACTCAGTGCAGTGTGGAAGGTGCACTCATAAATCACCCATCATGAAATGGGCAGATACTTTGAAAGAATCCTCCCCGTAAAATCCACTGAAACCGAACGCAGCCTCTCACAACAATACTAGTTGGAATACTGATAATGATGGGTTCCTAGAACACTTACCTAGTGAAATAAGTCTGTACTACCGGGGGCCCGGCCTCCAAAAAGTAATTCCAGGGTTTTTTTTTTTTTATTCCCCTTGTACTTACGCATATGTATGCATCTCTATGTAGTTTTAACTCTGTATTTTAAGAGCAAAGATTACACAACTCTTTTCAATGGCACATGCCACCCTTTAAAAAATCTTCATCATATATATAAGTCCACCAAAAGAATTAGACAAAAATTGTACAAGCCACAGCGAATACACTAAAATTTATTAATAATTCCACAATGTATATTAAAATGTCCCAACCACTTTGAGCAGTCGTAAAATCCACTCTCCTGAATAACTCTTAGATCAAAGAAGGAATATTATTTTCATTTGCATATGAGTTTGAAAGCAATAATAATAAGAATCCAAGTTAATACATATTGGATGAGCCCAAAAGTGGTCTGAAAGAAAATCTAATGAATCGCAAATGCTTTCAACATTAAACACAAATGAATGAAAATAACAGCCCCCAGTTTTAATGAAAGTATTTAAAAGCGAAACCCTTAATAACTATAACAAGGAAAAAAGAAAGAACTACTAAAGTTAATTGGAAATTAGTAAATTATATATCAAAATCTGTAGGACTAATACAAATAAATTTAAAAGCAGATCACAACCTAGAAAATAAAATAGCTAATAAGGAAAGATAAAATGAAGAATAAAAAAAGGTGCATAACCAAACATAGAGATTTTTTGTGTCTTGAATCCTACATAAAGCTCCATACTCAAGTTTTCAAAGGGCTGGGATTGTTTTTAAAAATGATTTTCTGGAAAAAATACATATCATCAAAATGGATTCAAGGTTGAAGAAAGCCAAAATTAAAATATCCTGGCAGAGGGGGGTGGAAGGGCAGGATAAGTTGGAAATCTATTCAAATATTGAGTATCCTTGATAATGGCATCAGGCCCAGAGAGTTTTATAGGCGAAAGGATTTCAAGCTTTTAAAAGACAGAAAACTTCCACATGACATAAGATTGTATATATATATATATATATATATTCATATAATATATGAAATCATATTTATATATGGATGATTATTTTTGGATTGATTCTAAAAAGTTGAAACAAGTCTGCTTGAAAAAACTTTCTGACAAAAGTAACCTCCAAAATAAACTATAATCCAAGCTCCCTATTTAATGTGAATGCAAAAATAATTTTAAGTATAATTAAAAGAACAATTTCAGTAATCCAGTGGAACTTACTTCAATATTAGAATCAATCATATTATTTCACTGAAGGATAAAATTCACATTTGATGGAGAGTAAAAAATTGCTTTATAAAATTCAACTGAGCGTAGGAGAATGTTATTTTAGCATGAAAATGAGTGTATCTCTTAGACAGAGTTAAAAAAATACAATTAATTCTTATGAACATCAAACTTTAAGAACCATTAATCTCAATGAAACTAGCTAATGGCATAGTTTACAATGACATAAGAATGGCTTTCCCCATCACATTCAGAGGAAATATAAGAGTGTCTGTTCTCAGCTCAGCTAATTATCTCAACTCTGAAAATAAAAGATATAAATATTTGAAAATAAGATCTAACTATTATTATTTTAATGCTTATTGTGATTATCATCCTGGTAAGCTCCAAAGGACTAAAAATCCTTCACAGTGGAAAAAAGTATTCAGTAAGTTGGATGGGTAAAAATTGAGTATACAAAAATGAGTTAACTTTCTTATATACTGGCGATAACTGGCTAGAAAAACAATCAGCAGTAAGCATTCAATTTATAGTAAAAAAAATAAATGTGTAGGAATAAACTCATCAAAAACTGTTTAGGAGCTTTATAAAGAAGACCTTAAAATGTAACAAAGGCACATAAAAATATATTTGAATAAATGGAGAGAAATAACAGTTTCTTAGAAAGTAAGACCTAATATCATAAAGTTATCAATTAAATCACAAATTATTTAAAATTTAGCCATCAAACTGTTTTAATGCCAACACCACTGTCAAAAAGTATATCTAGGAAAATAAACAAGAGAATAGCTAAGAAAAATAGAAAAAAACAAATGACAAGGTCTTACTCTACCTAATATTAAAATCTACCGTAAAGCTATAAGAATTTTAAAGTGATTTATTACTGGAGCAGAAATGCTTGCAAAAAGCAGACACCAAAGACAATTTACAGAAGAGCATGAAGACAACCACACACACTGGCATTTTTTTCTGTTTCCTCTTCACTCCTGCCCTCTCCAGGAGCTGAAACCCTTTCCTCTCTGTTACACTCATGCCTTGATGATCTCATTTCTTTCCCTGGTTTTCAATGTCTCCTCCGTGCTTTTGGACACTCGATGTTCATTTCTAGCCCCATCTCTCCTGGCACTCCAGATCCCACGCCCATGCTTCCGTCTGACCTCCCTGGGGATGCCTCCAAAGCATCACAAACGTCACACATTCAAAACCCACCCAAGTGGCTGCTCTCCTCGGTCCCCAATCTCAGGAGCAACACTTTGATAGCTGCTCACATCAAAAGCTCCAGAGAGACATTCTGACCTCTCTGTTTCTCCCAAATGCTATATTTAATCCATTAGGACGGCTGCAGACATACCTTCACAAGGTATTTTGAATACCCTTCTCAGCACCTCCTCCACCTCCACCCTGACCTGAGTCCTGTCATTCTAGCCTAGGTCACTGCAAGAGCCTTCTCATGGTTTTCCTGCTTCCCCTCTGCCCTCCTTCTGTCAATTTTGTCTATGGCAGCCAGATAATTCTCATAAACCTGACAATCACCCGTTTTTTTCCTCCTCTGCTCATAACGCACTAATGGCTTCCAATCACACTTAAAACAACTATCTTAAATCCATACTTGGTCCACAAAGGCCCCATATGTTGTAGTCCTGACTCTTGAACTGTCCTAGAAAAAAAAAAAAAGTACGCCCATGTATACTGAACATCAGTTTACTCTAAATTTTACTGACATGAAGGATGTGTAGCACACGATCTGCAAATGACAATAAACTATACCGTACACTTCACGGTAAATTCCATACAGTCAATGGATGCTCACAGAATGATTTCATTATTTTTTGCCAGACTCAGGTTTTCTTAACAAACCTATGACTGGAAATTTATGAGTGCGTACAGTTCGAAAATGAAGGTTGCTTGATATGCAGATTTAAATTAACGCATAAGAAGAAAGTAAAATGATGAAAGCACACGCTAGACTTTACTTGTTCATCCGTGATGCCAGCAGTGCTTTGTTGAATTGGGTAATCAATTACAAATATTGTAAGATTACTTCCCCAAACTTTTGTGCTCTTCACAATGTAACTGCTCCAAACACACCATGCTTTTAAGCTTAATCTGTGTTATTAAGTATTTTAAAAATCACTTTAAGTCTAGACAATCAACAAAAGAATAAACAAAGTCCTGGATTGGTATAATTTGCTGATTCCCATGCTGTAGATATTGTCACCACGGCTGACTTCAAGCTACAAGCATCTCACTGAGCTCAGAATTGTGGGGAGACACACAGTGGCCCGCAGTTACATAGTGTTTCTTTTTTTTTTTTTTTTTTGAGTTGGAGTCTCACTCTGTCACCCAGACTGGAGTGCAGTGGCCACTCCCAGCCACCGCAGCCTCGACCTGCTGGGCTCCGGCGATCCTTCCGCCTCAGCATTCCAAGTAGCCAGAATTACAGGCATGCGCTACCACGCCCGGCTGATTTTTTTATTTATTGTAGAGAAGAGGTCTCGCTGCCCAGGAGGGTCTTGAACCCGCGGGCTCAGGCAATCCACTCACCTCAGCCTCCCAAAGGCATGGGATTACAGAAAAAATAGATGCAATAAACTCACGAGCAGAAACAACAGTCACATGTAGTATGACAAGTAAAAGGTGGAGAAATTTGAGAATGTATTGCCTTCATTTTAAAATACGATGCTCTTGCCGGGCGCGGTGACTCACACCTATAATGCCAGCACTTTGGGAGATGGAGGTGAGAGGACTGCCTGAGTCCACGGGTTCCAGACCAGCCTGGGCAATATGGTGAGACCTCATCTCTACAATAAAAATAAATAAACCAGGCATGGTGGCACATGCCTGCGGTTCCAGATACTTGAGAGGCTGAGACAGAAGAATTGGCTGAGCCTGGCAGGTCTAAGTTGCAGCAACCATGAGTGTGCCACTGCCTTCCAGCCTGGGTGACAGAGGTAGTCTCAGACTCATATATAAATATGTAGGAATAAACTCATCAAAAATTATTTAGGAGCTTTATAAAGAAGACCTTAAAACATAACAAAGGCACATAAAAATATATGTATACAATGTACTTCATTTTAAGTGTATATCATTGCGTCTTGGATGATGGCTAAGTTTAACAATGACTTGTCAATTGTTAAACTTGTCAAAGTTCTGCAAATTGTCAAAGTTCTGCAAATAAGTTCAGAGATTCTCCTGAATAGGCGAAAACAGCCTCCAGCCTCCGCTCCGTTTTCTCACACGTGCCCTGCCTCATCTGGGCCAGCCATGCTGGGCCCCTTGTGGTCCTTCCACACGTGGAGCTTACTTCTCACTTGCTGTTCCCGCAACCTGAAACCCTTCTCCAGAGGTCCCACGGCTCAGGCCCCTTCACTCAAGTCTCTACTTCGAAGGTGCCATCCACCCCTGGCCACCCCAACTCGCCCAGCACCAGGCTGTCTCTCTGCCTGGCACTGAGTGGCTGGGCTTCTCAGTGTTCATTGTTGCCTGACACTGTATATTATATCGATCGTGTGGTTCCGTCACTCGCCCCTGAAGTTAAACCCCACGAGGACGGTCACCGCCCCTTTTGTCACTGCTGCATTCCTATTGCCTAGAACAGTGCCTGGTGTAGAGTGGCATCTCAAGTGTTTTGTGGTTGTTAAATCAATTTAGGAATGACCTTACAGTTATTCGTATCAGGATTTGGCATGTCAAAAACATCTACGACGGACAGTATAGAAACGGACGAAAGAGCAATGTCATGAATATACAAGCTCTCCCAAAGCAACTGACAGGCAAAAAATGATGAGGAATAGTAAAAACAAAGAACAGGAATATGCATATGACACCAACGATGAAAAATAATCATTAGAAGAGTGTCTTGCTATCAAAGAAATACAAATTAAAGCAATACATTTCCGTATCATTTTCTAACAAATTTTATAAATATATGTGTATCACACATGCAAGGATAGAAGCTAATAATCTAACTTTAGTATATTGAACTATGCAGGCAGAGATATAAATTAATCTAGCCTTTCTGAAGGACAATGTGGTGTTTTTAAAAAGCCTAAAATTCTCATGCACTATGATTCAGGATTTTTACTTCTATGAACTTATAGTAAAGATATAATCAAGGATTTGTAAAAAAAAAAAAAATGAGGTTTACTCTATCCCAATGCTGTTTATTATACTAAAACCAAAGAAAAAGAGCAAGAAAGAGGAAGAGGAGGTGGAGGAGGAGAGCGAGAGAGAAGAAGATGTAGACCTTAACATTCAACAGCCAGAAATCACAACAGCAATTGATAACACCTCTCTGAAATGGAACATCATAGCGTTACTTTTAAAAAAGAAATTATAGAGGAATTTTTAATAGCATGATAAAATATCCAGGGCATATTGTTAAGTGAAAACCAGAGGATACAAAATAGTTTGTAGAGTAATATCACATAGGTAAGAAATAAATATAAACATGGAAAAGCAATTAGAAGGAAATGCGTTAAGACATCACAGTAATTACTGCGATAATTGCTGTATTTTTGAATAGTGAGGTTAGGGTGATTTTTCTTTCTTTTGTTTTTTGTTTGTATTTTCTAATTCCCTACAACACGCGTGTGTGCTCGTAATGCGAAAAACCAAAGGCAGGGGTTATAACACTTAAGGCGAGAATGAAAGCATCTCTTGGGAACTCCCAGGATGCTTGGGACGGTTCAGGATGGCTACATGTACAAAGACCAAGAAGAAGCGGATGAGAAGAAGGCAGGTGGAAAGAGAATGGATGTCACTTTTTTTAAGTGTTTTAGAGTCATGTGAGGATTGGCTACCTAGCTGAATTGTGCAAAGGTGAGGTTTGGACTTCCAGCGAGCCCTTTGCCCATCCCCCCCGAGAGTGAACATGGTACCCATGGACAAAATGAACGAAATGGACTAAAGAGCAATGTCATGAATATGCACGCTCTCCCAAATCAACTGACAAGCAAAAAATGAATAGGAATAGTAAAAACAAAGGGCAGGAATATGCATGACACCAGCGATGTGAAATAATCTTTAGAAAAGTGTCTTGTTATCAAAGAAATACAAATTAAAGCAATACATGTCTGTATCATTTTCTAGCAAGTTTTATATACATATATATCACACACACAAGGATAAAAGCTAATAATCTAACTTTGTTATATTGAATTTTGCCGACAGAGATATAAATTAATCTAGCCTTTCTGAAAGACAATACGGAGTTTTAAAAAAACATGGCATTTTTGCGCACTATGATTCAGGATTGTGTGCCCCTTATCCCAGCTGGGCACTGCCAAAGGAAGGAGGGCGTGAGTATGAATATCTGCTGAGTTCTTCTTTATTTCTGAGGAAGAAACAAAAGAACAGGGAGGAGAGATGCCCAAAGTGCTTACGCTTGAGTATCTTAGCAAAGTTCTCAAATGGAAAACCCTGAGCCTTTCCTAAACTGTTTCTTTAGCTACCTAGGAAGCATTCAGCAGACAACCGCATAGACTTGACCTGGAGGTGTCCTATTAAGTAAGTGTGTCCACAAAGAGGGCCAAGTCAGCACATGCACGTCAGAGAAGGACGCCTCTTGAAGAGCTGCACAATCCAGAATCATCACAAGACCTGATCCACCAGTGACTGCTGGATGCCCATGATGCCATGGCTGCATCTCTGACTGATTCACCCTTGCCTCACAGCTGGGACAACCTTAGAGAATCCCTTCATCCTGCCTGGTCCCAGTGGTAGACCCAGTAGACAAATCCACGCGGTTCCATTTAATTTTTAACCAAAGTGCTAATATCACGAATGAATGTTAAAAAGGGTGGGGAGTGCTTTGAAATGTCAAGAACTTGGAAGAGTAAGAGGAAAGGACGTCAGAATGTGAGAACCAGGCACACCCATGAGCTGGGGGCAGTGAATGTCTCCAAGGCATAAGTGGGCACCCTCTGCTGCACCACTCTGCGGGGGGTTTGTGGCCCTGTGGTCTGGACAGGGCTGAAGAAGAGTCTGAAGGAATGGATTCTACCTCTCGAGACAGACCCTTCCCTTTGAAAAGACCAATCTCTTGAGGCAGAAAGAAGAATGGGAGTGAATTATATGGGGGTCCCCTGTGAATCAGAGGCCTGAGCCCCAGTATCTTTCCTATATCCAGGGTACCTCCCATTCAGTGAGCAATTTCACCTCACTGGAGTTGTCTGAACCCCGAGGGTAATAGGAGTTGGAAGGTTGTCAAAGATGTCTCTGAGTTGAGTTCTGGGGTCAGGAGTGGGGGCTGGGTAAGCAATGTATTCGAAGGAGTTGTAGTCAAAGAAAGATTGTGAGCAGTCTGGGAAGTAAGAATCCAGACCAAACCTGGAATTTCTGAGTAAACAGAAGATTCCATGGTGGTGGCCTGCTTAGGTATGTATTCTAAAACTCTGGGACGCACAGATCACAGGCTGGGGGCCCTCGCTGAAAGAGGACATGGATATTTGGCTGGCGACAGCATGAGGAATAAGCATGTATCCCTGCAGATTATCTGCTGAAGACTGAAGCCCAGTCTGGCGCCTAAGGCAAAACGGCACACCCACATGTTAGGGTTACACTCCCAGCGGGGCCTCCAGAATATTAGGTCAGGCCTGCTGGGGGTGTGGGTGTGGGAGTCTGGTGTGTGATCCAATGCCACATGAAAGATGCAAAGAATTGCACAGAAGTTTGATTGGAAAATACAGTGTGTGGATTCTTGAGTAAGACATAACTCATTAATTCCTATTTAAGCCCATGATCTCAATGCCGTTCTTTCCAAATTCCCGTTGGAATGGCCAAGAGAAAAAGAAAAACAATTAAAATATATACATTCTCATAAGAGAATATGGAAGACCTTTGAGTAAATTCAATAGTTTGATCAAAAAAGGAGCAGAGAAGTGATTCAGGCATCAGTTTCTGTTCCAACAGAAATGGAGGACAAGCCTGTCTGGAAGGGAAGTTAGGCAAAATTCTCCAGCAGAATTTCTCATCTCAGGATCCTCCAAGCTCATAGAAATAGAGCCTAGAGAACACTTCTCCACTGCCAGTGGGAATGCACACTAGTTCAACCTCTATGGAAAACAGTGTGGCGATTCCTAAAACAACTAGAAATTGACCTTCCATACGATCTGGCAATCCCCCTTCTGGGAATATACCTGGAGGAACTTAAGTCACTCTACAGAAAAGATAGCTGCACATGCATGTTTATTGCAACCCTATTTACAATCGCAGAAACGTGGAACCAACCATGTTGCCCATCGAAACTGAACTGGATTTAAAAAATGTGGTACACAGACACAATGGAGTATGATGCAGTCATAAAGAAGGACAAAATTATGGACTTCACAGCAACTTGGATGGATTTAGAGTCTATCATACTCAGTGATTTATCACAGAAGCAAAGAATTGAGTACCATGTGCTGTTACTTATAAGTGGACCCTGAACATTTACCGTAATACTGTAAGAAAGGGATTGCCAGTTGCCAGAAAATACGGGGGGTGGGAATACATAAAATTAATAGGGATACCTGATCTCAATCCAGGCAAAATGTGGACTAAAGGGATAACCACTTGTAAACCTAATCCTGAATTGTATGTCACATCTTGAAAATAAAATAAATTTACAAAATAAAATAATTGGAGTCACTTGGAAAAAAAAAAAAAAGAAATGGAGACTAGAACTGAGGCTGAGCCATGGAGCAGGAGGAAATCCTTCCCTCTGAATCACTTGAGGTTATCCAGAGAACGCCTTCCTGGAATGTTCATGCAACATGCCCCACTAGGAGCCTCTGGTGTTATCTGGGGCTCTGGGCCTGGACCTGGTTCCAGGACAATGATCTGGTGAACAGACCACTTCCGCTGGCCACAGCAGTACTTCCTTCATGGGTGGCATGAAATTGAACCACGTGAAGAGTGCTGAAATCCTGATTTGGGATGTCTCTCACGTTGGATGCATAATGAGTTCAGATCTTGTGAGCTACCATTGGCCCTGGGGCTGGGTATGCGGGTGGCTCCCTCATCTATGTTCAGGGTGCAGGCTGCCTCCGACCTCCAGAACCAGAGAGCAGTCAGATGAAAGGGCTGTCCCTTTAGCCTGTGTGCCCCTCACCAAGTGACCATGCTCAGGACGTGCGTCGGGGGGTGACCAGGCGAAGCTCTTCCGAGGGTTTTTGAGGTCATTTTTCCACAATGCCAAAGGTCCCTTCTAACCCATGTTATCTCTTGCCTCCAGTAGAGGCAGTGACATGCGTTCCTGGATCAGTCTTAAGCTGCGCTGGAGGAGAGACATCTTTGAAAGAGTGAGACCACTCTTCTTGCCCCACTGTCTTTTCTGCCTGTTGCAAGGGTGCAGTTAACATCAAGAGATGGCAGTCAATGTAATGATCATAACTAAAAGAGTTCACAGGAGGACACAGTTGGAAGAAGTATCATTCTCCACATTATGCAATAAAATTTCAAGGTGTAAATTTAACATGACCAGAAAAATGAATTATCATTCACATTTTCTTTCACAATCCGAGAAAGACTTTCATTTCCCAGCAACAAAAGCAAAGCACAGTTGCAGTCTTTGAGAGTCCTTAGAAACCTGTATTCATAGGCAGCCTTGTCTGATGAAGTGTCACAAGTAACACTGCTGCTGACATTTAACACAGGTATTAGGGAACTTTAGAGTCAAGGTCTACATTGTTTTGATACAAACAGGTTCAGAAGAGGCGTGTCATTGTGTATAATAACATAGTCACAACTTTTTCACCTGGAGGGACATATAAAATTAGTCAGGCACTGTGCATTTAGCAAGGAATAGAGCGCTGACAAGGAACAGGAACAGATAGTTCCTGGACCTGCTTAGGAACGAAGGGTGCCAAGACGCTACACAGAGTCTTCACATGCACTGATTGGGTATTAAGAGGCAATATAAGCAACTCTTTTTTATCCATGAGCCTAAATCTTCATTAAAAACTCACTGTACCTCACACAGGCTTATGGAGTTTGTGCAATAAATTTTAATCAAACTGGTATGTATGAGAGGGAATGCTCCAAAAATGGAATTATTTTGGGGGGGGCAAGCCCCTTGTAGGACAGGTATTCCCCAGGAACCCACAGGCATGGTGGACCAGCTAGCATCGTTGTGAGAGGCTGCGTTCAGCTTCAGGGAATTTTTTTTCCCTTTTCTTTTCTTTGAGATTCTTTCAACATGTTTGCCCATTTCATGATGAGTGATTTATGAGTGCACCTGTCCACACCACGCTGAGTGTTCAGCAGTTTTTGACTGAAAACGACATGATCCCCCTGTGCCCCACCCTCCTTATTCATCCAATGTTGCCCTGAGCAACTTTTTGTCTGTTTGTTTTCCCAGATGACAAATATCCTCAGAGGGAAACATTTTGCCATTGTGGAAAAGGTGAAACCAAAAGCAGCAGAAACACTAAAAGGTATTCAAATTGGAAAGTTCAAAAACAGTTTTGATCAGTGGAAAAAGCATCGCTATATGTGTATTGCATCAAACAGAGAGTGCTTTGAAGATGACTGATGTTTAAACATGTAAGAATAAATACACAATTTTTTATAAATAAATTCTGGGTTTTTTTTGTTTGTTTTTTTTTTTTTGCGAGGGTGCCCCTTGTAGACAATATTTGCTCAGGACCCTGAACACCCTAGGGTAACCCCAGAGTAGTAGGTGTGAGATGGCGATCTGCATGCCGGTGGTTTATTGGAAAGTGTACTTGGGAGCAACATTGCTAAGAGAATCAGGGAAACAGAAATGAACAGAGGAAAAAGTTGAACCAAAGGATAGTGGCAACAGAGAGTCTGGCCAATCCTATGGAGCGCTCTGAAACCAGGATGATTGTCATAGATTTCCTTACTGTGGCAAGGAGACCACAGCCACTGCACTCCAGTCTGGGCGACCGAGTGAGACTCTGACTCAAAAAAAAAAAGAGTGAGAACCTGCGGTATTTAGTTCTTTGTTTCTGTGACACCTCGCTAAGTATGATGGTCCCAACTCCATCCAATTTGCTGTAAAGTCCATGATTTTATTCTTCTTTTATGGCTGCATAACACTCCATTGTGCATTCGTACCACATAATCTTTATCCAGTCTCTGTGCCTTTATATCACAGGTTGCCTCTGGGAAGAGCATGCAACCTTGGGTGGGAGCAATGCCTGGAAAGAGACTCAGCTCCAAGTTGTCAGCAGGAAAATCCCCTAGCAGCCGAAGGAAGCAATGCCTCAGAACTGAAAGAGACAATCTGGGCAGTGGTCACCAGCATCACAGTAAAAAAAAAATCTAATGATGCTGAGTTGATAAATCCCGTAAAACTTAGAATGGATATCTAAAGGGTAATGTAATTATAAAATTTAATGGGAATTTTGAAGCTAATTCTTAAAAGAGAAAATGCATAATATTTAAAAATAGAATAAAAGTAATTAATCTAAAAAGCCAGATTATTCCATAAATATATGAGGCATAGTGGTGGCCAGAGAAGTAGTATGAATAAATATAGTACATCTCTTGCCTTATACATAGATTGGATATATTTAGAGAAACACGCATTAAATTAAATACCAGTAGAATAAAAATCAATGTGAACTTCCAAAATATACTCCCCAAAAGACCAATGAAGTCTGAAGCAATATTGCAAAACTTAGCCAAAAAGAAGTTAAAAAGCCTAAAAATAACAGAAGTATAAAGTATCAGAAGTATAAAAAATGTACCAGATATACATTAAATGTGTCAAGGCTTACCTGGCCTATGAAGGCATCTCAAATACGGTAAGTGGAAAAAAATGCAACTACTTGCTATCTAGCAAAAGACATACATGAAACAAAGTGATGTAAGAAACTTAAAGAGATGAACTAGAAATATTTAAACCCAAATAAGTAGAGAAAAGTTCATGCTACCAAATATATAAACTATAAGATACTGTATTTTTTTTTAAAAAAACTTTAAAAATTTTTATTTATTTTATTATAGAGATGTGGGGTACAAGTATTAACTACACAATGCATGCTGCACTCAAGTTTTGGTCTCCATCCAGCCCTCATTTCCCCTGGTACATGCCTTCCTATGTGTTGTTACATGTATCCCTCTGTCTCTCCCTCCCCTGGCAGTGCCCAGAGACTGCCAATCTCTCCCTTGTACTAAGGTGATTAATGTTCAGGTCCCACTTAAGAGTGAGAACCTGCCGGACTCAGTGGCTCAGCCTGTAATCCCACGCCTTGGGAGGCTGAGGTGAGTGAATTGCCTGAGCCCGTGGGTGCGAGACCCACCTGGGCAACTTGGCGAGACCTCATCTCTACAATAAATCAAAAATCAGCCGGGCGTGGTAGCACGCGCTTGTAGTTCCAGCTACTTGGAAGACTGAGGCGGAAGCATCGCTGGAGCCCAGCAGGTCGAGGCTGCGGTGGCCAGGAGCGGCCACTGCACTCCAGTGTGGGTGACAGAGTGAGATTCCGACTCAAAAAAAAAGAGTGAGAACCTGCGGTATTTAGTTCTTTGTTTCTGTGACACATCGCTAAGTATGATGGTCCCAACTCCATTCAATTTGCTGTAAAGTCCATGATTTTATTCTTCTTTATGGCTGCATAACACTCCATTGTGCATTCGTACCACATAATCTTTATCCAGTCCACTTTCAGTGGGCAGTAGGATTGATTCCATGTTTTTGCTATTGTGACTAGTGTGGCTAAAAACATGTGGGTGTCTTAAACGCATGTCTGAAGAACATTTACATATTTGTAATCAAAATATACAAAGCACAAGATGAAGAAAAAATAAAATGCAGGATAATACCTACAAAGACAGCATATATTCAAATTATCAGGGACAGAACAGAAATATAGTATTAACATTTTATGGTTAAAAAAAAAAAGATATTCAAAGCATAAGGAAAAAGCAAAAGACTATCAAGATACCTGGCCTGGCCGGGCTCGGTGGCTCAGCCTGTAATTCCAGCGCTTTGGGAGGCTAAGGTGAGTGGATTGCCTGAGTCTGTGGGTTCAAGACCCACCTGGGCAACTTGGCAGGACCTCATCTCCACAATAAATCAAAAGTTAGCTGGGCGTGGTAGCGTGTGCCTGTAGTTCTAGCTACTTGGAAGGCTGAGGCGGAAGGATCACCAGAGCCCAGCAGGTCGAGGCTGCAGTGACTGGGAGCAGCCACTACAGTCTGGGTGAGACTCCAACTCAAAAAAAAAAAAGATACCTGGCCTGAAATATCAAATAGAACTTCTTTTCTTTTTTTTTATACATATTTTTTATTTTAAAGTTGTGGGATAAAGTTAAGGATTAGGTATATAAACATGCATTGTTCAGGCACGCTTAATGATAAGGGATGTCTCCCTGTCCCCAGACAGATATTGACTACCGTTAATCCCACAACACTTACCCTCCCTGTCCCCCCCCCATGGACTCCCACCACTGTCAATCCTTTACTTATAGTATTACGATAGATGTTCAAGGTCCACTTATAAGTGAGAACATGCGATACTCAGAGTTTTGTTTCTGTGAGAGATCACTCAATATTATAGACTCTAGTTCCATCCAGGTTGCTGTGAAATTTATGATTTTGTTCTTTTTTATAGCTACGTAGTAGTGCATCGTGTATATGTACCACATTTTTTAAATCCAGTCCTCTTTTGATGGACAGCATGGTTGGTTCCAGGTTCTTGCTATTGTGAACAGTGCTGCGATAAACATGCATGTGCTGGTATCCTTTTTATAGAGTGATTTGAGTTCTTCAGGGTATATTCCCAGTAGGGGCATTGCGGGGTCGTATGGGAGGTCGATATTTATAGCTTTTAGGAATCACCACACTGCTTTCCACAGAGGTTGCACTAGTTTACACTCCCACCAACAGTGTAGAAGTGTTCCCTTTTCACCACATCCTCTCCAGCATCTGTTATTTTTTGAGTTATTGATAATGGCCATTCTGACTGCAGCTAGGTGGTATCTCAGTGTAGTTTTAATTTGCATCTCCTTGATGACTAATGAGGTTGAACATTTCTTCATGTGTCTATTGGTCGCTCATATGTCTTCTTTTGAGACGTGTCTGTTCATGTCTTTTGCCCACTTTGTAATGGGGTTGTTTGTTTTTTCTTTTCAGCACGTTTGAGTTCCTTGTAGATCCAAGATGTTAGACCTTTGTCAGACATGGAGTTGGCAAATACTTTTTCCCAGTCTGTAGGCTGTCTCCCTGCTCTCTTGATGGTTTCTTTGGCTTTGCAGAAGGTTGTCAGTTTAATGAGGTCCCACTTGTCTATCTTATCTCTTATGGCCTGTGTGTTTCAGGTTTTGTTCAGGAACTGGATGCCAGTTCCAATTTCCATAAGGGTGTCCTGCATTTTCTAAGGTTCTTATGGTTTGAGGTTTTACATTTAGGTCTCGGATCCATTTAGAGTTAATTTTTGTGTAAGGGGATAGGTAGGGGTCCTGTTTCAATCTTCTGCATGTGGTTAGCCAGTTTTCCCAGCACCATTTACTGAATAGGTTTCTCCTCTCCCCAGTGGTAGGTGGTGGAGGCTTTGTTGAAGATGAGTTGGTTGAGAAATTGAGGTTTTGCTTCTGGAATCTCAGTTCTATTCCATTGGTCTATATGCCTGTTCCTGTACCAATACCAAGCTGTTTTGATTATTGTAGCTTTATAGTAAAGTTTGAAGTCTGGGAATGTAATACCTCCTGCTTTGTTTTTTTTGGCTGAGGATTGTTCTGGCTATTCTTGGTTGTTTGTGTTTCCATATGAATTCCTGTATTGTTTGTTCTATGTCTGAGAAGAATGTTGCTGGTAATTTGATGGGTATTGCATTAAATCTGTAGATTGCCTTAGGTAAGATGGACTTCTTCACAATGTTGATTCTTCCAATCCCTGAGCATGGGATATTTTTCCACTTGTTTGTGTCATCTTTGATTTCTTTGAGTAGTGTTTTGTAGTTTTCATTGTAAACGTCTTTCACATCCCTGGTTAGAAAGATGCCAAGGTATTTCTTTTTTTTTTATGGCTATTGTGAATGGGATTGTGCTTTTTATTTGGGTTTCTGTTTGTTTATTATTGGTGTAAAGAAATGCGATTGTCTTTTGCACATTTATTTTATACCCTGACACTTGGCCAAAGTCCTTTATCAGGGCAAGGAGGCTTTTAACAGATTCTCTTGGGTTTTTAAAGTACACAATCATGTCATCTGCAAAGAGAGATAACTTGACTTCCTCTTTTCCTATTTAGATACCCCTGATCACATTCTCTTTTCTCATTGCTCTAGCCAGGACTTCCAATACTACATTGAACAGGAAGGGAGAGAGTGACTATCCTTGTCTTATTCCAGTTTTCAGTGGAAATAGTTCCAATTTTTGTCTGTTTAGGAGCATGCTAGCTGTGGGTTTCTCGTAGATGGCTTTTACTATTTTGAGGTATCAAATAGAACTTCTAATAATAAAAACAATAATAATTGAAATTAGAACTACATAGACATCAAGTTGAAAGTTAGATACAACTGAGGAGATCACTGTGGATTAGATCATGCACAAAAGTTATTTCTCAAGATGTTGCACAAAGATAAGAAAAATATAAAAGGTTAAAAGACACAGGTCAACAAGTGAAAAGTTCCAACATACATCTAATTGTAATAGAGCTCTTAAAGATAATAAAGAAGAAAGCATTATTCAAACAATTGGTGTTGAGACTCTCCCCTAAACTAATGAAAGACACCAACCCTCAGATTCAAAAAGTACAACTCCCAACAGAATGAAACTAACAGATATCTAGAAAAATTTAGTAGATCTTCAGAACAAACACAAAGAGAAGATAGTAAAAGCAGCCAGACAGAAAAGATATAGGTACTACTTACAAGAGAATAACTACTGATTTCTTGAGGGAAAAGAAAACCCAGAAGACTGAAATAATATTTTCAAAATTCTAGGAGAAAATAAGTGTCAACTCAGAATCATTGTACCCAGTAGAATTATCTTTCAAGTACAAAGGTGAAATTAAGGCATTTTGAGACAAATACTCATGAAAATAGTTCACTATCAACTGACACTTACTAGAGAGAAGGATGTACTTTAGGAAGAAAGAACATCTAATAACATTTTTAGTGAAATCCTGAAATTCTTCTGTAGTTTTGAATATAGTTTTACTTCTTTCTAATATGGATCTTATTTATTATTTCATGTAATTGTCTGACTAGAATGTCCCATACAACATTAGACAGAAATGGTGAGAGTGGACATCCTTTTCTTATTAGTGGTATTAAGGAGAAAACGTTCAGCCTTTCACCATTAAATATGATGTTAGCTGTGGGGTTTTTGTAGATTCCCTTTATCAGGCTGAGACAGCTTCCTTCTGTTTCTAGTTTTTGAAGTTTTTTTTTAATGATAAAAGAGTACTCAGATTTGTCAAATACTTTTTCTGCATGTAACAAGATGATCATGCAATTTTAGTTTCTTATGTTATTGATATAATGTATTTCATAAATTTATTTTCAGATTTTTTTTCAGTTGAAGTCTCACTCTATCACCCAGGCTGAAGTGCAATGGCACACTCACATCCACCCCAGCATCAACCTGCTAAGCTCCAGTGATCCTTCTGCCTCAGCCTTCCAAGTAGCCAGAACTACATGGCATGCTACCATGTCTGGCTAATTTTTTTGATTTATTGTAGATATGAGGTCTCACCAAGTTGCCTGAGTTGGTCTCGAATACGTGGGCTCAGGCCATCCACTTGCCTTGGCTTCTCAAAGTGCTGGGATTACAGGCTGAGCCACTGAGCCTACCCTATTTTCAGATGTTGAACCAGCCCTACATTCCTAAGATAAATCCCATTCAGTCATAGTATACAAAGGGGATCCCCCCCTTAAAAAGGGAATTATTTTTTGGGTGGCAAGGTACTTGCAGTATGGCCTTCCCTCACTAGGTAAGTGTTCTAGGAACCCATTGGCTTCAGTGTACAGCTAGCTTTGTTGTGAGAGACTGTTCAACTTCAGCAAATTTTGGGGGGGAGATTCTTTCAAAGCATTTTCCCATTTCGTGATGGGTGATTTACGCAACCTGCCCACATCGCACTGAGTGTTCAGCAGTTCTTGACCAAAAACCAGCATGAACCCCATGCCTACCCTCTCTAGTCACCTGATCTTGCCCCAAGTGACTTTTTTTGTTTTCCCAGATTAAAAATGCCCTCAAAGAGAAATGTTTTGGCAGTGTGGAAGAGGTGAAACAAAAAATGGCAGATACACTAAAAAGGCATTAAAATAGATGAGTTCAAAAACTATTTTGAGCAGTGGGGAAAGAATCTTAATAGGTGTATGGCTTCAAACAGAGAGTACTTTGAAGATGACTGAAGTTTAAATATGTAAGAATAAATATACCATTTTAAATAAATAAATTCCACTTTGGGGAGGTTCCCTTCATAGGATTCTTCTTACATGCAGTCATGCATTGCTTAACAACAGGCATATATTCTGAGAAATGCATTGTTATGTGATTTTTGTCACCGTGCAAACATCATTGAACTTATTTACATAAACCTAGACGGTATAGCCTATTACACACCTATGCTATATGGTATAGCCAATTGCCCCTAGGCTACAAACTTGTACAGCATGTTACTGTACTGAATACATAGTGGAGACAAATGTAACACAGTGGTAAGTACTTGTTTATGTAAACATAGAAGAGGCACAGTAGAAATACAGTATAAAAGATTAAAGACCATATACTTGTTTGTGGCACTTACCATGAATGGAGCTTGCAGGACCGGAAATTGCTCTGGGTGATTCAGTGAGTGAATGTGAACACCTAGACATTACTGTACACTACTATAGACTTTATGAATACTGTACACTTAGGCCACACTAAATTTATTTTTAAATGCTTTCGTCTGTCAATCATAAATGAACCTTAGCTTACATTTTTCCTTTCTAATCATTTTCAAAATTTCTTTTACTCTTTTGCAATAACAGTTAGCTTAAGGCACAAACACATGGGACAAATGTTCAAAAATATTTTCCTTTTTATACCCTTATTCTATAAGCATTTTTCTATTTTATTTTTACTTTTTAAACGTTTTGCAAAAAATAAAGACACAAACACGTCAGCCTAGACCTACACAGGGTCACGATCATCAATGTCTCTGTCATCCACCTCCACATCTTGTCCCACTGGAAAGTCTTTGTGGGTAATGACATGCATGGAGCTGTCATCTCCTATGATAGCAATGCCTTCTTCTGGAATATTCCATAAGGGATCTGCATGAGGCTGTCTTACAGTTAACTTTTTTTAATGACTAGAAGGAGTACACTCTAAACTAATGATTAAAAAGTATAGTACAGTAAATAGTAGGTGATAGGAATTTTTCATCTCCATTATAATCCTATGTCATAAATGTGGGCTGCCATTGACTGAAATGCCATTATGTGGCACATGACTGTATTGCTCAATTCAGTTTGCGAGTATTGTGTTGAGAACCTTTACATCCATAACCATGACAGATGTTCTACAGACTGCTTTGCTTGTGTTGTCTATCTGGCTTGGCAGTCAGGGTAATATTGCTCTTATAAAATGAGGGGGAGGGTGTTCCCTCCTCTTCTATTTTTTGGAAGAGCGTATAGAGAATTGGTCATAATTCTTTAAATGTATGGTACAATTCAGGGACGAGGCCATCTGGACAACCATTGTATGTTGACAAAAGTTTTACTTCATGGGGAGATAAAACTGTTTAAATTCATAATAATAGAGTCTCAAAATACACAAAGCAAAAATGAATCAAACAAGAAAAAATGAATAAAAGTACTAAAATTAGGGGACATTAAAAATAACTCTTTTGAAAAATGATTAATTAATACCAAAAATATTACACACCAACATTTCAAAAATGTAGCTGGGCAATCCCCTCAGGTTTCCTCCCACTGTGGGAGTTTTTCTGTCCTCTCAATGAATCCTGTTTCAAAAAAGAATAGAAAATGTTGCCAAAGCAGTATTTACGGGAAAAGGCATAGTCTTAAACACAGTTATTATCAAAGCAGATAGGGTTAAAAAAAAGTGCTAGGAAGCAAACAATAAATATGTGAGCAGAAATTAATGAACCAGAAAAAAGATGCAATAACTAATTCTGATAAACTCAAAAACTGTTGTTTTTAAATAGGCTAATAAAATTGACAAACTTTGGCAAAATTGTTATTTTTTTAAGTATGGAAATTTTTCAGAGAAAAAGTTTTCACAACTCATTTTATGAAGTTAGTATGATTTTGATATTAAATTCAGACAAAAGAAGTTCAAGAAAACAAAAATCTTTGGCTGGTATCACTCTTGCAAAAAAACCAATCAATATTTGAATAATACCATTATAGAAATTCATACGAAATAGAATTGTATTATGAACAAGTTGAATTCCAAAGACATGTGGCATTCATGTCCAGACACAATTCAATTCCAGACACAATGAATTTAGTAAGAAAATTAAATGAGTGAAAAGTGATATGGTCATTTTAATACAAAGAAAATATTTAATAAAATTTAACAAACATTCAAGACAAAAAGTAAATAGATAAATTGTTAGAGACAAGGAATAGAAGGAACATATTTAACTTGGAAAAGACATTTTCTAGTTCCACACGTATCATGCTTGCTAACGAGTCTGATTGTGACTGGTCTTCCTAGAGGGATTGTATTAACCATTGATCTTGCTGAGAAAATCATTTTAGCTGTGTAAAAGAACTCTCGGGGCATGGCCTTCCACAGACCTTTTGCTTTACCTTCTGTCTAGGAAGCTATGGCTCTAACCAGATCCTGGTGACTTTCAAAAACATCACTCACTAGAGCCAGTGTATGTGTTTGATGGCCTTGTCCACAATGGGTTTGCCCTCAGAAACTCTCTGTAGCCAACAGGCATTTGAGAGGACCGTTCCTCGGTGTTTCTTCAGACAAATACTAGTATCATGCCTGATAGCAGTAGTCATATTCAGGTTCGCGGGGAGTGGATCTGGACTCTATTCTACGGGCCTGGACTACCTAGCTCACGAAGCTCACCTCTGCCCCCACCAAGAGAGCAACTTCTGCCATCACTACCCATTGTTCATGGGTGAGAGAAGAATGTTGGCTTATAACAAGAGCTGGACATGAATGCCGCTCTGATAGGAATAAGGAAATAGCTTTCAATGTATCCTTCATCAGACTCAATTTTTTATTGGTGATAAGGGAGAATAAATACTCTGCGATCCTATCAGTGAAAGAAGAGGTGAGGGCTGGGCCACTTCACAAGAATCTTAAGTTTGTCAGTGAGGAATTCTTAGAGGGAGAAATGAGTGAACAGAATATGGAATGTCTACTCCTTGTCAGCCATGGAGTTTTCAGTGAGTCCTTCTACCTCTAGATAGAAATTCAGCAGTAGATATTCGCCAATGCATCTTGCCTGCAGCTACCATTAGTGTAGTGATTAGGTGATCTTTTGTTTCTCTCATTCTGAATTATGTATTTTTATTGATGCAATCTTATTTTCAAAAAAACAAAAATTTAAAAAGCAACTTGACATTCTGACAACAGTCTGAAGATAACCTGAAAACCCTTCACAAGTGCCGGCAAAAATATTACGGACATCCTATTGCATGCAGAGACATGGTCCCAAGCAAAGAAATTTCCAGATATCAAAAACAAAAAACCAAAAGGCCTGAGCTGATCCTGTGTAGCCTGAGGGGGTGGGCTTTTTTTTAATGACCTCACAGGGAGATGAAATAAAATCTTGATTCTGCTTATGATAGGGAATAGAACTGAGGATAGACGAGAAAATAACAAAGCAAAGCTGAGGAAAAACAACAAAAAAAGTTTGCTTGTCCTGGTCTGCTCTCTCAGTGGGAAAAACGTATCTCATGGATCTACGCATACATCATTTTAAGGACAAATTTAAGATTTCTGCATGACCTTCCCACATCACAAATATACATAAAAAATCATCCCAGGCTGGTGATATGCTTGGAGCATCTGATAGATGGAAAAGAAAAACCAATGTAGAGACACATATTTTTGATCTAAGCTACATATGTTTTTTAAGAAGAAAATCCTTTAAACATGAGCTCATGATGAAAGCTTACAAAATATATGGGCAAAAACTTGATCAGCAGGACACAATGAACAGTAGCAGTAGATATTCAAGAATATCAGGCAATCAAATCATGAGATATAAATGACACATAAAATGATTAATGTGATTTTAAAATGTAAAAAACAACAACAGATAAGCAGAAAAAAATCAAACACTATCTAAACAGAATCAAACATCATCTAACAACAGAGTCTCAAAATACATGAAGTAAAACTGACCGAATTGAAAAGACAAATAGACAATTCAAGAACGATAGTTGGAGACTTCAATGACAGGCTTTCAATAATGGATTGAGCTAGTCGGCAGAAGATCAACAAAGAAATAGAAGACTTGAACAATACTATAAATCAACTAGACTTATCAGACATTAATAGGACATTCGCCCAATAACAGCAGAATAGACATTCTTCTCAGGTACACATGGCACACTCCCCACGACAGATCACATTTTAAGCCATAAAGCATGTTTCAATAAATTTAAAAAGACTGAATTCATACACACTATGTTCTCCAACCACAATACCATGACATTAAAAAATAATTACAGAAAAATTGCTTTAAATATGTGGAAAGGAAACAACACAGTCCTAAATAACCCATGGGTAAAAGAAGAAATCTTGAGGAAAATTACAAAATACCTTGAGATGAATGAAAGTTAAAAAAAATCACAACTTAGAAAATGCCCGTAAAGCAATGTGCAGATGGAAATTTATAACTGTAAATACCCATATTAAACAAGAAGAAAGATATGAAATCAATAACCTAAACTTCCAGTATAAGAAACTAGTAAAAGTTCAGTAAACAAGACACAAAGCAAACAGAGGAAGAAAACAATTAAGACTAGATCAGAAATTAACAAAATGAGGAATAAAAAACAATAGAGGAAATCAAATGAAAACAAAAGTAGGTTCTTTGAAACGACCAACAATATTGACCAAGAAAAAACACAAAAGACTCGATGATTGAATTAATTCTAAGATCGAGAATGGAAGAGGAGAAATGACAGCCAACCATACAGACATACAAAAGTTTATTAGGAAATACTACAAACAACTGTATTTCAACAAATTAGACACATTTGATGAAATGGACAAATTACTAGAAAGACATAAATATTAAAACTGACTGAATGAAAAATAGATCATCTGAATAGACCTATAATAAGTGAAGAGATTGGATTATTAATTTAAAAACGAGCCACAGAGAAAGCCCAGTCCCAGATGCTTCAACCAAACACTTAATGAACAATGAAACACTTGTTTCAACAAAACACTTAATGAACAATTAGCAACAATCCTTCACAAAATCTTCCAAACATAGAAAAAGAGGATACACTTCTCAACTCATTCTGAGGCATGTAATACCCCAATACTAAACCCAGACAAAGATGATGTCATGTAAAGAAAACTATAGACCAATATTCTTTACAAATATCGATGCAAAAACCTCAACATAATCCCAGCAAACTGAATCCAGTAGTATATACAACGAATTACTTGCATGCGTGCCATGAGCAAATGGGAATTCTCCCGGGAATGCAGAGCTGGGTAAACCTACAAAAATAAATCAGTATAAAACATCATATTGGTAGATTAAAGGGGAAAAATGTTTCACCAAAATGTTTCACATGAAAATATTTTTCACATCATTATTCATTAGGAAAATGCAAATCAAAACCACAATAAGACACCACTTCACACCCACTAAGATTAGTAGAATTTTAAAAGTCAGATAATATCATATGTTGGGGAGAATGTGGACAAATTCAAACCTTTAGGCAGTTTATGTGGGAATGCAAAATGGTGCAACACTTCGGAAAACAGTTTGGCAACTTCTTAAATTGTTCAGCGTAGACTTACCATGTGGCTCTGTAATTTCACTACTAGGTATTTGACAAGGGAAATGAAAGTATATGCCCACACACAAACAATGTGTATAATTTTAATAGTATTATTCATATTAAACATAGGTAAAACAACCCACATGTTCATCAACTGATAAATGGATAAACACCATGGCATATGTCCATACAATGAAATAGTATTCAGCAATAAAAAAGAACAAATGACTGACACATGCAATTAACATGGATGAACCTTGGATACATTATGCTAGCTGAAAAAGTCAGACAGAAAGACTATATATTGTACACACATAATGTGTGTGTGTTTATATAAATATTCCAGAATAGGCAAATCTACAGATATAGAAAAGAAACTGTGGTTGTTTAGGATTTAGGAAGGAAGAAAGATAGGAAGTGACTTGCTAATGGGTAGAGCATGCTTTTTGGTTTTTTTCTAGATTGTGGTGATAGTTACACAACTCTGAATATACTAAACTCTCAAGTTTTTTTAAAAGTTAAATTGTTTACTTAAAATAGGTTAATCTTATGGTATGTCAATATATCTAAATATTTTTTTAAAGCACCAAATATAATACAGCACAGAAAACTAAAGAGTTGGTGTTATGGGCTGAATCGTGCCCCTTCCCACCCAAATTACATGTGGAATTCCTCTGCTAATTTCAGAGAATATGTCTGTATTTGGAGGTAGGGTCTTTAAAGACAGGTGGCACTAACTCAATATGACTGGTGTCATTTAAGAAGGGGAGATTAGAACGCAGTCAACACACAGACTGTGAGGACATAGCAAAAAGACAGCCATCTGGAAGATGTGAAGAAAGGACTCAGAAGAAACCAAATCTGCCTACACTTTGATCTTGAACTTCGAGTCTCCAAAACTATAAGAGAATAAATTTCTATTGTTTAAGCTACACAGTCTGTGGTAATTTTTATGGCAGCCCTAGCAAATCAATATAGATGAAAAACACGAAAGAGAAATAAGAACATGGAAAATAGATGAAAGGGTCTAAAATACAGCCTACAAAATTTCCAGAAGAAGATAGTCTAGAGGACAAGCAATACATGGATATAAATAAATATCTGAATTGATCAAAGTAATAATTATACAGATGATACCGAAACTAGACAAAGACATTCCAAAAAAGAAAAACTAAAGATCAATATCTCTTATGTCAATAAGTGAAGAAAAGACATTTGGCAAAGGCATTCTATATCCATTCCTGCTAAAAACTCTCATCAAAGTAGAAATAGATAGCTTCTTCAACCTAATAAATGGCAGCTATAAAAAACATACAGCTAACATCAGGCAATAGTAAAGACTAAATGCTTTCTCTCTAAATTGAGAATGAAGTAAAGATATTCATTATTATCAGTCCTACTCAACATGATATAAAAATCCTACCCAGTGAAATGAGTTAAGAAGAAAAATAACATGCATACAAGTTGAGAAAGGAAAAATAAAACCACTCTTATTTACAGGTAACTTCATTGTTTACATAGAAAAGGCTGTGGAATCTACCAAAAAAAGTCCCTAGAGCTAGGTAATTTAGCAAATATGCAGGATACAATCCCATCACACCAAAATCAATCATATTTCTCTAAATTAGCAGTGAACAATTGGAAACAAATTAAGAAAACAATACCATTTGCAATACCTTCCAAACACTAGTTAGCTGTAAAACTGACAAAACAGGTGTGGTGTCTGTATGGTGGAAACAACAAAACAATTATGAAAGTAATCAAATTTGACTTTAAAAAATGGAAAATCATACCATGTCCATGAATTGGATTTAGGCAAAGAGTTTTTAAACATGACAAAAAATCTTGATCCATTAAAAAAAGATATTGGCAATTGAGTCCACTAGCTGATACAGGGGACATCAGATTACAGGGCAAGAGGAGGATGGGGGTGAGGTGGGCAGAGGGAAATGAATGTGCCCATGCAGAGTCGGTGAGTGCCGGTGAGTGAGTCCATCTGAGGGGAGACTCAGGTTCATGAACCCAGAGTTCTCCTCTGGAAGTAACTGCAACCCCCCACCACCCTGAGATTGGAGACTCCAGTGCCCAGGATCTTTGGCCATTCTTGGGGCTCTATGGAGAGGAGGCAGCAGAGAACAACCACCCCTCAGCACTGGGACTGGCCCATGCCATCACCTGCAGCAGTAGACCTGGCATAAGAAGGCAGGTAGTGGAAATCTGGAATAAAGCTTCAACACTGGCAATGGGGTGCTGACAAGAGCCATCTTCTCAGTCCCAGACTGGGCAGAGACTTGCATTATCCCACCCAGCACCACCTAGCCTCCATCTTGGGACCCAGAGGTTATTATCTCATCAGACTCAGAGAGACAGGTGCCCCTCCCCCATGCTGGAACAAGCACAGACACACCAGATCTGAGTGGGAGGCTTGACAGCAACAGCAGGGAGTAGGATGAGTCCGGATCTGATCCGTCCTTCTCCCACAGTAGCCCATGGGGCGTTTGACCCATGCTGAGAGCAACTCTATCAACCTGCACTGAGAGCAGAGGGGAGGGGCTGGAGACCAAAGCTGCTCCCTAAGGTGGAGGCCTGAAAGAAACCTGGACTCGCAGAAACTGCCAGAGAGCAAGTTGTTTGTTTGTTTGTTTGTTTTTTCTTGTTTGTTTTTTGTTTTAGTTTTAGCTTTGTTTCTTACTTTCTTTCTATTTTGTTTTTGGTTTTGTACTTGCTTTGTTTCTGTTATTTTATTTTATTTTTTAGATTTTCTATTTATGTATGGATATTTTTGAGGGAGAGTACAATAATGGTGGGGTTTTGTTTGTTTGTTTGTATGATTATCTGTATGTTTTTGTCTTTTTTGTTTTTCTGTCTTTGTTTATTCGTGAGTTGGTCCATCTCTCTGTTTTCTCTCTTCTTCTTCTCTCTCTCTCTCAACCTCCCTTTCATCTTCCTCTTTTCTTTTTACATTCTTTTCCCTTTTCTTATCTCATTTTGCTTTCAGGGGCAAACACCCCCACTGCAAGGACAGATTGTAAGGCAGTGGGAAGTGGGTTCCAGGGGACCCACACATCTGTCAGTGGATACTGGGACCTACAAATAGCTTCTGAATCACAGTGCCTCCCTCAATTAAATCACAAAACTCCAAAAAGCACAGGACCCCACCCCTAGTGCAGCTTCAGAATTGAACAAAACTAGAAGATCTATATAAGGAAGAATACCAGATTGAGCAAACAGAAATAAAAGCTATCACTCCATCACTGAACAACAGAATTAAAGAAGAAGCTAAAAGGGGGCTAGGGGGGAGCCTACACAAATGAAGAAAAACCAAAGGAAGAATATGAGTCTCACACAGATCCCTGGGAGGTCAGCCACTGAGAACACAGACTCTAGAATTCAAACAATGAAGAGCCCACAGAATGATTGGTCTCAAACAACAAACCCAGATATCAAGATATTAATAGAGAGAATCAATAGAAATGAGGAGAGACAAGAAGAAAGAATGAAGGCGTTGATAATTGAGATAATAGCAATAAAGAATGCAATGAATGAAATAAACAAAAAACTAATAAGCATGGAAAGCAGAATTAACCAAGCAGAAGAATGAATCTCACAGCTTGAGGACCAAAACATGAAATAAACCCAAACTGTTAAAAACATAGAAAAGAAGCTTAAAAAGACAAAACAAAACCTCCAAGAGATGAGCCATTATTTCAAGAGGCTAAACCTATGATTAATTCGAATCCCTGAGGCAAACAGAGAGACAGAGATCACACTGGAATAAATATTCCATGAAATTATCTAAGAAAAATACTCTCATCTCATCAGTAATGTGACTATTCAAACACAAGAGATTCAGAGAACCCCTACAAGAAAACAAATGAGAAAACCAACTCCAAGACACACAGTAGTTTAACTACACATAGTAGGTATAAAAGAAAAAATCCTAAAGGCAGTGAGAGAGAAAGATCAGACTACCTACTGGTAAAGACCAATTAGAATAGCAGCAGATTTATCTACAGAAACACTTCAGGCTAGGAGAGCTTGGAGTAAAATTTTCAAAGTTCTCAGAGATAAACAATTGCAACCAAGAATTATCTACCAAGCTTAGCTAAGTTTCATCCATGATGGAGAATTAAAGCCCTTCCCATTCAATCCCTAAGCGTTTATGCTGCCTCCAGAACAGCTCTACAAGAAATGCCTAAGAAGATATTAAACACAGAAGAGAGGAAAAAAAGAACAACAGTGTCCTTCACAAAAATGCAGGAAAAAGACTGAAAATATACATGAATCAACCCAAAAATCAAAAGAAAGACAAACAAATAAATAAACAGCAGCAACAACAAACTCTATGAGACCCTCATGACAGGGATAAATTCTCACATTTCAATAATTAGCCTGAATGTGAATGGATTAAATGCACCACTAAAAAGACATACACTGGCAAATTGGATAAAATATCATGAGGCTGCAATATATTGTCTCCAAGAGACTCATCTCACCAGAAAGGACACTCACAGACTCAGAGTAAGAGGATGGGAAGCAAAATTTCAGTTGAACAGAACACAATAGAAAGCAGGAGTCATGATCTTAATATCGGACCAAATACCCCTTAAAATATCAAAAATTAAAAAAGACATGGAAAGTCACTACATAATGATAAAAGGTTCAATCCATCAACAAGAAATATCCATCCTAAACATAGATGAACTCAACATAGGAGCACCAAATTTCATAAAGCAGCTTCTAGGTAAACTAAAAAAAAAGATATTGACTCTGACACTATCATAGCTGGGGAATTAAGCACTCCACTAAACAACCCTAGACAGATCATCAAAACAAAAAGTCAACAAGGAGATCTGGAGCCTCAACTTGACACTTAACTAAATGGACTTAATGGATATCTAAAGAACACTCTACCCAACAACCAAGGAATATATGTTCGACTCATCACCACACAGAACGTACTCTAAGATCGACCACATCCTTAACCATAAATCAAGCATAAACAAATTACATAAAATTGAAATTCTGTCATGCACCTTCTCAGACCACAGTGGAATAAAAACAAATATCAACACCAACAAATTTCCCCCAAACCCACAAAGATATGAACACTAAACACCATGATGCTAAACAACTCCTGGGTCAGCACAGAAATTTAAACAGTGATTAAAAGGTACCTGGAAACAAATGAAAATGAAGAAACAACTTACCAAAATCTCTGGGGTATCATTAAGGCAGCAATAAGAGGGGAATTAATATCTCTCTGACCACACATGAAGAAAATGGAAAGATCACAAGTTAACAACGTAGCAAATCACCTAAGGAAGCTGGAAAACCAAGACCACCAAAACCCTAACTTCAGCAGAAGAAATCAAAATAAAAGCTCAAATTTGGGACATAGAAGACAAAAAGATAGTACAAAAAAATCATTGAAATCAAAATCTGGTTTTTTGAAAAGATAAACAAGATTGATGAACCCCTAGCTTGACTGACCGAGAAAAAGCTCAAAAAGACACAATCAGAAATGCAAAAGATGAAGTCACAACTGAAACCGAAGAAATACAAAAGATAATCAGAGATTACTATGTACAGCTGTATGGAAACAAACTAGAAAACTTAAATGAAATGGAGGACTTTCTGACATCACACAACCTCCCCAGGTTAAAACAAGAAGAAATTGAGACCCTAAATAGACCAATAACAACCAAGGAAATTGATTATGTCATAAGAAAACTACCTACAAAAAAAAAAAAAAAAGCCCTGGACCAGATGCCTTTCCAGCAGAATTCTACAAAACACACAAAGGAGGAGCTGATACCAATCCTACTGAAAGTATTCCAGGCAATCGAGAAAGTTGACTCTCCCCAAATCATTTTATCAAGCTAACATGACATCGATACCCAAACTGGGTAAAGATCCAAAAAAGAAAGAGAACTACAGGTCAATATCCTTGATGAACATCGATGCTAAAAGTCTCAAGATTCTAGCAAATCAGATCCAACAGCACATCTCAAAAATCATCTGCCATGACCAAGTAGGCCTCATCCCTGGGCTGCAGGGCTGGTTCAATATCTGAAAAACCATAAACCTGATTAAATACATGTAAAGACAAAAACCACATGATTATATTATTAGATGCAGAAAAAGCTTTTGATAAAATCCAGCATCTCTTTTTGACTAAAAACCCTAGAACATCTAGGCATGAAAGGAACATACCTCAAAATAGTAAAAGCCATCTATGGGAAACCCACAGCCAACATACTGCTAAGCAGACAGAAATTGGAACCATTTCCCCTGAAAACCGGAGCAAGACAAGGATGCTCACTCTCACCCCTCCTGTTCAACATAGTACTAGAAGTCCTAGCTAGAGCAATCAGACAAGAGAAGACGATCAGTGGTATCAAAATAGGAAAAGAGAAAGTTGTTATCCCTCTTTGCAGACAACATGATTCCATACCTTGTAAACTCAAAAGAATCTGTCAAAAACCTCCTTGTACTGATAAAGAACTTTGGCAAAGTCTCAGGGTATAAAATAAATATGCAAAAGACAGTTGCATTTCTATATACCAATAACAAACCAACAGAAACCCAAATAAAAAGCACAATCCCATTCACAATAGCCACAAAAAATCAATTGGCATCTTCCTAACCAGAGACATGAAAGACCTTTACAATGAAAACTACAAAGCACTGCTCAAAGATGACACAAACAAATGGAAAAATATTCCATGCTCATGGATTGGAAGAACCAACATTGTTAAGATGTCCATTCTGCCCAAGGCAATCTACAGATTTAACACAATACCCATTAAGTTACCAGCAGCATTCTTCTCAGATCTGGAAACGACAATATGGGAATTCATATGGAAACATAAGCAACCACGACCCATCAAAACAATCCTCAGCAAAAAATAAAATAAAATAAAACAAAGTGAGAGGTAACACATCCCCCGACCTTAAACTTTATTATAAAGCTACAATAACCAAAACAGCCTGGTACTGGTACAAGAACAGGCATATAGACCAACGGAACAAGATAGAGATTCCAGAACCAAAACCTCAATTTCACAACCAACTCAACTTTGACAAAGCCTCCAACAACAACCACTGGGGAGAGGAGAACCTACACGGAAAACGGTGCTGGGAAAACTGGCTGACAACATGCAGAAGATTAAAACAAGACCCCCCTATCTATCACCATACACAAATGTCTACTCTAAATGGATCAAAGACCTAAACATAAAACCTCAAACTACGAGAACCTTAGAAAATGCAGGAAATGGAAATTGGAACTGGCAACCAATTTCTGATCAAAACCCCAACTGCCCGTGCCATAAGAGACAAGATAGACAAGTGGAATCTCATCAAACTGAAAAGCTTCTGCAAAGCCAAAGAAACCATCAAGAGAACAGGGAAACAGTCCACAGTCTGGGAAAAAAATATTTGCTAACTGTAGATGTGACAAAGGCCTAACATCTAGGATCTACAAGAAAGTCAAATGTGCTGAAAAGAAAAAAACCAACAGCCCCACTGCAAAGTGTACGAAAGAGATGACAAGGCACCTCTCAAAAGAAGGCACTTGAGCAGCCAACAGAGACATGAAAAAGTGCTCAGCCTCACTGGGCATCAAAGAAATGCAAATTAACGGAGGGCTGCGTATGCACCTCCCCACCCTGGGTGGCCTCTTGGGCTGGCATCCTGGGTTTTGCCTGCTGCCGGGCCTGGGGGCAGTGAGCGCGGGTTGGCTGTGGGCCCAGATGATGACAGAAACCGGATGAGGGACACGTGGGGCGGTGGATGCCCGTAGCCCGGGCTCAGCACCAGGACCCCGCTCCACAGAGGTGGCGGGGGCGGGGGTGGGGGGTGCCGAGCAGGTGGTTCCCGCAGGTGCGAACGTCCAGGGCTGCGCTCCCCGGTGCGGTTGATGCTGGCCTGTTTGCAACCTAAGAGAGGGGGTGGCACGCAGGTCTTGTAACTTGAAGATCTTCCATGTGACCCCGCAATCCCCCTACTGGGAATATAGCCAGAAGAACTCAAATCACTCTATAAAAAAGACACCTGCCCACGTATGTTTATCGCAGCATTGTTCACAATAGCAAGATCCTGGAACCAACCATACTGTCCATCAAAAGAGGACTGGATTTAAAAAAATGTGGTACCTATACACGATGGAATACTACGCAGGCATAAAAAAAAGAACAAAATCATGAATTTCGCAGCAACCTGGATGGAACTAGAGTCTATAATACTGAGTGACCTCTCACAGAAACAAAGATCTGAGTATCACATGTTCTCACTCATAAGTGCACCTTGACCATCTATCATAATACTATAAGAAAAGGATTGACGGTGGTGGGAAACTATGGGGAGGGCAGGGAGGGGAAGGGAGGTGGGATTAACGGTAGTCAATATCTGCCTGGGGACAGGGGGACACCCCTTATCAACAAGGGTGCCTGAGCGATGCATATTTGTATACCTAACCCTTAACTGTACCCCACAACTTTAAAATAAAAAATATATATTAAACAAAAATTTTTTTAAGTGTTTTTGATGTGTAGGCAGCCTCGAACCCCTGGCCTCCCGAGGGCCTCCCAGGGTGCAGGTGTGGCCCACGCCTGGCCTCAACTTCAGAGTTCAGAGACTTGCAAGACCAGCCCCACGAGAATACCCCATGCTCCACGCCAGAGGGTACCGGCTGTTTATACTTTGGGCCACTTTTATTATTCTTTACCTGTTTATCTTTTAGACATACTGGGGCGTTTTCCCTAAACCACTGGAAGGGACAGTCTCTGAAAACCCCAGTACAGCAATCAAATCTGGAACGTTAACGTCCACTCAACACTACTCTCTAGCCCACGGTCTGTGTTTCAGTTTTGTCACGTTGCTGGGCGTAGGGGCTCATGCCTGTCATCCCAACACTTTGGGAGATGGAGGTGAGAGGACTGCCTGATCCCAGGGGTTCGAGACCAGTCTGGGCAATGTGGCAAGATCTCCTCTCTACAATAAATTGAAAAATTAGCTGGGCGTGGTGGCATGCGTCTGTGGTCCCAGCTACTCAGGAGGCTGAGGCGGAGGGATCGCCTGAGCCCAGCAGGTCCAGGATGAGGTGGCCGTGAGCGTGCCCCTGAACTCCAGTTTAGGCAACAGAGTGAGATTCCAACTCAAAAAGTAAAAAAATGGCAACCATCTCAGGTCCTCTTTCACTGTGGGAGCTTTTCTGTCCTTTCAATAAATCCTGCTTTCCCACTTTAAAAAAGTAAATAAAATGTATTGTCACATCGAAAGGAAGGAAGGAAGGAAGGAAGGAAGAAGTAAAGAAAAGGAAAGAAAGAAAGAATCCAAATTAAAACTACATCGAGATACCACCTAACTCCAGTCAGGATGGCCATCATCAATGACTCCAAAAACAACAGATGCTGGAGAGGATGTGGCAGAAAGGGAACACTTCTACACTGTTGGTGGGAGTGTAAACTAGTGCAGCCTCTGTGGAAAACAGTTTGGCGATTTCTAAAAAATCTGATCGACCTTCCATACAACCCTGCAATCCCCCTGCTGGGAATATAACTGGGGGGAACTCAAATCACTCTATGAAAAAGATACCTGTACACGCATGTTTATTGCAGCCTTGTTCACAATAGCAAAAAGCATGGAACCAACTATGCTGTCCATCGAAAGAGGACTGGATAAAAAATGTGGTACGTATACACGATGGAATATTTTGCAGCCATAAAGAAGGACAAAATTATGAACTTCGCCGCAACTTGGATGCATTTATAGTCTATCATACTGATTGATCTAGCAGTATGATAGACACAAAGCAATCAGTATCACATGATCTCACTCATTAGCGGACCTTGAACAATTATGGTAATACTATAAGAAAAGAATTGTCAGTAGTGGGATTCTGCCGGGTGAGGGGGCACACCTCATCAACAAGGATACCTGCCTAATGAACATTTGTATACTTAACCTTGAATTGTACCCCACATTTTAAAAATTAAAAAAAAATTTAAAAGATATTGGCAGTCGTGGGAAATTGCCACAGGAGGGGGGGCATGCCTCATCAACAAGGGTACCTGCATAATGAACATTTGTATACCTAACCCTGCATTGTACCCAGCATCTTTAAAATAAAAAGAAATTAAGATAAATTCGATTTTATAAAAATTAAAAAATGTGTCCTACAAAAGACAGTTAATAAAATACAAAAGCAAACTGCAGAGTGAAAAAGATATACTTGCAAACCCAAAATATATAAAGAGCTCTTAAATCATAGCAATAAAAAACTGAATAAAAATAGGGATAATATACTTTAACGGTTACTTCAACAAAAGGATATGTAGGTACAAATAAGTACATGAAAAGATGCTCAACACCATTGGCTATTATGGAAATGCCACTTAAAACCACAATGAGATACTGCAGGATATTTATTAGAATGGCTAAATGTAATAATAAGAACAAAATTAACAACACCAAGTATGGTCAAGAATGTGAAGCAAATCTCCTGCATTGCTGGTAGGGATGCAAAATAATATAAGCCCTTTAGAAAATATTTTGGTAGTTTCTTATAAAGTTAAACTGTTTATATGACATACTAATCCCACTAATAGATATTAAATCTAGAGAATTAAAACGTTCCCACACAAAAACATATACACAAGATTTTATGGCAGCTGTATTCAGAATTCAAAACCCAAGAATGTCTTTCAAGAGGTGAAAGGATGTAACTAAGTGTGGTGTCTCACACTTGTAATCGTAGCACTTTGGTAGGTGGAGGCGAGAGGATTGCCTGAGTTCAGGGTTCAAGACCTGCCTGAGCAACATGGCGAGATCTCATTTCTACAATAAATAAAAAAATTAGCTGGATGTGGTGGTACATGCCTGTGGTTCCAGCTACTTGGAAGGCTGAGGCAGAAAGATCTCCTGAGCCCACCAGGTCAAAACTGTGGTGGCCGTGAGCATGCCACTGCACTCCAGCTCTGGTATAACCACACAATGGAATACTATGCAACAATTAAAAGGAATAAACTATTGATAAGCTCAACATGCAAAAATCTCAACGTCATTATGCTTACTAAAGGAAATAATTCTCAAATAATTATATACTGTATAATTTCATTTATATGAACTATAAATGAAAGATGGAATCTATATAGCAACTTAAAAGGAGATCAGTAGTTGTCAGTGTAAGGCTGGGGATTATGACTACAATAAAATAATCTACAACAGATTATGGGGTAGCACAGGAGAGCTTTGGGGGTGACTATTTTATATCTTGAATGTGGTGATGGATACATGAAACCTTACATGTGTCGAAACTCATATAATTAGATTTCGAAAATGAAAAGAAAAAATCATTTTACTGCATATTAATTTTTTTTTTTTTAGTTGGAGTCTCACTCGGTCGCCCAGACTGGAGTGCAGTGGCCACTCCCGGCCACTGCAGCCTCGCCTGCTGGGCTCCGGCGATCCTTCCGCCTCAGCTTCCCGAGTAGCCGGAATAACAGGCATGCGCTACCACGCCCTGCTGAATTAATTTTTAAAAAGAAAGAAAAAGGAAAAAATAAAGAAACTAAAAACTCTTAGAGTGCAATGTAAATAAAAAAGAATGGTCACTTTGCCATACACCTAGAAACTGCCTGCCTAAAACTTATCACCCGACAAATGTGTTGTTTAAGGTGCTGAATAGTCTTAGAGATTAGCTTTTTCTTTGGTTTTTTAAGGCAAATATTTATATCAATAAGAAGAGAAAATCAGAAAACTCCCGAATAAAGAAAAAATTGTATATGGAATGACCAAGTTAAAAATAAAGAAAATCGCTATGTATGACATAATTTCGAGGATTCTTTTGATCTTGGCATTTGTAACATTCCTCTTTGAGAGGCACAGGTTTGTAGACATTTACTTCTTTTTTTGTATAAATAGAGTCCACCAAATGACTCTTAAGTAAACAATATATTTAGTCAATAAGATAAATAGCACTTATGGATATTTGGATAGCTTAGATTAATTTGGAATAAAGCTAAACTAAGTGTGGGAGCCTTAATTCTGCCTATGTTATAAACCCTAACAACATACTGGTATATACAACAAAAGTTGAGAACTGAAGGGAAGAATAGGTGGAGGAAGTGGAGGGATGTTAATTTCCTTGTTGTACGTATTATCAAGAGCAAGATGCTGTCTAAATAGATGAATCAAGTAATAATAAAGGTAGAGTTATGTCCCTAGAGTTTCAAAGGTAGCAGACAGAAGAACTAAGCATAAACAGAAAGACTGAAAAATAAGAAAAGGATAAAAAGTGAATGAAATTTCATGTTTGCACCGGGGAACTGGGCGATCCAGGCCATGAGGGGAGGCGCTCCTTGACACTATGAAGACCAAGCTGACGAGGGCAGTGGTCAGGAAACTGTGAGAAGGAACAGCAGTGAGAAGTGATCTGTACACTCCCAGACTCTAGCGCCGATAGGAGCCATTCCTGATTGTAACTCATAGTGGGCAGTGGGGGACCCTGCCCACCAGCACGGGAAGCAGTCACTGATGTGGAGAGTCTCTAGGTGGGACTTGCTGTCTAGTCTTAAGCAGGGCACAAGCCCCCACGGCCAGGACTCAGAGGCAAGTGTGGTATGGGCTCCAGCTGCAGATACAGGAGTTGAGCATCCTTCCTTTGCAGGACTGAACCAGAAGTATGACCTGGGAACAATGGTTTTGTCCTGAGCAGAGAGTTTTGCAGCCTGGGGCAGTTTCTTGGTCGGAAGACAAACTGCTTGGGACTTGGCTGGCTGTTCCAGCTTGCTGCCAGTGTCAGGTCAAGGGAGGCAGCCCTGCCGGGCTGAGAGCCTGGACGCAAGGCAAATCTACTACGGCCTCTTTTCCCAGGCTGACTTTTTGGTACATCAGCAGTGGTTCTTCATCTCCCTAGAGCACTGCGCCTTGGCCTTGAGAACTATCTTCTGATTCCCATGAGGACCAGTACTTATGCCTACTAATAGGGTTCCTAGTGTGGGCTTGTCAACTCAGCCCTGCCAAGGTTTCTCCCACCCGCTTGCTACCTCAAAGGCAGAGCACTCTACAGGGACCACTGGGAGTTCCACAGCCCAGCCTTTCACCTGGGACACCCGAATACTTCTCCTGGTTAAAAAAGGTCAAGCATAAACCCGACTGGCACCATCACAACTGGCGCTCACCTACTGGCCAGAGGTCAACCTGCACAGCCCATTACAACATCTGTTGACACAATTACCAAAAATATACAAGCTTTATATGGTCTCTGTGATCACAGTCATCCACATCATCCCCAACTGCGTGGGAACCCTTGAACCTACTTACCCTGCCAGTATATTGCTACTGCAATTGGCATTTGAGAAGGCCACCACACTAAGGCTATTTATAAACAAGGAAATAATACAGAGTCTTCACCCTGAACACATTCAGGAGCAAAGTCAAACAATCTTACTCAACATACATCATAGACATATCCTCAAAAAAAGTTCCACTTCGATAAATGTAAATTCAAAAATAAGAAGTGAACGTTACCCCACATGCAAAGAAATCAGGGTAGGAATGCTGGAACTGTGAAAAAACAAAATGTTATGATACTTCTGGGGAAACAGTGATTACCTAGCAATGAATTGTAACCAAAAAGAAATTTTCAAAATGTCACATGAAGAATTCAAAATACTGACTTTAAAGAAGTTCAATGAGCTACAAGAGAAACTTGAAAATCGATGCAAAGAAATCAGAAAATTAATATAGGATATAAATGAGAAATTACCAAAAAGATAGATATCTTTAAAAAACAAACAAACAGAACTTCTGAGATTAAAAATTCATTGAAGAAATTAGAAAACAGAGTTAAAAGCTTCAATGATAGACTAAACCAAGCAGAAGAAAAAATATCAGAATGCGAAAATCATTTTTTAAAATTAATCAAGTCAGACAAAAATAATTTTAAAAAATGTGCACAAAGCCTTCAAGAAATATGAGGCTATATAAAACAACTGAACTTATGAATCATAGGTATTCCTGAGGGAGTCAAAAATAGCAAATATTTTGGAAACCTGGAAAACTTCCCTAGTCTAACAAGCAATTTAGAAATCTAGATACAAGAGGCTCAATAGGCTCCAGGAAAATACATTGCAGGAAGGACTTCACCATAATATATCATCATCAGACTGAGATCAATGTGAAGAAAAAATTTTCTAAAATTAGCAAATCACCTATAAAGGAAACTTCATCAGACTAATAGTGGACCACTCAGCAAAATCTTATAAACAAGAAGAGACTGAGATTTCAATCTAAAAAAAACCCAAAAAACAAACAAACAACAAAAAAAACTGTCAACCCTGAATTTTGTATCCTGCCAGAATAAGCTTTATAAATGAAGAAGAAATAAAGTATTTACTAGATAATCAAACACTGAGGGAATTTGTCACTACTAGACTGCTCCTACAATAAATGTTCAAAGACGTTCTTAAAATGAAAACAAATGATTGATACTCACCATCGAAAAAACACCATACAAAATGCACAGGTCTCATAAAACAATTATTCAAAGAAAGAAAAGAAACAAGTCAAATGGCAACGTGACAGAACTCCACCAAGCCACAAAGATGAACAGAGGGGGAAAAAAGCAAATATTCTACAAAGCAACTAGATAATATTATTATAGAAACAAAACCTCACAAACCAATATTAACCTTGAAAGTAAATGAATTAAATGCTTCACTTAAAAGATACAAATTGGCAGAATGGATTAAGAAAACATGAACAAAGTCTATGATACTTAACATGACACTGTACTGGTAATGAAACTCATTGACTGAAGATAAAGAGTTGGAAAAATATATTCCATGCAAGTGGAAATCAAAAGACAGTAGGAGTAGCTATACTTATATCACACAAAAAAGACTTTAGGTTAACAATAGGAAAAAAAAAAGTAAAAAGGAGATCATTATATAATAATAAAGGGATCAATTAAACAAAAAGCTATAACAATCCTAAGTATATATGCACCCAATACCAGAGCACTGATTCATAAAACAAATATTACTAGACCTGAAGAAAGCAATGGATAGCAATAGTAATGGATTCCAACACCCTACTCACAGCATTAGATGAATAACCAAGAGAGAAAATCAACAAAAATACCCTGGACTTAAGTTGAACTTTAAATCAAACGGACCTGCCAAACATTTACAGAACTTTCTACCCAACAATTGCAGAATATATAATCTTCTCATCAGTGCATGAGATATTTTCCAAGATAGACTATATGTTAGGTCACAAAATAAGTCTCAACAAATTTTTAAAAAATCAAAATCATACCAAGTATCTTATTGGATCACAGCAGAATAAAACTAGAAATTAATTCAAAGAGGAATTCTTGAAACTATACAAATACATGGAAATTAAACAACAAACTCCTGAATAATGTTTGAGTCAATGACAAAATTAGGATCGAAATTTAAAAAATGTTTTTGAGATGAATGAAATGGGATACCAAAAGCATACTAAAACCCCTAGGATACAGCAAAAGCAGTGCTAAGAGGAAGGTTTATATCATTAAGTGCCCACATCAAAGAATAAAAGGATTACAAATTAATAACCTAATGTCACACTTCAAGTGCTAAAATAACAAGAACAAATCAAGCCCGTAGACAGCAATGAGAAAAGAAAAAAACAAAGATCAGAGCAGAATTAAATGAAATGGAATTCATAACAAAAGAACAATACAAAAGATTAACAAAATAAAAAGTTCTTTGAAAAGAAAAACAAAATTGATAGACAGCCAGCTAGACTCACCAAGAAGAGAGAAGATCCAAACCCAAGTATATTCAGAAATGAAAAAGGAGACATTACAACCATTACCATAAAGAAAATCAGAGACTACTATGAATAACTGTATGTTCACAAACTAGAACACCTAGAAGAAATTGATAAATTCTTGGAAACATACAACCTCCTAAGATTGAACCAGGAAGAAACTGAAATACTGAACAGACCAATAACGAGTAGTGAGATTGAATTCGTATTCAAACATCTATCAGAAAAAAAAAATCCCAGGACCAGATGGATTCACAGCCAAATTCTTCCAAATGTATGAAAAATAGCTGGTACCAATTCTTCTGAAACGTTTCTAAAAAAATCTAGGGGGAGGGATCCTCCCTAACTCATTTTACGAAGCCAGTATCACTCTGGCTGTTACCAAAGCCAGACACGGACACTCACACACACACAAAATAAAACTATAGGCCTAAATCCCTGATGAATATAGATGTGAAAATCCTCAACAAAGTGCTAGCAAACCAAAACCAACAGCACATCAAAAAAACAATACACTATGGTCAAGTGGGTTTTATTCCAGGGATGCAAGAATGGTTCAACATAGGCAATAAATGTGATTCACTGCATAAACAAAATTAAAAAGAGAAATGATCATCTCAATATATGCAGAAAAAAACATTTGATAAAATTCAGCATCTCTTCATGATGAAAATTCTCAATAAACTAGGTATAGTAGGAACACCCCTCCAAAAAAATGAAAGCACTAGATGGCAGACCCACATCCAACTTCATTCTGAATGGAAACAAGTTGAAATCATTCCCCCTAAAAACTGAAACAAGGCAGGATGTCCACTTTCACCACTCCTATTAAACATAGTCCTGGAAGGCCTAGTCAGAGCAATCAGGCAAAGGAAAAAAATAAAGGTATCCAAACAGAAAAAGAGGAAGTCAAATTATCTCTGTTCATTGATGAGATAAATCTTATACCTAGAAAATACTAAAGACTTCTCCAAAAGACTCCTACAGTTGTTATCTAAGAGTAGAGAAATTTATCAAACGCCACTTATAAGAAACTCACTTTAAAGAAAAAGCGGTGGAAAAAGATAGTCTATGTAAGTGGAAACAAGAAGAGAGTAGGAGTAGCTATACTTACATCAAATCCCCTCAAAAGGCTTTAAATCAACAACAGTTTTCAAAAAGAGACAAAAAGGTCATTATATAATATAAAGGGATCAATTAAATTAGAAGATATAATAAGTCTAAGTATATAGATCATTATCTTAAGTGAAATAATTCAGAAACAGAACACCAAATGCCACATGCTCTCACTTGAGACTCACTTCTAGACTCTTAGATTTTATAAATGAATTCAGTAAAGTTTCAAGATGCAAAATTAACATACAGAAATAAGTACTGGTTATTAAGCTGAGAATCAAATCAAGAAGTCAATTCCATTTACAATATTGTTAAAATGACCATAATTCCCAAAGGAATCTGGAGATTCAATGCAATCCATCTCAAAATACCAACGTCGGTTTTCACAGAGTTAGGGGGAAAATCCTAAAATTCATATGGAACCATAAAGAGAGCCCAAATAGCCAAAGCTATCCTAAAAGAACAAAGCTGGAGATGTCTCATTACTGGACATCAAATTGTCCTACAAGGCTACAGTAACTGAAACAGCATGGTCCTGGTATAAAGATAGACATATAGATAAATGGTTCACAGAATAGAGAACCCAGAAATAAAGCCACATACCTACAGCCAGCTGATTCTTGACTAAGTTGACAAAATCATGCACTAGAGAAAGGACACCTGTTTCAAGAGTTATGCTAAAAATAGTATATCACTATGTGCAGAAGAATGGAACTGGACACCTATCTCTCACTATATACAGAAATTAACTCAATATGGATAAAAGACTTAAATGTAAACCTTAAACTATAAAAATACTAGAAGAAAATCTAGGAAAACTTTTCTAGACATTGACCTAAGCAAGGAATTAATCATGAAGATCTCAAAAGTAAATGCAACATAAACAAAATAGACAAATGGGACTTCATTAAACTAAAAATCTTCTATATAGCAATATAACTAATCAACAGAGTGAAGAGACAACTTTGCAGAATGGAAGAAAATATTTGCAAACTATGCATTCAACAAGAAGCCAACATCCAGAATCTATAAGAAACTCAAACAACTCAAAAATGACAGCAAAAACCCACAAATAACCTCAATAACAAGTGGGCAAAGGATATGAACAGACATTTTTAAAAAGAATATAGACAAATTGCCCACAAGCATATAAAAATGCCCAGTATCACTAATTGTCAGAGAAATGCAAATTAAAACTACCTTGAGATATCTTACACCAATCAGAATGGTCCTTATTAAAGAGCCAAAAGTAAACCATGTTGGAAATGATGCAGAAAAAAGGGAATTCTTATACACTGTTGGTGGGAATGTAAATTAGTACAGCCTCTATAGAAAACAATATGAACATTTCTCAAAGAACTACAAATAGAACTGCCATTCGACCCAGCAATTCCACCAATGGGCATCTGTCCAAAAGAAAAGGTGTCATTAAATAAAAAGATACTTGCACTCATATGCTTATCACAGCTCTATTCCTGACAGCAAAGAAATAGAATTAACCTAAGTGTCCATCAATGAATGTGTATGTACATATGTATATGTTTATATAAATCATACACACACACATATATATAATAGAATACTACTCTACCATGAAAAATGAAATTTGCAGCAGCCATTATCTTCAGTGAAATAACAGAAACAGAAAACCAAATACCACGTTTTCACTTGTAAGTGGAAGTTAAATAATGTGTATATATAGAGTGTGGAGTAATAAACATTGGAGATTTGGAAGGATGAATGTGTGAGAGGCAGGTGAGGGAAGAAAAATTACTCAGTGAATACAATGTTCATTATCTGGGTGACAGCTACACTTAAAGTCCCGACTTCACCACTGTGCTATATATCCATGTGACAAAATGCACTTGTACTGCTTAAATTTATGTGAAAACGTGAGTGAAACTTATGATTTTTCATGGTGGGGAAGCAATAGATATACTTAAAGTTGATAAACCACTTAGCATTGACAAATTAAGACAGGGAGGCAAAAACATGTTAGAGTTTTAAAATAAGAACCAAAAACAAAACTGTCAGAAGCACTTTTCTTTGAAATATGGGACTAGAATTAGAGATGGGAAAGAAAGCTCTTTCTTCTATCATTTCTTGTTTTTACGTACTGTTTATTTTTATTTCTGGGATATGTGTTGCAATAATCATAAACATAGTGAAATAAGTATTAAGTAAAAGGATGGAGAGACATTCTGGGCTAATATAAGCAAAAAAAAAAAAAAAAAAGGCGTGAGATAGACTTCCAGAAGAAAATAATTATTAGAGCAACAGAAAAGAGTGTAGAAGATTCTACTCAACGTGCTGACAATAGGTGGTGGGCTCATATCACATTTTTTCTCTTCTTATCTGTATTTCGTAATATTTGCGCAGTGGTCATTGATGACCTATTTATAATTAAAAAGAAAAAGAAGAAGAAATAAGAAAAGGTAAGAACAACCGACTGTATTTCCACCAAGTTTCCCAGTGAGCATCAAGCATAGTGAGCCTCTCTTCCCACTCCGCGACCGACTGGCCTTCAGGCCCGTGCCAAGCCTGACATTCCATCATCTCCAGCTCTGCGTCTACCTGGGAAGCAACCCACCTGTCCTGCAGCCCACTCTGCCTCTCCTCTAGCCCCTAATTCGTGCCCCACATTTTTTTCCCCTATTTAACTGCAATAAAACCATAAACATTCACGAAGTCATAAGATTTCTTTATTTTTCCTGGACTGGAATGACTGAACTTATTCCAAAGTGTTTTTGAAGGTGTTTACACACACACACACACACACACACACACACACACACACACACACACACACACACACCAGCAGGAAAAATAAATAAGTAATGAACTCAGAGCAAGGGAAGATGTAACAGACGGGATGTAGCTAGAATCCAACACACGCAACATACCCAAAAGTCTTGCACGCTACTGAGATGGTCCAAAAATTACGGATCTGAGCTTTCCAACACCTCCCCCTACCACAAAGGGGTGGGGGTGAGAATATGCAGTTAAAAGATTCGTAGACCCGTGAGTGAAGAGACAACTTTGTTCCAGTGTGTTGCTGATGGTGTTTAAGAGAATCACAGTCTTGTCTGACATTGCAAGCTGCAAAAGGTTCACTTGGAAGCCCTGAATTCGGGGACTTGAGAAGCACTGCATTTCCTTGAGCATGAAGCCCCTCTGCCATTTCCATCGGACCTGAATGTCTCATCCCCGCGCCCCACCCCCCCCCCGCCGGGTTCTTGGTTCACAGTGCATTTTGGGGTACAGGCACCAACCAGTTTCGTGACTCTACTGGCCTGAAAAATATCTGCTAGCCTGTATTTCCCATCTGACAGACCCATCAGGAAATTGATTCCCAAGATGCATCCTAAAGGATGATTCCTATATGAGCCCACCCTGGCTCTGTTCTCTTTACAAGCGGTGTTTGTAAAAAATGCATAGACGTGAGAGATGTAAGAACAAAGGAATGTCAGAAACTACCCAATGTAAGCCTCTGGGCCACACAGAGTCATTTCATTTTAAAAATCTGCAAGCAATTTTAGAGGAGTGCTGTATTTGGCGCACATTTAAAGGACGTTTACAAAGAATTTATGTTTCAAAAAAAAAAAGACAAATGATTACCTACATGTAACAGATATTTAAATGTTTAATCTATTCTTCTTTGAGAAATCAAATACCTGTATGGCAATTTTGAAAGCGAAAAAGCTTAGTCAAGACAATGTAAACAATTCAATTGATTTCTAAAACATTTGTTTAAGGAATCAGAAATTATTTAAATATACCAGAAACAATAAAAAAAAAAGAGAGTAATATACGTTGCTGATAAACTCAGGCAATGTATAGCAAAAGGAGCTGTGTCTGACAGTCCAGTACAATTGCAATTTGAGATCTAAAGGTTATGTCATCAAAGCATCAAATATGATTTACTAACTGCCCCCAGGCGCAGGGCACACAGCAGCACAGTGTTAACCAGCTAGTGTGGCGTTCACAGTCATCCACATGCACGTGAACAGCTTAATCTCTGCATGTGGGAGAGAAACAATAAAACGGCAACCATCTACACAGAAATCATTTAGCAAAATGGAAAGAAGTATCAAACCTTAGCAAAAAAAATCAATTTAAGAGACATAACTAGTTGCATTTAGAGAAACCTGCTCACAACCTTCCCCTAAACCCAGAAAAATCATTTCTCTGCATTCTATCCAATCATGGTGTTTAGGTTACACATCTGTGATTCTCAGATATTTTCTTTAAGCTTGAGACTGATACCCTGTCATAGCTTGTCTGATTGCAGCTGTAACAATGTTGAAATCCTCAAAGGCATAAATGGTAAATATTTATCACTTAATTAACGTTAATATTCTAGGATGTTTATGACAACTCTCAAGATGATTGACAACATATACTGCAAAACCAGGATTTGGATTTCATGATTTAGAGTAGTGGTGAGGATGAAGATCAGGTTGAAATTAATCCAGATCCTCGACTAAAGCTCAGTCTCATTTAGATTATTCAGCAGAAAATGCTATCAGTCAAGACTGTTGGCTATTGTATGGTAAAATATGGTAGCTGACAGGCAAAGATGTCCAGTTTTAGGAGCTGCAGTGTGGCAGATGTTTCTTTCCAGGGGTGGGCACCACAATTATCTTCCATCGCACATGCTCTCCTACAGTGGGACCCTACCACCTCACCTTAAGAGCTGGAGTCTAATGTCCTCTCCCTGAATCTGCACTTTCCTGATGACCCACTTGTTACCAAGCTTTGCATAGCTTTTAATGCAGCAAGTGATACACAGAACAGGCGGGAAAAGTATTACCAGTCACAACAGAAAACCTCTGATGCTCCATCCACAGTCGCGGCCATGTTCTCTCGGCAGAATCTCTAGGAAAATCCACACGGCCCTGACTGGCCATGTGGGAACGATTCACTCTCTGTGAGAGTGTTTATTGAAATGCCTAGTGACCCTAGTGCATTTAGGTACTTGTTTTCACATCATTAACCATTTGACAGGGATGCTCAGAGTGCAGAGGATACTAACAGATTAAAAGCTTTTACCCACACAGGAGGAATCAGAAATTAAAATAAGACATTTCTGAAATTGTTGTGTGAGCTGGTGAGTAAACACATCTTGTTCTACGTGAAAATTCAAAAATACCCTGACTGATTAAATAAAGAGAGCTAAAGAGAAGTGTCAACCCTATGTTCTCTGAATGCTGGTTGGCAATTTAGAATATATTTCTCACAGATTTTCCAAGCTTGAGTCCTAAGAATGTTCTAATCTATGACCCCCATAGACCAGGGCATGAGCTAAGGAAAGAGAACAAGGATAAAGAAAGAATTCTCTTTCCTCTCTGGGAGCTGCACCAGTCCTGGGAGACATTTAGGAGTGTGTAGCCACATCTTCATCCCTTTGGTATCTCCAAACCCCTTCCCCAAATCCTGGAACTCTAAGGTCACTACCTAGCAGCGGAATCACATCCAAGACTAACCTCAACTCCGGAGATGTCTACCCACATGCTGCATGCTCTAAAATTACTTATCTAATTTCTTCCCTCACACCCTCAGGGAACAAATTCTCACTAATATAAATGGTTGATTGCCTCCTTCTGCCTTTATTTACATGGCAGGGATTTGAGGCTGCTTGACTAAGGGAAGAGAAGCTAACCAGGGGACCAGGCATCAGGCATGACAGCTCTCCCTTGAGCATCTTCTGGCACTTCACAGTGCCTTTCTCCCACCCCTCCTGAACCTGTGGATTATCAGCTGTGGCAAGGGAGTCAGTGACGGGGCCAAGGGGCAGCCCCGGGGTAAACTCATCTGTGTTTGGGTAGTTCGTAGACTGAAAACTTCACATGTGATTTTCATGGTGAAGTTACAGTCAGCGGAGGGTAGTTCCAAAATCATCCGAGGTTTAACAATCGGCCCTCTAGAGAACAAGCCCTGATTTGTGTATTTGCAACTTCTTTCGTGTAAATGGTTCCACCATGGCCCATTTAAAGACACCTGTGTGCCAATACTGAGTGTGGTCTTAGGAAACGATGTGCATGGTCAGATCTCCTGGACCCAGAGGGGCCATCTGTAGCCGTCGCTGCCAACATCTATGACAGCTGCATCCTACTCCCAAGCCCAAACAGCCAAGATAAACCAGAGGTGGGTTCTACCAACTGGCCATTGAAGTCTAAGGGATGCCCTCGACCTTTAACCCGTGCACAGCACTTACTTAAATCCCTGCACCTGAAGGCCTTTTCGCCCCACACCTGGATCCACTTGGCTTCTAACTGATTGCTGCTAGTGACCACAGGGGGTTTCTTTCTGGTCACCATGCCCTGGTTTGCTTTGTGTGCCCAAGTCCCTGTCCCCACAACTTGTCCAGCCTCCAAGGGACTCTTGGCTCCTTGCCTCTGTTCCTAGAGACGGGTGCCCTGACTCAACCCAACTCCTAGGGTCCTTGTTCATCGGTATTCCCCAAAGCTGATCCAGGCTGAGCTGTTTGGAGAAGGAAAAGGACTTCAGAATGTCTTCAGTGTCCATGGTGTTTCTGGCAGCCAGCCAATGTGGGAAGTAGATTCTGGCAAGTACAGACCCTGAGACCTAGACACGATTCCAACGCCACACAAGCCCAAGGACAGAGCCAAATTTCTAACCAGATTTGCTGAAGCCAAAGACCAGTCTGTCTGACCTTAATGCCTACCCCATCCCCACCGTACTTGTGATGTTTCTCAGAAACCTAGAGTCCAGAGCAGATGATCTAAGAAGGCCACAGATATTTTATACAAATTTTGCATTTCAATATATCTTAACCATTTATGTAAAACCATACAAATTAAAGCAATGTGCGAAATCCAGATATTTTATACCAAATATGGGTAAACAGTGCTTATAGATGAGCTCATGCAGACCTCGAAGTTTTCTTATTATGTTATGAGTATGTAAAGTTATAAGCAAAGTATCTTTGTTGTCTCCTTAACGTATTTATACTTGTTGGGTATGGCATTGTACATGAAACAGAAGTGAGGCAAAGTCATTACATCATGCAAGTGCCAGGATTTGTTGTGTATCTGCTTTTCCAGTCAGGTGAGTCAGGACATCTACTCCAATGGTTGGAGGAAAGTGAGTACAAAACAGGAACCTCCCAGCCGGGCTCAGAGCCTCAGCCTGTCATCCCGCGCCTTTGGGAGGCTGAGGTGAGTGGATTGCCTGAGCCGGCGGGTTCGAGACCCGCCTGGGCAGGCGAGACCTCATCTCTACAATACATCAAAAAATCAGCCGGGCGTGATAGCGCGTGCCTGTAATTCCGGCTACTCGGAAGGCTGAGGCGGAAGGATCACCGGAGCCCAGCAGGTCAAGGCTGCGGTGGCCAGGAGCGGCCGCTGCACTCCGGTCTGGGCGACAGAGTGAGACTCCAACTCAAAAAAAAAAAGGAACCTCCCTCAACTCCTCTATGAGGTCAGCGTTCTCACCACTGATGTCTACTGTCCACCTTTTACTCTGCTTCTTCCAACGTCTCTTTATCATCGTCCAAATAATCCTGCCCTTTTATTTAATCACATATCACCACCTGACCATCATATCTATTTGTCTGTGGGGTTATTGTCTGTTTTTACAATGAACTCTCCCCACCACCCCCCCATCCTTCAAATGCGAGCCCCGGGAAGGCAGGGATGGTTCTCCATCCAAAACACCTGGACCATCCAAAACACCTGGCATATAGTAGGCGCTTAATAAATTTTTTGCAATGAATGAATGTTTGGAGGAACAAATGAACGCATAAATGAAAACCAATTCAACTGCTTTGAAATGTTGTGTGACTGTGTGACAGAGACAGGTACCAGAATACCCCAGAGTTTGCAATGATACCGCTGAACATCTTGTAATGCTACAACATAAATTTGAAAAATGTTTTCTACCACGCCGTTATGGCGTTAAACTAGCTAAAGAACCCATTCATAAATTCTCCCCTAGCTTGTACTTCTACTAATTAAGGAATGCAGGCCATTCTTAGAGACTGAGAGTAACTAAACGCTGAGACAAAAATATCTTACCATTTCACATTCAAGCGTCCGGATCAGCTTAATACAAGCATACTGAGATCATAAGGCAAGCTTTCAGTAATTAATATGTACAACCACCTAGTTGTGCGAATCAGGATTTTTTCCCAACATCCTTCAACCTAACAAAATGCAGACACAAATAGAAAGTTGAGACCCGTCTGAGGTTGCAAATATTATACCAAAAAAAAAAAAACTGATTTCAAAGCCTTTATTAATCCAAACAGCCTCATTTTTCTTACTACCAGTTTACAATGAGGAAATAGTACACATGGAAACTTATAAAATCAATTCATTCCAATAAAAGCTTATCTGTTTTATAAGCTTAGGTTCTTTTATCATTTGTGGGAAATAAAGAATTCTACTGCTAAATAAACATTTGAAAATGCTAACCCTGCCTCATAGTGTCCCCATTCTCCTGAACTGCAGTCCCTCCCTGCTTGAGGGTGCTCTTTTGCGGGGGTTTGGAGACGATCCCCTGCCACTGAAGCCACCCATGGCACCTCACTCAGATGCGGCTTCATGGACTGGGCCTGTGGTCAGCACTTAGCTGTGGTCGCTGAGCCACAAGGGTCAGAGCAGGGGAAAGCACAGGAACTGCCCTTCCTCCACCTCTGCCGCTTGCCTCTCGTGGCCAAAGTGGCTTAACTTCTCAAACATCAGTTTCTTCATCTGGTAAAATGATCATGTTAACTACTTCCTGTGGTTGGTATGAGAGTTAAACAACTAGTGTGAGGAAAGCATTCCTAACACCTGGGGTGATCGTATGGCAATGATCATTTCTATTTTTATGATCCTTATATTTTAGCTGTTAGCTTCAGTCCTTATACATAAGGCACCTTGCGATATGTCTGCTTGATAAATGTGCTTGATTGGGGAAAATAACAACGCCTTGCAGCTAAATAGAAAAGTAGAAAAGATTATATAACGGACTTCAGTATTGCTGAGTTTTGTCATTTCACGTTTGATTAGTACATTGTTCCAGAAGGGTGCTATCCAGCCTCAGTGGTGCTAACATACAAACCATTTATCTCCGATGCACGTCTGATCCCCGCTATCATTCTTCACTGCTTATCTGTCGACTGCCTAAAAGCAGTGAAGAAAAAAAAATGACCCCAATGCCCCTAACTTAAAATGCTGTCATAAGCCTCACATCCTCAGGTGGGAAGGAGCATGAGGGATCACAGTGTCTGCACTCCTACCTCCTGGGAAGAGCACTGGAAAAGTTTTTATGAGCTTCCTAGGGAAGGGAAGGTACTATGAGGGTGCCCTGAACTGGAGGCAGGAGGGTGGCTCAACCAGGAGGTGCCCCTGGAAAACATCTCCAGAGGATGACACTCTATGGTTCAGCCAAAAAACCCTGAGGGTGGAAGCTCCCCTGTTAGAGCCAGGCCCACTCCACTCTGCCACGTATTAGTGAGCTCCCCTGTGTGGATCCTGCATGAGGGCCCGTCTGCTCTTGTGCTGTGGTGTGTTGAGACAGGACCCTATAAGAAGGCAAGGTCATTGCCTTCCAAAGACGCTCCAACTTCCCCAAACTGGGATCCAGGTCCCTGCTGTGGGCCAGCACCCTGACCCAACCCCGTTGTCAATGAAATCACTGCCTCATAGAGGAAAACAAAGCTGAGAAGTCATGCTGAGGGACCTTTAAAAACCCCTGCCTCTTCCCACCGGGTGGTGACAACCTCCAGGCCTGGCACATTCGTTCTCATCCTCAGCCATCACCTGCTGAGTGTCTGCTAGTCTCGGGTGCTGTATGAGACCCCAGGCACTGGGAAATGGATACAACAGAGCTCACAGCATAGAGAGGGACACTGGGTACAGAGTGAGAGAAAAGCGTAGGGGCTGTGCAGGAGAGCTGCCCGGGCTGGGCTCCTCGGAAAGCCGACCCTGATGTAGAGTCAGCAGGCAGGTATATTAAGGAACATCCGTGGCACTGACTCCCGCAAAAGGGAGGGGACAGCAGCAGGTTTGGGCCATGACACAGCTCTATTGAAAGCCTTGGCTTACACCATGGAGACCTCTGAAGTTAAAATGGCCCAGTGGAATTCTAGGCCTTTCCACCATTGCATCAACCAGTCGTGGAACTGAGCCACACCAGGAAGGGAGTGACCTTGAGCAAAATGGGTTTTGCAGCCAAGGCAATTCCCCAAGGGGCTGAGAGCAGGGTGCTGTCTGCTGACCACAAACCCCACAGGTAGGGCCACCTGTCCTTTGTCGAAGGGGGGATCTGGGTGGTGGATCCCAGTGGGTGGTGGATTCAGTGTCCACCACAGGAGCAAGGAAAGTCTTTTAAGAGACGCCTGGGATGGATCTTAACAGAGAAGCAGGGGTGGCGAGGTGAGGAACAGGGATAGAAGCTTCTGGAATGCATGAAGGAATAGCAGCCGGCTGTTTGGTCCTCACTGTGTGTCAGGAAGACGGGCGTGAGCTCAGCACCAGACGCCGACTGGTTTTCAGTGGGCTGTCCCCTTTACCTACAGACAAACAGGCTACTCTTCATTCCACCCTCTCTTCCATACGTCGTCTTGTGAGCAAATGGCCGCTTTATGGGCTAAGAGTAAGAAATGAGCGGCTGGACCTCCCTTGGCCCCAAAGAAGAGACTCCCAAGCTGGGGTGGAGCTTCAGACCACAGGTTGACAGTGCCGCAGATGTGAGCAGGAAGCAAAGGCCGCGAGACAGGGCAGGACCTGCTTGGAGAAAGGGTCCAGAGCTGCCGCTCAGAAGACAGAGTTCTCCTTCCGGAGTGTGAATCTTGACCGAGAACAAGCAGCCTTTTGGATCAAGCTCCCTTGGAGATGTACCAGCCTGCCAGAACTCATGTTTCTCGGGCCACCCCAGCCCGAATAAGCGTGCCTCCCAGCTCCACCGCTCAGGAATTCCTCCATCACTTTGCCCACCTTCTAGCTCCTCCCTTGTCTGCCAGCCTTTCCCCAGATCTCTCCAGAAAGCCCTGGGTGATGCACGGGCATTCCATTCTAGACATCTTAGGACATGCCCTCGCCCTCTTCCTTCCTCTCTCCCCGTCTTCTCCAGTGAGTGTGCACCTGCTCATGGGCATCCCCGCCAGTGTCTGATATGTCAGAACAGAGGAATCTGGTGTCAGGTCTCTCTCAGCAAAAGCCAACGTCCATGATGAAGGCTCTGGGTGGTCCATCCCTGCCCAAAGTTGCCGACCCTCATGTCACCCTCTGCCACTATGTTGGGGAAGCAGCGTGTCTAAAAGATCATGGGATCCGGCTGAAATCACCCATCCCCACAGCCAACTCTTTATGTTGAAACCCACATCAGGGGCCGCCACATTCTCATTTTTCCCAGAAGCCACGTTGGTACCTTATGAACAAAGATCCCTGAGGACAAACCCAGGGGCAGCACAGCTTGAGTCAAGCTGGACCCGAGTTTTGTGAAGAAAAGATGACCATTTTTCAGCCACCAGATCATCTGGTCCAATATTCCGGGATGGGAAGCGTTACCAGGCGTGAGATGAGGAAAACCAGGTCAGCAGCTTCCCAAGGCCATCCTGATAATGGCGGAAAAGCTGGGTGAAAACGTGAAAAATAAGCTCGAAACATGAAAAGGCACCAAGTTAAACAGATTTGCTTCCTGTTGAACTTCTCGGAAACGTTTGACATCCGGACACACAGCTTGAACCTCCAGGCAGGGGCTGCAGCCGTGCCAGTGCCCAGACCACGTGGATCTGGAGCCCTCCAGAACACCACACTCTGCACCCACCCATCTTCAGGCCCCAGCCGGATGCCCCAGGCCTGGCGATCACTCCATGTCATTTCATGGGGTCAGGAATGATGAGGAGAAATAGAGCGTCTGCCTGCATGGGCCCACTCAAGCCAAGTCACAAGTCACCAGAGGAAGCCCACGCCCTAGGTGGGGCTTTGGCTACCCGGGAGCTGGGACTCCAGCTCTGCCGCTATTCTGGCTCTGTCACGGCTACCTCGGAGGTGGGGCTTCTCAGGAACATTCCTGAGTCAGCCAGGATTATTTCCGGTGAGAAGAATAGAACCTCTCATCAAACTGTTTCAAGGAAAAGGATAGGGCAAGGCTTCTATGGGATCATGGAACTGATAAGTCCGGGGGTAGGTCTACTCCAGGGGAAGCTTGGACCAGGACATCGCTCTCGGCCCTCGGCACTGTCCTCCTCCGTGTTAGCTGCACTATCATGCACGCACTGTCTTTGCAATGGCATTTGGAAGAGTCAGGCTTGCATTCTGCCAGCTTAAGAATCCCTTTGACAAGCATAAAGCTTCTTACCATCCCTGTTGCCTGTGAAATTCGGAGTTTGCACCTCATCGCCTTGGGTGGCATCACATACGCATTGCTGGACCCATCACTGTGGCCTGGGGGATAGAATCTATGGGCTGTCTAGGCCTCTCACAAGTGGGAAGAGGAAGGTGTCACACTCCCCAGTCCCCATGACCTGGCAACGGTGGGGAGAACAGTGGCTCCCCAAACAAAACCCAAGGCACAGCTTCAAGAGGAGAAATGACTGCACTGCTATAGACACAAGAAACATCCCGCTTTTGGCAGACACAGCTCCTAGGGTCTGTGCTGGACTTTGCCTGGCAGCAACGGCAGCAGAGGCCCTGCAGGGACACCTTCTCCCTCCTACCATGTCCAGCGTGATCAGCTCCCCGTGTCTCATGCCCTCCACTCCCAAGACGGCCGCCTGCCCTGTGGCATTGAAGAATGTCCAGCAAGGAGATGGGCAGGACTGTCTGCCTAATAACCACAGGGCTTTTCCAGCCCCTGGCTTTCTGTTGGACTTCTCGGAAACTTTGACATCCGGACGCACAGCTTGAACCTCCAGACCAGTACTGCAGACGTGCCTGTGCCCAGACGGCATGGGTACAGCCTTCTGGATTCTGGAGACCTCTAGAACACCACTCTGTACCACCCATCTTAAGGCCCCAGCCGAATGCCCCAGGCCTGAAGGTCATTCCATGTCAGTCCATGTTATTTCCCCTGGCTGAGCAATTGAGTCACAGCTTTTCGTGGAATGGATTTGGCCCTGGGGACACGGGAGGGGCCCAGGAGCAGAAGAACAAGTAAATACAACAAAAACCTAAAAACCTGTGCTAGTCATTAATTTCAGCTTCCTCAGCCATCAATCCTCCCTGACAAGGAGGAAAGCCAGCAGCTGGCATTCCCCAGACTCACAGATATATGAGGCACTGAAAGGGGTTCTTGGAGACGTCCAGCTCGACCTTCCACCTGGCCCCCTATGCGGGCCGTTCGATGAGAGTTTGAATACCCCCCGTGACAGAGAGCTCACTGCCGCACAAAGCAACCTCTTCCAAAGCCAGGTAGCCTATCTTGAGCTAAAACATACCTACCAGAAACTCCCACCCACTCAGGCACCACCAGCATGATCTGAGCCCCCGAGGCCTGAGCTGCCGCCTCCCACCCCACCCCCATCCGAGGCAGGTGCCACTAGGACAGAAGCAGTGGCACAGCCAAGAGACACTAGTGGGTGGCATCAGGCTTCCCGACCCCAGCCGTGGGGCCTCCTGAATGAAGGATCACAGTCCAGGACCCAAACAGATCTCCAGTTTCCCCACCTTCTCTCTACTCCTGATGGTTTGGGTATTGAAGGGCCCCTGAAAATCTGGCTCTACTCTGACCCTCTGACTCGACACCCGCTGCTGTCGACCCGGTCCTGGCATCGCCGGACCCGACCCTGCCCTCTTCTGCAGCTACAGAGGCCCCTGACGATGCCTGGCCCTCCTCACTGCAGAGCCCCTGAGCTCACCGTCTGACATCTCCACTGTCTGACGGCAGGGCGGCCCCTGGCCCACGGACGCCTTGGTGTGCATCCAAAGGCTCCCGTTCTTCTGCACAGGCACCACCATGCAGCTTAGAGGGCGAAAAGTGAGCGGCACCTTAGTGCTCCCAAATCTTCGCTCTTGGGCAGTGAACAACCTGCACAGCTGTAAACGGCTGCCCTGACTGGCATCCCCTGATGGGCACTGACCACAAGGGGTCCCCCTTGATACAAGCTTTCTCCAAAGGACCTCCCAGGACTCAAGACTGACCTCGTTTGGTCTGATTCACCCTCTGAGGTGCCCCAGACCGTGGGGGCCCTAAGAGCTGGAGTCATGACATAGTCCTCGCTGAGCTCCACAAATGTTTACAAAATGAAAAGAGAAGTGACAAGAAAAGAGGAAGAAACTGACTCTACACTCTGAAGGGCAGAACCCGGAATGGGTAAGACTTCACTTTGTTGAATTCGGCCTGGCCTCTTTACCAAGCCTGTGTTCAATCAAAACCCATTATTGATGGACTCCGTGTCCAGTGCTCTCTGGTCCCGTCCTGATGGGCGTTCAGTCAGTCGGGGCCGGGGGGCAGGAGGTGGGGAGCAGACGAGGATGGAGCAGACGGGCTCTCCTTTGCGGTTTCTCCTTCCTCCTGCTGACCAGCGGTGTGCCTTGACCCTGACCCTAGCAGGTGCCAAGTAAGACCCAACGGCCACTCGGTGGGAAATCGATGAGCGCCCACGGAGGGCCCTGAGAGGGGCAGGCATGCGGCACTGTGACAGCTCACATCAGCGCGGCAGTGCCCCACCTGGGACGCCCCTCCTCCTGCTCTCCTCTGCCCCACCCGTCCCCTCTGGCCCGAGGGATGTGCCTGGCACGGTGGCCGGGGCGGGGCCCGCCCTGCAGGGCTGGGGTCGGCTTTCCCCGTTGCCGGGTGTGGAATGACACTGCCGAGGGGCCAGCAGAATGGATGGCGCTGGCCGACAGGCCGGGAGACCCCAGAGCAGTCGCGCTGGGTTTTGATTCATGGCTTGTCAGAGCGCTAACCAAATAGTCCATTTTCATTTTCGCCCTCCACTCTCTCCCATTGACGGGCATCGTAATTGAAAACTCCGGCTTGAAGAACTGGGCCACCTGTCTGCAGGGCCCTCGATTCCGCCGGCTCAGATGGTCTTACACTTCTAAGAGGAGGACAGAGGGGGGAAACAGACAGACGGCGGGAGGATCAGACTCACGCAGGCCACCCTCCACTGCTGCCCTGCTGTCTCGGCTTGAGCCACCAGGCCTCTCCCGCCCTCCCTACACCCTCTGCCTTTCAGAGCTTATTTCTTTTCTTTTCTTTTCTTTTTTTTTTTTTTTTAGTTGGAGTCTCACTCTGTCACCCAGACTGGAGTGCAGTGGCCGCTCCCAGCCACCGCAGCCTCGACCTGCTGGGCTCCTGCGATCCTTCCGCCTCAGCCTTCCGAGTAGCTGCACGCTACCACGCCCGGCTCATTTTGATTTATTGTAGAAATGAGGTCTCGCCAAGTTGCCCAGGCGGGTCTCGAACCCGCGGGCTCAGGCCATCCACTCACCTCAGCCTCCCAAAGGGGCGGGATGACAGGCTGAGACACCGAGCCCGGCCAGAGCTTATTTCTACCCGTTTGCCCAACAATAAAAGATGCGGCGCCCAAAGGGGGACTGAGTTTGAAACTGCTTCTCCGCTCCCGATTTGAAGGGTCAGGCGGGCAAGGGGAGAGTTTTAGAATATGGAGCCCATGAAACTCGGGGAATGTTTTGAATTTCCCTTTCTCAAATACGTATCTCGCAAAGGCTAGCCCCGGTCCTGAGAGCCCCTTACACCCATTGAGCACTTACAACTTGCCAGATGCTGCTCTAAGAATTTTACATAAATTGGCTCCTTTTATCTCGGCAAGAACACTAGGTGCTGGGCACTATTTTAATCCCCATTCCACAGATGAGGACACTGAGATCAAGGAATGCTAAGAAAGTTGTTCAAAGCCAAACAGTTGTTTAGGAACTATTCAAGGAGGAATTTCAACTCAGCCAGCTCTCTTAGCACCTATGGTGTGCTTCCCAGGGCTCAAAGGAACAAGACCTAACACAGACAGGTAATGACACACAGCTGGTGGGTAGAGAGATAAATAGATAAACAGATAGGATCTTTTAAAACGGAAGTAAATGAAGAGTCCCTACCAGTCCAGCGAAAGTTGGGAATGATGTAAGAATTCCAGAAGTCCCTGCCTGTTGGAGGAACAGAGTTCAGCTGCCCCTGTTCTAGGGTCCAGTTTCAAAGGGTGAGGAAGGAAGAGAAAGACTGAAAAGGTCTGAGGCTCTGAGCTCACAAGGTAGAAGTGGGATCTATTGGTAAAAGCAGGAGCTATCAAAGCCTCGGAGACACTGGACCTTGTGCTGGGACCTCGCTGGGTCCACTGCCTCACAGGGGCATGAAGCTGGTGCTTGGCAGGCCAACGATGGTGAACTGATCAGACTGGGTGCCCACCCCAAGGACAGTGACCGGCTGACCAACACCTGGATGAGTCAGAATGCCAACCAGTGGGGTGCTCTGGGCTGGGATGGGCGTGGAGGGTTGGCAGGAAGAATTGAAACTGAGGCAGCAATTCTGCCCTAGGAACCCGTCCACATGGCTGGGACAAGGAGAGCCCAAGATACCACGCCTACCATCGAGCTCAGGTACCCTTGGACAGACTTCCATGTCTGTACTTTTGTCAGACGCCCCAAATGACTTTGGCCATGAGCCAGGCACGGGGACGACAGCAATGGAAAAACGTAGGGCTACACAGTTCCGTCTCTTGTGTTCCCATCCCCAGCTGGCCCACCTGGGCCAGGCCTCCTCCTGCAGCCTCCCAGGTGGACTCCTCATTCCCTGGGTCCAGGGCTGTTAGTGACTGGTGAGCCCTGAGCCCCGAACCCGGCAAATTTTACCTATGTACTTTTGCTAGCTTTCTGCCACAGCTCTACAGCCTGCCACCCAGTCTGCCCCAACTCTTATAATCTCATGACAAATGGCTGGGCCCCACCTGTCCCCAAATACCCCTGGTGCCCAGAGGCTATGAGCAGATATAGACACCCAATACGACTGGCTCAACTAGCAAAGGAGATTTTCCTACGCGTGTCATGCTGGCGGTGCGTCAGGCTGTCCAAGTTAGCAGTGGTTACACTAGTTTCCTATTGCTGTTCTAACAGATTCCCACAAACTCAGTGACTGACAACCCCACAAACGTGTTACCTTATAAGAAAGGCAAACACCGCATGTTCTTGCCCATAAATGGGAGCTAAGCTGAAGGTCTGCAAAGTCATAGAGAATGGTATAATGGATACTTGAGACTCAGAAGGGGGAGGAGAAAAGTGATGGATGGATGGACAGTAAAGGGTGGACTTTGCACCTGTCAGGTACATTGGACACAGATTGGGGGTGATGGATACTCTTAAAGCTTAGACCAAAACGATTTGTATCCCTCAAAACTCCTGAGATTGTTTTAAAAGTCATCTTTAAAACAACCCACAAATGTATGACATTATAGTCCTGGAGGCCACAAGTCCAAAATGTATCTCACTATATGAAACAAGTAGGCAGGGACTCACATTTATTTCTGTTCTCACTGGATGAAATCGGCTGGGCTGCTTTCTGTTCACCTTTCCAGTGTCCCTCGGTCCTCACATCGGCTCTCACTCTGGCCTCCCTGCCTCCCTCTTATCATGACCCTTGTGATTCCATTTCACCCATCTAGATAATCCAGGATAATCTCCCCCTCTCAAGACCCTTGATTTCATCACCACGGCAAAGTCCCTGTGGCCATGCCACATATACACAGATGCTGGAGATTAGGATGCAGGTGTCTTGGGGAGACCCTTATGTTGTCTATCCATGACAAGGTTAGTAATGTGCACGCTCAGTTTTGCCCCTAGGCTGGCCAGGAAAGCCGAAAGGTGGACCTTGAGGACTGGGCACACACTTGGCCCCCTGGGAGGTGAAGAGAAGGCCACCTTGTCCCGTGGGGAGATGATCAGACTGCTCCTGGATTGAGTCAAGTGAGCGGGACAACCACAGAGGGCGTGTGTGTGTGTGTGTGTGTGTGTGTGTGTGTGTGTGTGTGTGTGTGTGTCTGTACGCACGCGCATGCATGTGTGTGCGCATACACACACGGGCACCCATGTGTTGGGGATGAAGCTCTGAAAGCAGTGCTGAAAACAGTAGCCCCCCAGAGACCTCAAGAAACAGCTCTTGGCGGCATGCTCTCTTAAAATAGCATCCTAAAAACGTGCGTGTTAAATTCCCAAGACTCTTCATCGCCGAATGCCTTTCTCCACGAAGTCCAAGAGCTTGGGAATTCTGCCTTCCTCGCTTCAGAAACAGAGGTCTGAGGAGAACAAATTGCCATCCATTATCTCAGGCTCGACTGCCGTTAACTGCCTCCGAGAAGCCGGGCGGCGGTTGGCCATCGGTCCGCCATCGGTCCCCTGGCAGCCTGGCACGGGGCCTCTGAGTATGGATTTGCTGATGAACCCCGAACTGCTTGGAGGCTTTTGAAACAAGCTCCTCTGCTCCCTGTGTGGAAGCAGCCCTCCTTAACCCCTCCTCTGGAGCACACCCAGTGGGAAAGCCCCTGCAGAGGCACTTGGGTCTGGCTGCCTCTGGTTTCATAAATCATGCCTGCACGGTGAAGATGCTCTTTGGAGGCCGAGGCCTGGGGATAACAGCACAGGGATGCCCAGCAAACAGGAGAGAAGCAGGGAGTATCTGGAGAGAAGGGAGCTGCCCTGCTGGCTCAGGAGGGTCCCTGGGGAGAAAGGCAGGGCCACCATGTAGCACAACTCCAGTAGAAATGACTGACATGGAGGTAGTCCTTGAGGAGGGACAGGCATGGTCTCTGCAAAGCCCGTCCTCCAGAGCTGCCCAGCCAGGCTCAGAGCAGCCAGGAAGCTCAGGCCACTCACTCTGGAATGGGAGCTGCAGGCATCTGGGGGTCACTGGAGTACTTGGTTGACGACTGCACTTCTAGAGTGACAATGAAGACCCCTTCTAGGACTGTGAATGTCAGTCGTTCTTCAGAGAAAACACGAATAACCTGGCAGACAGCTCAAACCCATTTGAGAACTTGCAGGATGCAGGGGAGGGGTTGGAGGATTTTCACTTTTTTCCAAATTAAGTCACATCTAACTTATGAGGATTTTTGTTTGCTCTTCTGCCCATGACTTTATATTTATTTCCTCCATTCCCTTTCTGTTTTGTTCTTAAATATTCCTCCCCTGTCTGTCTTATTTTCTCTTTCTTTCCCTCCCTCATATTCCATGGTTTCCTGACTAACTCTCCCCTCCCGAAAGACTTCCCTTTCCTGTTTCCAAACCATCCCCTAAATACATGTTTCAATAAGTCCCCACACTGATCTCCTTACAAATCATTCTTTGCCATTTTGCAATTGAACCAGTGTCTTGGTTAAAATGAAAATCCCCCAGGGCACACAATAAATAATAAAAAAGAATAACATAATCGAGAAGGGTTATGATTCTGAGCAGAAGGAACTAATGTGAAGCAGTTGGACGGTATTTTGTGAAGCTTCTGCTCAAAATGCAAAAACCAAAGGAGGTGGTGGGCAGGAGCCTCGCTCCGCAAGCCCCCGGCCCTTCTGGAAAGAAAGCGGCCGCATATGTTGAGATGATCTTGGGAAACTCCACGTCATCTTTTCTCCCAAAGACCTGCCCTTTGCAAGATGTCAGGAGTCATTCTTGGAGAAGGAAGGAATCCAACATGAGGGGACCTGCATGCAACGCGAACAAATATTTAGTGCCAGGCATTGCACCGCACACTGAGACTGCAGGAAGGACAGAAACAGAGCAGCGTGGCCCTTGCAGACTTGTGGGGGGAGGACTGAGAAGCAGCAGATGTTAGTGGTGACGCAGGCATGACTTAGAGTTACAGACGCCGGTTTCAGCCCTGGCTCTGTCTGTGAAACCTTTGACAGGTTGCCTAGCCTCTCTCAGACTCAGGTTGCTCATCTGTAAACGGGGGGTAACAAGAGAGTGTCCTGATGTGAGGATGAAATGAGGGCGTCCTCGTGAACATCTGAGCCCAGGGAGTGATGCAGAGGGGGCACTCGTTAAATGATGGTCCCACAGCAGGTATTAATAGGCCTCATCAACTAAAACATAAAGCCCTTTGGATCCCAAGGGCGAGACTCAGAGACCTCAGCAGGGAAAAAGTGAGGGGGGACAGGACAATACGTGAGATCCCAGGCTCTGTGGGTCAAGCAGAACCATGAACGCCCCCAACACGAAGTCTAACCCAGCACCCATCCCCGTAGGCTTGAAGCCTTTTCTGCAGCCTTGGGTAGCCCAGAAAGTGAGCCTCTGGGAGCCCTGCTCAGACAAGTGGACAGGGGTGCCTCAGGGTCGTGGCCAGGTGCAACCTCTCTGTTTGTCGGAAGGACACCTCTCCCAGCATCGCTGCCCCTGGGATTTAACGTTTCATTTCATAGGTGAAAAATGGAAGCCCAAAGACAAGTGACTGGCCCCAGGCCCTTCAAAGAGGCCCTGACGGCAAGGTAAGGCGGATCTCTGCCCATCGTCTGGATGGATGAGAACACACCACAGCACTTGGTGAACCTGCAGATCCGATTGCATGGGTAGCAGGAAGGCCTGGACCCCTTGGAGGGCGTGAAGCCTCCAAGGCCAGGTGGGTGTGCTCCTCCAGCAAAGGTGGTTTTGTCTCTCAGTCCAGTCAATCTCAGCACAGTCGGCCTCACCATTGGGCCTTGGCTGTTCACAAGCCAGCTGTGGGCAGGAGCCACATCATGCCTGTTCTCCAGGCCTCGGCCTACTCGGGATGGGACTGGCCAGGCTCAGCCTCAGGCTCGCAGATCCAGGCAGCAGGGTGGTGCCTCCCTCCTTTCCTCCCTCCCTCTTTCCTCTCTGTCTTCTGTTGTCTTCGGACACCTCTCATGGACTCGCTTGCCGTCCAGTTCCTCACAGGTCCTGCCACTCCAGGTTGTCTTGCTCCCATCCCTGTTACTCTTCCTTGTCTACCTGGCCCCAAATTCATTTGAATCTGCAACCCTGGACAAGATTTCCTCCAGGGCCCTGCGATTCAACATGCAGTTCACCGGCCAGCAGCACCGGCACCCCCTGGGCGCTTGTTTGAAATGCAGAATCCCTGGCCCCACTCCAGATGTGTGGAAACAGAAGTTGCATTTTAACATTATCTGGGTGCAAATTGCAGTCGGGAACAGGTGGGCTGGTCCAGGGATGCTCTCTGAGATCCTTCTCAGCCCAATTCTGTGTTCTCTCCCCCTCCTCAGGGCACAGACAGTGTGCGCTGCCATCCCCCGTCCCCCACCCCCGCCCACAAGAAGGGCATCCCTCTGGATACAGAACATTGGTGAGTTTCCACTGGAGTGTCTGAGCGCTCTCAGGAGCTCTCCTTATACTGATGATCTTGCCTTAGTCTGGTCTTCAGAAAGATCCCTTTTCAGATTCAGCGCCTCAAAGATGGGCAGTTGCTCCTCCACCGTAATCAGACTTGGTGCTCCTATGGAAAACTGGTGACGCTGGAGAGGAATGCAGACGTGGCAAATTTTAATCCTGCCGAAACATAATCAGCTTTTGCTTCTGCAGCAATTAGCATAATATTACCGATAATGTTTTACATGGCAATTTTGCTGTAAACATTTGTGCTAATTTGCCATGACCTAATTATTTTATGACATATAATTACGAAGTATTTTTCAAGTCGAAATATTTTTGTTTTACGTTTCTGTAATCCTTTTCTAGAAAAAAAAAAAGTTTAAAAATCAACACTCCTATGAAACCTGAAACACACGATCCTCTTTTAGCTGTTGTTTGTGGCACGTTGCTTCACTAAATAGGAGGAATTCCCTAGTGCTGGCACGCTGATGATTGTGCATTTCCTTGTGACTAATTTGAATCAGGCATCAATGAATCCACCTGCTGAATTATTATACTACAAGGCTGTGGCATCCACACCCCCACCTCCCACCAACACCCACTCACTCTCAAACACACAGACACTCTCAGTCGGGTGTGGGGAGGTGGCTCGTGCTTGCGATGAGAGAAAGAGGTTGGGGTTTTGTTTTAATGAACATGAAAGCTTCGGCTAAGAAGAGAGCATGAACATGTTATAATACTCCCTCAGACAGATTCTTCCCAGCGTGCTCTCATCTACCTCCCCCCAATCCACAAAATGCTGACATGAGCAACCCCAGCCGTCTCTTCCACCTCACTCCTCTCCCTAGTCAGGGGGCTGCAAACTTGGTGATTTGCATTCTCCTGGGCTCCAGGAGGTCAGGATGATGGGGATGCCGTTTTGCTGCTTTGGTCATTGTAAAGACAGTCCCAGCACCAATCAGGCCTGGCAGCTAGTTCTCTTAGGTCCCATTAGCAGTAGGTAATGAGATCCCAGAGCTTTGGTGGACAGCAATAACCATCTTATCCCAGACTCCTGGAATAGACTCTGGGAGACAGACAGTATGTGGAAGGTTTGCTGTGCCAACCAGGACAACCCATCAAGGTGACTACCCCAGGCTGGGTCCTGAGGCCAAGCTAGAGAATACTCCGAGACTCACACCCCAATTCTCTTATGGAAGAGGCAAGCTCTTGGAGGACTAGGTCACAGAAGGGACGGCCAGAGGCCAATGAGCTGGGAGGATGAAAGCAATAAATGCCATGAAAGCAGAAAGCAGGAAGATGAGGTCCGGGGTCGACCATAGCACCCACTTTCAGGAAGAGGCACAGATGTGTGTCCACAGAGGCTCTCGCTAGGACAAACTTCATAACATGGACTCTTCCTACACCCAAGTAGAGTGGGCAAAAGCCTGGCCCTTGAAGGTTCACTGCCCCACTTCAAATCCCGGCCCAACCACCTACTCAATGTGTAAACCGAGCAGGTGGTCTAGTGCCTAACATTCTGTGTCTCAGTTGTCAGGGTCTTCTGTAAAATGGGAATAATGATCATCTTACCTACCTCCTAGGGTTCTATGAGGGTGAAATTTACATTTACAAAGCCGTGACAGAAGTTTTGTGAAGTTAAATAAAGCTTCTTACTCTTACAGGTTTTCACCAAGAAAAGAACAGAATCTCAAGGAAAAGGCAGACTCAAAGAAGGGAGCAGCAATGTATACCAGACTCTTGAATGAGTATTGAGCTACTGTTCATTAAACATTTGCTGCAATAAATAGTTTTTGATTGAATAGATGAAACATTGAGAGAGACATCCTCTGTCTTAGGCCCGGGCCAAGTCTGTGGGGAATACACAGATGAATAAACAAGTCCAGCAGAAGTGGGCATGCAAACCAGCAGCTGCACAAAAAAAAGGCCAAACTAATGTGCACAGACAAAGCCCCAAGGAGGAAACAAGACTAGTATAAAAGTCTTCAACGACATCCATGGGACTGGTTCACATCTGTAACCATGGAGTTTCGTGTACTTGAAAGTTTTTATCAGTTTTATGATCCATAAAACTCACACATTTCAAGAGCACAATATAATCAATATTTTAAAACGTGTACAGTCACATAAGTGCCATCACAGTCACGAGCTAGAACATCTGCTTCGCCCCAAAACATCCCTTTCACAGTGAGTCACTCCCCCAACCTCTAGTCCTCGGCAATCTTGATCTGCTTTCTGTCACTGCAGTTTAGCTTTTTCTACAACTTTCTACATGTTGGATCACACACTAAGTACTTTTGTTGTATCTGTCTTCTTTCATTCAGCCTAATGCTTTTGAGTTTCGTCCATGGCATTTGGTGTATCCATAGTTTGTTCCTTTTTATCGCCGAGTAGAATTCCGTTGTATGGATGCACCCCTTTTTATCTATTCACCAGGTGATAGATACTTAAGTTGTTTCCAGTTTTTGGCTATTCTGAAGAAAGCTATTATAAACATTCGCATAAAAGTTGCTATAAGGATATACATTTTCACTGACGTTAGATAAATATCTAGAAGTGGAATTGCTGGATCATGTTGCGTTTGTTTAATTTTACAAGAAACTGGCCAACTGTTTTCAAGGTGGCTACACAATTTTGCAAACGCTACACTATTTTGTAACCACCAACAATGAATTTCAGTTCGTCTCCCCACATCCTCACCAATATGGCAGGGTCAGATTTTTTTTTCCTTTCACCCATTCTAATAGATGGATAGTTGTATTTCATTGAGGTTTTAATTTACTGTGATTAATAATGTTCAACATGCTTTACATATATTTCTTTGGTAAAATATCTGTTCGAGTATTTTGTCTATTATTAAATTGGGTTGTCTTCTCATTACTGAGGGGTGAAAGTACTATAGATATTCTGGATATAAGTTCCCATTTCAATGTCAAATATCAGTTTCACAAATATTTTCTCATAGCCTGTGAATTGTCTATTTTTTTTAATAGTGTGTTTTCAAGAAAAACGGTTTCTAATGTTGAAGTTCAACTTAATCTTGATTCATGTTTTTTTGTGCCATAATGCATTCACAAGTTAGATATTTTATTCTGTTTTCTTCTAAAATTTTTATCTCTTGCATTTAGGTCTCTAATGTATCCTGGATTAATGTTTATACATTGTATAAGCTAAGGTTGAGATTCATTGCTGGCAAGTGGAGAGCTACTTGTCCAGAACTATTTATGAAAGACTATCCTTTCTCCACTGAATTACCCTTGTTTGCAACCACTTGACTATGTGTGTAAGAGATTCTTTCTTGACTTACTCTTCAGTTTTTGCTTTTGTTTTTTTGGTTTTTGAGTTGGAGTCTCACTGTCACCCAGATTGGACTGCAGTGGCATGATCACAGCTCACCACAGCCTTAACAGCCTGGGCTCAAGCAATCCTTCCACCTCAGCCTCTTGAATAGCTGAGCTGAATAGCTGAGACTACAGGCATGTGCCACCACTCCTGGCTAATTTTTATTATTTTTTTATAGAGTCGAGGTCTTGCTATGCTGGTCAGACTGGTCTCTTCTGTTTTATTTATCTACAAGCCAATCTTTGTATCAATACATACATACAATACTTTGTATCAATACTACATCGTCCTGATTGCTGTTGCTTTCTAGCAAGTTTTAAAATCGAATGATAGAAGTCCTCCAAATGTGCTCTCTTTTAAAACGTTCTGGTTATTCTAAGTTCTTTGCCTTTCTATGTAAATTTTAAAATCATCTTGTTAATTTCAACAACAAAACCTGCTGCTATTTTGATTGGAATTTTGTCGAATCCATAGGTCAATTTTGGCATACTGATCGTCTTAACGATATTGCTTCCTTTGACCCATGAATATGATTATAACCGTCATTTTAATGGCTTCACAACATACCATCCGTATGTATCTTATTCATCTGCTTTATGTTGTTGGGCCTTTGTTTTGTTTTCAGACCTTCACTCTTTTAATAATGCTTTGTGGACATCATGTTAAGTGAAAAAAGCAAAGGACGAAGCTGCATGTACATTATAATTACAAATTAGTGTGTGTGTGTGTGTGTGTGTGTGTGTGTGAGAGAGAGAGAGAGAGAGAGAGAGAGAGAGAGAGAGAGAGAGAGTGAGAGAGAGAAAAGGCATAGGAGGAAAACAGAGGAAACAAAACAAATTGAAAATATCGTATTACAGCTGACTTAATTTTTTCCCCTATTTGCTAAATGTGTTGTAACTTGTATACACATGGAAATAAGTGAGTAGCTTGGAGCTACGTAAAACTGTAGATATAAGAAGCTGCAGAAAGAAAAAGTATCACCTGGGCAGGGCCTGAAAGGATGTAGAGTTTTCCAGGCACATGGCCAAGGAGTGAGAGAAGGAAATGTCAGTCCACAGGAGCAGCATGGACATGGCCCCAGTGGTATGAAAGCGGGCAGTGTGGCCAAGGAAATCCGGGGCTCAGGAAAGCTGGTCATTCTGTGCAGCCAGAGCAATGCAGGGCGGGGAGAGGGAGGGAGGCTGAGATCAGATCATAAAGGCCTCTGATTTTCATTTATCCTACATGTGACTGCAAGGACTTTGGGTTTTATTTCACGAAAGATTGAGGAACCACCAAAGTGTTTCAAGTGAGGCAGTAAGCCAACCAGACTTGCATCTTTTAATTCTTTTTTGAGTCAGAGTCTCACTCTGTCACCCAGGCTGGAGTGCAGTGGCATGATCGCGGTTCCCTGCAGCCTCAACCTCCTGGGCTCAGGTGGTCCTCCCGTTTCAGCGTCCTGAGTAGCTGGGCTGCAGGCATGTACTACCACTCCCAGTTTTTTGTTTTGTTTTGTTTTTTCTTAGTGACAAGGAATTGCTATGTTGCCTGGGCTACTCTCAAACTCCTGGGCTCAAGAAATTCTCCCACCTCAGCCTCCTAAAGTACTGGGATTTCAGTGATTGTCTTAGAATAATCACTTAGTGAACAATGAGGAGGTTGAGCTCTTTGGCATGGTGGGCAGATGGAGATTCTTGAAGAAACATAGGTACAAGATGAGAAGAGACAGGTGCTGCTAGCGTCATACTATAAGTAAAGGATCGACAGTGGTGGGAATCCATGATGGGGGGACAGGGAGGGTAAGGGTGATTATGGTAGTCAATATCTGTCTGGGGACGGGGGGACACTCCCTATCAACAAGGGTGCCTGAACAATGCATATTTTATACCTAACCCTTAACTGTACCCCACAATTTTAAAATAAAAAATATATTTAAAAAATACAATAAAATTAGAAAATTTTTTTAAAAAGATGAAGACAGGTAGGCAGTTTCGACAGATCTTGAAAATAGACTTCATATATGGATAAAAAACAAAGTGGATGTTTGTGCCACTCACTATAATAAGACTGGAAGTGGAATGGGACAGGTCTTGGGCACAGAAATTCAAGAATATGCAATATTAACTTGAGGTGTCCATCACACATACAAAGGCAGATGTCAAGGAAACAACTGAGTGCTTGAATCTGGGGTTTAGGAGAGAAATTTGGGCTTAATGCGTAAATGTGAGAGTTCTCTGCATATGACATTTTTGTCCATTCCAGAGACTAGATGGGCTCTGTTTTGTTTACCGATTGCTGTGTCACAAGCCACCCACCACTTATTAGTGTAATACGTATACTATTTTATATGCCCACATACTCTCACAAATTCTGTGAGACAGGAATTGAGTCAGGGCACAGCAGGCCATGCTTACTTCCACCCCACCATGTCTGGCCGCACAGTCTAGTTCCCTAAATGCAAGGGATGTCAAGGGCAAGTTGAGAGTATATTAGGGCATAATTGCACAAAAAGAGTTCCAGAAGACACAGAGCAGAGGGAGAGATGCGGAGTCTGAATTGGGAGATGCACAAAATGGTTCAGAGATGAGAACAAAGGAGATTATGAATGCCCAGGGAAGGTTTGAATCTTGCCAGTCACTGTTGCTCGCCAGGGATGTGTGGAATAGCGGAAATTATGGGACCGGTCCTAATGGTTCTTGGAGGAGGATGGATAACAACAGTTATTGCAGTGATCCCAAAGGCATCCCTCAGTGGTGTGGAAACATAGAAGATGGCAGGTCTCCAAGGTCTCTGAATCACTGTGTATCTGGGAGGCAGAACTCTGTGTGTTTCCTTGAAGCTAATAATGCTCAGAGGGAGAAATTAAATTAAATGGGATTCCTCAGCTATACATAGGGTACAGGGCAGGAATAGGCATCGAATGGAGATGGGATAGGATGAGTGTGTTCTGTACCTGGGAGGGGAGAGATGAGAGGTGGAATTCTTCCACCAAGATAGAATTGGAGGTGGACTCTATGGTTGTGAGGGTATGAATGTGATTCCTGTGTGTGTACCAGGTTCATTAGCAATAGTGTTTCCTGTGGATGGAGTGTGATTAATCATCCTCAGGGGACTCAGTATAGAAGCTCAGGGATAGTGATCAAATGCTATTTTGTGTACTGATGCTAGTTTATGCCAAAGTTTAGGGTCCACCGAAAAGAAGCGGCCCTGGTAGGCAATTTTGTTTTCAGTAGAGACCTCTAAAATGTTCTGCCGTAGGTTTAAAGGCAATTGAGAATAAATAAACTCTCCAAAGCAGGAAACCAACCCTGAAACATTTTTAGCCGCTATTAATAAAGGTGATTTTTTTCCCCCTTAACTTATTTACTACACAGAAAAGGTTTTAATCTTCTGTGGAGGACGATAATATTGAACAGAACTGCTACTATTTCTCATATACGTTGTCCAGCAGCCCTTAAAATAGAATCAGGCATGACAGGTGTCAGGATGAAATTATTAAGACCCAAGAGAGTAAAAAAGACATAAGCCTACAGGTAAGCACTTTGAAATTATTAGTCAGATTTTAAAATAATCAAATTAATAATACTTAAATTTAACATTTAAAATAATATTAATATGTTCAAGAAAGTACATATCAAATGGAGATTTTTTACCGTAATTTATTTTAAAAAGTCAAATGTAAATTTTAAGACTAACAAATACAATGACTGAATTAAAAATTAAATGTATGGGTTTAAGCAGTAGATTAGACACTGCAGAAGAAAAGATTAATGAACTGAAAATAGCAGAACAATAAAAATATACAGACTGAAACAGAGAAAATAAAATGGTAAATACAGAAAAGAGTAAATGAGGTATATGGGGCAAGTTAAAGAACAGAAAGAATAAGGCAGAAACAATTTTTGAAGAGAGAATGGCTAAGACTGACAAAAGATATCAGTCCACAGGTTTAAGAGTCTCCATAACTCCAAACATGTTAAATACAAATGAACGCACACAAATACAAAATAGTAAAACTGTTTGCGATAATTTGAATTTTGGGGTCCCTCCAAAATTCATGTTGAAAATTTATCCTCTATGGGATACTATTAAGAAGGGAGGATTTGGAGGAAGTGATTAAGTCATAAGGGCTTTGCCGTCATGAATAAGACCAATGCCTTTATAACACAGGCTTCAGAGAGCTGTTCAGCTCATCTATCTCTTCTGCCATTTAAGGACACAGTGTTCTTTCCTTCTTGCCCCCGTATGCCATGTGAGAATGTAGCAAGACCATGACACCTTGGAAGCAGAGAGTAGCCTTTACCAGACTCCAATCCTACTGGCACCTTGATCTTGGGCTTCCTAGTTTCCAGATCTGCGAGCAAATAAATTTCTGTTATTTATAAGCTACCCAGTCTCAGCTGGTATTTTTTTTCTTTTTTTTGTGGCAGCACAAATGGACGAAGACACTACTATACACTGAAGCCAAAGAATACAAAGAAAATCCAGGAATGCAACCAGAAAAAGGTACCCCATAAGACTAGCAGGTTACTCTTAATTAAAATTACAGAAAAGACTAGGGAATTACATCTTTAAAGTGATGAAAAAAATGAGTTTCAACCTAGAATTCTACATTTAACAGATATAACCTTCAAAAATGAAACAAAAGAAAGACATTTAAAGCATGCAAAAATTAAGGAAATATGTGATCAGGAGTCCCACACTAAAATAAAAAAGTCCTCCAGCACAAGAAAAATGATCTCATATAGAAACAGGGAAGTGCAAGGGAATAAAGAGGATTTGAGAGAACAAATACATGGTAAAAACAAAGTAAATATTGACTTTAAAAAGTATGTCCTGGATCAGTTTAATATACAAGTAGGACTAAAATGTATTTTTGTGGAAATTGACTAGCGGGATTTAAAACTTATATGAAAATTAAAAGGCCTGAAATAGCCATGATTAAAAAAAAAGTTAGAGTACTTCCATTATCAGATAGGAAGATTTTTATAAAGCTAACATATCTAAGACTGCATAAAATGGTGCCTGTATACACAAGTGGATCAATGGCACAGAATAGAGTTTAGAAACAAATTTGCTGATAGTCACCTGATTTAATGACAGAGGTGTGATTGTGATCTCTATGGAGAAATCATGGTCTTTTCAATTAATATTGCTAAGTCAATTGAATATCTTTATGGAGGAAAAAATAAGTCTCTTTTTTTTTTTAAGACAGAGCCTCACTCTGGTCCCCAGGCAGGACTGCAGTGTGCAATTATAGCTCACTGCAGCCTTGAATTCCTGGGCTCAAGCAATCCCAAGTAGCTGGAATTGCAGACGTGAGTCACTGATCCCGGCAAAAGAGAACCTTGATCCCGATACACATCATTTAAAAGAAAATCAATTTCAGATGAATCATGGACCCAAATTTGAGAAGTAAAACAGCAAATCTTCTAGAGAAGATAATATAAGAGAATATATTCACAACCTTGAGATAGACAAACATTTCTTTTAAAAGCTACAAAAAGTGATGACCATTAAGAAAAAGATTGATAGGTTTGGGAGAAAATATTTCAACATACACATATAATTTATACACATTTACTTACATATAGTTATACACACACACATTGCGAAGCTGGGGTTTGAGAGTGGAATAAAATCTGGAGCCAGGGCTTTCCCAGGTCTTGACTAACATGCAGATGCTATAATCCTCTGAAATCTCAATCGATGGACGTGGAACAAAAGTCTCTAGTGGAACAAAAGATGTAGGTTACCGAGGGAAAGAAACTGGAACCTGATAAAAGACTTCACATATCGCCTGGCCTATTGTGTTGAAAAGTTTGTGATTCTCTACTGCTTTCTCCTGGTTCACTGGTTGTTGTTTCTTCACCAGTCAGACTCTTGGTTAAAACCTTCAAAAAACTCATCACCTTTGCTGGTGAGATAACTGGCAGGTCTGAGTTCTGTCTGGGATATGCCCCTGAGCCAACACTATGGTTTTCAAAGCAGAACAAGAGAGGTTCCATCTCTATGAATAGTACAATCATTATGTGACTTCCAAAGAGAAAATGTAGGCCAAGTTAGGTTTTGCTGTCACCAGAGCAGTTGCAATCAAAATGTGTGCACACACACACACGCACACACACACCACTGCACATGTGCACACTTTTTTTATCTTTAAAAAAATGTATTGTAGCATTGTGTGTCATGGAAAACAACTTCACATGTGCTCCCTGGTTTTAAAATAAAATAAAATTGGTATTTTTCTTTTTTTAATTTAAAGATGTGGTGTGCCAAATTGAATATTATGCAGCCATAAATAAGGACAAACATATGGACTTTGCAGCAACTTGGATGGAATTAGAGTCGATCATACTCAGTGATCTATCACAGAAACAAAGAACAGAGTACCACATGTTCTCACTCATAAGCGGCCCTTGAACAATTATCACAATACTATAAGAAAGGGATTGGCAGTAGTAGGAAACTGCCGGGGAGGGGGTAAGATTGGCAGTTGAGGGAAACTGCTAGGGGAGGGAGGGGCATACCTCATCAACAAGGGTACCTGCATAATCAATGTGTGTATACCTAGCCCTGAATTGTACCCCACATCTTTATAACAATAATAAAAATAATAATAAAAGATGTGGTGTACCATTTAGAATTAGGCATACAAATGGTCATCGTACCCATAAAGTTTGGGCCTCCCTTTGGTCCCCACTTCACCTGGTTTGAGATCAGGTACCCTTATTGATGCTATGTGTCCCCCCTCCCACACCAGCAGTTTTCAGTTACTGCCAACCCCTTTCTTATAGTATTATGGCAAATAATGTATTGAAAGGGTAAAAAGCAAACAGCCCCATTAAAAAGTAGGCAAAAGACATGAATAGACACTTCTCAAAAGAACATATAACAAGCAGCCAATGGACACACGAAAAAGTGCTCGGCCTCACTAATCATCAGATAAATGCTTTGTTTTTATATCTATAAAGATATCAATCACAGCATCTTCATGAGAAGTCTTCCTTCTCCTAAAACTGTCTCTTCTTGGCACTCAGGGCAGTTGCCAGCTCCTGAAGATGGACCCTTTAGTTGAACAGAGGCTAGAATGGAAGCAAGCTTTGCTTTTCATAGCATGAGACCAGATCACCATCATTACGGGGCTACCTCCAGGGAAGCCAGGCCCAAGCAGCAGAAGTCCCCTGTTGCCATGGTGACAGAACAGCCTACAAGGCAAAAGCCACGGGACCATAAGTCCTCATGTCTGGGTAAGTGCCATCTTCAGCGGATCCACCTGGGAAGAGCCCTTTCAAAGGACAGACCATCCAAACTGCAAAACCTGTCTTGTTCTACGGACACACCTGGGAAGCTTCCAAGCTAGTTGTGCAGGGGTTTCACCAAATCGCGTAAGAAATTAGAAGTCTTCTTAACACCCACTCACGTGCTTTCCCACATCTGAGTCTTTCCTCCCATCAATTTCTTCCTTCTGGAATGCCCATCCCTCACCAGCTATAAAGTCCCACATCCCACTTCAGGGCCCAAGTGACACATCACCTCATTCCAAAGCTTCCCTCAATCTCCATCTGAATTCATCATGTCACTACCCCACTGGCTCTGTTGCCTTCAGAGTATAGTCCAAGCTTTCCGTACAGCCCCCATGGCGCTGTTTGTTTGCCAACATGTGCTAACCCTGACTGCTTTACTCCAAGCGGACAGAAGACTCCCTGACTATCCTCTCCTCTTCAATTGGCCTTGCATGGGCCTTTGCATATAGGAGATTATATTGATCAACTCAAATGAACAAATGGTCATAACTGTTAAACGCATCCAAATAGAAACCTGCAGGGGGTCCGGGGGATTTTTCTCAGATTATATCTGAACAATAGTACCCAGAAACCAGTATCAGCTTTTCTTTGAGGGTATAACTCTACCAAATCTCCAAGTTAGAAAGAGACCCCAAAGCTCACCACCTCTAGGTTAACCCTCCGGCCCTCCTCAAGACTAAAACCACACTTTCTCTGGTATAGCCAGAGAAAAAGAACTGTGACTAAGAAGATAGGTCTTCAGGGTGGGGAGTGTGGAGCCAGTCTCCTTCTTCCCTGGATGGGTAGGTGGCAGCTTCATTTCTGAAGCCCAGACTTCAGCCGGGCTCGGTGGCTCAGCCTGTAATCCGCGCCTTGGGAGGCCGAGGTGAGTGGATTGCCTGAGCCCGCGGGTTCGAGACCTGCCTGGGCAACTTGGCGAGACCTCATCTCCACAATAAATCAAAAAATTAGCCGGGCGTGGTAGCGCACACCTGTAGTTCCAGCTACTTGGAAGGCTGAGGTGGAAGGATCGCCAGAGCCCAGCATGTCGAGGCTGCGGTGGCCGGGAGCATCCACTGCCCTCCAGTCTGGAGGACAGAGTAAGACTCCAACTCAAAAAAAAAAAAAAAAAACCGGGCTCAGTTGCTCAGCCTGTAATCCCGCACCTTGAGAGGCTAAGGTGAGTGGATTGCCTGACCCCGAGGGTTCGAGACCCGCCTGGGCAACTTGGCGAGACCTCATCTCTACAATAAATCAAAAAATTAGCCGGGCATGGTAGCGCGCGCCTGTAGTTCCAGCTACTTGGAAGGCTGAGGCCGGAGCCCAGCAGGTCGAGGCCGTGGTGGCCGGGAGCGGCCACTGCACTCCAGTCTGGGCGACAGAATGAGACTCCCACTCAAAAAAAAAAAAAAAGCCCAGACTTCTTCACCACTATATAATGCAACCATGTGACCAAAGCCTAAAACTATTGACATAAAAGCAAAAAAAAAGCTTTGTTAGTAATAAAATGTAAGAATAAGTTCCAGTGTGACAAAGAAGGGCTCTCCCAGCATTGCCTGGTGAGTCTAGAAGGGGCCATTGATGCCCACGCAGTGCAAAGCAACAGGTTAGGTCTGGTACAATAGCCACGTGTGCAAAAAGCTGTAGAAGTCTGGAGATGGAGGCGTGACCAGGTCCACCCAGAAGGGGTGAAGGGAGTAGCTGAGCTGGGTTCTGTGGGATCAGGAGGGCCAGGCGGAGGCAGCAACATGGCTAAAGCTACAAAGAGTGAAAAGCATACTGAAGACAAGTGAGGATTTGGCGAGGCTGGAGTTTCGAAATGCAAGATGAACTTTGGCAGAAATAAGGCAAGACAAGGAGACGGGTGTTTAATCGACTTTGAAAATCATGCCAAGAGTGAACTTGATTCTGAAGGCAGTGGGCAGTCAAGCTGGATTCAGCTGATTTGTAGAAAATCGCCCGGCATTAGAGGGGGAAGTGGACTGAAGTCAGATTGTCAGGGAGACAAGAAGGCTGATCCAAGGCATAACTCTCTGCTCTCTGGGAGGTGGGAGGCCGGCCCGGGTCTGGGACAGTAGTTTGGATTTGAGAAACAAGGGCCCAGAGGATTTGAAGGAGGTCCATATTGGTGTGAAGATAAGGGACAAGGAAAGAAGATGACTGAAGTTCCAGCCTTGAATAGTGGCTAAACTGTGGTCTCATTCACAGAGACAGGAAAGGCAAAGGGAATGCCTGACATGAAGAAGACAGTGGGTTTAGTTTTGAACTTGATGAGTGTGAGGGCTGCTCTGCACTTGACTGGGGATAGACTCAGGGGCCATCAGTGAGTAGTGGCTGAGCCTGAGCACACCTCCCTCTTCTCCCCACCCCATCTCTGCCCTATCCCTTCCCTCCTTCTCACTCACACCTCATCTTTCCAATTCGGGCATCGGGATGTCTTGTTAACTCTTTTCATTTTGGATCCATCCTGGGCGCGGGAGACACGCCACCCTTTCGAATTCCTGCCTTTAACTCAACTCTGCTCATTCACACTGGGGTGACAAAATAATAGAGTTCATAGGTGCCCACGTCCTAACCCTTGCACCAGTGAATATGTTAGCCTACACAACCAAAGAGACTTTGCAATGTAATTCAAGTGAAGACCTTAAGATGGGAGAGTATCTGAAATTATCCTGGTGAGTCCAACCCAATCACATGACCCCTAAAAAACAGAGAAGCTTTCTAAGCTGCAGAGAACCAGAGAGGCGGCAGCATGCAAAGGACTTAGCTCACTGATGCTGGCTTTGAAGACGGAGGAAGGGCCAGGAGCCAGAGAATGTGGGCAGCCTCTGGTAGCTGGAAAACACCAGGAAGTGATTGTCTCCTTGAGCCTCCAGAAAGGGACGCATGGCCTTCCAGATGCATTGATTTCATGCAGCTCCATGAGACTCACATCAGATTTCTGACCTACAGAACTGTAAAATATTAAACGTGCTTTAAACTACCAGGCTTGTGGTCATGTTACAGCAGCAAAGGACAATTTGTTTTAGCAGCAATACTCATAAAAACCTACCCCCCTCATTTCAGGGACCCTCTCCTAATTAAATTCCCCACTGGAAGCAACTGACAGCTTTTCAAAAAAGAGTCTATGGGAAAAAGAGGTCCCGGGGGTACTTTTTTATTATCAGCAGTTCTGGGATTCCTGAAGGGCCTGGAATGTTATGGTAAAAGCAATTCTTGTCATGGACCTGGATGAGATAGCCTGGTGAGAGGGTAAGTACTCAATGGGGAGAGAGCGCTCGGAGAGATGAAGAAGACCAATATAATGAGACAGACCCGACTGGGGAGGAGAAGGAGGAGAGAAAGAAAGACCAAGATGGCAGTGTCAGCAAAACCAGGAGAGGACAGCATTTAAGAGGTAGGTGTTGGTCAGAGGCGTGAAATGCTACAGAGAGAAGAAAACTGAATTTGACAATAAGCAGGTCATTAGTGGTTTTCAAAAGAAGCTTTTCCATGAAGAGCTAGGGCAAAAGCCAAAATGGAGAGGGTTGGGGAGACTAGAGAAAGAAGTAAATAAGCCGTCAGGAGCGCTTGAGGAAAAAAAAGATGCATAATTCATCTTCATATCTGTGATACTCAGCACAATGCCGGAGCACAGTGGGTGCTCATTAGACGCTGAATTGAGTGAAATGCTAGAGTCAGTAGGTGCGGACCAGCACTTCGCAAACTTTATTGTACACAGAAATCACCTGGGGATTCTGATCTGGCAGGTCTGGCTTGAGACCTGACATCCTGCTTTTCTAATAAGCTCCTAGATGATGCTGCCGCTGCTGGTGGTCTGTGGACCTCATTCCAGTAGCAAAGGTGTAGGTCACTCCACCCAGCCACCCCATGATCCTGCCCTGCCCCCCTCCCGCCTTGGTTCCTGGGAAACGTTACGATTCCAGAGGTCAGCCTGACTTCCGGAACTGTAGAATTTGCTGACCACATGGTACACATCCACACAGTGGGGCCAAACAAGGCACCAGCGTCTAGGAGTAAGCATTCATAAAATCCACATTGCAGGATTTTTCACAGTTCTCTCCAAGCCCAATACTACCACCAACTTCTTCTTTACCAACGTAACTATTCACATCCTACCTCTGATAACAGAAAGGGCGGGCCTTTGACGTTAGGCTTTGGGAAGGGTGTTCTCATCCAGGGACCTCGGGGATTCCCAAGATATGGGTTTTAAAATAACCATCTGAGTCAGCACCCTCCCAACAGAGAGATTGCTCAAAAGTGGGTCATAGCTCCAAATGTCTCCCTTTCCTCCCACATGGGAACAGGGAACTCTGGGATGCATGCATACATCTTAAAAAAAACAAACTGGGATAGACAAGCAATCCCAATCCAAACCAGCTACCTGTATCTCAATAAGAAAAGAAAAGCTATTAAATACCTTAATATAAAACGCCACGCAGGATGTCATTAAATGGCATCCATCCTACAGACAGAAGTGCAGGCTGTCAGAAGGCAGTGTTTACCTTTGTCAGCGATATTATCAAGGGAACGAAAGGTGAGAGTAATTCAAGCAAACCTGGTAAAATAGGCCTTTCCCCTTAGAGTAAGTGGCCTCAAACACATTTTCATCGTTCTGTTTTTATGTTGTCCCAACCCACACATTAAAGAAATTTGTTCACGGGAAAGGGAAACAGAACAGCAGTGAAAGGTCAGGGAATCAGTCAACTCTTTCCATTGAAAGCAATATAAAACATCACCCTCATTGGCTCAGACAAAAGAGAATTTATTTGCTCACTTAACCAAAACACCCCTGGATGTGGCACAGTTCAAGGCATAAGCAGTCTTCCCCGAGTCCCCCTCACAAGTCTGCCTGCTGTGGGTTAACTCCAAGTCCAGGCTCTGCGTGCTGTCCCCAGTCTCCATCTTGGTATATCACCACACCCGGCCATCTAGGAAAGCCCACTTCCCTCAGAGGGCAGACCAAAGTCTTGGGTTGCCGCTCATGGATCCCAACTAGTATGACTTGGGTTGAGTGTCCATCCCTAAACCACAGTAGGGGTGAAATGCCCCCAACCCATTGGTTCCACCTGGGCCCTGTGATCCACCCTGCGGTCACCTTCTTTGTCAGAGGCCTTTTGGTAAAGCAGAGGAAATAATTCATCCCCCTCAGTCAAGTCAGTGACCTCAGGAAGAAACAATCGTGCTCAGAAGAAAATGTAAGAAACATCCACCACACCCAGGTCTGTACACACACTGGTCCTGTTGCAATGAGAGAAGTTGAGATTCCTTCCTCCACTTCAGTGACCGACGACCTCTCCTGCAGGTCTTTTCTATCTCCATAAAACACACCTGGATGTGTCCCTGCTCAGAGGGTGACATCAGCTTCTGATCACCCATTTTACCTCGTGTTCCAGGACCAAACCTACCTGGTGGGTCCTGCCTATGGCTTCACTGAACACTTACACGGGAGCTCAGTCCTTCTCTCCTGCTTCTTCTCTTCCCAGCACCAGGGAGTTTAGGAGGGGACTCACGTCAGGCTCAGAATAAAGGAAAGTGAATAAGCCACAGCCCCTGCCCTTCAGACCAGACTGGAGCCCTGCTTCTGAAAAATCATGTCTCCATTTTTCTTTTCTTTTTTATGAGTCAGACTTCCAGATTTAGAGAACAGTGCACTGCCGATTGCTGGTTTGACAAAAGAGGCTTGAAGGTATTGTGTTTCCCAGAAGGTCCTGAGGGAAGACATCAGTTTAATAGGTTTTGACCCTGCCATGTGCTTGGTATCTATGGCATGCTTCCTGCTTCTCCATGTTGCCTGTGTTGATCTGCCCATTGAAAATCCGAAGAAATCAGTCAAGGCAATTTTCTATTTAAGTCTATTAGCTCACCAAAAATTTAGGCTACCTAAGAACATTCATACATTCATTCAAGTTATTTATGAAGACACAGCACAGTACAATGGTTAAAAAAACAAAAACATACACTTGGGGGCCAGCAAGAACGAATTTAGGGTTCTTGTTCTATTCCTTACTGGCTGGGTTATCTCGGGAAGGTGGTTCAATCTCTTTGAGTCCCCATTTCCCTTATGTTTGTGAGAATTTGCTGAGATGATGAAGTTTGTAAAACACTTAGTCCAGTACCTAATACACAAAAAGTCTTTGTCAAGGGCTGCTGTGAGCCAGATACTCTTCTAGGCTCTAGCTACGGGGTTGAGTAAGATACAATAACAGAATCTTGAATATTACAATGAGATGAGATGTCATGGAATGTCTGGTCTATCCCCCCAGTAAGTCTAAGAGCAGGGGAGGTAGAAACCTGCCCACATTGCAGGCAGGCATGGCAGGGCTAGGGTAGGGCTCAGCCCCTTGACTCCGTCCTGCTCACAAAGATCCAAGTCTCTGTGAAGATGGCTATAAATTAGCTAAGCAAAGCAAATGTCTAAAAGATTCTTGCTTTTTAAGCTGTGGAGTCATGGATTCCAGTTCAGCTTAAATTCGTAACCTCCCCAGTCCCCAGTTACTGCCTGACGAGGCACACACTGCCTCCAGACTGGCGACAAGAAGGCTGGTGGCTCCCAGCCCAGCTCTGAAGTGTTGTCCTGCAGCAGGTGGCTGGTAGCCAGGGCCCTTCGGAGAAAGTCAGGGCAGATCATAATTGCTGATTAGGTAGGAAGACGGATTAGGAAGGGAGGGGGCTCTTGTCCTTGGCACCAGCTCCCAAGTAACGGTGCAGAGCTCTGTGGACAGCGGGTCTAGCTGGTGTCTTCCAAATGCCATCCAATCATCTGATCATAATCGCATCACGCTCACCCCCTATTCTAATCCCTTGGCAAGGCACTAAGTGCCCCAACTTAGATCCAGGACCACGGCCAACTCTTGGTGCTATCTTTCATTTGTTTTCGCTTCTGTCAGGGTATGCGCCACCTTGCAAGCCAATACAGCGGTTTTTAATTCCAGTCCAGATGGGGCCAGTTCTCCAGCAGAGTCCTGGCCAGGCACTGAAATGGATGCCTTGGGAGCCAGGCTGAGACCGTGATCAGAGTCAGACATCTGATACACAGTAAGAATCCCATTGTCACCTGAGCATTTGGAGTCCTATTTCTGACAGCCTCCTCAAACCAAAATCAGGTGGCCGCACGGCTCGGAGAACAGAGGCGGCCTGAATTCAGCCTTTAAATCTAATGTAGATGACGGGTTCAAACACCTGCAAAAAGTGAGTTAAATTAATCTTCTTGGCAGAGACAGTGTTTCTCCTCCTTTGAGACTTTCCTTCCAGTCAGATCTTGAATCGAGCTGAAACTTTCATTCAATAACAATTTTTGTTTACTATATTCCAGGCCCTTTGCAAGGTGCAGCATTAAATCAGAGCTCAAGACAGCACAGTTTCGATTCTCCCAGCGTTCACAGACTCACGGGAAACACAGACAGATCACTAGAGCACCCAACCGATTTAAACACGGGGTTAGGGAGGGACCCCCTGGAGAAGTGAAGTTTAAGGTGAGACTAAACCATGAGTAGGCACATGCTGGGGAGGAGAGGAGTGGATGGTGTCCTGGCAAAGGCAGCAGCATAAGTGAGACTCCAAGGAGGAGCCCAGCAAAATATCAATGAGAAGGACAATGGTGGGGGCAGCTCCCATTTATTTAGTGTTCGTTGCATCCTGGCGACTCTATGTGGACTAATTTGATCCTTACAACAATTCCCATGTACAGACAACAAACTGAGACTTTGGAGTTGAGTGAAGTGATAAAACCTTGCCTTGTCCCAATGCCCAATAACTGAATCTTTTCCAGTTTCATTGAGGTATGATTGACAAATAAAAAATACTTATTTTTAAGGTGTGCAATGTGATAATTTGGTGTAGGTATACATTGTAGAATGATTACTATGATCAAGCTAAGTAGAATGTCCATTACCTCACATAGTTACCCATTTTTTTGTGGATAAGAACACTGAAGATTTATTCTCTTCCCAACCTTAAGCATACAATACATTGCCATTAACTGTAGTCACGTTCTATATCTTAGATCCCCAGAACTTATTATTCTTATAACTGAAAGTTTGTATCCTTTTACCAACATCTTCCCATTTCTGTCATCCCCAGCCCCTGGTGACCACCATTCTACTCGGCTTTTATAAATTTGACTTTTTACAATTTCACATGCAAGTGATATCATGCAAGTATTTGTCTTTATGTCTTTGGCTTATTTCACATGCCATAATTTCCTCCAGATTTATCCATGTTGTCACAAATGGAAGGATTTCCTTCTTTTATAAGACTGACTGATGTTCCATTATATGTACACACACACACACACACACACACACACACACACACACACACACACCAATTTCTTTATCATTCTTCCATTCATAGGAACTTAGATTATTCTCAGATCCCGGCCTTTGTGAATTACGCTACAATAAGCATGAAAGTGTGATATCTCTTCAACCTATGGATTTCATTTTCTTTGTGTATTCCCAGAAGACAGATTTCTGGATCATATAGTAGTTTTATTTTTAATTTTCTGAGGCATCTTCATGTTACTTTCCATAATAGCTTGTACCAATACACAATTCCCTCAAAGTGTACACAAGTTTCCTTTTCTGCACACTTTCACCAACACTTATCTTTTGTTTGGTTTTGTTTTTTAGTAATACCCATTGCAGCAGATGTGAGACCATATCTCATCGTGGTTTTAGTTTGCAGTTCCCTGATGATTAGTGATGTTGAACACCTTATCATATACCAGCTGGCCATTTTTATGTCTTCTTTGGGAAAATGACTATTCAGGTCCTTTGCCCATTGTTAACCAGTTTATTTGGATTTTCAGTTTTGAGTTTGTGTTTGTTTCATTTTTATTTGTTTGCTTGCTTTCTTGTTTGTTTTGGCTATTGAGTTGCATGAGTTCCTTATATTTTTTGGATATTAACCTTTATTGGACATACGGTTCGCAAATATTTTCTCCCATTCCATAGGTTGCTTTTTCATTCTGTTGATTGTTTCCTTTGCTGTGCAGACAATTTTTAATCTTATTGTGATATTGTGAAATATTTATTTTGTCTTTGTTCCAGTCTGCTGACATGCAGCTCCTAACGTCCTTGGAATTTCAGGTGTGATAAAAGTCTCTTTAGAATATTAATAAGTTGACTGTTGGCTGGGGGCTCTTGGGTAGTCTCAGGGGGTCGTGAGAACCCTGATTTACAGGCATTATCAGAAGCTTCAGAGGGCCAGACTTGTAACTGACTTCTGAAGTGAGGGTAGTCATGTGAGACTGAGCCCTCAACCTATGGTATCTGACTCTATGAGGGAAGACCACCCAAAACCCCAAAATGTATTTATAAAAAATTGTGTATGCATTCTTGCATGTTTAAACTTCACTCGCCTTTGAAGTACTTTCCATCATGATGCAATACAGCCACTGAGATGTTTTCTCCACTGCTCAGAACAGTATTTGAACGAGTCGATTTTGAGGTCTTTTAGTGCATCTGCCATTTTTTTGTTTCACCTCTTCCACATCAGCAAAATATTTCCCTTTGAGGACTTTTTCATCCAGGGAAACAAACAAAAAATATTGCTCTGGGTGAATCAGGTGAATAGGGAGAATGGAGCACAAGGGTGTGCCATTTTGGGTCAAAAACCGTTGCACACTCAGCACTGTGTGGGCAGGTGCGCTCATAAATCGCCCATTATGAAATGGGCAAACACGCTGAAGGAATCTCCAAAAAAATTTCAGTGAAGCTGAACGCAGCCTCACACAATGCTAGCTGGTACGCTGATCAGTGGGTTCCCAGAACACTTGCCTAGGGGGGGAATCCTGTACTACAAGGCGCCCACCCTCCAAAAGATAATTGTGGGCTTTTTGGGGTACCCCTCATATGTCCAGATGAATAGTGTCAGAATTTAACTGAACTGAATTAGGGGACACCTAGAGGGTGTCTACTGCAGAATCTGGAGAACTGATTGATTTCTTAGTGTGTGGCGAAACACCTTCACACACATACATCTGGTGTCATAAGTGTTGTGTGACCATGAGAGAATAGAAAGTATAATAGGAAAGATTGAGTTTGCTTTCCCTTTATCTTTACATGAATGTGGTCCCACTTTGTTATTTTCGCTTCTGTTGCCAAGCTTTTGGTGTCCCATCCCCCAAAAATCATCGCCAAGACCAATGGCAAAGACATTTTCCCCTGTGTATTCTTCCAGGAGTTTTATGTTTTTAGTATTATGTTGAAAATCCACTTTGAGCTTATTTTTGTGTAGGTGTGAGATAAAGGTCCGATTTCATTATTTTGTAGATGGAGATCCAGTTTTCCCAACACCAAAGAGACTTTCCTTTCTCCCATTGTGCACTCTCGGAGCCTTCGTTGGAAATTATTTGAATGTGTATGTGTGGATTTATTTCCCAACTCTCTTTTCTGTTCCATTCGTCAATGTGTCTGTGTTTATGCCAGTACCATATTGTTTTGATTACTATCTAAGGTTTTGTAATGGAATTTAAAATCAGGAAGCATATGATGCCCACAGCTTTTTTTTTTCCAAGAGTACTTTAGCAATTCAGAGGCTTTTGTGGTTCCATACAAATTTTAGGATTGTCTTTTATATTTCTAGGAAAACTGCCTTTGGAACTTTAGTAGAGATTGTATTGAATTTGTAGATCCCGTTGAGTAGCATGGACATTTTCACAATATTTTTTCTTCCAACCCATGAACACAGACCATCTTTCAATTTATTTATCTTCTTCAGTTTTGTTCTTTACTGTTTTATGACTTTCAGTGTTCAGATATTTCACTTCCTTGCTTACATTTATTCCTAAGTATTTTATTTTTTTGATGCTATTATTAATGGGATTAATTCTCTTAATTTCTTCCTCAGACAGTTCACTGTTAGCATATAGAAATGCTACTGATTTTTGTATGTTGGTTTTGTATCCTATAATTTTACTCAATTTGTTTCTTAGTTGTAACAGGTTTTTGGTAGAGTCTTCAGGGTTTAACACATGTAATATCATGTCATCTGCAAACAGAGAGCATTTTACTTTTTTATTTTGATTTGGATGCCTTCTATTTCCTTTACTTGCCTAATCACTCTGGCTAGTAGTATGTCAGGTACTGTGTTGATAAGAAATGGTGATATCAGGCATTCTTGTATTGTTTCTGAACTTAGAGGAAGAGCTTTCAACTTTTTACCATTTGGTATGGTATTGACTGTATGGTTGTCATATATGGCCTTTATTAAGTTGAGATATATTTTTCTATGCCTAATATTTGAGAGTTTTTATGATAAAATAATATGAAATTTTTGGCAAATGCTTTTTTTATACCCATTTAGATAACACGATTTTATCCTTTATTCTGTTAATGTGGTGTATCACATTTATTGATTTGCATGTTATAACATCCTTGCATCCCAGGGATAAATCTAACTGCATCGTGTTGAATGAGTGAGTTGCTGAATTTGGTTTGCTAGTATTTTGTTGAGATTGTTGTACCTACATGTGTCAGGGATACTGACCTGTAATTTTTTTCTTGTTGTGCACTTGTCCGATTTTTGTTAATGAGATAATCCTGACTTTGAAATATTAGTTTGAATGTATTCCCTCCTCTTCAGTTTTTTGGCAGAGTTTGAGAAGAATTCATATTAACTCTTCTTTAAATGTGTGATAGAATTCACAAGTGAAACTATCTGATCCTGGGCTTTTCTTTGCCGAAATAGTTTTTGATATCTGATTCAATCTCCTAACTCATTTTTGGTCTGTTCAGACTTTCTGTTTCTTCATGATTCAGTCTTGGTGGGATATAAGTTTCTAGGAATGTATCAATTTCTTCTAGGCTATCCAATTTTTTAGCATACAATTGCTCATAGTAGTCTCTTATCATCCTTTGTATTTCTGTGTGTTTTCTTAAAACAATTTTTTTCTAGGCAGTTCATAGATTTTCATTTCTTTGGGGTAGGTTACTTGGAAATTACTGTGTTTCTCTGGTGATATGATGCTTCCTTGTGTTTTGTTGGACTTTATTTTTTTTCTACTCTTTGAGGTTTTGTGTTGCTGTCTTTACATTTGAAGAATCTATCATTCTTCAAGTCTTTATGGACTAACTTCGGGAAAGAAGTACCTTCATTAGTCATCAGGGATAGGGATTCTAAGCTTTGTCAGATTTTTCCTGTGAAGGGGCCTGTTCCACACCTCTTGCTTTTTCTTAGGGGTGGTGGGATTCTTAAGATTGTATGTCTTCTCTCCTACCTGCAAAGCTAGCTGGATGCCGGGAGTCACCCATTTGTTTTCCTTAGGGCAATCTTCTAAAATGCTTAAGTTAATGTGCTTCTCCCAATCTTGCACAGTCGACCTAGTTGACTGCACATGCCCACGAGCTATCTGCAAAGCCTCTCACTTATTGCCTGTGAGGCATATATGAGGAAAAATCATGAGAGGAAGGGCTAGGAGAAGGAATACGGTGCATTGAGCGTCGGGGACACCCATGAGTCAGTTGGGGATGTTGGTGAGGCATCCCAAGCAACTCATTGGTGGGCTTCCCGGTGGAAACTATGAAACAGCAGGACACATGGCCCTTTGTTGAATTTCCAGCCCTGTGGTTGTGCATCTCCACATCTCTTCCCTGCTCCCAGCCTGTCCCAGCCAGTTGGCCATGGCGATCTTCGCTATAACAGTCTATGAATCGTGTCTCTTGTATAACATTCTGTGCAGTTAGGGAAGCCAACTCTCACTTTCTTCCATGAGAGGAATCATGGGCCAAGGGAGTCTCTTTGGGCACTGAGCTGTGCTGCCTTGGGAAAAGGGTGACATGGTTAAAGCAATACTGCTTTTCTTACCCTCTTCAAATGTTTCTGTAGTTGGATGGTCTTGCTCCACTGATTTGCTGGAATTTCTCTGCCAGACATCCAGACTCCTAAGAGGTCCTCTCATCCATGGGTGGTTGTAAAAAGCTGTGCATCGTGGGAAGACAATGATAGAAAACCCCTCTTCTTCCATCTTGTTGGCATCATTTCATCTCAGATAATTTTCAGTAGCAGATAACAGTATGCTGGAGCCCTCTCCGAGGGTCTTATGAAAGCAGAGAGTGCATGGTGATGCTGTCTCTGATTCCACATTCAGTGGCTTTTTGTTGACACTTTGAGATCACCTATGCTGGAGATATTTACACTAGAGAAATCAGAAAATTTTAAAAGAAAGAGGATTTTGTTTTGTGTCTAATGAGTCCATTGTTAAACACTTACCAATCCAAGGCAGTAAATGGCAGGTGATTTCTGGAATGAAGGTCTCATCCTCTGTGTCTTACACTCCTTTCTCTCCAACATTAGTCTAGAGCAGGGCTTGCCACACTTTAGTGCTCTTAAGAACCATCTCCGGTCATTGCATTTTAACCCAGGCGAAGCTGGTTCTCAAGCCTACATTCTAAATTCCCACTATTCAATCATTAATGCATTCGTTTCTTCTTTAGCTCGTACTGAGTATCCAGCTAGGAGGTGGGGGCGTGAAGAAAACAAAGACAGGTACTTGCCCCACAGAGCTCATAATCTCTCACAGAAGGTATAAGTACCTGGGGCAAGGAGCAAGTTTTAAACAGAGTACTTGTACTTCCCCCCCCCAAGACTAGCTCACTCAGTAACCAGGCCCACTCTAGTACTCACGGGCCCAGGACAAGAATATAGATAGAAGACGCCTGTATTCATTACCCAGGGCTGTTACAGCACATCACCACAAACGTGGTGGCTTAGAACAAGAAGACTTTATTCTCTCATGGTTCTGGAGCTATAACTCTGAAATCCAAGTGTGAGCAGCATGCCCTCTGAGGACCACAGAGGAGAGTCCTTCCTCACCTCTTGGAGCTTCTGCCGGCTCCAGGCATCTCTTGTCTTGGGGATGCTTCCTCCTCCAAATGCCCTGGTCTCCTGTGCTTTTGTGTCTTCCTCTTTGCCTAAGGACACTTGATATTAGACTTATGACCTACACAGTTAATCCAAGATGATCTTAAGATTCTTCACTTAATTATATCTGCAATGACCCTTTTACTGAATGAGGCTATATTTAGATACCAGGAATAAGGAATTGGCCATAACATTTTGATGCCTACAACTCAACTTCATAAACCCACATATCACATGAATATTTAAAAGTTACAAATCAAATTGGCAAATAACTTATGTTTCACCTTGACATTTATACCATCATGATGACAAGATTTAAAAATGTTTGCAAAGCTGTAGTTTCATCTGACCAAAAAATAAAATACCAAGATAGACTGAACTAATCACTATTGTTTATGTGTAGGTGCCTATTGATAGATAATATTTGGACAAGTAATAAATGTATACATAATTTATAAATGATTACACATGTATTTTTTCTTGCCATCAGTTACGTAAAATTACTAACTATATTCCTATAATCAAGAGTTTTATGTAATTTGTGTTCAGTTGATAGAAATGAGGATAATAACAACACTCACCTCACAAGATTGTTGTGAGAGCAAAATTAGTTCAGTCTGCAAAATATGAAATGTAAATTGCATTCAAAGTGTACAAAATTTGAATATATTTTTATTTAAAATGTAAATTAAGCATAAAATTTATAAAATTAAATTTACCTCTCAAAAAATTACAAATCTATTTTTCTCCCCAAATAGTCAAGGTTATTCATTAAATTTAAGAGGTAAAATATATGTCATGATTAATGAATTTCACATTTTTAAACAATCATTTAAATCAACCTTAATTCTTAATTTAACTTTTTGAAAATTGAATTAAAGCATAACAAATGGTTTATAAAAATAAGATTATTTACAATTTGAACATTCAATACCCATATCGTTGGCCATATCAAGAATCACTGCTACGCTTCACACAGTTATATCCAGATCTATATAAGTACAAATTTAAGAATAATAAGGGCTTTGCAGATGATGATGCCTTGAGCCTCTTCCCATCAGCCATGGTCAACCATACCGTGTTCTTTGACACCGTTGTTGGCAGCGAGCTCTTAGGCCATGTCTCCTTCGAGCTGATTGCAGACAAAGTTTCAAAGACAGAAAGTCCAGAAAAATTTCGTACTCTGAGCACTGGAGAGAAAGGATTCAGTTATAAGGGTTCCTGCTTTCACAGAATTATTCCAGGGTTTATGTGCCAGGGTGATGACTTCACACTCCATCATGGCACTAGCGGTGAGTCTATCTGTGGGGAGAAATTTGGTGGTGAGAACTTCATCCTGAAGCATGCAGGTCCCAGCATCTTATCCATGGCAAATGCTGAATCCAACACAAATGGTTCCCAGTTTTTCATCTGTACTTCAAAGACTGAATGGTTGAATGGCAAGCATGTGGGCTTTGGCAAGGTAAAAGAGGGCATGAATGTTGTATAAGCCATGGAGGGCTTTGGGTCCAAGAATGGCAAGACCAGCAAAAGATCACCATTGCTGACTGTGGACAACTCTAAGAAATTTGACTTGCTTGATCTTAAACTACCAGACCAATCCTTCTGTAGCTCAGGAGAGTACCCCTTCATCCCATTTGCTCACAATATCTCTATAATCTTTGTACTTTCACTACAATTCTTTAGGCTCCATATTTTCCTTATTCTCTTTCAAGTCTTGTTGCAGTGCAGCAAAATCAAAACTGAGCAACAAAAATAAGAAAAATATGATTTTTTTTATTACTGCAAAATATCTCTCATCCACCATGAGCAACTTTTGTGAATGCCAATTTCATTCTGAGTACCTCCAGAACCACAAGTTGGAACATAAAAAGAAAAGGATAAAAACACAAAGAGTGCATGATACTACAAGAAAATTATATTTTTTTTCTGCCAGAAACCATTGTTAAGCATCCATGCTACCTGAGAGAAAGGATTTGATATGCTCATTTGTCTTTTCTCTTACCTAAGTATTTCCACTGCTCATCTCCCTTGGCTTTTTCTAATGACAACAGCAAACCCACACATCTGAATGAGTTGACGTGTTTTGGAGCAAGAGATGTGAAAAAGCATTTTCCTGGGGCCCAAATGGAGTTCATCATGACAGCAAATGTGCAGGGTTACAGGTCATGATGTCCCAGGAATAACAGCTGGATCTCAAGGGACAGAGGCACCCGTATGTTCGTATATATATTTGTATGTGTGTATGTGATAGTGACACACACAGTCCCTTAAGCTGCAGGAATTGGGACAGAGACTGTTCTTGCCTTGGGCACGTTCTGTGAAACGCCTTCCAGAACTCTGTGGATGTCTTTCCACTGAGTCTAAATCCCACCTCGCTCCCCAGAATGGAGCCTGCCTTCTACTCCTCTGACATCCTAGAGAGAAAAACCCAACCCTGAATAATCTGCCTTGGAGCTACTGTTTAGATCCCTACTCATGATGGCTCTTCTGCTGACCACCTCCCTACTTACCTTCTCCATCAGCTGCCCGGCCTCTCTGAGGCCATTATTTATCGTCCTCTGGAACCAGCTGCCTGCATGTCCCCAGATTCTCTCGATACTTCTTTTGCTGTGTGGCCCCAGTTATCTTGCCACACACCAGCCCGTCTGTCACTGCAGCCTGACTCCTTTTGCTGAGTTCTGTCAGCTGTCTGGCTGTCTTCAGGAGCACCCCTAAGTGAGATCCCTGGAAGATCTCTTTGCTCTCATAACCATTGCATGGTACACTTTTTCCTGTCAAGGGTTAGTCGGCATTCCAGACTGAACTGCTCACAGTAGCCCATCCCAGAAAATGCCAGGCAGGTCCGTGTCTCCCACCTTGATGAGATGCAGTGGCTTACTAAAATAAGAGTTGCAAGTGATGATAAAATAGTGGAATCCATCCTACAAAAGCCTTTTGTAGGGGCGGGCGGGGGAAACAGTCTTTAAGTTTGATCTGAATGTCTTTAAGCAGGACTTGCAAACTTCTCCTAATTTTCTGACATCCAGCCCCATTCCTACCCTTATGTTACCAGCCTCGCCCTATCTGTAAACAACAAAACATTCTTTTTAGAGCCAGAGAGTGTTGAATTTGAATCCCTGCTCAGCTTCTCACTGGCTGTGTACTCTTGGACAAGCTCTATACTCTCTCAGAGTTCTTTTCTCATCTTTCAAGGGGATCACGAAACACACTTGGCAGGTCTGTGATAAAGACCAAAATCAAAATGTGCTTAGTGTAGTTTTTGTGCACACTAGAAGTGTGCTCATTCTGCTTCCCTCGACCAGTCTCCTCAGTTCTCTAGCTATACTCTCAAACTTGCCAGTGGAGCTATGGGGGCGGGGGTCTCTCAGTCTGGATTCCTTAGGACTTGGCTCTGAATGGGGCCCCTTATCTTCCTCCTTTTGGATGAAGCAATTAAGGACTCAGGGGGCAGCCTATAGCCAGGAACCTAACTAAGTCAACTAAATCCAATAAATGACTCCTTCTATTATGTAGAAATCATGGGTGCTCGTAGATACTAATTGGCTGTCTTCTCTACTCTTCTTTTACAGCATTTAAGTAGTTCCTTAACACAATTTTATTTGGGAGCTTCCTAATTATATTACTCCAGGCACCCCCTGTCAATGAGCTTGCCCACGGAGAAAAGGGGAGATTTGTTTATGCATTTTTATATTCCACAAGCATTTATGGAGTGACTCTGATGATCTCAGCACTGTAGAGCATGCCAAAGTGTAAGATGCTGTCCTTGCCCTTGAGGAACTTAAAGACTCACTGGTGAGAAATAATAAATATATGGGAAATGCTCAAACCTGTAGTGTATAAATCAGATGATGAGTATGTAAGGGGAATATATTTTTAGAAGCGCTCAATAATAATAATATATCTGTAGTTATTTTTAATGATTTTTATATATAAAGAAATAAAGCAGACAGAGAAATGCACCCTGGACTGGGGAAATAGCAAGAACAGAGCCTTGGCAACTTAGCTGAGATGTAGGAGCCTGATCCAATTGGAGTCAAAGCCCATGGAGAAGAGTGCCTCATCTCCATAGATATGACCAAGTTCTAAGTGATGGCTATAACACCACATGGGTTTTTCCTGCCCCTGGCCTTTTAGCTACTTGGGCCAATCAGTCTTACCCTAATCTAACAAAACATTCTAAATACTGTGTGAAAAAAATCACTCCCCACATTCAAAAACTTTCATTGGTTCTCCACTGCCTGTTGAATCTACTGCTCACTGAATCCAAACTTCACCGCCCGCCCCCAGCTCAGGGGTATTCTTGGAAATCAAATACAGTCTCGAAGGCTGGATTGTAGTGCAATTATATAAAATAGCAAACTGGGTTTCCATCCCAGTTCAGCCATCGGCTAATTATGTATACCCTCTAAGGAACATAATTCAACTTCCTTGGGCCTCAAATCCATACCTTGGAGGATATTGAGGGGATTACAACAATTTAATACATGTACAGGGCTTATAACACTGTATGCACATACTAAATACTCAATGAATATTAGCTGTTAGTAGGAGAATGAAGGTATTGATTAATGGAACAATCCTCTCTGTCCTTAAAACTCCGTCCATGGCCCAGTGAAGACATAGAAAGTAGGCTTATTCCATTTGTGGAAGAGTTTCAAGTGGGGAAGGCTAGTAAACATGTTGGATGACAAAATCATGTTCCAACACTATGCTAACAAGCAAGTGAAAGGGAAAGATCCAACAAGATACACGAAGTAAGAACAAACACAGCCCAGGACTTGGTGTGCTGGTAAACTAGCTCTCTGAAGACAAAAACCTCCAATTGGTAGCATTTGCCAAATTCTGTTATATGAAGACTCCTACCACAGCCAATGTCAAGTTGCCATGTGATGAGCTAAATTCAGAATTGGGAAGAAATGCTAGCACTGGCTCTCATGAGTTGTTGTGAGCTGGTTTCTGTACACTGCTGAAAACAGAAAGTCTTCAACCAGAATGCTTCTGCACTGTTGGTGTGAGTGCAGACTAGTTCAACCTCTCTGGAAAGCAGTGTGGTGATTCCTAAAAGAACTAAAAACTGACCTTCCATATGCTCTAGCGATGCCTCTTCTAGGAATATTCCTGGAGGAACATAAATCACTACAAAAAGACACCTGCACATGCATGTTTATAGCTGCACTAGTCACAACAGCAAAATCATGGAACCAACCTTACTGCCCAACAAAAGTGAACTGGATAGCTCAACTGACACAATCAGCTATATAATGTTGTACTGTAACAGGTTTACAACACCTTTCACACAGATAATATATAACACACAAATAAAAAATAAGAAAGCATTTTAGTCTTTCAGCACAGTACCTTGAAGGCTTTGTTAGTATATTACAGAATAACAGCTGGCATACAGGGATTGGCACCGAGTGAACAGGAAAGAAGAGTTACTGACTGGAGGAGGGAGAGAAAGTGGGAGATGTAGGAGCCTGACTCAATTGGAGTCAAAGCCCATGGAGAAGAGTGCCTCATTTCCATAGGATCATCAGTGATAGGTGACAGAGGACAAGAAAGGTGTGATTGGACATGCCCATGCACATTCTCATCTTTGAAAGTTCACAACTTGAAGGTTCATATGTAGGGGACTCACTGTATAGTCCTAGTTTCTCAAGGGCCAAGGCAGGAGGATTGCTTGAGCTTTGGAGTTCAAGGCTATAGTGAGCTACGATCACACCTGTGACTAGTCATCGTACTCCAGCCTGGGCAACTCATGAAAGCCTGTCTTTAAAAAAAAGTTACAAAGACTATGAGGCATCTATTGAAACAAAAATAAATAAAAATACCAACTTAAAAAAAGTGGACTGGATAAAGATAATGCAGTACATACACATGATAGAGTATTACACAGCCATAAAGAAGAACAAAATCATGGGGTTCGCAGCAAATTGGATGGAGTTGGAGACCATCACACTTAGTGACCTATCACAGAAACAAAGAACTGAATCCTGCAGGTTCTCACTCACAAGTGGGACCTGGACATGAATCACATGAGCACAAGGGAGGGATTGGCAGTCAATGGACACTGCCAGGGGAGGGAGGGAGGAAGGGGGAGGGTATGTAACATCTCAAAAGGTACCTGGTCCTAAACTAGGGGAAGTGAGGAACAGTTGGAGGTCCAAACTTCACCTGCATGAAGCCTGCTTGTGTAACTAATCCCGAATTACACCCCACATAACTATAATTTTAAAAATGACTGCATTGGAATGAAAAACATCAAAAAAAAAAAACAGTATGAAAAGAGAAGTGACATTGTTCCTAACCCCCAAGAGTTTCCATGGGCTGAGCGACTGTGAACAAAACACATGAGGGAAGTAGAGAAATGAAAGGCTTAAGAGCTAGAGCTCTGTCGCCAGTTATGGATTCAAGTTTCACCTTCCCCGCTTGCTTGGTATTTGGTCTGTGATAAGTCACTAAATCTCTTTAATCCTTGTCTCACCATTTCTAAAGTGGCAATGAGGATAATAATGCTTGTCTCATAAATTTACTCACAACGTTGCATGAAGAGTGTCATGTTAAGAAAGAGCTTAGCAATAAGAAAAGGACACGCAGCTACACAGAGGGGAAACAGGTAAAATGTGTATGCGGATGAGCTATAACCTAACAAAACACCCAGGGCTCACTGTCTTAAACAACAGCTATCTATTTGCTCTGGGTTTCATAGGTTGACAGTTTGGGCTGGGCTCAAAGGGAATGACTCTCCTTGTCCTCAAGGTATTCGTTGGGCTCCATCTCATGTTTGCTGACAGACAATGGCCTCAAACAAATGTTTGGCAACTGGCTGGACATGGAGGTAAGTGGGAACTGGGCCATGTGTCTCTCATTATCCAACGGGCTAACCCAAACTGTTTCACATGGGGGTTGCCGGAGAGAAACAAGAAACAGCAGACACTAGCGCACAAGCACTTTTCAAGTCTTTTGGATATCTTTGAGTCTCACGTTTTCTTATCTCATTAGTCAAAACAAGTCACATGTCTAAACCCAGAGTCGGTATGATGGGAACTACCCAAGGCTGTGGATTCTGGGAAGGGAATTATTGTAGCCATTTTTGCAAACAATCTACCACATTGTAAGAATAAGCAATAGATAAAAGAGAAAATCCAAATGGCAAAAAAAAAAAAAAAAAAAATGCATGAAGAGATGTTCGACCTCACAAGTAAAAGGAAATGTAGATTAGAATGAGATACTATTTCATATTTATCAGCTTGATAAATGAAAAGTCTTATAAAACTAAGGACTAGCCAGGCTCGGTGGCTCAGCCTGTAATCCCGCGCCTTTGGGAGGCTGCGGTGAGTGGATTGCCTGAGCCCACGGGTTCGAGACCCGCCTGGGCAGCGAGACCTCATCTCTACAATAAATAAAAAAATCAGCCGGGCGTGGTAGCACATGCCTGAAATTCCGGCTACTCGGAAGGCTGAGGCAGAAGGATCACCGGAGCCCAGCAGGTCGAGGCTGCAGTGGCCGGGAGCAGCCACTGCACTCCAGTCTGGGTGACAGAGTGAGACTCCAATTCAAAAAAACAAACAAACAAAAAAAAAAAAACTAAGGACTAGTATGCAAATGGGGAAGTGAAAAATTCTCTGCACATCTGCTAAGCATAGACAAATTAGGACATACTCATAGAATTCAGTAATTAAAGTTAAGTTAGGTTCTTATGAATCAATATTCAAAACATAATTCTGAGTTACAGAATATTAGACAATAAGATTTGATACATTACATATGGCATTTTATTTTTATAAATGTATACATATAAAATAAAGTTATAAAGCATAGTTGGAAAGAATACACTAACTTCAGGATAATATTTATTCTTACGATTAATTAGGACAAAGAGCAAAGAATGAAAAACAAAGGAGAATCTTATTTTATCTGTGTATTTTATTTATCAAAAAGTAACCATGGCAAGATAGAATATTTGTTAAACTCCAGAGATACATCCCTGAGCATTTGTTATTTTCAAAGTATTTGAAATACTGTATGTTTGAAATATTTTGCAATTAAAATGACATTTAAGGAAATACCAGCTGACATCTCCTTTAAGGATAAAAGTTTAGAGGGACAAGTTTTATAACTCTTTAACTTGGCTGCCTAAAAATGTGATCTTAGGTCACATTCATAGACGTACAGAATTTTGGAAAGAAGGTATGCACTTCCTGCTGTACCCTGGAGTGTCAGACTGTACCAGCACACACTTCAGGAAGGACACACACAGATGTGAGTGTGGCCATTCATCCCATCAACCATACCTCCAGAGCCCTGACTTGTGCCCTCACTATTCCAGGCCCCGAGGAGACCACAGAAGACACAAAAGGTTGGGTCCTCGCTCTCAGATGGATTTCGATCATAATCCCGGAAGACACAATCCCACACGCTGTCATCCAAATCCCCAAAGACCGAAGTCCCTAGACAGAAGGTGGTAAAATTTAATAGAAAATGCTCACGTCAGTGAATATCAAAGCATAGGAGAATTTCAAAAGAGAGCAACACCACACAGAAAATGAATGTGAATATATTCTCCAGGGAGAGTCACGTTCAAAAAGTAAAATAACAGTTATTCATTGTGAGGAAGGACTTCAAAATATAGTTAGTGATTATGAACGTTGGCCGACTCTGTGGACTCTCTCTGAGCAATTACTATAATCTATCCCTCTAATATACTTATTTACAAGTTGACTACTCTTTTCAGATTTAAGGGTTATCTTTTCCTTTTCTTTGCCATTTTTAGTGGGTTTTTTTTCACTATTCTAAATTGTCAGCACTATTTTTTACAAGTTGTTATATTATGCATTTCATCTTTACATAATTTTCAACATTGGAGGTATAAATTGTGTAGAGACTTTTAAAGAGTTGTTTTTTGTTGTTGTTGTTGTTGTTTTGGAGTTGGAGTCTCACTCTTGTCGCCCAGGCTGGAATGCAGTGGCATGTTAACAGCCACCGCAGCCTCGACCTGCTGGGCTTAGTGATCCTTCCGCCTCATCCTTCCAAGAGCTGGAACTGGAACTACAGATACACACCACCACATCAGGCTAGTTTTTGTGATTTATTGTAGAGACGAGGTCTCACCAAGTTGCCCAGACTGGTCTCGAACCCATGGGGCTCAGGCAATCCTCTTGCCTTGGCCTCCCAAAGCGCTGGGACTACAGGCTGAACCACCGCGCCTGACCAAGAGTTTTAACTTGTCTTACTCATTTTTTGCAAATTTTACTCCACTAACATAATGTTGACATTGTGTTTAAACATTGTGCATGTACATAAAAAATGTCAAGACTTCCTCAATAAAGGAAGAAATGCCCTTTTCGTACATTTGCATTTGTGAAAGATAAAATTTCTTGTTATCTTGACTCTTTTTAATTGATCTCGTTAAAAGACATAGACATAGGTTATTAGTATTTCAGATGACTGCAGTTATAAGGTGGGGTACACACAATTACGAGTCACAGTGATATGCATTTATACATTTCCCTTATTTGATCTATATCTTTACAAACACAGATCATCTGCTCATAAATGTTATACCTGTGGATTATTAGCATCCTCGAGTGCTTGTACTTGCAAAAGTATGTATGTTATTGTTGGCCACTTATTTTATGAAGTGACCTATGAAGTATTATGTCACGTTTTTATATGTTTCTCCAATGAATCTCCTTTAAAAATGCAAATAAATATCTTTTAAGAATAATGTTGACATTATTTTCCCCTCAATTATATTTTGGGATTGTGGTCTTGGGATTTCAAGACTCGGGATGATGGCGTGCAGGATGGTGTCTTCCAGAATTAAGATCAGCTGCCCTCTCAGAAGCTTGCCTTGTCGCCCAGTCAATACACACAGTCACCTTAAGAGCACGCAGACGCTGCGGGTGGAGGGGTAGAAAGTGAATGGCGTGGCAAGGAAACGAAATCTCTGTCCAAACCCAGTTGTGTGGACAAGGATGATCGGCTGCGTCAGACACGGACTTTGTCTACAGAGAATGCAGAAGCTTTAGACGGGACAGCTCTGGGTACCTGCCTGCACACACTCACTCAGATAGACAAGGAGAAAGCCGCCTGTGTGCCCAGGGATCTCGCTGGATCTGTCCCCAAAGCCCAGGCCTCATGTCCCCATGAGAACTTCTCCCTCAAGCAAAGCCAAGGACCCTGCGGGATGCTCCGTCCATCCCTCCTCAGCAGGCATCATCCCTTCAAGGCTGAACTGCAAGTACAGTTATTTTTGCTGCACTGTCTTTTTATTTCTTTTCAACTCCTGATTTCCTATTCTGTAATTATTGCCAAGAAATATTCACAGAAAACATGCTAACTTTCTGACAGTCTGTCATGTGGGAGCGCTTCCTGTGCACCGCCTGGAGACTGGAGGCTGGCTGGGCAAGGTACGGGGGGGTGCAGTTCTGGCCACTGTCAGGAAAGTGCTGAGGCTGCTGGGTCCAGGGCAGCAGTGGACGGCCTCCCCTGGGGTTCACCCACAGAGAATACACAGGAACTGAAGAGCAAGTGGCTGGCTGGCCTTACACATTCTATACAACGTCTTTATTGAGTTTTTAGGATTCTAGAGTCATTGTCGCAAAACATTTAAACATGGAAGAAATGCTTTTGAAAGGGTGGCCCATAATCTCATCTTCCAGAGAAAACCGTTACTTAGATATGTATCCTTTCAGATGTCGTTTAATGCATATACACACTTTAGTCATGAAAGGGTCACCATGTGCTCTATGAATTGCTTTGCAGCTTTTTTTCCCTTCCCCTACAATGTTAGACTTCTGAAGCCTTTCTCAAATGTAGACCTAGCTTCTTCTTTTTAAGGGCTGTGTTACTTCTTCATTCACAAATACTTATTGAATGTGAGCACCCCCTTAATGTCAGACATTCTTCAAGGAACTAGGGAACACAAGGGTAAACAAAACAGTTTTGCCCTCATGAGACTTGACATTCTACTCGACAGAAATACACAAAGAAATATAACAAATGATGTCCAAGAAGTATATGCTATGAAGGAAAACAAAGTGGTTAAGGGGTCATTCTGCGACAGAGAATTCTGATTTGTTTGTTTGTTTACTTAGAGACAGGGTCTCACTCTGTCAACAAAGCTGGAGTGCAGTAGCACAATCACAGCTCACCCAGGTCTCAAACTCCGGGGCTCGAGTAATCCTCCTGCCTCAGCCTCTCAAGTAGCTGGGACTACAGGCCCATGTGACCACTCCCCACTAACATTTTAGCATACTTTTTGTAAAGATGGGAATCTTGCTTTTTTGCACAGGCTGGTCTCAAACTCCTGGCCTTAAACAATCTTCCTACTTCAGCCTCCCAAAGTGCTAGGATTATAGAAATGAGCCCCACCCCAGCCGAGAATTCTGTTTTAGATTGCAAAGTTGTGGAAGGCTTCTCCCAGGGGTTCTATATCAGTGAGCTATTGCTGCGTAACAAAGTATCCTGAGCCTTCGTGTTTAAAACAACAGAATTTGTTATCTCACAGCTTCTGTTGGAAAGGAATCTAGGAGAGATTTAGCTGCATCTTCTGCGTCAGTCTCTCACAGGCTGCAGTCAGGTTGTCTATGAGGCCTGCAGTCATAGGAAGGCTCAGCTGGGGAGGCACTCACCTCCTGGTTCCGCGTCTGTTAGCAGCAGTGAGTTTCCTAAGGATGTTTTCCAAAAACCCCAGCTCCTCACTGGCTGGACTTCAAGGCCCCCTCGGCCTGGCCACGTACCATGGCCTCTCCACGGGGCAGCTCACGGTGCGGAAGCCTGCTTCCTCAAAGAACACAGGGAAAAGAGCCAGAGACAGGGAGACAAAGAGCACGCAAGATAAAGACACAATGTTTTGTAATCAAATCTCAGAAGTGACATCCCCTCATTTTTAAACTTTCTACTCATTCGTAGTAAGTCTCTTGGTCCAGCTCACACTAGAGGGAGGGAACCATACGAGATGTAAATATGTGGAGGAGGGATCATTCAGAAGCTGACTGTCCCGGGTGGATATCTGAACAGAGGCATGAACGGAGTGAGGAATGAGTTGTGCTAACATCTGCGGAAAGAACCTTCCAAGGAGAAAGCGTTCCCCAGAGGGTGGAACTGCCTTAGTCTGGGTGAGGAACTGTCCCAGCCCCCCTGTGGCTGGAGCAGGAGGAGAGAGAGTACCCTGAAGAGGGTTTGGGAGGGAGGCGGGGACCAGGCCAGGTCAGGTCTTGCAGGCCATGGAAAGGGGAAAGACGTGGGACTTTATCTTAAGAGCCATGAGAATGGCAATATCTTCTGGTTTGTATTGTCACAATGTATATGCCTAACCTTCTCCTGATGAATACACTTTCCAATTTTCTGGGTTTTTTTTTTTTTTTTTTTTGAGTTGGAGTCTCACTCTGTCACCCAGACTGGAGTGCAGTAGCCGCTCACAGCCACCACAGCCTCGACCTGCCGGGCTCCGGCGATCCTTTCGCCTCAGCCTTCCAAGTAGCCGGAATTACAGGCATGTGCTACCACACCCGGCTGATTTTTTGATTTATTGTAGAGATGAGGTCTCGCTGCCCAGGCGGGTCTCAGACCCGCGGGCTCAGGCAATCCACTCACCTCAGCCTCCAAAGGCGCGGGATTACAGGCTGAGCCACCGAGTCCAGCTAATTTTCTGTTTCTTCAAAGGTCACATCCTTACCTTTGTGTGTGTGTGCGTGTGTGTGTTCATCTGGGCTGTAAGTATGTATGTGTCCTAAGACGATTTTTCTGGATCAAGAGATATGTGAGCTTAAAATGTGGATGCACACATGTTGCCAAACTGCCCTCAGAAAGGCTTTCCCAAATTGACTTTCCCATCGGGTTTGTGTCAAAGGAGAGTCCTGGCCGACACGAAGCAGCAGTAAGCTTTTGAAGCTTTGTTCATCTGATGCTGGGAAGTGGCATTTCATGGCAATTTGTATTTGTTTTCTCTCGTAAGAGGATGGGCATTTTGGCATCTATAAGGAGGATGAACCTTTCTGCATCCTTCTGTGTCTTCCTCCGCAGGGTCAGGTGAGGTCTAAGGGCTCTCTACTCTGACGGTCCCTGATGGCCGCTGGCCCCACTGCCTCAAGAGCCATCCATCTGTCGCACACCGCTTCCCCTTCCCCCAGCCCCCGTGGTCTCGGGCCCATGCTGGTCTTCCTGCTGCTTCTCCTTTGCCTGACCTCCTTTCCCACACGCACCTCTCTCCGCTTGTCTGACTCAGGCATCTCCTCGGCATCCAGCATCCTGCTGCCTCTGCCGCCCTCCCCATCAGAGCTGAGAGGCTTTCGGAAGCCCCGCCACAGGGTGCCAGGGGCCCAGGTGGCGAGACGGTCGGGAAAGTGTGCCCGGGCTTCCATCCAGCTCCAGCTCCCATAACGTTGATGCTGGGCAAAGTACTGAAACAACATGTGTCTCCATGCTTTCCCTAAACCGAGGTCAGAAATAGTAGCCACTTCTCAGGCAAGCTGTTATAAATTAATTGAGTTGAACAAAGTTGAACAAAAACAAGAAAAAAGATCACCAGGCACTTGGTCCAAGCTGCAGCCTTCATCCCAGGCTTCCCTGAGGGCATCTGAATTCCTAGAAGGCAGAGACAGGATCATGTTTCTTTTTGTACTCCCAGAAGCCCCTCACACGGGGCCCACACAAGACAGCAGTCAATGACTATTTGTATACTTATTTATGTCAGTGTCAAATAAAGGAATTCACACCTGAATGAATGAATGAATGGAGTGTGCAGCCTTAATAAGGAAGGATTTGACTGCCAACTGTTATCTTGTTCACAATTGAGAATCCTTGAAGGATTTTGTGAAGATTAAATAATGCAAAATAATGTTTTAAGAAGGAATTTAAAGAATAAGTAAATTTGCAAATAAGATTTTTTTAAACCCACAGATTTCCCCAGCTCCCATGAAGGCAAGAAGCCAAAGCACATTTGGAAGCATGTTCTAAGCTGCCTGCTCTTCCAACCATGCCTGCATGGGCTCCTCAGCCCTCCCCCACCTTTCTAACCCACCCTTCTCCCAGTGACCCATTACCAGGCAGGACCCCCTTTGGAGATGAACAAGCAAACTGCTCACTGGTTTTGCCTCAGGCCCTTTCTCCAGCCTGTACCGTGGTTTAAAAAACACCACCACAGCCTGCAGGCCACATCCAACTCGCAGATATATTTTGCTTCATGGACACAGTATTTTCTAAGAATTAAATTAAAATGCAAGAGATTAACATTTTAAAAATTCCAGGCCTGGGCACAGGGGCCCGTGCTCCCACCTGACAGCAGCAGCCTGTCTGGAGCCCTTGAGCAGCAGCACCCTTAGATGGACCTGTCACTTGCTTCAGGTCCCCAGGTGCCCCCTGCCTGTCCTGTTGTTTATGTTGAACGGGTGCCGAGTCACATGAGTTTTCAACCCTTGCTTTAAAATCGTCATTCCAGGTAGACATCAGTGTGGCCTTTCACTCATGAGACCTTTCAACACCCCATACTTCTGCAAACAATAGAGTATAACTCAACCCCCGACATGGGGTTTTGACAAAAAGCCTCTGCAATTTTAATACATCCAGGCACTGTCGACAGTTCTAACCTGTCAGATACTGAGCACGCACTTGGCCGCCACCTTTTTCGAGGTGTGTCTGCATCAACAGACCATGGAAGACATTTTGGGGAATGCAGCCTGGGAAGGTTCAGTGACCACTGAAGCCTAAAGAGAAAACTCTGCACTCACAAAGGCAATAGAAATAGGAGTGACACTACCCACCTCCAGCCTCTTACCAAAGAGATGACATGAGAGAGATGACACAATCCGTGCACCGGATAGGTCAGCTGCAGAGGAAGCTGGGGAAGAGGAGGACCAATTGCCTTCACTCGGGACCCTGGAAACCGAATCTGAGGGGGCTCTGTGTGCAGGAGTTCTGTCAGGGTGTGTACTAGGGGATGCTAGGGCCTCAGTCCTGCAAGGAGCTCACAAACGGCAGAGTTCTTCAGAGTTGTCACCCAGATGGAGCCAAGGGGGCCAGGTCTTTCTATTCCCTCTATCAGTCAGTCATTGAAGTAGAGAGTATAGCCTGGGTGGGGGGCAACTTTCAGCAGCAGGAAGCGATTGCCAGGGCAGAAAGTGGCCGTGGCCATCAGCAGACAACAGTCTTAGCAGGAGGGAATGTGTGTATCAATCCCAGAAGGGGAATCTGACCAGAACCCCCAGGTACACGTCTTCCGGTTCACATATTTCAATACAGAAAATACGACCTAGTTCTTTTTAGACCAATTCACCTCTTATTCATAAATAAAAGACGAAACACAGAACCAAGGAAGAGACGAGACTCAGCACCGCCTCATCAGCAGGCCATCTATCCAATGCTTCCTCAGGGTAACTACAGCCATCTTCTTCCCTGCCCTGGCAGCTACCACTGCCATGTGGTGGAAGGTGGGACTCTGAAACAAGGCTCTGACATACTGCTTCTAACTTTCAACAACGGTAAAGTGAGTGCTCTTTCTGAAGCACAGTTCTGGTTACATCACTACAAGACTCAAAAATCCACAGTGGCTCCCCATTCCTTCCTAGAACTCTAGACCCTCCACCCTCTGTCCCAGGCTATCTATCCAGCTTATCTCTCCTTATTCTCTTGCAAACCCCAATGCCCAGTGGTATTCCCCAAGCAATCTCCACAGTTCCATACTTTATTATTGGCTATTCTCTCTATCTAGAAAAACTTCATTTCTCATTTCTGTATATCTAAATTTTATCCAACCTTCTTGGTCCAGCCCAAATGCTTCCCTACTCCCATCTAACTGGAAGCAGTCTTTCTCTGATCTTGCAATTACACTTTTTTTTTTTTAACCATGAATTATACACACAGTCTCCCATGTCCTTAACCATAAACTCCTTGTGGGCAGGATCTAGGTCTCATGAAGTGCCCTGGGTATCATAAATATTCATTGAATATTTGTGTATGAATAGCTGGATGGATAGCTGGATGGGTGGATAGATGGAGGTATGAAGAATACAGACAGAAATACAGATGGAAGAATGACAAGCGCAGGATAGCTGCCTGCTGTCGAGGTGATACTGAGTCTTGCCTCTTCCTTCGTTCTGTGTATTTTACTTAATTTGTGAAGAAGAGGCAGTTTGGTCTAAAAAGGACTAGGCTGTGTTTTCCATACTGAAATATGCAAATTGCTTTCCGAGCACTGGAGGCCGTGGGGAATCACCGAGACCCTTTTGAAACCTTTTACCATATTTGTGCTTAAGAAGTGAATAGTGCTTGAGTCCCATCTGAGCTTATCCCAAGACAGCTCCAGAACCAGCTGTTACGTGTCACATGGTGCCACTCAGAAGAACTCTTGAACCTCCGATCATTGTTAACCAAACAACATGCTGATCAATTCCAAGAAACTAAACCAGAGGCAGTGCGTTTTGGCAGCTGCTTGACTCGTGAAAGGTGGCACCCAATTAGGGAATTAGGGTCAGTCTCAGCGTGCGTTTCCTTCCAACACCCCACAGTATTTATAGCTGTGATCATGGGTCTGACAGCCATGGATCCCACCTGGAGACACCAACTCCTCCACAGCCGTGCTGATGACCTCTTTCTCTTGACTAACGTTACAGTTCATCTGCCTCCTCACAGGGACTCCGTGAAGCCTCAGAGGGAAAAACTATCCCAGAACATGTCAGGAAAGGTAGTGTGTGACAAGGCCACAAGTTCAACCCTTCTCAGCAGCAATCACCTTGCCATGTGACCCATCCATACCTTTGTGCAAGGTCCACAAAGAAAAATTATGTGACATGCGCTCAATTTATCAATAATTTGTGCAAGTAACATCATAGCCACTTTTAGAATTTTAACACAGTGTCTAGTCGGGGAGTTTTCCTCATGCCTGATCTGAATTATTTCTGCAATGTTTAATTTCAGTCTCTTTTGTACCATTCTCACCTATTTAATATCTCTTGAATGGAGGACCGTTTCTAATTTTCAAAAGAGTAAAATGGCGCCTAGCCAACTTCTTGGGAAGATCGGGTAACAGAAGGAATTTGAACCCTTACGGGGGTGGGGGAGACATGGTTCTTAGGACCAACTTCAACTTGGAACAAGCCACGTGAGATAGACTTGGTGGTGGGATGACCACAACAGAGAATTAAAGAGAAACAGCAGATGCAGAACTTATCGATTTTAGCAATGTCTTTGATGGAGTTTCCTATAATATTGCTGTGAACAAATTACAGAGATATGAACCTCATGATAATACCATTCCATGGATTTATAACTGGTTGAATAAATTTGGAGATGATGATTAATGGATGATGTGATCCTATAGGATGCCCTGAAATATGATATAATGAAGAATTTTGACCTGTATCTCATCCGGTCCGGAATTTTTATTAAGTGTTATTAAATTTATGTCCCCTGGAGCCCATTCACACCATCTACATGGCATAAGGCTGGGAGAACAGGCTGAAGAGTGGGATAGCAGAATGAGCACACTGAAGCAGTGTTTCAAACCTGACCAGGTATTTCAAGTAATATTTCAAATACCTTGAGTCCTTAGAGATATACCTTGATGGCAACTCATGAGAAAAAGTCCCTGGCATCAAGTTTTGGCCCAACTCAGTTTTACTTGGTCACAAGGGGACAGTGGCCGAGGGAACTAACAGGAACGTAGATTGCATCTTTCCAGTACTACCTGGCTTCTGTCTGCTCCTCCAGGAAGTCCTGAGATCTGTGGTTTAGGAAGCTCACTGACCAGTTGGTGAGGGGGCCACCGGCAGGAGAATACAGGAAAAGAACTGGGAACCATGTTGGTGAAATTATCAATAAAGACCCTGGAGATGATTGTTGTCTTTAAACGCCTGGAAGTCTGTGAACCCCAGGAGCAGGGCTGGAGTCAGCGGGTAAAAGTAAAAAGCAAGCAGATTTTTGTTCAGCTTCAGAAGAAGGGTGCTAATGTTGCAGTTTTCCACTGAAGTGTACATGGCAGAAACACAGAACCAAGTGCAAAATAGGACCACGATTAAGAGAAGCTGTAGCTGGGCTCAGTGGCTCAGCCTGTAATCCTGTGCTTTGGGAGGCTGAAGTGAGTAGATTGCCTGAGCCCGCAGGTTCGAGACCACCTGGGCAACTTGGCGAGACCTCGTCTCTACAATAAATCAAAAACCAGCCGGACGTGGTAGCGCGCGCCTGTACTTCCGGCTACTCGGAAGGCTGAGGCGGAAGGATGGCCGGAGCCCAGCAGGTCAAGGCTGCGGTGGCCGGGAATGGCCACTGCAATCCAGTCTGGACCACGGAGTGAGACTCCAACTCAAAAAAAAAAAAGAGAAGCTGTGATGTGAGCCCACTTGTGGGAGTGCTGTGAGCCGGGACAGAGCTTGGACTCAGGCAGGCACCCTGAGGATAGGCCATCACCATAGTGATCAGGAGTCTGAGCTCGCCCTCTCTCTCTGTACTGCATTGAGGTCTGTGTTGACGCTCCATCCTTATATCCTGTCCCTTCCTGCCCTGAAAGTACCTACACTAACACATGGGTCTTGTATTGTTCTTAAAGTCTTCACACCAGACCCGAAGGTTCTGGCTACATGGTTTCTATCTCTCAAGGGTCTTCTTCACCAACCTTTTCAGCTTCTCTGTGGTCTTCTCTTGGACCCTCCCCAGCCCTGCAGGTCTATTAAACAGTGCAGCTCCTCACTGAGCATGGCTCTTTATTGAAGGTAGAAAGTTAGCGATGTCATAAGTGGACCTTGAACAATTATAATACTATAAGAAAGCATTTGGCAGTAGTGGGAAACTGTCAAGGGACAGGGGGTGGGATTGGCAGTTGAGGGAAACTGCTAGGGGAAGGAGGCACATACCTCATCAACGAGGGTAGCTGCATAATCGATGTTTGTACACCTAACCCTGAATTGTACCCCACATCTTTATAATAAAAGGAAGGAAAAAAGAATATTAGGCATGTGTAAGCGGACCTTGAACAGTTATAATACTGTAAGAGAGTGTTTGGCAGTAATGGGAAACAGTCAGGGGAGGGGGGTGGGATTGGCAGTCGAGGGAAACTGGTAGGGGTGGGAGGGGCACATCTCATCAACGAGGGTAGCTGCATAATCAATGTTTGTATACCGAACGCTGAATTGTACCCCACATCTTTATAATAAAAAGAAAAGAAAATTAGGGATGTCAATGACAGTAGGAGCCAAGAAGGCTCGTCAAATCGCTTCCCTGAAGCTATTTGGGAACAAGAGCTCCCTTTGTAAAGATTTATGTATCAGAGGGCAACTGGATGAACCAGAGGGCCAGTCCAGCCATGCTGCAGGCCTTTTCCAACTTGGGGAGTCTGAAGCTACCAGGTCTTCATGCTATATGATTCTTGAATTCGTGGTAGAATTTCATCCTTCCAAGCTGCCGCTTCACAGCAACACTCAGGGAAAAAAGTTCACTCCACAGGGCTTGATTAGCAATATTAATCTGCCTTTAGACAAGATAAATGACAGCCATGCAGGGAACTGACCCTGAAATTAAATTCAGGGTGATAACCGCAGAATTTCAGATACAAGGTCTGGATGAGGCTAGAGGTCGGCCGGGCCCCTCTCCCAAGGAGCCTTGCCCAGTCCCTGTTTCTCATTTTGTCTCAGCAGTTATCTCCCAGTGGAAGCACTTGTCTCTGCCGTAATACAGGGAAGAGCGTTTTCTGCACCTTTGCCTAAATGCTGACTTTTATAGAAGAGTCATAGGGTATAATACAATCCAGCCTTAATGGGTATAGCCCATTTGCCCTAAAGAAATCCTGAATTAAATAAAAGCAGTGAGTAGTATAACATAATCTTAGCTAAGAGTACAGGCTCCAGGCTTGGCTACTGAAGTCCAAATCACCACTCCCTAACCGTTAGCTTTCCTGAGACTCAGTTTCCTTTCTTGGGCAGTTTTGAGGATTCATGAGTTAAGACATAGAATCCAGAATAGATGATGTGCTACTGCTTTATTTGCTTGTGATTTTTAAGGACAAGGGAAAAAGAAGAGGACTGAGGACATCTCTACAACTTGCCACCCCCAACTCAGCCATGACTGCCGGGACTTCTCAACTGGTCAGGGCTGAGCACTTGTGATGCTATGTGAGAATAAGAATCCAGTTTCTGAACTTTCAGTCATTGGTTAACTAGTAACATGAATTTACTAGGTTCATTTCTATTTAGCAATTCCTTCTGGGAAACTCTCCTTGATTGGGGTAGCCTGGGAAAGGAACAGACAACACCCTAAAGGCATCTTACATTCATTCACTAACTGATTCACTCATTCATTCAGTGAATAATTTCTGGAGAAACCACTGCGTGCCCAGTTCTGGGCTGAATTCTTGGGGTTCGGGGCCAACTCCCGCAGATAAAGATCTGCCCTTCCAGTGCCCACAGTAAGATATATGACAAACAAGTAAACAAATAACTAGACAATTTCAACATAAAATGTGCTATGAAGGTAACGAAAAGGGCTTATGGCTGAGAATAACGGGGGGAAGGGTACCGCTTAAGATGCTCAGGAGAACCCTCCCTGAAGAGAAAATGCACCCACTTTCTGAAACCTCAAAATTAGAAGCTATGACGGGCACCCTTATTTACCTATCTAATGCTTTTTCACTTCTTTCTTGTTTGGTTTGGGCCCACGGCACAGGGCATCTAGCTGAAGCACACATATCCCAGCCTTCTTGGGAACAAGGGATAGCCAGTGTGACACAGTTCTGACCAATGAAATATAAGCTGTGAGCTGGGCTCGGTGGCTCAGCCTGTAATCCCGCGCCTTTGGGAGGCTGAGGTGAGTGGATCACCTGAGCCCATGGGTTCGAGACCTGCCTGGGCAGCGAGACCTCATCTCTACAATAACTCAAAAAATCAGCCGGGCGTGATAGCGCGCACCTGTAATTACGGCTACTTGGAAGGCTGAGGCGGAAGGATCGCCGGAGCCCAGCAGGTCAAGGCTGCAGGGGGCCGGAAGCAGCCACTGCACTCCAGTCTGGGCGACAGAGTGAGACTCTGACTCAAAAAAAAAAAAGAAAAAGAAATATAAGATGTGATTTAGAGGAAGGTGTCACTTTTCTAAAATAAGGACTGCCATTTCTTGCTTCTCTTCAACAACTTCTTTGTGTCTGGAATATGGATAGGATGACCAGTGCTGTGGCAGCCACTTTGCAACCATCAGGAAAAAGCCAAGTCAGAGAATCTCAGGGGCTCTCTCTCTGATGTTATTGAGTCAACGACCAATGCCACCTTTTTTAGACTTGGAATTGAATGACAAAAAGACACCTCTGTGTTCATAGTTGCTATTGTCAGAATTTCCCATTGTTTGTAGTCAAATGAAATCCCTCGCTGATACACAAGCCAAGCAAAGCACAGAAGGAAGGGCATTTCAGACAGAAGAAATGGCACGTCTGAAGACCCTAATGCAGGAACAAACCAGGCATGTTTAAGAATAGAAAGGCTGGTGTGGCTGGAGTATGCAGGCATGGAGGGAAGTGGCCAGGGACGCAAACAAGGTGGGTCAGCAAAGCCTGTAGGCCAGGGTAAGAAGTTTGACTTCTGTGACAGGGGTGGATGGAAGCTCTTGGGTGGCTGATTATACTCAGCAGAGATCATCCGCTGGCCGTGTGCGGAAGGACTTAGAGAAGGGCGAGAGCAGAGTTGAGAGACAAGTCAGGACCATGGCGGTTGTCCTGGGGAGAGAAGATGTTGGCTTGGAGAGGGACAAAGTCATTGGCGATGCAAGAAATCACACTGACACGGCAGTGTGGCAGCCAGTTTGAGAGTGACTTGGAACCGGGCTTGGTGGCTCAGCCTATAATCCCAGCGCTTTGGGAGGTTGAGGTGAGTGGATTGCCTGAGCCCGTGGGTTCGAGACCCGCCTGGGCAACTTGGTGAGACCACATCTCTACAATAAATCAAAAATTAGCTGGGCGTGGTGACGCCCGCCTGTAGTTCCCGCTACTTGGAAGGCTGAGGCGGAAGGATCACCGGAGCCCAGTAGGGTGAGGCTGCGGTGGCCGGGAGCATGCCACTGCACTCCGGTTGGGGTGACGGAGTGAGACTCCAACGCAAAAAAAAAGAGAGTAACTTGGCCCTCCACACATGCACAGAGTCGATATAATATGTGAAGAATTTAACTATCTCATTAATCAAGTGGATCAAACTGCTTATTGCCACAGGTCAGGCTGGTGAAATAATATCAAACATAGCAGCTAATATTTGTATGCTCAATACTTTACAGTCACTGCATCATTAATTTTTTTTTTTTTTTTGAGTTAGAGTCTCACTTTGTTGCCCAGGCTGGAGTACAGTGGCACACTCACAGCCACTCCAGCGTTGACCAGTTGGACTCCGACCATCCTTCCACCTCAGCCTTCCAAGTAGCCAGAACTACAGGCGTGCGCTAACACGCCCAGCTAACTTTTTATTATTTTATTTTATTGTAGAGACGAGTTGTCGCCAAGTTGCCTGGGCTGGTCTCATCGTTAATTCTTTTTTTTTGAGTTGGAGTCTCACTCTGTCGCCCAGACTGGTGTGCAGTGGCCACTCCTGGCCACCGCAGCCTCGACCTGCTGGGCTCCGGCGATCCTTCCGCCTCAGCCTTCCAAGTAGCTGGAAGTACAGGCGCACGCTACCACACCCGGCTAATTTTTGATTTATTGTAGAGATGAGGTCTCGCAGGTCTCGAACCCACGGGCTCAGGCAATCCACTCACCTCAGCCTCCCAAAGGCGCAGGATTACAGGCTAAGCCACCAAGCCCGTCTCATGGTTAATTCTTAAAACAGCACAGGCCGGGTGCGGTGGCTCAGGCTTGTAATCCCAGCAATTTGGGAGGTCAAGGTGAGAGGATCTTGAGGAGAGCCCAGGAGTTCAAGAACAACCAGGACAACAAAATGAGACATTGACTCTGCAAATTTTCTTTTAGCTAGCCAAGTGTGGTGGCACATACCTGTAGTCTCACTACTCAGGAAGCTGAGGCAGGAGGATGACTTCAGCCCAGGAGTTTGAGACTGTGGTGAGCCATGATGGTGCCACTGCACTCTAGCCTGGATGACAGTGAGACTCTGACTCAAAAAAAAAAAAAAAAAACAGGCACTATTAGATAGACACTGCTATTATACTCATATTACAAATAAGCAAACTGAGTCATAATCAGATTTAGTAGCTAGCTCGATGACAATATTGTTATAAGCTAATGGAGATGGGTTTCCCAAGGCTGTCTGATTCCTTGGCACAAGCCATAAGGGCTGAGTGACTGCTATTAGACGGTTTTCTTCTCTCTGTATACTCAGGACCACACATAAAAAGTCTCCATGCCACTTTCCATTCGCAGAGTAGAGCCATATCCTTGAAGGTGATGGAGGGAAGGAAGCCTACATGGTTTGGACAATAAAGCAAGCACATTGATTGAGTTTTTTCACCTGCCAGGTCCTTTACGTTCATTACATCCGCTTTACAGATGGGAGCACTGACGTGCAGAGAGGTTGCATCACTTACCCAAAGTCACAGACCTAGTAAGATTCGACTCCAGCTTTCTGACATGGTTAATCCTTGCATATCACTGTCTCCTTCAGAGGCATTCGCTCTTGGAGACAAAGTCCCAATCTTGTTCATCCTGCATAAAAGTTCGCCTTAGCGGTATGAGAGTCCTGAAAGTTGCTGTTTTACTAGGTCAGAAACATCAAGCCAGTCCACACTGTGGGACCGAGGTGGTGGCATATACACCAGGACTGAAAGGCTAGGTCAGCCATGTGCAAGTTCACAGAACTAAAAGTTCAGCTGAGACCAAACTAAGCCCAAAGATGGCCACAAGACCCTGGATAAACTCTGCCTCCCTCTTGTTTGCCTTCATTATAGCCCAAATATTACATCCTTAGAAATGTCTCCCTGATGACCTGAATCAGAGTCGTGTCCCTCCCTTATTCCTGGCTACCCCACCAGTCTACCTGTCCTTCCTCTTAGCATTTACAACTCTAGAATGATATTGCTTTATCATTTATGTGCGCATTGTCTGTCTACACCACTAGAATGTAAGCTCTGTTTCCCTGATACCTAGAATGTCTACCACAAAGTAGACTTTCAATAAATATATGACAGATGAACACTTGAGTAAATTCATGGTTCAATTTGCATTGTTATCCTGGGGAAACAACAAGCTCTAGGTACCTATACAGGGGTTTTTTGTTTTTTGTTTGCTTGTTCGTTTTGGGTTTTTTTTTCAACTTAAGCACCTGGGACAGTAGACAGAGGGGCTAAGAGCTAAACCAACAGGATGTCATTGGAGAATGGCAGCAGGATGAATGCAGATGGGCCAGAACAGGCCACTTTTTAAAAACCTCCTTGTAGGCATGATGGCCTTCCCTTAATTCCCATGGGAGGTGGCACGACCCCTTACAGAGCATTTAACTAAGCAGCTAGAAGTGCAAGCTAGAAGTGGCAGAAACTACAGGGGAGGGGGCAGTGGTTGGGAGCACCCTGGGAGAGGGAGCGGAGGAAGAGGGCAGTGCAGGACGAGCCAGGGGGACCCCAGTAGTGACAGCATCCGTGGTCCTGGAAGCCCAGCGGGGCGGTTGCCCGTGGCCCTGGCTTGTTGTTTCCTTATTCTCATCTGAGGTCAAGGCCGCTCCCCAAGAGTCAGGCCCTCCCGCTGGCCTCCCAGCGTGGGCAGCGGCGGGAGAAATGACATGTGTGGCTAGTGCTTGTGGACGTCTGTGCCCCACTGGGAATCAGCTCTGTTTCGTTTCAGCATCTCAACAAATAAATAGCACAAACAGACACGGCAGAGGCTCTCTGATGCAGATGAGAGAGCCATCCATGGCTCGCTTTTCGCCTTCCTGGAAAGAACACAAACCAAACACAATCTCTCCCTGTTTTTCAGTGCGGGGATCGCAGGCCGGCTTTGCTGGCTGTCTTTTCACTACCTCGAGCAGAACCCCCTTCGTGTTGTTAATGACTTCAAAGATACGGGGTCCACTGTGCGGCAAGTGATAAAAATGTACACAGCATGTGTTGGATAAATTAATAAACTCTCCAGAGCCTCCGAGTCCTCAGGCCCAGCAGCACCGTAATGAAATGTTATTCTGAAGTGGCGGAGGTGGGGAGGAGAAAGGAAGCAGTATTTAATATATGCAAATTAACTAGTATGCAAATTGCTACTAAGTTAAAAATAACGGACTGAGCGAGGAGCCCATTTTTTTAAAGCTTGTTTATTCATTAGTCTCATTTCCCTGATCAATCCTTCTGTTTTCTTCTTTATTAAGTACTCACATTTGGGGAAGTTTGCTTCCTACACATTGTTTTGCTCCAAAACCCACCGCCCTGGTGAGGACGCTCTCCACCCTCTGGCTTTTCTCGGGCTCATTCCTGATTTTGCTGCTAGCTGGCTCGTGTCCTCTCTTGCTCTTCTTCGCTGCTTCCTTGACCTCTTCTTCTGATGTTTTCTCCTCTCACCTGTCCTTGCCTGGTTTCTCTGGCACCTTTTGTTTCACGGATGCACGGGAAGCAAAGCCCGGGGGAAGGAGCAGAGATCAGCCTCCTGGGAGGTCTCACTCCAGCCTCCTGCCCCCACGAGGTGGACCTCTCTGATGCAAAAGGCACCAGAATCCAGCTCCCATCCCCTGGGACGCATACCCCTGTCAGCGCCCAGCCAGTAACAGAACAGCCGGGAGAATAATGCAAACCCCATCTCGGGTCTGTATCGGCCTGCTCTGCCTCCAGACAGACCTTACACAATGTTAAGACAAACTGGCAGCCAAAATCCTCCTCTTTTGTCTCAAGAAGCATCTGCCTCGCTATGTGCAAGCTCTGGTGCTCCCAAGAGGTGGAGAATGGTACTGAAGCTCCGGGCTGGCGGTCGGGAAGGCAGGGCGCTGGTGGATGGCACACACAAAGCCCCCCAGCAGCCAGCTATGGATGTCAGAGGGCAGACCCGGGAAGAAGAGGGGCTCAGGAACCGCTGAGTGGGGGAGGCCGGGGAGTGCAGGCTTTGCTGAAGCTGTGCAAGAGCTTGCAAGGCTGGTTTTTAACTGTTGTCATCTTTCACAGGGTTTGTAAGCGCAGTTATTACAAAGCCCCACAATTATTTTTTAACAAGAGGCTCTCCATGCAAGGTGCCCAGCTGTAACTGTGCAAAGCTGTTTGCACAGACTCTGCCCCTGTGGAATGGTCATCTTAAACACACAGAGGCTCGGTATCTCCCGGCGTCCTGGGAAAGGCGTGGCAGAGGTCCAGGGTGGAGAATCCTGAAGCCGCCGGGCCAGGAGTCCTCCACAGCAGGCTGGGCTGTGAGTCAGAGGCAAGGGATTCAACGCGGACACAAAATCCCGGAGCAAATCACTCCAATTCCCACTCCTTCCTGCACTCCTGCAGTTGTCATTGCTGATAACTCTCCCGGGAGACACACGGTGTCAGAGTAGGAACCACATTTTTCACTTCCCAGCTCAGGGCCAGAGCTTTGTCATTCCCCTGTGAAAGGACCTATTACTCAGGGGCAATGATGTCAAGTGTAAAAGGTCACACTTTGGTGGCTTCTTGCGATTGTCACCGACACAAGGCGGCTGGGGAACAAGTCTGCGTCCGCTCCTGGAGACTCCAGCCTGGCTGCAACCTCCCATTGCTCTTAGGACCAACAATGGCATCCAAAGGCCAAAGACCTCAAAGAAGCAGATGACACCAGAAATAGTCATTGACACTAAGCTCGAGATGGAGCCAGAAAGATAAATCATTATCATTTAATCCCTGCACGTTTTTTATACATACTGTCTTCGCAATATTTCTATAGAATGAGGAAATAAATCACCCTGCTCTTGACATTTTTAATAACTTTAAGAATGTGGTTAGGGTAATACTTAACTTTATTGACATATTGTATGGTTCATCCATCTCATCAAACCTCGATGAACCTTCAATGAATATTAACCAAGGACCCATAATGTACTAGGCACTGGCTGAAAAATCCCCAATCAGTCCCTGTCTGCCCTCCAGGAGTTCTAACTCATGAACATGACTCCCATCTGTTGAAAGCAATAGGCCACAGAGTAAGGCTGGATGACGCTGGGCGTCGGGACTATTCAGATTCTAGCTGGAGGAGTTGGTTCTCTGGGTTTGGGGAAAAAACCCTCTCTTTGGACTCTGGCTATTCGTTCTCAGGTTGAGGTGCCTCGCTGATGCGTTAGACACAAGCATGACGAGGGGGAAGAAGACAGGACCAGGGACCACTCAATACTGCCTCAAAGGCAGTTGATGCCCCTGCAGTATGTGATGCTGAGACATGATCCTGCCTGGTCCCCTGCTTTCACAGAACAGGAAACAGAGGCCCAGAGTGGGACCGCAAACTCGCCAGTCACCCAGCTCTTTTATAGCAGAACAAAGAGCAATGACTGAGTGTTTTGAATTCCAAGCCAGCCCCCTTTTCATGGGCAGATGACAGTGGTAGTATATTTTACAAAGGGGCAGGGAAATAAAAAGAAAGGTGGTAAATAATTCAAGTACTAATAACAACAATATCTGACCCATTTCTCTGACACTACCTTTAGGTGATACACCAATCAGCACCTTAGATTCCCAAAGACAGGAAGTTTCTCTCTCACCCCCAGGAATTGTTTGAGCGGCTGCCTTCTTAAGAATTCTCTGACCTCCAACCTTCTTCTCTGAGTCATTCTTAGACATTCTCCAGGCCTTTGTTTGAACAGCACACTCTTTAGGAAGCTTCCCCGGTCCCTCAGATCTGGGCTCGGTGCCCCTCTATCTGTCCTCAACCCCACCCCATGCCCTCCACCACAGCTCCTGCCAGGCTTCACTGTGATTGTCTTTTACTTGGCTGCCTTTTCCAATCTTCTGTGATCCCCTGAAGGGCAGGGATATATCTGTCTTGCTCACTCGAGATTGTCTCTGTAGACCCTAAAGTTAATAACGCTAAGAATGTGGTTAAGGTAATACTCAACTTTATTGACAGGGCGTACAGTTCATCCATCTCATCAAGCCTCAATTAAATCTCAGTGACCATTAAACGAGGGCCCAGAGTGTACTGGGTGACAGTGCCTGGCACAGAGTAGATGCTCAATAAATATTTTAGAGTGCATAAAGGCAGAGTGGACCACAGAGCCTCATCAGGGAGACAATGTCATTAGCCATTCCTGTCACAGAGGGATCCAGTTTCTCCCTTTTCTTGGCTGCTAATCTGAGCTTCCAGAGTGAGGCTCACACTGCCTGAGAAAACATATTACAGGCTGTGTAAAGATAAGAGAAAGGTACACACATTTAAATATGGCCCTTCTTATTTATGGGTGTAAACCTTATACTCAGAAAATATATTTTCCGTATAGCAAAAGCCCAGGAAACAAGCAAATATCAGACAGAGAAAGAATCTTGCTGCAAACATTGCAGAAATGGTTTAATATCTCTGCGACATAAAGAATTCACACAAATCGATTTCTTTAAAAAAATCAAGACCTCAATAGATAAGTAGGCAAAGGACATGAACAGAAAAAAGTCATATAAGAAATCTTTCACTGGCAAATCCAAAGGTACAAAAAATACCCAGCCTTGCCTGTGCAAAACAATTGTGTAGTGCAGGGCCTCAGCCCAGAGATGAGGAAAGGTCAGCCCTCACCCCAGCCGCTCTCCCTCTCAGAAGGACTTGCTGATGCTCATGCTGTATTTCAGGGTGCAAGGCGAGGTATCTTGGAGGAGTTCCCGGACCCTGTAGAGGCTGGGAGAGTTGCAGAGAACAACACGGTGACCAGGATGAGGATGTGAATGGTGAGTGGATGGAAACTGGACAACAAGAGGAAGAGGGGACGGTGGCACAGTGGCAACATTGCTTCTTGCAGGCCACGATGCTCAGCGTGGCTAGCACCCTGCCCGGCGCCTGGTGAGTCCTGGAAAGTGGCGGAACTGAAACTGCAAGAGTGTAATTGTAGAGGAGTTGGAAAAGACATAAATGGATGTTTGGAAACAAGGCAATCTATTTGGGTAGGACACAACCCCAGGGGCCTTACGATGTGCTGTCAGCCCCAGTTTTTGGCTTCTTGTACAGGCAGCTGCCATTGGCTCCTCTGGTGCACCCACCAGAAGGGTAATGAGACCCATTCATGCATCATGCCAGCATGGCTCCCACGTGCCTAGGAAATTCAGGGATGGTTCTGAGAAACAAAAAGAAAATAAAAAATATGATTTAGCCTACTAGACTTTCAGAAGTTACAAATAAAGATAATGATTCTCTTTGGCAAGCTTGGAGCAATATGAATAAGAGCACAATATTCGTTTAAAGAAGTCTGGCGGTTTTGACCCAGCACCGTGTATCCATTAGTTATTGTGGCAATAATGCTGTGTAACAAATAACCTCGAGAACCTCAGAAACGACAGCCCGTATTATAGTCTGAGGCATGCCATGACTGTCACGGGAGCACGCTGAGCGCCCAGGATGATGTCTTATCCCGTGGAACCCACCAGCTTGCAAAAACCACCCTGTTCCTGAGGTCCAATGATTCATTGAGAGCCTGTAAGGAGTCCCATCTGGGGCTGTCTACAATGGGGTCTAGAACCAAAGCAAAAAAGGGGAGGTAACCACATCAATTAGCTCCTTTTCTCTAGTGAAAAGGAAAATGTACAGAGTTCAACTGACTTCCCAACAATTGCACATCAAAACCTCTTTGTGAGGATCTGTATGGAGTAGTTGAAATGTTCTACTCTTGAGCCGGGTTAAGCAGTTGTGTACATCTATCAAAACTCATTAAAACGGCTGCTTAAAATAGGTGCAGTTTTGGTACTCTGTTCTTTGTTTCTGTGATAGATCAAAGCAGACCTTGAACAATTATAATACGGTAAGAAAGCTTTTGGCAGTAATGGAAAACTGTCGGGGGGAGGTGGGATTGGCAGTTGAGGGAAACTGCTAGGGGAGGGAGGGGCAGACCTCATCAACAAGGGTACCTGCATGATCAGTGTTTATATACCTAACCCTGAATTGTACCGCACATCTTTATAATAAATAATAATAATAATAATAGGTGCATTTTTACTGTATACAGATTATTCTTCAATGAAGTTGATTTTAAAATAAAACCTGGTTGAGAATTGTCTTACTATAATTTGTAAATTTGAAATCTAAAAAACTGATTTTATCGGTGAGCAGTCTGGCAAAATTAAATTGAGTAAGACACTCTTTATAGTTTTTCCACTTCTGGCTACGATGGAGTAACAGGGACTGAATGTTGTCCTCGGTCTGAATAATACATGAAAAAACAATTTTCAAGACAATGACCATCAGGCAAGACAACAGATTTCAGGACAGCAGTCCCCGAGTGGCGAGGAACAAATGAGTACAGCCTAATCGTTGCCCCAGCGCTCTGCCTTGAAAACATTTCCACACCTTGGAGCAAGAAGGGGGATACCAAGCAGAGCCCAATGACCTTTCGGAGTTTAGGGTACAGAGGTTAAGTCCTGGGAAGACAAGGCAGCTAGAGTTTAAAGGACAGAGAGAAGAAAGCTGAATGAGAGAGAACCCTGGAGATAAGTGAGAATGCCCTTTGTGTATTCCACAGAATACTGAAAAGCACGTGCAGATACTAAATGCCTATATGAGAAAAAAAAAGTCTCAGTGATCTCAGCTTTTGCTTTGAGAAGTTAGAAAAAGGCAAAGAAAATAAACTAAATATAAGCAGAATAAAGGAAATAATAATTTTCAGAATGCATATTAATGAAAAACAAATCAAACACAGCACAGAAAAAAATCAGCTAAGCTACAAGCTAATTTTCTGAGCAGACCTGTAAATCTCTAACTAGACTAATAGTAAGAGAGAGAGGGAAGACACATTAGTGATAAGAGAAACGAGAACGGTGAAATCACCACAAATTCTACATTTATTAAAAGGATCATAGGGTATATTAAGAACACTTTTATGACAAATTTGACAACTTAGACAAAGTAGGCAAAATCCTTTTGAATGACAAAAACACCAAAACTCACTCAGGAAGAAGCTAATAGCCTGAATAATTCCATATATATCAAACAATTAAATTTGTGGTTATAAACTCTCTCATAGAGAAGTTCAAGCCCAGATAACTTCACTGGTAAATTCTACCAAATATTAAAGGAAGACATAACAAGGAACAATGTCAGGAATAAAAATTTCCCAGCTTGGGCAACCCCTTCAGTACCCCTCCCACTGTGGGAGCTTTTTTGTCCTCTCAATAAATCCTACTTTCTAAAAAAAAAAAAAAAAATTCCCAGCTCATTCCATGAGATCAGCATTACTCTAATAGTAAAAACTAAAAGCAGTCAAAGATATTACCAAAAAAAAAAAGAAAACTCCAGATCTCACTAACATACATGCAAATCTGTTCAAACAAAATTTTAACAAATCAAATCCAACAATATGCCAAAAGGATGATACATCATGATTAGGTAGGGTCTAGCCTGGGAGGGCAAAGTTGGTTTAACATTTTAAAAATCAATGTAATTCACCACATTAACAAACCAAAACACCAAAACCCCAATCCATAAAAGATAAAAAATAATAACTTACATTTCATCAAAATTAAAACTCTGATTCTTTAAAGAATGCTGTGGTTTTTTTATTATTTTTTTTTAGCACAGCAAATTATAAAATGTCTCCTATGGATAATTCAGAACCAGATTTGTCCTTAGACAATTTCTTTTATTTTTATTTTTTTCTCTTTTAATTTTTTTTATTTTAAAGATGTGGGGTTAGATATACAATTCAGGGTTAGATATACAAATGTTCATTATGCAGGTGCCCTTGATGAGGTGTGCCCCCCCCAGGCAGATTCCCACTACTACCAATCCCGCTTTCCCTCTCCCATCCCAGCAGTTTCCTGCTACTGCCAATCATTCTCTTACAGTATTATGATAATTGTTCAAGGTCCGCTTATGAATGAGAACATGTGATACTCAGTTGTTTGTTTCTGTGAAAGATCACACAGTATTATAGACTCTAAGTCCATCCAGGTTGCTGTGAAGTTCATGATTTTGTTCCTCTTTCGACTGCATAATATTCCATCCTGTATATATACCACATTTTAAGAGGACCCAAAGACAAGGAAAAAATTTTTGCAAAGCACGTCTCTGATGAAGGACTTGTCTCCAGAATATATGAAGAGCTCTCAAAACTCAAGAATAAGAAAACAACCCAGTTTTTATACATGGGCAAAGAGGTTTGAAAAGACACTTCAACCAATAAGATATACACATGGCAGGTAAACTCCTGAGAAGGTTCTTAAAATCAGTTGTCTTTAGAGAAATGCATATCAAAACTACAGTAAGATACATCTTCATACTTATTAGAACGGCTAGAATTAGAAACACTGACCATACCAAATGTTGATGATAGATGTAGAGCCCAGGGAACTCGTACCCTGCAAGAATGTCAAATGGTACAACAGGGATTTCGAAGCTGCACATGTACCTGCAAGATAATCCAGCCATTCCCATCTTAGGTATTCACCCAAGCGAAACGAAAGCGTCAGTCCATACAAAGACTTTTAACCAAATGTTTATTGCAATTTAATTTGTAAAAGCTCCAAACTGGAAATAATTCAAGTACTCATCAATAGGTAAATGAATAAACAATTTGTGGGTTTAATCTATACAATACTACTCAACAACAAGAAGTGATGAATTATTGATAAGAGAACATTGATACATTTCAGAATAATTAATGGTGAGTTAAAGAAGCAAGTCAAAAAATACATACTTTATGATTGATTCTATTTATATGAATCTTAGAAAATGCAAACCAATCTACGGCGACATAAAGCATATCCGTGGTTGCCTGTGGATGGTGGGAGTGTGTGACAGCAGACAGCAATGAGAGACAACACTTTGGGAAAACTTCTGGGGGTGATGGACCAGTTCTTTTTTTTTTATTGTGGTGATGTTTTCACAGGATCCCACATGCATCAGAACGTATCAAATTGTACATGCTAAAACTAAGCGGTACGTTGTGTATACGTTTTACCCAATAAAGCTGTTAAAAACGGAAAGCTGTAAAACTGCAGGGGACTAGCAACAATGTCAAGAGATAATGTATTTTTTGTTTCGTTTAATCTCATTTTGTCATCTTGGTGGAGTGGGGAGCTTTCAAAAAGATATTGTTGTAAAAGACTAAGGGAACCATGAAAGAGTATTTGGAGAGAGGGGAGAGGGCTGGGAAACAGATGCCTCACAGTGAGGTGGAAGGGAAGCAGGAAGGGGGAAATAGACGAAGGTGGGCACCACGCAGTAAAGCCTACATTCCTCAGTTGCAAGGAAGTCGCAAGGCGTAGGCCTTGCCTGATGGTGTTCAGAGGCAGGAAGAAGACCAACCAAGTCACAGCCTAAGAAGAGACCCATTGTTGTCAGTGACAGAGAAAAGCTACTACAAGCTAAGTCGGTACTGGAGAGCTTCATAATCCAGCTAGCCCTAAAATCCCAGAGCTTCAGGAAAACTCCAAGGGAAACAAGCTTTATAAATATTCTGGGTGACTTTGATCAGCGCTCTCCAAATAATTTTGATTGCAATCCCCTAGAGTTAAAAAGAATCTGAGCATGTCCCTTTGAACAGGGGCATTTGCTAGGAGATGACATATGCATATACCATTATATAGATATATCATATTGATTTTTTAAATGAGCACTAAAAAGTAGAAACTGACAAAGTATAAAATAGAAACTAAAAGAAATCAGAGTTATAATATTTCTTTCCACACTTCAGAGTGTCTTGCATACTAGGTGACTACACCACTTTGGAAACCATCAAGTTAGATAAAACATTCCAGTCATGTATAGTGGGCAGGAATAATCAGACTCAGATCTGGTAGACTGTGACAATATTAGGAAAAATTGAAATATTTGTGATAGTAAAACATTGGAAACAATTGACCTATCCAAAGGATATTAACCAGTCTAATTTATGTCTATTTGACAGACTATTAGGCAACAATTTAAAATGATGTCTTCAAAGACTATTCCTCCACATGTAAAAATGTTCATGATATGGTATTAGATGAAAAAAGATCGATGCATAATACTCAGGGAGATTCTGATTCTGCAAAAATTATTAATGTATCATCAAAAGAACTGGGAAGAAATGTGTTGAAGTCTGAGTGAATGGTGAGGAATTTCACGTTTCTACTTGATCTTTTCTGCATTTTCCAAATGCTCCACAATGAACATTTTGCACTATATTATTATAAAACCATGATAATTTTATAAATAAAGCAGTATAAATAACTCCACCAGGCAATAAAGAGCAGTGACTCTGGGGAAGCACCAACATGTCTGGTGCAATGTCAGGAATGTTAGAAATGAAATTTTAAAATGAAAAATCAGAACTTTGAGCATAATGCAAAGGGTTCTAGGTCCTCAGCAAAGATGGAAGACAGGGCCCTACCAGTCCTCAGAATATCCATTCACCCATTTTTATGCTCATCATGGAACGTGCTCTGGGCAAGGAATCCCTGGGACCAACCGTCAAGATGCTTCAGATAGGGGCACCCCACCCAGAGGACCTCTCAGTCCATTGTCCTGTGTTCTCATGCTGTGTGATCAGAATCAGAAAGAAAAAATGTTATCTTTCCTTATATTAAGCAGTTTGTTTGTTTTTCCATAAAACAGGATGGTTGGGGGCTGTTCTGGCCACAACAGAAAAGTAAAACAACTAGAGATTCTGAGAAAGTCAGATAAAATGGGAACATCGGACAGGCCGAAGAACTAGGGTCTTCCGTCTGAAGGCCAGGAGGAAAAGGCATCTGGTCCACAAAGCCAAGGCCTTGAGGATGCATGGGACACGGGCTTACCACATTCCAAAGCTCTGTGACGAGGGAATAGCCTATGAAATGTGATCCAGGTTTAGTTCCAGACATAAAAGGAAGCAATTTCTCTCTCCGTGAGTAATAAACGGATTGAAACTTATTGGAATTCATCACCCCCAAGAGGTGGTGCTGGCAGGCAATATAAATGCCTTCCAAAAAGGTTCAAACAAATGTAGGAGTGACAGAATTGTAAATGACCTCCCCGGCTCACTTCCTCTTGCTCTCCGTGTCTAAACAGACACGGTCTTTGGAGACCGAGCCAGTGTTTCCTGAAAAGATGCTACCCAGACTTCCCCCAATGGCCAGGCAAGGTCAGGGCCCCCCTTCTGTGCTCCCTTGGCATCCTGCGTTTAACTTGCCATAGCCCCTGACCACGCTGTGCTAAAATTCCTCCTACGTGCCTGCTCCCCGGCCAGTTGTAGCATCCATAAGGACAGAGGCGGTACTGAGTAGGTGCTCAGTAAATGCAGACTGGAAGGAGTGTGTGGATGGAAGCTACCTGTCTTGTGCAAGAAAGCAACCTGGGAGACATGCCAAGCACTGCATTTAATCAAAGCCAGACCTTGAGAGTTTCTTACACTGGCAGGAATGCTGATTACTCTCTCCTCCTCCCTCTTACTGCCCTGCCACCCTGAAACTGTGTATTCCCAGAGCAGAAAATCCCTAGACTGGCAGGGACCACTGGCTGCTTAAGATATGCTCTCAGAGCAAGGCCACCACGTGAGTCATGCAAGAACATCTCATCTAAGGAAATGGCTCTTAGAAGCTCCTGGGCACCTCATGTCTAGAAGATTCTTTCATCCCCCCTCCTCCTAGCATCCCCAAGACTGGCTCACCAGACAGCTCAGTTCTCCACAGTTGTGAGCTTCTGAGCTTTCATCTGCAAATCAATTCCCTGGGAATTTCACGATCAAGTATACTGAGTTCTGTTATATCAAGGACACAGTCTCCTGTATCTCCTTAAAACCTTGTTTTATAGCACTAATCTTATCCTTAAATGTGCCAAGATTCTTCAGGAGGATGTGGGGATTTTAATTTATTTTTCCATTAATGATCAGCATCCATGCTAAACCTGTAAACATTGCTTCCATCGCTGCAGTGTAATGCTAATACTTAACGCAAATAAATAGAATGAGTGACTCGGGAGCACTGTTTACCCCAGTAAGGCTTTTGCAAATCCTCTGTATTTTTGACTTAAGAGGCAGAAAAGAGAAGGGGATGCTTTATATTCTGGCAAGTTGTAGTGGTCAGCTAGGGTCCAGTTTTCTCATTCTTAGGATTTCTCAAGGATATACGGGAGGAAGAAAAGAGCAAATCAAAAGCACAGATCATAGCACCATACAGTTGTTAAAGCGGAAAAGGATTTTAAGGGCTTTCAACTCAAATGCCTTTCTTTTACAGGTGGGAAACATGGGCACTTGGGCACAGAGGGGGCTGTACAGCCCATAAGTAACTGCACAAAGTCCAGAAACTGCAACCTTCTTTAAGCTTGCAGAAGTGTGAGGGCGTGACCACAGAGGTAAAGCACCCTATTGCTGAGTTTGTGATTATCATCCAGTGGCCCGCTGGGGTCATCAGGTGTCACTGATTCTCCTGGTCAGTGCTCATTTGAAATATTTATATATATATATTTAAATATATATATATATATCGCATAAGTATATTTTTAAATGTCAGATATTCACTCTGATGTGGGGTTCCCAAAATACACTCACTAGAATTACACAGAATCCATGAGGGTAAAAAATCGGGTCCTACTGGGAATCCCAGGAGCCCAAAGTCAGGCTCTGCTGAGGGTTCAGATCCCGAGCATGTGAGCCCGGTCCTGGAGGTGCTCCAGACATTCAAGGTCTCCAACAGGAAAAGGAAGAGACACCGAAAACCCCAAGATAAAGTTGGCATCCACAAGGATCAGTCCAGTGGCCACGGGAGTTGATGCTTCTGGGAAATCTGGTGGAAAGACAAAGTTAAGGGTCATAGTCACCTCCTGAGCACGCTGTCACCATAAAGAACGTTTCTCAACAGTCTTCAAGATAATGAGCTGACATGATGGTAACAAAGGCTATGATGGAAAAGCAGATGTGAAATGTGGGACTGGACCCTCACTGGTCAGACTGAGACTCTAAACAGACAGACGTCGAGTGATGGCCGCTCCAGGCACTCACCCTCCTACCACCTAGCGGTGCTCTCTGCCCCACAGAACTGAGTTATCCTTCTGGGACCGAGATCGGGGCAAGAGAGGAAGCAGGGTGAGCATCTGAATCTCAAAAGCTCTCTGTCCTCTATTGAGCTAGGCAGGGTAAGGGCAAAACAAATGAACAAAAGACTCCGCCTTGAAGTCTGGCAGTGATTCCATCAAAGACCCAGATGACGCCCTGGGCAGGAACTCTGCCCATAGCTCTCAGTGCCCTGGGAGCCAGGCCTGCTGGGAGAAGACATGAGGCACATAGGGTTCATCGGCTGATGTTTGTGGATCTGACTCATGGTCCGTGTGTCCTCTGGAGGCTGACAGTCCCAAAAGGATGGTGGAGTGTCCACTGGCTTGAGATACAGGCTGCTGAAGATAATGAGAAGAGCAGAAAGACCAGTCAACGACTGGATAGTGTGGGTCCAGGCCAGAGCCTCTGTCTCCCAACACCTTGGGCCAGAGGCTCTGCTCCTGTCTGCTTTAGGCATGCTACACTTAGGGAACTATTGATATGCTTAACGGGGGAGAACAAATGCAATTTGTTTATTAATAATATTTAAAATACGTTCTATTCAGACATTTACTCATTTTAAAATTCTACTTCATTTTGGGATGCTCTTATTGGTGGTGGTGGGTTTCTTCTGACTACAAACTGAGATAAACTCTCAGTCATTAAGGGATCTGAGATCTGTTTGTTCTGGCTGGTTTGCAAAAAGCAGAAAGACCTTGAGAACAGGGGAAAATACTACAGCAGAAAGGATATAGCTATTATACTATCCACTATTATAAGCAGACACAGAAAACTTGTCTTTTTCAGAAAAGGAATCAAGGGAGGAAATGAAAGAGGAAAAACTCATAGAGTCTACCTTTAGTCATATGGGATATTATCACACTTCCTGGACTATGCATCAGTTTATACTTTTTCTGATGCTCCTACAGCTTGAAGAAAAGAGAAGGGGAAAAAAATCTCATAAGCTCTGGGTTCTGGCTACAGAAAGAGGAGGTAGGGAAGAGACAGACTACACCGTGATCTGGTAACCAAGAAATACACGATTTCTAAGCTCCGTCCATGTTTTGAACTACAAAAGCATGGAAGTTCTGTAGTCTTCAGCACTGCTGGCTTAGTTGACTCCTGGATTCCATTCTTTCATTGCTTTCTACCACTTTCTTAAACGGTGAAGCTCATCCTCCCCTCCAACTCAAATCAAGCTCTTGATTCAGGTTTCTATATCCAAACACCCACTGATGTGCTCATAAGCAGAGGCCTTGGGCCGCTATAATCCCAGTGCAGGGGAGCTGAAGTCATGTCCATTGGGGTCCTCCATATTCCCCCAACTCTGCATTTCCTTAAGACTACAGTCTTATTGATCCCGTCTCCCTACACACACACACACACACACACACACACACACACACACACACACACACACACTCCCTAGGGCTCCTCATAGAAATCCTGTTTTCCTTCAAGTGTCCCCTTGCTCTGGGCTGCAGCCAGGGTATCCAGGCTACTAATCCCCCACTACTACTACTCCCCTCCACATTTAACCATAGACAAGCCTTCTGTAAATTCCTAAGTATCTGGAATGCAGGGCCAGGACTGGAAGAGAAGATAAAGATAAGATGCGGAAAGCAAACTTGGGTGTCTGCAAGTTTTCTAACCCATTATGGGGCTGTGCTTTCCTGCCTGCAAATCTTGCTTGTCTCCCACCTTTTTTTTAGATTGGAAAATATAGTTTATTTAGCAAGTAAATTAGAGAGAGTGAGGAGATTTACCTCCTCAAGGGATGGGAAGGGGCCAAAGCTTAGGAAGACATGGCAGCCATAGCTCAAAGAGCCACATGGCCAGAGCAGAGTTTAGCAAAGCAATGGCCAAAGTCTCCCACCTTTGATGCCTTATTGTGCTATTGTGTGGGGGAAGTAACCCTACTGCTGAGAGTGCCCTGAGCCTCTCTCTATTACTTGATCCTAAATGATAAGGAGAAATGGGAAAAGGCCGTTGTGAGCCCATAAGATTATCCTCTCATTTCTCAGTTGTCCTTGTAGCCCCAATTTCAGAAGGATGTTATCTTTGGGAAATGGAGAACACTTTGAGAGCTAAACACAAAAGATGAACTTAAGATGAATACAATGTGATATTTCATTTTATTTGTAATAGTGGATGATGTAAAGAAGGCACATTAAGAACATTACACCAGTTTTGAAGTGGTAGTAAAGAAACTATTTTCCCAGCAGAGTCTTATATTGTCTTGACTTACTGCAGAGTCTGCTGGGAAATGGAGTCCATTTGTCTAGCAATGATATGTCTGCCCTATCTGCTTTCCTCAAGTCATTATGATATATCAGGTAGTACTTTCTTTCTCCAGATGCCAATCCCAATAAAGCTATTTCTTCTGGGGAAAAAATAAATGAATAACTGGGAGTGTGTAGTTTGTGACTTGGGAGCTAGAAAATGGAATTGATGTCTCAGGAGGAAGAAAAATGGCAGCAGGCCAGGCCTACCAAGGACTGTGGCCAATTTTAGAGTATAATGCCTCATACTCAAATTTAAGTGATGGCCTTTAAACTCTACCCATTACCCACAGTCAATCCTTAGGAAAAAGTGTCCTGTGTACATAAAGTATGTTTGTGCTAACTTGGGGGTAGATTTAAGAAATTGGGAATGTCTTCAGCTAGAAGAAAAGATGTGTGGAAAAGTAGATGGGCAAAGCAGGCAAGATACAGAGCAAAAATTTAGGATTTAGGACAGCAAAATATTAAACTAAAACCTGATTAGGAGAAACACTGGCTTCCAGATACTGTTTGTTTGTTTGTTTGTTTATTGAGACAGGGTCTCACTCTGCACCCCAGGCTGGAGTGCACTAATACAGTCTCAACAGCCTTGAAGGCTTGAACTCATGGGCTCAAATGATACTCATGCTTTGGTCTCCCAAAATGCAGGGTTTTTGGTGTGAACCACTGTGCCTGGCCCAGATAATCTTTAATATAAAGAAGATATGCTATTTGTTATGGACTGAATGCTTATGTCCTGAAATTTAACTGTTGAAATCCTAACCATTAATGAATGTGATAGTATTAGGCATTGAGGCCTTTGGGAGATAGTTGGGTCATGAGCGTAAAGCCTGGAAGAATGAGATTACTGCTCTTCTGAAAGAGACCTTAGTGAGTCCACTTGCCTTGCTGACAAGTGATGACACAATTAGTAGACAACAGCCTACAATCTGGAAGTGGGCCCTCACCAAACTTGTGAAGGCTGGCATTGTAATCTTGAACTTCTGTGAGAAATAAATTTAGGAGTTACCCAGTGTAAGGTACTTTGTTATAGCAGCCTGAACTAGCTAACATACTGGTATAAATCAAAATTAAAATTTCTAAAAATTCTCCATAACATATAAAGCAAAGTGAAGTAAATGAACCTAAGTTAGTAGCACAACTGCACATAAAAGAACTATTGGAATAGTGCACATAGAATAACTATGTGCAGTTATGCTACCAGCTTAGGTTTGGTATCCAGGATATTTTAGGTAACTAACTCAGGTTAGGTATCCAGGATATTTTAAAACTTATCAGTCAACTTTACATCATAAGATAAACTTTAAGATAAGACTGCGAAATATTATAAACTGTGTGTTTCTATTATCATTAATATAAAAATATTATAGAATGCGTGTTTCTATTATCATATTGTTTGCATTATTAGTTTGGCTATTCTGAGATTGTTTGGTGGGTATTATAAGGTAAAATAAATACTTATGATGGCATTTTTGAGAATTGGAACTTTTAGTATAAGAGAAGAGGTTACAGGCATAAGATCAATGAGGTTAATAAAAATCCCATAATCCTGAATTTGAATTGGAAGTACCAATAAAGGTTTATTTTACTTTATTTTATTTTATTTTGGCAATGTAAATATTTCCTGGTTCTGTCGGCTGAAAAGGCTAGAAATAATGATCAACCCAGTAGCAATGAGCACCCCTAGTACTTGCACTATGGTGTCTAAATATTTCTCCCCCAAAAAGACACTCCTTGAAGAGAAGGCTTATTCCAGTTCTGAAATAGGAAATGAATAAGGTGAGCCTGAAACATCTTATATTAAAAATCAGTGAGATAATAAACAACAACTAGGGTCAAAAGACTCAGGATTCAAAATGAAAAGACTTCCAGTATTCAAAATTGGAACCATTTTCTCATTGATAGGGATAAATTTAAATGAATGGACATTATATCAAAGGTCTGTATTCATAAGCCCATAATAAGGCTAAGGAAATAACAACAGCAAAGAAGAAATTCAGTAGTAATCGATGGAAAATTGGGAAGCTAATTTATTATTCTGAGAACTGGAAAATGTAAGGAAAGTGTCAAATAATTATCTTTCCTTTCCAACAAGAAGTATACCCAAAAGTAACCAAATTAATGATGAAAGCTTTCTTCATATTATTATACAGATAATACTAAGTGAAGAAGAAATGAGGGAATTAGAAAATCAGTATTTGGCAACTACAAATAAGTTGATGGATCTAGGCAATGATCACTGATGCTGCTAACAACATGAGAGACACCTGGACATCGTAGATCTCCTGATGAAAATACACAATTCCACCAATGAAGTGGTTTTGCCAATAAGTAAGTATATAAATAAAACCTGAATCTAATCAAGACCTTAGTTCTAACAAGCAATTTGAAGGAACAGAGGAACTCATTAAATGACACCAAGGGATCCAATTAGCAAAATTCAGACAGTGGAAAGCCCTTTAGGATAAACAATCAAGTTTCTTTAGCAACTAAATTATAAAGACAAAAGAGAGAGAACGGTTAATGGAAAGGGAACATTTAGGTTAAAAGAGACTTAGGGTAGATATCGGCAATTCCAATATGTGGACCTTATTCGTATCTGGATTGAAACAAACTGTACAAAATAAAAAGAATGAGACAATCAAGGAAATGTAAACACTAAGTAGACATTTGATGATATTAAGGAATTTTTGTTGCTGTTGTAACAACGAATAGCATCGTGGGTAGGTTTTTCAAAAAAATTCCTAACTTTCATCGATACATATTGAAATATTTACAGATAAACTGTCATGATGACTGGAATTTACTTCAAAATAATTGGTGGGGGGATACTCAGTAAATGGGAATGTAGAGAAAACAAGATTGTGAGCTCACAATTGTTGGAGCTAGGTGATAGATAACTAGCGGTTCATCATTATCTCTCTCTCTCTCTCTCTCTCTCTCTCTCTCTCTCTCTCTCTCTCTTTTCTCTCTATCTATCTCTGTAAGTTTGGAATTTTCCCATAATAAAAATGTTTAAAGAAAAGAAGAAATAAAATAAGACGCTGGCTTCCACTGAGCATAAGAGAAACAGTTGAACCATTTTCATCGATGAGGGCACCCCAAAAGGCTCCAAGATTAAGGATGTCTAGGAACCTTTTAAAGTGAGGGTATTTCTTCATTTTTATCACCTTCCCACATGGGCTATATTGTGACTGGATCTTTTCTGCTTTCCTGAATACATTTACTTCTTCTTTAGCATGTTTTCATGCTGAACAGTCCTCTCAGCCCTCCAGAACTGAAAAAATCTGAAACCAGTGCCAATAGGAGGAGTTAAACCCTGTTCCATGTAAAGTCTTGATCACTAAGTAGCAAAAGAGTGTGTCATTAGATCCTAGGGGTCATTTATTAAAACTCTAGGAACCATCTCTGGACTGGAGTCTTGTTTGTTTGCCCAGTCAAATGCTCAGCTTTTTTTCAACGCCTTTGGTCAAAAAGTATACTATGATTCTCTCTAAGCCTATGTTCATCCTTATGTTCCTTATGTTCTCATATGGTTTAGCAAGTCTACTTCTTGTATATCCCCCAAATAATTGCAGACAGGGTCTTGAAATAATTGTGCACCCATCCTCATAGCAGCATTATTCAGAAAATCTAAAATATGGAAGCAACACAAGCATTCATCAACAGACAAATGGATAAACAAAATGTGATCTATATATAATAAAATGTGTGTAATTCCATATAATTACATACACCCAATGGAATTTTAGTCAGCCTTATAATGGAAGGAAATTCTGCAGCATGCTGTCACATGAATGAATCTTGAGAACATTATGTTAAGTGAAATACACCAATCACAAAGAGACAAATATGACTTTACTTATACAAGGTACTTAGAATAGTCACAATCATAAAGAAAGAAAGTGGAATGGTGGTTGTCAGGGGATGTGGGAAAAGGGAAATAATGAGTTATTGTTTAATGGGTATAAGGTTTGAGTTTTATATGATGAAAAGAATTATGGAGATGGATGGTGGTGATGGTTGCTCAATATTACAAATGCATTTAATGCCACTGAAGTGTACACTTAAAATGGTTAATTGGCACATTTTGTTATGTGTATTTTACCACAAACATTTAAAAAATTGAAAAAATACTCCCCCGCCAAAAAGAAACCATTGAAGAAAACATATCCCCAGCTCTATTATACACTGATATTACCTGTCTGGTTCTGGTTGGGAACCCCTGACCTAGACTCTAAATTCTAAAGGAATCCTTAAGATATAGAGATTTTCTGTCTTCTGTGGCATTTGGACACATCTTCCACCACAAACTCTTTGGATATTGCTAGTTTGCAGCTCAGTCCAATGCAGTAGCCATGCTTTCCTCCATTCTGCCTCTACCTTTAAATCTTGAACCCAAAAGATTCGTATTCATGAGGATTGATTAACAAAATATCTTTCTGTAACTCAGTGAAGTCTTTTACTTTGCTTTATCCTGTTTTCTAAGGAAAAAAACACTTTTGGATTCTTTTTAAAAAATCATTCATTTGATTTGATCTAGTGAGAAAAGTCAAGCCAAAGTAGCATATCTCATTTAGATAAAGTAATTGCAGTGGCATGAATAATTTTGGGTTAGTCCTCCTTGATTAACTTTAAGATGAATCCTGAAATTAGTTCATGGATATCACAATAGGATCATTCTGTTGGGGAAACCCTGCCTGTGAGGAGAAAATGATTGGCATTCTTTCAAACTGCCTTAGAGGACTGCAATTTGGAACAGTTCAGCAAGTCTAGGGGTGGTGAAATGAGCTGCAACCAGAATGAGTTTACAAGATTTTGAAGACTATCACTGTCAATTCCTTACCTTGGCATGTCACCCTACCTCTCTTAGCCTCAGTTTCTCACTTGTGCTATAAGAAGTGTGCACAATTTTATCCACTTTATAGAACTTTTGAAGGCTGTCATTGTTTGAGATTGAGAGAAAGAAAGAGAGCTTGGCAAATAAATGTGTAATTAGGGCTTCTTCTTTGTTATTTGAATATGGACTACAACCATATCTTAACCAAAAAGAAACCTGGTATGTTCTTCCAAAATTCACAGAAGTGCTTTAGAAAAATCTGGGTAGACATTATCCAGCTAGAACCAGCATAGGGAGAGAGGAGACAGTGACTGAAGAGATACTGCCCTGTTGATTCAGAGGAAAAGGTTAGTTGCAATTTGGAAGATTAGGGAGATGTTGAATTGAAGGAAATATATTTCTTGCAAGTTTCTAGGCTTCTCAATAGTTCTTGCTCCTGAACTGGATGATTTATAGAAAACTACAGATTATATCCAAAATGCGTATACTATACCTAGAATGTTTTCCTTAACCAATAGATTGGAACTGATAAGATTGTTTTATCACTAGATTTATATGACAGTCTCTGGCAGCCACTCATGGGAAAGGTATCTAGACAGCAACGTTTATAACACCAATTGGGGAGTTGGAATTAATGAGTTCAGTTTAAACCAAGGACTGTGTTTGTGTCTTTATAAAGGTTGGTCAATGGAATACACAAAGGGTTGAGCATTTTTGCCATGGCCTGTGCTCATAAAATTGCTCTGCTCATTGATAGTGTAAAGGTACTCCTGAGTCACCTCAGATTGTAACTCAGAGCAGAGTCCAAGTTCATCTCATGTGAAACTTAGTCAATACCAGGCTGCTTTCTGAGGGTGGTAAACCATGCTATTTTCTGGTCAAACCACACCTGGAATATTGTGTTCAAAGTCTGTTTTCCCTACTTACAAAAGGACTTAAACTATGGTATGCTCCAAGAAAAACAAAATCTCTGGAAACCATCATAGATGAGGTCTTATTCAAAGACTGGATTAAAAATAAAGATTAATTGAGAGGCAACACCTGTCCTTAAATGCTCCACAGTCTGCCAAAGCGTAGGGAGCTGGAATAAATAGGTGGAGGTTACATATGGGTAAAATTCAAATCATAGCAACAATTTTTTTTGTTCTTAGATATGACCCAAAATATAGCATGGGTGAGCCAAAGACGTGGTGCATTTCCAGCACTCAAGATGAACAGACAGAATCTAGGCAACCACTGCTCAGCAGTGCTGTAGACGAGATTTATACATCAGCTGGAGAGTTGTTGGGATGATCACTAAGGTCACTGTTATTGTCTGAATGTTTATGTCTTCCCAAAACTCAGTCATCCTCACCCCCAAGATGGTGGTATTGAGAAAGGGTGCCTAGTTACTTTATGTGGGTGAAGTCCTCGTGAATGAGTTCAGTTTCCTTATTAAAGAGGTCCCAGAAATCTTCCTTGCCCATTTCACCATGTCAGGTAACAGCAAGAAGGTGTCATCTGTGAGCTAGGAAACAGCTCCTCACGAGACCCCAAATCTGCCGGCACCTTCATCTTGAGCTCCCAGACTCCAGAACCATACGAAATAGATTTCTGTTGTCTATACGCTTGTCAGTATGCTGTATTCTGCTATAGCAACCTAAAAAGACTGAAACGGCCACCCAACTCTGACATTCTGTGCTTCCCCGAACACCATAGTTCATGAGTAGCAAGGTAGCAGGGTGGTACTCTCCACCACCTGGTTTGGGAGCAATACACACCTGGATTCCAATTTTAACTGTCAACTTGGCCAATTTATTTTTTAACATCTCTAAGGTGCAGTATCCATTTGTAAAATAAGCATCATAATAGGAACTGCCTCCCACTGCTTTGTAAAATTCAGTCAAATTATCTTGAGCTCAGCATATTAATAACATCCCCAGGAAAGACAAACTGTCACCAGTTTAACAATGCTGGGCCTTTTAGAGATGCATCCAATGATGGAATTGATGCTATGTTTTGTTTCCTTTTGATTTGTTTTTATAAGAACATGGAAACTTAAAGCAGGCTGCAAATTCTTTCAATACAAAATAAGCCCCAAAAGTAAACACTGGCAGTGGTTAGGCAGTCGTGGAAAACGTGTCCGCACATTTTGAGTCAGAAGCTCACTCTATGAACAGATCAGCAGCAGAACACTCAATGCTCTGCCACATGCGGTGTGGGAGAGTCAGACTTCCAGATGAGCATTCGGATCACTGGGGATGAAAACAGCTGGCAGACAGGCTTTCTTGACTAGAAAAAGGCAGCAACCAGCCTAGAGAGGTTCTCAGACTCGCCATGGGAATAGTGCCCCCGACCTTGGCCTAAGATGTCAGAAGAAAAGAGAAGCTGTGTGGAGGGCACGTAGTGAGGGTCCCATGGACTGTGCAGAGGATCAAAAGGAGAGGGGCTTTCCAGCTATCCTGCCAAGCTGACCTCAGTCGTGCTCAGGCTCTGCTTTCTCCCTTGTCCAAGAATGAGAAACCCAGAGTTTATTCGTCACATCAAATTCCTGCTGGTGAACAAAGCAAGCTCCCAGCTCCCAGCTCCCATCAAGAGAAAGCAGCCCCACAAGGCTTGTGAACAAATGCATATGCACTCCAACCTACTGATGCATCTCTGAACTTTGATTTCACTTCTCAGGAGCCCAATTTTATTACAACCAAGTGCTTCATTCTGCAAAAAATGCCACAGAGGGAAACAATGAAATTATACCTCCTTTGTTTGGACTTCAATGGCATCACAAACCGCAGAAACTTTCCATGATATCACCTTCCCTTAATGTGAATATTTACTGCCTAGGTCCCTTGAGTAATATCTTCTTTCTTTCACACTCTGTTCAATTTCAGGTTTCAATTTCAGTAATTTTATTGACATGACAACGTACACAAATGCTGCTGGAGTTAATCCAGCAATGCTCCATGGCTGGGCCCGTTTTATATCATTGCTGTCTTTTCTATTATTCACCATCTCTCATTTGGTGATAGGCTGTCACGGAACTGGAGGGCTATCTGGCTGTCCTTATTTTCCCTGAAAGTTATAGAGAATTTTCCCTTCCATCTTAGAAGGCAGTTATTGCACTTTCAGGCAGTTTGATAAAAAGAACATTATCCATTTTCTCCCTATTTTACACACACAGGAGGCTCTTCTTCCATTTTCCTAACTCCCCTGATCTCAAAATCTGTCTTGTGTAAGTTTTAAATCGTCGTTGGTTTTTGTTGTTGTTGCCATTGTATTTCTATTTGGGGGTTAGAATTATAGATCTCATTTTTGGCTTTGGTTTTTTTTTTTTTTTTTTGGTTTTTCTTTTTTTTTGAGTTGGAGTCTCACTCTGTTGCCCAGACTGGAGTGCAGTGGCCACCCCCGGCCACCGCAGCCTCGACCTGCTGGGCTCCAGCGGTCCTTCCGCCTCAGCCTTCCAGTAGCTGGAACTACAGGCGCGCGCTACCACGCCCAGCTAATTTTTGATTTATTGTAGTGACGAGGTCTCGCCAAGTTGCCCAGGCGGGTCTCGAACCCGCGGGCTCAGGCAATCCACTCACCTCAGCCTCCCAAAGGTGCGGAAGTACAGGCTGAACCACCGAGCCCAGCTAGAATTATAGATCTTAAACCTGTTAAAGGCTTGGGGCATGTATCTGCTTCTTGGGCTGTGGTAAGACATGACCACAAACTTGGTGGCTTAAAACGGCAGAAGTGTATTGTCTTCCAGTTCTGGAGGCAGATGTCCAAAACCAAGGTGTTGGCCAGGCTCTCTCCGAGGCCTCTAGGGAAGAATCCTTCCTTCCTTCTTCCTAACTTCCAGTGATTATAATCCTAGGCACTCCTTGGCTTGTAAATGCATCATTGCAAACTCTGATTCCATAGACACATGATTTTCTCCCTGCATCCGTGACTGTGTCGAGATTTCCCTGCTCTTATAAAGACAATTAGGATTAGGGTTGACCCCATCAAGCATCACCTTGTTTTCACTTGATTAAATTTGCAAAGACTCCATTTTCAAGCAAGGTCACATTCATTGGATATATCTTGGGGGGGGGCATAGTTCAACCTATAAGAGGACATTTGAAGGAAATATAACAGTCTGTTAATATGACTCTTAGATGCCTCATTCCAGGACAATAGAAAGGCACAATTACACTCTGTGGCTTAAAGCCTGAATTTTAGAACATTTCTGCAAGAGACATTTAAGTCTGGAAGCAACCGATACCCCATCCAGAATGTTTTCATACTTTCGTATCCATATCATTTGTGGAAGTCCAAATGAAGTACTAATAACGACATAAATCATCTCACCCCACCAAGTATTGCATACACATGTGGGTACCGGGGAGATTCAAAATATGTGGAAGCCGGAAGGGAAATGCCAATCTTGTCAGGAACAAGACTGGTCTGGAGACGTTTTCTCTGTGTCGCATAATCAACCATCCTCATGTTGTTCTAATGGCTCAGAAGGAGCTCTTGCTTCTTCACCATGAAGGTCAAAAGAAAGACATAGCTAGTGAGCAGCTCTGTGGGCGAAGGTGCCCTGGAGGGTGACTCTCACAGTCAGCGGACCTGACCATACCGGGCCATTTTACTGTAACCTCAGTCACAGCAGCAAAAGTGCCTTGGCCCAGATACATTCCCTCACCTCCCAGGTTCAACCAGTTTCGAACTCTGCCCTTTTCGCCTCTGATCTCCTCCTCCTCTTCTCTCCAGTTCCTCCACTTCTTCCTTACTAGAATCATCAGCATTTCTGGACTGTTGGTGTAGTCCCCAAACGGGGATATATCCAGACTCGCCCTTTCCAATCCTGCTTCCACATAGCTAGAAGAGAGATCTTGTTAAAGTACCAGCTCCCCGATGCTCGGAATCTACTATGGTTCCTCATCTCCTAGAGTAGACGTTCTAACGTCTCTGTGCCTCAGCGTCATGTGGAGAGTTTGTTACATTTAAGATTTCCAATCACAGTCCCAGAGTTCGTCACTCGGTTGCTGGGGTGGGGGCTGAGAATCTACATTTCTAACAAGTTCTCACGTGATGCTGAGGCTGCTGGTTCAGGGTCCGCATTCTGAAACCCACTGGCCTGGAGAATGAAGTCTGTGCTCCTAGGAATACAAGTCCTGTGGTGGCCCTGCCTATTTCTCCAGCTTCATTTCCTTTCTCTCCTCCCACTGATATTTCAAATCCCAGCAAAACCATCTACCTGTGTTTTCCAGAAGACACCATGCTGTTGCCTGGGGCTGTCATATCCCATTCTTCCTGCTAGCAGTTTGCTTTCCCACGTTATCTGTCTTCAGAATCTGGCTCAAGCATCACTGCCTCAAAGATATCTTCATTCGCACCCCCCTCCCCCACTGGGTGCATTATACAGGGTTCTGTTATTTTTCTATTTTTCTACATCTCTCAGTCCCTTCCTAACCAGACTATGGGATCCTTTAGGGTTAAAAATCATACCCTTTACCTCGCTGCCCTGAATCCCCAAGAGATGCTCAATCAATACTTATATTTTCGCATTTAACCAGGAAAATCGGTCAAAGTGTGCACAGGGAGGTGTCTGCCCTGTTCTTTTGTGTGCCTTGTAGATCCTCAGTTCCAACTGTTTATGGAAGACCTCTAAAAATTCTGCTTGTGATTATCCAAACCTGGAAGATGCAGAAATGCACAGTGGGTCTGCCTATGCAGGTCTGGCTTTTCCTTCGTCATACTTTCATCGATGGGAAATAAAAGGGAATATAAATTATGTCTAAAGGGACTTCAGCTATAAGCAGACATAAACCAAAAAAACAAGACTCTGCCATGGAATAAAAAGCACGATGACAGAAGAATACAACACAGGTTGGTTTAACATCAGCCGAGGTGAGCGAGCAGCCATAGGAAGGGGCTTTCTAGATCACAGAAGCCCATTCCAGTCTGCACACATCTCAAAGAGAACCAGCCTGAGCCATCCCTGCTGGAGTGCTGAGGACAGCAAACACCCGCCTCCATGTTATGATGACATGAAAGCTGGGCAGGGCCGAGAGAGAGACCGTGGTGGGGAGGGGTTGGGTTTCGTGGATGTTTGCAAATCCAAGAGTGCCTGATTGGGAGTTCCTGGGGATCTGGGGACCCGACACTTTACTGGCTAGTCCTGGTGAGTTAGGTATGGGTAATCATGGACATAGCCATATTACTTTGGCTTTCTGCCAACCAGTCCTCATCACTATATGGAAGAAGCCAGAAACTGGCAAAACCGAGTGTTCCCTTTCCTAATGGCCTGGACCGTGGGCGTAGGATCAGGCCATCCAGACAGCCTGTTGATTGGGTGGCTTTCTTTCCCTAACCTAGAGGATCTGCCAGATGGAAAGAATAGCAGAGACTGGATAATTACAATGTTCTATCCTTGGAAGAAAAAAAAGAGGAGCGGAAGCCACATTTAAGTTTAATATTGAGAATGAGATGGCATTGCGTTGGCCAACCCAACCCAGCCAAAGAGAGCCTTTGATTCCTAACATTGCTCAACTCTGACCCACCTAAGTAAGATAAGGCAGATAACTCAATAAACACTCTAGACTCTTTTCAGACCAGGCATTAGGAAAAAAAATAAGCTAGCAGAAGTTGTGCATCGCTCTTTTTTTGTAATAATCTTGGGGGATACAGGCCAGGACATGGAGAAGAGAGCTCACTGCAAGGAATCTGAGACTGATTAGAGGGAACTGCGGGGAGCACGTTCTAAGTTCAAAACCATGATGGTTGCTGGCAGGATGTGGAGAAAAGGGAGTGCTTCTGCACTGTTGGTGGGAATGCAAACGAGTTCAACCTCTATGGGAAACTGTGTGGCGATTCCTAAAAGAACTAGCAGTCGGTCTTCCATACGACCCAGCAATGCCCCGTCACAGAAAATGTCTGGAGGAACTTAAGTCACCCTACAAAAAAGATACCTGAACACTCATGTCTATTGAGGCACTATTTACAATCACAAAAGCTTGGGACCAACCGTGCTGCCCACTGAAACTGGACTGGAGGAAAAAAAAATGTGGTACATATACACGATGGAATATTATGCAGCCGTAAAGAAGGACAAACATATGGACTTTGCAGCAACTTGGAGGGATTTAGCGTCTACAATACTGAGTGATCTATCACAGAAACAAAGAACTGAGTACCACATTTCCTCACTCATAAGCAGACCCTGAACATTTACCATAATACCATAAGGAAGGGATTGGCAGTTGCTGTAAACTGCTGGTGGGTTGCACATAGTATTAATAAGGGTACCAGGTCTCAAACCAGGCAAAGAAGGGACCAAACTTTCCCTGTATGATGCCCACTTGTCCTAGATTGCACCCCACTTCTTTAAAATAAAATAAATGTAAATAAATAAATACCACGATGGTGCATTGGTTCCCTGGCATCAGTGTCAGTTCAGCTCCCTGAGTAATAGTCCCTCCAAATCTAGGTATTCCTTTTCTCTCAGCACATAGTTAGCCTGGCAAATGTCCACCAGTCACCAAGAAGAGGGGTCTATGGAACACTTAGCATATGTCCATGTAGCTACACCACAAGGTCTTTACTGAGTGGATGTGGCATTCTATTCACAGAGTAGACTCTGAGACTGTGAACTGGAACAGGATAAAGGACTGCAGTTTTCCATTTTGTCAGCGGAAATGAGCTTTGCTGTTTTGTTTCGCAAGTGGAACAACATTTTAATCAGCTGTCCGTCTATCACCACACATCTCCCACCATTTCCATGATCCTTCCAGTCATTTCCGCAAACCCCTGTAAGTCAATGCACCCCAATTGCCACTTCAGCTATACTCCCTATTACAATAATGACACCACCGTGCCTCTGACCCTAATTGTGCCACCTGCCCCCATTATCCTATAATCCCATTATTGCATTGGCATTAGGGAGCCTAGGTTCATGGCAGCACCTTTCATAATTAATCTCATCCTGTGAAGGGGAGCCACCACCAAGTTTCTTAAAATATCCCAGTGCACCTTTACCTGTGCCCTCCTTATTGCCTAAGTGAAGGGGTTCACCCAGGGGACCCCCAAAGAAACATTCCCAGAGAGTGTATCGCCACACATCATTATATGTCATTCTAACAGTCCCATCTCTCTGGGTTCCTTGGCTCTTTCCTTAAATCCTTAAATACTGTGCCAAAGAAATTCTAGCTTATAACTACAGGCCAGTCGTTTTCAAACTTTAGGGGGTCACCAAGAGAATTTATTGAAACACAGATTGCTGGGGTTCACTCAAGAATTTCCGATTCAGCAGAGAATTTGCATGGCCCCAGGTGTTGATGCTGATTCTGCTGGTCTGGAACCACACTTTGAAAATCACTGTGAACTGTATGTAGTCATTCCAGCAAACTATTAGGACCAACTTCAAGTTTAAGTGGCCCCGTCGAATCACTGAATTCTAATTCATGGATACCCACCCCAACAATAAACTCTCTTCTATCTTGTCTTATATGCCTCTGGTTCAACTCTGATAGGATTCATGAACATATGTGTGCTAGTCCCTTTGATGCATATTAAACAGGTCCTGTATTTTTTTTCCTACTGTGAGCTATTTTATCCCGTAGAGGGCTCTCCACTCAGGTCATGTTGACCTTTGGCCTTTGCCATTGGACTGAGAGGGAATGAAAGAAAAATCTTTTGAAGAACAAGAGCCTCTTTATGGCCACATAATATTCCATTGGGTATATGTACCACTTTTTTTTAATCCAGGTCCTCTTTTGATGGACAGCACGGTTGGTTCCAGGATCTTGCTATTGTGAACAATGCTGCGATAAACATGCATGTGCAGGTATCTTTTTTATAGAGTGATTTGAGTTCTTCCAGGTCTATTCCCCGTAGGGAGATCAACTTTCGTAATACTATAAGAAAAGGATTGACAGTTGCGTGAAACTGCAGGGGCATGGGGCCATGGGGAGGTGGGATTGCCTGGGGAAGAGGGAGCACGCCTCATCAACAAGGGTACCTGCATGATGAATATTTGTATACCTAACCCTGAATTGTACCCCACGATTTTAAAATTAAAAATTAAAATAAAAAGAACAAGAGCCTCATGAGGTGCCTACCTCAGGCAAGATCAAATCTGCAATCTTCAGGAAGTCAAGGCTGCTCTCCTCGGACAAAGGGATGGGATCTTTTGTCATTCTGGAAAGTTCAAAGGAATCTGGGAATTCAAGATCCTCTGGCTCCTATTCCCAAATCACCTTCCCTAAAGTCTCAGGATTTCACTGTTTTCCTGTTCAAGACATGGCTGACACGGGAGACCTGCCTAGCTGCACATTCTGTCTCCTTTGCAGCTCCAGTGCTCTTTTTTAAATTGTTTTATTTTTTTTTAAAGATATGGGGTACCATTCAGGATCAGGTATACAAGTGGTCATTGTATAAGTAAAGTCTGGGCCTCCCGCTAGTCCCCACTTTGCTTGATTTGAGATCAGTTACCCTTATTGATGCTTTGTGTCCCCCGTCCTCACCCTGGCAGCATCCTGCTGCTGCCAATCCCTTTCTTAGAGTATTATAGTAAATTTTCAGGGTCTGCTTATGAGTGAGAACATGTGGTACTCAGTTCTTTGTTTCTGTGCTAGATCACTGAGAATGATGGACTTTAAATTCATCCAAGTTGCTGCGAAGTCGTAAGTCTGTCCTTCTTTATGGCTGCATAATAGTCCATCGCATATATTTACCACCTCTTTTTATACAGTCCAGTTTCGATAGGCAGCACGGTTGGTTCCATGTTTTTGCTATTGTGAATGGCATGCGGCTCCAACGCTCTTAAAATGAGATGCTGGCAGTTCGCCCTGTGGTTGCAGAGATGAGCATCTCCTTAAAATCCTCTGCAGAAATTTCTGGTTCCCACAACATAACTTGGCAGTTTGCTGCTCTGAGATGGTCATTCTTAAGGCTCTAATGAAGTTTTGAAAGCCCAGCCCACCCTGCATCTCCTATCATTTTCCTCGGCCCCATGCTGTTCAAGAGCCATAGCCGCTATGTAGCGTAGCACCTCACTTTCTATCTTCACTTCATCCGAGGTTAACCTCAGCGAAAACTTCAGTGACAATAGTGCTTCTGCCACTCAGAAGTCATCAGCATCCCACTTGGCATGGAGAGTCTTACTCTCAGCTGACATGTGGATAACACGGCTCCAAAATGTCATCGAGGGGTCTGCTTTCAACAAAGACCAGATGTCAACATAGCGTGAGTAGAGCGGTATTGCCCTGCTATGGGATACAGTCGCTCACAGTATAAGAAAAATAAAACTGGGAAGTCGGGGCGGGGGCAAACCTAATTATTTAATCCTGCGGCGCCATTCCTGAGAAATAAAGTCCACCTGTCAGGAGGCGAAAGGAGGGAGAATTTACCCATGGATCCTCTCTCTCATTAGAAAATGCTCACCTCATGAAGGAACATTTCCAAGTGACATGTTCCTTGAGTGAGGTCTTGTAACTGCACCAATAATAAAGCACTGAAGCATGAGCCCAAGAGGCACTATCGGGTTACCTCTCTGTAAAACCACTGGAGTTGGCATATATTTGGTCACCAAAGAACCAGCTGGAACAAGAAAGAAAGAGGAACAGAGGGTTATGTAAGAGATATTCATTACAAACTGTATGCTAAACAAAATTCCTGCTCTAGTGAGCTCACTATCTATTGGCCAGGAAGGGGTGGGAATACTGACATCTAGCAATTAAAATGTCAAGTGGTAATAAGTACTGTATATATTAGAGAGGACCCATCCACAAATGCTTGCCGTTTATTGTAGAGTTTTAAAAAATGCAACCCTCTCAAAAAGCATGATCAAGAAATATTAGCTTTGATTTGCCATCTGATGTCACTGAAAGGCATACAGAATGAGGTATCCTGGGTCACTCTCTCATAAACTTATCAGTTAAGTGTCTAAGCAAGAGACTTAACTTCCCAAGATATCAATGTAGTTTCTTAATTATAAAATATGAATAATACCTTCTAATGCTTTTTTAAAAAAATTACAGCTTTATTGAGGTATCTTAACATACAATAAATAAACTTCAAGTAAAGTGTGCAATTTATTAAGTTTTGACATATGTATACGCCCATGAAGCTATCACCCAAAAAAAGGCAGTGAACATGCACATTACTTCCAAAAGTCCCCACTTTGCAATCTCTCCTCTCCCCTTCCTGCCCTCTCCATACACAGGCAACCTTTGACCTGCTTTCTATTATTCTAGATTATTTTGCATTTTCCAGAACTTTATGAGTGGAAGCATACTGTATGTGCTTGTGTGCGTGAGTTCTTTCATTTGGCCTAGTTATTTTGGGATTCACCACACTGTAGTGTGCACCAGTAATGTTGTTTTTCTATAGTCTCTGTTTTGTCTTAGATCACTTCTAGATCTTTTGCTCTGCACTGTCTCACTTGCCCCTGATTCCAACCTAGAGTATTTTTCCTCTCACACATAGTAGTTTTTATCATTAGCTCAATGTTGATCTTGTTAATGTCTTCTATGTCTCTACTTAAGTTTCAGAACATATGAATTACATTTATCATAACTCTTTGAATGCCCTTGTCTGAGCTGGTTTCAGTTGACTTTTTTTTCCTCCTCATTATGGTTTGCATTTTCTGCTTCTTTGCAAGTCTGATAATTTTTTATTGCATGACCAGCATTGTCATTTTGCCTTGTTGGGCACCGAATATTTTTGCAATCCTATAAATATTCTTGAGATTTATTTGATGATGAAGTTGTTACTTAGAAATTGTAAAACGCGTCATTTTAAAGATGTGATAAGTGGGACCATGGCTGACTAGGGCTAATTATCTTTCTATTAAGAAAAGTTTCTTCTGAAATCTCTAACCAACACCTTTTAAATCATGGTATTTCCCAGTCTGACTGCAGGAAACAGGCATATTCCCAGCCATATGTGAGCACTGGGCAATGTTACCTCTAATCTCTTTGGGTGGTTCCTTTCCTGGACTTAGCTTTTGCCTTCATTCTCATGTACTCAGTTTAGTAGCTGAAGACAGCCCCTCTGCATGTCTCTGGATTTATTTCTCTGTGCAGATCTCTCTTTGTTGGTACTCTGTCCCACAGACTCTAATTGCCCCCGTCTCCCAGACTCTCAATCTCTCTAACTCTGGTTGTCTGCTGGGTTCTACTCAGATTACCCTTCTCTGCACTCTGGAGGGAATCATAGGCTCACCTTGCTGGTTTCTCATCTTTCAGCTATCACTTCCCATTGTTGCTTGATATCTATCGATTAAACACTATTAAAACCATCATGTCATACATTTTGTCCATTTTCGTTGTTGTCGCTGTTGTTTCAGATAGGAGGATAAATCTGTTTCCTGTTACTCCATCTTGGCCCAAAGAAGAAGTCCTTTGTAACCTTCTAAGAATTCTCATAATACGGAGAAAAAGGAACGCTTCTATTCTCCTGGTGGGAATGCAAACTAGTGCAACCTCTTTGGAAGACAGTGTGGTGATTTCTGAAAGAACTAGACATTGACCTTCCATATGACTTAGCAATTTCCCTATTGGGAATATATCCAGGGGAACTCAGATCATTCTACCAAAAGATACCTGCACATGCATGTTTGTTGCAGCTCTATTCATAATAGCAAAAACATGGAACCAATCATGCTGCCCATCGAAGCTGAACTGGATTAAAAAATGTGGTACATATACACAATGGAACATTATGCAGCTATAAAGAAGGACAAACATATGGACTTTGCAGCAACTTGGATGGATTTAGAATCGATCACACTCAGTGATCTATCACAGAAACAAAGAACAGAGTACCCTATGCTCTCACTCATCAGCAGACCTTGAACAATTATCATAATATTATAAGAAAGGGATTGGCAGTAATGTGAAACTGCCAGGGGAGGGGATGGGATTGGCAGTTGAGGGAAACTGCCAAGGAAAGGAGGGGCGCACCTCATCAACAAGGGTACCTGCATCACGAACATTTGCATAACTAACCCTGAATTGTACCCCACATCTTTAAAATAAAAAAAATTGAAAATAAAATAAATGAAATTTTTAAAAGAATTCACATAATAAAACTATATCATATATTATCATATCCATGATAATATATTTAAAGCTTAGCACGTAGCTTCTGACCCCTGGTAAACATTCAATAATGACGATAGTTATGGTGGTTGTGGCAGTAGCTGTAGGGGGTAGTTTTGTTGTTGATGTTCTCATTATGATTATTGTAATTCAATTGCACCAGAGCTCAGCAGTCTGTGTGTGTGAGATCATATTAGCAGCAAAAAAAAAAAAAAACACATATTTCTGTCCTGCAAAATCTCTCCAGTATCTCTGGGTGGTCCCAGGGAATCTCACAAATAAGTATTGTACTCTGATCACTTCTGTTCCTTTGTTATTCATCCTGGTTCTCTGCTGAGCATCACAGTCTTTGTCACTGGCCCAGGAGGCACTACGGTCTCTCCATTTAAGTTCTCCTGGGCCCAGACATGTCTGCTTTGTTGGATATAATCTCCCTTTCCTGCCTCACCAACAAGTCTCACCAACATCCAGATTCCCCATGGTGCCTTGGTGATCCGCTTTGGATGATGGGGAGGCCATTCTCCATTCAACACCTGGTTTTAGAGGAAATGAACTGCTTATGCATCCACGTCTGCCAGACTGTTTAGAGCACCAGCTCTCTCAGATTTTGCTCTCAGCCTCCCTAATGTCCATAGAATACGATTACTCATTGTCTGCCCGGCTCACTGTTGCAATTATGCACACAACACAGTGACTGCTCCATATTAATGCCTCAGCAAAAAGTGTTTTAAATGAATGGATGAGCGCAACGGGAACTGGACTAGGAGAAAACAGGAGGACTGCCCGCCAACAGCTAAGGCTTTTGTTGGACGCGTGAACTGTGCCTGGCTCCTTTTCCCATTGGGGCGAGTTCACACAGGAGGCTTGTCGGACTCCATTGAACACAGCTATCTGGCGGAAGAGCCCCTCCAATTTTCCAGTCATGCCAAGATATAGCTGGAACCTCAACTACACCATCAGGCGGCAGGCCAAGAAGTCGCCGCTATCCTATTTCCCATCTTGAATAATGCCCAGCTATGTTGTCCCACCAAGCTCACCAGACAGTGTTGAACAATATGCAGCAGATAATAACTACATCGTCCAAAGAACACAAAGCCTACAAAATAAAATGCCCCAAACTGGCTCATGGAATGTAACATGGCATTCCCTCTCTTTCTTCCAAGTCCTTCCCTTGTTGATGCAGAGGAATCCAAATTCTAAAAAAAAAGTCCTATCCCCTGTTGTCATAGACAAAACTCCAAAGTATATGCAAAAAATTGTCTTCCATCCCTTGCTTTCCTTTTATCCTCCCCCAGCCAGAGAGGTCGTACTCAGGGCAAAACCATCTCTGGTCTCCTTCTTCAACCACTGTGGCCTGCTCCATCTTTCCCTGGAAGTGAGAACACTGTCTCCCCCACCCTCCCACCTAGTCTCTCATGTGTTCCATATTCTCAAAAAGCCAAGGGATTGACAGACTACTTAAGGATACCACTTCACCAATTCTACCCCACGAAATTTTAAATTTTAAACCCCCATATTAATGGTGACTATTGCCATAGCTTACAGCAGAAGCCCCAACCCGTCAATACAACAGCATTTCCCAAGGAAGAGTGATAATACCTCCAAGATGCAATGCGTCTGTTACAAACAAAAATCGCATGATCCTTACCACACAGCAGGGTCACAGCACGGGACTAACCCTTTGGTCATCACAATCTTGGAGTGGTCTGCTGACTCTCTGAACAAAGTTAGTAGAAAGTATTCTGGCAGGATGGCCATCACCAATAGCTCAAAAAACAACAGACGCTGGAGATGATGTGGGAATAAGGGAACACTTCTACACTGTTGGTGGGAGTGTAAACTAGTACAACTTCTGTGGAATACAGTTTGACGATTTCTAAAAGGTCTAAAAATTGACCTTCCAAATGACCCTGCAATCCCCCTACTGGGAATATACCCGGAGGAAACCAAATCACTCTATGAAAAAGATACCTGAACATGCATGTTTATTGTAGCATTGTTCACAATAGCAAAAACATGGACTCAACCATGCTGCCCATCGTAAGAGGACTAGATTTTTAAAATGTGGTACATATACACAATGGAATATTATGCAGCCATAAGTAAGGACAATTTATGAACTTCACAGCAACTTGGATGGACTTAGAGTCTGTAATACTGAGTGATCGATCACAGAAACAAAGGACTGAATATCATATGTTCTCACTCATAAGTGGACCTTGAACAATTATTGCAATACTATAAGAAAAGGATTGTCAGTAGTAGGAAATTGTCAGGGAGTGCAGGATTGACAGTAGTGGGATACATATGGGTATGTACAATTTTATTAATACTGACATATTATATAAGAATGGTTAAGTTGTATAAGTATGCAGGGAATAGTTTATGAAGAATATCAGTTTTGGGGGCTGGTGGTGGGGTGCGAGCCTCTTCCTTGAGGTGAAGGTCCTAGGGAGGTTGTTTCCTTCATTTTTGGTTTACAAGACCAAAGTAATAGTTATACTACGAGGACTTATCACTTGAGCATTTTATTTTCGATTAGGTTAGTTAAGGGTATAAGGATTAAAATGGTTAGGAAATATAGGATAGAGGCTGCTTGACCAATAGTGATGAATGGGTGTTCAACAGGTTGGCCTCCAATTCAAGTTAGTGTTAGTAAGTCAGCTACTAGTATTCAGAATAAACATTGGCTGAGAGGTCGAAAGATTAAACTTCGTTGTTTGGATGTATGTAATATTGGGATGATGGCGAGGATTAATATAGATAATACTAGGGCTAAGACGCCTCCTAGTTTATTGGGGATGGATCGTAAGATTGCGTAGGCAAATAGGAAGTATCATTCTGGTTTGATATGGGATGGGTATTTAGAGGGTTAGCCGGGGTGTAGTTATCTGGGTCTCCTAGGAGGTCTGGTGTGAAGAGTACTGGGGTTATTCGCAGTAATATTAGGGCTGTTAATCCTAGAATATCTTTGATTGTGAAGTAGGGATGAAATGGGATTTTATCAGGAGGAGATTCCTGATGGATTATTAGATTCATGGAGGAACAAGAGGTGGACGATTACAAGGGCTGCTACTATGAATGGTAGGATAAAGTGAAAGGCGAAGAATCGTGTAAGGGTGGCTTTATCAACGGAAAAACCTCCTCAAATTCATTCTACTAGGTTGGTGCCAATATAGGGGATAGCTGATAGGAGGTTGGTGATGACGGTAGCACCTCAAAATGATATTTGTCCTCATGGAAGTACATAGCCTATAAATTCTGTTGCTATCATGGTAAATAATAAGAGGATGCCAATGTTTCATGTTTCTAGGAAAGTGTAAGAGCAGTAATACAAACCTCGGCCTACATGTATGAATAAGCAGATAAAGAATATGGAAGCCCCGTTTGCATGTAAATATCGAATGATTCAGCCATAGTTTACGTCCCGCCAGATGTGTGTTACAGAGGAAAATGAGGTTGTTGTGTCTGATGTGTAGTGCATGACCTGGAATAGTCCTGTGATGATTTGAATTCCTAGGCAAATTCCTAAGAGGGAGCCAAAGTTTCATCATGCGGAGATGTTAGAGGGTGCAAGACCAATGAATGAGTGGTTAACAATTTTTATGAGGGGGTGAGTTTTTCGTAGGTTTGTCATTAAGTTCTTGTAGTTGAATAACAACGATGATTTTTCAGGTCATTAGTCGTGGTTTAAGTCCATGTGGGAACTAATGACTTATGTTGTGTTTTTATTGAGTATAATTTTTTTAATAGGTTTTATTGGATTTTCTTCAAAATCTTCTCCTATTTATGGAGGTTTGGGTTTAATTATTAGTGGTAGGGATGGATGTGGAATAGTATTAAGTTTTGGGGGAGCTTTCATTGGGTTAATGGTGTTTTTAATTTATTTAGGTGGTATATTGGTTGTGTTTGGGTACAACGGCGATGGCTATGGAGGAGTACCCAGAGGCTTGGGGATCAAGCGTTTCTATGTGAGGGGTCTTGTTATTAGGATTATTGTTAGAGTTGTTTATGGTTGTGTGAATATTATATCATGATAATATTGAACTTAAGAGTTTAGAGGATTGAGTTATTTTTGAGGGTGATATATTTAGTTTGTTTCGTGAAGATTGTGTAGGGGTGGCAGCTTTATATGGTGATGGTAGCTGGTTAATAGGGGTTGCGGGATGGTCTTTGTTGCTATTTTTATTGTGATTGAAATTACTCGGGGCTTTTAGAGAATAAGAAGTGTTCCAAGTATTATAGTAAGAAAGGATAAAAAGTATAGTTTGATTACGCCTGATTGGTTGGAGGTGATTGTGGATGTGTATATATGAGTTTTAGCTATGTTTTTTGGTATTATTTTTTTCTAATCAGAGGAGGTCTAGAAGTGAGGATGCTGTGTTTTGGCTGATATATAATTTCATAAGAGGGTATAGGCGGTGAATTGTAATTGGGAAAAAGCCTAGTAAGTTAGAAAATAGGAGAGGTTGAGTGGGATATTTTAGTTTGAGAAAATATGTGAGGTTCTTGAGTTCTATTGCTAGTGTAAACCCTAAAATGGTGACAACAAGTGCTGAGAATTTTAAGTATGAGGGTATAGTTATTTGTGGGGTTGTTATGGGAGGGATAGAATTTGAGATGAGAAATCCTGCGAAAATGCTGCCTAGGGCTAGGCGTCTAATGGGATTAATTAGAAGGGGGTTGTTTTCGTTGATGTTTGTTAAAGTTGGGAAGCGAGGTTGGCCTAGGAGTGAGGGGAAGATAATGCGGGTGCTGTACACGACTGTTAGGGATGCAGCGAGCAGTGTGATAGAGAGGGCTCAGGCGTTGGTATAGGAAATGTTGGCAGCTTTGGTGATAATGTCTTTAGAATAGAAGCCTGTAAGGAAAGGAATGCCTGTAAGAGCAAGGCTTCCAATAAGTAGTGAGGAAGAAGTAAAGGGTATAGTTATAAGTAGGCCTCCTATTTTTGTGGATATCTTGTTCGTCGTTTAGGCTATGGATGACAGACCCTGAACATATGAAAAGTATGGCTTTGAAGAAGGCGTGGGTACAGATATGGAGGAATGCTAGGTGGGGTTGATTAATGCCGATAGTTACTATTATAAGGCCTAGTTGGCTGGAGGTGGAGAATGCGACGATTTTTTTAATGTCATTTTGTGTCAGAGCGCAGATTGCTGTGAATAGAGTGGTAACAGCCCCTAAGCATAGTGTAATGGTTTGGATTATTTTGTTTGTTTCTAAGAGGGGATAAAATCGAATCAGTAGAAAAACTCCGGCTACAACTATAGTGCTTGAGTGGAGTAGGGCGTAAAGGGGGGTTGGACCTTCTATGGCAGAAGGGAGTCATGGGTGGAGTCCAAATTGTGCGAATTTTCCTGCAGCTGCTAGAAGAAGGCCTAGTACAGGGAGTGTGTTGGAGTCTTGGTTAAGGGTAAATATTTGTTGAAATTCTCATGAATTGGAATAAGTTAGGAATCACGCTATAGCTAAAATAAAGCCGATGTCTCCAATACGGTTATTGAGGATTGCTTGTAGGGCTGCTGTGTTTGCGTCTGTTCGTCCGTATCATCATCCAATGAGGAGAAAAGATATAATACCGACTTCTTCTCATCCAATGAAAAGTTGAAGTAGGTTGTTGGCGGTAACTAGAATTAGTATGGTGATGAGGAATAGCAGTCAATATTTGAAGAAGCGATTAATATTAGGGTCTGAATGTATATATCATATTGAGAACTCTATGATAGACCAAATAACGAAGAGAGCTACTGGTACAAAAATTATGGAGAAATAATCTATTTTGAAGCTTAGGGAGAATTTTATACTTTGGATAATTATTCAGTGTCAGTTAGAAATGACTATTTCTTGATTTGTGTATAAAAATATGATTATTGGGACTAAGCTTGTTATAAATGCGCAGGCAATAGTTTTTACGTAGCTGGGGTAGGTGTGATTGTTATATTTTTTAGTTGTAACAATAAAAGGGGTAATTAGAAGTGTAAGTGAGAGGAAGATGGAAGATGAAAATAAATTTATTACTTTTATTTGGAGTTGCACCGATTTTTCGGTTCCTAAGACCGATGGATTACTTCTATCCTTTAAAAGTAAGAAAGACATATTGTCATATATGGAGGCATGAGTTAGCAGTTCTTGCGTACTTTCTTGGTAAATAAGAAATTTGGGGTTTCTATTATTAGATTCACAATCTAATGTTTTGTTTAAACTATATTTACAGTACATATACCCTATGATTAATTTGGGTTAGTAGATAGTAGGATTGGGGTAATAGGTGTATAATTATTAATGTATTTTCTCGAGTGAAGGGGGGTTTAATGCTGCTGATGTGATATGTATATTTTCCTCGTTGTGTTATAGTTAGTATACATAGGGAATATAGGGCAGTGATTAGTATATTAAGACCTATCAAAATAATAGTTAAATGTGATCATGAAAAAGATGCTATCATTACAGATAATTCACCAATTAAGTTAATGGTTGGGGGGAGGGCTAGGTTGGTTAAGCTAGCAAGGAGTCATCATGTTGTTGCAAGAGGTAAGAGGGTTTGAAGGCCACGGGCTAGGGCTATTGTTCGGCTGTGAATACGCTCATAGTTTGTGTTTGCTAGGCAGAATAATAGGGAAGAGGTAAGGCCGTGGGCAATTATAAGAACTGTGGCCTGTAATCCCGCGCCTTTGAGAGGCTGAGGTGAGTGCATTGCCTGAGCCCGCAGGTTCGAGACCCGCCTGGGCAGCAAGACCTCATCTCTACAATAAATCAAAAAAAAAAAAATCAGCCAGACGTGGTAGCGCATGCCTGTAATTCCAGCTACTTGGAAGGCTGAGGCGGAAGGATAGTCGGAGCCCAGCAGGTTGAGGCTGCGGTGGCCGGGAGCGGCCACTGCACTCCAGTCTGGGCGACAGAGTGAGACTCCAACTCAAAAAAAAAAAAAAAAAAAAGAACTGTGGCTCCGATGAAACTTCATGGGGTTTGGATAAGGATTGCTACGATAACAAGTGCTATGTGGCTAACCGAGGAGTAGGCAATGAGTGATTTTAAATCTGTTTGGTGTAAGCAGATAGAACTAGTTATAATTATGCCTCACAGGGAGAGTATTAGGAAAGGGTAGGCTATCTATTCTGTTAATGGGTCTAGAATAATTGTTTTTTGCATTATTCCATATCCTCTGAGTTTTGGTAAGATTGCTGCAAGGACTATAGAGCCTGCAATTGGGGTTTCGACATGGGCTTTGGGTAGGCATAAGTGAAGTCCGTATAGAGGTATTTTTACTATAAAGGTTAGTATGCAAGCTAATCAGAGAATATTATTTGATCAAGAATTGGGAAGGTTCTGTATAGCAAGGGAGTTAATTATTATGTTTAATGTTCCTAGGAGATTTGGGTATAAATGAGGGCAATGAGTAGGGAAAGTGATCCAATTAGTGTATAAAATAAAAAATAAAGGCCAGCGTTTAGTCGTTCTGTTTGGTTTCCTCATCGTGTAATAATAATTAAGGTAGGGATTAAGGTTGCTTCAAATAAGATATAGAAGAGAATTAATTCTGTAACAGTAAAGGTTATAACCAGGAAGATTTGAAGTATAGTCAGTATGGAGATGTATAGTTTTTTTCGTACAAGTGGTTCTTTTGATAGGTGATTTTGGCTGGCTATGATTATTAAAGGGCGTAATCAGGTGGTTTAAGATTAGTAACGGTGTTGATAGTGAATCGGTAAAGAGTTGGGGGGAAGACACACCTCATCAACAAGGGTATCTGCATAATGAACATTGTACCCCACATCTTTAAAATTAAAAATTAATACCCGGGCTCGGTGGCTCAGCCTGTAATCCCGCTCCTTTGGGTGGCTGAGGTGAGTGGATTGCCTGAGCCCACGGGTTTGAGACCCGCTTGGGCAGTGAGACCTCATCTCTACAATAAATAAAAAAAATTAGCCAGGTGTGGTAGCACATGCCTGTAATTCCGGCTACTTGGAAGGCTGAGGCGGAAGGATCACCGGAGCCCAGCAGGTCGAGGCTGCGGTGACCGGGAGCGGCCACTGCACTCCAGTCTGGGTGACAGAGTGAGATTCCAACTCAAAAATTAAATTAAATTAAAAATTAAAAAAAGAAAGTATCCTGGTAGATGGTTGCCAGAGTTAACTGATCTCTGATGTTTTGGGCCATGTTAAAGACAATAATGTTTCCAGGAACATCTTCTCTTGGGCCCTCTATCTAGGATGCAAGCCCTGGCTGACTTCCGAAGCGTGCTAAGGAACCTGGCTACAGAAGACAGAAAGCATGACTCTTATGGGCTTTGAGTCTTTGGGTCTCTTGATATGTTCCTCCTGCCGTTTGATGCTCCCTGCATCCTGCATTGTCAAGCAATGCAAGTTGTGGCGACCTGGCAGATCTAAATGGTCCTCAATTTCTGCAGCTAGCAGCTCACCTAGTTATCCAAGGCCATTGTTAGTAGTTTTCACTCTGTGTATCGTCAACATCATTTGCACTGCAGGTCACACTCTGAGCATCGGAAGCCACGGTGAAATGTGCAATTCGCTTGTGCTGAGATGCTGCTAGAGGAACTTTTCCCGGGTTTCACTCCAGAGGTTGGCAGCTGGCAGTTGAGGAAATTGCTGGTCCTTTGCTGAGCTGAGTCAGAAGAGTGCCTTGGTGTCCACTGGAGCAATGCTCTCAGCAGACTGGCCATGAGGGACAAGACCAGTGAGCAGAACTTCGGTGGTTGCTTGGTGACTTCACTCAATCTCAGACTTAGGGGAAATAGTTCGGAAAGAAGCCTGATTGGTCAGTCATACAGTGAAAACTACCTCCAGTCATTACCATGGAAAATGATTCAGGCTATTGGTTTAATATTTGGGCTTTGGAAATCAAAAGACCTGTGTTTGAATATCTGCACCACCATTTCTTATCGGTGGGATTTCAAAGAAATTCCAGTTAAGCCTTCTGAGATTCTTTCCTCGTCTGCAAAATGGAGATCATGATAGAACCTACTACCCAAGTTAGGAATTTTTTTGTGATGCGTTTAAAGCATTCGTCTTGGGGCCTTGATGATGGTTTATGTGCTCAGTAAATGGAAATAATTAAGTGGTGTGAGTTGCATGAACTTAGAGAGCTAGGCTCAAACTTCAGCCAGTTCTGCTGTAGCCAGCAGACTCACTGATACTCACTATCCTTTCTGGATCTCAGTTCCACATCTGAACAAAGAATAGGAGAATAATTGTTTCACAGATTTGTTGGGAAATTCAGTGAGAAAATGTTTATAATGTGCCTGGCACTACATAGACACTCATTGAATAGAGCATAAAAGGCCCACTGAACTCCTCCCGGCTGGTTTCCAGGGCAGTGCATTTGGATTCATACATTGTTTTACAGAGATTCCTTGGTAGCGGCCCATTTCTGACAGCTAGGTCATGTGCTTTCTTTGGGTACATGTCCACATCTGTGCTTCCAGCCTTGACTGGCTTCTCCTGTAGGACTGAGCACCATCCCTTAAATTTTTCCCTTTCTTCTCTCTCTCACATTTTTTGTTGTTGTGTGTTAAAGTCCTCTTGTTTAGTAAACTTTTTATTTTGTGATAGTTTCAATTTTACAGAAAACCTGCATAGATACTACAGAGTTCCCATATATACCCTATGCCCAGTTTTTGCTATTTAATGCCCTACATAATAGGGTACACTTGTCGGAACTAGCGAACCAGTATTAATACATCATTATTAAGCGAAGTCCATGCTATCTTAAGTTTTCACCTAATGTCATTTTTCTGTTCCAGAATATGATCTCGGTTATAACATTACATCAAGCCATCATGTCTGCTTAGGTTCCTCTAGCCGATGGCAGTGTCTCAGACTTTTTTTGCTTTTGATGTCCTTACTATTGAAACTTGAGAAATCCTGGTCATGCACTTTGTAGCAATACTTCAATTTAGGTTTGTCTGATATTCTTCTCATGGTGAGACCAGGGTTATGGTTTTTCTGGGAGGAAGACTTTAACAGAGGGAGATTGCCATTCCTGCCATGTCAGAGCGAGAGTGTAAGCTCTCATCATGACTTGTCACTACTGATGCTAACCTCGATCGTCTTACTAAGGCAGTGTTTGCAGGTTTCTCTACTGCAAAGTTACTCTTTCTGGCACCTTTCCATACTACACTCCTTGAAAGGAAGTCAATGTACAGTCCATACTTAGGGAGTAGGGAGTCAGTATCTCCTCCTTAAATTATTTCAACTACGTAAATTATCTGGAATTATATTACATGAGAATTGATCTCTTCTCCACCATTTGTTTATCATTCAATCATTTATGCATATCTGTATGGACTTGTGGATGTTTATTTTATATGTCGAGTTATAATACAATGTCACCTTAGTTATTTTCTTGCCCAATTAGTTCCTGCTTTGGCCATTTGAAGTTCTCTCAGCTGGCTCCTATGTAACTTTGACATACCTCCATTGCTGTGTGCTTTTGAGCACTTTCCTGAATCTATTACAGGATGCTAGGCTCATCTTGTATATTCCCTGCTCCAGCCCTACAATAAACCATTTCTCCAAGATCTTTGGTTCCTTTTACTAGAGAATGATATTAGAAACCAAGATTGGGCTCTGGGTATGCTCATTGCTACCAGAGGGTTATTAGACCTAGTCCTCCTCAACTGACAAAACAAGAAAATACAGGGAGTGTCAAAAAATGTATACAAATTTTAAGTATGATGTTTTCTCCAAAGATGGCACTAACCAAATGAATGCTAGTGTCACCATGCAACAGGTAGAACAGTCCAAGAAAATGGCAGAGCCACGGTTGAGCGAACATCATACTACACATTGCTACCGTGATTTAATTCAACTTCAAGTAGTACATAGATAACATCTCTTGAAATGTATATACAATAACATATATATGTATTTCTATATGTTTTTATCTATATATTAAGCTAAGCATGAGTTCAAAGACCAATGTCTTCCACTTCAACCAAGTACCGCATGGTTTATTCTAGCCTCTCCTTGCTTGCCTGTATCTTTACACTCCATCGGTGAGAAATCTGATTTCCACCATGACCATCCATGGATCTAATTCTTCACTATCAGTATACATATGTAGTGGTTTCAGAGTTAAATTTTGTGAACGTTGTAACATCTTTGTCTATGTTCATTGGTTAGGAGCCATGTGTTGAAAAAATTATACATTCTTGATTGAACTACCTTTGTTCCTTTGTCACAGATCAGTTGATTATTTTTGCGTGAGTCTATTTCTGGGCTCTCTACTCTGTCCCACGTATCTATGTACCTATTCATTCACCAATACCATACTGTCATACTGTAGCCTTTTTTGAAACTAGGTAGTGCAAGTCCTACAACTTTTTTTCTTCTTCAATATTGCATTGACTGCTCTAGGGCTTTTGTCTTTTCATATAAACTTTAGAATCAGTTTTCTGATATTTACAAAATGACTTGCTTGAATATTGATTACAATTTTGTGGAATCTGTAGGTCAATTTGGGAAGAATTGGCATAACAATCTTAAGTCTTCCAATCCATGAATATAAACTACCTCTCCATTTATTTGAATAATCTTTTATTTCTTTCATCGGAATTATATAGTTTTCTTGCACAAAGATCCTGTTTACAGGATGTATTGTGTGTTTATAGTTATGTGTTTACAGTTATGTTTCTTTGGGGGGAGTGCTCTTATAAATAATCATTTCTCATTTTTAGTCTTTCATTTTGTCTTTTTTCTTTTTATAGTTTCAGAGGGTAGAGGTACAGGTTTGTTACAAAGATACAAGGGAGGACCTACTCCCCAAAAAAACCCTGAATTTATTTGTTAAAATAATTGTGTATTTATTCTTACATGTCTAAACTTCAGTCACCTTTAAAGTACTCCCTGTTTGATGTCATACACCTATGACACTTTTTCCACTGCTCAAAACAGTTTTTGAACTCATCAATTTTGATGCCTTTTGATGCTTCTGCCATTTATTATTCCACATCAGCAAAACATTTCCCTCTGAGGATTTTTTTCATACAGGGAAGCAAAAAAAAAAAAATGTTTCTCAAGGTGAGATTGGGTGAATAGGAAAGGTGGTACACAGGGATCATGCCTTTTTTTGGTCAAAACTACTGAGCACTCAGCGTGGTGTGATCAGGTGCACTCGTAAATCAGCCATCATGAAATGGTTGAACACAATGAAGAAATCTTCAAAAAAAGAAAATTCACTGAAGATGAATGCGGCTTTTCACAACAATCTAGCTGATATGCTGATACCAGTGGGTTCCTAGAGCACTTATCTGTACTTCAAGGGTCCTGCTCTCTATAAAAGAATTCAAGATTTTTTTTGGGGGGGGGAAGGGATTGTATATTGCCTAGTGTTGACTTCTAGCATATTCATCACCCAAATAGTGAACATCATGCCCCACAGGCAATTTTTCAATCTTCCTCCCTCTCTGATTCTTCCCCTTTCTGGAGTGCCCTGCCTCTACTGTGTGCTCATTGTTTAATTCTCACTTATAAGTGAGAATATGCGGTATTTTATTTTCTGTTTGAGTTATTTCGCTTAGGACAATGACCTCCAGCTTCAACCATGTTGCTGCAAAAGACATAATTTCATTTTTCGTGACAATGTGGTATTTCATGGTGTAGATAGACCACATTTGCTTTTTATTTAAGTATCCATTGGTGGAAACTTCGGTTGATTCCATGACTTTACTATTGTGAACAGTGCTATGATAAACATAGGAGCGCAGGTGTCTTTGATATAACAATTCATTTTCCTTTGGTTAGCTACCCGATAGTGGGATTGCTGGGTCAAGTGAAAGCTCTATTTTTAGTTATTTGAAAAATCTCCATACTGTTTTCCATAGAGGCTGTACTTACTTATAACCACACCAACAGTGTATAAGCATTCCCTTTTCTCTGCATCACCACCAGTATTTGTTGCTTTTCTGACTTTTAATAATAGCCATTCTGTCTAGTATGAGATAGTATCTCATTGTTGTTTTAATTTGCCTCTTTGTGATTATTAGTGATGCTGAGCATTCTTTATATATTCTTTATATATTCTTTAGCTGCTTGTATGTCTTATTTTGAGAAATGTCTGTTCATGTCTCTTGCCCACTTTTTAATGGGGGTTATTTGTGTGTGTGTGTGTGTGTGTGTGTGTGTGTGTGTGTGTGTGTGTTTCTTGTTGAGTTGTTTGAGTTTATTTTAGATTTTGGATCTTTGTCCTTTGTCAGATGTGTATTTTGCACTTTTTTTCTTCCATTCTGCAGGCTGTCCGTTTTCTCTGTTGAGTGTTTCTTTTGCTGTGCAAAAGCTATTTGGTTAAATTAAGTTTAATTGGTCTATTTTTGTTTTTGTTGAATTTGCTTTTGAGGTCTGAGTCATGAATTTTTTGCCTAGTTCAATGTCCTGAAGAGTTTTTCATAGGTTTTCTTGTAGGGTTTTTATAGTTTCAGGTCTTACATTTAAGCCTTTAATCTAACTTAATTGTTCTTTATATAGTGAGAAATAGACGTTCAATTTCATTCTGTATATGGCTAGTCCAGCATCATTTATTGAATAGAATGTCCTTTCCCGTTGTATATTTTTGTTGACTTTATCAAAAGTATAGATATTTCTGGGTTCTCTATTCTGTTTCATTGATCTTTGTGTCTACTTGTATACAAGTGCCACCCTGGTTTGGTTACAGTAGCCTTATAGTATAATTTGAAATCAGGTAACATGATGACTTCAGCTTTGTTCTTTTTGCTTAGAATTGCTTTGGCTATTTAGGCTCTTTATTGGTTCCAAATAAATTTTACAATTGTTTTTTCTAAATCTGTGAAAAATGATGTTGGCAATTTGATAAGAATTGTATTGAATCTATATATTGCTTTCAGCAGTGTGGTCACTTTAATAATATTGATTCTTCCAATCTATGAGCATGGGACGTTTTTCCATTTGTTTGCATCCTCTAAAACTACTTTCTGCAGTGTTTTGTAGTTCTCATGTAGAGATCTTTCACCTTCTTTGTTATATATATTCCTAGGTATTTTATTTTTGTGTGCAGCTGTTGTAAATGGGATTCAGTTCTTGATTTGGTCCTGAGCTTGAACATTATTGGTGTATAGAAGTGCTACTGATTTTTATACATGGCAATTTTTCTAGTTCAATTTTTAGTTGATCATTGGGAGTATAATAAGAATGCAATGTGCTTCGGTATATTTACTTTTTACCCTGTGATCTTGCCATAAATAATTAGTTCCAGGAGTTTTTTGTTGATTCTTTTGGATGTTCTAGACAATCATGTCATCTGCAAACAAATGCTAATGTCTTCTTTTTCAATCTGTGTACCTTTTATTTCTTTTTCTTATTTTATTGCACTATGTAGGATTTCCAGTATGACATTAAATTGGCGTGAACAGAGAGGACATCTCGAAAAAAAGAGTCCAGTTTATCCCTACCAAGAATGATGCTAGTTGCAGGATTTTTGTGGATGTTCTCTGTCAAGTTGAGGAAGTTCCTCTCTACTTCTAGGTTGCTGAAAGATTTTTATTATGAATGAGTATTGGATTTTTTCTTTTTTTTTATTTTTGCATCAATTGGTAGAATCATGTGACTTTTTTAGCCTGTTGATATGATTGACTTCATTGACAATTGAATGTTGAATCAACCTTGTGAACCTGGAATAAATCACAATTGATCATGGTACATAACTCCTTTTACATCTTGTTGGATTAAATTTGCTAATATTTTGTTGAATATTTTTTGCATTTATACTAATGAGAAATATTGGTGAGGCTTTTTTCTTATACTCTCTTCATCTTATTTTAGTATTCGGGTAGCTCTTGCTTCATAAAATGAACTAAAAAGTGTTTTCTCTGCTTTTATTTTCTTGACAAGATTGTGGAGAATTGGCACTATGTCTTAAATGCTTGGTAGTATTCACCAGTGAAATCGTTTGGGTTTGATACTCTCATTTTTGAATAATTAGTAATTATTGAGTCAATTCCCTTAATAGATGTAGACCTGTTCAGAGAATCTATTTCTTCATGTGTGTGTTTTGGTAATTTGTGCTTCAGGTATGATCTGAGTGTGTTCCCCAAAATGCGTGTGTTGTAAACTTAATCCCCAGTCAACAGTGTTGGGAAGTAAAGCCTCATGGGAGATGCTTGGGTCATAAATGGATTAATGCCACTACAATAGGGTTTCTAGGAGTAGCTTCTCTCTCTTCTGGTCTTCTGCTATGTGAGGAGACAACATTTGCCCCTTTTTGACCCTTCCCTCCTCTGCCATGTGAGGATGAAGCGAGAAGACCCTTATCAGATGCCAATGCCTCGATCTTGGACTTCTCAGCCTCCAGAACTATGAGAAATAAATATCTGTTCTTTATAAATTATCCATTCTGGGTATTCTGTTATAGCAGTACAAAACAACCAAATGGATTGGTCCATTAGTTTTAAATTTTCAAATTTGTGGGCATAGGGTTGTGCATAGTATTCCTTTATTATACTTTTAACGCCCATAGCATTAGTAGTAATGATCCTTTCACCCTCACTTTAGGATGATTTTACGGGATATAAAATTTTAGGTTGGTGATTTTTTTTCCCCTTTTTTTAAATTTTAAATATTTCATCTCATTCTCTTTTTGTTTACATGGTGTCTGACAAGAAGTCTGCAATATTTTTTATTCTTGTTTCTGCATAAACAAAATACTTTTTTCTCTTGCTTCCTTCAAGACGTCCTCTTCACATTCTATCTTCTGAGTTTTAGTATGATATTATCTGACTTTCTGGATCCATGATTTGGTTGATGTCTGCCATTAATTTAGGAAAGTTCATAATCACTTCAAATATTTCTTTTTTTCCCTGGTATTGCAATTTTGCATTTGCTACACTTTTGGTATTGTCCCACGGTTCTGGAATGTTCTGTCTTTTTCATTTTTTTTCTCTTTGCATTTCAGTTAGGAAAGTTTTGTTGACCTGTCTTCAAGTTCACTGATTGTTTCTTCCTCAGACATCTTGAGTCTACTGATGAGCCAATCAAAGTTTCATTTCTGTTACTGGTTTTGATTTATAAGATTTGCCTTCGGTACTTTCTTAGTGGTTCCATTTCTCTGCTTATATTATCCATCTGTTCTTGTACTGTTTCCACTTATTCCATTAGAGTCCTTTACATATTAATCACAGTTATTTTAAATTTCCTATCTGATATTTCCAACATTTGTGCCAATCTGAGTCTATGCTGATGATTGCTTTGTCTCTTCAAACTATGTTTTTCCTTGGTTTTTGGCATGCCTTGTAAATTTTTGTTGAACGTTAGACATGATTTATTAGGTAATAGGAACTAAGGTAAATAGGCCTTTGGGGTAAAGATGTATGCTAATCTAGCTAGCAGCTTTACTGTGTTTAATGTTTACTGTAGTTATAGGTACCAAGGGCTTCAGATTCTACTGTGCCCTTGTTTTTGCCTCCCCTCTTGTCTTATGAACTTCCCTGTGTATAACCCATCAGAAAGTGTTGCTGTTCTTTCCATCGTAACCCACTGTTATTCAACTGGGGCCCTGTTGATGTAGTGGCAAGATATCGGGGGTGGAAGGAACATTCTATCATCATTCCATTAAGTCTTATTATTTTAGAATAAGACTGTGTCTTGGTGTTATGGACTTCATAAGGGTTTCTGATTCTCTTCCAGTAGTATAACTTTGTCCCCATCACCTTGCACCTTTCCCTAACTGCAAGAATGCAAATCTATTTCCTTGAAGGTCTGTCCCCTGTTGACTTTATAGGTTTTTCTCTCCCTTGGGTGAGATCAGAAGGCTGGAGGGAAATCCCCTTTCCCTGGCTGGCATAAAGTTTTGTCATTGTGCGTCTGCAAAAACCCTTCTCCTGGGCAGTGGGCCTTTGCTGTGGAAAAGGCTCTGGGGATATCTCACATGCTTACTCTTCCCCTACTTCCTTCTCCTACCAGAGCCATAAGAGGATCTTTCCAGGATCCTCACTATGAGAATATGGTGGGGTTATTAGAGGGTAAGCTTATAAAAGTATGGGGTACTGCTAAGACTTAAACCTACAGAGGTCTCTCCCTCTTACTCTGGCACATGCCCAGTCTTTCTGCCACTCATCCATTTAATGATTCTGCCAGTGTATGGCTCCAACAGCTTTGTCTCTGACAAACTGTACCTTTCTGAATGCTCTGTCTCTCCAGCTTTTGGGGTATTGGTTTTTTCTGTGACCGCAAGCTCAAGAAAAGTTCTTCATTTTCAGTCTGTCTAGGTTTTCTTGTCTCATAAGGATAGAATAATGACCTCCAAGCTCTTTACATGTAGGGGTCAAAGCTGGAAGTTGCCTCCCTATTCATCACAATACTGTTTTTTCACCCTCTCACCTTACCAGAGTCCCCTAACCTGTAAGCTCCATCTTACCTGTCCCTCCATCAAACCCTGTCAGACCAGGTCAGCCTGTAAAGCCTTCTCTTTCCCCTCAAACTGTGTGATCTTACCAAATATTTACTCATAAGCTGACTTGGACCTCCCTCAAAACTTAAGCTATTAATTATTAGCAAACTATTATTGCAACACTATTATACTTCTTACCTATTTATGTAGCCTGAGCGTCCCATAGGTTCATCATTTTCAGATCCTGGCTTAGGTCACTTTAATGCTGTGGTCCATGGCCTGCCAAGCCAATGGCTCCACTAATGGAAAAGCAGGCCTCCTCCTCCCTTCCACTTTCCTGGATGTCTGGAGAAGGAGACGTCTACTCCTCCTCCTCTGTAATCCCTCCCTTTTAGCTCATCGATGCTCTGGCCAAGCATACTTGCCACAATGTGCTGCCCATCATTCACAAGACTGCCTTCCTTGACCTCTGAGGTATAAGCAGCTCTGGTGCAATCACTACCACCTACGAAACTCCACATAGGCCTCATGGTTTCCTAGGTTCATACCTTTCCACTAAAGAAAACTCTCTCCTCCTCCTCCTCCTCCTCCTCCTCCTCCTCCTCTTCTTCCTCCTCCTCTCCTTGGGTCCCAAGCACTGGTGTGAGTGGCAAGTACCAAGGAAAGGAAGATTCTGCTTGGGCTCTGTTTATCCCCCCCCACCATAAAGACTTTTATTAATTTAATATGCTTGCACAACAGATAAACAAGTGGACTAAAAAAGTATTTATTCAGGTGCCATTTTAAAATATGCATATCCCTTAAGCAGTTCTATGCTAAGGGAAAAATATGTCTCCTTTTTCTCTTAGGCTGTTTAAAAACTAAGTGCAAATGTCTAATGTCAATTTTCCTTCTTCTATGAACCCACGCTGTTCAACTGTGGTGCTGAATTTCAGAGGTGAAAATATACATATAAAGTTAAATGTACACGCTATTCACTTCTCTGGCAGCTTCTATATACATTACCCTCATATGCAGACTGGAAGCCCCCATTGATTTCTTTGGGAAGAATATGCATCTGACATGTATCAGGTATGAAATCACCTCTTCTTTTTATCACGGATCTGTTTTAACTCCCTTGCCTTCCTGAAATCATTGGTTGCCAAGCCCATCGTGTATACTTGAATGTCTACAGATGATTAGCTTGCGTGTGCATTTGAATGTCTCCAACTGATTAGTCATTCACATCACTTGCAGCATATTTAATCTGCGATCAGAGAATAGTGCAGTTTTCATTTTTGCAATAAAGTTTTCTCCCCTCCTAATAGTACAGCCCACAGGATAGGTAGGTTGGGATGGGTTCAACGATGGACTCACACATACCTTAAAAATCTGCTCCCTTCCACAACCAGGCTGGACTGCTGGGTCCAACACCCATGCTGGTCACTTTCCTTGCTCAGGGAACTTATTGTCCCCACATGGCATTCACTGGGCCTAAACAAGCCTGCATGCAGATGTCTGAACCGTAACCGCAGACGAGATTCAAGTTCTGTGCTCTGGGTCACATGCCAATCAGAGGAGAGGGCTCCCGTGGGCTGGCACATCTGAGCCTCAGCATGGAGCCTCCCGGAACCTCTCATGGATTTTGTTTTTATTTTTTGTTTTTCAGTCAATATGAGCTTCTCAAACACAGGGACTGGATCTGTTTTCTCTCTAAGTTCTCATTACCCACCACAGCCCTGGCACTCACACAAGGTGTTATTTAAATTGATTTCATTGTATTTACACCAACTTCATTTGATTTATATGGCATGATAAAATAAAACTTTATTATGTACTCTCCACACACTCCCACCCAGGAGTTAAAGAGAAGCAAATTCGGGCTCTGAATTCTTTCTTGTCAAGTTAACGCAGAATTCTTTGTGACATAATCCAGACAGGGAAGGGGTGGACACTATTAGCATCGTAAGGCCAGGGTATTAGATGGTAAGAAGTAGAGCCAAATTCAATTTAATGTGCAGAAAGTGAATTTCTATTCTAAACCCAGAAAGGTCAGGGAGAGGCTTCAGAGAGAAGTGAATCCCCACATTGGCAGCATCTAGGTTACCTTAGATATGAGGGATAAGGGGGGCACAGGAGGGAACTGGTCCCAACCCAGAATTCTAGTCTTACCCCACCTGCTCCTCTCTCCCACCAGAGGAAGCCTCAGTAAGTCTGAGCTCACCCACTCTCACTGCCCCATCTTATCTGGATACATTGAAAAGGGTCAATGAGGAGTGGGGGAAGGGATCAGGGCAGGATCTCAGAGAGCACTGGAAAGGAGGGAGACCCCCTAAGGGAAGGAGTGGGGAGAAGAACCAGGGAGAAAAGGCAGTGAAAGGTTGCAAGGTCTGTCCACACAGGGAGACCCCACTCCACCACCCCCTTTCCGGGAGCCCAGATGACATCAAAGTCTGCCAGGATGTCCCAGGTACCTGGGCTGCCTAGAACTGGCCTTTGTGAATCTCAGAAAATGCTCACCCATAATGATATTAAAGATGTGCTTTTCTGCTAAAAAAAAAAAAAAATTAAGGCTATATTTCTGAGGCAAGGAGACTTAATAAGCCAAGAATATAAAGAGCTCGATGAGTTAAGAGTTTGAATGTACACACCGAGTGACCTCAAATCAGAAATGAGACAGCTGGCTGAATCCTGAGCTCTAATTGAACGGGCCCCACAAAGCCTGGAAAAGACTTAACAAAGCCGCATTTGAAAAAAAGCATCAAACCACAACAAATCAAAGTTCCAGGGAGATTTTTTTTAAGGAGCTCAGAGCAGAGATAAAAAGAACTTAAGGATGATCTTAGGCAAACATGAGCTGTAATGAGGAACAGTCCAAGCCAGAAAATGAGGGAGACGAGAGGTGGGTATTCTGGGAGGAGTGATCACAACTCGCAGATAAAACCCCAAACAGTGGGACGGGACATCAGAGAGCTCCGTCCGCCGAGGTGGAGCGGGGCATTCGGGTCCAAATTAGACAAAAAGATATGTCAGCTCTTGTGTGCGATGTTCCCAACTCAGAGAGGACTTGCCGCCTTTGGAGAAACGACGTAGATGGGGCCCTAACCTGCCTGTTTAAAAGCTAATGGAGTGGAGTTCGACAGTCCGGTCTATGTTGGAGCTGTCAGGAACAGGAAGCCTGGTTCTAGTCTCTGTTCCACCATGACCTTGAGAGGCGACGTGGCACGAAAAGTTAAGAGATGCTTCGGAGTCGGCAAGTCCCGGATTCACATTCTGGATCCCCTGCGTGTACAACTCAGTCACAGGCCTCACTGAGTGGGTTTTCTGATGGAAAAAAACCTTTAAGGTTCTCCTAAGGACTGCATGAGAAATATGCATGTGGCTCCCAGCACAGGGGTCAAAGTGAGTCTACAAACATTAATTATTCCCAGCCCCTGGGTCAGTTTCTTCATTTGGCAATAAGAGAAGACTAGGACATTTCTGAGTTCACTTCCAGTTCTAGACTTCCCTGAGTCGTAACGGAAAGGCTTGTGAAATGAACCGACCCTCTAGGAAGGAACCCACTGCCTTCTATATACAACTGGGATGATAATACTAACAATATCAGCCTTATAGGGTTGTTGTGGGGATGAAATGAGCTAATCCTGCATGTGTATGTGTTGAGTATACAGCAGATCTCAATGAGCATCGGTAAGAATGCAAGTAAAAAAAAGCAAGGGCGGTAAGGACTTGGTGCAGTATCCATCTGCTTGCCTGGTAAGGGATCCAGGGAGCCATTCGTGGCTATAAATATCTCTGAGATCATCTTCCCAGAGAGAAACCCAGAGCATCCTGGGTGTGGTCCAGGTCTTTGAGGGTGAGTCAAGTAAAATGTACTAGAATGTGAGCTCAAGATCTGGGTTACTAAGACTGTGCCCCTAGGTTGTTTCCCAAACCACAATTTTACTTTCAGATTTTAAAGAAAACCAAGTGATTATTCACAATAACAAAAACATGGAACCAACTGTGCTGCCCATCGAAAGGGGACCGGATTTTTTAAAAAGGAAGTACATATAAATGATGGAATATTACACAGCCATAAGGAAGGACAAAATTATGAACTTCGCAGCAACTTGGATGGACTTAGAGGCTATAATACTGAGTGATCTATCATAGAAACAAAGAACTGAGTATCACATGTTCTCAACTCATAAGCAGACCTTGAACAATTATCATGATACTATAAGAAAGGAATTGGCAGTAATGGGTAGCTTTCAGGGGAGGGGGGCACACCTTGTCAACAAGGGTACCTGCATAATGAACATTTGTATACCTAACCCTGAATTGTACCCCACATCTTTAAAATTTAAAATTAAACAAAGAAGTTAGCAGAGACACAGTAGCAAGTAGAGGGATACTGGACACCAAGCCCTTACTGCTCTGGCTTCTTTCACTTTCTTAAATGTATGTTCCAGTCACCTACTACAGCAGCACACTTGCCATTTCCAATGCATGTCCTATTGTCCAGACACCACCACACCTTGGTAGGAACTATTTCTGTTTCCTAATGGTATCTTGTTTTCTTTTCTTTTTTTGTCAGAGTTTCACTCTGTCAGCCAGGTTGGAATACGGTGGCAGGATCACAGCTCACTGCAACCTCAACCTCCTGGGCTCAGGCCATCCTTCTGCCTCAGTTTCCCTAGCAGCTGGGACCATAGGCATGTGCCACCAAACCCAGGTAATTTTTAAAATTTTTTTGTAGAGTCAAGGTCTCGTTATGTTGCCCAAGCTAGTCTCAAACTCCTAGACTCAAGTATTCCTCTCGCCTCAGCCTCCCAAAATGCTGGGATTACAGTCATGAGTCACTATAAGCAGCTGCTAATAGTATGTTTCTGTCCAAATCTTCTGACAAAGCTCATGCATCCTCAGCACCCAGCCTAAATGCTAACTTTTCCCCAAAGCGTTTCTGGACTTCCTTCACTTTGTCAATGTACCCTCTATTATAATACACATTCTGCCATCCATGGATGGGTATTCATTGCGATTGTCATTCTCCCTACAAACCTGAGAATCACTGAAAAGGCAGGAGTCTTACCTGGCTTGTCTTTGTATCTCCCAGAGTCTGGCCTGAGCTCTCAAGTGCCAACTCCTCCCTTGGGTATTTGTTATGAAGGGGTGCATATTAGAGTCCCAGCAGTGCTGTGACAAATTACTACAAACTGGGTGCCTCAAAACAACAGAAATTTATGTTGCACAGTACTGAAGGCTAGAAGTCAAAACTCAAGGTGTTAGCAGAGAGCCATGCTGCTTCCGAAATCTTTAAGGGAGACTCCCTCCTTGCCTCTTTCTCCTGGGGACTGGCTGGCAATCCTTGGCGTCCCTTGGCTTGAAGCGGCAGCATTTCAATCTCTGCTTCTACCATCACTTGACAGTCTTCCCTCGTGTGTCTGTGTCTTTTGTCTCCTCATAGAAGGACACCAGCCGTATTGGCTTAGAATCCACTCAAACTGAGCATGGCCTCATCTTACCATAACAACCGCAAGGTATTTCCAAATAAGGTCACATTCTGAAATACAGGGAGTTGAGATTTCAACATCTCTTTTGGGAGAGCACAATCAATCTACAACAGACTGTTTGTGGAAAGGACACTGCGTCCTCATGGACCAAGTGGGAGATATAGATGTCCAAATCCAGGAAATCCAGTCCCATCCGAAGGGGAGGGAGAGGAGAACGATAGGCAGAGTCCATTAGTGAGGACTTTGGAGAGAAAGAGAGATGAGGAAAGGGGGGTGGACAGAAGAAGAAATAACAGATGAGAACACCTATCTGGAAACTTCGCCCGTCCCTGGCCAGGCCTGAAGTGGAACCAGGTACAACATGTACGTGGCCATTAGCAGGACTCAGAAAAAGTACAAAGAGCCCGGGGCATCCTATGGCAAAGTGAAGGTGATCACAAGACCCATCCTTGGCTTCCTTGCAGCTACCCCCTCCTCCTTCTTTCCTGGCTCTAATGGCTGCGGCTAGACTCTCCTAAGAGAGAATGTAATGAGACCGAAAGTAAATGGGTCCTGGATTCTCTCTCTACCCCAAGTAATTATAAAGCTCCGCAATTTTTTTCCCCTAACTTGCTGCTGGTTTTCTAATTACTCTTGCTCCAAATAGGACAGTTAGCATTAAAATGAAACCATGCTGAGGTTGTGGGTTCACTCACATCTGCTTTGCTTATTTCCTTAATTTGACTGCATGGCTTTATGGACAGAGAGTAACAGGTAACTCCCATATTTTAGAATGTGAGGTTTGTACCCCTAAAGCATAGGAAACCCTCACCAGCATCCAGGCAAAACTCCTGTAGTATGTCCTCAAGACATAACCAGCAGATGGAGTTTAATGAGTCCTAGAAAGCATACGGCAGCCTCATCTCTGCAAGGGGACCAGGGAGGACATTTTCCTTTATTTCTTCCCAATAAAAAAGTAGCATGGCTCCAGCAACTTGACTGAAATTCTTAACATAAGGGAAATTCATTTCATATAAGGGCATATAGTAAGCTTGAGAAGAAGAGACAGGGGCTAGGAAGGCAGGGGAAAAGAATTCAGGCAAGCCGGGCTCGGTGGCTCAGCCTGTAATCCCGCGCCTTTGGGAGGCTGAGTTGAGCGGATTGCCTGAGCCCACGGGTTCGAGACCCGCCTGGGCAGCAAGACCTCATCTCTACAATAAATAAAAAAAACCAGCCGGGCATGGTAGCGCATGCCTGTAATTCCGGCTACTCGGAAGGCTGAGGCGGAAGGATCGCCGGAGTCCAGCAGGTCGAGGCTGCGGTGGCCGGAAGCGGCCACTGCACTCCAGTCTGGGCGACAGAGTGAGACTCCAACTCAAAAAAAAAAAGAATTCAGGCAAAGAGAATAAGGAGGTTATTGGAGCTAAGCAGATATGGTTGGAAAACACCTGGGTTGGTACAGAAAATATTTGCATATCTGCATGAGTATTCCTGAAGACATCTTGCAGAGAGGCAAGGTAAGTTGCCCCAAAGTGACATTAGCCTGATAAACGGATATTTTCCTCTTGCTAGTGCCATATTCCGTGGCCTCATTTGAGGTAGCAAGAGAAAGTTTTCTAAGGAGATGAGATTAAAGGAGCCCATGACATCTAATCAGGAATGAGTCCTCTCTGTCAAGTCGTCCACCATATATCTAATTAAAACACATCCTCTGGCAAATTCACCTCATTTCTTCTTGCCTTCATTTAAGTGGAAGCTACTCACCTGAATGTTGAACGAATGATCACAGGCACCATTTCTCTCTCTCTCTCTCTCTCTCTCTCTCTCTCTCTCTCTCTCTCTCTCTCTCTTCCTCTTCTTACACTCTGATCTGTCCTCCATCAATACCCCGAGAGTCAGTTAGAAAACAGGAAAAGAGTCTCTATATTCCTAGAGCAGAGGGAGGAGGAATTCTGATTCTGTTTTCCCATTCTATGGTCATGAGTTCTTGATCTCCCCCTCCATGTTCTTTTCACATTCTGCTTCTCTTTTGGAGGTAAAATGAGTGCCTAGATTCAGGGTTCTGGAGGTATAGGAAAATACCTGCGGACTTGAGACTCAAACAGACCTTGATTCAAAGCCAGGTAGCACCATTGATGAGTTGTGTGTCCTTAGTAAAGTTTGTTACCTTTATGCCTTGTGAAGATGGAACAAGCAACATTCTTCTTCAGGTAACTGCAGGAACCCAAGGAGTTTGCTGACGTATAATTGGTATCCAGTAAACATTAGTCCTCTTCTCCTGGAGAGGATGCAATCACATTAATTCAATAAGCATCTATTCGGAGCATTGGCAAGGAGAGGGCATTGGGTGACACGGACACTGTCCTCACAATGTTTTTGACTCCGTGTTTGTGCAAGGACATCTTCGCTGCCCTTGCTGGTGCCCTGAAATCATCTCTGTTTCTTTCTTCTCCACATCCGTCACGGGTGTCAGAGGCAGAGCAGGACCAAGCTGGCATGACTCGAGGGCTCCGTTCATCTTGTTTTCATACCATCTGGCCTATGACCCGTCATTAGTCCTTTTATGGCTCCTGTCTAAAGAAATGTCTTGTGTTTTGCCTACGGAAGATGATTCCCTAATGAATGTCAAATAACAATAAAGCTTAAGTGTCTTCATCAGACACTTGAGCAGGCATCTGTCCTCCCAGCAGTAAAATATGCTGTGGCTCTGGAAACAGCTACAACATCTGAAACTGGGTTTCATCCACTTAGACGGGAGCAGAGAATAATTTCAGCCACTGACTCCGTTGGAAGAGAAGCTCTTATGGGACTACAGCTAAGCTGTGGTGACTCTTGACATGAGCCTCCACCATGGAAGGAGAAAGAAGAATCTGCAGGGATAGCCAAGTCACTGACAGATGGGCAGGCCTCTGGAGCCCACAACACTAACAGGCTCCTGTGGGAACCTGAAGGCTCCCTCTGCCTTCATTGCACCTTGGCCCAAGGTCTCGGGATACTGGCCCTGAGGATGCTGCCTTCCGAGGAAGCAACAGGCAGTTGGCAGCTCTTGTCTGTCCTCAGCCCAAGAGCAGGCACTTAATGGTCAAGAGAGAGGGCCCCAAAGTCACCAACAGAAAACGAAATGCTCAGATAGCAGTAACCTCTAGCATATAAGTTCAGATGCCCTGAGCCAATTCATCACACCCAAAGGCCCTGAAGAGACATGCAGACAAGACCACAAAGCTGTCCTCAAGACTGAGTAAACACAGAACATGGAAGGCACTGAGGCATAAATTTGGAACTTGATGGTTCTAGGTTCAAATTATGGTACAGCCTGTGGTCATCTAGGTAGTTTGGGAAGTCATTGAATCACTTTGAGTCTCGTTTCCTAGAACGGAAAGTTAGGTGTGAGGATAGGGATAGAGGTAGCAGGGGACTTAGTATCATTCTTCCAAAGTTGATGAGGTTAGACACAAGGCAGGCAATTGTCTAGAAAGTAGCTGGTGCTCAGTACATAACAGCCAGAAGAAAAAAAAAATACCCAGAAGGCATAGGAACTGAATGGCCACCATTCTCTAGGCAAAGCAAACAAAACCTGATGAACTTGAAGACTATCATCAGTGAGAATTATCAAGGCAGTGGTCACCAGTGGCTCATCATAACAACAAAATTAAGTAAAGTTCACCAAACAACTCTATTTTGATGGAGCATCATGCTCTCTTATCAGGGAGATAAAATAAACTCAAGGCACTTTGTTGTCTTCAGGAAGTCTGAAGGAGACTCATGTAGTAAATATGGAGAAGCAAAAGCTGGATAATAACAGCTGTGTGAAATTAACCCTAAGTTAAGTCCATTTCACCATGGAGGAGTGCCTCTGTGGATCCTGCCATAAGGGTCTTCAGTTGTGTTTGGTGTTAATTATTTATCAAATGACTCCTATGAAGCAAGGGTGGGTATAATTATCACATTTGCAGGTAATGCAAAACTAGGAGGACTATATGATAAGTGGATTATAGGATTAAGATTCAAAAATATCTCCGTAGTCTTAAATTATGAACTCAAGGACATAAGCCAAAACGCAATTGTCAAATTCTTCACTTCAGTCCACAGTGATTGTTAGAGGTGTGGCCCTGGTAAGTGCAATGTCATTCTTGACTTAATCCCAAGATAAAATCAGGAAGTTTGAAAAAGAAACTCCTCAAAGTTCTTTCTTTCAGGAAAACAAAGAAAACTATCTGGAATCCAAATATCCAGCCCACTTATAAAAGTTAGATTCCAAATACACTGCTGTATTTCACAGAATTCTCCAGAGAAATAGAATCAATAGGAGACAGATAGACAGACAGATAGATGGGGGATAGGGGAGGAAAGGGAAGGGAAGGGAGAAAAGAGAGGAGAGGAGAGGAGAGGAGAGGAGAGGAGAGGAGAGGAGAGGAGAGGAGAGGAGAGGAGAGGAGAGGAGAGGAGAGGAGAGGAGAGGAGAGGAGAGAAGAGAAGAGAAGAGAAGAGAAGAGAAGAGAAGAGAAGAGAAGAGAAGAGAAGAGAAGAGAAGAGAAGAGAATTGATTCATATGATTATGGAAGCTGGAAGTCCCATGATCTGCCATCAGTAAGCTGGAGACCCAGGAAAGTCAGTGGTGCAATTCCAGTTCAAGTTTGAAGGTCTGAGGACATGGGAGCCCATAGTGTAAATCCCAGCCCAAGGGCAGGAGAAGACTGATGTCTCAGCTCCCACAGGCAGACGGGAAGGGAATGAGGCCTCCTTTCCTCTACTTTTTGTTCTATTCAGGCCCTCACCAGATTGCATGATGCCTGCCCACACTGGGGACAGCAATCCATCTTACTGAGTCCGCTGATTCAAATGCTCGTCTCATCTGGAAACCTTCTCCCAGACATACCCAGAAATCATGTTTCACCTGGGCACCCCGTGATCTAGTTTAGTTGACACATAAAAGCGACCATCACAGGGACTCCTCAGGGTTGTTTGCAGGAACTGATAGCTTCAGATGCACAGGTAGCTCTCATGCCTTGCTTGCCTCTTGGTACCTTAAAGAATGCTTAAAGCCTTATCTGGCCCTCTGAATTTGATTCTGCTGTCTGTTCAGAACCAAGTAACCACCTCAGCAAAACTGAAGCTAATACTGGAGTTTGACTGAGCCAGGGACAGGATCAGCTGGAGCCCTGGCCTCGCATGAGAGCTGCCTTCTTTGTGGCAAGAGTTTCACATTTACTACTCTTACATGATCCATTGACTTCATTTTTGCTGACAGGAGGAAATAAAGGACACTTAGTGTGCACCTTTCATGACGATCTCTTTCCAGTGTATTTTTTCTAATCAGATTCACCTTCTCATGCTAAGTCCTCTCCATTTTGAAGCCATATTGGCCAAACAGCTAAAGTGCATCAATTCTATTTTGCTGTGTCCCATACTTTCTGTACCTTTAAATCCTGGAATTTGTCTTAAATGGACTAGACCTTTTACTCAGTCAAACATTTGATATGTAATTAAATGGAATTGGACATGTTTGAAGCTAATGGTTTCTCACTTCCGTCCTAACAATGTCAAAGCAGCAGAAGCAGAGTGACCTCCCATCCTCGGTAATCTTTCCATTTGTAGTAAAGGTTTACTCTGCCTCCCAGGGCTGGTTCTATGTGAGAACATGAAGAATTAGGGAATTGTACAGGGAACTTTTATGACATCATGATGTAGGGTTTCAGAACAGAGTTAGATGTAAAACATTTCCCCTTTGTGGTTTTGACCCCAAACCAGAACAGCGAGGAGGATTTTTATAGGTTACCAAGGGAACATTTGAGAATAATTTTATTTCCTTTTACAGACATAAAAGAACTTTCAAGAAATTCTACCAGTGTTTGAGAGTCAAGTCCATGGCTGCCCCCCAAAATATTGCTTTAAACCCTGTCGCCTGCTTTTGCTTTTCCAACTTGTAAAGAATTTATCTTCAGAGAATCTTCACGTGATGATAAATATTGGAATTTTAGAAGTCAGAAATGAGGCCCTGGGACAATAAGCCCTGGCCCGTGTTCTCGCCACTCTTAGTTCTCTGGTAATTTAATTCAGATTACAAGCTATCCTCTTGGCATGAGTCAACATAAATTCATAGTTTACTTTTTAAGTAAAAGTTTATTTTCATGTAAGATTTTTGTGGGGTTGGCATCGCATGAGCTTTTAGGGTTATAATTTAGAGCTAAACGCATTTGGAGAATGAACTTATATTCTGCCTATGACTGTGGTGCACATTTTATTAGCATTCAAAGCTCGTCCGTTTGCTTCTGTGGTTTTTGTTAAGTATTACCTACCAAAAGCAACTGTTGACCCATGACTCAGGCTCACCTTCCCGGACCACACAATTCATCGATTTATTCCCAGTGCCAAGCATAAACAGGCCCTCCAGAACTATTCTTTGTCCATAGATGTTCTAGGTGACCCAAAAGCGAGAAACTAAGGCTACCTGAGGAATCCAGCCTCTTCCCTATGGTCCCTTCGCTTTCTCTTCACTTCCGGGTGTACGACTGCCCGTCCCTAGCCTCTCCCTGTAGACTGGAATCACGGCCCTCCCAGACTCACCAGCCTGCAGGCATCCTGCAGTTCACATGTCTGCCTGATGGTGGTACTGGTCTCTCATACTGAAGCCATGCTTCCCGTACTGTTCCTTATTTGGCCTTTCGTGTCTGCTAGTCTTTTCCTTGACCCTTGGCCCTGGCCATTTACTAATACCAGGCACTGACACCAGGACTGGTGACCAAGAAGCCCTGATTCATCCAATGTGGTTCTATTTTAAAGCACTATTTTACTTAAGACAATTTTCATCATAAATAGACAGATGAGATAGATAAATAGACAGATAGATAGATAATATATATGTGTATATATATATATATATATATATATATATATATATATATATCCCATAGATACTCAAGGCAAACAATGAGTAGCTTTTGACTTCCCCTAGTTTCTTTTATATCATAAACTCATTCCATAGAACCAAATATTTATTTTTATTGCATCTTTTTTTTCTGAGTTGGAGTCTCCCTCTCTCATCCAGACCGTAGTGCAGTGGCACAATTATGGCTCACCATAGCCTCAGCATCAACCACCTGGGTTCAGGCAATCCTTCCACCTCAGTCTCCTGAGTAGCTGGGACGATAGGCAAGCACCACCACGCCTAGCTAATTTTTCATTTTCTATTTTTTGTAGAGATGTGGTCTTGCTACGTTGCCTAGGCTAGTCTTGAACTCCTGGGCTCAAGCCAGCCTCCTACCTCAGCCTCCCAAAGTGCTAGGATTATAGGCATGAGCCACCGTGCCTAGCTTATCTTTCAATTGAAGTACAACTTACAGGCTAAGTAAAGTACACAGATTTTAAGTGTCAACTCAATGATTTTTAACTGATTATACACCTCTTTAACCACCACCCAGATCACTCTATAGCAGTGGTCCCCAACCTTTTTTGCATCAAGGACCAGTTTTGTGGAAGACAAAACTGAAGGTGCGAGATGTGCAGTCAAACCTCTCTGCTAATGTGAATCTGTAACTCTCCAGGGCTAGCATTACCACCTCAGATCAGGCATTAGAGTCTCATAAGGAGTGCACAAACTAGATCCCTTGCAGGCACAGTTCACAATGGGGTTCACACTCCTATGAGAATCTAATGCCACAGCTGATCTGACAGCAGATGGAGCTCAGGTGATAATGGGGAATGGCTGTAAACACAGATGAAACTTCACTCACTCACCTGTCGCTCACCTCCTGCTACGCAGCCTAGTTCCTAACAGGCCACGGACTCATAGTGGTCCATAACCCAAGGTTTGGGGACCCCCATATTTCTGGTACTTCAAAAGGCTTCTTTCTGTCCTCTCCCAACAGACTCTCCCAACAGTAACCACTCTCCTAACCTCTATCACCATAGATTAGTTTTGCCTGTTTGGGAACATTATGTAAAGGAATCATATAATGCATGATCCTTATGTCTGATTTCTTTATCTCATCATTATGCCTGTCAGATTTATTCATGCTATGTCAAACAGAAATAAGTTGTTCTTTTATAATTCTGCGTATTATCCCATTGAGTGAATATGGCACAGTTTATCTATTTAACCTACTATTGATAGACATTTGGATTGTGTCCAGTGCTATTCTAAATACTATTGTCATAAACATTCTCATGCCTGTCTTTCAGTGGGCTGGAGTTATTTTTCTTGTGTTTACATCCAGGAGTATAACTGCTAGGTCTTAGAGTAAACATATATTTAGCTTGAATGGCACCTCCAAACAGTGTTTTAAAATGGTAGCATTCATTTACATTCCCAGCAGTATTCAGAGCTCCAATTGCTCCAAATTCTTGTCTGTTGTTGATCTGTCAGTCTTTTTAATTGTATGCAATCAGGAAGTAGTGTGGTGGTATCTAGTTAGAATGGCTGTGGTGTCTCCCCCTCCCCCAGATTCATATGCTGAAATCTAAACCTCCAAGCTGATGGTATTAGCAGGTATGGCCTTTGGGAGGTGACTAGGTCATGGGGACAGAGCTCTTGTGAATGAGATTAGTGCCCTTATAAAAGAGGCCCAAGAGAGACCCCTCACCCCTTCCACTATGTGAGGCCACAGCAAAAGACAGCCATCTAAGGAAATAGGTCCTCATCGGACATCAAATTCATCAGCACCTTGATCTTGGACTTCTCAGCCCCCAGAACTGTAATAAATGAGCTTCTGTTGTTTATAAGCCTTCTAGTTGTGATAATTTTGTTATAGTAGTTCAAACAAGCAAAGACAGGAAATTTTCACATGTTTATTGGCCATTTGTAAAACTTCTTTTGTGAAGGGTCTATTCAAGTCTTTTGACCACTTTCAAGTGAGTTGTTTGTCCTTTATATAATACTTTTTAGAGTTCTTTATACATTCTGGATATGAGTCCTTGGTTGGATATTTGTGTCGTAAATATCTTCTCCAAGTATTTGGATTGCCTTTTCACTCTCTTAATGGTGCCTTTTAGTGAACAGATACTATTAATTCTAATGAAGTTAAATTTCTAATTTTTTCTTCTGTGGCTGGTACTTTTCGTGTACTATTTAAGAAATGTACGGTATGCAAAGTGGGGACCAAAGGGAGGCCCAAACTTTACCTGTACGATGTCCACTTGGATACCTAATCCTGAATTGCACCCCACATCTTTAAAATAAAATATATGTTTTAAAAAGAAATGTAAGGTATGAAGATGTTATCTAACTTGAATTAATTTGTGTATGGTGTGAGGTAGGTTCCAAAGGCCATTGTTTTCCATCTAGATGTCCAACTAACGCAGCTATTTACTGAAAGGAACCATCCTTTCCCCCCACTGACCTGCAATAACACGTTTGCTATAAATTAGTTCTTCTTATTCCGGTTCCTTGTCTATTTATATCTATCCTATTTATGTATATCACTATCTTCATTACTGAGAATGGATATTAAGAGAGCTACTAGGAACTTTAAACTTGTTTTAATAGCCTGTCTTTTCTCTGAATTTTATAAGAAACCTACTTCCTGTCACTCTTGGTGACTCTGCTTGTAAACAACCATCTTCACTGTTGCTTCTCTCTCCTCCTCTTCTCTGTACCTAATACAGATGATTAACTTCCATGTTCCATCCATAAGATAGCTAATACAAGAAGGAGGAGTTGGACATGACTAGGGGAGATTTACAATGACTCTGAGCTCAAGAAAGAGACTCAGTGTAGACCTATGATCCACACGTGGTAGTAGAAGTCATAACCATAGAAGAAATAAGTAGGGAGAATGGAGATAAGAGTTTCAAAAATGGAGTCTCAGACTATCAATCTTCAACAGCCAGAGAGTGAAATGATTTCTTCTCAGGGATAATGAAAAGGCACCACCATGAAAGGAGGAAGATGAAGAGAGATTGAAATCACAGAAGCCAGGAACAAAAAAGCAGCCAGCACTGTCCATCACAACTGAGGTCAAGTAAGACAAGGAGTGAAAGAGTCTATTGGGTCTGACATCGTGGAGGTAACTGGAAAAATGGTCTCATGTCAGGACAGGGACAAAAGACAGGTGGTTATTGCTCTATGAGTAAAAGGGAACTAAGGAAGTTGATACATGAAGCTCAGAATCCTCCTTCAACGAGAAAAGAGGATGAGCAGGAAGAGAAAATGAGGTTGAAGGAGTTTCTGTTAGTGTGTTGTTTTTGTTTTTGTTGTTGTTCTTGCTGTTGATCCAACGCTTAGGTTCCAAAGTATTTTGGAACAACAAAAGATAAACGTTCATGTGTCTTCCTTTCTCTTTCTCCCTTCCCTCTCCATCCATCTGTATCCTGGCAACTCATTCCCCTGCCAGCAACCCCTAACAGCAATGAGCAGGTTCATTTATTGGGGATGACAATTCAGGCAGTGCTTTCATGCCTCCACATCTCCCCTGTCTTGCCCCTTCCTGCCTTGGTCTCAACCTGTCTCTTCCCCCTCGCCCAGTCTGGCTGACCTGAGGTCCTGTCATCTCCAGGGATCACAGTGCACAGAGGTATGCAGAGAGATTCTCTCAACATCAGTGGAATCTCCTAGTCACTTCAGGTTTTTCTTCTGTTCTCTGGGGTTGGGCGAGTTTGAGTTTCAAAGAGTGGTGCAGATGCTGTACAGAATAAGAGGGAGCTTAGACCATCAATCTTCAGGGAAACAAGACTCCAACACATGAGCCAGTCTCACTGGAGAGTTGAGGGTGAGACTACACATTGGAAGAATTGGAAGAACCAAAGACCTGAGATAATTGGGGCAGGGATGGGCCAAGAGTGATCCAGAGGTCATAATTGAGAACGATACATATATTTATATTTGATCTAAGTTAGAATGGTTGGGAACAGAAAGGGAGCATCCCGAGCGAGGGCTGGGATACCAGGGTGAGTCCATAGTTGCTTTCCAGGCCCGGAAGAGACCAAGATGCCAGCAAGGGGCTGTGCTCAGAGACAGATAAGGTAATCATTAGTGTTTTTATCATGCAGCCACACATTGAACAATTTGATACACCGGGATCCATATTTAGCAATATAACTTTCTGTAAGACTGAATGCTTTTATTGATACTTTGTTGGACACTGGAAATTTTAACTTTAGTTACCAGCATTACTACATGTTTAATGTGTTTTTTATTATGTCTTGGGGTCATTTGCCTCATAAGGACTATTTTACTTTTATAAATAAAAAGGAATCAACATTCTGAATTTAAAATATGGATTTTTCAAATTGAACTTTTCTGGATCAAAGTCATACCATGAAAAGGCAATCACTTACTTAGAGTGCTGGACTGTATATGATACGTAGTCATTTGTTCTTTCTCACTGAACGATATATACCTCACTTTACTGACCAGGGCTGGAAAACATCTTGGCCGGTGGATTCTTGGTCAGGATTCCAATGTCTCTCATGGCAAACGTAAGCAGGTTGCTTCAGAGCACATGCAGGTGGAGTGGCTGCCTTTCCTGGCAGTCAGGAGGTAAAAGCTGTCGCTGGATTCTGCTACCTTGGCCCCACGCTGGCAAACAACACACTAATAGGCAAGGAACTAGACAACTCTATCTAGGAACCCAGCACGTCTCCTGGCAGAGTGGCAGGGAGGTTCTGGTTTCCAAATAATGAAGTTTTGTCAGAGCCAGAAGCCCAATATTCCCCTGCCTCGATGGACGTTCATGGCTTCCTAGTCCCTCTCATCAAGTCAGCTCTTCCCTCCATGCCCAGCCTGCGTGCCGTGTGCTGTGCTGGACTGGGGCTGGGTGCTTCCAGAAGAAACTGCAGTCCTGCTGCCCAAGGCTGAGCCTTTTATAGAGTTTCCATTACATGTCGGATACTGAGCTAGCCATGGTGGGAGACATTACTGTTCCCACTTTAGGGTCCAGGAAACTGAACTGCTTCTCCAAAAAGATGGGTGACAAGCCACACCACCAGAGGAACAGAATCAGACATGAACCCAGAGGCGTCCAGTTCCAAACTCTGCACAGTTTCCTGTCCAGAACCCACAGGGCTTCAGTGTGAGGGGAGAACCTCCACGCCATCTCTTGTCTGTCAGGAGCAGAGGCCGCCTGCAGACACTTGCCCTTCTGGCTTGGTTCTACACCCGTAACACAGAGGCCAAGGCTTCTTACATCCAGCACAGTGGATCAAACAGGACCCAGAACAAACGCCTCCCCACTGGAACCAAAGCTCCGCCCTCCCCCCTGGCACTTCCCAACCCCTGGGCTTTGCACCCTGCCCACCACTCAGCCTGGTCATCCCCGGTCACCCCTGTCCAGTGGGCACCAAAGAACACCAGGGAAGACCCTCCCCGGCCGTTCGTATGAACTGTTTTTACATGAACTGGGTTCGTTTGCCTTCCTCACACATCTTGAATGTGTTTTAAGAGCCACAAACATCTCAATGTTTATGAAAATGAAATTATCCAGATGTCTTTACAGATGTTGCAAATGGCCAGTGCAGTGCATCACAAATGCAAAGAAAATCTCCTCCCCCACTTGGGAGTGAGTGTTTGCAATCAGAGCCAGGAAAAATGGCCAACTGTACACTCACTCCCGGTGAAGATGGCTTTATCTCTGTGGTTTGAATTTCTATTTTTAAAATCTTACATATGCGACATTTACATTTTTTTCGGTGGTGATCAAAGATGAATGTTTCGTGTTTTTTACATTGCTATTAACTTGGGGCAGAAAACAAGGCGGTATAGTGGGGCATAGACGGGATCGTGGGTGAGGATGATTATTTTCATATTGCTTTGAGGTCGGTGAAGAAAAGCAGCTTGCTCTTGTACGTTTGGGGCAGGTGGTGGGGAGGTGCGGGGAGAGAGAATGGGGAGGCTGATGGAATCAAAGAGCTTTCATGAAGGAGATGGAATTCCAGCTGACCTTGTAGGCCAGAGACGATTGGTTTGGTGGAAACGGAGGAAGGCGGCAGCTGGGAGATGCCTTGACCAGGAACACGCAGGTTCAGGAGCTGGTACGGCCTGAGGAGAACTGACTCATGTCATCTCAACAGGAGTCGGAAGCTGGGGAACAGTACAGGTGAGAAAGTAGGTGGGTCCAGACTCCGGTGGTCCTCAAATGCCAGGCGGAGAGAAGCTTGAACTTTCATCTCTGAAGCTGAAGGAAGCATTGAAATTATTTAAACAGAGGTGTGACACAATGGAATAAGAGAGATGATTATTCAGGTGGCAAAGAGAAGGATAAGCCGGAAGGCAAATTGTCTGTGCGTTCACCTGTCGTGTTTCGAGTCCATCTCCTTTCATAGGCTGCAGAGGGCTGCCAGCTGCCGCTCTGGGCCAGGGGTCAGCAGGTGGGCATGTGCGCGCCATCCCTTCCATGCCCAGGTGTTCCCTGCCTGTGGCAGGGGAAGCAGCAGAGCCAGTGCAAACCCGGAGCTGGCCAGGGCTGGCCTCCTTCCTGCGTGGGGCTGGTTCATCTCGGCTCTCCTCTGGCCACCCTGCAAGACCTGCTGAAGCTGCTTCCCAGCCAGCCCACACACTGCCCTCCCGTCTCTGCTCCTGGCTGCCTGCCGCTGCCTCTGGTTCCCAAATACGGGCACGCGGCTTCGGGACCTGCTGCTGTGTCCTTGAGTCTCCCGCAGGTCTGGTTTTGGTGCGCCTGCTCTCAATCTGCCGCTGGGTCGACCAGCATCCCGGCAGCAGCCATTGCCACCCTGGGCCCCACGGCTCGACAGGGGGCAGGGCCTCTGCAGGGCCATCTGTGGAGACTTGGAGCTGCTTGAGAAGGACCTGCTGGGGGCATGCGAGGGAGAGAGCGGAGATGTGTACCCTTGGCGTTGAGAATACGCTGGGCTCTGCAGGCTCGGCCTCTTGCTCCTTGGAAGGTGTTACCGGGACTCATCTCGGGCCACGTGTTCATGTGGGCCAGAAGTATTTAGTCTTTTATTCTTCTTTATTTTTTATAAAGCAGAACATCTTACTTGTGGGAGCCTGCAGGCCCCGGAGAGACAGAAACAGTCTGAGTTAATACAGGTCACTCCCAACCTTACCCTGCAGGGTGGTGGGGTCTCCTTACACAGTGCAAGGAGATCTTCCTGTATCCCTGCTGGCATCAGCTGGGTGCCCTCATGCCCGTCTGGTTTTTGGTCATTTGTGCCCTCACGTCGCTTCAGGTCACCCCCCATTCCTGACCGTAAGGTCTCCACCAGCACAGCTGTCATTCAACTACTGCCCCCCCATGCTAGACCACACAAGGCTGAGATACTCCTGAAGCTAAGTCTCCAAGCTCCAGAATGTTCCAGGAGCCATTTCCTCTCTGGGATCTGGTTCCCAGGACAGGTTCTGCCCAGGTGTGGGTACAAATGTCCTCTGCCCCGGATTCTCACACCTATCTGGAGCATTATTGCGCCTTCCTTAGGCCATACCTTTGTCAGGGCGGGGTCCGCTTTTCCCTGGGAATCTGACACTGAGACGGAGTTAGGGGTATAAGAGGCTCGTTGGGAGGAGCAGGGAGACATCTGTGAGGATAAGGGGAGAGGAAGCAGGCTCGGGCAGGGAAGCTTGAGACCGCCAGGAGGAGCTAATCAAGTCTCCGCCGAGCTGCTGGGAAGCGCCGGAGCAAAGACTCCCCACGGGAGGGGTCCTGCATTGGGCACAGCAGCCAGACCCTAGCACCCTGGCCACGCTCAATCATCGTGGGCTGGAGATACCCAGGAAGAGTGTAGGCTCAGTTCACAGACTGCGGCGAATCCTGAAGACTCCGGGCCACCTGCACTGCTCACAGCTCCACGGCAGGTTCTTTCTAGAAAGGAGAGCTCACCGGCCACTGCCACGGCCCCAAGGAGCCTCCCACACCTGCACGCCCTTCACCCTCCCTCCAGCCCCCAACCCCAGCCCAGGAGGGGACTCTCGTCTGCCCTTGATAAGGGGCGGTGGGAGAGGAAGCTCGCTATACATCCCTTCATAGCTCCTAGAGTTCTTTCTGGGTCCCCCCTCCACCACCACCCCAAGGATGAGGCCTTTGGAGCCCAGAAACCAAAAGTGGGTCTTGTTCTGTCTGTCTTGTGAAGCCCCTCCCATTAGGAAATAAACTCAGTGCAGCCTAGGTCGACCGGGAAAAGCCCATGGGAAGGGGACATAGCAGGGCTGGAGAACACCGCAAGTCAATTTTTAAAACATTATGCCACCGTATGGTTCCACTTAGTGAACCTTGGCGAATTCACTTCTCTTCCAAACGCTTCCATCCCCTTCAAGAAGGCAGGAACTCTTTCTCCATGTCAGCACCTGCTTCGAGCCAACCATGCCCTGGCCACGGAGGAAATACAGCCCCCAGGATCTCCAAGGAACATCAGCCAAGCTGAGAGACAGGTGAGGCTCTCTCCAGCCTCCATGTGGGTGAAGCGGAGCTCTCCCAGGAGGCTTCCTGCCCTCCCAGGACCAGCTCCTTCCTCAAGTGATCGGGAGAGGAGAAATAGAAAAGAGCTATCTTGCACTCCATAACTCACTTAAGCTCTGTCATAACTCATTTCAGCTTCACGGAAACCCTATGAGACAGGTAAAGCCGTTATCCCCGTTTTACAGATTAAAGGACTAAAACACAGAGACGGCAAGTCACTTCCTTGAGGTCACACAGCCACCATGGGGCAGGGCCAAGATTCAAACCCGGCTGGTCTCATCTCAGGGCTAGAATGTCAAATCTATTCCGTCAGCTGCATCGCTATCAGGAGCTTCACTTGGGGTAAAAGGAGCTGACCCAGACACAGAGGTGTCCGGCCGGCAGAAGACGGGAGTCTTGGGAGACACCGTCTTCCAACTTATGGATAGAGAAATAGGGGCCCGGTGATGGGGGGCAACCTGTCATCATCACCAGGAAAAAGCTGCTCATGGCGCACGCCCTGGAGTGGAGGGCTAGCCTCGTCCTTGGTGGCATTTGTCACCGTCACAGCTGTGCTGCTTGGAACAGCAGAGAGAGACCTCTCATGAGTCACAGCAAACAGCCAAGTCGTGCTGCTGCAATGAGATGGCCTCACATCTTGCCAGAGGAAAGCAAAACCCCCACTCCCACTCCGGGTTCAGGACGAGAAAGGATCCAGAGTCTATTTTATGAGCAGCTCGCCCCCCAGTTGAGAATGCCACCTTTCAAAGAAGGTGGTTTATCCAACAAACACGTGTTGAGTTCTTATTGCGTGCAAGGTATAAGGAAAACTTCTAGGGATGAAAAAGATAGGATGTCATTTGCGGGATTTGCGGTTCAACACAGGGAATCATCCAATGATGTCAAAACGGATGTCATCTGTGCTCTCACCCAACAATCGTAGAAGCTAACATTTGAGAGTTTGCAGAGTATTTACATATCATGCGATTCCTCGCCTCCTTATCCTGCAGCAAACTTCTATTCACCCTGCAAAACCCTGCTCACACGTCAGTTCCTTTGTGTATCCTTTGCCTGCCTGCCTGTCCCCACAAGCAGACTCCTTTTTTTCCCTTCCTTCCTCTTTCCCTTCATTCCTCTCCTCCCTCGCTTTCCTAATAACAGTGAATACTCTTTGAAAAGTTCCCATGGGCTAGACAAAATTAGTGCTCACACTTTACGGGTGTGAATTAATTTAGTCCTCACCACAATCCTGTGAGGGAAGCAGAGGGACACTCCACCATATTGCAGTTCGGGTGTCCAAGAAATTGAACTGCTCACCATAGGTTCCAACTAGATAGGACAGTCACCAAAGTCTACTGGGAAGACAGAGAGCTGTCTGCTGGACAGCACCGGCCCTCACGGGACTGAGAAGGCCCTAGCGTCACGCACGGGCCGATTCTCCCTGCTGTGGGCCGAGCCCTGAACCCCGTGGCAAACGGTGGCTCCTGCCTGAGCCCACCACTCCACTCCCCACCACTTGTGTTGTCCTTATCCTCGGGGACCCCTCTGCCATCTGAACGACGTGGCAGGCCTCCTCTGGAATCTCCTGGGCCCCTCTGGCTCAGAATGGAATCCCGCCCTCTGCCCTGGAGGTCCAAGCTGTCTGCAGCCTTAACCACCCATGGACTGAGGCCCTGTGCCTCCCAGCGTCCTCCTCTGTGGCTTGGTTGCCCACCTGTGGACAGGTGAGGCACAGGCCCGAGTGGGAAAGGCCCAGGGCGAGGGCACACAGAGACGTCAGAGAGGCCGAATGGCTGAGCACACCTGCATTTGGAGCGAACCGCCCAGGCTCAAACCCCAGTTCCAGTCTCTATGGGTATATATGGTTGGTGAGGGGCAGAACCTGGCAAAGCCTCGTTCTCATCTTCAGAACATGAGGTGGCAGTAACAACCCCCTCGCTCACAAGGCTATACAGGAAAAATAAGACGCTGTCCACAAAGAAAGCATTTTGTAAATCAGAAAGTGTCCTTGAATACATATTTGAGACACTCACATAGCCATTATTATGACATATGATAGTACATATTGAGATGTTAGAGCTTAAAGGTTAAGACCATAAATTCCAGAGCCAAGATGGCCAGGGTTCAAATCCTAGTTTTGCCACTTACTGGCTGTGTGATCTTGGGTGAGTTGATTACCCTTTCTGTGCCTCAGTTTAGTTTCCTCTTCTGTAGGGTTTCAAAAAGATTAAATAGATTTATCCATTTAAAGTCATTAAACGGTGCCAAGCATAGAGTCAGTCTGTGTAAATGCCAGTTATGAATAGTGCAGGACGCAAAAGATTAGTGTGTGATGACATCATCACAGTCACTAATATTTGAGAGTTTACAGAGCATTTATAGATTTGTTTTGTGAAAGCACAAAGTACCTAGGGAAATTAGCGGAGGAGGGGAGGCTTGGGCTGGGAATTGAAAGAGGAATGCAGTACGTACGGGGGGTGGAAGGCAAAGCAGGGGTGAGTGGCCAGGGAGGCAGGAGGAGTCCTGCCCACAGGCTGTGCCCCTGGTCCTTCAGCTGTTGGGCTCTGGGTTGCAGTAAAGGTTTAACCCCTTTATTGTGGAACAGAGTCTCCTGGGAGATTTTAAAACTCATGATACCCAAACACATTCTGGGCGATTCTAAATTCCACCCAGAACCCTCTCAGAGATTCTAAATACCATCCAGAACCCACTCTGTGAGATTCTAAATCTCACCCAGGACCCGCTCTGAGAAATTGTAAATCTCACCCAGAACCCACTCTGAGAAATTCTAAATCCCACCCAGAACCCAGTCTGGGCAATTCTAAATCTCACCCAGAACCTACTATGAGAGATTCTAAATCCCACCCAGAATCCACCCTGGGCAATTCAAGACCACACACAGAACCCACTCTGTAAGATTCTAAATCCCACCCGAAACACAATCTGTGAGATTCTAAATCTCACCCAGAACCCACACTGGGCGATTCTAAATCCCACCCAGAACGCTCTCAGAGATTCTAAATCCCAACCGAAACCCACTCTGTAAGATTCTAAATCCCGCCCAGAACCCATTCTGAGACATTTTAAATCGCACCCAGAACCCGCTCGGAGAGATTCTAAATCCCACCCAGAACCCAGTCAGGGCGATTCTAAATTCCACCGAGAACCCACTCTGTGAGATTCTAAGTCCCACCCACAACCCATTCTGAGACATTCTAAATCGCACCCAGAACCCGCTCTGAGAGATTCTAAACTCCACACAGAACCCAGTGTGGGCGAATCTAAATTTCACCCAGAACCCACTCTGAGAGATTCTAAGTCCCACCCAGAACCCACTCTGAGAGATTCTAAATCCCACCCAGAACCCACTCTGAGAGATTCTAAATCCCACCCAGAACCTACTCTGGGCAATTCTAAATCCCACCCAGAACCCACTCTGAGACATTCTAAATCCCACCCAGAACCTACTCTGGGCAATTCTAAATCCCACCCAGAACCCACTCTGAGAGATTCTAAATCCCACCCAGAACCTACTCTGGGCAATTCTAAATCCCACCCAGAACCCACTCTGAGAGATTCTAAATCCCACCCAGAACCCACTCTGAGACATTCTAAATCCACCCAGAACCCACTCTGAGAGATTCTAAATCCCACCCAGAACCCACTCTGAGAGATTCTAAATCCCACCCAGAACCTACTCTGGGCAATTCTAAATCCCACCCAGAACCCACTCTGAGAGATTCTAAATCCCACCCAGAACCCACTCTGAGACATTCTAAATCCCACCCAGAACCCACTCTGAGAGATTCTAAATCCCACCCAGAACCCACTCTGAGACATTCTAAATCCCACCCAGAACCCACTCTGAGAGATTCTAAATCCCACCCAGAACCCACTCTGAGACATTCTAAATCCCACCCAGAACCCACTCTGAGAGATTCTAAATCCCACCCAGAACCCACTCTGAGACATTCTAAATCCCACCCAGAACCCACTCTGAGAGATTCTAAATCCCACCCAGAACCCACTCTGGGAGATTCTAAATCCCACCCAGAACCTACTCTGGGCAATTCTAAATCCCACCCAGAACCCACTCTGAGAGATTCTAAATCCCACCCAGAACCTACTCTGAGAGATTCTAAATCCCACCCAGAACCCACTCTGAGACATTCTAAATCCCACCCAGAACCTACTCTGGGCAATTCTAAATCCCACCCAGAACCCACTCTGAGAGATTCTAAATCCCACCCAGAACCCACTCTGAGACATTCTAAATCCCACCCAGAACCCACTCTGGGAGATTCTAAATCCCACCCAGAACCTACTCTGGGCAATTCTAAATCCCACCCAGAACCCACTCTGAGAGATTCTAAATCCCACCCAGAACCCACTCTGAGAGATTCTAAATCCCACCCAGAACCCACTCTGAGAGATTCTAAATCCCACCCAGAACCTACTCTGGGCAATTCTAAATCCCACCCAGAACCCACTCTGAGAGATTCTAAATCCCACCCAGAACCCACTCTGAGAGATTCTAAATCCCACCCAGAACCCACTCTGAGAGATTCTAAATCCCACCCAGAACCCACTCTGAGAGATTCTAAATCCCACCCAGAACCTACTCTGGGCAATTCTAAATCCCACCCAGAACCCACTCTGAGAGATTCTAAATCCCACCCAGAACCCACTCTGAGACATTCTAAATCCCACCCAGAACCTACTCTGGGCAATTCTAAATCCCACCCAGAACCCACTCTGAGAGATTCTAAATCCCACCCAGAACCTACTCTGGGCAATTCTAAATCCCACCCAGAACCCACTCTGAGAGATTCTAAATCCCACCCAGAACCTACTCTGGGCAATTCTAAATCCCACCCAGAACCTACTCTGAGAGATTCAAAATCTCACCCAGAACCCACTCTGTGAGGTTCTAATTCCCACCCAGAACCTACTCTGAGAGATTCTAAATCCCACCCAGAACCCACTCTGGGAGATTCTAAATCCCACCCAGAACCCACTCTGGGAGATTCTAAATCCCACCCAGAACCTACTCTGGGCAATTCTAAATCCCACCCAGAACCCACTCTGAGAGATTCTAAATCCCACCCAGAACCCACTCTGAGACAATCTAAATCCCACCCAGAACCCACTCTGAGAGATTCTAAATCCCACCCAGAACCCACTCTGGGAGATTCTAAATCCCACCCAGAACCCACTCTGAGAGATTCTAAATCCCACCCAGAACCCACTCTGGGAGATTCTAAATCCCACCCAGAACCCACTCTGAGAGATTCTAAATCCCACCCAGAACCCACTCTGAGACATTCTAAATCTCACCCAGAACCTATTCTGGGCGATTCTAAATCCCACCCAGAACCCACTCTGAGAGATTCTAAATCCCACCCAGAACCCACTCTGAGACATTCTAAATCTCACCCAGAACCTATTCTGGGCGATTCTAAATCCCACCCAGAACCCACTCTGAGACATTCTAAATCTCACCCAGAACCTACTCTGGGCAATTCTAAATCCCACCCAGAACCCACTCTGAGACATTCTAAATCCCACCCAGAACCTACTCTGGGCAATTCTAAATCCCACCCAGAACCCACTCTGAGAGATTCTAAATCCCACCCAGAACCCACTCTGAGACATTCTAAATCCCACCCAGAACCCACTCTGAGACATTCTAAATCCCACCCAGAACCTACTCTGGGCAATTCTAAATCCCACCCAGAACCCACTCTGAGAGATTCTAAATCCCACCCAGAACCCACTCTGAGAGATTCTAAATCCCACCCAGAACCCACTCTGAGACATTCTAAATCCCACCCAGAACCTACTCTGGCAATTCTAAATCCCACCCAGAACCCACTCTGAGAGATTCTAAATCCCACCCAGAACCCACTCTGAGAGATTCTAAATCCCACCCAGAACCCACTCTGAGACAATCTAAATCCCACCCAGAACCCACTCTGAGAGATTCTAAATCCCACCCAGAACCCACTCTGGGAGATTCTAAATCCCACCCAGAACCCACTCTGAGAGATTCTAAATCCCACCCAGAACCCACTCTGGAGATTCTAAATCCCACCCAGAACCCACTCTGGGAGATTCTAAATCCCACCCAGAACCTACTCTGAGAGATTCTAAATCCCACCCAGAACCCACTCTGGGAGATTCTAAATCCCACCCAGAACCCACTCTGAGAGATTCTAAATCCCACCCAGAACCCACTCTGGGAGATTCTAAATCCCACCCAGAACCCACTCTGGGAGATTCTAAATCCCACCCAGAACCCACTCTGGGAGATTCTAAATCCCACCCAGAACCCACTCTGAGAGATTCTAAATCCCACCCAGAACCCACTCTGGGAGATTCTAAATCCCACCCAGAACCCACTCTGAGAGATTCTAAATCCCACCCAGAACCCACTCTGAGAGATTCTAAATCCCACCCAGAACCTACTCTGGGCAATTCTAAATCCCACCCAGAACCCACTCTGAGAGATTCTAAATCCCACCCAGAACCCACTCTGAGAGATTCTAAATCCCACCCAGAACCCACTCTGGGAGATTCTAAATCCCACCCAGAACCCACTCTGAGAGATTCTAAATCCCACCCAGAACCCACTCTGAGAGATTCTAAATCCCACCCAGAACCTACTCTGGGCAATTCTAAATCCCACCCAGAACCCACTCTGAGAGATTCTAAATCCCACCCAGAACCCACTCTGGAGATTCTAAATCCCACCCAGAACCCACTCTGGGAGATTCTAAATCCCACCCAGAACCTACTCTGGGCAATTCTAAATCCCACCCAGAACCCACTCTGAGACATTCTAAATCCCACCCAGAACCTACTCTGGGCAATTCTAAATCCCACCCAGAACCCACTCTGAGAGATTCTAAATCCCACCCAGAACCCACTCTGGAGATTCTAAGTCCCACCCAGAACCTACTCTGGGCAATTCTAAATCCCACCCAGAACCCACTCTGAGACATTCTAAATCCCACCCAGAACCTACTCTGGGCAATTCTAAATCCCACCCAGAACCCACTCTGAGAGATTCTAAATCCCACCCAGAACCCACTCTGAGACATTCTAAATCTCACCCAGAACCTATTCTGGGCGATTCTAAATCCCACCCAGAACCCACTCTGAGAGATTCTAAATCCCACCCAGAACCCACTCTGAGAGATTCTAAATCCCACCCAGAACCCACTCTGAGACATTCTAAATCTCACCCAGAACCTATTCTGGGCGATTCTAAATCCCACCCAGAACCCACTCTGAGAGATTCTAAATCCCACCCAGAACCTACTCTGGGCAATTCTAAATCCCACCCAGAACCCACTCTGAGAGATTCTAAATCCCACCCAGAACCCACTCTGAGACATTCTAAATCCCACCCAGAACCTACTCTGGGCAATTCTAAATCCCACCCAGAACCCACTCTGAGAGATTCTAAATCCCACCCAGAACCCACTCTGAGACATTCTAAATCTCACCCAGAACCTATTCTGGGCGATTCTAAATCCCACCCAGAACCCACTCTGAGAGATTCTAAATCCCACCCAGAACCCACTCTGAGAGATTCTAAATCCCACCCAGAACCCACTCTGAGACATTCTAAATCTCACCCAGAACCTATTCTGGGCGATTCTAAATCCCACCCAGAACCCACTCTGAGAGATTCTAAATCCCACCCAGAACCCACTCTGAGAGATTCTAAATCCACCCAGAACCCACTCTGAGACATTCTAAATCTCACCCAGAACCTATTCTGGGCGATTCTAAATCCCACCTAGAACCCACTCTGAGAGATTCTAAATCCCACCCAGAACCCACTCTGGGAGATTCTAAATCCCACCCAGAACCTACTCTGGGCAATTCTAAATCCCACCCAGAACCCACTCTGAGAGATTCTAAATCCCACCCAGAACCCACTCTGAGAGATTCTAAATCCCACCCAGAACCTACTCTGGGCAATTCTAAATCCCACCCAGAACCACTCTGAGAGATTCTAAATCCCACCCAGAACCCACTCTGAGAGATTCTAAATCCCACCCAGAACCTACTCTGGGCAATTCTAAATCCCACCCAGAACCCACTCTGAGAGATTCTAAATCCCACCCAGAACCCACTCTGAGAGATTCTAAATCCCACCCAGAACCCACTCTGAGAGATTCTAAATCCCACCCAGAACCCACTCTGAGACATTCTAAATCTCACCCAGAACCTATTCTGGGCGATTCTAAATCCCACCCAGAACCCACTCTGAGAGATTCTAAATCCCACCCAGAACCCACTCTGGGAGATTCTAAATCCCACCCAGAACCTACTCTGGGCAATTCTAAATCCCACCCAGAACCCACTCTGAGACATTCTAAATCCCACCCAGAACCCACTCTGAGAGATTCTAAATCCCACCCAGAACCTACTCTGGGCAATTCTAAATCCCACCCAGAACCCACTCTGAGAGATTCTAAATCCCACCCAGAACCCACTCTGAGACATTCTAAATCCCACCCAGAACCCACTCTGAGAGATTCTAAATCCCACCCAGAACCCACTCTGAGACATTCTAAATCCCACCCAGAGCCCACTCTGAGAGATTCTAAATCCCACCCAGAACCCACTCTGAGACATTCTAAATCCCACCCAGAACCCACTCTGAGAGATTCTAAATCCCACCCAGAACCCACTCTGAGACATTCTAAATCCCACCCAGAACCCACTCTGGGAGATTCTAAATCCCACCCAGAACCCACTCTGAGACATTCTAAATCCCACCCAGAACCCACTCTGAGAGATTCTAAATCCCACCCAGAACCCACTCTGAGAGATTCTAAATCCCACCCAGAACCCACTCTGAGACATTCTAAATCCCACCCAGAACCCACTCTGAGACATTCTAAATCCCACCCAGAACCCACTCTGAGACATTCTAAATCCCACCCAGAACCCACTCTGAGACATTCTAAATCCCACCCAGAACCCACTCTGGGAGATTCTAAATCCCACCCAGAACCCACTCTGAGACATTCTAAATCCCACCCAGAACCCACTCTGAGACATTCTAAATCCCACCCAGAACCCACTCTGAGAGATTCTAAATCCCACCCAGAACCCACTCTGGGAGATTCTAAATCCCACCCAGAACCCACTCTGAGACATTCTAAATCCCACCCAGAACCCACTCTGAGAGATTCTAAATCCCACCCAGAACCCACTCTGAGACATTCTAAATCCCACCCAGAACCCACTCTGAGACATTCTAAATCCCACCCAGAACCCACTCTGAGAGATTCTAAATCCACCCAGAACCGGTCTGAGAGATTCTAAATCCCACCCAGAACCCACTCTGAGACATTCTAAATCCCACCCAGAACCTACTCTGAGAGATTCTAAATCCCCCCAGAACCCACTCTGGGAGATTCTAAATCCCACCCAGAACCTACTCTGGGCAATTCTAAATCCCACCCAGAACCCACTCTGAGAGATTCTAAATCCCACCCAGAACCTACTCTGGGAATTCTAAATCCCACCCAGAACCCACTCTGAGAGATTCTAAATCCCACCCAGAACCTACTCTGGGCAATTCTAAATCCCACCCAGAACCCACTCTGAGAGATTCTAAATCCCACCCAGAACCCACTCTGAGAGATTCTAAATCCCACCCAGAACCCACTCTGGGAGATTCTAAATCCCACCCAGAACCCACTCTGAGAGATTCTAAATCCCACCCAGAACTACTCTGGGCAATTCTAAATTCCACCCAGAACCCACTCTGAGAATTCTAAATCCCACCCAGAACCCACTCTGAGAGATTCTAAATCCCACCCAGAACCCACTCTGGGAGATTCTAAATCCCACCCAGAACCTACTCTGGGCAAATTTTAAATCCCACCCAGAACCCACTCTGAGAGATTCTAAATCCCACCCAGAACCCACTCTGAGAGATTCTAAATCCCACCCAGAACCCACTCTGAGAGATTCTAAATCCCACCCAGAACCTACTCTGGGCAATTCTAAATCCCACCCAGAACCCACTCTGAGAGATTCTAAATCCCACCCAGAACCCACTCTGAGAGATTCTAAATCCCACCCAGAACCCACTCTGAGAGATTCTAAATCCCACCCAGAACCCACTCTGGGCAATTCTAAATCCCACCCAGAACCCACTCTGAGAGATTCTAAATCCCACCCAGAACCCACTCTGAGAGATTCTAAATCCCACCCAGAACCCACTCTGTGAGGTTCTAAATTTCCCCCCCAGAACCCACTCTGAGAGATTCTAAATCCCACCCCGAACCCACTCTGAGACATTCTAAATCCCACCCAGAACCCACTCTGAGACATTCTAAATCCCACCCAGAACCCACTCTGAGACATTCTAAATCCCCCAGAACCCACTCTGGGAGATTCTAAATCCCACCCAGAACCCACTCTGGGAGATTCTAAATCCCACCCAGAACCAAATCTGAGAGATTCTAAATCCCACCCAGAACCCACTCTGGGAGATTCTAAATCCACCCAGAAACCCCCTCTGGGAGATTCTAAATCCCACCCCGAACCCACTCTGAGAGATTCTAAATCCCACCCAGAACCCACTCTGAGAGATTCTAAATCCCACCCAGAACCCACTCTGGGCAATTCTAAATCCCACCCAGAACCCACTCTGAGAGATTCTAAATCCCACCCAGAACCCACTCTGAGAGATTCTAAATCCCACCCAGAACCCACTCTGAGAGATTCTAAATCCCACCCAGAACCCACTCTGAGAGATTCTAAATCCCACCCAGAACCCACTCTGGGCAATTCTAAATCCCACCCAGAACCCACTCTGAGAGATTCTAAATCCCACCCAGAACCCACTCTGAGAGATTCTAAATCCCACCCAGAACCCACTCTGAGACATTCTAAATCCCACCCAGAACCCACTCTGGGAGATTCTAAATCCCACCCAGAACCCACTCTGAGAGATTCTAAATCCCACCCAGAACCCACTCTGAGACATTCTAAATCCCACCCAGAACCCACTCTGAGACATTCTAAATCCCACCCAGAACCCACTCTGGGAGATTCTAAATCCCACCCAGAACCCACTCTGGGAGATTCTAAATCCCACCCAGAACCCACTCTGAGAGATTCTAAATCCCACCCAGAACCCACTCTGGGAGATTCTAAATCCCACCCAGAACCCACTCTGGGAGATTCTAAATCCCCCCAGAACCCACTCTGGAGATTCTAAATCCCACCCAGAACCCACTCTGGGAGATTCTAAATCCCACCAGAACCCACTCTGGAGATTCTAAATCCCACCCAGAACCCACTTCTGGAGATTCTAAATCCACCCAGAACCCACTCTGAGACATTCTAAATCCCACCCAGAACCCACTCTGGGAGATTCTAAATCCCACCCAGAACCCACTCTGAGAGATTCTAAATCCCACCCAGAACCACTCTGTGACATTCTAAATCCCACCCAGAACCACTCTGAGACATTCTAAATCCCACCAAGAACCCACTCTGGAGATTCTAAATCCCACCCAGAACCCACTCTGGAGATTCTAAATCCCACCCAGAAACCCACTCTGAGACATTCTAAATCCCACCCAGACCCATCTGGAGTTTTCAAATCCCACCCAGAACCCACTCTGGGAGATTCTAAATCCCACCCAGAACCCAGTCTGGGAGATTCTAAATTCCACCCAGAACCCACTCTGAAAACATTCTAAATCCCATCCAAAACCCACTCTGGGAATTCTAAATCCCACCCAGAAGCCACTCTGGAGATTCTAAATCCCACCCAGAACCCACTCTAGCATTCTAAATCCCACCCACAACCCACTCTGAGAGATTCAAAGATCTAAACCCAAAACCCGGACTCTGGGAGATTCTAATTCCCACCCAGACCCACTATGTGTGATTCTAAATCTTACCAAGAACCCATTCAGTGAGATTCTAAATCCCACCCAGAACCCACTTGGGCGACTCTAAATCCCACCCAAAACCCCCTCTGTGAGATTCTAAATCCCACCCAGAACCCATTTTGGGTGAGATTCTAAACCCTTACCCAAAACCCCACTCTGTGAGATTTTTAAATCCCACCCAGAACCCACTCTGGGATTCTAAATCCCACCCAGAACCCACTCGGGGAATTCTAAATTCCACCCAGACCCATTCTGGGTTTTCTGAATCCCATCCAGAACCCACTCTGTGAGATTCTAAATCCCACCCAGAACCCACTCTGTGAGATTCTAAATCCCACCCAGAACCCACTCTGAGAGATTCTAAATCCCACCCAGAACCCACTCTGTGAGATTCTAAATCCCACCCAGAACCCACTCTGTGAGATTTTAAATCCCACCCAAAACCCCTACTCTGGGAATTCTAAATCCCACCCAGAACCCACTCTGATATTCAAACATTCCACCCAGAACCCATTCTGGGATTCTAAATCCCATCCAGAACCCACTCTGGGAGATTCTAAATCCCACCCAAAACCCCTACTCTGGGAGATTCTAAATCCCACCCAGAAGCCACTCTGGAGATTCTAAATCCCACCCAGATACCCATTCTAGGCAATTCTAAATCCCACCCAGAACCCACTCTGAGAGATTCTAAATCCCACCCAGAACCCACTCTGGGAGATTCTAAATCCCACCCAGAACCCACTCTGGGAGATTCTAAATCCCACCCAGAACCCACTCTGGGAGATTCTAATATCCCACCCAGAACCTACTCGGGTGAGATTCTAAATCCCACCCAGAACCCACTCTGGAGATTCTAAACCCTCACCCAGAACCCACTCTGAGAGATTCTAAATCCCACCCAGAACCCACTCTGAGAGATTCTAAATCCCACCCAGAACCCAGAAATCACCCCCCCCCTCTGGGAATTCTAAACCCTCACCCAAAACCCCTACTCGGGTGAGATTCTAAATCCCACCCAGAACCCACTCTGGGAATTCTAAATCCCACCCAGAACCCACTCTGGAGATTCTAAATCCCCCAGAGCCCACTCTGAGAGATTCAAATTCCAAACCCAGAAATTCCCCAAACCCTCTGAGAGATTCTAAATCCTCACCCAGAACCCATCTGAGAGATTCTAAATCCCACCCAGAACCTACTCTGCGCGATTCTAAATCCCATCCAGAACCCACTCGGCGGGACTCTAAATCACTTGGTCCCACATTCATGATTGTCAACGGTGTCCTGGGTGATTCCAGCGTGAGGCCAGATTTGAAGACCTCCAGCCCAGGATAGCGGATCTCAAACTTCAGCTGCGACAGAATCACCCTGAAGTCTGGTTAGAACACAGAACTCTGAACTGATAGGTCTGGATGAGGCCCCCAAATTTTCCTTTCCAACAGATTCCCTGGTGATTCTGCTACTGCGGCTGGCTGGGGACCACACTCGGAGAACCCCTGAGCTGAGGCACAGGGTGCGTGAAGAATGGATGGAGATGAGGCTCATTCCGTTGGCTCATGGAAGTCTGCCATGGCGCCCTGCCGAACTTCCGGCTTCACCCTGTGGGCACTGAGCTTTTGGGCCAAGACACGCTCGGAGCTGGGTATCAGGAAAACAGACCTGGTACAAGGTGTTGGGGGCATGGGAAGGGGAGAAGGATGGCCAAGAATCCCACCGGAAGCTTGTCACAGCCAACAGTCCCGAGCCAGGAACGTCCAGCCTGAAGCCGGGCAGCCATCATGACAGTGAGGAAGGCAAGGCGAGGAGGAGGAGGTAGATGCCAGCAGGACCTCTGTGGTCAAAGACAGAGCAGCAGTGAGCTGGGAAGGAAGAGAAAGACCAGACGCCATGATGCCCTTGCCCCACATCTAAGAAGAGAGTGCTGGGGTCAGGGGCGGTCCCGGGTGGCAGGGGACAGTCTGGCTTTCAACATCTGCATCTGAGAACAGAGATGGCCCATGGGATTTGGGAACCAAGAGCTTAATCAGGGAATTCAATCCACTGCTCTGAGGCAGGAGTCACCAGAACAGTGGCAAGAATGAAGGGGTTCGGTCCAAAGGCGGATCCTGGTGTCCCCCAGCCCAGCCACCAGGGGAGGAGGAATAAACAAAAGCCAAGAACCAAAGGAAAAGAAGATTAAGGGGGAAAGGCGGCCCGTGGCATGAAATGCTGTGAGGCCTTGCAATGATCACTGGGAAAACATTAGAAATGAAAAGAATGTCGTGACAGCAGCCTACCCTCCACCCACAAAGGGACTCGGGGAGTGCAGAGAGCAAGTCCCCTCGACCTATTGTGGTTTTTGTCATCGCTAAGATGCTCGGATGCCGGCAGCTGCTCGTCCCACCGAACGCCTGCACATGAGGGAGCGTGTTTTTCCATAAAGGCCCAGCGAGGATGAACGGCCGAAAACAGACGGCATGTGGCTTGACGCCTGCCTGTGATCCCAGGTCTCACAGGGGCCGGGTGATGCGAAATGAGGACACATGCCAGGGACCTCTGGGGGAACTGCGTTCTCTCCGGCAACACCTGCGGCTCACACGGGCAGGTGCAGCAGGACAACGAGTAGTGGGTATCGGGGCATGGGAAGGGGCTTTGATGAGGACCAGGGCCACGCAAGTGGCACCAGAGGTTTTCTGAACAACCACAGGCCACTAAGATCAGTGGCAACTGCAAGCCAAGGAACACCCATCGAATTCTCCATCCCTTCCACCCTGAGACACAAGTGGCCAAGTGGCGACTTTGCCTACTCTGAACCAGGTCAGGCCAGGGCTGCCACTCCATGGGGGAACACTGCTCCTTTGGAAGTTTGTACTCTTCGTGGGACTTGGATTGAGGGCCTGGCTTCTTTTTTTTTCCATTTTATTTTACATTCAGAGAGGGTGTACATGCCTGTTTGGTACATGGACATATTGTGAAACACTGTATTCACAGATAATTTCTGAACTTTGACCTCCTTCCCTAACTCTCTCCATGGGTGTCCCCAGTGTCTATTATTTCCATCTTGGTGACCATTTAGCGCCCGCATTTAGGTGACAACATGCAGTGTTTGGTTTTCTGTTTCTGCCACCCTGCCCCCCCCCGGCTTCTTTTTTTTTAATGATTTTGCTTTATTTATTACACGCTGTGTACACATATTGTAATATCAGTATGTATCCCCAAAATATGTAAAATTTTTATTTTATTTTATTTTTAATACGTATTTTTTATTTTATAATTGTGAGGTACAAGTTAAGGCTTAGGTATACAAATATGCATTGTGCAGGTGCCCTTATTGATGAAGTGTGCCCCCCATCCCCAGACAGATATTAACTACCGTTAATCCCACCTCCCTTCCCCTCCCTGCCAACCCCCATAGTTTCCCGCCACTGTCGATCCTTTTCTTATAGTATTATGGTAGTTGTTCAAGGTCCACTTATGAGCATGGAACCAACTATGCTGTCCATCAAAAGAGGACTGGATTTTAAGAATGTGATACATATACACAATGGAAGATTACGCAGCCTGGCTTCTTAATGAACCCATAAGGAACACGACCCCAAGGGTAAGGGACTGAGATGTTTTATGCAGTACCTATCTGCCCTGCAAGGGGTTGTTATGCAAATCCCCACCACAAAGAGCCCCTGAGAGGTTGAGAAGATAAAGCACCACCAGAAAGAGCTAAATTACAGGCCCAGGAGCTGCAGGTTCTTGGGTCGTGGGTACCAGTCTATACAGCCCACCCAGCTACAGTGAGTTCAAGGAGTGACTCTAGGCTGGCAGAGTGGTGGCCCCGGGTAGATCGGGGAAGACAGCATCTCTACTCCTGTCTCTCGCTTCCTTTCCCCTCCTCGCACTGACAGCAATTTCTCACACCTCCTGCCGTGCAGTGGGGAGTGATACTGCCCTTCAGAATGAACCGCCACTTGACCCGAGGTCATTGAGAGTGTCCCCCTCTCCTCGCTACAGAGACTGGCGCACATGACTCATCCCCGCCAAGTAGAGTCAGAACCCAACTCTTGGGGGAATTAGGGAGAAGCTCTTTTTCTGCCGGGATAATGAGCGGGGAGTGAGCCTGGAGCTGCCACCCCATGCAAGGAACCTACCCAAGAGGAAAAGATCTGGGGGAAGCCAGCATCGGCCCTGGCTTAGAACCCACTCTACCCCGAAACTCTTGAGCAACAGGAAATTCCCTGGGGGTGAGCCAGGGTGACAGCCTGTCTGACACTTGCCGGAAAAGCATCCTGACCTTTACAACAAGAAAGAGCATAGGCTCAGGTTTAAGAGCTCCAGCATTTCCCAACTCAAACTAAGGCTCCCCTGAGTACAGTGACAGTAAAATGCAGTGGCCTGTATGTGTGCCCAGCACGGATGCTTCCATACAATGAGTCCTCAAGGAAGTCTGGACACCACCCCTGCTGGGTACTCACGGTACCACAAGGGAGACAACCAGCTTTAAAAAGCGGGGTGTCCTGTGACAGGAGCACCAACAGGGATGAAAGTAGGATGCCAGAGTGCACGAAGGGGGCGAGGGAGCCCCTGGTGGCCAAGTGTAGAAAATACCTGCTGAATTGAAATTTGAATTGAATTGAATTGATTCATTTAGCCTCTCTGCCCATGAAATTATGAAGTCTTTAAAATCCTCACCAAGCCGGGCTCGGTGGCTCAGCCTGTAATCCCGCGCCTTTGGGAGGCTGAGGTGAGTGGATTGCCTGAGCCCGCGGGTTCGAGACCCGCCTGGCCAGCGAGACCTCATCTCTACAATAAATCAAAAAATCAGCCGGGCGTGGTAGCGCGTGCCTGTAATTCCAGCTACTCGGAAGGCTGAGGCGGAAGGATCGCCGGAGCCCAGCAGGTCAAGGCTGCGGTGGCCGGGAGCGGCCACTGCACTCCAGTCTGGGTGACAGAGTGAGACTCCAACTCAAAAAAAAAAAATGGCCATATTCGTTTCCTAGTTTATTCTATTTGCTTATTATTTTCCAATTGCTCATCTGTACAATAAATAAAAAATAAAAATAAAAAATCAGCCGGGAGTGGTAGCACACGCCTGTAATTCCGGCTACTCGGAAGGCTAAGGCGGAAGGATCGCCGGAGCCCAGCAGGTCAAGGCTGCGGCAGCCGGGAGCGGCCACTGCACTCCAGACTGGGCGACAGAGTGAGACTCCAACTCAAAAAGAAAAAAAAAACCCTCACCAATTGCCAAGGTAGCAGGGGACTGAGAGAAGATCATCATGAACATCCACTATGCTCTGTGAGCTGGTTTTTCTAGATTTTCTCATTCAACCCTCTCAGTGACCTAATGAAGTAACCGTGAGCATGGCTACTTTACACATAAAGAAATCAGAGCCCAGAAAGGTTAACATTCCCCAAATAGAAAAACCCAGGAAAAGATCTGGCAGGAATGGCTTGATTCAGGAGCTTTACCAATGCTGGGAGACCTGGTTTCCTCCCATCATTCACTTCTGCCTTCCATAGTGTCTTCAGAATCTTCATCCTGGGAGTCCATGAGATGGTCCCTACAGTTACAGGCTTTCTTCATCCTTTCTGCCTGAAATAAACAGCCACCTGCATCCCTCTCCCCACAGTCCTAACAAATGCATTCTTATACCTTCTTGTCTCTCGTTGAATCATACTCATCCCTAAACCCATAGTAATGGCCAAGGAATATGATGTTTTGAGTGCCTGGGATAAGTCAAAATTTGACTCCTGGAGCTGAGAGCTGACTCAACTTCCCCAACTGCGTATGGATAGAGAGTACGTCATGGTCCAAGTAAACGCTTGGCTGCTATCTCTCGACGCCAATAAATCGAGAAGTAGAGAACTGGCAGAAAGAAGTTTACTTCTGAAGAATTCAGGGAGACAGAACCTGGCTCCTGGCATATCTGAGACCGGTCTGCTTTCCCTTGGGTTTCGCAGCCCGTTTTTATAAATTTAGTGTTGCTGGTACCTAAGCATTGACTACGTGACTGGCAGAGCATTGTACAGAACTTAAGTTACAACCACATTTTGTTAATAGTAACGTGTATGTTCTACATTTCCTGGCTCCGGTTACCAAAAGGTATCTCACAGTGTTATCAGTAACGCCAAACTGAAGAGCTGATCAAGCTTGCCATACAGCAAAGGAGTTAACAGAGCCTATTACCAAGTAAAACATTATTCACTACAACAAATTGTTGATTAGCAGTTATAACATGCAAAAAGTTATATAAATCACAAGGCTTATGCTTACATGGGTGCTATATTTTTAAATCTATGACCACTGATAACAAGGAGTGAATAGAGAGTCATTTCTCTCAGTTGAGTAGACGCAGTCTTCAGGGGGTTTAAGGGTTCTTTGAAGTGACTTAATGGGGAATGTATAAGAGATAAGGGGATCTGCTGTCTTTTGCTAATTCTCAGAAGTGTAGGTATGTGCAGGCCTGCTCAAAAGTTGTGCTTTCTTTAAGGTTATGGCAATAGGGCCAGACAATAGTGGGTTTCCTCATCAAGTGAGTTGACAGTGACTCCTTAGGAGGAAATTGGGTGAATGGATCCTGGATGGCACGCACAGTGTAGCTCAGGACGTCTTTCCCTCTTCTTCAAATACTTTACTTCGTGAATATGAATCATGCAAATAGGTGGCTCTAGAAATGGTTGAAAGCTCACAATTTTATGTAGCAAAGTAGCAAGTCACATAAGCTTTGGGTTCTCTGACAATTCTGAAAAAGAACGTGAGTGAAGTGGTAAATAAGTGCATCTCTGTTTAATCTCAGTCTTGTAACTCCCTGTTGAGCACCCCTGTCCATCAACTCCAAGATGCACACTTATCGTGGAGCCTAGGGTGGTGTTCCTCGGCCTAACTGTACAGCAGAATTACAAGCAGAGCTTACAAGCACACAAACACCAGACCCTGGCTTCTGAAGATTCAGAATCAGTACACCCATCTCAAGAACTCCTGGTGGCCTAGTGCTTGGTAAACAAGACAGGAACATCGAGGTACGTGTTATTAGCTAAACCTGTAAATGAGTGGTTTCTCCCATGTATCCCTATCTCTGGTTTCTCCTCCTCCTGTCTTGAGATGTCCTCTGCGTTGCTCTTCTCTGATCTTAGCATCCATACAAAAAGCTCTGCTCCCCAACTTCCAGCCATTTCGTTTGAAAACAAATAAAACTAGGTGGGTGGGTGGCACAGATGTTCCAGGCATGCCCTACCCTGCCTCATTTACCTAGGGAAGCCAGTCTAAAACCAAAATTGTCACCAACAGTAACAAAATCCCCAAACGTGTGGTCATTGTGTTTATTATAGAAAATACTTTTTCCTGAATAATTGTATTTACTTTATAACAACCCCACAGAGTGAAGATAATGAGGGAAATTATCCCCTCATTATGTCTCCTCAGATTTAGGATCAGGAAGTAATTTCTCTCTCCTCCTGATCTGGCATGCATCCCTTCATTAGACAGTGACAATCAGATCTCCTGGGTATTTCCATTTATGCTTTAGCTTAATTTCCAAGTGTCCAGGATGAATTTAACACTTAGTTTTTGCAGCCAAATTGGCTAGGGTTTGTGTATGATTCTTTCTCCCCATCCCCAGTGCTATGTCTGATCTTTAGTTTTACTAGGCTTATTTGGTATGTACTCTTTGTTGTAACCTACAAAATTCACCTTTGTTATAAGTTATTTTAAAAACCTATAACCTAGCCGCGCACGGTGGCTCAGCCTGCAATCCCAGCACTTTGGGAGGCCGAGGCGAGAGGGTTGCCTGAGCCCAGGGGTTTGAGACCTCGTCTCTACAATAAATCAAAAAATTAGCCAGATGTGGTGGCATGTGCCTGTAGTTCCAGCTACTTGGAAGGTTCAGGCAATCCTTCTGTCTGAGCCCAGCAGGTCGAGGCTGTGGTGGCCGTGAGTGTGCCACTGCACTCCAGCATGGGTGACAGAGTGAGACTCCAACTCCAAAAAAAAAATACCTAGAACCTATAAAATAAATAATGTAGCCATAATCAATAAATAGAGGGATATGGTGCTTTATTTTTCCTTTACCTGCCAGCCAGCAGGGACCTCTGCTTTAACTTGGTTCCAGACCCTCCCCATGCTCTGGCTTGCTGTTCACCCATGTGCACCTCAGCGGGGTTCAGAGCCCAGCCAGGCTTTCCTTGATTTCTTTTCCTCCTTTTTTCCAACCGTTTTTTTCCTCTCCCTCTCCCCCTTTCCAAGTTGTGAAGTAAACTTTGCTCCCGATGAAAACCCTGACCAAACACCTCATTTCCCTGTGCATCCTGCAAGAGCCTCAGATCAAACATCACAATTAACTCAGCAAACAATACCATTAGTCGAGCTCCCTCTGTACCCACCAGCCCGAAACCGAACAAATGCCGAACAAACACCTCTCGGAGCATATGGCGGCAGGGAATTGCAGGCAGAGATTTTATGGGCCTCTCAGCGGGCCTGCTCCAGCTCCTTGGGAACCAGACTATTTAGCATATGCCACTGTTCCCAGCTGCCTTGGGGCCTTGGCTGGGGACTACAGCCTTGTGTACTCAAGTGACAGCATCCAAAGTCAGGTGCAGCTGGGACCTGCTTCCACAGCATTACAAACCCAGAAGGTGCTGGCCAGGCCTCAGCCTCCTCCAGGCTGACCGATAGAACTCAGCAGAGGAAGGCGGGCACCAGAAGATGCTTTCCTGGATATCCCAGAGCCAGATGCCTCTCTCGCTTTCAGCTCCGTCTGGGAAACTTCTTGGGTACTTAGGCAGAGATTGAAATTCATCAAAAATCTCAATGTACCATAAGAACAGTCATTTTTCCAGAAATCAGGAACTAAAATGACCTATTAAGGTAACTTGTCCACCCCGTCAGCCCAGGATTGATCCTTGAAGAGTTTTGATAGTTCATTTTTAAATAACTCCAACAATGCACTTTCTATCACAAAACTCCCCAGGAGAGACCATTTTAATAGATCTCATTCTTCGGAAGTGTACCCAAGATCCATCCTAATTTCTCCATTTCATAAGCTGCTCTTTGTACCATCCGAAATGACTCCAAGAGCTCTTGCTGCTTTCTCTCTGCGAGGCACTTGGTTGCAGCAGCCTTGCTGTGGTGTAGTTTATAATTCTTTCTTATTTTGGAGAGGAGTTGGTTTGAAATTTGGTCAGTGCTGGTATGGTTGAAATATACACAGTCTCATAACTCTTTGCTCTGTGGCGAAACCCGTCAGATATCAAAGGTTCGTCTGCAGTGGGCAGAATGTAAATTTAAACAGAGAGATAGGATACAGCAGAGCAAGAATACCACCAGCCCATGTCCAGATCTACTCCGCCACCCTCCCAGGGTGTGTCCTTGATATGTTATAACCTCCCTGAGCTTCTGTTTCCTCACCTATAAAGTGGGGGAAATACTGCCTACTGCAGAGCATTGTTGAAAAGACTGGGTAGAAGATCAAGACATAGAGTAACGCTCAGTAAGTAATATCATTATTATGTTTTATTATACAAGTGACTTAAATGCTTAAAAGATCTATTAAGAGCAAGAAGTTAGGGTCACTCATTTACACCCAGGATAGAAAACCACAGGCAAAATAAATGCCTCATTCATTCCTTTATCCTGAACTGGTTATATACATGTGTAGCACATGCTGGACCTCTGAGGGAGAATTAACTGAGGAGGTAAGATTGTTCTTGTATTAAGAGTTAAGCATGGCCAGCCATGGTGGCTCACACCTGTAATCCCAGGACTTTGGGAGGCGGAGGTGAGAGGATTTCCTGAGTCCAAGGATTCGAGACCAGCCTGGGCAACTTGGCGAGACCTTGTCCTTATAATAAATCAAAAAATTAGCCTGGTGGCGTGCGCCTTTAATTCCAACTACTTGGAAGGCTGAGACAGAAGGATTGCCTGAGCCCAACAGGTTGAGGCTGCAGTGGCTGTGAGCATGCCACTGCACTTTAGATGGGGCAACAGAGTAAGACTCTGACTCAACAAAAAAAAAGAGTTAAGCATGGCACTGGAACAGTAAGGTGGAGTCAGCTAAATGCCAAGTAAGCTGAAAGAGAAAGGATACGGGTCATGAACTGAGTCAGGAGAGACTGCACCTGAACCTGAGGAGGATTTGGCGGCCTCCAAGCCAGAGGTCAGCCTGGAGCCCTCAATGCTCAGTTCCGGGGACAGCCTCTAATGCAGTCATGTGATATTTACTCTATAAGATCAAAGTGGCATTAGAACGTCTGTTTAATCAACCATGTAGCCCCCTCCGTCAGTCGGGGCTCTTCGGGTTACAAGTGATGGAAACCCAACTCTAACCCAGCTTCAGTAAACAGGTGAGTTTATAGGACTGACACAGCAGAGCTTCCAGACTGGCCAAGGCTTGGGGACCCCAGAGACAAGAATGAAGATCAGGAACACTGGAACCAGAGAGAAGGATGGACTTCTCTGGGACTTGCTTTGTCTCTCAGAACTGAAAAGCTAGAGGAGAAATGCGTGAGAGGTGACTGAGAAGGCTGGAAGGCATGCCAGCGGCTAGTCTGACTGCTGAACTGCAGATCGGCTTAGGAAGGGGAGGTACCAGCTTCTTCTGAAGGCGGGGATGGAGCAGAAAACAGCAGGCTGGGCTAACTGTCCTCCTAAGAAGCATTTTGACACTCCCACATGTCTAGCTCTATCACGGCAGAAATCTAGAAGTTTGCCTTCTGCCGAGATCTAGAAGCATTGAGGACAGGCCTGCCATGGCACACACAAGGAAATTAAGTGAGAGTTGGCCTGCTGAATCGGGAGCCTCTTTCTCATTCTTGGCTCCCAGAATGCAGGCGCCCTGGTTTCTGCTTGCTGAGCAAAAGGCTGGCATTTGCCTCGCTGGATAAAGCAGCCAGCCCAGCAGACGTACAGACCTTGATAGCTGGTCTCATTGAAAGGGCCAAGCCAGTTCTCCCGGCAGTGAAGTCTGCCATCAACACACACAGCCCAGGCAAACACGGCTTCTGGCCAGTGACCCGCTCTCAAATATCAACTGACAAGCAAAGATCATCAAATACTGGAGAAGGCTTCCATGGATCAAAATAAATAAACTGAATTAATCAGAAAGAATGCAGAAGGGTAAATTAAATCACTGAGACATTCAAAGTGAAAAAGAGAGAGAGAGAATGAGAGAGAAAAATTATTGCATGCCCTGATAAAAGAACATCCACAGAACAAAAAAAGGTTCTTGGAAATTATAAATATGATGGCAAAAATGAAAAATTCAGTTGAGTGGAATATACATTAGGGAAGTGAAACCTTAAAATAAAAATAGTCATAGAAGAGAAAGAGGAGATGAGGAGATTATAAACATTTTCATTAAGGAAAAAAGTCAGGTATTTAAATGGCAGTCAAAGTCTTAAAGTGTGAATTCAAATAGGGCAATGTCTGCAGAATCCCTGGGGGAAATGATTTCCAACCTAGAATTCTATACCAGCCAAACTATTCATTACGTGCACCTATAACATTTGTGTAAAGTGAACTCGTTTTGTGTCAGAGGCACCTGGAATTATAACTAAGTTCTGGAACTTCTATTTTTTTTTTTTTTTTTTTTTTGAGTCGGAGTCTCACTCTGTCACCCAGGCTGGAGTGCAAGTGGCATAGTCACGGCCACCGCAGCCTCGACCCACTAGGCTCAGGCGATCCTTCCACCTCAGCCTTCCAAGTAGCTGGAACTACAGGCATGTGCCACCATGCCAGGCTGAGTTTTTGATTTATTGTAGAGACGAGGTCTCACCATGTTGCTCAGGCTGATCTCGAACCCCTGAACTCAAGTAATCCTCTCGCCTCTGCCTCCCAAAGTACGAGGATGACCGGCGTGAGCCGCGGCGCCCGGCCAAAGTTCTAGAACTTCTTAGCTGCGTAACCTTAGGCAGATGCCATCCCCTCTCTGGGCCTCAGGTTGCTCATCTACTTCACAGGGCTGTGAGGATTTAACAAGACAACATAGATGGCGAGGGATGCAAGACAGGAAGCGTATCAGGTAGTTCCCTTTCCCCACCCCTGTTCCTCTGTTATCACCACTCTCCTTTTCTCTCACCCGTAATCTCTAACATCTCAGCCGTCGCTCACCAGCATCCACTATAAGAATCTGGAAAGAGATCAGAATTCTGAGACCAGCCACTCATCTAACAGCCAAAAATGAGAGGAAGGGCTAGGCGTAGGAAAGGTCGAAGGCAGTGGTGGAGAATTTGTCCGAGGAGATCGCTTCCTCCCCTTGGAGACCTTTACCTAAGATGCACAACATTTACAGGGTGGGGGTTTTGTTTGAAACCTGAGGTCAAGAAGAGGCTGAGGTAGAGACTGCTTAATTTTGAGAAATGTGAGCCAGGTGTTAAACTTCGCCATTATTCAAAAATTAAACCACAAAACTTACAATGAGATAAATTATGTTAAAAGCAAAAGTCATAAATACTAAAAAGCTCATCACTTCCTAATTATTTGACCATATTTTACAATTATCTCTGTCCTTGGGATTATCTGCTGTATCTGTGATTGATTGTATCTGTATTGAGTGATGTCATGTTGGAAGCTGAAAGTCAACCCTGGTAAGAGATTTACATCACAGAATTAACAAGTGCTACAAATCAAGACCTTTCTTTTCCATGAGACCGTTTTTAAACATTTACCAGCACACCCCTGACTAGGGATTCAGAATGCGAGATTCCAAATGTGTCTGGCTTTGCAAAGGCTTAATGAAAACATATGTCTTGGCAACCTCCTCTGAAAACTCTTTCGTATCCTTCAATATGATGGTGCCTACTGACTAACAAACATTGGAACGAATGAACTGTAGGGAAGGAAAAACTTTTTCTCTACTCTCTTATGTTCTGTGCATGGAGCCTGCAAATTAAACTGACAAAAAGACCGATTCACAAGGGAAACGCATACAAATTTCATTTCATGTGAACAGGGGTGTCACAGAAAAGAAGCGAAAAACCCACAAAAGTGGTTAGACTTGGGGGCTTACATCCCATTTTAACAAAGGGTGAAAAATGATGGAGAAGTGGAGAGGGAGTTCGGACTTCTTCTAGGGGCAGGAAACTGAAGAGAAGTAAATATATGGCGGAAACTCGTGATAGATAAGAGTTATTTAGTGAGGCTCGTCTATGCAGACTCATCTACGTGCTGGCCTTCTGTCTCCGGTGATAAGGGTTGCTTTTCTCATGCTCATGCAGGAGAGGGGGCCAAATTTATGCCACCTTCACAAAGGGAAAATTTATGCTTTGCTGTTAGGCAGATAAGGGGAGGGCAGAAGCTTCTTCCTGTGTCTGCTTTTCCTCAACTGCCCTCGCTCAAAATAATCCTTACGCCGAAGTGGCGCATTTTGGGGTGGCATATTTTGATCCCCTTCAGAATGAATGAATAAATATCCAGAAAGCTGCTCTTAAGGCTCAGAGATTTCTTTAGCACACGAAACAATCTTCCGAAATCTAACCGTTCAAAGTGTGGTCGATGGACCAGCAGCATTGGCATCACCTGAGAATGAGTTTGAAAAGCAAAGTCTCAAACCCTTTCCTAGGCCTGCCAACTAGGAATCTGCATTTTTAACACAGTAAAGTTTGAGAAGCTTCAGCTTAAACATCAGCCCTAGTCAGAATGATTTTCATTCCTACCTGAAACTCTACCAGTAAGAAGTCCATTGTGGTTCACAAGCCTTTAAAAAGACCAATACCAGCCAGGCATAGTGGCCCATGCCTGTAATCCTGGCACTCTGGGAAGCTGGGGCGGGAGGATTGCTTGAAGCCGGAGTTCAAGACCAGCCTGGACAACATTGCAAAACCCCCGTCTATCCAAAAAAAATTAAAAAGGCAAATACCTCTGCCTAGATGAGCCTCACTAATGACTCAGTACTAAGGAGAATTTGTTTAAGGAGATTGCTTTTTTCTCTTTGAACCTTCACCTGAGATACACAGTGTTCACAGAACAGGGGTTTTATTCAGAAGAGACAGGAGAAGGCAAAGGGGAGATACAGTTAAGTTCTTCCCAGAATCATCGCTGTGACCTGTCAGCTTCTATTCCCCTCCTTGCCCCCGGCGGTCTATTATTCTTTACTTAGCAGCTAGGCCAGCTTTTGAAAATGCAGATCACATTGTGGAATTGCTTCCCGCTGCATCGAGAATAAGATCCATGCTCCTTACCAGGACTAGAAGACCCAGGAGAGTCTGGGAGATTCTTCTTAGCCTCACAGAATCTTGCTCCCCCTGACCTGCCAAGTCCCAGCTATGCTGGCCTGCCCCTCCCCTGGGCTCTGGGTCTCTCCTTCCCTCGGCCTCTGACACTTCCCAATGCCTGAACTCTGAACCTGGCTGTCCCTGGCCAGCTCATCCCTGACCGGCTCCTTATCACTCAGTTTATGTTTAAACACCTCCTTTCAGGAATGCCACTGCTGACCACCAACCTCTGCTGTCTGTCACTCTGCCACAGAATTGAGTTTTCTTGACGGCAGCCATCACTATTTGGATTTGTCAGGCTTTTTCATCTGCCTATTTGTTTTCTTGATATCCCAAGACACACCACCTCATTCACAGACACAAACTAGACATCAGCTCCATGAGAAGAGGGATCTTGCCAGCACACAGGGCGGTGTCTGGCACAGAGAGGGTGCTCAGGAAACACTGCAGAGGCACATGCGTGTGTGGACGGATGTGACTGCAGAACAAGATCACCACCGAGACCAGCCTGCACCCCAAACAGGAAAACAAGCCATTTCACTCTTCCTTTTTCTGCTCCCTGCACTGTGACTGGTCCCCTGCTCCCAAAGCACTCCTGGTATTGGTACAATGCCTATTCCAGTTTGAAGAAGGTTCCATGAGACACACATGTGTACAGGCTTGGAAGCCTCACGGATGGCAAGTTCTAGGGTGGTTCTGACCTGGTGCCAACAATGTCTCCAGAGACTCAGGCAGAGATGCCAGACATCAATTCATTAAACCATGAGACGCTCATGAACACCGGATCAGGGCAAGACCTTCTGTGGGAGGACACATTACTGAAAGTGTGCTTGCTATGTGATAAGCCCAAGGAAGAAGTCTGTAAGGATGTGATGCCCAAGTCTACACACACACACACACACACACACACACACACACACACACACACACACACACACACACACCCCCCTGGTGCTTAACCGCCAGGTAGATGGGATGACTGTGTCAGGAAGACAGAGCAACAGCCCCCACTGCACTGCTCAGTGCTGGCCTCTGGGACCCTTCATCTGGGATTGTGTTGATGACTAAGGCCTTTTCTAACTGCTGGGTCATTTTCTAAGCGCAGGTTGAATATTTCAGTCACGCCACCAGGACAGGAAGCTTCTTTGCCCCCTCTGTTTCCTGTCCAGGCATCAGGCATCTCTCCAAGGACAGCCTTTGTGCCGCCATTTCTACATCTTTGAGGATACCTTGCTGCAGTTCCCAAGTACCAGCTATTTGGAGCATGGTGGGATCAGTAGGCCTTTTCCAGGCTGCCTGGGAACCCATCTTCCATGGGTCACAATATTTCCACAGGACCATTCACTTCTCTCTAATATTCCTCCATTTCAGCATCTTGTCTTACAAAGTCCATACTCTGCAAGTGTCCACCCAGCCCCTCTCCCTGCCCCCTTTCTTTAGGACTGTCTCTCATCTGTCGACACGTCCACTACAGTAACAAGAGAAAGAAGAGGCAGCAGAAAGGGAAGATGCACAAAACAAAGTGAAAACATGCCATCCTGTCCCGGGGGTTTCCAGCGCATGACTCTTCATCTTCAGAGAGCCTGCCTTGCTTGGGGTCCATGTGTCTCCACACACCCTTTAGGAAGGGCTCCTGCTCCAAAGGGCTTTCCTCACCGGTGATCAGAATCCATCTGGGAGACTGCTTCTCCATTCTCTGTCCCTCCCTGGCTTTTCATTCCATCCTTGATGTCCTCTCTGGGCCCTTCCTCTGTGTTGTTGTGTTGTTGTTGGGGGTCTTTTTGTTGGTTGGTTGGTTGGTTGGCTTGCAGCGTTGTAAAGCCCCTAGGATAACCATCAGTCCCTGGGCATTCTTACCTCTTACCAGATTCTGTCAGTGGACTTGAACAAGGTTTTGAGAGGCGTGAAGAAGGTGCAGGGGGTTCCCCAGGGTCTTCTGCATAGCTGATCCTTAAAAAACTGTGAGGGAAGTCATGTGCCTACCACTCACCCTAATCCAGGCTCCATGGGAAAGGGTCTAAAAAGAGGTGGACGTGGGGTCTTAGCTCCAATCTCGAGGACGGTCTTTGCCCGCTTGGCAGCCGTTGGCAGGTCTGGAGGACCCAACGCACTCCCCCTGGGGGCAGGGGCCAGACTCCGACTCCTCCTCCTCTTCCTCCTCAGGCCTGACCCCTCACTCTGTCTCCCTCCTGCCTCAGCCGCCCCCTCCAGCAGCTCTGGTCCCCAGCCTCCCCTCTCCCCGCCTCCCACCTCCTCCTCCCTGACCCCAGTTCCCTTCAAACATAAGCAAAAATAAATTATTTACGAAGAGCCCTAATTTACAATGCATCCATAATGCCTGGGAAGACACTGATCATTTATTTAATGGGCAAAGGCACGATGATTCACAAATAATGATTCCAGTCAGAAATTAGCTTCATTAATTTGCCGTGAGCCCTCTGCTCAGGGCCTGGGGGAGGGCCTCAGACCCACAAATCCTCCCTGCATTTCCGTTGCTCCTGCCTGAGGCCAGCTCAGCAGTGGCCCCAGCACCATCACCCTGCTAGCCAGCCTTCCCACCCAGCTATGTTTAGTGGCTGCCCCCAGGGGGTCTACCCTGCTGGGACCACCCCAGCCCGCTGCGCAACTGATCAATCTGTGCATCTAACGGGAGACCATCCCAGGTCAGACATTCCTGAAGGCTCCACCCACAGACCTCATCTCCTCTACAGGCCGAAGCCCTAAAGGGGTAGGTTCCAGACACCAGGGTACCCCCGACAGGCCACAGACCAGGAATTGCTGACGCAAGCCCGGCTCTAAGACGTTGCAAGTGTTGATATTTCCAACTGCAAGACACCTGGCCTTACTGCACAGACACACACCTGATCCACGTACCTCAGGGTCTTCACCTGGGGGCAGAGAGTGGGTGTTTGAAGTAATGAAAACTCTGTCTGAGCTTCAGTGTCCTGGACCCGCTCCTCACAGGACACTCAGTGTGACCTCAGCTTTCCTTTATTTTTTAGATTGGAAAGTGGAGTTTATTAGAAAGTAAACTAGAGAGAAGATTCACCTCCCCAAGGTACAGAAGGGGGACAAAGCTTAGGAAGACATGGCCTGGCAGGTGCTTAACAAAACAATGGCGGGCCTCAGCTTTCTTAATCACCCAAACCAACATGGATTACAGCTTGTTGCCTGAAAGAAATTTAGTATTTTTAATTTAGTTATTTTTACCCAACTTACATAGGCATGCGTGTTAAAGAAACAAACAGTTCTAAACTGCTTGCTTCATACATTAAAGGGCAGTCTGCACCCAGCACCCCCATTTTCATTTGGTTTTCATCTCCATGTCTGGAAAAAATATGCTTGGATTACTACTTTGGGCTTTTTTTTCAATCTCAGTCATTGCCTCTTGATTTCCCCGTATAAAACATGAAGGCTTAGTTCTTTTTTACCTCACCTCCTTCCTTCCTAGCCTGGGGTCAGCAAACAAGGGCTACTTGTTTTTGTAAATAAGATATTACTGAAAAGCAGTCATGCCCATCTGTTTACACTTGTCTATGATTTCTTGAGTGCTGTCACAGCAGAGTTTGTAGTTGTGACAGAGACCATATTGTCCTCCAAGTCTAACATAGTTATTCTCTGGTTCTTTATGAAAATGCTTGCAACCTCCATCCATCTCCACATCCTACTAATACAATTCCATTGCATTTGACGTATAGATCCATATTCAGGGGTTCTGTGATTATGACTCTCTAAATACCGTTCTCGACTGAGTCATGTGGTATACTGTGGGAACTTTTCCTTTCCTGTGTGTTTTGTTTGCATTCACATTTATAGAAGCCTTTTTGTTTATTTGTTTGCTTCAAAATCTTGGACCTTCATACTTACTCAACAAGCTCTTCTTCAGTTGCATACATCTATTTGATTCCACTAAGATATCAATGTTGGCTGCTGGAATATTTTGCTTTAGGGACCTACTGGCCTGCTCCAGTACGCTGAAGTGGTGGCACTCAAGCCTGCTGCACAGTCACCATCCTGGCATCTTCCCTCACCATCACACCAAGCAGTGCAGGAAGGAGTTCCCTTTGCCTCTAGTCCACACTCAATTTCCTGTTTCCAGAATCTATGCCATTCATTTGCTTGATTTACTCTAATGTTGAAAGAACATCTTAGCCGGGCTTGGTGGCTCAGCCTGTCATCCCGCGCCTTTGGGAGGCTGAGGTGAGTGGATTGCCTGAGCCCACGAGTTCGAGACCCGCCGGGGCAGCGAGACCTCATCTCTACAATAAATCAAAAAATCAGCCAGGCATGGTAGCGCATGCCTATAATTCTGGCTACTTGGAAGGCTGAGGCAGAAGAATCGCCAGAGCCCAGTAGGTCGAGGCTGCGGTGGCCGGGAGCGTGCCACTGCACTCCAGTCTGGGCGACAGAGTGAGACTCCAACTCAAAAAAAAAGAAAGAACATCTTCTATAATCCCAAGGAAAAAAACACAGGAAATGTCTGATTTTTTTGAGACTTGGACTGTCTGAATAGGTCTTTATTCTATTCTAGCGATATTCTATTGTTAGATTGGATAGCTTAGTCTCCTCAGGCTGCTACAACAAAATGCCAAAGCTTAAGTAATGGACATTTATTTCTGACTGTTCCTGAGACTGGATGTACAAGATTAGGGTACCAGCATGGCTGGATTCTTGGTGAGGGCCCTTTTCCTGGTTTACAGATGGCAGCCTTCTTGCTGTATCATCACATGACAAGGAGAGAGAGAGGAGGGAGAGAGAAAGGCAGGAAGAGAGGAAAAGAAAGAGCGACAGTGAGAGAGAAAGGGAAAGAGAGAGAGAGAGAAAGAGAGAGCTCTAGTCTCTTCCTAAATTTTAGAAGGGTGTAATCCCATCATGGAGTCTGAGCCCCAATGGCCTCATCTAAATGTAATTACCTCCCATAAGCCCCACCTCTTAATACCATCTTATTGGGCGTTGGGATTTCAATATATGAATTTGGGTGGTGGGGACACAAACATTCAGTCCATAACACTGAATATAGAGTTAGTTGATAAAAATTATTTTTGCTTGAAGGTCTGAGGGCATTTTCCAATGTTTTCTACCTATCGGTTGAAAAGTCTGATACTACTCTGCTTCCTGATCATTTTGGATGTTTGTATGTTTTTCTCTTGATAGTGCCCACAGTCTATTTCCCTCAGTGTTTTGAAATTGCACAATGTGCCTTAACCTCAATCAATTTCTATTCTGTCGGTGGAGCACTATTACACCCTTTTAGTCTGGAAGCACACTTCCCTTGGTTCAGGTGAATTTTTGAACTGTTTATTTGATTATTTTCCTCTTGCCACTTTTTGATCTTACCTGGAACTCCAGTTATTTAGATGTTGTATATTACATACTATCCTCTAATATTGTTTATCTTTTTTATTTTTCCATCTTGTGATTTTGCTCTGTATTCTCAAAATGACCTCAACTTCATCTTCCAATTCTCTCATTTATTTTTTAGTTTTGCCATCATTGTGCTGTCATTGTATTCTCTGAATGTCCCTTTTTCATGGCCTCCTTTTCTGATCTCTGTGAGTATGTTAATAACATTTTTATCAAAGTTTCTATTTTCTTTAAGACTACGCTTCTTCCTACTAGTTCTTGGTTTATCTATTTTGGACCCAGTCTGCCATCTTAAACACTTCTCAATAGACTGATTCTTCCAGGCTGCCCATTCATATCAAAGAGTAAAACACCCGGAAACCAAATGAAATCTTTTGGTGGGCCTTGCCAGCCAGGGGTTATGGGATAATATGGCCGGACCATTTCTTGGAGTATCTCTGATGTTACCATCTTTTAACCTTTTCTCTTAGAAGGAGCAGAATCGACGGAGAAGGCAGTTATAAATCTGGCAGCCAGTGGGATAGAAGACTAGGATTTCAGTCATGGGTATGTAAATGTCACTTCATCACCCTACTTTCACAATGATAGTCCCACCTTCAACTGTGCCTGGTGTTACATCAGTCCCGAAACTCTTTGACTTAACATTTCCAGACAACAGAACTGTAGGCATCTAGTCTACTGACGGCTGTTTGCAGCGGAGGATGGAGGATGGGAGCCGTGAAGCTTCTCATTTCACCTTAAACTAGATTTTCACCCAGTTCTATTTTAACTCTACCTTCAGCCCCGCTTCCAGGGATACCTGGTACCATTAGTTTATAAAGACTTTGGGTGTTCTGGAACAGAAGTTGAGTTGCTTTCCTGCTGCTTGTTTAGGATTTAACTTTATTTTGGCTGCTAAGTCACTTAACGCTCATACAGTCTTCCCAACTGCCATACTGTTATAGGCGTTACAGGCTTTGTTCTTCTTGTCCTTCTAAGGGTATTTTTCTCTGTTTTTGGATCCCTTAGTATCTCTTATGTGTTGTTTTAAGGTAGATAAAAGCTAAGTGCTTTTGTTCAGTTTGCCATCTTTCAAAGAAATCTCTCAATATGAAAATTATGACTATCACCCCTTTCTCTACATCACTAGTCTTTTCTACCAGGCCTTATTTTGCATAATCCTTATAGTAGTTTCTCAGCAAATAGGAGGCTGACCCCCCAATCGGCACTGTATGAACGTTTGTAAAATGAATGACTGATGCATCTCCTCACAATGTCATCACTTATAGCCTCATCTGACTGCACCTGTCTTTGTCTTCTTTCTCCAGTCCAGGTTCCATCCTCTCTGAACCCATGTTCTCCAGATAGATCCCTTCCCTCACCCATGGCTGGGTCTTTGCATATGCTGTGCCATCTGGAAAATAATCTTCTTTCTGCCTTGATAACTCTCATTTCTGGGAGGTCTTCTATAAACCACTCACCCCTCCTCAAAATTCTGGGCTCTTTGGCCTTCCTTTGTGCACTCAGGGAATTTTGCATTTACCCTTTGATAGCACTTGACATGGTTAGTTAGATGTATATGTGTACTTACTTTCTTTTTCTGCCACTAGACTGTGAGTTTGTCCAGAACACAGTTCATATTATTTACCTCTGGTACCCTCAAGGCCTAACTCAGTGTCTAGAATTGGATACCCTTATTGGAAGTAAAAAAGGGAAGGAAAAAGTGAGAAAGGAAGAAAGAGAGAGAGTGGAAAGGAGGAAGCCAGGAAGAGAGAGCCAGATTCGTCCTGGCATTCGGTTCCATTGACCTGTGTCTTCATTCCAATCCATTGGGAGCTCACATTTGACATTTCTTTCTTACTAACTTGTATAGTAGAGTTTATTATTGTTCTCTGGTATATATGTATATCCATCTTTACAGGAGGATGATAGTCCCAGCTTCACCAGCAGTAGATTTAGCCATGTGACTAGCCTTGCCCATTGGAATGTGAGTGAAAGTGATACATGCCACTTTAGAGCAGAAGCTTTAAAGCGATTGTGTGGTTTAGCTATAGTTTCTTTTATTTTTGCCACAAGACGAACAATGACGCAGACAGAGATTGATTATTCTTCCTAGATACTGAAAAGAAGACGACGTGGAGCAGAGCTACTGACCTACAGTGGAGCTGAACTCCATGCCGGATGGAGAAATAAACCTTTGTTTATTGTAAGCCACCAGTTGGGAGTTTTTTTGATATTGCACAATAACTTAACCTGAGTAATAGGTACAGCTGCTGACGGTGCCGTGGGTATAATGCAAGAAGAATCATAAGAGTTGAGAACTTAACAGTCAAGGAAGGTCATTCTATTAGCCTCCTATCCAACAGAGCAAACCTCGGCCTAGCACCCTGAGCCTTTTAAATTCCGCCTGTACTCCTTGGGTGCCAGGGAAGGGCACTCATCTGAGTGTATGTCAGTTCTTTTCATTACTGGAATTCAACTTGTTGACAGATGTTAGTTGATTCTAACCACTGGTTTTAGTTCTACCACCTGCAGTCACCCAGAGCAATCCAGTCTGTACGACATGGCGTTGAACTTCAGTTATTTGAAGTTCAGTCATGTCCAAACTAAACGTCTCCAGTTCTTACTTTATGAGAAAACTTGGAAAATGACTCTGAAGCTCTCTGACTCTTTAGGATGAATGAGGACATTCTTTCTAGTTCAGGGGTCGCTTGATTTTTTTTGTATAGCCCACAAATGGAAAGAGTATTTTTTAAATAAATTTTCCTCCGTTTTACAATTTTAAAATTCACAGAAACATACAATCAATTGACTTCACCTCTAGTAAAATAAATATGAATATTTTGCCAACATGCTTTCAAGAAAGCCTTTTTTAAATGCAGGTGATTTGGTTAACGTGTCTTGAAAGTAGCGTACATTGTAAATGCTTCCAAGCAGTCAGAGAAATAAAGCCCTATGTAGATGTCACTCCATTTTCAGGAAACCCATAGTGGTTTTATTCTAATGAGCTTTTCACTGACTTATTCATTGTGTTGCTTTTAAACACTCAAAGAAGTAATTGTTAAAGAAAAGAGATTCTGAGCAACTCCAGAGATGAAGGAAGGTACAGTGAGGTAACAGGGAAAGAGGAATTTAGCTTTGAATAAAGTGTCCTTTTCTATCATTGATCATTTCTGTTTAATTACAAAAGTAAATCATGAATACACACTTATTATAAAAAATTCAAACACTATTGAATTCTACAGAGCACACTGTCCAATAAAACCTTCTGTGATGATTGAAATGTTCTATATTTGCCCTGTTCAATAAAGTAGCCATTAGCCACCTGTGGCTATCGAGTGCACTTGAAATGGAACGACAGACTGAGGAACTGATTTTCATTTTTATTTCATTTTAATTAACTTAAATTTAAAGACCCATATGAGGCTAGTGGCTACAATATTGGACAGCACAGACACAGAATAAAAAGTAAGGCCACATTCACCTTCAAAGCTCATGAGAAGCTATTGTTAATGGGTTGGTATACTCTTTGGACAATTTTTTTAGGTGGTGTGCTGTCGTGGATAAGAAAAACAGTGGTTTACTGCATGGATTCTGGAGCCAGTTAACCTGGATTTGAATCCTGTGTCGACTGCATTCTAAATGTGTGGCCTTGGGCAAGTTTTCTCTCCTCAGTCTCCTTATCTGTAAAACGGGGCTAATAACAATAGCTACCTCTCAGGGGTCTTATGAGAAATAAATTAGTCAGCACATTTAAAGCCCTTAGAATAGTTTCTGTGCATTATAAGCACTCAATAACTATTATATATGGGTGTTAATATTATTATATTATTACATACAGATTTTTTTCTGTGGTTTATTTTGCACTTCCTGTCTTAGAAAGATTTCCATGTCAGAACATACAGATCTACCTTATTTCTTTAATGCGAACTTTTTAAAAATTATAAAAGCAATACATACACATGATTTTTTTAAAAAAAGAATAGCAAAAATCTCCTGACTTTCACTTTCAGAAATGATAGAGTAGGTGATTTGGATCAATCTCCTCTAAGCTACTAGAAGCATTGTACCAAACATGTTTTTAACTGCTTAAAAGAACTTGAAAGAGGTCACAATCCCAGCGGGGCCTCCAGACACGCCCTTCTGTCAGACACGCCAGGGATGTGAGGATCTGGGGTGCGATCCGGTGCTGCGTAAAAGATGCAAAGAAGTGCAAGGAAGTTAGATTGGAAAACATAGTTTATTTAAAAAGTAAATTAGAGAGAAAAAGAGGAGATTCACCTCCCCAAGGTAGGGGAGGGTACCAAGGCTAGGAAACATGGCGACCTTGGCTCAAGGAGCCACATGGTCAGACCATGGCTTAGCAAAGCAATGGCAACTGACTGCTCAAAGTCGAATGCCTTTAAACTTTCCCTTTGCTGGGGGTAGGTCGTCAAGGTGATTGGGTGGTGGTCTGCTCCACGTCATCACAGAGGGAAGGTATGCACACGTACTGATGTCAGGTGATGAACAGCAGGCAGATGGGCGGGCTAGTCCCATGATGGCTGCCATGGTGATGGGGTCTGTCTGTCATGAAGGTCATGAAGAGCTGATTAGGTTAACTTGGGTCTTACGGATAGAGGCAAATACTTGAAATAGAAAAGCTAATTCATATAGGCCAGGCTCGGTGGCTTAGCCTGTAATCCCAGCACTTTGGGAGGCTGAGGCAAGTGAAATGCCTGAGCCTGCGGGTTTGAGACCCACCCAGGTAACTTGGCGAGACCTCGTCTCTACAATAAATCAAAAATTAGCCAGGCGTTGTAGTGCATGCCTGTAGTTCCAGTTTCTTGGAAGGCTGAGGCGGAAGGATTGCCGGAGCCCAGCAGGTCGAGGCTGCAGTGGCCGGGAGCGGCCACTGCACTCTAGGCTGGGTGACAGAGTGAGACTCCAACTCAAAAAAAGAAAAGAAAAGCTAATTCATACAAAACAAGCTGGTTGTAAAACAATTATCAATAGCTACCGCCAAGAAACCATTTCTATTCTTGGCTAGTGATTGGAGGAAACATAAAAGTGAACTGCTAGAGAAACATGATAATTCCAAGCAATGTTAAAAATGTCTGCTTACTGGGTATATGACTCTGTGTTATGTCCTTTCACAAGTCAGTTCATATTTGAGGGAGAAAAGAGGTCCAGCAAAGAAAGCCCAGCCATTGGCACTGATTCTCTTCTGACAGACTAACAGGGGATCCAAATGTTGGAGTTGTCAGACGTAGACTTTGAAATAACTGTGCTTATGTTCAGGAAACAAAAGGCAAGGCTCAGAATTTCAGAAGGAGACTAGAAACTAGAAAAAAGTATCAAATGCAAATCCTAACTCTGAAAAAATAGAACAAAGTAGCAAAAATAAATAACTCATTAGATGGATTCAAATGCAGATTGGAAACATCTGAAGAGCAGACTGGTGATTTGGAAGTAGAGTTTGGAGAAAATATGCAGAATAAAACATGGAGAGACAAAAGGATGGGGAGAAATAGAAGAGAAGGTGTGCAGTAATCAGAATTCTACAGAGAAACAGAACCAGTAGGCCATCTAGAGTCTATACAAGAGATTTGTTATGGGAATTGTCTCACGTGATTACCGAGGCTGAGAAGTCCCACAACATGCAACCTGGAGAATCAGGAAAGCCAGTGATAGATTCCAGTCTGAGTCCAGAGATCTGAGAACCTGGCAGGGATGGTGGGTGCTGGTATAAGCCTCTGAGTCGGAAGGCCCAAGAACAAAGAGTTCTGATGTCCAAAGGCAGAAAAGATGGATGTCTCAGCTCAGGCAGAGAGAAAGAAAGTGTCTTTTTTCTGACTCTGTTCCATTCCGACCCTCCACTGGTGGAATGATGACCACCCACCTGATGGGGGTGGACCTTCTTTAATAAGTCTACCAATTCACATGCTGATCTTTTCTAGATACACTCTTTAAGACACACCCAGGAATTGTGTTTTGTCAGCTATCTGGGTGTTCCTTAACTTAGTCAAGTTTACACACAAAATGAGCCAACACAGGATAAAAGATATTGAGAATGCTGTGAAGTCTAAATTGTGTTAAATGAATTCTTAGAAAGAGACAAGATAGACCATGAAAAGACAGTCATATTTGAAGAGACGATGGCTGAAAACTTTCAAAATATATGAAAGACATCAATCAACAAGAAGCCCAATGAACCACAAACAGAAGGAACCAAAAGAAAAGGAACACTGGACAAATCATAAAAGAACTGCAAAGCAAAGACAACAAGAAAATCAGCTGAAGAAAAAACATTAGATAAACCTTTTAAGGAACAACAATAAAACTGAAAGTTAATCTTTCAACAGGAACAATAGAAGCTAAAATTCAGCTGAATGATCTCTTAAAAGTGCTGTAAGGGGGAAAAAAAACACTGTCAACCTAGAATTCCAGTGAAAATATCCTTAAAAACAAAAGTTAAACAACAACAATAAAAAGATTTGAAGAAAAAACTCTGACAGAATTCATCACCAGCAGACTAACTAATAACGGTACTAAGGGTTCCCTAGAGGCAGAAGAAAAATAGTCTCTAGCGGAAGGTTAAAATTATTGGACAGAATAAAGATCAGTAAAAATGAGAATAAGTCTATATGAATATTGAGTTATAAAACCAGGATAATACAGTTTCCAGGGATTTAAAGTATATTTAAATTTAAACACATAGGTAAGTCAGAGAGAATAAATGAAATTAAAATGTATTAAGGTCCTTGCATCATTTCGGAAGGGGAAAAATGCCAGTTAATCTTAGACTTTTGTGAATTCAAGATGCAAGTTGCAATATCCAGCAAAGTCATTGCTTTATTCCTAATTCACTTTGAGTTTTTATGATAAATGGATTTTGAATTTTTTCAAATGATTGTTCCATATCTTTAAAGACTATCATCTTGTTTTCCTTCTTAAATTATTAATGTGGTAAAATCATTAGTGAAGCTTCCAACATTAAACCGATCGTGAATCCCTGAAATATAATAATGTTGGCATAACCTAGCACATTCTTATGTATATTGCCTGGATTAAATCTGCCCATATTTTGATTGGGAGGATTGTTTTGTTTTTGCACCTAGATTTATGAACTGATTGTCCAGTAATTTACTATTCTTTTATTGTCTCTGTCAAATTCTGGAGCCTTGGCTATTTTAGCATTATGAACTGAATCGGGAAGTGTTCCATTGTTTTCAATTGATGATGATGACTTTGGCTAAGATAAATCTTATCTTGTACTTTAACATTTTTAAGCATGTACCTATAAAACTGCCTAAATCAGTCCATGAATCTTAGGCCATAGTGAGCTATGATTGTGCCATTGCATTCCAGCCTGAGTGACAGAATGAGACACCATCTCTAACGAAAAATAAAAAAGACTTTACTTCTGTTAAATTTAAAGAGCAATAACAATAAATTGATAAGCTCTATTAAAAAAAATACTGCCTTGCCTGAACCTATTTTTTGTTTTGTTTTGCTTTATGTAGAGAAATTATTTTCTGTTATACAAGTTTTGTTCAATTATATTTTCTAGATGTTTTAGAAAGTTTTTTATATTATAGGTATGTCATCCACATTAATCTCATACTATCATTTTATATGCAGGCTCCATCTTTAAATTGTTTCCTTTCTCATTCCTAAATTTGTGTTACATGCGTGTTTATGTGTGCTTTATCATTTTTCTGGGTTTCTTTCACAGAACCAGGTTTTGGCGATGTTGATCTTTATTATATATTTGTTTTCTCTTTCTTTAGCCTTTGCTCTCATCTTTTATTGTCTCATTACTTCTGTCCACTTTTGTATTTGTTCTGTTGTTGTTTTCCTAAGTCCTTAATTTTGACATTTAGCTCATTAAATTTCAGCCTGTCCTAATATGCTGTTAAGATTACTTAAAATAATAGTTACACAATTTATTCTTAAGTATTGTTTGAGCTACCTCACGAGTTTTAATATATCGTATTTTAATTCTGAGTATTATTTTTGTCTCTCCTTCTGGTATTTTCTCAGATCAATTTAGAAGTGTTTTTACATTTTCCAAAGAAATTAGGTTTTTATCCAAGTTTTTCTTAATAATTGTCCATAATTAATAATTATGGATACATAATGTGATGTATATGATACAAATTCTTTGGTATTTCAGAGTTGTTTTGCAACCTCAAGTGTGGTCAATATCTGTAGCTGTTCCATGTGTGCTAGGAAAAAATATGCTTTTTCTAATTAATTGGAAAATGTTTCTAAATGCATCTCTATTAAATCAAGCCTGTTAATTGTGTTGTTTAGAAAACAATTTACAGAATCAATTGCATTTCTGTACACTGGCAATAAACAGTTTGAAACTGAAAATGTTAAATGATACCAACCATTTGCAATGGAATAAAACACAAAATTGAGTACCTGACAAAATGTGTTGAGGCTTCTGTGGAGAAAATTAGAAAGTTTATTGAAAGACAGTAAATAAGATTTAAATAATTGAAGAGAGACACTCTGCTCACAGTATAAAAGAGTCGGTATTATAGAGATGTCAGGTCTTCCCCTATGTGTGTACATGTGTGTGTGTGTGTGTGTGTGTAAATTAACAAATGACTCTAAGTAAAAGCAACCAATAATATTTAAGACGCACTTAAAGAATCAAATATTAATATTTATTCTGAATCAAAGGTAATTCTAACAGTATAGAATGGATGCAAAGAGAGATGAGTAGATGAATTAAGCAGAATAATCATGGGGATGTACTTCATGACAGAGGTGATGCTGCAGATCAGTGGGAAAGAAAGATTTTTTCAATAAATAGAGCTGGTGATCCTCATCTTAAAAAAAAAAGAAAAAGGAAAAAGGAATTGAACCCCTGGTTCACACCATATGCAAAATGTATTTCCGGGTATATGAAAATCCCAATTGTAAAAGTTAAAATTAAAGTTAATAGAACAATATAGGGAAATGTCATAAGGACATCAGGTGAAGAGTATATCATTAAGATAACAAAAGAAAACAACATGTAAAGTGAAGTAAATTATTTTACATTAAAATAAATTAATTCTGTTCATCAAAAAATGACATTGAGAAAAAGATAAGCCACAAATGAAAAAGGTATTTATAACATATGTATATAACAAACAAAGGATTTGTGTATTCAACACATAAACTACTCTCACAAATAAATAAGGAAAATGCAAACAACCCAATGGAAAAATGAGTAAAAGATGTATAAGTCACTTCACAAAGAATGAATTCTAAATAGTCAACAAACACATGGAAAGGTGCTCAATACTACTAATAAGGAGACAAGTGAAAAGAATTTATTAACTTTATACATTTTATAGTAAAATTTTATTAATGGTTTATAAATTGTATAATAAAATTTTAAACCATGAGTACATACAAATATCTTATCAGCAGATTGAAAACAATTAGCATCTAACAGCACTAAGTGCTGGGAGGATGTGGAGAAAAGGGAATTCTTGTGTTCTGTCAGTAGACATAAAAATTGGGTTAGCCATCTTTAACAGACAGGTTTTCTTGTAAAGCTGGACACGTACTTACTTAATTATCCAGCATCCCTATTCATAGACCACAGTCTAGTGAAACTCACATGTGCACCAAAAACCACATATGATGGCATTCATGAAAGCTTGTGCACAGCCCAAATGTCCACCAACATGTGCATATATGTGTACTACATGATACAGGTCAAGAATCCCTTATTCAGAACACTCACAGGGAGTCTTTCTTTTTAATTTTAGAGCAATAATAGAATGTATATTCACTTAGATACACACAGGCATGCCTCAGAAATAGTGCAAACTCAGTTTCAGACCACCACAATAAAGCACATATTGCAATAAAGCAAGTCACACAAATGTTTTGACTTCCCAGTGCATATTTTAAAAAGTCACATTTATACTATACTGTGGTCTATTAAGTGTACAGTAGCATTATGTCTAAAGAAATAAACATACCTTAATTAAAAATAGTTTATTGCTGTAAAATACTAACAAAATCTGAGCCTTCAGGGAGCTGCAATCCTTTTGTTAGTTGAGGGTCTTATCTTAATGCTGATGATCACTGCTGACTGATGAGGATGGTGATTGAAGAAGGTTGGAGTGGCTGGGGTAATTTCTTTAAATGAGACAACAATGAAATTCGCCCCATCAATTTATTCTTCCTTTCATGAAAGATTTCTCTGTAGCCTAAGATGCTGTTTGGTAGTATTTTCCCTACAGTAGGACTTCTTTCAAAATTGGAATCAAGCCTCTCAAATCCCACCACTGCTTTATCAATTAAGTTTACACAGTATTCTAAATTATTTGTTGTCATTTCAACAATGCTCACAGCATCTTCACCAGGAGTAGATCCTAACTCAAGGAACCACTTTTATTTTATATATATATACTTTTTTTAATTTTAAAATTATGGGGTACAGTTAAGGGTTAGGTATACAAATATTCATTGTAGCATGTACCCTTGTTGATGAGGTGTGCCCCCACCCTGTTCCCAGACAGATATTGACTGACATTAATCCCACCTCCCTTCCCCTCCCTGCCCCCCCATAGTTTCTCGTCACTGTCAACCTTTTCTTATAGTATTACGGTAGTTGTTCAAGGTCCACTTATGAGTGAGAACATGTGATGCTCAGATCTCTGTTTCTGTGAGAGAGCACTCAGTATTATAAACTCTAATTCCATCCAGTTTGCTGTGAAATTCATGGAACCATTTTTCTGGTGGTCCATAAGGAGCAACTCTTCATCTCTTCAACTTTGATCATGAGATTGCATCATTCATTCACATATTCAGCCTCCACCTCTATTTCTCTCATTATTTCTCCCTCATCTGCAGTGACTCCCTCCAATGAAGTCTAAGCCCTAAACGTCATCCATGAGGGTTGAAATCAATTTTTCCAAACTCCTGTTGATAGCCTCCCATGAATCACAACTGTTCTGAATGGCATCTAGAACGGTAAATCCTTCCAGGTTTTCAATCTGCTTTAGTCTGACAATCAGAGGAAGTTCTATTTATGGCAGCTTATATTTATGTGTAGGATGAATTTCTTAAATGATAAGTCTTGAAAGTCAAAAATGACTCCTTGATTCATGGGCTGCAGAAGGGTTGTTGCATTAGCAGCGTGAAAAGATCGATCTCCTTGTATATCTTCATTAGCGCTCTTGGGTGACCAAGTGGATTGTCAATGAGTAATCATATTTTGAAAGAAATCTTTTTTTTCCTCAGCAATAGACCTCAACAATGGACTTAAAGTATTCGGTAAAACAGATAGACTATAAATAGATGTGTCCTCACTCAGGCTTTGCTGTTCCATTTACAGAACACAAGCGAGTCTATTTAGCATAATTCCTAAGGTCTCCAGGATTTTCAGAATGGCAAATAAGCACTGGCTTCAACTTAAAGTCACCAACTGCCTTGGTCCCTAATGAGAGAGTCAGCCTAACCTTTGAAGCTTTGAAGTCAGACATTGACTTCTTTTTTTTTTCTCTTTTAATTTTTATTGTGAAATTGTGGGGTACAATTCAGGGTTAGATATACAAATGTTCATTGTGCAGGTACCCTTATTGACGAGGTGTGCCCCCCCCTCCACACAGATATCAATTACTGTCGATTTCAGCTACCCACCTCCCACCCCCTTCCCCAAAGTTTCCCGCTACTTTCAAGCCCTTTCCTACAGTAATATGGTAGTTGTTCAAGATCCACTTATGAGTGAGAACTTGTGATACTCAGCTCTCACTAATAATATATTATTATATTATAATTATATAATTATTATTATTATTATTATCTCTCACAGTATTTTAAACTCTAATTCCATTCATGTTGCTGCAAAATTCATGATTTTGTTCTTCTTGGTGGCTGCATAATATTCCATTGTATATATGTACCACATTTTTTTATTCAGTCCTCTTTTGATGGGCAGCATGGTTGGTTCCATGTTCTTGCTATTGTGAACAATGCTGCGATAAACATACGTGTGCAAGTATCTTTTTTATAGAGTGATTTGAGTTCTTCTGGGTATATTCCCAGTAGGGGGATTGTGGGGTCATATGGAAGGTCGATTTTTAGAACTTTCAGGAATCGCCATACTGTTTTCCATAGAGGTTGTACTAGCTTACACTCCCACCAACAGTGTAGAAGTGTTCCCTTTTCGCCACATCCTCTCCAGCTTCTGCTATTTTTTGAGTTATTGATGATGGCCATTCTGACTGGAGTTGGGTGGTATCTCACTGTAGTTTTTACTTGCATCTCCTTGATGACAAGTGAGACTGAACATTTTTCGTGTGTCTGTTGCCTGCTCGTATGTCTTCTTTTGAGAAGTGTCTATTCATATCTTTAGCCCACTTTGTAATGGGGTTGTTTGTTTTTTTCTTTTCAGCACGTTTGAGTTCCTTGTAGATTCTTGATGTTAGGCCTTTGTCAGACATGGAGTTGGCAAATATTTTTTCCCAGTCTGTTATTTCTAGCTATGAATACTCTAGATAAGGCTGTTTTATCTAACTTGAACATCTGTTGTTTAGTGTAGGACCCTTCATCAATGGCTGCAGCTAGATCTTCGGGATAACTTGCTGCAGCTTCTTCACCAGCACTTGCTACTTCACTTTGGACTTTTATGTTATGAAGGTGGCTTATTTTCTTAAACCTCATGAACCAACCTCTGCTAGCTTCTAACTTTTCTTCTGCAATTTCCTCACTTCTCTCAGCCTTCATAGATCTGAAGAGAGTTGGGGTCTTGATCTGGAGTAGGCTTTGGCTTAAGGGAATGTTGTGGCTGGTTTGATCTTCTCCTCAGACCTTCTCAGATCTTCCTTGAATTAGCAATAAGGGTGTTTTGCTTTGTTTTAATCTTGTGTTCGCTAAAGGAGCACGTTAAATTTCTTCCAAAAACTTTTCCTTTGCATTCACAACGTGGCTAATGGTTACAAGAGGCCTCGCTTTCACTCTGTCTCAACTTTTAGCATTCCTTCCTTGCTAAGCTTGATCATTTCTAGCTTTTGATTTAAATTGAGACTTTAAATTGAGAGACGAACCCTCCAATGGCCTCCAAGTTTTCAAGTGACACTTCCTTCCTTTCACCTGAAAACTGGGAGGCCATTGGAGGGTTATTAATTGGTCTAATTTCAATATTGCTGTGTCTGAAGGAACAGGAGACCTGAAGAGAGGAAGAGAGAGGAAGTAATCGTTGGTGGAACAGTCAGAACACACAAAGCATGTACAGATGAAGTTCACTGTCTTCAATGGGTGCAGTTCATGGTGCCTCAAAACAATTACAAAAGTAATATCAAAGATCACTAATCACAATCACCATAGAAGATATAATAATAATAATGAAGCAGTTTAGATTTTTGTGAGAATTGCCCAAGTGTGACACAAAGACATGAAATGAGCACATTGTGTTAGAAAACTTGTGCTGATAGACGTGTTTGACACAGGATTGCTACCAACTTCAATTTGTAAAAAATGCAGTATCTATGAAGCACAGTAAAGTGAAGCACAATAAAATGAGGTACGTCTGCATATACACATTTATAGATATGCATCTACACATGCAAAATCCACAAACATACTTTTATACATTATTCAAAATTCAAACATAAAATTTTCTGCAGTAAAAACATACAAATTTTCACACAGAATTGGATCTATAAATACCTTTAAAAGTCAAGATCTTTACTTTCAGAATTTTAGAGTTGGAAAAGTATCATTCACATGATGAAATACTACAGAGTAAAGAAAGTGAATGAGCCACAGCTATATGATTCAGAAACGTGATACATGAAAAAGCAAATCAAAAAAAGCAAAATCGTATTCTAAGAGGGATCCATGTAACTGTGGCAACACTGTAAGGAAAATAAAGCAAAGCAATGATCAACAACAGATATTTCTGGAAGGAAGAAGTTGTGATCCAGAAGTATTGATTACTCTCTTCATTTTAATTGTATGTATATTTTTAATTATACATATAGATGCACATATAGATGCTTTTGCATGATACATTTCATAATTAAAAAGTTAAAATTTAAAAAGCTACGGATTTTTATATATTGATTTTATAATGAGCCCCCTTACTATTCTTTTATTGTTTCTAATAATTTTCCCATCAATTCTCTTGGCTGGTATTTGATAGTATCCACAGCATATAATGATAATTTTGTCTTCTCCTTTCTCATATGGAAATACATATTTCTTTTTCTTATAATTGTATTGGATGTTGCCTCTTGGGATCAATGCTAAAATAGCAGTGATAATATCTTTTTCTGGCACCTTTAATGAATTGCCTTCTGTGGTGTCTTACCACTAAATACGAAAGGAATTTTTGCACAGTAGAACAGGCCAGCACCTGGAAAGACAGGCAGCGAGCCTGTGCGAACTAGTTTTTTTGTTTGTTGTTTGCTTGGTGCTGCACATCATGTGTGGAACACTGATGTCATCCCACGGCCCCCGGGAGGCCAAATAGAAGGAGCTAAAATGGAGAACGCCCTGCCTGTGCTCAGGAAAGCAGACACTGCTGATCACAAGCTCATTCAAAGGCCAGGCCAAGCGGCCTTCTCAGAGCCGGGGAGGGCTCAGGTCAGGCTCACCTTCAATTACAAAATTGGCAGGCTCACAAACAGGCTGGAGGGAGTCTTCCGTCTCAAACCAGACACCTGCATGCATGTGACAGATCTGTCCCCACAGGCCATTCTCTGAGCAGAGCACAGCTGAATCCAGAACAAACACCTCTCTCTAAGGACTTGTGTTTCATTTAATAGAGTTCAAATTGAGTGTCTAGAAATCATGATGCTTTTTTATTTCCAGCTGCAGGGACTCTCGGTCTCCCTTTCTGGCCACGTCTCAGGGCTGCCTCACCTGAGAAGTCTGCCACTACTGGGGCTTACCAGTTGTTCTAAAACAGTGCCCAGGACGAGGGCTGAAGGACTGGCTGAAAATGTCGGGGTCTGTGTGGGCAACGCAACTGTAGGACTTCCAGGTGAGATTGCTGCTTGCTTCCAGAATCTGTGCAGCAGCAACATTGAAACTTCTTAAAAATACAGCCAGGCTCAGTGGCTCAGCCTGTAATCCCGTGCTTTGGGAGGCCGAGGTGAGTGGATTGCCTGAGCCCGTGGGTTCGAGACCCGCTTGGGCAACTTGGCGAGACCTCATCTCTACAATAAATTAAAAATTAGCCGGGTGTGGTAGCGCACGCCTGTAATTCCAGTTACTTGGAAGGCTGAGGCGGAAGGATCGTTGGAGCCCAACAGGTCAAGGCTGCAGTGGCCACTGCACTCCAGTCTGGACGACAGAGTGAGACTCCAACTCAAAAAAAAAATCCAGATTTAAAAGTCTCACCCCAAGATAGTGGAATTAGAATCTCAGATGATAAGGCTCAGGGATCAGTTTTCAGTTGCTATTATTACGTAACACAACACCCCCAAACTCATTGGCTTAAAACAGTAAGCATTTATTATTTCTCATGAATCTGCCGGTCAGCCGAGAAGCCCCTTGATCTCACTGCCACTCCCAACCATTTCATTCTATCAACCAAAGCAAGACAGAAGGCCAGTCCAGACTGACAGGGGTAAAGGAAAAGATTCTATGTCTTCATGGGAGGAGCTGCCAAGTCCCATCGGAAGAGGCACTGGAAGGCTGAGGAACTGGGACATTTTCGCCCTCAATCTACCCCATATCTGCCCTGGTGGGCCTAGCGTGGGCAGCGTGGCATCAGTCTACAGACCATTCCTGTGTTCCGAGAATAACTGATGTCCTCTCAAGATGCCCACAGTGAAGGCTGCTCCAGACTGCCATCACGTCCCTCACTGTGGGTTTTCAGGAGTTCTCCACATCCCAGAGTCTGCACCTTGTTACCACGATCAGACTCTCAATCTTGTCAGCGTAGCAAAGCCCATCATGGGCCTGACCAACACCAACCAGCTCATAAGGTCTATTCTTACCAACCCAAAGCCAATCAACTCGTTTCCCTGATTCATGTAATCATGTAACCACCTGTCCAGACTGCTGTCCAGACTTTTGAACCAGAATTCTTTCCCTGTAAGCAGAGATATGGGAAGACAAATCAGAACCAGAAGGCTGCTCTGCATATCAGGTAAGACTTTGCTGTTACCTCTGATGAGAACAGTAGCTCAAACAGAGCAAAAATGTAAAGTATGGGTTCGTACATAACATGTGTATAGGTCTGCCTTGAGGCCCATCTGGGTCAGAAGCCCAAATGTGCCTTCAGCACTTGGTCCTCTCCACCCTTTGGCTCTGTCTTCCTCTGTCTGGACCTCTTTCTTAAGCTGTACTGTGGTACCCAGCAAGGCCAAGTTTACCTCCTCATAGGTTCAACCCCAAAAGAAAAAGAGAATGGGCTTGTCTCTCTGTATTCCAGCAAAATCTCGGATGTTTTCTTATTGATCCTGACTGGATCACATGACCAGCCCTAAGCCAATCGTGGTGAGAAGAGAAAGTGAGCATCCATAGTCTAATGAGGACAGATTGGCAGCAAGTAAGATGAGTGACAACGGTAGTGCATTCGATGCGGATAGATGTTACAAGGAAAATGCAACAGAGAAGGAGAGAAAATGCCATGGAGGGGGTTTCATTTTACAGGAGGTGGCCAGGGAAGTCAACACTGAGAAGTGGAGGTGGACAGTGGAATGGGCGAGCTATGCAGGTACCTGGAGGAGAACATTCCAGACAGAGGGAACAGCCAGAGGCGGGAGTTACATTGCCGTACCTGAAGGGTTTCATTCACTAGAACAACTGGAGACCTGTGCTGCCATTCCAGGGATGGACCCGTCAAGCAGAGCAAATTTTGTGCCGGCCTGAACTGCAGCGACCATAGAGGCACTTTTCAAAGGTAAGCTCCCTGTCCCCTCGGTTCGAGACCCCCTCTGGGCCCTTCAAAGGGATCTGTGGGTCATAGCGTTTCACCTCCTCCTTGCCCAGTTGAAGTCAAGACACTTTAATCCTGAATCTTCTTGGTGTTTGGTTATCATGACAGCGGCATTGTTGAGGATTACAGGCCAGTTGTTGTACAGAATGTTCCTCAAACTTAGGTTTGACTGATGTTTCCTCATCATTAGATCTGAGTTCCATATTTTGCACAGAAATAGCATAGACGTGATGGCGTGTCCTGCTCAGCATATCATATCAGAAGCACATGATGTCATTTTATCCCTGTGGTATAATAAGAAATATTGTTGACATGTGAGGAACTTCCAGGTGGTGACTGCATCCAAATGCTTGGAAGGTGGCACACCCCAACTCCATGAAACAGAAGCTTCTGAGGCCAGGGACCCTCGAGGCCTTGCCCAATATACCTCTTTATCGGGCTACTTATCCCTACCATTTATAATATCCTTTGGCTCTTGGAATACCTTTCTGCTCTGCCTTCTGCCGTCTGGGTCGCACCCTCAAGCTGCACTGGGGTACCTAGCAAGGCCAGGTAAAGCAAAGTACTTTCTTGAGTTCTGTGAGCCATTCTAGCAAATTCTAAACCCTGAAGAGGTATGGTGGGAGCTCCCTGGGTTAACAGCCAGTCGGCGAGAAGTTCCCATAGTTCAGGACTTTTGACTGACTTCTGAAGTGAGGGCTGTCTTATGAGATTGAGCCCTCAACTTGTGGGGTCTGCTCTAACTCCAGGTAGTTAGTGTCAGAGCTGAACTAAACTGTAGGAACACCCAACTGTTGTCCAAGAATTGGTGGGTGTCATACAGTAACTTCAAATCTGAGAGGGCTTGTGTGAAATGTTTACCTGCTCCAAAGGAGTCATCAGAGGTCCAGCCGGGAAAAACACCGGTTTGTTAAAACTTAGAGGAGGCATCGATGGTGGTTATTCGGTGAAGAACCCAAACTTGAGGACAGTACCCAAACTTGGGGACAGTATGACAAGCAGTTTTATCAAGCGAGTTAATTATCCAAATTGAAATACAGTGTTTACAATCACAAGGATTAAGAGTGGTGTTTACATGGCTTTCAGCATTGCTCAATCACCTGCACCCTATGATTCATTACTGGGAATATGCGTATCCTACGGAGGCCAGTCTTTGTCAGATATAGGAAGAAAAGAGTATATGTCTGGACAATACGTCATAGTTGATTTGGGAAAAAACCCCACACATTTGGTGTCAGAAGAGTTCTCTGGGTAGAAATATCATAACAGTCCCATTCTAAGATGTTCACTTTGATCACTTGGTTAACATACTGTCTGGCAGCCTTCCCCTCCGTAATGTTTCTATTTTTCTCTTTCTAGTCCCAAGTAGCTTGTGGAGAGATACTTAAAGATTACGTTAATATCCTGTTTCTCATTCAACTCTCACCTACAGTTTTGACGACTTTTTTTAAGGATCCAGGTGACTAAATATACAGTCCAGGCTGAGAACACTCGCTGACACTTCCCTGGCCCTGGGTCACTCATTTAAAACAAGGAGAGAGAATTACTACACAGTCTCCTCATGCAACTCACCTTCCGGTGTGGGCCACGGAGGAAAACAGACTCTTACAGCATTGCCCACAGTGGCTAAGCTCTCTGGAGGGGGAGCAAGACCTCCTGGCCCTCTCGCCACAGCCAGGGAAGCAGGACGGAGTAGCCAGGAGGTAGGTCCCACATAGGGTGACCAACTGCCCCAATTCACCTCAAACCAATGATATGTCTAGGATGCAGGGACTTTCAGTGCTAAAACCAAGAAAGTTCCAGGCAAACCCTAACAGCCCACCTTAGCTTAGACATACCTAGTATTCAGCAACCAAGATCTAAGCCTAGAGATGACCTAGAAAACCGGATTGAAAATAACTGGCCTTAGAGCTTGGAAAGACTCAGACTGATCTTTAAGAGAAGGATAGGTCCAGAAAGCACAGAGCAAGGTTGCTAGAGGCAGGAAGAGTCTGTTTTACAGACAACTAGGACACAGATGACAGGTGGGACCGAAAGAAATCCACGGACCCAAATGGACCCTGGACAGACATTAACCAGAAAGTGGAGATGAGGCATGCTCCCTCCTCCAAGCTCCCGCATGCTTTCCTCCTGACTTCAGAGTTCTGGCAACCATCAGAGGACATAGGCACTGAAATGATTTTGGTACCTCCGCATCCAGATACACACAACACAGAATTTCAAAATGCAAACTGTGAGGAGTTCTGATAAAATGTGCATTTCTCCCACTTTCCCCAAGTTGTTTGTGGCCCCATGTGCAAGGCGGCCTAAAAGTACACCTGGCTTGCCTATAGAGTCGCCCAGTCATGGGCCTCACCCTATCGTGGTCGCTGACCTGTCGGTTTTCTGCTCAACGCTGGAAGCTAAGTCCTAAGTATCTTGTGGAGAGATACTTAAAGATTGCACTAAGATCCTGTTTCTCATCACACTTTCACCCACAGTTTTAACAACTTTTTTAAGGTCCCAGGTTAATAAATACACAGTCAAGTTCCCAGTCTAAATCATCTCCACAGTCCTACTCAGCGCTGGACACATGGCACGAGACAGATGGCATTCTCAAATGTGGTGACTTAAAGAGAATTGAACAAAGATCTGTTTACAAATGTGGGCAGGGTTAGGACAGTCGTTGTCAACCTTTCTACACATTAAATGTCCCCAGAAGTCTTTAAAATGTCTACTGCCTAGGGTCCATTCCCAGAGATCCTGACCCAATGAGCCTAGATTGCGCTGTCTGATGAGGTAGCCGCTGGCCACATGTAGCTCTGAGCACTGCAGTGTGGTTAGTACGAATTGACATATGTGTAAAGACTTAGTACAAAGAAGAAAAAAACGCAAAAATCTCAGTAATTTCTTGTTGAAATGATGATCTTGTGACTGTGCTGCTTTACAAAAGACATAAAAATTGATTTCACCCGTGTCTTCCTATTTTAATCATGTGGCTACTAGACAAGGTAAGCTTACATTTAAGTTACATTTCTGAAGGACAGCACTGGTCCAGAGCGTCGCGTGGGTGTGAGGCTGAAGTTTTGTTTAAGTTCCCCAGGTGATTCTAATGTGCAACCAAGATTGAGAAGCACCCCACTTAATTGATAGAAAACTTTGCAGTAGCCTATGACTGGCACCAGCAGGAGTTGTTAGCCTTCCAACGCCTGGAAGGGCAGTGGGGGCGGGGGGGTCTTCGGGAAGATAATGCCTCCTATGGGTACTTCTAAGAAGAGAGCCGCCTGGCAGGCGCAATGGTCTTCAGTAAGGGGAGGAAGTAAGCTCAAGTTCAGTTGGGAAGAATCCAGGGAAGTAAACACCCAGATTCCTCTATCCTCCGGCCTCTGAACCCCCACAAAAGAGAGCAAGTTTGGAAAGGGGGAGCAAGATTGGGGAGAGCAGATTTGAAGAAGCAATTGCAGACACCCTGTACAGGCGTTAATGAATGGCCTGGGAATCCATGACAAGCCCACAGATAACCATATAGCCCTTACAGGAGGAGCATTGAACATGGGCAGGCTGAGACCTTCCACCTCTCCGGTCCTGAGTCCTGGATTAATGTCCAGTGAAAATGCAATCAGCAGCATTGGCGCTTCCCAGAATTGTTTTCAAGGCTAGGAAACTCCCAGGATTCTCTTTATTCACAAACAATAATTTTGAAGTCCTTGTGTTCCTCAGTTCCTGTAGAAAAAAATGTCAATAAATTGTAATAATGAGCACAGTAAACTTCTATGTATTGAGTGCTTCTCATGTGCCAAGCACCGTGAAAAAATGGTTCACATACATTATAGTGTAGTGTCGCTCTATACCCTTCCTCACTTTCACAGTAGTAGACATATACTATGCATCAGGATGTAAATAAATATTGAACTACTTTGTCTCAGTTTCTCCTGAGGTCCCATAGGTGGAGAAGAAAACCTTTGATGCCAATATATCCTCACGTTCCAAAGGATGGAGATCAATGCTTTTGTAGGACGTGCTAAGCTATCAGTAAACCAGGTCTGCCCGCAGTCTGGCTGAAGGGACAGCGGCATGACCTTCTCACGCTGATCACGGGAGTGCAGGAGACCAGGTCACACCACTCAGGCACTCACCAAGCTCTGCTTGGGTAATAACGACTATCTCTCCGAGGCTGAGTTCAAAGATCCATGGGGTGCTGAAGATCACGCTGTCGATTCTAACGCACTGAAAGCGCACCCGGCAGAGGGCGGGAATAGAGAGTGGAGATCAATAACCCAATCCTACTCATCACCATCACATTCAGTAATCCAGCAAGAAAAGAAGCAGCAGACACTCCCTCCCAGTCCCAAGTGCTCAGAGAGGGTAGATGTTCCACTCTCGGTGATGGTGTGGAATTGGGTGATGATGGCACCGAACAGGACATTCTCATTATTGAAATGAGATCTTGCGTGAGTTGAGACTTGGTCAGAGGACAATTTGTCATCTGAGAGTGACCTAAAGAAAAATGATGGAATTTACCCAAGATTCTATCTAAGGACTGGGGAAGAACAAGTGTCCATGTCGTGGTGAAATAAGCCATAGAGGGAAGGTTGGGTTTGCCTGCTGGGGCCATGATTGGTGCAGATTATATGGCAAATTAACTACATATGCTTCTTTCCAACCTATAACCTGACCATGCTGGTTTGACATTATTCAGATAGAAAACCAACATCTGTGTCTTTAGAATGTTTATTTAGTTTAATATGTTGTAAACGCTGTTTGAGAAAACTATTTCCAAGAGCAACAGTTAAGGACCGTCTTTACCCACCTTCAAAATATTTACAGGAAAAAAAAAAAAGAAAATCAGGATGTTTTCAACCATACCCAAAAGAAATCTGTTGTGTTCTAGTTAAGATTCACAGAAGGGGAAAGAAAAAGTCTGTCAGAGTTAAATACAAAGCAGAAAAACACACTGTTCTGAAGCCAGCAACCATGAGGTTTATCCCTCAGAGGCTCAGAGAAACCGCCCCTGCTCACCAAAGCTTTCTTGAGGTAAACAGAGCTGTGACAGTGATTAAAAGTATTAAAAGACTCGTTTTCCCTTCTGGGACTTGTATGATAAAACGTAGATTAGATAAAATCAAATTTATGGGGCTGATTTGTCTCCACAGGCCTGTGGCATAAGCTGACCCTCCCTCACACTCCCACCTACCTTGTGAGGACAACTACTTTGAGCTGGATGCCACATCCAAAAGGCCACTTTCTATCGTGTTACAAATGGCGACATGCTCACTGCTAGGAGTCAGGGTATTTATTCCAGTGAGGTCTAGAAAGTTCCTGGAAGTCTAGCCCATTCTTTAATCAGATTCCATCTCCTTCTGAGGGTCTGTTAAGATCAATTCCCTTTCCCTGCCCATTCCAAAACACTGGTAAAGACTGGTTCATTTACTAAAGGATTTGGCCTTCCCACGTGATCTTCCTCACTGAAAAATGACAAACCAGTGCCGAGGTGTGGGGCTTATACTTCATTCTCTCTATCTAAAAATGACAACCTACATTCTCCCACCTCCTCACATGACATGGGACTCTGCCGTTTCTCAGATAATAAAAGTCAGGTTCTCTCATCAGCTTCTCAAAGACAAACACTCATCTCTGGGTCTTCAGTTCATGGCACCATATACATTCCATGTCTGGGATTACATGAATAGATAAAGGATCTTGGGCTCACAGACGAGAGGCCTGCTTGTTTAGCTGGTCAGGGGACAACAGAGAAGGAAGGATGTGACTGACCCTACTAACAAACAAGGGCAAGGTGTGATTTCCACATGCGGTTGTCTTCTGTCCCTTGTGCTCAGGCCTTCTGGTACCCAAGGACTGGTAGAAACCAGTAAGAAGAGTAAAGAGCTCAACTGGAAGACACCTTGAGCCACTTTGGAGTCGGCCTCCTCATTGTTGTCAGGGCTGGCTTCAAGGACATGGGACCAGTATGATCCCACAGGGCCTGAGACTTAGAAGAGTCCTACCTTTGTGTTGCCTCCTTCAAACTCTTAATAATTGCTCTATAAGGAGCCCTGCCCTGCATTTTTATTTGGGGAGCCTTGTGAAATGATGTAGCTGGTTCTGTTTTTAGTACAGTTTGGGGAAGCAGGGGCGACTGGGGGCGTCATGCAAAAGTTCCTCTGAACAAGGGCATCCCGGGTGTCTGTTGCTTTCACTGGCTTCCTTCCAACAAAAACAAGCAGCATCCAGGGGGCATCCCCGACTGACCACCATCTCCCTCCTGATCCCTGGAGGCATTACAACCTTCAACTCCTAGACCCTTAGGCTTGAAGGGAGAGCAAAGACGCTGACCTACTTTACCATCAACTTTGATGCTTATATTTACTTATTACAATTCTTTTTCCTGCTAGATAAGAATATTTTATTGGAATGTTTAGTCAGAACATTTCTCCCAAAAATATATATAACATGCATACTTTTTTTTTAAGTTTTGTTAGGAATTGCTAGCAAGCCCTCTTCTCCTGTATCTATTTTAATGTTGTTTTGCTTGGGTTTGTCACAAACAATTCTAAAATAGAACTAGTTCATCCTGAGTAACTCCTTGTTCTTTAACTGTTGCTGCAGATAATCACATCTCCAGAGCAATCTCTTATGCGGTCACATTTTCTATGATGTAATCAATCAAATGAAGACTCAGAAAAATTTATTAAGTCAGCAGAGAAAACCCTCCTTCCAGGTACTAAGCTGAGATATTAATATTGGAAATGAGTGCTGAGTTGATGATCAGTAGGAAAACCTCTAACTAGACATTGTTTTTAAAATTTGATTTCCCCGTCTCTAATGAAAGAACTGCGTATGGTACATTTCACTGTATAAAAATGTGTGGAAGCTGTGCTTTCATTCTAATATCTGTTTTAATGAAAGCCTGATATGTCTTTATTAGCTCTGGGGTTGTTCGAGCCTTGCTTTTCCAATATTCCATTCTGAAATCAGAAGCTCCATGTTTAATATTTGTTCAAAAATCATTGTTGCCTTTACTCATGCTTTCATTTGGCTTAATGTCCAAAGTAAATTTTTGATATTGACTCGAATGAGCTCTCCTCAACTATTTTGGACTGCTGTTGTGAAGAGCTGTAGCCATAAGCAGGAGGCCCTGCGGCTCTGATCACCTGTCTCTCCGTAGCCAGGTCTGATCTAGTCGGAAATTCTGGTCATTCCTAGCCTGATCTTTGTCCCTAAGGGGCAGGCAGTCAAGGTCAGAGGCCAAGCAGAGCAGAGTGGGACAAGACCCGTGAGGTCACCCGCCTGGAGGAGCCCAGCACCTTGAGAGAAGGTTGCCTCTGAGAAAGAAGGAGAGATGCCCCCTCCTTCAAGGTCACCGACCTCACAGCAGTCCAGGTCTAAGGGTGGCCTGATGGAGACAGACAGGCCACTTGGCATCTCCCTCACAGCTTTTTCCCTACCTCACCCTATGCCTAAGTCTCCAGTCCACTCAGTTTCCAAGTTCCCAAGCTTATTTGTAACCATGGATGTTTATCCATCTTTTTATTTTGAGTCGGAGTCTCACTCTGTCGCCCAGACAGGAGGGCAGTGGCCGCTCCCGGCCACAGCAGCCTCGACCTGGTGGGCTCTGGCGATCCTTCCGCCTCAACCTTCCAAGTAGCCGGAATTACAGGCGCGCACTACCACGCCCGGCTGATTTTTGATTTTTATTGTAGAGATGAGGTCTCGCCAGGTTGCCCAGGCGGGTCTCGAACCTGCGGGCTCAGGCAGTCCACTCACCTCAGCCTCCCAAAGGCGCCGGATTACAGGCTGAGCCACCGAGCCTGGCTTTTTTACCTTCTGCACCTTACTCCTGCCTTATGCATTGGTTACCTAACCCACAAAGATGAGTCTTATGGTCCCGGTCTTCCTAGCGCAGTTTGATTCCTAGAAATATTTTCTTAACTTTAAAATAACCGGAAGTGCCGGGCTCGGTGGCTCAACCTGTAATCCCATGCCTTTGGGAGGCTGAGGTGAGTGGATTGCCTGAACCCGCATGTTCGAGACCCACCTGGGCAGCGAGACCTCATCTCTACAAGAAATAAAAAAATCAGCCGGGCGTGGTGGCGCGCGCCTGTAATTCCGGCTACTCGGAAGGCTGAGGCGGAAGGATCGCCGGAGCCCAGCAGGTCGAGGCTGCGGTGGCCGGGAGCGGCCACTGCCCTCCAGTCTGGGCGACAGAGTGAGACTCCAACTCAAAAAAATTAAAAAAAAATAAAAAATAAAATAAAATAACCGGAAGCTCGAAGCGTCCTCTTAGCCCTGAAATGCTATGATTCCATGACTGGAAGTTCTCGTGAAGAAGTTTTTCTGCCATCGTCTCTCTCTCAGGGAAGAAGAGGGCAGACAGCAGGCCAGCCGGGACTGAAGCAACCCTGCCGCTGCGTGGTGGCCACGGGGAGGAGGCGGGCAGCAAGGGTCTCCACACTCAGCGTGTTGTAGCACCTCGTGTCACGCTCGTCATACCCAACGGCACCCTTGCTTCGGCAGATCTGTTGTGGAAGTTCTGTTTTCCAACTGCTTTCTAAACCTGACAGCCCTCCAAAAGTTGACTGCAGAATACCAGAATCCCTTCGGCTTTCTTTCAGCAAGAGCGCTTTCGCAGCAATCCCTTCAGCAATAAGAGTAGTCACAACAACGATCATCATTAAGAATGTGTTTCTCAGAAATGCAAATCAAAACCACAGTGAGGCACCACCCAACCCCAGTAAGAATGGCCATCATTAATAAAACAAACAACAACAGATGCTGGCGAGGATGCGGAGAAAAAGGAACACTTCTACAGGGAATGCAGACTAGTGCAACCTCTTTGGAAGACGGTGTGGCAATTTCTGAAAGAACTAGACATTGACCTTCCACATGACCCAACAATCCCCCTATTAGGAATATACCTAGAGGAACTCAAATCATTCGACAAAAAAGATACCTGCACACGTATGTTTGTTGCAGCTCTCCTCACAGTAGCAAAAACATGGAACCCACCATGCTGCCCATTGAAGCTGGACCGGATAAAGTAAATATGGTACATATACACAATGGATTATTATGCAGCCATAAAAAGGACAACTATATGGACTTTGCAGCAACTGGGATGGATTTGGAGTCGATCATACTCAGCGATCTATCGCAGAAACAAAGATCAGGGTACCATATGTTCTTAGTCATAAGCGGATCTTCAACAATTATAATACAACAAGAAAGCACTGGCAGTAGTGGGAAACTGTCAGGGGGTGGGATTGGGAGTTGAGGGAAACTGCCAGGGGAGGGAGGGGCACACTTCATCAACAAGGGTACCTGCATGATCAATGTTTGTCTACCTAACCCTGAATTGTACCCCACATCTTTATAGTTAAAAAATAATCATTTAGAAAAGGTCTTTTCCTTTATCTGTGAATCCATGGACGTGGATTCCAGAGCTCTTTTGGTCTTGCAGAATGTACTTCTCTCTTCCTTTCGCAGCAAATGGAGAAAGACAGAGAGCTGCCTAGGCAGCCAGAATGTGTAAGCCGCTTGTTCTCTTTCTACAGCAGCTGAGGTAAAGCACAGAGAAAACTCCCAGAAAAAGCGATTTGCCCAGTGCCCTCATTTCACAGAAACACTGAGCTTCAGAGTGTGTATCCTTCCCTAAGCTCTGTTCCTACCCTTCCCTGCTCCCTAGGCTTTCCTGCCACATCTACTCCATAAAGTGCAAATGCGAGCCTCGCGCTGAGGGCTTCTCGCAATTCAACTCTGACTTCCCTCTCCAGCCTCACCCGAGGGCAGCCCGTCATGTACGTTATATTTCCCAGGCTAAATTCTCTCTGTCCCGCGTGTCCCTATTAATGGCATATTTTTCTACCGTTACTTATAGAATTCCCTCTGCTAAAATGTCCTTCCCCACTTACCCGAGTTTCAGCTGTCTTTATCACCCAAGGTCCCAGTCAAATGCCGTGTCTTCTCCCGTGGGCCTTTCCATGAACACCCAGTCAGCCCAACTCCATGGGGCCCCATGGGAAAAAAAAGAATCTCTGGTCTGTGAATCCTGCAATCCGCCCTTGGGTTGCCCATGTATGAAGCAGTTTGACTTTAAAGCAAAACCTCTTCACTTTCTGCCTTGTGACTTTCCATTTCGGCTCATCTTTGAATCATTTTTCTTGGTCCACCATCACTGAAGACATATATCTTGTCTCTCCCAGACAGCCGTTATAGAGGCCTCTTTGGATCCTCAATTATGGCTTCTCTGGAGGATAGCTACCCATTTATTTGAAGTGTCCACAGGTCTTCCCAAAGTGCTCTTCGCATATATTGTAGAGCCTGTATTTTTAAGCCAGATCATCCCAAACATGCCCTGTAGCATCGTAAATCCCTCTCGAACCTCCAAGCAGAACTTTGAAGAATGCCTATTGTCCTGGATGAATCGTAAAACAAATGCTCTCCAGTGCAGCAGGCCGGCTGCCCACCCCTGTGTACAGCAGGCATGCATCCCATCTTGGACCAAACTCGCCAAGCCCCAGCTGCAAAAGTTCCTCCAAGATGCAGCCCGGAAATGGGTTCTCGTGTCTTCACAAGCCACCAACTATTCTGTTTGGCTTTCTCACCCGAGGCCTTGGATGCCTGGAACCCAGGAGGTCATCGCTAGTGATTTTCAGTGGCAAACCAAGTTATCCCACCACAGCCACACCCTGACTTGTTCTGGTTAGATTTTTTTTGTTTGTTAGTTTATTTGTTTTCCTTGGTGCTTCAAAAAAGAGAAGATGTAGGGTCCGTGTTACTCCTCCTCAATACCCAGAGAGACCTCAGCCGACTTTCTGCGTCCTCATTCCATTACCCAAAAGAGGAAGATGAAGGGACGGTGGAAATGAATGCATGTTCTTCTTTTGAAATTCGGGAAGAATGTTCCTGATTTTTAACCAAAAGATAGCAAGATGGAAGAAGATGATAGGTAGTGCAAACAGTATGATAACTGTTAGAAGAAAAAAAATGGGGAGAAGCGGAAGGAAAAGAAGGAACCCATCACCAGGGATCTTCGATTCTGGAAGAGTTCAGAAACATCCAGGAGAAGGGTGCCTTCCAGCTGTTGTCATCCTGCTATGGTAACCTGAGCCCCTCCCAAGTTTTCAGACTCCAAAATCAGATCTAATTAAAAGAAAATGGAAAAGGACTCGAAGCCTTTTCAGCTCTGGAGAACATGCAGACAAATAAATTAAAAAGTGGGAGAAGTGGAACTAACCCAATAATCCGTGAAAAGCTCATTTCCCTCCCCGCCGCCACGGATGCAACAGTGTCCTTCCTCCCTCCCCGCTCTCTGGTTCGGGGGCAGTGAGTGAAGAAATTGGCTAACAAGATCAGAAAATTTAATTACGTTTCTGCCGTCCCCTTCCAAGAAGTTGGCTGTCACACTTCCCTTTTGCCGATCTTCAGAATGCGCTGACTCTGATGAACCCCCCGTCAGCTGCCACCTCCACTCATCCCCCTGCCTCGCTCCGGACGGTAGCCACAGACACTTCAGTCTGAGGATTTAGGAGGATTAGAAATGAAGATTAAAAGGGTGGTTGAAAAGAGAATGTCGTTATCCCCTCATTTCCTTTGGTCTTCCCTGTAACCTTTGCCTTGGTCTTATCCCAAGAGACATACTGGGCTGTCCCGACGGGTTGGTATCCTTGCATTCAAGACCTAGAGAAGCCCTGACACTCCTTAGAAGAAAAACAGAAGCATGTACACAAGTGTCCATTCTACACGCCGACGACTCAGGCACGTGAGGCCGGCTCCCTCGAATATTGTTTTCAGCAAGATTCTGAAATGCTCTGGGCTCAAAATAAACAAACATCCCAAAGAATAACATGACTGAATCACGATCTCTACTGGGGAGTGGCTAGAACGGAGAACGGTATCAAAAGAACCGGGTATTTGACATTCTAGTCCTAGGACAACCAGAGATTTTGGGCCAGACCCACTATGCAAATCATCCGAAGCCCAGAACAATTGTCTCCAAAATTCAGAATTTAGCTCATTGAAAAAGACTCTTTTGCTTGTTTGTCTTTTGCTTGCATTTTATCCATGCAGGGACTCCTTATCCATGCAGGGACTCAGGTGTTGAATATTAGAGTTAAAAACAAAACTTGGTTGCCATTTTTTAATGGACAATGAAATTGGAGCACACCGTTTATCAGGAGGACAGTCCAGGTCAGCGCCCTGCTCTGCAAGGTTCCAAGCAGCAAGGCTAGATCCCTTCTGCCACCTCTGATCGGGTGTTCTGAAGTTCTGTCCAAGCCAAAGGGAAGCCCGTCAATATGCCTTCAAGTAGCAGAACTACTTGTCCATGCAGGGACTCAGGTGTTGGATATTAGAGCTGCTGGGTATAGTGAGACAGCAGGACAAACTGTGCAGAGGCCCCTGGTGGTCAAGTCACTGAGATGCTACTTCTCAGTGTATGCTCATGTCATTCCCTACATGCGTGGACCACCACAAATCACTTCACAGATGAGACTGAGACATACACACCCAGAAAAGTGATTGTGGAACTGCCTGCAGGGCCCTCTGGGATGCCATGGCTTGGGTTAGTCAGTGCTGGTGGGCAGAGAGTACATAAGGAAGAAAAGGAACCAGTCACAGACAGACAAGCAAGGCATTAGTATTATGAACAAGAGAGGTGAGAGTTTTAAGGAAAAAACGGTGTTCATTTGGACTCCATTTGGCTGCAGGCAATAAAACCCAGCTCCCAGGCACCAAGCACTCCGGCAGCAGGCAGGCCAGCGCTGCTGCCACTGATGGAGCTGGAAGTGGGGAGGGGACACTTTCAAGGACTCGGGCCATGTCCGAGTCCAGCTTCGGCCTACGATTTTCAGCCTCGGGGTCACAGGAAGCAGCTCAGCCTCTGTGTTCTGGGAAGAAAGATGGAGAAGGGCAAAAGGGAGAGGCAAGTTGTCTGCCCCTGTTGATCAGAGGTCAAAGAACTTTGCTGGAAGTCCCAGGCAGCAGACTCTGCTTACATCTCATTAACCAGAGCCGGGTCCCACGGCACCTTTAACTTCAAGGGACATGTCGAATTGGACACTTTGCTGCCCCTTGCTAACTGGAAATCCATCAGTCAAGGAAAAGCAGCAGGCAGATGTGGAGAAGATGACACATCCTGTGTGCCCCAGAGGGAATAAGCAGGGTGCCAAAGGAAGTGACGCATATGGAAACCCACAGAATCCATTGGTCAGGTTATGGACTGCGAGTCAGGAGCAAGCAGCGTGCAACCGAGACTGCAATATAAACTCTGCATTCTGGAAACTTGGACTTGTACGCCATGTCACATAGGCCCACCCTGGCCATGGACGGCTTAGACTCCTGGACAGCAGGGCTGCAAGTCTGCCCTGTTTCCCACCCAGTGTGTAGCGGCATTTCTCATCCAGTGAAAGAAGGCATGGCAAAGAATCCAGCGGAGTTGGAATATCCCTGCGACACCATGTCTCGAAGAGACAGTCCCAGGAAAGAGCTCTGGCAGTCCTTCCTGTCCCCAGAGAAAGCACCGTTGGGGCCAGGCTTCTGGCCGGGAGGGCATCACCTTGGAGATGTGAATCTCCAAGAGCACATGGAGGAACCAAAGCAGAGGTCTTCAAATGTCCCTCCACTTACCCTGGCCACCTCGGTTCCGTGCCTTAAAAGGGCTCATTTGGCCAGTATAAGGTCTGCATGGCCGTCTTGGAGTTGCAAGGGTGGGAAGCCTTCCCTAGGACAGCAGATCTTTCCTCTCCTCTCTCGGTGCTGGGGCCCACTGCACGGCTGCACATTCTCATGCCCGGCAGCTCAAACAGCACTCCCTGTTGCCAGGGAGACCCACTGCTTTAACTACCTCAAGTGTTCATGCATAGAAAAAAGGAAGTGCAGGTAGTGGTTTATTTTTCAAGAAATTGATAAAGGAACATGAACGGGTAAATATGAACTGCTGGGAGATGTTCTGATTCTCTTCACAAAGAAACAAGGGCAAAGGTCGACTTCTTCCATCCACGTTCGCCAGGGGAATGGATTCAAAACTGAGCTCTCATCAAGCAGCGGTTTGTCTGCACGTCCTTGACCCAGTCCACGCCGGCCCCAGTGTTCACCGCACATCAGCTAAGTGTGCTGTGTGCTTGGCAACGTGCTAGGGACTTCCAGATGGAACTGTTATGAGACTTCATCCCAGAGGGTTTGCCCCTGAAAGAGCTCAAGGGGCAAATCGTTCATAGCAATGTTACCTGGGAACCACACGGTCTTTGCTGTCCACAGTGTGATCGCAAACCTCTCACCCCATTCGCTCTCCACCCAACCCTGTGAGGTAGTCTGCTGAAACAGCATTGTGTCTAAGCTAAGAGCGCAGACTGCTGGATCTAACCTGCCCAAGTTCAGAGTCTGGCTTTACCGTGGACTGGCTGTGTCATGTGCCTAGGGCAAAGTTACACACCCTCTCTGTGCCTCAGTTTTCCCATCCATAAAATGAGGATAAGAACAGCTGCTAATGGAATTATGGGGAAGATTCAATTAGGTATTTCACATAAAGCATGTTGAATGATGCCTGCTGGCACACTGCCAATTTTTTATACATGTTAGTTATTATTACTTTCATTTTATCCATGCAGGAACTACTTATCCATGCTAGGAACTCAGGTGTTGAATATTAGAGCTTAAAGAAAAAACTTGATTGCTGTCTTTTACGGACAACGAAATCGGAGCACACCGTTTATCAAGAGAACAGTCCAGGCCAGCGCCCTGCTTTGCAAGGTTTCAAGCAGCGAGGCTAGAACCCTTCTGCCACCTCTGATCAGGTGTTCTGAAGTTCTGTCCAAGCCAAAAGGAAGCCCTTCAATGTACCTTCAAGTAGCAGGAGAACTCTCAAAGTACCTGTGATGGTTAATGTTATCCTTCAACTCGGCTAGGCTGTGGTGCACAGCTGTAAGGTCAAACCAGTCTAAGTGTTGCTGTGAAAGTATTTTTGAAAGTTATGCTTAACATTTAAGTCAGGAGACTTTGAATAAGGCAGATCACCCTCTATAATGTGGGCGAGCCTCTTTCAGTCAGTAGAAGATTGTAACAACAAAGACTGAGTTTTCCCAGAAAAGAAGGAGATTACCTCAGTATAGAAACATAGAAATCCTGTGTGGGTTTTCAGCTTGTCCTGTGGAATTTGGACTCAGGACTGCAATGTTAACTCTTGCCTCAATTGCCAGCTTGCAAGCCTGCCCTACAAACTTCAGCCAATTCTCCAAAATAAATAAATCTCATATATCTGTATGTATGTATGTATGAAAATATATACAACACTGTATATAATATGTAGCTATATACAATATATATAGCACAACAAATGCTTTGAACTCTGTAAGGAAGTAGCATTATATAATATGCTATATACCAGTGGGGGTATGCCAAGAAATGTATACACATTTTAAGAGATGTTATCTATGTATTATTTTTCAAAGTTGAATTGAATTACAGTAGCTATGTGTAGTGTGTTGGCTCAACCATGCCTCTGTCATTTTATTTAACAGTCCTGCCTGTCACGTGGTGATGCTAGCTTTCATTTGATGAATGTCATCTTTTGAAAGAACATCATGCTTAAAGCGTGTCTACATTTCTGAGGCACCCCATCAGTACATTTCCACATATATGTGCTAGTGTTTATGTGTGTGTGTGTGTGTGTGTGTGTGCACGACCACCTTTCTTAGGGAGACAGGACAGTATGCTTGTCTAGCTGTTTCTTACACCCAGAATGACATGCCAGTGATGTCTGCTGTTTATTTTGCAGCTCTTGCTACTGTTTAAGTACAATTCGCTGATGATTAACCTCAAAATAAAGTGCAGGATGCCCAAGATGCTCCTATCGAGGCTAGATCTTTTAAGGGACACAAAAGACATGCAGAAAATAAAGACACACCACAGGGAGGTAGCTGTGGCCAAGAGCACCACGATGACAGAAAACACACCCAGCCGTGCAGTGGTGCCACCCTACTGGGGAAGGGCAAAGAAGAGACAATGGCCATATAAATCCCTCAGGGGAAAGAAATTTACAGTGGGTTTTGAATGCTTATGATCTGGATACAAATGAGGGTCTTATCTCCGTCTGGACCAGAGAGACCAAGCTGAAGTTCAGAGGATGTGAGTTCTGGACCGGGAGAAGCCCAGCATGCGGTTGAGACTTGGTTTCACAGGCAAAAGGAAGACACTGCATATTTTGAAGAAATATTATAAAGACAGTTTCAACAAGGATGAGTGTAGCAGTCATGCTCTAGAAGTCTAGAAATAAGAGGGCTTGGGGATGGCTAGACATGAGGTGAAGCTGTCAGATTCTAAGGAAGGATGGAGAGGAAGAGGAACGGGCAGTGAATTGAGTTTAGGCATGTCTTCATGGAGACAATATGTACACAGGGAAATGCCACCTGGACGTGCAGGTCCCGGCAACAAGTCAAGGCTGGCAATGCCAACTAAACTGCATGGAAGTCGCGGGCCAGCCTTGAGAATGAGTGAGCACAGAAAGTACATTCAGGAAGGAGCAGTCGATCTTGCTCAGACCCAGGGGTGACACTCACAGACACAGGGTGCGAGAAGGGGAAAGAAAGACAACATATGTCTGAGAACAGGGCATTGTTGTGCTTCAGAAACGCGGGAAGAAGAAAAGTGTGAAGGACAGATAGATGGTAGACAATGCCACGTATACATGTTGTGACCGTGACCCCTGGCCACATTCACAAGGCACATGTGCACGTCAGCCAGTGTGAGAGACAGTGTAGTTGAGACCCTTGTTTCATCTGATCCCATCTCATCGGACACAGCCCTCCTTTTACAGGACGCTCAGAGCACACTCAGAGTAGTGTGCTGGCCTAGCCAACCTCGAATACACAGCAGACCCAGAAAGAGGTCCCAGATCTCCCAACAATTAACACAGCGTTTTTCCAATATATCACACCAAATGCCTTGAACTCTGCAGGGAAACAACATTATACAAATCTAAACGTCGGGAATGTTAAACGTCCTAGACAGCTGGAGCTGGAAACGGCCACGAGGTCAGCCCACATCTGGTCTGTCTCAGACTCTCCCCAAGCAGGCTGCCTATCCCCTCACCCCCACCCCAGTCCTCTCAGGAAGAAGAGTAAAGAGATAAATAATTCCTTGAGAACATTCTTCCTTTCTCCACTTCTGTTGTCTTTTTGCCTCTTCTCTCCCAGGGCTTTGTTTGATGAATCCACCATATGCCTCGAATTATTTATTTCTCTTTCCAGAATTTCAACAATGGATGGATCAGAGTACCGCATTCTTTAACAACAGACCCTTGAAATGCCAGAGGTCAGAATCATTATGTGATTCTGGGACGGAAGACAGGACCAGAGTCTGGAGTGGAAACCTTGGCTGGAGGAAACATTTACCTGGGAGCTCGGGTAAGCCCCGGGCATGGGCTGCACCCCGGCACTTTGCCGGCTGGTTGGCTGGGTCTGGGTGGCCTGTGTGACTTCACTCCCTACCTCACCCCACTGCCGTCCATCCTTCCTGGCTTCTCCTTCTATCTGGGAGAAATGGCACCAGCTTCTGTGGTCTGGAGGGGAAGGACCTAAAGGTGTGGACCTCCCAGCAGCCATGGTCTTTGTAGGACTTCTGAGCTATTTTAGACGTATCTGAAGGAATAGCAGCCTTGGGATCCCAGGAAAGACATCACTGTTTATTAACTATTTAAAGAGGCATAATTCAGAGCAGGGAAACTATGGTCCCTGGGCCAAAAGCAGCTAGCCAATTGTTTTTGTAAATAAAGTTTTACTAGAACGTATTGAGCTCATTCATTTATATATTGACTGTCACTACTTTTGCTCTACAACAGCAAAGCTGAGTAGTTGCAACAGAAACTAGATGGTTTGCAAAGCCTAAAATAATTACTATCTGGCCCTTTACAGAGAAAGTTCAGTGACCTGAATTTGAAGGGAATGGCTTAAAAATGCCCTTCCTTGGCTGGGTGTGGTGACTCACACCTGTAATCCCAGCATTTGGGGAGACCTGAGCCTGGTGGGGGGAGAGGTGGTTGAGACCAGCCTGGGCAACTTGGTGAGATCTCGTTTCTACAATAAATCAAAAAAATTAGCCAGATGTGGTGATGGGCACCTGTAGCTCCAGCTATTTGGGAGGCAGAAGGATCGCCTGAGCCTGGCAGGCCGAGGCTGCAGTAGCCATGAGCACTCCAGCCTGGGTGACATAGTAAGACTCTGGCTCAAGAAAAAAATTCCCTTCTTCACCCTGCCCTACTCCCCTCACACACACGCAAACACACTCCTGCGTCCCCGTCTCTGTGCCGTGCCTGCTTTTTGCTTCCAGGCGGAGTCTCTCTCTGTACCTCCCAGTCCTTGTGGGTCCCCGTCTGTCTTGCCTTTTCCACCTCTGGCCCTCCCTGGGTTGGCTTCCTTCCACCCCTCCTTGCCTCATCTATTTCCATTCATAACTGATCATACGTAAACAAAGGGGTGTTGTCTTCTCATTTGTTGAACTTACTTAGAGACCTGTTCTAATTAGGAAAGTGAATGAGAAGAAGCTTTGTATTCTCAGGGACGGGGGCAAAGAAAATATAATTGCTCTTTAGTTCTGTGGTCCTCAGTTTTTTCCCACTGTGGCTCAATGGCCCATGGTAGAAAAGGTTCCTCTTACACACATATCTCCATAATTTTTATAACATCCTCAAAGAATGTCATTGTGCATACCCTTAAGTTCCAGTTACCTGAGAAACAGTGGGTGTGACCCTGAGAAACTCCAGCCCTCATTTGTAATCTAAGTTAGGGGACCTTAACTGAAAGCATGATTCTGTACTATCTTGGTCTAGGAGGGTTTGGGTCACTTGAGAAGTTTTCCACAAGTGAACAATTATGAAGTCACAAGAGACAGTCCGCAACAGTGGTTTCACTTATTACAGCACTCATCACGGTCTAACTTATATGATAATTGTGAAGCAACAGGCAGATTGAGGACTGGAGGTGTATCTTACGCCTTTCTGCCACCATCACTCCCCCAGCCTCTTCAAGGACCTTGTTTCATAGCTGGCACATGGAGATAGCGAGATACTGTGAATTGAAGCTGTTTCTTGGTGCCACAACTGTGCTCAGTGATTTACACTTACTTTTCATTCTAACAGCTACTTCGCCTGGTGGGAGTTGTTAGTCCCAACCTGCATACAAGGAAACTGAGGCTCAGAAAAATTAAGCAGCTTGCCCAAACCCTTGTCCGGCTATCGCAACGGAGTCTGGACCTTCAGTCTCAGAGGCTGTCTCAGTCCCTGTTTTCAGGTCCCTAAGTCTGACTCTGACACTGATGGCCTGACATTAACCCTCTGCTCTGACCTTGACCCCCGCTTTCCCGCTCTGCCCATTCCCCATCTCTGGCCCAGCATCAGGTTTACCTGCACTTCTTTGCCACCATGTCCCCTTGGTACCCCTGATTCTGACCCCTCAGAGAGATAGATGCCTCCGGATCAGCCAGGCAGAATAAGGAGAGGCTGCCAGTCTAGGAGAACTGGTGTGAACTAGGAAGGCAGCAGGACCATAGGCCTGGAAAAAGGAAAAGGAGGAGCCAGAGTGTCAGCCACCAAAAACTCCTTGAGGGGTGCCACCTTGTGATAATTTTTCCATCCTGGTTAATGACAACTGGCATTTAGGAAACAGAGTTTTCATTCCAACTTGACCCATCCTTCCTGGGTCCACTTCACTGGCGGTATACCACCCATGCTCAACCACCAAGGTCTCCATGCCCGACATGAACACAGCCCTGACGTCGAGAGCCCTGCAAGTGCCCTGGATGCCTCCCTATTCCCACCCCAGTAGCTTTGCCCATGCAAGGTCAGATAGAGCTCCAGGGTGTCTACTGCTCGGAGGATACACGCGGGGACCACACCAGCCCCAGATGTAGACAGCAGGTATTGTGACTGGAGGTAAGCCGTCTACCCACTGCTGGCATAGCTGCAGCCAACACTGGTGTATGCCCAGTCTCCAAGGTGTTCCTCTTCTCAAACTGGCGGAGAACACTCTGCACACCTGCTGTCCCCCCGCCCAGAGAATCTGAAAATGGTTTATTGCTCTCATCAATCTGTGCTCTTACATTCCAGGAGCTCATTCGGGGGTGGGGCTGCTGCCAGGGCTACACCCTCGGGGTTCTGGCTGCCGACACCAGCTTCCATCATCAAATGGATCTAATTCCACCCCCCCGTCGACCACCCAGCCTTCCTGTCCTCCGTTCTCTCCCCACCTTTTTTCTATAGGACAGACGGAGAAGCTGAAAATTGGAAGGAGCTTATGTATCACCTAATGCGGGGGTTTTGAAAATGAGGTTTATGGATGAATTCCCAAGAGTTCGTGAATCTCTTAAAATTATATGAAAAAAAACTACACACACACAATTGTGTACTTTTCTGGAGCATGTCTGTAGCTTTTGATACATTTTCAGATGGGTTTATAGCAAAATGAAAGAAAAAGTTAAGAACTAGTGATTCATTTGCAGATGCAAAAACTAAGAGCCTCTCCCCCCAGAAAAGGTTTCAGGGCTTGTGTTTCACCAGTGTCCCCTGGATGTCTTTCCTCTCCCTTTCCATGCCTCCCTTTGATGTCAAAATGGGATGCAACAAGAGGGTATAACCTAATCAGAGCCTGGGCATAAACTGTCCTTTTCTCACAGGAAACTTCTGAACCCCGAGTACACACCCCTCACCCCTAGAAAGCCCTCTGCACTGTGAGGCCCGCCTGGGAAGGGCCCGTCATCCATCAGACCCAGCCGGCTAGCTTTCGTCCTCAAGATCCATCTCTCAACACTGGGAATCAGCACGGGAATGAGGAGGGCATGAGGAAATAGAGGAGGGAAGAGATTCTCTTGCCCAAGGAAAATGAGGCTTCTCACACTTGGGATGTCCATTTCGGCTTCAGCTGGCCTTGAGCCAGAGCAGTCCTGCAATCATTCTCCTGGTCTGCAGCATCCCGGCTGGTGCTCCCCGGGGCCAGACTGGTTCTTCTTCTGACTCTTCCCTGGACTGAAGCTAGCCTGCAATGATATCCCTGAGCTGCAGTGGTTCTACTAGTGTGTCCAAGGGCAGGAACCGTTCTTTGAGTTCTTCCCTAGGATGCAAAAGTCCTGAATATGCTCCCGTGGGTTGGAGCGGTCCTCCTGGTGCTCCTGTGAGGAAGACCAGTTCTTCTGGTGCTCCCCTGGGTTGCCGCAGTCCTGTAACCACTCTCCTGAGCTGCAGCCATCCTTCTGGTGACTTCCCGATCCATAGTTTGACCCTCACCCTTAGCTCATTGCCCCTTGATGGTGATTGTTTTGTGAAATTCACAGAGAAGCTGTAAAGAAAGCTCCCTCAGAAAGTACACAATTTAGGAATCAGAAATTCTGAGAGTCATGGAATTCTGGGAATTAACTAGATAAACCTTCACATTGAATAGAGTCTCAGAAAAGCGAGTTTACTTGGCCAAGACAGTACAGTAATACCTGCAAGAGAAGATGAATAGTTGATGATGATGACGATGGTGATAAATATAGATAAAGGATAGGCAGAAACATGAGAGAGAGGAAGAGCATAAAACAGATAAAGGAGAAGTAAGCATGATTTTTGCTGGCTCTGTCTAGCTGGCATTATAGTGGGTGTTGTTGTTGTTGTTTTGATACTTTGCGTTCTTTTTTTATCATTTATCCAAATGTGTTTCTTGGAGGCAAACAGCACGTTCATAAAGACTGGAAGCCGAGCTCGGTGGCTCAGCTTGTAATCCTAGCACTTTGGGAGGCCGAGGTGAGTGGATTGATTGCCTGAGCCTGAGGGTTCAAGACCCGCCTGGGCAACTTGGCGAGACCTCATCTCTACAATAAATCAAAAAAATTAGCCGGGTGTGGTAGCGCACACCTGTAGTTACAGCTACTTGGAAGGCTGAGGCGGAAGGATCGCCGGAGCCCAGCAGGTCGAGGCTGTGGTGGCCGGAAGTGGCCACTGCACTCTGGTCTGAGTGACAGAGTGAGACTCCAACTCCAAAAAAAAAAAAAAAGACTGGAAGAATATCGTATTGGGAAGAACAAGATGGAAAGAAGAACAACACTTCCGTGAGCAGCCAATCTGTGTAAGGCACTTGACCCAAGTCCTGACTGCCTTGCTTGGCAGGTCACTGTTGTAGCTGGTCCCTGGTCCACTTGCTTACTGGACCCCCATGCCAAATGACGGAAACTCAGCCCTCTTCTCTCGCATCTCACGGGCAACCTCTAGGTGGAGAGAGGGGATTGTCACATGTCATTCCCACTGCCGTCTGTGCACCTCCCTGCCCTCCACTCCAACTGCTAGTCCAACCTTCCTTCTTAGCCGTTGTTGGGGTTCCTCACCTCTTGGCTTTGGCTCTGCCTGTATTTTCTCACTGCACCATCAACACTCTCCTTGGCCGACAAAACTCTCGGGCCAGCTCTCCTTTTCACAGTTGCCTCCTGGAGGCCCCCTCCACCTGCTCTGAATCCCGTCGCTGGCTCTGACACCTCCAGTATCAGTCCACCATCACTGTCCTAGCCAGGTGGTCCACACTGTGGCTGGAGTTCACACTTGACTGCTCAGAACTCTCCATGCTCACACTCCATGCTTAATGAGGTTGCCACACAGAGTGACCCATTGTCCAAGTTTGCCTGGGACTAAAAGGTGTCCTGGCTCACAAGACTTTCAGTGCTAAACCTGGGATGGTCCCTAGCAAGCTAGGATGGTTGATTACCTTGTGAGGTCAATTAGTAAGTGGCAGAGTTGGGGTACGAACTCAGATACTATTCAGTCTCCAATCCTTTGTTCTTTCAAATCATCACCCTGCAAAATACCGTATATGGCTCCACAGAGAGAACAGACAATGTAGGAGAATGACAGTCAAAAAGACCTGCCTTTCTCTGAAGAATGTGATATGTGGAGTGAACCTGTTCCAGACGCTGCTAAGAATTAATTGATCGAGTTAATATATCACCTTAGGGTAACCATATGTCCTGGTTTGCCTGGGACAGTCCCGGTTTACACCTGTTCTCCCAACAAAATTATTAATAGCACTCTCTTTTCGGTCTCCAAAGTATCCTAGATTGGACAATAAATTACATGGTCACCCTCACCATCATATCCAAGGGCCAGCTGATTAAGCTTCTGATTAATAGGGTCCTTCCCCACAACTATAGCTGAAACCCAGCATGGCTTCCCCTGGTATCAATAGGGCATATTTGCCCTGAAGACCAGTCACCCAGAAAAAGCAGCATTGCTCCAGCCCCGTCTCTCTTGGCTGATCGGAGCCCACATAGGCAAAGGAGCAGGCCCTCCCTCGACTTCCAAGCAGAACCCAGCCCGAGGACTCGGTCCGCACATCACTTCAAAGGAACAGACCCGGCATTAATTGGCACTCTGCAAAGATTTATGCACCATACATCATTATCTCCCGCGGAGAAACAAGACAGATATAGGGCATACAGCACGTCCTTTAGAAAAAGGTGTCTTGACAGATCTTTGAACCTAAAATACCTTAAGTAATTGGGACACCCACTCAGGGACATGCAAGATAAATGACCCGGTTTGTAGAGTACCCACACCCCTGGCTGCCTGTCCCTTTCCCTCTTCCATTTCCTCCTCTTCCTCCTCCAAGTGCTCCTTTAAAATCTCCTCTGGCCTCTCCCTGCTCATTAGTAGCTCTACAGAAAGACAAATTGGGGCAGAGAAGAAGGGTGTATTAGTCACTGAGAGTAGGTTGGATGGCAGAGGAGGTGGAAATGAATGGCTTGAATGATGTTTGAGTCTGCTGGTAAATTGCATTTATCAAGACTCTACTAGTCTTCTCATTAGCAGGAGCTAGAGCTTTAGAGTTAGCATACATGTAAATCATCTAGGATGTAGCCTGGAGCACAGTAGGTACTCAACAAACGGTGGGCAGCAGTAGTGTTGATACCTGCTGGTAGTTAAGCAACCAACAGGCCTACTGTGAAACTCTAAAATCAGAAGAATCCAACATACCAGGGACTGAAGATTACTTGGTGCCCAGTCTAGTCTTATCAGAGTACCTGTCCATCAGAGCACTCAGAGTCTATGTTCTCTCTCTCTCTCTCTCTCTCTCTCTCTCTCTCACACACACACACACACACACACACACACACACACACACACACACACTTCTGTGCCAAGACCTGCAAACTCAAGAGGCAGGTTGGGACAAGACAGGAAGAGCACTGCACCAGGACGTTCCGGTTCTGCTTCCACTGCAATTCAGTGAATATTTTAGCCATTGGACGTTGTGCACAAGATACAAAACTGACAAGGATATCATCTCTGTCCTCTGAGGTCTCACACTGATATGGGAAACATTCGAGTAAGCAGCCCATCTCAGTCTGATCTCATAAACAAAATGATACCGTCACGCTCAAGATGCTGTGGGAATGCAGAAGCAGGGCCCTTGGTTCCCTGAAGTGGAGCGCAGGGAACACTTCCTGGAGAAACTAGCACCCTTGATGAGCTCGGAGATGTATAAGAATGAGTTAGAAGAGGGAGAGGAAACCAAACACCTTGGATCCAGAGGTGGGAAGTAGCATGAGGTTATAGAAAGTCAAGATTATGTGTGTGTTTTAAGATTAACCTACCAGACATTTTTATTTTTAACTTGTAAGATAATGTTTTCAAAGAGAAAAGCCCTCAGGAGAACTCTTGATTCTAAAAGAATCTTTTATACTAGTTGAGTTCATTATAATTTGATCAATAAAGTCATGGTCACAGGTTAATTATCACAAGGTTGGTGAAAAAATCAGCTTCCTGTAGCAACTATAAATTACAACTTTAAAGAAACATTTAATGTTTTACAGTAAATGCTCTAACATTCTAAGTTAATATGTATCTATATATTTCAAGGTTACCAACTACAAGCCAGCAGGCCCTGGAACTCTTAAACAAACCTTTGAATGTGATAGGAAAGCTAGTCTTTGCCTTTTTTAGTAAATAAGCGTATTTAAAACATCAACTTTATGATCAGCTACAGAATAAGGACAGATTAACTTAAATTTGGGGGAGATTGTATGTAAATATTCACTACATTTCTTATCTTTCTTTCTGAATCAAGAGTTGTAGTTTATCCATTGATCTGCATCTTCAAAAACACTCGTATCAAGCACTTCTCATCTTCTCAAAGTTCCTACCAAAAAATGCTGCCCACTGGTGAAAACTTAATTTTAACCAAAGCTTAATCAAAGAATTTAGAGACTTACATGAACTCATTTCCACAATAGTGCAAGCCAAGACACACCTGCCCACTTGCCTGGTCTCTGATTCCTCTCCTGTGAGGAAGCCAGCACCCTCTCTCCTTTAAGAGGTACTTATGACCCAATATGATGGAGCTTTGCAAATCATAACGCATGAACTTGAGCCACGACTGTCTCCCTGCCCTGGTTATCTCTTTTCCCTGTGCTAAGGGTGGGGAGAATGCCCTGTACGCAAATAAAGGCCCTCCATGGGAAAAACTGGACATTTCTACGGGCGGTCAGAATTCCAGAGAGCCATCCTCTGGACCACCCATGGAAAAGCCACTAAGCAACCCTCAGGGGATTCCTGCCTTCAGACCCAGGCTCCCTTCTCTCCGCTCCTCATCCTTGGTCTGCTCCAGCGGCTGAGAACCTGCAGCAAACCCTCTTCCCTGTGGAGTTTGCCCCACCACCAGAGCCTTCTGCCTTTTCTCATCAGTCCTGCTGCTCTCAGGTGTCTCCAAGAACTCAGCAAACCACCTGCCCCACCTCTGGGGTCCCCAGATATGTGAGCTCAGTCTCACCAGTACCCACATGTTGGGGCCCCGAGACCTTAGAATTTGGGGTGCATCTCTCTGGGATGTTCTCAGTGCCATCTTCACCATTTGCATCTGTAAGGAGCTGGGAGCCTGTGTGAAGGAGAGATTTGTTTCCATAGTCCAGAGCCTGAGAGAGTCTACAAGTCTGGAGAAACCTCCAGAGAGGAGAAGATATGTGGACTACAGCTCCTTCACTGGTTTTACCCTCTTTACCCAAGGCAATCCACACTTCACACACAGCCACCAAGGTGACTTTCTAAACTGGAAATCCATCTGCCTCAGAGATAAGACGCCACTAACCAGCGCACGTGTGTGTGTGTGTGTGTGTGTGTGTGTGTGTGTGTGTGTGTGTGTGTTTTCACCTAGTCACAGGTTGTTTCCTTACACTTATCTAAATCTTTGACCAGAATATACCCCTGTGGGGATCACCTCCCTGAGGAGTTTGGGAGATACAGGGGCCCAGAAAACATATTGAAAATGAAAAATGAAAAAGCAGATGGATGAAAGAAGAAGATCTTTTTTATACACAAAATGGATCATAGCAACAGTGGAAGTAAGAATTGGAGGTAGTAGTTAGGAAAATGACAGGGAAAGAAACCAAAATAAAAGCAGCACAGTGGCTTGGGAGTTTCAAGAACAGAGGTCAAGCTGGCACCCCCTTTCTGCCTGTAGGACAGCTCAGGGCCATACTGAAGGCCAGCCATCAGCTACCATGCTGTCAGGCTCAAAGGCTGACTATGGGCATTAAAAATGGTTTTTATCAATATCAGAAAGAAAACATTACAATGGGCTTTGCTTTGGGGTAACTTAGAGTTCCCTAACGATAATTTAGTTATTCCGAGCAGTCTATGCAAAGAGTTCTCAGCTGCTAGAGGGACTCAAAGGTGCCTAGTGGCTGATTAACCACACGTTCCCATAAGAAATTGATCTTGTTTGGAGGAGACAGGGGTGCACAGTGGAGTAAAGAAATACAGCATGATCTCGACTCTGTCATGTCTTCTTTCCTGGACAAGTAAGCACCAGAGCTACAGAATAATTTGGAAACCTTCTAGGCCATGAGAGCTATGTGCAGGGAACAGGTTACTTAGAAAAGTAGTGAGAGCAGCAACAGGCAGCAAAGGTCTTCCCTGTGCTGGGACAACCAGGCAGGACTCGCATGTCTGCTGGAAACAGCCCCTTACAGAGATGGAATCAGCAGGGTGGGACAGAAGAACGAGCCTGAAACACAAAGCTAAGTGGCATGTGGCAAGAACTTGGTGTTCTCACTGCTTAGACAACAAATATACAGCCCTCTCCACAGAACCTAGAGGGTGTGATCACTCTTGCCCCTCCTCCACCCTTCTACAGAACTGTCCCTCTTTGTCTCTTCTTTAAGACAGCGGTTCTCAAACTGTGTCATCAATTGCCATAGGTGCTGTCAGTTATCAGGGAAGTCGAATTTTGGTACCAATATTCAAATACCTGATATACATGTCTTCTTAAAATAAATTAAGAGACCAAAGCTATTTCCACAAAAACATCATTTTCACTCCCTTGCTATATTAATCAGGTCTAAGTTGGTTGGAAAAGAAAAAGTTTCACTCACACTGACTTAAGCCAAAAGGAAGATTTATTGGAAGGTTATTGGATATTCCAGTTACTATTACTGTGTAATATATTATCCCCAAACTTAGTAGATTAAGGCATTTTATCATGATCATGAATTATATGGGTTGGGAATTTGTATAGAACACAGCATGCATGGCTCCGCTCCATGATGTCTGGGGCCTCAACTGGGAAGAGTCAGTGGCTGGGATGACGTGATGGTTGGGGACTAGAATTATTTGAAGATTTATTCACTCACATCCTAGGTGGTAGATGTTGATTGCTTTCTGGGACCTCAGCTGGCAATGTCCAACCAGGACATCTACACACGGCTTCTCCCTATGGCCTGAGCTTCCTCACAGTATTGCAGTCTCGCATGGAGCATCTTATATGGTAGCACAGGGTTCTAGCACCATTTTTCCAGCTAACAAACTTGAAGTTGTATCACCTTTTATGCTCTACTATAGGAAGATTCATAATGTCCCATCCGCTGTACTACTGGGGTACAAGCAAGTCCAAGTCCACTCAGATTCAACAAGAAGAGACATATACCTTACTTCTCAGCGGGAGGATTACCAAAATAATTTGCAGACCCTGTTTTTAAACTACCATCATGGGCTATCTGGTGTAACTGTAGGAACTTGGGACCTCTGCCACTCTTCTTTGGCTTCCTTTTCTCTTACTGCAGGCTGGCTTATCTGGGGACAGAGAGGGACCATCTAGGGCTGCATAGCACAGACATTGCACCTGGAGGCCATCTTTATTTTGTCAGAACCTTCTCAGAGTGGAGACAACCATTTTGAGATAAGCAGAATTCCCAAATAGTCTCTGCAACATTTGTAATCCAGTGTGTTCTCTTGAGTGCAAGAAAAATGACAGCCAGTTACCATGGAATTATCTATACCCAATAGCATCATATATATATATTTGCTCAGGTCATATGTCAATGATGGAAAAAGGGAAAAAGTTGAAAGTTCTGTCATTTGGCACAAACTGATTTTACCCTGAATTTTAATTATGTATATGTCATTTCTTTCTCTAACCTTTACGTGTTTTGATGATTCCATGGTACTAGAGTACAAGATGCGAGAGAGGACACCAAAGAAAACAGAATTTATTTATAAAAAGCCTTGTATTCTTACATGTTTAAACTTTAGTCACCTTCAAAGTACTCTCCAATGGATGCAATACAACTGTCAAGACACTTTTTCCACTGCTCAAAACAGTATTTGAACTCGTCAGTTTTGATGTATTTTAGTACTTCTGCCATTTTTTGTTTCACCCCTTCCATGTTGGCAAAATGTTTCCCTTTGAGGATTTTTTCATCTAAGGAAATAAACACAAATAAAAGTTGCTTGAAGTGAGATTAAGTGAATACAGAGGGTAGGGCATGGGGGTCAGGCTGGTTTGGGTCAAAAACTGCCCAGTGCAGTGTGGGCAGGTGTGCTCATAAATCACTCATCATGAAGTGGGCAAACATGTTGAAAGAATCCAAGAAAAATTCACTGAAGCCTAAGGCAGCCTCTCACAACAACACCAGTAGCTGGTACACCAATGCCAATGAGTTCCTAAAACACTTACCTAACGGAGGAAGTCTGTACTACAAGGGACTCATCCACCAAAAAAAAAAAAATCTGGGTTTTTTTTGGGGGGGGGATTCCTGCTCATATATTCCGTTGAATTAATGAACAAATTCATATTCTAAGTGAATATAAATCCATTGCTATTTAACATGATAGAAAATCCCAAGTTAGACAGTGAATATGTCTAAGATTAAATAAAAAAAGATACTAATGCATTCTTAAATATTTCATATACGCATTTGTATATTACTTAAGTGATATCTTCTTCAATAATTTAAAACTTTAAATGAGCAATTTTGATTAGCATCCTTAAAAAAGTTGGTTCTTAGTAGAAAATGCTTGCAGCTCACTTGTAGCACAATCCCTGATTTTGCTAAGGTGCTCTGCCACCACTTTATCACCTATCAGAAGGGATGGCACATCCTCTCTGGAGAAAGATGATGTCAATATGCATTCACCAAAATATTGTCACCTCTTAAGAAGAATTCAATAGAAGTCAATGCTAGAATTAGAAATGCAATATCTCAAAATCCAGAACACACCAGATGGATTACAAAAGATTAAACACAACAGAAGAGAGAATTATTGAACTAAAAGAACAGTAAAAAAAAATATGACTAAAGTTGAAAGAGGGGAAAAAAACACAGCCTTAGGAAACTGGATTTGGTCAATAGAAAATCCAAAGTGAAGAGCATAAAGAAAAAAGAGGATCAGAAAATACAGAAACAGCCATTAAAGAAATGTAGGAAATGGTAAGAATGCTCCCATACATGCAACTAAAGGGAAGAGGATGAGACAAAGACAATATGAGAAGAGATAACAGCCAGAATTTTTCCAAAGTGATGAAAGAGAAGCCCACAGCTTTTAAATGCTCTTAACACAAGAGGGAAAAAAGTGAAAAACAAATACACCTAGAAAGGCCATCATAAGACTACTGGAGGTGGGGAAAGAGAGAGAGAGAAAAATAGAGAAAGACAGAGAGAGAGAGAGAGAGAGACAGGGAGAGAGAAAAATAGAGACAGAGAAAAAGAGAGAGAGCATATGAAAATAAGTATGACTTGAAAAAAAAGACAGGTTGCCTTCAAAGAAGAAACAATAAGATGGGCATCTGACTTTCCAACTGAATTGATAGAAATCTGAGGACAATGAAACGGTTTCCAATTATACTGGGGCAGGGGGGAGACAAATAAGCAGTGGACATCCCAGAATTCTAAACCTTGAGAAAATATTCTTCAAAAATTAATATGAAATTGAAGTGTGTTTAGACAACCAAAAGAGAGAGGCATAGCCATCAAACCTGCATTAAAAGAAATACAAAGGAATTTATTCTACATGAGTCAGCAGGAGGGAAATGTCCCTAAATAGAACAGGCAAACTATAAACCTCTCTGGAGAAACACACTGTTAACCCAGTTAGCAATGCTGGAGTTCCACATTTGTCTTGCCAAACATGAGCTCACACAAGAAAATAAACCACCATTTGCAAGAATCAGAAGAGATTTTTTTTAAAAAATTAGAATCAGATAAGCTATATTAATTTAGCTAAAATAATTGTGGACTACAGACAAGTGTGTCTAGAATAATCAAAGAAATAAAAAATAGACACAGCAGACCTTTACTTATCTCTAGGGAGCTTAGTGTGAATGCACCTGTCAACACCCTTTCTACAGCATTCTGGGGTAGTAACAACAACCCCACGGGAGGGTTTTTTGGCTCAGGCTAGCACAGGGAGTAGAACCCCATTCCCTCCCTACAAAGAACTTCAACGTTCCTACAGATGGACAAAGGTGCACATCTGATCTGAAAACTTGCAACAAAATAGAAGAATAATAGAAAAGTAGACCACTTTCCTGCTAGCATAGTAGTGGAGAGGAGATGGTTTGACCCCCCTCACTCCTGGCAAAGATCTCAGTGCACATTCCCGGGAACACCCCAGGCCTTTCATCAGTGCTGAGACTTTGACCCACTATAGGGGTATTTATTGCATATAAACATCTGCTTCAGCTGCAACCTGTTCTTATTCACAGTGACTCCTAATATCCTGAGGACCGAATGGTTCAACCCAGAGAAACAATACTGGGAGGGGGAGGGGAAGAGAGAGAACACACCACATCACTGGGGCGCAAGATAATCTTTGTGAGCCCTCTGGCATTCTAGCCCACAGGATACATACACATACACATACAGAATAATTGCTACTACAAGCAGCACCTGAGAAAGCAATCACACACAGATTCTCTACAACCAAGGAACTCATACAGAGCTTATATCACTGAAGCACCATAGCCAATGCTGGACAAGCACAAACTATGTACATTAAGGTCACATAGCCAATGCTGGACAAGTAAAAACTATATACATTAAGGTCACACTTCTAAGAGAAGAACATTGAATCAAAACCAAATCTGACAATAAGAAGAAATATTCTATGCAAATGAGAAGGAATCAGAAAAATAATCCTGGCAATATGAATAAACAGAGTTTTCAACACCCCCAAAAGACTACACTAACTCCAGCTTTGTACCCAAACCAAAATGAAATCTTTGAAATTCCAGAGAAAAAATTCAAAAGGTTGACTATAAAATTGATCAATAAAATCCTAGAGAAAGTGAAAACAAACACAAAGAAATTTTTTTAAAACCCATTAAGGACACCAATGAAAAATTCTCCAAAGACATAGACACTTAAGAAAAGGCCAAGCCGGACTTCTGGAAATGTAAGATTCATTTAGGGATGTACAGAATGCAGTGAAAAGTGTTGGTAGTCGCCTAGAATAAGCCAAAGAAAAGATCTTGGAACTTGGAGACAAGGCTTTTGAATTAACCCAATCAGACAACAATAAAGAAAAAAAGAATAAAGAGAACAAAGCAAAGTCTCCCAAAAAAAGTGAGAGTATGTAAAATGTTCAAACCTAAGAATAATAAGTTTTACTGAGGAAGGAGAGAGGGCAACATGATGGGAAAACCTATTTGGGGAAATATTTGAGGAAAACTTCCCAGTCCTTTCCAGATACAAGAAGGGCAAACAACTCCTGGAAGATTCATTGCAGAAAGATCATCCACAAGGAATATAGTCATTAGGTTTTGCAAAGCTAACATGAAGCAAGAATTCTAAGAACATGAGACAAAAGCATCATATAACTTATCAAGGCAGACCTATCAGACCAAACAGCAGATTTCTCAGCAGAAACTCTACAAGCCAGAAGGGATTGGGGACCTATTTTTAATCTCCTCAAACAAAATAACAATGAGCCAAGGATTTTTGTATCCCACAAAACTAAATTTCATAAATGAGGAGAAATAACATCTTTCTCAGACAAGCAAATGCTGAGGGAATTTGTTACCACTAGACTGGCTCTACAAGAAACACTCAAAGGAGTTCTAAATGTTGAAACAAAAGGTCGAAATGCACCAGTAGAAAAACACTGGAAAGTATAAAGCTCACAGGACTTATAGAACACCAACACAATAAACAAAAAAAAAGCAATCGAGTACCAATCAACTTAATGAATGAAGCAGTACCTTACAAAGGGGACCCCCAAAACACAGAACTTATTTATAAAAAATTGCATATTTATTCTTGCATGTTTAAACTACAGTCACCATAAATTACTCTCCATTGGATGTAATGCACCTATTGAGATGCTTTTTCCACTGCTCAAACAGTTTTTTAATTCCTCAATTTTGATGCATTTTAGTGCTTCTGCCATTTTTGTTGCACCTCTTCCTCATAGGCAAAATGTTTCCCTTTGTGGACTTTTTTCATCCAGGGAAACAAAAAAGAACAAGATCAGGTGAATATGAAGGGTGGGGCATGGGGGTCATGCTGGTTTTGATTAAAAAAAAAACAACTGCTGAACATTCAATGCAGTATGGGCAGATTCACTTGTAAATCATGCATCATGAGATAGGCAAACACACTGAAATAATCTAAGAAAGAAAATTCACTGAAGCCAAACACAGCCTCTCACAATGTTAGCAGGTACACTGAGGCTGATGGGTTCCTAGAACACTTACCTACCAGAGGAAGCATGTACTGCAAGGGACCCACCCTCCAAATGATAATTCTGCAGTTTTGGGGGGGTCATTCCTCATACATATCATTACTAACCCTGAATACAGATGGTCTCAGTGCCCCACTTAAAAACATAGATTGACAACATGGATAAAAAAAAATAATCTAAATATATCTTGCCTTCAAGAGACCCACATAACACACAACGACTCCTATAGACTCAAGGTAAAGGGGTGGGAAAACATATTTCATGCAAATAGAAACCAAAACTGAGCAGGAGTAGCCATTCTCAGATAAAACATACTTCAAATTACCAACAGTTAAAAAGACAAAGGTTATTATATAATAATAAAGGAATCAATCCAACAGGAAGTTATAACAATTTTGAATATATCTGCACTTAACACTAGAGTTTCCAGCTTGATAAAACAAATTATACTAGAACTAAGAAAAGAGATAGCAGTATAATAATAGTGGGAGACTTCAACACCCCACTGACAGCAATCGACAGAGCATCCAGGCAGAAAGTCAACAAAAAAGATGGAGTAAAACTGGACCCAAGAACAAATAGACCTAACTGACATCTACAGAATATTCTACCCCAAAACTAAAGTATACACATTTTCCTCAACAGCATGTGATACATTCTCCAAGATATACCATATGATAGGACACAAGTCAAGTCTCAATAAATATTTTTAAAAATCACGTCACCCACCTTCACAGAACACAGTGGAATAAAGCTAGAAATAGACTCCAAAAAGAACTATCAAAACCAAACAAATGTATGAAAACTAAACAGTCTGCTGCTGAATGATCTTTTGTCAACGATGAAATCAAGATGAAAATTTTAAAATTCCTTGAAATGGATGACAACAATGACCAAGTTATCAAAAGCTCTGAGACACACCCAAAACTATGCTCAGAGGAAAATTTACAACACTTAAGGGCTACATTTCAACGACTGAAAGATTACATATTGACAACCTAGTATCATAGCTCAAAGAACAGCAAATCAGGAATAAACCAAACCCAAAGCTAGCAGAAACAAAGAAATAACAAATATCTAAGCAAAACTAAATGAAATTGAAATAAAAATACAAATAATCAATGAAATAAAAAGTTGATTCTTTGACAAGATAAACAAAATTGATGGACCACTAACTAGATTAATTAAGAAGACAGAGGAGCCGGGCTCGGTGGCTCAGCCTGTAATCCCGCGCCTTTGGGAGGCTGAGGTGAGTGGATTGCCTGAGCCCGCGGGTTCGAGACCCGCCTGGGCAGCGAGACCTCATCTCTACAATAAATCAAAAAATCAGCCGGGCGTGGTAGCGCATGCCTGTAATTCCGGCTACTCGGAAGGCTGAGGCGGAAGGATCGCCGGAGCCCAGCAGGTTGAGGCTGCGGTGGCCGGGAGCGGCCACTGCACTCCAGTCTGGGCAACAGAGTGAGACTCCGACTCAAAAAAAAAAAAAAGAAGACAGAGGATTCAAATTAGCTCAATCAGAAAAGAAAATGGAGACATTACAACTGATACCATGAAAATAAAAAAAAGAACTAAGATCATTACGATCACCACTATGCAAACAAATGAGACAATCTAGATAAAATAAATTATTGGATACATACAACCCTCCCACCTTTAACTAAGAAAAAATAGAAATCTTGAACAAATCAATAATGGGTAATGAGATTGAATCAGTAATAGTCTTCCCATTTAATTTTTTAAAAGTACAGAACCTGATAGATTAACAGCTGAATTCTACCATACGTTCAAAGAAGAACTTGTACCACTCTTACTGAAGCCATTCCATAAGACTGAAAAGGAGAGAATTTTCCATAACTCATTCTACAAAGCCAGTATTAACCAGACACCAACACCAGGAAAAAGACACAAAAAGAAAAGAAAAGAAAACTACAGAAAAAATCCCTGATGAACATAGATGCAAAAATCCTCAGCAAAATATTAGCAAACCAAATTTAGCAGCACATTAAAAAATAATAATAATAATACATGATCAAGTGGATTTTATCTCAGGGATGAAAGGATGGTTCAACATATACAAGTCACTAATTGTAACCCACCACAAAAACAGAACTTAAAACAAAATTCAGATTATCATTTTAATAGATGCAGAAAAGCATATTACAAAATTTTCATCCCTTCATGATAAAAATCCTCAGCAAAATAGGCAAAGAAAGAACATTTCTCAAATTCATAAAAGCCATGTATGACAAACCCACAGCCAACATTATCCTGAAGGAAAAAGCTGAAAGCATTCCACCTCAGAACTGGAACAAGGCAAGGGTGTCCACTTTCACCACTCCTAATCAGCATAGTACTGGAAGTTCAAACCCCAGAAATCAGGTAAGAGAAAGAAATAAAAAATATCCAAATTGGGGAAAAAAATAAAAACTATTTCGGTATGCCAATGATATGATCTGCAAAATCCTAAAGACTCCTGGACTTGATATATGAATTCAGTAAAGTCTTGGGATACAAAATCAGCACACACAAATCAGTAGCACTGCTATACACCAATAACAACCAAGCTGAGAATCAAATCAATAACTCAGTACCATTTGCAATAGCAGCCAAAAAGTTGTAATAGACCTAGGAATATATTTAACTAAGGAGGTAAAAGATATCTACAAGGAGAACTACAAACACTAGTGAAAGAAATTGTAGAGACCAGGAGCAGTGACTCACACCTGTAATTCCAGGAGGATTGCTTGAGCCCAAAGCTTGAGACCAACCTAGGCAATACAAAAAGGTCATATCTCGACAAAAAAATAAAAAAGTAAAAAATAAATTTTGGCAAGGTGTGGTGGTGCATGCCTGTAATCTCCGCTGCATTAGAGGCTGAGGTGGAAGGATTGCCTGAGCTCAGGTGGTTGAGCCTAAAATGAGCCATAATCATGCCATTGCACTCCAGCCTGGGTGACAGAGTGAAGAAAGGAAGGAAGGAAGGAAGGAAGACACAAATGGAAAAACATCCCTTCCTCTTGGATTTGAAGAACCAATATTGATACAATAGCCATATTATCCAAAGTAATATACAGATTTAATCCCTATCAAACTATCAACATCATTTTCCACAGAATTTTTAAAAATTCTAAAATTCATATGAAGCCAAAAAAGAGCCAGAATGCCCAAAGCAATCCTAAGCACAAGAAAAAGAGAAAGGAAAGGAAAGGAAGCTGGAGGCATCTCATTACTCAACTTCAAATTGTACTACAAGGCCATACTAACCAAAACAGCAAGGTACTGGTACAAGATAAGACACAAAGCCCAATGGAACACAACAGACAATCCAGAAATAAACCCAAATACCTGCAACCAACTCATCTTTCACAAAGCAGACAAAAGAAATGGGGAAAGGACACCCTGTTCAACAAATGGTGCTGGGAAAGTTGGATGGCCACATGCAGAAAAAATGAAACTTGATCTCTATCTCTCACCATATACAAAAAAAAAAAAACACCTCAAGATGCATTAAAGACATAAATGTCAGACCTGAAAGCCAAAAATCCTGGAAGAAAACCTAGGAAAACTCTCTGGATATGGCCTAGGCAAAAAAATGTATGTCTAAGACCCAAAAGCAAATGCAACAGCAACAACAAAAATAAACAAGTAGGACTTAAGCTAAAAAAAACTTCAGCACTGCCTAAAAAACAATCAACAAAGTAAATAGGAAACCTACAGAATGGGAGAAGATGTTCATAAACTATATATTCAACAAAGGACTAATACCCAGAATCTACAAAGAATTCCAACAAATCAGCAAGAAGAAAGCAAATAATTCCATTAGAAAATGGGCAAATGACATGAACACACATCTCTTAAAAGGAGATTTGCAAACAGCCAACAACCATATGAAAAAAGTTCAATATTACTAGTCATCAGGGAAATGCAAACTGAAACAACAATAAGATACTACATTACACCTGTCAGAATGGCCATTTTTTTTTAATAAAATAAAATAAGCCAAGAGATGTTGGCATGGATACAATGAAAAGGAAATGCTTATACACTGATGGTAGGAGGGTAAATTAATACAACCTCTATGAAAATCAGTACAGAGATTTCTCAAAGAACTAAAAGTAGATATAACATTCAATTCAGTAATCCCACTGCCTTGGTATCTACCCAAAGAACAGAGGTCATTGACAAAAAAGACACCTGCACTCAGACGTTTATTACAGCACAATTCACAATCGCAAAGATATGGATCAACCTAAGTGCTTACATCAACTGACAGTGGATAATGAAAATGCCATATATATATAATATTTTACTTTACAATTTCCCTTTGATGTATACAATTTTAATTTTTTGCTCTACAAATTCCCTTTATCTGCCTGTGGATGATTATGCTTCCTGAATCTAAAGTGTAACGTCTTTCATCACTTCTAGAAATTTATGTTTTGTTTGTTTTAATTTTTTATTTTGAAGATGTGGGGTACAATTCAGGGTTAGGTATACAAATGTTCATTATGCAGGTACCCTTGATGATGAAGTGTGCCCCCACCCCCACCCCAGCAGTTTCCCACTACTGCCAATCCCTTTCTTTTCTTTTTTTTTTTTTTGAGTTGGAGTCTCACTCTGTCGCCCAGACTGGAGTGCAGTGGCCGCTCCCGGCCACCGCAGCCTCCACCTGCTGGGCTCCGGCGATCCTTCCGCCTCAGCTTTGCAAGTAGCTGGAACTACAGGCGCGCGCTACCACACCCGGCTGATTTTTGATTTATTGTAGAGATGAGGTCTCGCCAAGTTGCCCAGGCGGGTCTCGAACCCACAGGCTCAGCCATCCACTCACCTTGGCCTCCCAAAGTGCTGGGATTACAGGCTGAGCCACCGAGCCCGGCGCCAATCCCTTCCTTATAGTATTATGATAATTGTTCATAAAACTCCACTTATGAGTGAGAACATGTAGGACTCAATTCCTTGTTTCTGTGATCGATAACTCAGTATTATAGACTCTAAGTCCATCCAAGTTGATGTGAAGTTCATAATTTTGTCCTTTATGAACGTGTAATATCTTCCATTTTTTATCTACTCAGATACTTCTTAGAGGTATATCAGATTATCTCATTCTAGTTCCCTTTCTCTTAACTTCTCTTTTAATATTTCTACTTGTTAATTTATCTCATTTTTTTAGATCTATCTCCCAGTTCAATAATTCTCTCTTTGTCTAATTCATCATTTAAAATGTCAGTTTAAATATTTTTGATTTCCAGAAGTTTCATATCCATATTCTGAAACAATAGAGAGAAAAGACAGGTTCCCTACAGAAGCAAACAAGCATACACTGATTATTTGCAAGATTCATTTTATTAAGCAATGCCATATTGTTTTCCAAAGTGACTATACCGATTCATACTTCCAATAATTATTGTAAGAACATTCCTGATACTCTGCATTTTCACAAACATATAATGCTATCAGAATTGTAAATGTTTCCAACCTCGTCTGTAGAAAATGAAATCTTATTGTGGTTTTTACTTGTGTTTTACTGATAACTGATGATTTGAACATGCATTTTTGTTATATTTGTGCTTCATATGTGAGATGCCTGTTTATGTCTTTTGCACATTTTTTTCTGTAATGCCTGTCTTTTTCTCAAGGATTTATAAAAGAACTTTAGAAAATGTGGATATTAATCTGTTCTCAGCTATATAAATTGAAAATAACTCTTCGATAGTGGGATAATCTTTTACTCTCTTAATGCCATCTTTTGTTGAACAGCAGTTTAAAACTTTAATGTTATTAAATTGGTCAGTCTTTTTCTTTAAAAAAAAAAATACACTAACAAACGCTTCCCCGCAGCAACAATAGAAGTCAGAGACAATAAAATCGTGTTTTCAATTTTGTTTTGGTTTTTCCAAGTTGTAGGACTAGAGGCTTTCAAGTGTGCCTCACCCTTCAGAATGTTACAGGCTGAAAAGAGGCTATTTGAGTTATAATAGAACAGTCATTTAGAAAATACTTGGCCACCTGTTTTGGAAAACTTTCTTTGTAGCTGAGTTGGGCTAAACATAGAAGCCACTCGAATTTAAAAGTGAATATTTTTCCTTTTCTGCTTCATTGCCCTTGGATCTAGTAACTCTTGCCAGTACTGAAGGGAACACAGCCATCTGCACTGAGCCCCCCATAAACAGAAGATGCAAGAACAAACAAACAAACAAAACTGCAGGTCCCTGGAGAAGCCTTCGCCAGACCTATGTAAGAAACGGGCTCTGCTGAAACTCCCTAACACCCTGGAATGTATCTGTTAGTCTTTAGACTACAGCTACTTTCTTTCATGTCTTTGCATGACATTTATGTAAATGTTTAACTAAGCCTTGTAAGCTAAAATTTCCAAAATAAATAAAAGACAATTGGAAAGTACACAGCCCCGAATTGTTCAAGGTAATTGTAACTTTTAAAAAATGGCAAGATTAGTCTGGCTCGGTGGCTCGGCCTTTAATCCTACACCTTTGGGAGGCTGAGGTGAGTGGATTGCCTGAGCCCACGGGTTCGGGACCCGCCTGGGCAACTTGGAGAGACCTCATCTGTACAATAAAATCAAAAAATTAGCTAGGCGTGGTAGCGCGCACCTGTAGTTCCAGCTACGTCGAAGGCTGAGGCGGAAGGATCGCTGGAGCGTAGTAGGTCGAGGCTGCGGTGGCCAGGAGCGGCCACTGCACTCCAGTCTGGGCGACAGAGTGAGACTCCAACTCAAAAAAAAAAATGGCAAGATTGATGGAATCTGAACACTAGTTTTTGTCAGCAATTTTTTGGGATCTAAACAGAGATTAGAAAAAGATACTGAGTAGTGGTCACAAGACATGTAGTCACTATTAATCAGTAGCTGAGATATATAAGACACTGCCTGTTTTGCTATAAATACTGTATAAAAACTTTGCTTAGACAAACAGGCTCTTGGTGGTACAAGCCTGTTCCCTGATCCTATAGCATCAGAATAAAACTCCTTACTTCCCCAGTTCTGTGCCTCTTGTATTTGATTAACCATTAGGGAAGCAGCCAATTGTTGGATTGGACACTATGATTTAGTGACTCTGCCGGGACCCCTGCAGCTTTCAGCTGGCAGGCACCTACGGGGCTGCTCCCTGGAGATTCCCAGCAGCCACTGGAGCTCTCTTGCTCCAGGGACTCTCTGAGAAGCACTCCCGTTGAATGCCAGCACCATCCCTCTGCAAAGACGAAGCTGAGAGAATGAACATTTGTGGGTGCTCAACTTTGAAAGCAGATGTGCTTGTTCGTAAGCTAAAAACTAGAGCATAAGCCAGGGGTTGGAAGGTTTCCCATTTGGGTTCTTTGGACAATTTGTCGGCACCAGAGAAACACGGTTTTGGTCTGTTAGTGCTTTGAGGATATCCCTTGGTTTGTATATGTACTTTGTAATCCCTAGGGGTATTGCTTGGAAACAAGTTGCATAAGCCAGTTGGTTTTGTTTCTGGTTTTGGTTTTGGTTTTAATTTTGGAATAAAAGCATGCTAAAAATCCCTAAGGCCCCAAGGAGCTGAGTCATGGAGTTTGGTTATGTCTGTACATGTCAAATCAGGTCTTTACATGGTTATCAGCATCTGCCAGCAGCTATTTTGGGACCACAAAGTTCCCGTCAGATTTGTCTTTGTGTTTGTATACAAATGTGTGAGGGTTGGTGGCAAAAGCCCAGAGAAAGAAAGCCCCTCTTCTTATGAACCTGGTCTTTGTTATGAACCTGTAAAACTTATTTAATTAGTAGACCCAGAAAAAAAAACATAGGCTGACAATTTCAAAGACACTTTTACTTACCAATAATTTGAAAGCCATTTTCATTTACCAAAGATTATCAAAGTTACGTGAACTTGGAAAACATTTAGATCTATTAGATTGGACTAGGTCAAAGATAAGAGACACTCCTTCAGTCTGTAAAACAGGCACTCTCAGGTGACCGAGGGTCTTGCAAAGGTGTCAGGAGAGTGGTACCCATGACTTACCCATGATTTCTTCATAGGGAATTACACAAATAGTTTGTCTGAGATCTTAATGGGTGAGCCCTAAGTAGGCCTCAGGTTTGATGGGATGCTCAACAGACTCTAATCCATGCCAGTTCCCTGCCACGGAGCATGGAGGGTTGGAGAAAGTCCGTGAGGCCAGATCACCCAGAATAGCTTAAAAGGGCTGCCCAAGAGACCCACGAGTGGCTAATATCCCATCCAGGGGACACAAATAAGGATTGGTCATCTGAGGTCTGGGGCCCCATGATTGCCTCTGGCATTCAATGGGAAAACCAAGACACGTAAGAGGAAAAGAAATGACTATTAGTATCATGGCCAGCAAGAGCACTCTACACAGGCAGCACATTCTTATTCCATCACACTATCTTAGACCCCAAGACCAGGCTCAGCCACCAGCCTCTCACAGTCTCTCTTCCAGAACTTTCGGTCATTATCCAGTCTCCTCCTTTGGTTTTACTGTTTGTTTTATGTTCGAAAAAAGACATGCCAAGTGCCCTGAAACTCTAGCTGGTTAAATATTAAGGCCTTCAGTTGTGCACATTTTAAAGCTGATGAGCAAATTACAAGAAAATTTCAGAGCTCAAATGGTTAACTGTCAACTACAGGGTGAAATCAAGTCTTCAAAGCTCTCGATTTCTGTCTTTGAATTTGCTGCTAACTAAGCTACTGGTGTTAAGATAAAGCTCACTCTTTCAAGGTTAAGCAAAAATTTTGCTATATAGTCCAGTCAGTTCTATCCTAAAATATAAACATTGAAAATTCATTTAAAACCGAAGGAAAAAAGTTTGAAAAATTAAACTGCCATGGAAACTGCTTTACCCAGTTTTGGTCCACAGCCTTTATTAGATTGCCTATCAGGACAAACGAAGTTTACCCATGCAAACGGGTTCCAATTTTGTCAAATAAAATTCAGATCCAGGTATCTTTTGTAAAATGGTGAGTTTATTGTTATTTCATGGCTAAAATTCAGAAGTTAAAAACGACTGAATCTTTGTTTACGTGTGCATATGTATGCTAAATGTGTTTACATGTATGTGCATGTGATGTGTTTTGTCTAACACGCTAGCAAATTGACTTATAAGTAAATGAGTACTCTTAAATTAAATAAATATATCTAAATGCTTTCCAAGCTCATGTAACTTTAACCTTCTTTGGTAAATGAAAGTGGCTTTAAAATTATTGATAAAGTAAAAGTGCCTTTGAAATTGTTGGCATACGTTTTTGTCTGGGTCTACAAATTAAATAAGTTTGGCATTTGCCTCTGCTAAATATTTTAAAGTATTAGAGTTTGGCATAAGGATTAAAAGACTATAAACCTAGACAAAACCAGAATAATCTTTATATATACAAAATTTTTTAGCCAGCAAGACTAATTCAAAATTGATGGTTCAGTAAAAATGACTGAATCATCTGAGTTACTGGTAAAATAACTTGTATTTAAACTTTAAGGTTCTTACTTAGATGACACCTGATGTTCATAGGCTTTGAAACTAATCAACCAGGAGATAACTTAAAATGATGGCTAACTTTGTCTAAAATCTCAGTTTTCATAAGTAACTAAGCAAACTGCTAAAACACATAAATTAAGTAAATATGAATAAGGCAATAACTATAGATAAGTTTTTTATGTGATTTAAACTCTTAAAATTGTTTTAAAATCTCATTATATGTCTGGGTAACTTTCAATTAAAAAATTGTAATATATCACTCAAAAACAAACCCTGAACATTTACCATAATACTATTAACAAGAGATTAGCAGTAGCAGGATACTGCCATGGGTGGGGGGGAAACAGCATCAAATAAGGGTACCTGACCTCAAACCAGGCAAAGTGGGGACCAAAAGGAGGCCCAAACTTTACCTACATCATGTACACTTGTATACCTAATCCTGAATTGTACCCCATATCTTTAAAATAAAACAAAATACAATTTAAAAAATTATAACATAGAAAAAGTTTCGACAATTATGTGAAGGGTCTTATCAATCAAATGCTAATATCTAACAAACAGTTCAGAATTTCTTGCTTCTTAAGTTTTTACTAAAATTTAAAGTAATTTTATGTAATCTAAAGATCATTTAAAGTTTATAAAAAAAGATAGAAAGAAATCAGTAAGTAAGAGAGAGATTTTTTTTAAGTTATGAATAAAAGGTGTATTTTTGGTAAAAAAAGGATTGTTAAAAAAAGAGAACAACTTTTGATTTCAGATTATTAAAATTCTGTCCTAAAATAAAATAACTGAACTATAAAAGGATTAAAGTTTTCACATTCAAGCAATTTTTGGTATTGCTTTTGGACTTTATCTCCTTGGTTAAATAAATATGATTTTTACAGTAATTTATGATTGTATTTTAATAAAATGTTCTAAGACTTTTGCATCTGTAGTAAATGTTCTATTAATTAATCTTTGTGCTGTTACATTACAGGACTTTGACTCCTAAGACTGAAAAAAGTAACTCTTGGTAAATCAGACCCTCATCTTCAGGCCCAGAAAAAAATGACAATCAAAATAAACTGCCTTTATAAGACCCAGGGTCAAAAATTAAAATCATTCAATCTCTCGATGCCCAGAGACACTATCACAGAAGAGATGAGTGTGTGAGATTGTAAGAGCTAATTTTTTTTCAAGATAAAATTATTTCAGAGCTGTTTACAAATTAAGCATTAACGTCAACAGCATACTGATGCAAGGCCAACATCTGAGCCCCTATGTCAGAATAACAGGGTTTCCTTGAAACATTGGCCTGTTCTCTAACAGAGAGTTATAGAAGTTGTAAGTTTATAAAGGCATGTTATTGTATGTTACCAAATGGCCACATTATCTTGTCAGTTCTGCTTTTAGTGGTGACTATCTTGGAACTTTTTGTCACTCACAGTCATTTTTTTCCATTTGTAACCAACTATAAGACCTCACCGGGTGTTTTGACTGACTCTTGTGCTGCAAAGTTAGGGAAAGACGAGGTAAAGTCACATCGCACCCCTAGGGCAAGTGCCTGACCACATTTCTGACCACTTCTGGACTTTGAGCTGGGTCACTGAAACCTGCCTGCGATTTAAAAAGGCACCCGGTGTCTGGCCGGTCTCCGGAGAAACACCCGAGACAGACATCCTCCAGGAACCTCAGGCTGGGCCATTCCTCATGAACTCTGAAATAACTCTCATCTTCGCATTTCTCGCTGTTTTGTCTCTGTATGTCTCTTGTAAAGGCTGTGCCAGAGACCAGAAAAGGAAAAGAACAAAAATCAAGGCCCTGGATGATGATAGTCTCTAATAGAAATCCAACCCAGGATGGCATTTTCAGGTTAAACTCTAGGCCTGAGTCTTTCTCACTTTTAAGAAATTGGCTATGGGCCAGGCTCGGGGGCTCAGCCTGTCATCCCAGCACTCGGGGAGGCCGAGGTGCGTGGATTGCCTGAGCCCGTGGGTTCGAGACCAGCCTGGGCAACTTGGCGAGACCTCATCTCTACAATAAATCAAAAATTAGCCAGGTATGGTGACGCTCACCTGTAGTTCTGGCTACTTGGAAGGCTGAGGCGGAAGGACGGCCGGCGTCCAGCAGGTCGATGCTGGGGTGGCCGTGAGTGCACCACTGCACTCCAGTCTGGGTGACAGAATGAGACTCCAACTCAGAAAAGAAAGAAAGAAAGAAATTGGCTATAAAATCAGGTAAATCCATGTCCCTCCTCATAAACCAGCGTCACTGCTGTGGAGACTATTGTCAGCAGATGGACAATTCTAGAAATATGCCTCTGAGCTCTGTGGGATCCCACCAAATAAATGAAATAGACAACCCTAGGAATGAGCCTTTCTAGTGACGCGGGAACCTCCTGCTGTTTATTTGACTTTTTTCTTAAACCCAAATTTCTAACTAAAAGGCTGGAGAAGTCACTGTCTGAAAATCAATATGGGTACTGATCTCAAACCAGGCAAAGTGGGAACCAAAGGGAGGCCCAAACTTTACCTGTACGACGACCACTTGTATATCTAATCCTGAATTGTACCCCACATCTTTGAAACAACAGAAAAAGTCCATCAAAAATAAAAGAATCACCAGAAAAGGTTGTATTGCCCTAGGTACTTAAGTTGGTTTTCCAGCCTGATTCTGGAATAACATCATATAACAGAGAAAAGAGGCCATTCAAATGTTCAAATCAAGAGGATCCGGTCACCCCATAATAGAAATCATGGGTGTAACTGACAATGGGGAATGTTATCAGCTGAAAAGAGGCCATTTTGGTTGTAATAGAACAGCCATTTAGAAAATACGTAGACAGTTGTATTGAAAAACTTTCATTGTAGCTGAGTTGGGCTCAATGTGGAAGCCACTTGACTACAAAAGTGAGCATTTTTCCTTCTTCTTTTTCTCTGCCCTTAGCTCTAGTAACTCTTGCTGGTACGAAAGGAAACCCAACCACCTGCACTGAGGTCCCTGATAAGCAGGAGATTAAATAAATAAATATTGCACATCCTTGGAGAAGCCTCACCAGACCTAGGTTAAAAAATGGGCTCCGTCTAAATCCCCTAAAGCCCAGGATGTACCTGTTCCCTTAGTCTTTGGATTACAACTACTCTCTTTAATGTCTTTGTATTAAATGTATGTATCATGCTTAACTAAACCTTGTCAACCAAAACTCCTGAAATAAGTCAAAGACTATACATAACCTACTTGAAAAGTACACAGCCCCGAACCATTCAGGGTGATTGCTACTTTAAAAAATGGCAAGATGGACATCATCTTAACACTGGTTTATGTCAGCTGCTTCTTGGGGACTAAACAGGGATTAGAAAAAGAAGCTGAGTCATGGTCACAAGACATATAGTCACTATTAATCAATAGCTGAGATGGATAAGACACGGCCTGTTTTTGCTATAAATACTGTATAGAAAACTTTTCGTAAACAAACAGGTTTTTGGTTGCACAAGCCTGTTTCCTGTTCCTATGATATCAGAATAAAGCTCCTTATTTCTCCCAGCTCTCTGTCTGTCCTATTTGATTAACTGCTAGGGAAGCAGCTGATTGTTGGACTGGACTGTAACAGGAACATAGTGAAATAGTGTGGAAAGACAGACACAGTGAATCTCAATTCCAGAAGGAAAGTAGGTGTTCATCAGAATGGCAAAGATCACCCCAGATCTCAGGGCAGAAAAGATGGATAGCCCCTGTGATGGCACTCTGCAGAGAAAAGTGAATGTGACCCCAGAAGACGGGACAGGATTGAAAACTGAAACATACCTTCTAATCAGGGATCTGCTTAACTCAGGCCATGGGGGTACAACCTGAGTGGAGCTATCTCAGGGGGAGGCCAAGAGTGGGTGAGAGAGAAAGACACCCAGTAAGCCAAATACAAGTCGGTAAGGAAGACACCATTCTTGACCAGGATCCATTGCCTCAGCAACAGCAACCACTGCAGGCACTTAGGTTTCTGCCCAGAGAGAAGGCTGCTTGCTCTGAAGTGAAGGAAGGGCCTCCCACAGCAGGAGTAAGGCAGGGAGCATGGAGATTGCCCCAGTGTTTTTTGTTTTTTGTTTGTTTGAGTTGGAGTCTCACTCTGTCGCCCAGACTGGAGTGCAGTGGCCACTCCCAGCCACCGCAGCCTCGACCTGCTGGGCTCCGGCAATCCTTCCGCCTCAGCCTTCCAAGTAGCCGGAATTACAGGCATGCGCTACCACGCCCGGCTGATTTTTTGGTTTATTATAGAGATGAGGTCTCGCTGCCCAGGTGGGTCTCGAACCCGCAGGCTCAGGTGATCCACTCACCTCAGCCTCCCAAAGGCGCGGGATTACAGGCTGAGCCACCGAGCCCGGCTTGCCCAGTGTTTAAACCAGATTGGGCTTGTCCCAGTCTGTGGCTGGGAACAGTGGTGGACCCTCAAAATCATGTTTCCCTCCCAGGAAGAGAGGCTGCCAGGTCAGATCTGAGGTCTGGAATCAGTTTCTGTGTGTCACTGTCTGGGTGCCTCTCTCTGCCTACCCCTCTGGACAGTTATGCCAAGGGGCCACAGAACACCTAAGAACACCCAGAATAATGGCCTAAATAATGGGAGCCTAGCTGGTGGCCCCCACACCCATGCTCTGGAACCTGCATCCTCAGCAAAAAAGAGAGTTTCTGTAGCCATGGTTTCTCTCTTGCAACCAATGCCAGTTTTGCAACCTGCACCTTTGTAGTGCACAGCACCATTAAGAATCCCAGTCTCCCTCCCTGACTAGCTGGGGTAGCATGCTCCAGCAATACTGAGCAAAAGGAGGGATTCCCACTCCCACACAACTGGGAAAGCAGTCTAAGTGGCAGGAGACCAGCAGGAGGGACTTTACCCCTCTGCATGTGAATCAGCTCGAGCAGCAGGAGAGTTCTTGATCCTGTGGTTTCACCCAGTTGGTGAGACCTGAAGTCAGAGTCAGCTCTGTGACCCAGAATCAAGCTGCAGGTGTCATTGAGGGGCACCGTGACCTGTTGTCTGCCCTCGAGACTGTCAGGGAAATGTGCCCTGCTGAAACCAGGGTTCAGGAAGCCCCCATTTTACACACCCAGATTACTAGCCTACACTTGCTCCAGGAAACCCTGTGCGCTACACCCTAACAACCACCTGGAGTAGGAACCTGAGCCATTCCTCCCCCTGGGAGGTGAAGCCCTTGGTACTGTGGCAGTCTCTCTGCTCAACACCCAGAAATATCCCCAGGTACCTGGAGCTCCCACTCTGCTAGATTAAGAGCTCAGGTTGCCCTCTCCTTCCTCGGTAGTGAACTCAAGGCAGCAGAGGTCTTCTAACATCTTCCTGAGGCACTCCTCTGGGCACTTGGAGGCCACACGCCAGACCCAGTGTCAGAGCAGGTGCTTGTGCCTGACATCAGTGAACACATAGGTGGGTCTGCCTGGTTTAGCCCTGCCCATCTTGGTTCTCCCCTGAACTGGGAGCACAGACCACTGTGCATTCTGCAGACCAGTTCACTGCTGAGACAACAGAGTGCTTCTTCCAGTAAACAAGGATCAAATAAATACCCATCTGCATCAACAGTAGTCAACTCTTACCCATAGGCAATGCCTGCTGGCCTGGAGGTTGAATGACACATCACAACAGGTAATTTGTTGATGCTAGCACACACCACTGAGGAGCAAATTAAGCCTCCCAAGACCCCTGCCACCATAGCCTCACAGGAAGCAGTGAGCCAGCCCACACCCCCACAAGATCACAATTATAGTCAACACCTGAGAAAGCCTACATACACAGGATATCTATATCAAAAGAACTCATACAAATTAGTCACCATAGTTTATCCAGATGAAAACGAACCAGAGGAAGAACTCTGAAAGCATGAAAAAACAGACTATTACCCCTCCAGAGGAGCTCAACAATTCTTCAACAACAGAACCTAACCAAAATGAAATCCCTGAAATGCCAGGTAACATATTCAGAGTATTGATTATAAAGAAGCTCAATGAAATGCAAGATAAAGCAGATAACCAACACAAATAAATTAGCAGAACAATTCAGGAGGTCTTAACAGCATTAAAAAAACAGAGTCGGGCATGGTGGCTCATACCTATAATCCCAGTAATTTGAGAGGCCAAGGTGAGAGGACTGCCTGAGCCCACAAATTCAAGACCAGTCTGGGCAACTTGGAGAGACCTCATCACTACAATAAATCAAAAAATTAGCCTGATATGGTGGCACATACCTAGAGTTCCAGCTACTTGGAAGGCTGGGGTCGTAGGATCACCTGAACCCAGCAGGTCGAGGCTGCAGTGGCTGTGAGCATGCCACTGCACTCCAGCATGAGTGACAGAGTAAGACTCCAACTCAAAAAAAAAGAAGAAGAAGAACTAAAAAACCCAATAATGGAGATACAAAACACAGTACAAAGGTAGCACTAGGCTAGAACAACTGGAAGAAAGACTCTCAGAGATGGAAAACAGGTTCTTCAAACTAACCCAGTCAGACAGCAATTATAAAAAAAGAATCAAGAAGAATGAACAAAGCCTACAAGAAATATGGGACTATGTAAAGTGACCAAACTTCTGAATCATAGGCATTCCAGAGGGAGAAGAAGTTAAAATAAAAAGTATGGAAAAAAGTTCAAATAAATAATTCAAGAAAATAGAAAACATATCTGGGGAAATAATTCAAGAAAACTTCACTAGTCTTGAGAGAAACCTAGACATCCAGATACAAGAAGCCCAAAGAATTCTTGCAAAATATATTGCAAGAGTACCTCATCAAGGCATATTGTTGTAAGATTCTCCAAAGTGAACATAAAAAAAAATCCCAAGAGCAGCAAGAGAGAAGCACCAAATCACTTTTAAAGGAAAGGACATTAGACTAACAGCAGACTTCTCAGCAGAAACTCTACAAGCCAGAAAAGAATGGAAACCTATTTTCAATCTCCTTAAGGACAGAAAAAATGTCAGCCAAAAATCTCATATCCAGCCAAACAACACTTCATAAAAGAAGGAAAAATAAAGTTCTGCCCCAACAGACATTAAGGGAATTTTCACCACTAACCTGGATCTACAAGAGTTGCTCAAAGAAGTTCTAAACTTGGAAATGAATGACTCTCACTATCATAAAAAAAAACACATAAGTACAAAGCTTACAGTGCCTACCAAGCAAGTACACATTCAAATTTCCAAGTCAGCTAACTTACAAGAGTGTGGCAAGAACAAAACCTTGCATGCCAATATTAACCCTGAATGTAAATGGCTTAAATGCCCCTCTTAAAAGAATCAGAGTGGCAAACTAGAAGAAAAAAAAGACCCAACCATATGTTGCCTACAAGAGGCCCACCTACTGACCAAAGACAGTCACAGACTCTAAGTAAATGGATGGAAAAAGATATATCAGGCAAATAGACAGCAAAAATAAGCAGGAGTAGCCATCCTCATATGAGATAGCTCAGACTTAAAAACAAAAACAGTGAAAAAAAGACAAAGAAGAACATTATATAATTACAAAAGGTGCCATTCAACATTGAACACCAGAGCACCCAGATTCATAAAGCAAACCCTACTTAACCTTAGAAAGCATATCAATAGCAATTCCATAATAGTGGGTAACTTCATCATCCCACTGACATCACCAGACAGACCATCAACAAATAAAATTAACAAAGAAACACTGGACTTAAACTGGACTATAGACCAAATGGACCAAACAGATGTTTACAGAACTTTCCACCCCAAAACTGTAGAATAAACATTCTTCTCATCTTCACATGGAGCATTCTCCAAAATACATAATCTTGGCCATAAATTTAAGAGCATCAAATTATACCAAGCATCTTTTCAGATCACAGTGGGATAAAATTAGAAATCAACATCTGGGGAGTTCCCAAAACTACATTGCACACCACAATGTAAAAACTGAACAACTCACTCTTGAATGACCCTTGGGTAAACAATGAAATTCAGACAGAAATAAAAATATTTGTTGAAACAAATGAAAATAGTGACACAACATACCAAAACCTCTGGGTCACAGAAAAATAGTTCACAGAGGAAAGATTATAGCATTAAATGCCTACATCAAAAAGAGAGAGAGAGCAGAAATTAATAGCTTAATCTTGCACCTCAAAGAACTAAAAAACAAGAATAATCTAAACCTAAAACTAGCAGAAGAAAAGAAATAACAAAGATCAGAGTTGAACTAAATGAGATTGAGGCTGGAAAAAAAACTATACAAAGTATTAATGAATCAAAAAGTTGATTAAACAAAGGATAAACAAAATCAACAGACCACTAGCCAGACTAACCAAAAAAAAAACACAGAGAAAACTAAAAAAATTCAACCAGAATTGACAGAGATGACATAATAACCAGTACCACAAAAATAAAAAAAGATTTTCAGAGACTACTATGAACACCTCCTGCGGCTACCAACTGGAAAACCTAGAGGAAATGGATAAATTCCTGGAAACATGCAACCTCTCAAGACTGAACCAGAAGAAATGGACACATTGAACATACCAATAATGAGCAATGAAATTGAATAAGTAATAAAAAATATACTAACGAAAAAAAGTCCAGAGCAAAACAGATTCACAGCCAAATTTTATCAGAGGTACAAAGAAGACCTAATACCAATCCTACTGAAATTATTCCATAAAATCAAGAAAAGATTCCTCCCTAACTCATTCTACGAAGTCAGTGTCACACTGATACCAAAATCAGGCAGAAACACAACAACAAAAATAAAGCTACAGTCTCATTTCCCCAGCAAATATAGATGCTGAAATTCTTAACAAAATACTAACAAACAGAATTCAACAGCATATCAAAAAAATTATTCATCACCACCACGTTGGTTTTATTTCAGGAATGCAAGGAGGGTTCACTATCTGCAAATCAATAAATGTGAGCCACCACATAAACAGTAGTAAAAATAAAAACCATATGATTATCTCAATAGATGCAGAAAAGGCATTCAACAAAATTCAGCAACACTTCCTAATAAAAATCCTCAACAAACAGAGCACTGAAGAAACATATCTCAAAATAATAAGAGCCATATACAGCAGATCCATAGCCAACATCATACTTAACTGGAAAGAGTTGAAAACATTCAACTTTTTTCCTGTTCCCCCTCAGAACAGGAAAAAGACAGGGATGTGTGCATTCTCACCACTCTTATTCATCATCATACTGGAAGTCCTAGCAAGAGCAATCTGGCAAAAGAAGAAAATAAAAGACATCAAAATCAGCAAGGAGGAAGTCAAACTATCCTTGTTCATGGATGACTCTGTTGTATGAAAACCCTAAAGACTCCTCCAAGAAACTTCTACACCTGACAAATGACATCAGTAAAGTCTCAGGATACACAAAGTACAAAAATCTGTAGCATTACTATATACCAACAATGCTTAAACTAAGAATAAATCAAGAGCTCAATCCCATTCACACTAGCCACAAAAAAAAAATCTAGTAATACACCTAACTAAGGTGATGAGTGATCTCTACAAGGAAAACTACAAAACATTGATGAAAAAAATTGTAGACACAAACAAATGGAAGAGAATTCCATGTTTATGGATTGGAACAGTCAATATGGTTAAAATGGACATACTACCTAAAGCAATCTATAGAGTCAATGTAATCCCAATCAAAATAGCAACTTCACCAAAATAGAAAAAATAAAGTTTATATGGAGCCAAAAAAGAGACCAAATAGCCAAAGCAATTCTAAGCAAAAAAAACAATTGCAAGGGCATCACACTGCCTGACTTCAAATATACTGTGAAGCTATAGTAACTAAAATAGCATGGTTCTGGTATAAGAACAGACAGATCAATGAAACAGAATAGAGAGCCCAGAAATAAACCCATATTCCTACAACCAACTGATCTCCAATGAAGCTGACAAAAATAAACAATGGAGAAAGGACACCAAATGAATGGTGCTGGGAAAAATGGATAGGTATATGCAGAACAATGAAACTGGACACCTGTCTCTCATCTCTTAAAAAAATTAATTCAAGATGGAGGAAAGATAAAATGTAAGACCTGAAACTATAAAAATCCTAGAAGAAAACCTAGGAAACACTCTTCTGGACTTTAAGCAAAGAATATATGAAAAGAACACCAAAAACAACTGCAGCAAAAACAAAAATAGGCAAATGAGAATTAATTAAACCAAAAAGCTTCTACATAGCAAAAGAAATAATCCACAGAATGAACAGAAAGCCTACAGAATGGGAGAAAATATTTGAAAATTATACCTCAGACAAAGGGTTAATATTAAGAATCTAGAAGGAACTCAAACAACTCAACCTGAAAAAATAAATAACTCCATTAAAAAAATGGGCAAAGAATGATATTGGTAACTTAATGGGTATTGCGTTGACTCTGTAGATTGCCTTTGGTAGGATGGACATTTTAACAGTGACAATACAGAAATTCATATGGAAACATAAACAACCACGAATAGCCAAAACAATGCTTAGCAAAAGAAACAAAGTAGGAGGTATCACACTTCCAGACTTCAAACTTTACTATAAGGCTACAGTAACCAAAACAGCCTGGTATTGGTACAAGAACAGGTATATAGACCAATGGAACAGAATAGAGATTCTGGAAGTAAAGTCTCAATTCCTCAACCAACTTATCTTTGACAAAGCCTCCAACAACAACCACTGGGGAGAGGAGAACCTATTCAGTAAATGGTGCTGGGAAAACTGGCTGACCACATACAGAAGATTAAAACAAAATCCCTACCTATCACCATACACAAGTCAACTCTAAATAGATCAAAGACCTAAATGTAAAACCTCAAACTATAAGAATCTTCGAAAGTGCAGGAGACACCCTTATGGAAATTGGAACTGGCAACCAATTCCTGATCAGAACCCTAAGTGTCCATACCATAAGAAATAAGATAGACAAGTAAGATCTCGTCAAACTAATGAGCTTCTGCAAAGCAAAAGAAACCATCAAAAGAGCAGGGAGACAGCCCACAGAATAGGAAAAAAATATTTGCCGACTGTACATCTGAAAAAGGCCTAACATCTAGGATCTACAAGGAACTCAAATGCACTGAAAGGCAAAAAAAAAACAACAGCCCCATTAAAAAGTGAGCAAAAGACATGAATAGACACTTCTCAAAAGAAGATATATGAGCAACCAACAAACATGAAAAAGTGCTCAGCCTCACTCATCATCAGAGAAATGCAAATCAAAACCACACTGAGATACCACCTAACCCCAGTAAGAATGGCCATCATTAGTAAAACAAACAACAATAGATTCTGGCGAGGATATAGAGAAAAAGGAATGCTTCTACATCGCTGGTGGGAATGCAAACTAGTGCAACCTCTTTGGAAGACAGTGTGGTGATTTCTGAAAGAACTAGGAATTGACCTTCCATAGGACCCAGTAATCCCCCTATTGGGAACATACCTGGAGGAACTCAAATCATTCTACAAAAAAGAAATCTGCACACGTATATTTGTTGCAGTTCTAGTCACAATAGCAAACACATGGAACCAACCAAGCTGCCCATCGAAGCTGGACTGGATTTTTAAAATGTGGTACATATACACAATGGAATATTATGCAGCCATAAAGAAGGACAAACATATGGACTTCGCAACAACTTGGATGGATTTAGAGTCGATCATACTCTAATCTATCACAGAAACAAAGAACAGCGTACCATATGTTCTCACTCATAAGCAGACCTTGAATAATTATAATACTATAACAAAGGGATTGGCAGTATAACAAAGGGAAACTGTCAGGGGAGGAGCGTGGGATTGACAGTTGACGGAAACTGATAGGGGAGGGAGGGGCACACCTCATCAACAAGGGTACCTGCATAATCAATGTCTGTATCCTAACCCTGCATTGTACCCCACATTTTTATAATTTAAAAAATTGCAAACCATAAAAAATAAATTACAAAGTGGGCAAAGGGCATGGATAGACACTTCTGAAAAGAAGACGTACTAGCCACGAATAAACATGTGAAAAAATCTTCAACATCACTAATCATCAGAGAAATGCAAATTTAAACCACAATGAGATAGCACCTCACGCCAGTTAGAATAGCTATTATTAGAACATCAAAGAACAACGGATGTTGGCACAGTTGCAGAAAAAAGAGAATGCTCATTCACTGTTGATGAGATTGCAAACTAGTTCAACTGTTTATATAAAAAAAAAAACGATATGAAGATTTCTCAAAGAACTAAAAATTGAATTACCATTTGACCCAGCAATCCTGCTACTAGGTAATCTACCCAAAGGAAAATAAAACAATACATTAAAAAGATACCTCTACTCGTGTGTTCATTGCAGCACTACTCACAATAGCTAAATCATGGAACCAACCTTAGTGCCCATCAACAATCAACTGAATAAAGAAAACGTGGTGTGTATACACCATGGAATACTACACAGTCATAAAAAGGATGAATCATATCCTTTGCAGCAACATGAATGGAACTAGAAATCATCGTCCAAAGGGAACTCAGAAACACAAAACTAAGTGCCTCAGGTTCTCACTCATATGTGGAGCTAAATGGTCACAAAGATGGAAATAACAGACACTAGGGACACAAATAACAGGGAGGGTGGGGCGGAGGGGTTAAAGTTCAGAATGTACCTATTGGGTACAGTATTCACTATCTGAGGAATGGGCCACCTGACAGCCAATCTCCAGCACCACACAATATGTTCATGTAACACACATGCTGTGTACCCCTGAATCTAAAATAAAAATGGAAAAAAAGATTTAGTGAAGTATAATTTTTATATGTGTATATAGTTATATACATATATATAACTATGCATGCTTAATATGCACAATTTGATGAGTTTGGATATTTGCATATTCTCCAATTACCATTATCACAAAGTAATAAACACACCCATTACCTAGAATCTCCATTGCCAGACTAGAGTGAAAATAAGCTGTAACTGATCAAGAAGTTGCAGTAATTTATACAGCAAGAGAGGGGAATGCTTGGTAGTTTGTGGGTTTTACAGTGGCCTCGTCTGAGCGTACATTAGTTGCAAGCATATCAGTTTTTAACAACATGGAGGCCTGGCTGTGAAATCAGATCAGTTTCCAGATGTCCATAACTGGTTGCTCTTTGATCCTTCTCAACTTCTATTTGCTAATGAAGTAATAAGAATGAATTAGAATGGGCTTGCCACCCACAGTTCCTCACTGAAGGTGATTCTGAAGAGTAGAACTTCAGGAATTTGGAAGCTGAACACGGAAGAAGTGGGATGTAAGAAAAACTAGTGAGAAAAACAAGAATTGTTGCCAAAAGAAATGTGGTAATCATGGCTATAAATCAAAATTCACGTATAAAACAACAGTAACAGTAGTAATGGGAAGAGTTAAAAACCAAAGTGGAACCGCAATTCTGAACAATACACACGATCGGAGGGAAATGATCAAGTTAAGCATTTTGTGATCCATGTGTGAAGGAAGAAGGACCCTGATGAACTTTAAGGTCTTGCTAAGGCAATAATACATGTTCAAATTCAAGAGTAACCACCCAAAGAATAGAAACAAGCCATATAAATTTTGTGGGGACAGGAATATTAAAATTTATCAATACTAAATAAGAAAAGAAAGGAGAACGGTGCTGCCAAGATAAGCTATGATAAATATGAAGCACCAAATGGAATGTAAAAATAAATCCAAATGTATCAGTAATGACTACAGACATAATCAGATTTAGTTTATCAGTTAAAGGCCAAAAAATTACTGAAATGGAAACTGTAATGAGTTCTGAACTCTTCAAGTACCACAAAAAACACAAGGATAAGAAGTTTGTAGGTTTTTTAAATGATAGAAAATGAGCAAATACTATACTATTAAAAGGAAACTGATTTCTCTATAAAACCAATCAGACTCAGGTTCTCTCTTCCCTCCCCCCCTCCCCTGTGTTCTGCTCCATTTTGTTGTTTCTTGATCAGAGTGGTTCTTTTTAATCGCTCATAAAATGCCCCCAAATGGCCTCCCCAGCCACTTTTACAATATGATCTTTCAGTTCCAGAGACAACCGCCAACAGATTCTCAGTCTTTTTAAAAGGAAAATTTTAGCCGGGCTCGGTGGCTCAGCCTGTAATCTCAGCACCTTGGGAGGCCGAGGTGAGTGGATTGCCTGAGCCCGCGGGTTCAAGACCTGCCTGGACAACTTGGCGAGACCTCATCTCTACAATAAATCAAAAATCAGCTGGGCGTGGTAGCACGCGCCTGTAGTTCCAGCTACTCGGAAGGCTGAGGCGGAAGAATCACCAGAGCGCAGCAGATCGAGACTGCGGTGGCCGGGAGCAGCCACTGCACTCCCTCTAGTCTGGGTGACAGAGTGAGACTCCAACTCAAAAAAAAAATAAAAATAAATAAATAAATAAAAAGGAAAATTTTATTGGCTGGAGTACAGGAAGGTTTAAGACATTAGAAATACGGAAAGTTCATTCACCATTGGTAGGACTGAAAACTAGTTCAACCGCTATGGAAAACAATATGAAGGTTTTCCAAACAACTAAACATTGTATTACCATTTGTCCTAGCAATACCACTACTGGGGAATCTACCCAAAGGAAAATAAATTAATATATTAAAAAGATACCTATGCTCATATGTCCAGTGCGGCACTCTTCACAATAGCAAAATCGTGGAATCAGCCTAAGTGCCCACCAACAATCGACTGGATAAATAAAATGTGGTGTATATATATACCATGGAATACTACACAATCATAAAAAGGAATGACTCATGCCCTTTGCAGCAACATGAATAGAGCGAAAGCTCATCATCCTAAGTGAACTGACTCAGAAACAGAAAACGAAACACCACGTGTTCTCATTCATATGCAAGAGCTAAATGGTCACAAAGATGGCAATAATAGAAACTGGGGAAACCAAAAAAAGGGAGAGGGGGCTAGGGTTCAGAAATTACCTATTGGGTACAATGTTCACTATCTGGGAAACTGGCCCCCTGAGAACAAATCTGCACCACTACACAAATGTTCATGTAACACACATGCTGTGTACCCCTGAATCTAAAATAAAAATGGGGGGAAAAAGAAATATGGAAAGCCTCTGATGAACTCAGGATGGGCATGCAAATCCTAATGCCATCATTTCTTTAGGTGTGCTGCTTTGTTTGATGTTCGTAACAGTCATTAAGCCATTAAGAAAAGCTTGAATGATGTCCGTAAATACAGTTTACCAACACAGTGTGTCAGTTCAGATCCTCCATGAAGCACACACCAGTATGGAATTAGACATGTAAAAGGTTCACTGATGAAGAAACACAGCTGTGAAGGATAAAGGGGAAGAGAAGAAGAAGGCGGGAGAATTTTCAGGCCATATGCAGGTCTAGCACCTGCATAGGGAGAGAGGGGAGGAGGTACTGGATTAGAAGAGTCCCAGACTACAGCACATTTCTGAGAAAATTTCCACCGGGTGTTGGGAGCTGGACACGGAGGCCCACTGAGCATTAGGGATCAGGAAGGGCCGTTGACCCCCAAGACCACTAGGATGCGTTTGGGAGCTATTGACCCCATTTCCTCCCCCTTTCTACTCAGCACTAACCAGATTAAGCTCCTGTGAGCTCAAAACATAAAAACTCTGAGACCAGGGCAAACACAAGCTAACTTTAGAAGCTCATTGCTCCCATTCTTCCTCAAACTGCAGTTTTGGCTTTCACACAACTTATAATTCAAACTCGTGTCACATCTAAGAGCCTTAGTATTGGTCACAGGCTTCCGGGTCATAATCTTAGGATTTATTGAAGGTGTAAATTGTAGAATATAGTTTTAGAAGACAGCCATTTTGTTGAAAGAATGCGGCTGGGTTACTTGCAGGTAGCCCACTGTGAACTTTGGACTGGGCCACATTCCAAACATTCTGGGATGGGCCACTTTCATTTGTAAAGTAAATACTTAAACTTCTATAGAATTGTTTAACTTGGCATAAGTCAATCAGTTTAGGATGAAAAAGGTTTATAGAATATGTCAGTCACAGATTAGGTTATCCTTTGTTATGGGATTTTAAGATTGTCATATGAAAAGGGTTTAAAGGCAATCATTGATTATGTTTTCATGGATTAAGGTTTCTGGTGGGTAGGGGACGTCCCTCCCACATCTGACTTTGTGTATTAAAGACCCGTTGCAATTCCCAATAACACACATCGCTTCTGCACTAGACCGGAGTCCTGTCTCTTTCTTTCTCTCTCTCTCTCTTTCTCTCTTCTTCCCCCCAATTGCCGATGCCGTCCCCACCTTTGGAGTACCCTGAACCCGGCTGGAACTGGTCTCCGGCAACCAGGCCAATGAGAAGTCTCTAAGCAAAGCTGTCCTTCAGGGGAATTTCGTGTTGCACAGGAATGGGCTGGCGGGTGGCACAATTCCCAGTTCACAGTTCCATGTTGGATGGGAGGAATCCTGCCATGCTCATTCACTGGCTCGGAGCAGTGCAGAGGAACCATGAGCTCAGTACTCTTGGGGGCAGCAGCTGAAGGCTGTCGATCAACTGTGCCCCCATAGCTGGTCCACTTGAAGAATGGCATGTCCCATGACCACCACATTCTATCCCTTAGTCACACAATTCGTTTCTGCACTCACGTTCAGGGAGCAGCTATTCCATGGTCTGGTCCCCTTGGGTTTTTCTCTGTAAGAGGAAACTTAGAAGAGGGAGGTTAGTGGGATGAACCACGGGCCCTAACATTGCAGTTGATCTCAGGGCCACAACTGGTCCTCACCCACCACCTTCTGCATTACATATTCTGAAGTCTCCTCCTCTTCAAATATGGCCTTGGCAAGACTTGGTGTCTTGCACGGTGTATGACACAAACCGCGATTCCGAAGAGGTCTGATTCACTGGTAGTCATATTCTTGTCGAGTTAGAGATTCTTCACATCCATTCACAGTTATGATGGGACGGGGAGTACCAGGAAGCACCGAAGTGGGTCACCTGGGTTCCACAGCATGCCTCCCTGCCCCAGGTGTGTGAAAGCAGTCTTTCTGCTGATCAGGGTCAATTAACCCTGCCAATGAGCTCTTTTTCCTGCTTGTTGGTCCCCAGGTGCAAGGAGTCTGAAGTGTCTGCAGCATAACTTGTCATTGAATGGGTTCCTTACCCTTCCTCTGGCAAGAATGTAGTTCCATTGTGGACAAAGGCCACCAATCCTATAGTGCCCATAGTTTCAAGGACTGGAAGCACAAAATCTCCAAGGGGCTGTTAGAGTAAAGGTAAGCGGGACCATTCCTGCTCTCCAGACTTGTTTCCTGGACACATATATCCTTCCTGTTGAGGACACAACACCACATAGAGGTCTCTGACGGAATTCACAGACTGCATCCCAAAGGAAGGCACATCTTTCCAGACTGCTGCTTCTGCATTCATGGGGTTAACAGCTGGAGACTGCATGTCCATTCTCCTCCCTGCACCAGGTTCTCTTGAAGGGGGACAAAAACATGACCCTCATCGCCAAGAAAAAGTCAAAAGTGTTGTAGAATCGTTTCTAGGCAAACATGTGAAAATGAAGCATTTCCACAGTTGTTGCATAACAAATGACCTCAGAACTGAGTGGTTTGAAACAAGCACCATTTTATTATATCAAATGATTTTAAAGGGTAGGGTAGAGATTTGCTGGGTGATCCTTCTGCTGCACAAGGCATTGTCAGGACACTTAGTGGCATCAGCTAGTGGACGGACTGGTCTGGAGGATCCAAGTCAGTTTCACTCACAGGCAGAGCTGAACTTGGGTAGAATTGTTGACCTCAGGCCTACACATGCTAGCCCAACCCGGCAGTTCCCTAATAGTAGGATGTCTTACATGGAGGTTCACAACTCCAGTGAACAAGGCAGAAGCTGTGTGGCTTTTCCTGAGCTAGCCTCAGAAGTCAAAGAACATCTCTGCCTCTGTGTTTTAGTGGTCAAAGTAGTTGGACTAAAAAGGAGGGACCTCAAGGCCATAGAGAACGGGAGGAAGGTCAAAAAATGTTTGACCATATTTTAAACTCATCAAAGGGCTAAAATTTCAGTTAGTTAGAATAACCTCGTCCACAAAACACCTCAACTCATGATACTGCCAAGAATACAACCTATCACAATAATTTACAATACCCATAGTTGCACAAGGTAAGAACAAAAATATCTGTTCAATAAATGCATGAATAATTGTTTATTACAATCTGGAAGGCAAAGGAAGGAACAAGCTAAAGACACTAGTAGCTTGTCTCTCTGATGACAAGAAACCCCCTCCTCCCATCTCCTGGTCCCTCGAGTGAAGGAAAGACGGTCGTGGTGGGCATACTCTCCCTCCTCCCACCCTCAGCCCCATCATACATTATCTCCTTGTGAAGCAGAGCTGCAGAGCTTGCTGTCATATGTGGCTCCCTCCGGCCTGGTCATACACTCAGGGCCTGAGCACTTCTGCTGCTGTGAGCAGTCACCATCATGTGCACAACCCAAATACAGCTGAGGTCACGTGGACAGAAGTGTAGCTTATGGCTCCAACTCCCAGTCCTCTCTCAAGAGAGAATACAGTACTGGGTTCTCCCAGCTGTTGTTTTTGAATTCTTACTCCTAGCCCCATGGCTTCTTTTCCTCTCTGCTGCCCTAATGGCAAATGTCACATACCAGGCCTCACTTTAATCCTTTCATTTATTTTGCAAATGTGATTGATCATCTGCTACCTATCAGGCCCTCTGCTATATGCTGAGGACACAAGGGTAAACAAATCATCACCAGTACTCTCAGGAAACTTGCAGTGTAGTCACTGGTTCTAACTGGAGAGATGAACATATAAACAACAATTACAAAACTGTTAGTTAATATCCAGAGTCATCTCACCATGTGTGAGATTTATCTCCTGAGGTGACTCGGCGTCTTAAGGCCTGAAAGAAAAAGAAGCAATGAACGCCCTGGATGTCTGTGTGCCCAACTCCACCGGCAGGCTCGGAAGCCAGTCCCCCCATGAGTTCGGTGTTCAGTGAGTAGATTCTCATGTGGGCCATACCAGTGCTCCCCTTTCTATGCAGGATGGGGTAATGGCCCAATGTGCTTTCTGCCTCAGGCTGCCAGTCAGACCCTTCTCTAGCTGCCGTAGCCTGTGCATTTTGCAGGCCTTCCGTCCTCACCACCCTTGTTGGGGTGTTAAGGCATCATCCCGGGGTGCCCCAGATTTTTGAGGCAGTTGCTACAAAGGCAGCCCAGAGTGGGGACCGAGCACACACACTTGGCTTGACTCTGGCTCTGAGGCTTGATGGCATGCAGTGCTGAGAAAGTTCCTTAATCTTGTTAGGTCTTAGTTTCCACATCTGTGAAAACAGAACTAATGTTTATTTGCAGGGATGTTAGCTTTAAATTGGATTAGTGCTATGGCACACCATAGACTCCCACCAAGAGGCAGATATTATTATTCCTTTTACATTAATGATTAGGATGACCAGATTTAGCAAATAAATACAGGTGGACCAACTAAATTTAAATTTCAAAAAAATCACTTTTTTTTTTTTGAGTTGGAATCTCACTCTGTCACCCAGACTGGAGTGCAATGGCCGCTCCTGGCCTCGACCCGCTGGGCTCCGGCGATCCTTCCGCCTCAGCCTTCTGAGTAGCTGGAATTACAGGCATGCACTACCACACCCGGCTGATATTTTGATTTTTGTAGAGATGAGGTCTTGCTGCCCAGGCAGCTCTCAAACCCGCGGGCTCAGGCAATCCACTCACCTCAGCCTCCCAAAGGCGCGGGATTACAGGCTGAGCCACCGAGTCCGGCTAAAAAAAATCACATTTTTAAATATAAGTCCCATGCAATATTAGGGACACACTTATACTAAAGAATTATTTGCTGTTTACCTGAAATTCAATTTGTTTTTATTAAGGAATAGTTGGCACATTAAAAAGTATGTATATTTATGTTGTACGATGTAGTGTTTTGATATATATATATATACATGCTGTAAAGTGGTTAAATCAAGCTAATTAGCATATCCATCACCTCACATGTGAATCATTTTTTTGTGTGATGACAATGTTTAAGATCTATACTCTTAGCAATTTTCAAGTATGCGATTTATCATTACTAACGATGGTTACCACACTGTACAATAGATCGCCTGAATTGATTCTTCCTGTCTTACCAAAACCCTGCACTATTTGACAATATCTCCCCAGTCCCTATCCTCAACAGTACCTGGCAACCATTGTTCTATTTTCTGCATCTATCAGTTCAATCTTTTTAGATTCTTCATGTAACTGTCGTCATGTAATACGTGTCTTTCTATGCCTGGCTTATTTCATGAAGTGTAATGTCTTCTAGGTTTATCCATGTTGTTTCAAATGATGAGATTGCCTTCATTTTTAAGGTTGAATAATATTCCAATATATGTGTTTTTTATTTTTTGATAAATTCTCACCGTTTTTTTAAAGTTTTTCTTATGAATTCTTGATATACCACGATTTCTTTACCTATCCACTGATGTGAACACTTAGATTGATTCCACAGCTTGGCTATTGTGAAGAGCACTGCAGTGAACATGGGCGTGCAGATGGGATCACATGGTAGTTCTACTTTTAATTTTTTAAGGAACCTCCATACTGTTTTCCCTAATAGTTGTACTAGTTCGCGTTCCCACCAACAGTGTGCAAAGGTTGCTTTTTCTCCACATCTTCACCAGCACTAATCTTTCCCTTTTTGGATACAAAATTCAACTTTCACTGGACATCTTGTATTTTATCTGGCAACCTTGATGACCCTGCTTTGGCTCCCCGGTAACCTATGGGGGTTACTCAAAATTGTCTTGTTGATAAAGATACCGAGATTGAGTAGTCTTTAATAACTTGCCCAAAACACATTGGTAATGAGGGGCAGAGCAGGACTCAGAACTAGTCTCGTGAATACCTCTTGTCTGTATGACATCGGTGACCCTCAGTTTCCCCTCTAGCCCAGGACGCCAATTGGGCACACAGAGTTTCCACTTCAGTGTACTATAAACAGCCCTTGCTCTGTGGAACCACGATGGCACCAAAGTGCTGCTGAGAAAGCAGCTTGGAAGTGGAGCCTGATATATCTCCCACCAGGGCAACTTCCTCAGGGAGGCATGCCCATGATACAGGAGGAAGCCAAGGACAGGAGGCATTTCCAGCCTCTGCCCCAGCCATATCCTCATAGAAAGCTCAGGAGGTGCAGGCCACAGAGACAGCCTTGGAGATAAACACCAGAAAATCCATAGCCCGGGCATCTCTGGATCTGTCTGCCAGGAACCGTGCTGAATCTGCCTCCCCTCCACTCCTGCCATGCCTTCTCTGTGAAATCCAGAAGGTCTGGGGAAGCCAAGACTACCTACAGGAAGAACTCACAAGTGCTGCTGGGTAGGAGGGAAGACTCCCATGGAATCGTGGGAGAATGATCTTTAGGATGATAGTGTTCTGAGCTGATGTGAGATGACGCTTTCTGGAGACAGGCCACGGGACACGGGACATGAAAAACAAACTTCTGACTTCCTTCTCACCAGTGTAGAAAGGAATGGACTTGTCCTCTTTTCTTTCTCTAGATTTCTACCTTTAAGGAGTCTGCCTCTTGGATGTGTCTTCTCTCCCTGGATTTACTGGGGTCACCTTCCTTACATGTTAAGTCATACGTATGGGTCTTTAGGAAGAAAAGAGGTGGTCCGTGCAGGTTGGTGCAGTCAGGGCAGAAGCACACGGCTTGGTCCTGGGCCTGGTTCTGCCCAGAGGTGACGAGGGAGTAGACAGCACGAACAGGAGGCTCATGGTGAGTGTGTTTGCATGGGGTGATGGGAGGCAAACGTCTAGCTCCAAGGGACCAGACACCAGGAGGCAGACAGGCCGAGGAGGCCCAGGAAGCAAGGATGAAGGTGAGTCCTGGAGTCCACTCCCTAGGGCAGCCCTATCCTCCTGGAGTACAAAGAAACCGTCTTCCACACGGACCTCAGGTCAACTTCATTCACCACTGAGCCAAGACAGAGGGTTGTGCTGGGGGCCCAGGTGTGCCTCACTCCCAAAGGTAAGAAACAGCTTGACACTCCTGATCCTCTGTCAGCATCTGGTGAGGACATTCTTACCGTGACCTCACATGGCAGAAGGCAGGAGGGCAAGTAGAAGACAGAACACTGTCCTCACGTGGCAAAAAAAAAAACCCAAAAGAGTGAGAACCTCCCACCAGCCCTTTCTGGAGTGGCATTCATCCTTTCTTGCCCTCGTGACCCAAACCCTTCTCATTAGGCCCGCTTCCCAACACCGTTGCCTGGGAGACTAAATTTCCAACACATGAATTCTGGGAAGCATCTTCAGACCATGGCATCCTCTTCCCTTGCTAAAAGCTCTAATCCCATGCCTGTAGCCACCACCGCCTCTGCATTCCATAGCGTGTGTCCAGAACCAGTTTTGCCATAATACAATTGGGTGGAGGATATTGGAAACTCAACCTACCTAAGGAGATGACCCAAACAGGTGTACATGGCTTACAAATCTACGTATGCTATACTCAGACATTAAACTCTTCTAACCTTTTTATTTCCTTTAATGGTGGTTTTTGGACATCCTATATCCCCAGGGGTTGTTTGGGTTCTGGTTGCCACATTCCCTGCGGGGGTGTCACCAGCCTGCAGTGCCAGGGGCCGGGGATGCTGAATGTCCTGAAATGCCTCGAACAGTCCTGCACAAGGAAGAACTGCTTGGCCCAAAGGCTGGCAGCATCTTCTTGGAGAAGCACTCCCCAATCTCCCACAAATTCACCTCCTTCGGGGTGGTGAGGGCTGCTGTGGGAGGGGTGAGGAGAAACCAAACTCAGAAGTTGCCAATGTGCAGGCTTTTCCACCGTCTGTTCCAGTTTGCATAGTCTCTTTTGGATGACTCAGTGTTTGGGGAGTACGTGTTCCATTTTTAACACTTCTTCCCCTCCCCTTTCTCTTTTCCAAAACGGTCTCAGTGAAGACGAGGGCAGAGCTTATTCACTCTGGATGTGGGGGAGGAGACGATCTGCCTGAAAATGTGTGAAAAGACTCAGAGTCCTGGCATGTCTGAACGTGTCTTCGGTTGCTCTTCCACTTGAATGTGAGCTGAGCAGCTTACGTCTGGATTTTGGCTTCCTACAGGGGTCAGCCCTGAGCCAAGGATCTCGGGCTGTGGATAGTTGGTTTGAGAGGCTGTCTCAGGAAGCAGGAATGAAGATGGGTGATACCTGGACAGGGAAGGGAGGAAGGTCAACCCAAGGGTGTCACTGAGGAAGCTGCCGCAGGTCGGGGACTCCATCCTGCCAGGACCGCCTGAAAAGTATGTGGAAGCCCTTCTAGAATTGTTCCCCTTGAGGGACACAAGGCTACGATGGTTTTCCACCAGCTCCCACCACCAACCGGTCAAGAGTTGGAGGGTGGCCCTCAGGGGCATTAATTCCCGTCACTTCAAGCTGGACTTCAGGGTAGCCACCATAGAAAATGAAGAGGGAGATTGTTACGGGAGGTGAGTGAGCGCATATGAAAGCATCCTCAGGGTGGGCCAAGGGATGACATGGGATACCACAGGACATCTCCTTAGACACTAGAAGATTTGATCCCACTGACTTTGAGCTTCCAGGATGACCAAAGAAATCTGGTATCCACTAGTTTCCTGATCCTTTGTAGGAATCTGCTGTTTTCCTCTCTGGAAGATTTTAGTATTTTCTTTTATTCTTGAAGCTCTGCAATGTCACCACTATGTATCCAGTTGTGAGTTTTGGGTGATCATTTTTTGTGTCTCTCTGTGACCCTTTTCAAACTAAAAACTTGTGGGTTTTTTCAGGTCTACATTTTCTCATACTTTTCTTAATTCTTTCTTTTCCATGCTCTGTGGTTTCTCTCTTTCTTTCCTTCTTTCCTTCCTTTCTTTCCTTCTTTCTTTCTCTTTTTCTCTCTCCAGTTTATGAATTCATTCTTTATCAGTGTCCACTCTGCTATTCAGCACATCTACTAAATGTTCAAAACATTTGCTGGTCATGGAATCCTAACTGATTCTTTTTTATACCACTTGTCTTAACAGTTGGTATGCCAGCCCTTCGTTTCTGAACTTTAATTATATTTATCTTGGAGTTATTTTTCCCTTTCCATGGATATTCCTCGCTTTATTTGTTGATTTCGGTTCTGCTTTTTAATGTTTGTTTTCCTTAAATGTTTGGACAGTCTTAACAATCGTTTGCATTTGAATTTAAAATTCTTGTTTGCCTGAGTATGCAAGTACTGATTCCAGCGGTGACTTGGAGTAGGGGTTGGGAGGGAGGGGTCCAGGATGTGCAAGCATAGCTTGTCTTCTGAGAAGGGCGGCAGGGAGTGGAAGTCATCTGGAGTTATTTCTCTCCTTCTCTGGCCAACTGTCCATCTGAGTTTCCTGGGTCAGGACTCCTGCTTCAGACAGCTGTGCTGAGAGTTTATTCCAGGGGCAAATGCATGAATCAGCAACCCCCTTCCCTTTTGTTCTTTCTTCCTTGGCTGTCTGGAGTTACTTCCGGCTCTGTTCTGCCTCTCTGGGTCATTCCTTCCCACCTGGAGGTTTTGTCCTGGGTCAAACATCACCCCAACTCTCTGCGCAGTAGGTGTGGGGAGGGCCAGGGGCCCGGGGGGCTCAGCTGCTCATGAGACAAAACTTTAGTAATTAAGCTGAGAGACTGTCCAAAAACTCCTCCTGCTTTCTCAGTTTGTTGAGTCTGAGCTTAAGCGTTTCTGGAATTTCTATTACTTCTGCAATAGTTTTCCATCGTCTATGTTAGGGCCTATGGGTTTTTTCTACCATTATGTTTCTGCAGTCTAATCCCATCTGCTTTCTATCTTCCAGGAATTTTTCAAAATCTGTTTAGCAATAGACACTTCCTATGTGTTTCATGGGGTCATTGTGGATTCCTCACGTCCTCTTCATTTCATCCATTTATCTTATTTAATCCTCACAATGAGTCAGTGAAACAGGTGCTTATTATTAACTTGCTTTTCTGCAGGGAAACTGAGGTTCAGCGAGGTTAGATTAACTTCTTAGAAGTGTCACAACTGGAAAATTAGCAGTTCTGAAACTTGACCCCTAGCTTGTCTGACCTCAGGTAGGAATAAAACTAGTCTCTCTGCTATTCACTTATCAGAGACCTTCTCTGCTTTCGTCTCTTAGCTTTTTCCTCCTGTGGACTGAGAGGTTCTAGAAGGCAAAGGTTGTCCTGGACCCTCCTTGTGTCCCCTGAAGAACAGAGCAGAGAACCCCACACACGGGAAGCATGGGTCAAAGGCAACTTGCCTACGGTCACATGGCTAGAAGGTGGCAGATCAGGATCTGAACTCAGGAAATCGCATTCCAGGGACTGCACCCCAGTGTCATACTGCCACTCAGATCTCAGGTGCCGCCCTCCCCCAACTTCCTCCCAAGCATCTCCTGCCTGGGAAGAAGATCACATCACTAGGTTAATGACCAATTCATAACCCGGGAAAACCGCCCTTGGCCAGCATCCCCTGCTGTGACTTATTATTACAAGCATAGTGGCCCTACTTGACTACTAAAACCAAGACCCTGTATGACTTTGATAAAACAAGAAGAGAAACAAAAAAGAAAAGAAGAATGTGGAATGCATGCTGTCAGGGCTGTCAGCGAACTCCATAGATACGACAGAGACTGGGGTTGTGCCGAGTGTCCGAGTGAGGAGGGAGGAAGGATTATGGACGTGGTGAGACCACGCCGGGAGGAGGCAAGAAGCTGTGGTCCAGGATGTGCCACTAATTAACGGCATCACCTTCAACAAGTAGGCCTCTTGGGCTTCAGCTTGTCTGTTTGCAAGATAAGTTCGTCTCTAAGGTCCCTCCAGTTCTGATACTGGATGATTCTAAAAGAACAGTAAATTCACTTTTATCAGAAGTAAAAACGTCATGCGTGTTTTCAACCTCTCTGCTCACATGTGTGTTTCAGAGCTCTGGGCATCTCTCTTCTTCCATCTCTCATTATTCTTTGCCTCACATTTTGACCTCAGTGCATGGACCGTGGCATAGCTTTCTTGTGCAGACATCATGAAAGTTCTTTCATCCAGGTTCTTCTTCATCTCAGACTGCACCATCCCCTTGGCCAGGCTTATATTTATTTTTAAAGACTCTGTTTCTGTTTAGCTATAATTTCCTCCAGGACGACCTTTCTGATACCCTTCTTAGGCTGAGTAAGGTACCTTCCTTCCATGTTTCTCTCTAGTGTCTGATGGGCATCCACAGTATACCCATGTACTATTCTAATTTAAACCTAACATCCCTGAAAGCAAACATTAGCTCTATTGTTACAGACGTGAAAACTAAGTCTCAACAAGATTAAGGAAACTGCTCAGCTCTGCACACCACCAAGTTCCAGAGCCAGAGTCAAGCCGCATGTGTGTGTTTGGTCCCCACATGGCCATTTTTGTAGCATCCACCTCATAAACTGGGACACAGTTGGGAGAATGCCCCAACATCCCAACGAGGAGTGGTGAGGATATCAAACCTTCAAAGTCAGCCGGCAGGTCATGATGGCTAGAACAAAGTCTGACTGGAGACTGAGGCAGAGGGCATCTTGGGCCGTTGTCCCACTCCAAATGGGGAGGGGAACACCAAGGTGGCCTGCATGGAAATCCACATACTGGGCCCTGAGCTCATGTGGGGACTGGCCTCCAAGCCTGCTGGTGGAGTTGAGCATACAGACATCTAGAGTGTCCGCTGCTTCTTCTTCTGAGTATTTAGATGCCAAGGCACCTTGCAGTATGCATCTCACATATGGTCTTTGGGGATTAACTAATGACTGGGCTGGTCGCCATGTTGGTCAGGTTGGTCCATTTCCACTGGAATCTCTCCCACTTGAGGGCACCAGGTAGGAATTAATAAGGTCAGACCAGAACTGTACTGCTTACAACCAACTAAGACCATAAATCTTATAGAGCAAAAAATGAGATACAGCATGCTTTTTATAATAAATTAGAATACAGAAACAGTGTAAAAAAAAAGGACAAGCTTCTAAGTGCAGGATTATGCAAAAGTTTTAGAGTAATTTTCATAAACGAATGCATTAGGCCCATACATCACTGTCACTTTTAACTAATGTTTAGTTTAGAATTTTGAAGAGGTAAAGCAAATGGATTTTCCAGTAAGTAACTTACTTTATCCAAAGTTGTTCTATAAAGGCTTATAGTTGAAATCACTTTCAAAGATACTGAGGAAAGAAGATGCAATAAGAAATAAAAGGGAGTCAGATGGCCTGGGTATAATCCTGACCTTAGTTAATGTATCTGTGTCTCAGTTTTTCTCCTCTATAAGAGGGAGATGAGAATGTCTCGTTAGGATTGTGTAAGATTTACAAGTTAATGCCATCGGAAGAGAGTTTGACACATGCTAAATAATAAATGCCAGCTATTAGTTAACTATTAGCTATTATTATTGGCAATTAAGTATGATTAATAAAATTAATTCTATCTTATTAATGGATTTACATTTAATTATTCTATAAATAGTTAAATATAGACACACACAAGTCTGGAAGAAGAAGAAGGGTTCAGAGGAGAAAGGGGACGGTAAGATAAATTCTCATTTGTTAGAAGAGTCAATAATTCTGGTCTAAATGGAGTAAATTTAAAAATAAATAACTTTAAAAAATAAAAATAAGCCAGGCTTGGTGGCTCAGCCTGTAATCCTGCCTTTGGGAGGCTGAGGTGAGTGGATTGCCTGAGCCCGCGGGTTCGAGACCCGCCTGGGCAGCGAGACCTCATCTCCACAATAAATCAAAAAATCAGCCGGGCGTGGTAGGGCGCGCCTGTAATTCTGGCTACTTGGAAGGCAGAGGCGGAAGGATCGCCGGAGCCCAGCAGGTCGAGGCTGCGGTGGCCGGGAGCGGCCACTGCACTCCAGTCTGGGCGAAAGAGTGAGACTCCAACTCAAAAAAAATAAAAATAAAAATATAGGTGCAAGTATACTAATGAGAATTACAAAGAACTATTTTTTTTTAAAAGAGGCCTGTCTGATGTTTGGGGATATTTGTAGTGAACTTTTTAACCATCCAATAGCACATGACTTGTAGTCAAGAATCAGAACAGTGGTTATGCTTTGGGAAGTGATCGAGTTCGTGACTAGAAGGGGAAACTTCTGCAGTGCTGGCAATACTTCATTTCTTGATGTGGTTGCTTTTCACTTGGGAGTGGGTGTTTATGGACATTTTCTGTGTATACATTATCCAGCCATACAAGGTTGAAAGGAAAGTTTGCCACTGGGGTGCACAGAAGCAGAGCCAGAGTTTTGCTTTTTATTGGATTCTATTTAACAATTAGTGTTTGTTTAGTCTCAAAACTTTCCCTGGTGTTCCTAAAGGTATCAGCATAAATTGAAAAGGTAATGTGTGGGATAGCCCTCTGACGTGGCTGTGTCTTTTCTGAGTCCCGTCAGGATCTAGGCGGCCCACAACAAAGACCTCTGACCTCCAGTAGCAGCGAATGCTGCAAAGGCCTCCCAACAGAGGAGGGGGCCCTCCGGAGACACAGGACTCACCACTGCCACGAGCGTCTTTTTCCCAGACCACACTCATGTCATGTGCCAAGCACCTGTCTGTACCAGACTTGGCAGGGCCGAGGAGAAGGCGAGTAGGGTCAGAGCAAGTGATGCCTAATCTGTTAACCAAGCAGAAAGGGTTGGACAAGACAATTAAAACAATTGTGTGTGTGTGTGTGTGTGTATATATATATATATATATATATATATTTCAAGGAATTGGCTTTTCAATTGTGGGGGTTAGCAATGGCTGAAATCCATCAGGTGGGCTGGAAATGCTTGGGTAGAAGCTGACCCTGTGGTCCTTAAGGGTCATTTCTCCTTCCTCAAGGTAATCTCATTTGCTTTGAAGGTCTTTCAACTGATTGGATGATACTCGTGTAGATTGTAGAGGGTAATCTCGTTTACGAAAAGTGGACTGATTTTTGTGGATGTTAGCCACGTCTACAAAATACCTTCACAGAAATGCCTAAACTGGTGTTTGATTGAGTAACTAGGCCCTACAGCCTAGCCAAGTTGACACATCAAATTAAGAATCACAGTTGGGTTGGAGAAGGGGTAGTTCATCCTATGCAAAGGGACGGTGGGTGCAAAGGCACAAGGCAAGCCATAGAACTGTGTGTGTGTGTGTGTGTGTGTGTGTGTGTGTGTTGGTGGAAGAGGAAAGGAATACCTGGAAGCAGAAAGCTACAGCAAGAGGCAGCAACTGGTGAGTCTCATCTGAGCCACCTAAAATCATCCAGGAACTTTTTTTTTTTAGATGTGGGGTACAATTCAGGATTAGGTAATAAATGGTCATCATACAGGTGAAGTTTGGTCCTCCCTTTGGTCCTCAATTCTCCTGGTTTGGGATCTGGTACCCTTAGGGCTGTTATGTGTGCCCCTCCCTACCTTCCCTGGCAGTGTCCCACTACTGCCAATCCCTTTCATTTAGTATTGCGATAAATATTCAGGGTCCACTTATGAGTGAGAACAAGTGATACTCAGTTCTTTGTTTCTTTGATGGATCGCTGAGTATGATAGACTCTAAATCCACCCAAGTTGCTGCAAAGTCCATAATTTTGTCCTTCTTTGTGACTGTGTAATATTCCATCATGTATATATGACACTTTTTTTGTGCAGTCCACTTTCAATAGGCAGCACAGGTTCCATGTTTTTGCTATTGTGAATAGTGCTGCAATAAACATGCACACGCAGGTATCTTTTTTGTAGAATTATTTGAGTTCCTCTGGGTATATTCCCAGAAGGAAGATTGCTGGGTCGTATGGAAGGTCAATTTTTAGATCTTTTAGAAATTGCCACAGTGTTTTCCAGAGGTTGTACTAGTTTACAATCCCACCAACAGTGTGAAAGTGTTCCCTTCTCACCACATCCTCTCCAGGATCTGTTGTTATTTGAGTTTTTAAAGATGGTCTGGAGTTAGGTGGTATTTCCGTGTGATTTTGATTTGCACTTCTTTGATGATTAGTGAGACTGAGCATTTGTTCATGTATCTGTTGGCTGCATGTACGTCTTCATCTGAGAGGTATCTATTCATGTTTTTTACCCACTTTTTAAAAGAGCTGTTCGTTGTTTTCCTTTTGACACATTTGAGTTTTTTGCAGATCCTGGACGTTAGGCCTGTGTCAGAAATACGGCCGGCAAATATTTTCCCCATTCTGTGGGCTGCCTCTCCACTCTCTTGATAAGATCCCACTTATCTATTCTAACTCTAATGGCATGAGCTTTAGGGATTTTGATCAGGAATTGCACATCTATTCCAATGTCTATGAGGTTATCTCCTGAGTTTTCTAGGATTCTTAATGCCTGAGGTTTTATGTTTTGGTCTCTAATCCATTCAGAGTTGATTTTCGTGTATGATAATAGGTAGGGGTCCTGTTTCATTCTTCTGTATGCAGTCAGCCAGTTTTCTCAGCACCATTTACTGAATAGGCTCTCCTCTCCCCAGTGGTTGGTGATGGAGGTTTTGTCGAAGATGAGTTGGTTGAAAAATTGAGGTTTTACTTCTGAAATCCCTATCCGTTTCCATTGGTCTATATGCCTGTTCTTGTACCAATACCAGGTTGTTTTGATTATTGTAGCTTTATAATAAAATTTAAAGTCTGAAAGTATGATACCTCCTGCCTTGTTTCTTTTGCTGAGGATTGTTTTGGCTATTCGTGGTCATTTATATTTCCACGTAAATTTCTGTATTGTTGTTTCCAAGTCTAAGAAGAATGATGTTGGTAATTTGATGGGTATTGCATTGAATCTGTAGCTTGCCTTGGGTAGGAGGGACATTTTAATGATGTTGATTCTTCCAATCTATGAGCATGGAATTTTTTTCCATTTGTTTGTGTTTTCTTTGATTTCTTTGAGCAGTGTTTTGTAGTTTTTGTTGTAAAGGACTGTCACTTCTCTAGTAAGGTAGATGACTAGGTACTCCATTTTGGGGGGGGTTGTTTTTGGTGTATAGGAATGTGATTGTCTTTTGCACATTGATTTTGTACCCTGAGACTTTGTCAAAGTCCTTTTTCAGAGCAAGGAGATTTTTGACAAATTCTCTTGGGTTTTCAAGGTATAGAATCATATCAGCAAAAAGGGACAATTTAACTTCCTCTTTTCTTATTTGGATACCCCTGATTTCCTTTTCTTGTCTGATTGCTCTAGCAAGGATTTCCAACACTATGTTGAACAGGAGAGGTGACAGTGGGCAGACTTGTCTTGTTCCGGTTTTCAGGGGAAATGTTTCCAATTTCTGTCCTTTTAGCAATATGTTGGTTGTGGGTTTATCATAGATGGCTCTTACTATTTTGAGGTCTCTTCCCTCTACGCCTAGGTGTTCAAGGGTTTTCATCAAAAAAAGATGCTGGATTTTGTTGAAAGCTTTTTGTGTCTAATGATATAATCATGTGGTTCTTGTTTTTATGTCTGTTGATCTATTGAATTGCATTTATGGTCTTACAGATGTTGAACCAGTCCTGCATCCTGGTGTTGAATCCTACTTGGTCATGGTGGATGATTTTGGGGATGTGTCATTAGATCTAATTTGCTAGAATGTTGTTGAGAATATTTGCATCTATGTTCATCAGGGATGAACATAGTTCTCTTTCCTTGTTGGGTCTTTACCCATTTTGGGTACCAGTGTGATTTTAGTTCCATAAAATGATTTGGGGAGAGTTCTGTCTTTCTTGATTGCCTGGCATACTTTCAATAGGATTGTTTTATATAATTCCACTGGAAAGTCATCTGGTGGATGACTTTCTTGTGTAGGTAGTTTTTTTATGATGTAGTTGATTTCCTGGGTTGTTGCTGGTCTATTTAAGGTCTCAATTTCTTCTTGTTTCAACCTCGGAAGTTTGTATGATGTTAGAAACTCCTCCATTTCATTTAGGTTTTCAAGTTTGTTTCCAAGCAGGTGTGCATAGTAATCTCTGATAATCTGTATTTTCTTCAGGCTCAGTTGTGACTTGTTCTTTTGCATTTCTGATTGTGTTTATTTGGGGTTTTTTTCCTGGTCATCCTGGCTAGGGGGTTCATTAATCTTGTTTATCTTCTCAAAGAACCAGTTTTTTGTTTCAGTGATTTTTTTCTATGATATTGTTGTCTTCTGTGTCCCACATTTGGGCTTTTACTTTGGTGATTTGGGTTCTTCAGCCGAAGTTAGGGTTTTGATGGTCTTGCCTTTCCAGCTCCCTTAAGTGATTTGTTAGGCTGATAACTCATGATCTTCTTCCTTTCTTGATGTGTGTGTAGAGTTATACATTCTCCTCTTAGTACTGATTTCATGGTATCCCAGAGGGCTTGGTAAGATGTTTCTTTGTTTTTGTTTGTATCCAATAATCTTTTAATTTCTGGGGGTTTTTTGGGTGTTTTTTTTTTGAGTTGGAGTCTTACTCTGTCACCCAGACTGGGGTGCAGTGGCCGCTCCTGGCCACCACAGCCTCGACCTGCTGGGCTCCGGCGATCCTTCTGCCTCAGCCTTCCAAGTAGCTGGAACTACAGGCACGCGCTACCACGCCCAGCTCATTTTTTATTTATTGTAGAGATGAGGTCTCACCAAGTTGCCCAGGTGGGTCTTGAACCCGTGGGCTCAGGCAGTCCACTCACCTCAGCCTCCCTGTTTTGATATCTGCATTGACCCAGGAGTTGTTCAGCATCATGCTGTCTAGTGTCCATGTCTTTGTGTGTGTGTGGTTTTTTTGGGGGGGGAGGGGATCTTGTTGGTGGCAATATTTATTTTTATTCCATTGTGGCTGAGAAGGTGCATGGCAGTATTTCAATCTTGTGAAATGTGTTTATGCTTGATTTATGGCTGAGGATGTGGTCAGTCTTGGAATATGTTCTATGATGTGGTAAGTAGAATGCATATTCCATGGTTGTTTGGTGGAGGATTTAGTAGGTATCTATTAAGTCCATTTGGTCAAGTGTAAAGTTGAAGTTTCAGAGCTCTTTGTTGAATTTTTGCCTCGGTGAGCTATCTAGAGTCTTTAGTGAAGCATTTAAGTCCCCAGTCATGACAGTGTTAGAGTTAGTATCTTTTTTTAGTTACTTCTATAGTTGCTTTATAAAATCTGGTGCTCCTATGTTAGGTGCATATATGTTTAGGATGCTATTTCTTGTTGGTAGATTGAACCTTTTATCATTATGTAGTGTCCTTCCATATCTTTTTTAATTTTTGATATCTGGAAGGTTGTTTTGCCTGATATTAAAGTCACAACTAGTGCCTTTCTTTGTTATTGTTTTCCATTCATCCAAAAGTATGTTTTTCTTCCTCTAACTTTGAGTCTGTGGGTGTCCTGTGTAGTGAGATGTGTTTCTTGAAAGCAGAATATTGCTGGGTGACGTTTTTATCCTGCTTGCCATTCTATCTCTTTTCAGTGGTGCATTTAGTACATTCATGTTCAGGCTGATTAATGAGACGTGACAGTTTATCCCTGTCATGAGGTCTTACATAATTTGTTTGTTTTATATTATTTTTTGTGTTGATATATGTGTGTGCTTTCAGTTTTGTAGTTGTGATGTATGCTGGGTTGATTCTATGATCGACTGCATTTTTGTGAAGTGCATGGCAATTCTTAAGCATCTCCTGTAAAACTGGTCTGGAAGCAGCATATCTCTTAGGGATTGGATGCCTGTGAAGAGTTTTAATTCTCCATCACTGATGAAGCTTAGCTTAGCTGGGTAGAAAATTCTTGGTTGAAATTTCAAGTCTTTGAAATTTGAAGATTGGGCTTCAGTCTCTTTCATCCTGTAGTGTTTCTGTAGCTAAATCTGCTGCTATTCTAATTGGTCTTCCCCAGTCGGTAGTCTGATCTTTCTTTCTCACTGCCTTTAGGACTTTTTATTTTATACCTACTGTGTGTAAGCAAATTGCTCTGTATCTAGGGGTTGGTCTTCTCATTAGATGCCTTGCAGATTTCTCTGAATCTCTTGTGTTTGGATGATAGCATCTCTGATGAGATGGGGGAAGTTTTTTTGGATGACTTTATGGAATGATTGTTCCAAGGTGTTCTCTGTCTTCTTTTCTGCTTCAGGTATACCAATCAGGTATAAGTTCAACCTCTTAATATGATCGCACATCTCTTGGAGGCTTTGTTCTGTCCTTTAAAGCTTCCTTTCTATGTTTTTAACAGATTGGGTTAGTTCCATATTTTGGTCTTCAAGCTCTGAGATTCTTTCTTCTACTTGGTAAATTCTACTTTCCATGCTTACCAGTTTATTATTTATTTCATGCATAGTGTTCTTTATTGCCAGCATGTCTGTTTAAATTCTTTCATGTTTTCCTTTTGCCTTTCTTGGTTCTTATTCATCCTTTCCAAACATTCCTTGATTTCTGTGTTTTTGGTCTGAGACCACTTGTTCTGGGCTTTTTTCATTGCTTGAGTTTCAAAGTCTGTATTCGAAGACACTATACTTTTTGGACTTTGTGGGACACCTGTGGTTTTTCATGGATTTCTCTTCATTTTGATGTATTTTTCTTTTCTCTTTATTTCCTTTTCTCAGTGAGAGAGTGAATAGTTTTCACTTCTGTTTGCTCAACCCCCTTTTCTTCCCTAGGTAGCACCTCCGGATTTGAAGCCGGGTTGGGGGTGGGGAGCTATGCTGTCCTTTTGCAGTTTTGAGATTTGAATACAGTGTATTGGGGGGTACTAAGGTTCTAAAGCTGCCTGCAGGTCACAATGTTCACTGACTAGGGTGTGGGCCCCCAGAGACCCACTTGCTACCACCTCACAATATGTTCATGCAATGGGTACATATGTGTATTCCCACTCCACCCATATGCTGTGGGTTGGATTCTTCACCTCCAATTGTACCTGCAGTCCCATGAATGGTACAGTATGGTGAATGAGGTGACTGGGTCTCTGCACTGGGCCTGTCTGTCTGGGGATAATGCACCTGGGGTATCCTCTCTAGGCTGATGGTGATCAACCTCAGAGAGGTGTTGAATTCACCCCTCAGTTTCAGGGGGTAGCTCCGCTGTTCAAGCGGTCAGGGAGGAGCCTGTTCTGTGTCCAGGTTCCAGGACAGAGGTAGTGGCGGTGCCTCTGCATTTTCTCCTCCTTTGGTACTCAATGACTGATCCCCCTGCTGTATCTTCTCCCCCATGGTCTCTGCTGCTAATGTCTCATCTGGCATCAAAGGCTTGGTGGTGGGTGGCACAATGCAGTAGTTATTGCCCACCATTTTCTTCTGCCTAGAGTCCCAAAGATGGTGCCTTCCTCTGGGAAGCAGATCATGCTGGTATCCAAGTAGCAGGGAGCAGGGGAGCCACCTCAGCAGGAGAGCTCATGCTACTTGTTCTAGCATCACCACTCAGTCAGATTCTTACACACCCACTTGCACACACACATATGCATATTCATCCTTATGCACACTCCCTTATATGGAGACTCACACACTCCAACTGACTCCATTTGCCAACTTGGAGTCCTCCTCAGTAACATTTTTAAAACAGATTTTTTGGGTCCCTCTCTGACCCAAATAATCAGATATAATAGCAACTTGTGTTAGCAAAATGCCCCATTTTGTCCCCCCAATCTGATAACCAGGTTTGAGTATTCCTACTTCAGGCAATAAAAGACACTGAAGTGTTAAATGACAGGGTCCAAGTTTTATTATCATTTAGCTATCCTCTTGGTTTAAGTGTTTGCGCTTTTCACATGCCTAGGATAGCTTTTTTATGGTGGCTCCAAATATCAACGCAGGTAGAATGTGCCTGGGAAAAACTTGACTGAGATTCTTTCCAATATGCTTATCTTCTCAGACACAACCTAATTGGGATCAGAAAGGCCAGGGAGCTGGAAGCAGAAGGATGGAGTCCTCAGTCATTGTCAGCCTCATTTCCATGGTGATCCATTCATTCCCAAGCATTCATTCAGTGCTTACAGAGGACCCCGTCCATGCCAGTCTCAGTGGAGGACAGGAAGACAGCAGAAGCTAGCTTACAGTTTTGCAGACACGTGTCTGAAACACATAGGTTTGAAAAGAGCAGAACACAAAGCTCTTTTAAGGCAATATTTAAGGCAAGATGGTACAGACTTGGAGCACATTCATGTCAAAGACCCAGGCTTGTTTAACAAGGCAAATCACACAGAGTACCTAGTACATATCTGGCACACAGGCAGCATTAAATGAACATGGGTAATTGGCCTTCCTGAGTCCTTAGTAATGCCAGAACCTCTTTTTCAGCATTCATAGTCTTTGGTGTCCTGTAATAAATTTCAGGATGGAAAAAGCATGCCTGGCTTCCAGAATCTTAGGAGACTGTATTAATATCATGGTGTCCATCTGGTTGACATAGAAGACAGGATAGATGTCTGTAGTGGAGTCCAAAATAGATATTACAAAGAAGGCTCATGTAGGAAATAGAAACACCCCATCCTCAGGACCATATTTGTCAGTCCTTTCTCATTTTAGACCTCTTCAAGCACATCCAGAGACACTGTCAGGGAGTATCAACCACCTCTAACCCCAGAAGAAAATGTTTTCTTTTTCTGGGAGAAGTCCTCCTTTTCTGTGAGTTTCCAGTACTAGGGTCTTGTACTAAAGTACGTGTGGCAGTCGATACCAGAGTCCTTTCATAGTTCCCTTATATCCAGTCTCTCTTGGTCAAATGCTCAGCTTCACATGGCTCTTGCATATCCACTCGGATCATGGCCAACATTTTTGAGATTAGGCTGCAGGTCATCCCAGGTTGAACTTTCTTTTAAGAGGAAAAGAAAGTGCAGGAGCTAAGGATGGAAAATAGCTTAAATCTGTGGCAGCTCTGACCTCAGACATACTCAGGCCCAGGGTTACTCTTCCAACTCTGAAGGAAACCATCCTTAAAACTGAGATCCTAAAGCTGCAAAGTGACCCTGTGGAGTCTCTCTGGATTTTCCCATCCTGTAAAGAATGTAGACCAACCTGTCTCCCACTCCAGCTTCCATCACCACACACTAGGAGAGACTTGACCTTTCAATTACTGGTATCCCAAGGGTCACCTTCTCAGACAGCTGGTTTGCAGACCCATGACTGGCACCTGGTCCTCTCTGGCTGAGTTCACACTCAAGGGTTATGTATAACCCTTATACATAAGCGTGAGCCTTCAAATGTCCCACACAGAGCATCAGAACTAACAAAAATAATCTAAGAGTCCAAGGATTAAACTAATTGCCTATAATTCAGGAAATAATATATCAGCTAAAATCTGATGTTCACAAATAGAAGAAACAGAATAAAATCTATTACTCCATGCCAGGCTCGGTGGCTCAGCCTGTAATCTCACGCCTTTGGGAGGCTGAGGTGAGTGGATTGCCTGAGCCCACAGGTTCATGACCCGTCTGGGCAGGCGAGGCCTCATCTCTACAATAAATCAAAAAATTAGCTGGGCATGGTAGCGCGCGCCTGTAGTTCCAGCTACTTGAAATGCTGAGGCAGAAGGTGTAAGAAGTTCGGCGCCAGTAATGACTCCACACCTGGCCAGGACCAAGAGATTTATTAAAGTGGCAGTTACAAGGAAAAAGGGAAAGGGTCTGTGGAGAGAGAGAGAGGAAGTGGGAGAGAGGCGGGGAGAGAGCTGCAGAGAGGGAGAGAGAGACAGAAAGAGAGACGAGCGACAGAGAGAGAGAGAAAGAGAGACAAGAGAGAGAGAAAGAGAAACCGAGAGAGAGAAACAGAGACAGAGAGAGAGAGAGTTGCGGGGAGAGGGCTGTATTTATCAGCCCGACAGGGGCCGGAAGGGGCCATGCTGTGCTCCTATTGGAGGAGCTGCATGGGAGTAGGGTGGGGCCAATGCCATGTTATGGTCCTATTGGACGCATAACAAAGCTGGGTACTGATTGGAGGCTTGCAGGTTTGAAATTGAAGCAAGCGGGAAGGTTTGAAATTGACGCGGGAAGGTTTGAAATTGACTCACATGGGAATTGTGGGAATTGTGCTTGCAGAGGCTGGACCAAGGGCCTTTGTTGTCAGGTGTGTCGGCGCCATTTTGGGAGCCGCCCCTCTGGTCGCTTCCTGCACCTTTCAGAAGGATCACTGGAGCCCAGCAGGTCGAGGCTGTGGTGGCTGGGAGCGGCCACTGCACTCCAGTCTGGGTGACAGAGTGAGACTCCAACTCAAAAAAAAAAAAATCTGTTACTCCTACAGAGATATACCTTTGAACAAAGGAGGATTCTTCCAATATAATGTATAGACGTTTTGCTAAGGTGTTCCCAAGCTTTGCCTTGAAAGCTGGACAAAAAGAGTAGTCAGACCTTCCCTAGACAAAAGCAATTGTAATTCATATTCTCTCCTCATAGAAGCAATTCCCTCAATGTCATGGGCCAAGGCCTGGGCTCTGAGAAAGGCCTGGTAACACTTACTTTGAATGGAACATGACTGGCTAACAAGACAGCTGTGGCTACAACAGATTGCAGCTGGGTCCGGCATTGCAGGGAGACTGTCCCTGAACTGGCCTCAGAACTCCAGGCTTTATCTTAAAATCACTGCAGGTTGATACTTAAAGACACATCTGTTTCTGTTGTAGCCCACCAACCCTCCTGCCAAGAGCAACTAAACACCAATGCAAAAAAAAAAAAAAGAAAAAACTTTCTGTTTTAAGACACCACAAACCCATCAGGCTCTAGGACATAAGGGCCCAAGATCCTGGAGAAGGAAAGTTCATTGAGCTGAGTTTTAATATTCTACCCTGCTTTTTTCCCTCAAGGCATTTGTAAGTGATGTTGCAAGTCAAGCAGAAAGCAGCTACTAAAGTATCTGAGAAACTCAATAGTTCTTCAGGCAGTGTAAAACCCAGGGTGCAGGATGACCAAGCTAGCCAGCAATTGCAATTCCAACAATTCAGAGAGAAAAGAAATGCACAGTGAACTCAGAATTAGGCATCACTTTTCCACTCTCAGCTTTGCTTATGCGTCAACAACGCAAGCTGGGCAGAAATGAGTATACCAGAGGTAAGAAGGCAAGCAAAGTTTTGGGTGGGCTCGTCCTGCAATGAGGGGAGAGGAGATTAGACTTCAGGATCCCTCCAAAGAGGAAGCTTCCTTCCATTGAGAGGCATGAAGGGCCACATCCTAGGGGCCAATCCATTCAGGGATTCAGCTGTTTCTGAAGATTGGTCTCAATCTCTCACCACAAGAGGGATTGGTCATCTTAGATCCATTGAAAATATTCAGATTGACGCACAGTGAGATAAAATGGAAAATGCAGTAGAGTGAATACAGTCATGTGTCACTGAGTGATGGAGACTTGCTCTGAGAAATTCGTCATTAAGAGATTGCGTCATTAAGGGATTTCATCATTGTGCAAACATCATAACATCTGCAGGTGTGTAGAGCCCACGACACACCTGGACTGTATGGAATAGCTCCTAATCTTGGGGTGCAGACCTGGATACCATGTAATTGTGCCGGAGTCCCGCTCCAGCTGGGTTCAGGGTTTCCCGAAGGAGGAAACAACGTTGGCATTGAAGGAAACACTCGGACAACTGACTCTGGTGTTAGCAGGACAGATGCCGTTTATTGACAGTTAACAGTGAGTTTATATACCCTTTTACAGGGAAGTAATTTTACAAAAAATTATTAGAATTAAACACAATCAGTAACTATACCTAAGACAAAAACAGAGCAAATAGTTCATGCATGGTGTTCTCCGAAAAACCATTTCGAAGCGCATTTTTCTACATATCAATGCCTGCTTGAAAGCGTCACTGTCTTGTGATCACTAAAGCAGGCAGTCCTCCTTTATTATTTAAAGCACTTAATCTAACTGTTATCCTTTTAAGCACAAAAGAACACACCTACTGCCTAAATCTACTCTATAGTGATTACAAGGAGTACTAAACTGCTATAGTAATCCAATCTTATATTTTTAATCCTATATGCACTTAATCCAAATAGCAGGAAGTAACATAAAATTTTAAAATGGCCATTTGGGTGTACATAAAATTCCACATTTAAAGCGCAAATAAGCACAATTAGTGCATCGGCATTTGCCTCACAAATGATAATAATTGCCAATCAGAAGGAACAAAATCTACCAAGTGATTGTCTACCCACACATGATAATTAAAGTGTCCATCTATAGTTCCCTGGCAAGGCCAACAAATTACCTTACGTGCATTAAAGTGAGTACCTTCTGACCTACAGTCTCTTTCCCAACAACAATACTTAATTTTGCGATTACGTGGTCAAATACTAGGAGGTCGGGGACATGGAAACTTAGGGGGGAACACATATAAAGTGAAGGTAATTTTCTCACAAATTCCCCTTTGTTTCTGTGCATGGGACGAGAAATGATGTGAGTGAGTTTTTGTTTTCCATATTCAGACTGTACAGAATTTTCCGGCTGCATCAACAACAAAAAATAGCAGCAAGGGTTTCAGCTGCCCAGGTCCGCTTTGTGACCCGGGGTCTTCTGCCCCCTGGACTTTGTCAGCAGGCAGGCCTCCATGGCTGGCTCCCAACATAATTGTACTGAATACTGCAGGCAATTGTAACATGATGGTGAGTATCTCTGTCTCTGAATATGGAAAAGCTACGGTAAAAATAAGGAGCAAAAGATTAAAAATGGTACACCTATATCAGGTACCAGAGCTTTCAGGACTGTAAGTTGTTCTGCATGAGTCAGTGAGTAAGTGGTGAGTGAACATGAAGGCCTAGGAAATTTTTGAACACCGCTAGAGACTTTACACTTAGGCTACACTCAATATATTTTTTTAATTTTTCTTCAGTAACAAATTAACCTTAGCATACCATAATATTTCTATTTTATAGTCTTTAATTTTTCGACTCATGTATAATAACACTTAGCTTAAAACATAAACACATTGTCTAACTGTACAAAAATATTTTCTTTCTTTGTATCTTTATTCTTTGAGCGTTTTCTATTTTTAAATTTTTTTATTTTTATCTTTTACTTTTTTAAACGGTTTTGTTAAAAACAAAGACGGAAACATACACATTAACCTAGGCCTACACAGGATGAGGAACACCAAGACATCACTAAGTGACAGACATTTTTCATCTCCATTAAGCTGAGGTTTTTTTCACAAGCACCCTTCAACCCCAGCTCTTCCTAAACCTACCCAGATGTATCCATTGTTATCGTTTTGGTCATAGCCCTCTGGATGTTTGGTCCTTGGTTGTTTTCTTATTTTATATAGAGACCTATAGCCCCTACAAAATGTGGAAGATTGTTTTGTGTTTTTTCTTTTGTATTTTATTATACATAAAAGATATCATTTCATCTATAATTACTTACTAATTTTATTCAAAAGAGTGTCCTAAAGATTTATTGATAGGTCTAACTTATCCTTCTTAATGTCTGTATAATTTTTTATGGTATGGCTTTAATTTATTTAGATACTACCCTACTGGTGGACTTTTAGGTTGTTTGGGGGATTATATTTCAAGCAATACTGCAATTATCATACTTTTATATGCTCTTTCTGTGCACATAAATGAACATCCATCTGGGGTACTAACCAAGAAGTGAAAATGCTGGGTCATAGAGTGTGTCCATTTTTTTCTTTAATAGGGATTGCCAGATTGCCTCCCAAAATTCCCCCGAAGGCAAGGTCTTAGTCAAATTCATCTCAGTGTTCTGTCCCTCACCCTGGATCATTCACATAGTAGGTACTCAGTAAGTATTTTTAAGTTGATGCACAAAAGAGCACAAGATTACAGTGAAAATATTCTGAATCATTTCTGATTCACCATGCAATGATTTGCAATGTTTAACTCACGAGGAACGCTGTGTCTAGACTTCAACTGCTACACCACAAACGTTTCATCTTCTATTTTGTGCCTTACACATAGCAACTGGCACCTATATAGGTGTTTAATAAATATCGGTGTTTGTTGAATCACTGAGCAGATATGTTTTATGTTAATAGTGCAAATAAGTTGGGGAAATAATCACTGTGATGGTAGCAACACACAGTAAACATCACATAAAGATGACACTGCACAGGCCAATTACTATGGGAAGGGCTCTAGGCAGGTGGACATGTTTCCCTCACCCAAATGACACAGTAATGGTGGTCATTAACTGGGAGCACAAAACGATTGGCTGGGCGCCATTCCTCTTCAGTGGCAATATGTTACTAGCGAGAGGTAGTGGAATTACACTGGGGAGGGGAAGGTGGCTCCATTCCACATTAATGGGGCTCTCCGTGTCCCCGTGATATGCAAATATGCCACATAAAACATTCCAAGGCAAGGACAGTGGTGAGAAAGAGAACCGTGCCTGCTTCTGCCTTAATGATCATTAAGAAGCAATGTGTCAGAGGTGTTGATGAGTCTGACTTGCTTGATGTCCAGATAGGGATGACCTGGGGCCCTCACACATCTCCAAAGCAGCGTCCGAAAAACCAACCGTCCTAACTCATCTCTTTCTAGAGTCTCAGAAGCTTCAGCCTCGGAGGTGAAATGAATCCCAGTCATTCAAGCGAAAGAAACGTTACCGTCTCATTTCCACAAGTATCCATTTCTTCCTAGTTTTTCTAATCATGTTCTCATTAGTCTCATTCTCAATCGCACCATCATTATTATTCTGTTTATGTAACGTCACTCACCAAGCACCTTCCAGACTCTTTCCTGCCAGCGTGCACAATACATTCCAATTATGTAATTATGCCATTGTAATCAAATCATTAAGATTCACATTAAACATGTATTACAGTTCACAAAGAAAAAAAAAAAAACGAGCACCAGACACAGGCACCAAGAGGGAGGGAAACAGACAGATATGCTTGTCATCGCAACCCGTTTTTAATGAGTCTATGACTGCAGGTTTAGGGTCTGGGGAAGATTTTATAACTGAGAAAGGGTGATTCGTTTCTAGAAGTGAAAATGGGCTTTCCATTCCCCACCCCATGACTCAGTTAAGTTAATCCCTTGATTACATAATGAATTATAAGAAACAACTGAAAATACATTCACTGCATGTGGGACACAAACACACATGCACACAACACACAGAGAGAATAAAGCAAAGAGGACAGATCTGGAGACTTACACATACTCACTGACCTGGGAGAAATAATTCTGCACCTATGAAGAATATTGGATTACTAAGTGATCTGAGTGGGGTGTGATAGCTACATAATCAATTTATATACAAGGTTATTTCCTGTTTAGATAGTTGGTTATTTCCTGTTGGACACACTTCCTACAGTGCTGCCAGCAATCAACAGGCAGACGATAATGGTGCCCTGAGTTGGGTTGCCCAAGTCTAGTGGTAAGGCCAGTGATTTGCACATCTGGCTGTATGTTAGATAAACTTAGTGGAGAGAAGCTTTAAAATATACAATACTGCTGCTCCAGCCTCATCTCAGACCAGTTAATCACACTGTCAAGGCGAGAGGTCCAGACATCATTATTTTTAAAGCTTTCCTAGTAAGTTTAATATGCAGCCAAGGTTGAAAGCTAGTGATCTGGGACAGTGGTTCTCAAAAATGTGGTCCCAGACCAGCAAGATCAGCATTACGTGGAACTTGATAAAAGTGCACATTTTCATGATTCACCCCAGATCTACTAAATCAGAAACTTGGTGTGGAGTCATTGTCTATCTTAACAATCCCTGCAGGTGATTCTCAAGCACACTCAGGTTCAAGGACCATTGGGCTAGACCATGTCCAAGCCTGGATGATGGCGAGAAGAATACAAGCACATTTAAGAAGTAACAACCATGCCACAGTCAGTGAGCCAGACACTTTAGATATTAACATTGCTTTTAATTTTCCAACAATTTATCTATTCACTTAATAATCACATCCTGCCTAAGCCAAGACTTTGCTAGGCACTATGAATGTAAAGCTGCATCAACGCAATGCCTTACCTTCAAGGAGACTTTCAGTAAATAGATAATTAAGATATAAAGTGGTAACAATAATTGCTACCACACAGTGAGTGCTAATCAGGTGTCAAGGACTCTGCTAAGTGCTTTACTTACATTATCTCAAATCCCCACAGCAACCCTAGGGAGACAGGTGGTGTTATTTCCAGTTCCCATGTGAGGTCACTGAAGGTTTAAAGAGGTTAAATGAGTCATCCAAGGTCAAACCCTTCACAAGTGGTAGAGCCAGGATTGAACCATATTCTTAATCACTTTAACCTATGGGCCCAATTCTCATAAGTACCATCGCATAAGGAGTACAAAAAAAAATCCACACGTGTCCAAGCATTTTATATAGCCTGAATAAATTCTAGGTTCAGCTCCTATGTATACTGTTATTTTTCAAATATCGCTGATGTCATGTACTCAATCATATACTGACTGCCTGGTGATTGCTGTCATATGTATTTTTCTTAAGGAACTATATTATTATTTTATGGAATAGCCACAAAATAGGGCTAACAAAGAGGGATCTTATTTGGAAACATTGGGAACCATGTACTATACTATAAAAAATTGAGGAGGTATGAAATGTGTTCTAATTATAAATAATGTATGAATGAATCCCTATTAAAATAAACAAAAGTATATGTGTAGTCCCAAAATCTATGGATACTAGTTTGAGAGCCACTTCATTAAAAGTGGTCACTTTCACTTCAGGTGACCAATCAGTGACAATTTGATTTTAAATATAAATACAAATGTCTTTGCACTAAAAAATCCACTGGAAAAAAAATTACCCATGGCAAATACTCTTTCCCATGCTAAGAGCCCATGCAGGTGATTCAGAAGACCCTTCTTTTTGATCTGCCTAGGATCTCTTTGAGAACCCACCCCGCTACTTGTTGTACTCTGTATGTTTCAAGTAATGCTGCCATCACCCTAAATTTCAAATTTGTGCCATTGGTCCCAAACTGGTTAATCCCAGTAATTGATTCAGGAAAGGGCATATCACCAGGCTTGGCAATCAGAGCCTTCTCATGGGATTTTCAGAAAGAAACACTTTATTTTTGCTGGAGAACAACATAAGCTGAAAACTACAGGTTACTATCGTTCCACTACCCGGAGAGGCTGCTTGAGAATGAAGCCAACACGGAGAAGAGTTGGAGAGAAATATACAGATTCCTGGTGATGCTAGTTGAACTCCTTCCCAGCCTCACCCAAGGCCACCTGCACTCCGTATACTTACTGAACATATGAGCCAATACTTCTCCTGGGCTTATTATTTGAAAGGCTAGTTTGAATTGTTTTCTCTTTCTTACAACCAAAAGGGTCCTGGCCAATATATGAAGCAGTACCAGGAATGGGTTGTTAAGAATGGCAGATCTACATGGAAGTGACTGAATTTAGGTAAACTGGGGTAGAGTAAGGACTCACCTTCCCCACATTCAAGTTGGTGATCTTTCTTACGGGATAGTAAAAGAGCTTGGCACTCAGCTTAGAAGAAAAATATTACGATGCTTGAGCGAGTTGCTATTTTAGCATAGGCTTGCCAGACTAAAAGTAGAATGGAAAGGAGACAGGGCCTTTCTAAGAGGCAGTGGCCAGAAATCTCAGCTGGCTAAGAGACGTATCTTATCTTCCCAAAGCTAAAGTTAGTGTTAAGTGCAGAAAGACAAATACTGCATGTTCTCACTCTTATGTGGGAACTTGAAAAGTTGATCTCTTGGAGGTAGAGAGTAAAGTGGTGGCTACCACTTGGTAACGGTGTGTAGGTTGGAGAAAGTGGATGAAGAGTGATTGTTTACTAAGTACAAATATACAGTTAGGTAGAAGGAATAAATCCTAGTGTTCGATAGCAGAGTAAGGTGACTGTAGTTAACAATAGCTACAAAATATATTCCAAAATAGCTACAAGACGGACTTGAAATGCTCCCAACACATAGAAATTGTAAATGCTTGAGGTGATGGATCCCCTAAATAGCCTAACTTAATTATTGCACAGTCTATGCGTGAAACAAAATATCACAGGTACCCCATAAATATGTACAAATATTGTGTACCAGAAAAAATAAAGTTAGTGTACATAAAATATAATTGTCTGAAAAACACAGAGAAAATTAAGACTGAGACCTAGAAGAAACCAGGGATATAGAGTGAGCTTAATGGTCCAGGCCCCTTCCCACACTTTCTAAGGTTCACTTGCTGCTTGAAAATAAAATTGTCCCCAAAGAAAAGAGTTTTGCGGTGAAGTACATATTAGCCTTGCCTTAGCCCGTTGTTTGGAAAGACAAGATAGAAGCAGTTATGACCAGGGGTAAGGGTATCTTCAGAGCTCTGGAGCCTATTGCTAAGAGACAGACACTATAAATCCAGGGTCAAAATGTATAGAACATGATTCTATAAGCTCCCTGACTTGACTGGAGGCATCACACTTCCAGACTTTAAACTTTATTTCAAGGCTATAGTAAACAAGATAGCATGGTATTGGTACAGGAAAAGACACGTAGACCAAGGGAACAGGACAGAGAATCCAGAAATAAAACCATGATCTCTCAACTCAACTTCGACAAAGCCATCAATAACACACACTGGGGAAAGGAAGCCATATTTAGCAAATGGTGCTGAAAAACTGGCTAGGCACATGCAGAAGAACGAAACTGAATCCCTATCACCAGATACAAAAATTAACCCAAAATGGATTAAGGACAAAAAAACATAAAACCTCAAACTATAAGGAACCTTAGAAGAAAACTTAGGGAACACCCTCTTGTTTATTGGAGCAGGCTACAAATTCATGGCCAAGTCTTCAGAAGCAAATGCAACAAAAGCTAAGATTGACAGGTGGGACCTTATCAAGCTAAAAAGTTTTTGCACAGCAAAAGAAACTATCTAGAGAGTAAAGAAACAACCCATGGAATGGGAAAAAATATTTGCAAGCTATGCTTCTGATAAAGACCTAACATAGGGATCTACAAGGAACTCGAATGAATGGAAAGAAAAAAAAACAAACTCTTAAATAGTGGGCAGAAGACATGAACATACTTCTCAAAGAAAGACATACAAGTAGCCAAGAAACACATGAAAAATCCTCAACCTCACTGATCATCAGAGAAATGCAAATCAAAACTACAATGTGATACCACCGAACACAGGTAAGGATAGCTATCATTAAAAAGTCAAAAACAACAGGTGCCGGCATGGCTATAGGTGGAAATGTAAGCTAGTTCAACCTTTGTGAAAAACAGTGTGGTGATTTCTCAAAGAATTAAAAACTGAGTTTCCATATGATCCAGCAATTGCCCCTCTCCTGGGAATATACCCAGAGGAACATAAATTGCTCTACCAGAAAGACACAGCACACATATGCTTATTGCAGTACTATTCACAATAGTAAAAACAGGGAACCAACGCAGATACCCATCGAAAGTGAACCGGATAAAGAAAACGTGGTACATATACATGAGGGAATATTATGTACCCATAAAGAAGAACGAAATCATGGCCTTCACCGCAACATGGATGCAGCTGGAGACCATCATGCTAAGTGAACTATCACAGAAAGAAAAACTGCGTAATGCATGTTCTCACTCATAAGCGGGCCCAGTTCACTTGTCGCACAGGCACAAGGGTGGGATCAGCAGATTCAGGACACTACTAGGGGAGGGAGGGAAAGAGAAGGGAGGGACATACGTGGCAACACACTGGGTACCTGGTCCACTATCAGAGGGCGAGAGGGCCAGCTAGAAGCCCAGACTTCACCTACATGCAACTTACTTATGTAGTAAATCCTCACTTGTACCCCACAACTCTAAAATAAAATAAAATAATTTATAGAAGCTCTCTGGCTTGGATTAATATGCCTTGAAAGTTCTAGAACATTAATCGACTGACTAATTTTCAGGAAGGAAACGGAGGCAAACATCTATAGCCATGGTCAGAAATTTGTTTTTTGGAAAAAGGAGAGAATTGCAGAAATCGTGCTGTTGGTACTAGTGAGTACCATGGACCACACCCTCCAGGGTGAGCATTCCAAGGACACCCCTGAAGTCCCAAAAATAAAGGCCTGTGATTGCTTAATCCCTTTGGTCGGAACTTCCTGCCACAGTGAACTGAGACAATAAATACAGCCTCTGGAAAAGAAATACACCCCGTTGCCCATCTCACGTGTGGTTGTGGAACAGGAGATAAGGAGACACTCTTGAAGCAGAACAGGGCCGGCCATCCTGGTTCAACAGGACCAAGATACTCCACTACCATATCGGGGTGTCCTTGGGATGCTCAGCCTGGAGGGTGTGGTCCACAGTACTCACTAGTGCCAACAGCATGATTTCTGCTATTCCCTACTTTTTTCCCCAAGAAGAAATGTCTTATTATGGTATAGACTTTTATTCTCTTCCTGATATGTCGAGAGTGATTAAATGTGTGATTTGACCACGGTTTGCGCTTGAAGAGACAGCACGGTGATGCAGGGACAATGGAGGGAAGGATGGGATACGGTTCATATGTAAATGGAGCCTCAACTGAATCTATAATGTATTATTTCTTTTTTTATCTGTAGGGGGGACAACAGTATTTGGAGAGGGCTTCTTTATTTACAGTAAAAAATGAATCGTAGTGAGTCCATATGGTGTACTTTTAGTTTTTTTTAATTTATGTATTTATTATAAAGATGTGGGGTACAATTCAGGTATACAAACAGTGATCATGCAGGTACCCTTGTTGATGAGGTATGCCCCTCCCTCCCCTAACAGTTTCCCTCAACTGCCAGTCCCACCCCCCTTCCCCTGATAGTTTTCCACTACTGCCAATCGCTTTCTTATAGCATTATAATTGTTCAAGGTCTATATGGAAACATAAACGACCACGAATAGCCAAAACAATCCTTAGCAAAAGAAACAAAGCAGGAGGTATTACACTTCCAGACTTCAAACTTTATTTTAGGGATACAGTAATCAAAACAGCCTGGTATTGGTACAAGAACAGGCACATAGACCAATGGAACAGGATAGAGATTCTGGAAGCAAAATCTCAGTTCCTCAACCAACTCATCTTTGGCAAAGCTTCCAACAACAACCACTGGGGAGAGGAGAACCTATTTAGTAAATGGTGCTGGGAAAACTGGCTGAACACGTTCTTTTAGTATCGCACTGGTTTAGAAGTCAGACCTAGGTTGGAATAAAGTCCTTTGCTCAACCTCTCACACTAAAGGAAATCACTTTTCTTAGATTAGTAGGTTTTATCTATGTTGTTATACTTTCACTACCTTTAAACATGTCCATAAATAATACGATATTGATTTGCGTTTTAAAACATACATAAAGAGTATGCTATACTCATCCTTGAGAAATCTGGCTCCCTCCAGCAGCATCATGTTTTTAAGATTTATCCATTTGGATATGTTCATTCATTCTAACGACTCGATAGTATTCTAACGTATGAATAAATCACACTTTACTTGTTTGTTCACATTCTGATTGCCGATTTGTGTTTTTGTTTTGTTTTGCTTTGCTTTAATCACTATCATTTGTGTTTACAAACCACTGGGGCAGTGAGCATCACTGGGCATATCTCCTTATGTACATATAAGAGAATTTTCTAGGGCATATACCTATACATGAGCTTGCTGGGCTGTAGTGTTTGCCTAGCTTCCCATGTACTAGGTATTGCTAAATTCCTCTTTGCTGAAGTTTCACCACTTGATGCTTCTGCCAGCCGTGGATGGGAATTTCTGCTGATGGCGTCTCCCAGCCTGACGCGTGGCGGTTTGATTCATGAGGTTTGTCTGTTTTTTATTGTAAGTCCCTCTTCATCTGGGGCATTATGTCTGTGGAATTCTGTGTGCCCTGGATTGTGAAAGGACTCCAGCTGAGAAGTTGTATATTTGCTTGTACTGGAGCCTCTAGGATTTCAATGGTCCTTGAAGAGGTCATGATAAATTCGCAGCCTGGACGTCCCATAACAGACAGATCGTATAAATTTAGACCACAAACCTCTACATACTTTAGGCCTGGGAATTTGGTTTTTCTAATGATGTCTTTTTTTTTTCCCAACCTAAGACTCTGGACAAATGGCAAACTTCCATTCCTTTGACCAATGGATGCTATTTTCTAGCCTGCTTTTTACGAGCAGGACAGCTCTGAGAGCTCCCGGGCTTTACACCGGCTTCCTCCTCCCTCTATCACCTGCAGTCCGGAGGCCACGTAACTGATCCTCTCGTGGACATTAGAGGCCCAGCTCCACATTCCATGTGGAACCCAAACGCCCACAAGTCCCCTTGGTGTCATGTCTCTCTTATCCACCTCTAACAGCAGCCTTCATCTCCCTTTCTTTCCCCTACACCTAAGAGTATCCTTACTTTCTTTCAAGTTAAGCAGTGCAATTTTGCCACCATTTTGTTGCTTGCATTTTTTACCCAGCATTTCTACATATTTGAAGTTAAAGAGGGATGATAAATTCCAATAACTTAGCCTTTCATGTTGCCAACACTCTTCTAAAGTAGGCAATTCCCTTTCTAATACTCTACAGTTGTGATCAATTACTCTATAAGAGACAAGGAAAAGAAGAGACATGATATGAAGCAAGATCTAAAGAACCCTACACACTTGAGTACAAACGATGCCTTACTCCCCCTCATAGTTGACTCCTGTCATTTGTTACTTAATCTGACTCTGATACTCAGCCATTCACTCTAAACCCACTCTTCCATGAGAACTTTCCCTGGGGGTATGTGCAACGTGATTTCTTCCGTATTGGGAACTACAGAGACACTGAAGAGTGAAAACTAACAGCTTGTGCTCCCCCTTCAACACATGCGCACATCCTGTCAGGAATGATCAGTGAGTAGGAAAACACTGATTCGTTTTTGGTTGTGTTTGGTTTTTGTTTATGCATTTAAAACTCCTTTATAATCAAGTCGTTTTTTCTTGGATAGACAAGGCAGTCTTGACAGAAAGTTGAACTCTCTAAAACACGGCACTTGCTAGCCTGTGCAATCCTTCACAACGCCAGTCAGACTACAGACTAACAGTAGCCATGGGGTGGGGTGGAAAGGGCCTAGGTCAGTCTGGTAGATACCTGGATGTGTGTGATGGCTGGGGGTCTCACAGAGGGTCTAGTCATCCTTCGGAGTCAGATCCCACCAAGAAAGGCGGTAAGCAGGAAGTGCTTGACTCCATTTGACTCATCTGAGTCCAGCCAGGATGAAATGTTCCTGAGACAGTACAGCTGCTCACTTTTCTCCACTGTCTCCTTGATAAACCCTTGTACATTAACAGATGTTCCTCCCTACTTTTTCTTCAACAGCAGCCACCAAGAAATGATCTGTACTAGTCATGTATACTTTAGTGAGAATGACTCTAATGGTGTTTTTCAAATGAAAATATACATGAGAATCACTCAAAATTATTGCGGATGGTTCACAGAAAATGGTATTAATAGCTATATGTTGATTTTAGTGTCAATTAAATATAATAAATTTAAAGCAGCATACCTAACTTACAATTTAATCACTCTTGGTTAAAATAAGGCTAAAGTAAGTAACTAAAATGAATTTCCGTAAAGGCATTAAGTAGTAACATTTGGTGATACCTGGATATATTTTTTAAATCATTAAAAAGTGGAATGTAATAACAAATTTGGGAAACACCCTGTAGATTACCTCCATTATATGACTTCACGTTAAGTCTAAATCTCGTGGAGAATGAAAGGACTTATCTCTTGTTAATTCACATCAAGCAGAATAAGAAGGCGAACTTGGGGGAGGTGGCTTTCTGGCCCTGCTGAATGGTACCCACAGACAGGAACGCACACTGCTGAGATGTAAAGCTAGCCTTGTTTCAGCAGCACAATGATTGGGAGTTCTGCCAAGAGTGAAACAGACTATCCCGCAGCTGTTATCTCATTTGTATGAGTAATATGAAAAACGCTGCACCATTTAATATGCCATCTAATACTTTGATTCTTATCTCACCGGTAAAGCAGGGCATGGTACACATGTTTGAAAGCCAACGCAGATGGGTACAGGGGGAGGGCCCTAAGACACGATGTTAGCTGCTATCTGAGCAGAGTAAAATGATATGAGCACGGATATTATTTTATAAAGGCAATCTTACTTGTATCTTTGCCCATGAGATCTTAATCACAGCATGCAGTGGGAGTGGATACCTTCTTTCCTGGTTATCTGGGTGCAGGATGACTGCCTCGCCACCACTGAGAGAATGGTTATCTGTTATTTTGCTTGTGAGAGACCAAGAAGAATATTCTCAGGGCATTTGTAGCCAAACGTGTGCAGCTCGGAGTGATAAAGGAAGGAGGAAGCAGCTCATCTCCAAGGATGGGGAGATAACGCCACTTGCGGTAGGAGGAGATGGATGGCATTGTTGAAAGTGGTTTCAAATATTGGGAGTGACTAAGAATCTCTCGCATCAGCTCAAATTTGGGCTCAGGAGAAGAGAGAAATAAATAGGAGGACCTGGGTAAAGAAAGAGCCTGGATGACAGAATGATCATCTCAACCCCTTTGACCTTAAGAGAAATGTGGTCAAATAAATCCTTCACTGCTCTCTCTATTTGAGGATGAACTACACCAACCTTCAAACTACTGAGGAACACAAATAATATGTTTTCTGCCTCTCGTTCTCAATCTTATTTATCTTTTCTTATTTTTCTTCTTAAACAACCAAAATCTCAAATAAGCCTTCGGCAAACAAAACTGTTAAGACATTAAACAGAGAAGGTGGGGGTACAAATGCTTTCATATAAAAGAGACCAGAAAGAGCCTCACTGCTATAACACAGAAAGTTAACCCACGACTATAACCTCAAAATAATTCATTTCTGTAATTTGTAAGAATAACAATGTCAGGCTAAAAAGCCAAAACTCTAAAATAGCATTTCTGTTAGCTCCAAGTGGCTTTGATTTATGACCACTTTTTCCTGTGGTTGGGAAAATTGCATTTTTTTTTCCTCCCATGAAGTCTGAAGTCTAAAATGTTAATGCACTAACTTTCTTTCCCATATTCTCTTTTTTAACTTCACTTCTTTTATCTCAGTGGGATCATTAATCAGGATGGCATTACTTATAACAACTCAAACAAACAGTTGCATATTAAAAAGTCAATTCATAGCATCCTCCTACCCTCAAATGCACTTCCTTGAAGTAGCCCATGTCAGTAGCTTAAGGTAATTGTTTCCATACTTTTTCTAGGCCTCAACAACAAACTCAAAATAATTCCCTATAATGGAAATCCTTTCAAGTCAACAAATATAAACTCAAGTCATTCTTTTTGGTGGCATTATAATATTCTATATTACAAATGTATTGAAAGTTATTCAATCATCACTGAAATGGTGAACACTAAGGTTCCCCACTCCCAGTCCTTATTTTTTACAATCACTGCTGCAATAACTACTTTTGTAAATTTCTCATTATGGCTTAGTAGCTTTACTTCTCTGAAATAATGAGACTAGTGGATCAAGAGATAAGTGAATTTTGATTTTTTAAAATATGTTTCAATTACTTCCCAGTAGCATGATAGCTATTCACAAGGCTACAAACGATAAATGATTCATATAAATTATAAATAAATCACTATTTGGTGATCCTCAATCATTTTACATTTTGCCAGTCCATTGAATGGCATTCCATTTTTCTCAATTTGCATTTTCCCGATTTCCAATAAGTTTATACAGTATTCTCCCCTTATTCATGGTTTGGCTTTCCACGATTTCAGTCACTCATGGCCAACCACAGTTTGAAAGTACTAAATGGAAAATCCCAGAAATAAACAATGCATGTGTTTTAAGTTGCGTGCCATTCAGAGTAGTGTGATAAAATTTCACACTATCCAGCTCTGTCCTGCCCAGCCTGTCCTTTTGTCCGGTTTATCCACACTGTAGGCACCATCTGTTCATTAGTCACTTAGAAGCTTTCTCAGTTATCAGATAGACTGCCGTGGTATCCCAGTGGTTGCATTCAAGTAACCCTCGTTTTGCTACATAAAGACCCCCAAAGCACAAGTGTAGTGATGCTAGTGTACAGTTATAATTGTCTTATTTTAGTATTAATTGTTTTTATCTCTTACTGTGCCTAATTTATAAATTAAACTTTATTATAGAAATATATGTACAGGAAATTGCATATTAATAATATAGATAGGAGTTGGTACTATCCAGTTTCAGACATCCATTGAGAGTCTTAGAATGCATCCTCACATTGAAGGGTCACTTCTGTAAATTCTTTTGCATGTTTATTTGTCATTTTTGTTTTCCTCAGGTGTGACTTGCCTTTGCAATTCTTTCTCATGACTTTCTACCTTTCTCTTACCACTTCATAGGGGCTCTTGAGATGTTAGCCTTTTGTCTATCATATGGGTTGTGGGTATTTTCTCTCAGTCTTTTGTCTTGTCATTGATTTTGCTTATGGTAGCACTTGACATATGAAAGTTTTAAATATTTAATATATTTAATATATTCAATATGTCAGTGTTTCCTTTTTTTTTTTAGCGTTTTCTATTTGGCTTATGGGTTTCTTCACTTATTTTAGAAGGCCTTCTTTGCCCCAAGAATATATATTATAATATTTGGGAGTTTTTTAACATTCATAATTTTACTTTGTTAAATACTATAAAATAGAAAATAAGATATACCATGACATGATCATTTTTTCTCTAGAGGTGTGGTCTTCTTGATATCACTGTATCATGATTTTTTCAGCCCAGGCAACAGGCAAATAAATAATCCTTTCATCCACCCCCCAAAAAAAAATCAGTCAGGAAATACCAATAAAACAATTGAACTAAATAAAGTCTACAACCTTTATGGAAGGTCAAGACATAGCAGCAAAAATAGAAAAAGCTAACAGTCAAAAGTCCAGGAGGTTGATACTCAGTCTCCACAAGAGTGCCTACACCTAATTCATGGTTAGATCCCTGCAGGGACTTGTACAAATAAAACAGTTCAACAAGTATGCTTTACTGGATGGATGGTTGGATGGATGGATGGACGGATGGATCTCAAGTAAACCTTTAACAAACACATCTCCAACTATAAAACTAACTAAGAACAAATATGAAAGAATTCATGATCAAAATTAAATTCCTACAAATATCGTCTATATGCAATTAGTAGTTTACATTTCACTCATCTGTATCATGAAATATAGCTCTCGGTTTATTCACAGCATGGTTAAATTGCTTTCAAAGAAACTTTTTCAGCTTCAAGTAACAGTCAAACAGTAGTAAATTAAAAGTAGTAATTATCTAAGAAAGAAGCCATTGAGCCCAAAGGACATTTGTTTACCCCCATCTAGTCGTTGGATGGTAAAAATAAGCTACTCCTGATATTATTTTTGTGAAAATAACCAGTGATCATGATGTTACAGATGGCAAAGAGCACTCTGAAAATTTTGGCATCTGATTCTCACACCCATTCTACAGATGAAGAAACTAAGTTCAAAAGAGGTTAAGTAGATGGCCTGATCTGAACACCTGAACCAAGATTAGAATCTCAATTCCATCCTGTTGTCACTTGCACACATATATTCACCACCAACACCAACACTCTCATTCCCTAGCAAAGATGGGAAATAAGACGATGTGATTATTATCCCCTGAGGGGACAGTAAATTTTTACCTTCCAGGGATCTACGCTTGACAATGTTTCATAAAATCCACAGACCACACCCGAATCTTCATCTTCCAATACAGGCATAGTTGAAATTTGAGCAGCAGAGATTTGTGTTTAAGCAACAAATCATAAGCCATGGTTCCTCCTCCACTTTAGGGGAGGTGGGAGAAAGACTGAGCTCAGTCACGTGAGGGATTCTTCTGAACATGGTTGTCACTGGGAAGAATATTGGTTGGCCAGGCTCAGTGGCTCAGCCTGTCATCCCAGCACTTTGGAAGGCCAAGGCGAGTGGATTGCCTGAGCCCGTGAGGTCGAGACCAGCCCGGACAACTTGGTGAACCTCATGTCTACAATAAATAATTAGCCAGGCATAGTAGCAAGCGCCTGTGGTTCCACCTACTTGGAAGGCTGAGGCGGAAGGGTCTCCGGAGCCCAGCAGCAGGTCGATGCTGGGGTAGCCGTGAATATGCCACTGCACTCCAGCCTGGGCGACAGAGTGAGACTGCAACTCAAAAAAAATGTTGGTCCATGAACTCCAGGTATGAAAGAATTATGACTCTTTCTGTCAATAAGCTTTGGTCAAGATAGAGCTGCGGTGCAGCTATGTATCTTGCTGGCATCTGCTGAGATGTCATCACTTCTTCTGATCTGGGTGATTAGGCCACACAGGTCAAGCCGGGCCATTCTTCACTCCCAACACAAGGCTCCTTTGGCTCTGCCGTCTCTATTCTACTTCTCAGTGTCCCTGCCTCCTCTACTTCACAATGATACCCAGGACACTTGGTGTGGCCCTGTTCCCCTCCGTACACGCACGCACACACCGCTGCATTCTGCAACCCTTGAGGACTCTCAGAAATGGATTGCTCTGCCAACCTGCCCTACATCCTCTCACCCCACCCCACAGCAACTCCTAGACCAAAGCCTTCTCATCCCTGTTTCTTATCCAGGAGAGAAAGCCCCTAAACCAGTGATTCTTAGCCAGGGCTGGTCTCATCCCCCATGGGATGTTTTGGGAGTTTGTGGACATGTTAATTGGTTGTCACAATGAGGGGAGTCATATTACCCATGAATTTCATTTTACTCGGGATAGTAAAGAGAACTTCATAAAATATTTACTACATAAAGGAGTTGGTAGTTTTAATAGGGCTGAGGCTCGCTGCCTTCAACTAATTGTTTTTCCGTCCTCGTCCCAGGACACGGTGAAGAAGGGTAGCCACAGAGCCCTATGTTCTTGGGCCCCTCACCCTCACTCCTACTTGTCCTCTGGCTCTCCTTCCTCCATCTGGGGAACTCCTACCTAATTCTAGGGTACAGAAAGCCTGTCTCTGACTCCCCCTGACTTGACTATTCCTTGAGGACCCTCACAGTGTCAGCTCTTCACAGCAAAAGCCTGCTATCATTTCTTCCCTGAAGCAAGGATGCTCTGGGGTCCAGCTGCCCAGATGGGTATGAATGAGGAAAACACACCCACCAGTGCTTCCAAATGTTCGCCCGTCACATGATCAAGAAAGATCTCATCATCAAGAAGTCCCTTGAACCAGGCTCCAGAATGGTTCTGTGGCTCCCTGATGACCTCAACACAGGAGAGTTATTTAAGTGTGGATGAAGGTGCTAGATGAATCTCACACTGCTAAAAGCTGCAGCACCATCAAAAGACAGCAGACCCATAAGCAACTGATACTAGTCAAGCATCTAGCTTGTACCTTCCTACCCTCTCCACCGTAAGAGCTCTTACTTGCTTTCAGGGCCTTGCTACAGATTCCCTTGATCCTATGTATGCAGAGCTATTGCCCTGCTTTTGTTTGCCCATAGCACCTCTTACCGCAGTTCTAATGTGCTACATGGGGTAAGAGATAAGGGTTCACCTCTGCACGTCTCCCTCTAGACCCTGACCTTCCTTTGGGCAGCGGTCTTGCCATATTCACTCCTATATTATCAAACCTCAGCATTGTTTAGCTCCCAGCAACCAAGTGCTAAGAAAGAAAAACAAAAAAAGATCAACCTAGCGCAGCAGGTAAGACAGGTCTGGACCCATCTATGAAATAACATGGCTCTTAGCATTTCGGACCATGTAAATCTGGGTCCGTCCTATCTACGGGGGTTGGTGGGAAATTTTGAAAGAGACCTCCCCCACTTCTTGGGGTTGCACAGGAAACCCTGTGAAAGTTCATGCAGCTCAGGACAACTGAGGCAGGTCTCTTGTGGTCAGCTCCCAGTGGTACAGATCAAGCGACTCAGTACAAAATAAAAATGCAGGGCCCTTGTTCAAAAATTATTAAGAATTTCAAGATGGCAGCAACAGAGCATTAAACCCAGCAGGAAGTCCTGTAACACAGCACAGGTCACACGCCCAAGGAGTTGGCCCTGCAAGGGGCATCTCTCCCATGCTCCCATCCTTGGGGCACGAGGGCTCTATTCAAAAACATGAAACTTTCCTATGTCCTCGCCCAAGTATTATAAGGGGGGGCCCATCTCCTGAGGCTGCAGTGCTCAGGTCCACCTTCTAAGGCACACTCCCGGGACACTGTGTAAGCAGGGTCTAGCCATCTGCCACAGAAGGAGTCCCTATCTCCCACCTCCCGCCATGGACACTTCCCTTCCCTGGTTCACAGAATTCTTCCATCCCCAGGGATCAGTCTCCTCTCCATGCACAAAGTCTACCCTCCCTTTTCCACTTCACAGACTTTTCCTTGATGAGTCGATCCTTCCAAGCAAGAGCCTAGGGTCAGGGGATTTCTTCACAGAGGCCCCTGAAACACAAAGAAGAAGTGTAAAATCCTAGACCCAGGAGGATAAGACAGGCCACTCAGCTGCATCATAGGGAGAAGATGAGGAGTGATAGGTATGAAGAATGCACATCCGGCCGAGCTTGGTGGCTCAGTCTGCAATCCCAGCACGTTGGGAGGCCGAGGCGCATGGATTGCCTGAGCCTGCGAGCTCAAGATCAGCCTGGACAACTTGGCGAGAACTCGTCTCTACAATTAAAAAAAAAATTAGCCAGGCTTGGTAGCCTGCGCCTATAGTTCCAGCTACTTGGAAGGCTGAGGTGGAAGGATCACTGGAGCCCAGCAGCTTGACGCTGGGGTGGTCATGAATATGCCACTGCACTCCAGCCTGGGTGACAGAGTGAGACTCCAACTCAAAAAAAAAAAAAAAAAGAGAATGCATGTCCAGCACACTCATCCAAAGGGGCGGCCTTGGTAAATGTTTAACAACTGGCTCTCTGACAAGAGGGAAAAAAACTGACTTATAGCATTTTCACGGTTTATTCCCACCATGGATGATTTCAGTGATCTCAAGCTACCAGTATAAAGTTGCTGAACACAGAATTGAGAAGATATGTACACAGATATCTCCGTTCCAGGACACCACAGAGCTCCACTGGCTCCACTCCAGCCCAGTGTCGCCATGTGGACCCAGATTGGCAGATCTTCTAAAATTTCAAAAGAGACCAGAAATCAGATGTTCATGTTCAATGTCTCCATTTCTGAATATTGGCTACTACTCCAAATCATCATCAAACACTCCGAAGGTTAAAGCTGTGTAGGCCCACGTGTCCCTGAGTTTGGAATCCCGACTCAACCTGGAAGAGATGCCAAGGGAAATTTTGCCTCAGTCTTCCTATCTTCTACATCATGAAAACAAAAAATTAACATTTCAGATTACCCTGCCCTGCCAGGTTCTCTCTTGGGCATTCACCATCAGTCTCAATCATACTGTGATCAGACTGCCAGAACCATTTCCAGTCACTGTGTTGAAAGAACTCAAAAGGAGGGACCCATTATTTGGTAACTTCTCCATGTCCACAATATTGGGAAACCATAAAATTAATTGATGGCAATAATGATTGATGATGATGAAATGCTCTTAAAGGCATGAGACTCCAAGTTTGCTGGAACTTCAGGCCTCTATTTTGGCCTTTCTCTTCTCGCCTGTTCTTTCTGATGATATGTTATGTATATTTCATGTCAATCAGCAGCTACAGGAGATGGATGGCTACAGAAACAAAAGATAACGGGCAGAAGCAGTGAAAATTTTCTCTTGCCTGCAGCAGGCAGTCAGATACATTTTTCAGGGCTGAAACATCGCAGAAGCAGAAGGATTTTGTTTTAGATGCCCTTTCTTTTATTTTCATTCATTTGCTTTTCGTGTGGTTTTTTTTTTTAACTGCTCGTTTTGCTTAAGGAACCTCAAGACGCAAGCACAGCAGAATATCATTAATTAAAATATTTAAAATTACAGCCGTGGTGACAAAGCTCCCAAAGAAGCCCAGACAGCACAGGCAGCAAACACAATTATTACCCATAATAACAGCCAAATCACTACCGCTCTTCTATGCAGAAACAATGTATTCTTCCCAGAGTGCGAAGTGGCTGTGACAATGAGTAAATCATGACTCCCTAAAATGGGATAAGATGGCATCTCTGGGGCGGCTCTAGGTTTGCACAGAAGCCTTGCCGTTCCTCCTCCCTCGGCCTCGCCTCTGTCAGGGGCTGGGGGCAGAAAGGCGCTAGGTGGCAGCCACCACCTCCCTTCCCAGCTTTTCTCCAAGAGTCCAGGAGGACGAGCCTCCGCGGATCCCCCAGGGCCTGGTGTGCCAGCGCGTGCTCCATCAGCATGAGAGCACTTTTTTCCTGCACCTGGAAGACCCCTCCGTAGGAAACGGTTCCAATAAAATAAGCCTGCAAAGAGCAGACCTGGTAATAATTTATGTGAAAGCTTTTAGATCCAGGAACATGTAGAGCATTGCCAATGCTATTCCAAAGGATGAAAAGAATTCCTCGTCCACCATTCATTCACTTATTCATTCATTCATTCATTCAAAATTTATTGAGCATCCAGAATGTGCCAGATTCTGGGCCGGGTCTTTGCAGAGGCACCCCAGGGATACTGAGATGGAAGACCCAGTGTGTAGCTTCAGTGAGCTCAGAGTTCAGGAAGAGCGATGTAGACAGTTGCGATACAGTGAGCAGCACATGGGATGGGAGCAGAAGAGGGGTGCGACCAACCCCTAGGGGGAGGGAAATCAGGGGCCCTGGAGGATGTCTCACGGGAGGGGATGCCTGACTTGAATTCTAAAGGTTCTTGCGTCAAATGCTATTCATGCCTCTCCCACATCTTCTTGGCACTTAACATGACCCTGAAGGCTCGACTTCCAACTTGCAGCTGCCAGCACCTGCAATGCTGAGCCAGGGGACTTCCTCCAGCTTTGAGCTCTGCTACTGCATGGCCAGGTCAGAAATACCAAAGAACTGACACTTCCTGAGAGCAGTCCTCGACCAGCGGCTGGCTGGAGTTTGTGGATAAGTGTCTCATACCGCGTCCCATAGGTAGGATACTGAGTGGTCAGTTCATCATTATAGCCCCAGAGTTCCCCAGAGGGAATAACTCGGTTGCCTGTAGGAATAACTTGCTTGCTTGAGGGCCTTTTCTTCCCTGTCTCTTACCGGTGCACTTCCCCCAATCTCCCAACTGTCTCTCACGGGATCACTTCCTAAATGAACCACTTGCACTAAAAATCGTTGTCTCATGGTCTGTGTCTGGGTGATTTCAGACTCGGAGCTCCAGTCATGGGGAACAACATGGTGAACGTCCAGACAGAGAGAGGCAGGACAAAGGTATAAATTGGGACTGGGTGAGGCTGACAAGCAGAGGTAGATGAGAGAAGTGCTAGTCCTTGCTTTGGTGATGGTCAAGATGACAGACCCTTCTTAAGGTTGTTTTTCTGTTTGTGCCATTGTGCAAGGAAGGTTCATAGACACCACACACATGCAGGTTAAGTATACAAAGTTTCTTACTTTGCCCCTTCATACCACTCTGGGTCTCCTCTTGGCTTCCTCTCTTCCTTTTATCCCATCTCAGTTAACTGACCTGAAAGCCCTATGGAACACTCCCTGTAGCTATGGTCCTAACTCCAAAACCACTGGCACAAGAATGATTAGCATTTCTTCAAGATGGCTCCCACTGACCCTACTCCACCCCAGTTTTCGTGGTCTAGTGTTATCCCCTCTCATACTAGTTCAAGGTTGGTCAACATGACCACTGGAATATGGGGAAGTGATGGCATGTGACTTTCAAGGCTAGGTTATCAAAGATGCTTGGGTTTCTGCTTTGCCTTCTCTCTTGAATCACTTGCTCTGGAAAAAGCTGACTGCCATACTGTGAGGCTCTTCAAGCATCTCTGTGGTGAGGTCCCTGTGGTGAGAAATGAAGGTTTCCTTCAAACAGCCAGCAGAAACCCAAGGCCTCCAGCCAATACCTGTGCAAGTTAGCCATTTGGAAGCAGACCCTTCAGCCAACTCCAGGCAAGTTTTCAGGATACTGCAGTCCCGGGAAACATCTTGACTCTAACCTCGTGAAAGACTCTGAGCTGGAACCACACAGGTAACCTACTCCCCAACTCCTGACTCTCAGAAGCTGTGAGATAACAAGTGTTTGTGGTTTGAAACTACCAAGCTTGGGGGTAAGTGGTTACACAGCAACAGAGAACGAATACAGTGTTGCCTCACCACTCCCCACCAGCCTAACCCTACCTCTCAATAGAGGTAAATAGAAAAGGAGGAAGAAACCGGGCTCGGCGGCTCAGCCTGAAATCCCGCACCTTTGGGAGGCTGAGGTGAGTGGATTGCCTGAGCCCGCGGGTTCGAGACCCGCCTGGGCAACTTGGTGAGACCTCATCTCTACAATAAATCAAAAACTAGCCGGGCGTGGTAGCGTAGCGCACACCTGTAGTTCCAGCTACTTGGAAGGCAGAGGCGGAAGGATCACCGGAGCCCAGCAGGTCGAGGCTGCGGTGGCCAGGAGCAGCCACTGCCCTCCAGTCTGGGTGACAGAGTGAGACTCCAACTCAAAAAAAAAGAAAAGGAGGAAGAAATCGTAGCAAGGGATGATGAGCTTCACTTTGGACACCCCGAGAAACATCTGCAAGAGGATGGAAGCAGGTGGACATTTGGAAATATGAACTTGATATCAGAGCAGGAAAAAGCTAGGACTGGAGGTCCGGCATACATTGATGAGTTGATAGGACTTAAGCGGTCAGCGGAAACATTGTTGTACAGGAAAAGGCCCAAGAAGCGTATCTGCTGTGTAAGTTGTTCAAATTTTCCCTCCTCTAAGCACCAGTGGGGTGGGAAGTTAGTCAGTTCTAAGAGCTGGGTTACAAAACACCAAACTTATGGGAGGTTTTTCTACTTTAAAGGTTAAAAAAAGTCCCATGGGGACCAGTATTAGCTATTTATTGCTGCATACTTTGTGGCTGAAATTAACAAATGCTTATTATCTTCCAGTTTCCATGAATCTGAAATCCAGAAGTTGCTGAGCTGGGTGATCTAAAAATAGACACGTGGGCTTACAGCAACAACCTTGCATTTGTTCACGATTCTGCAGTCTGGATAGCTCTGCTGATCTTTCCTGGGCTCGCCTATCCGGTTACTATCACCTGGTAGCATGACTGGGACTAGAAACCAAGCGAGTCTGGGACTAGAAACCAAGCGAGTCTCACACAACTGTCTGGTTCCTCAGTTCCCCAGCTAGGATGACTGGAGCCGCTGGGGGGCTGCCTGGACCTCTGCTCCTCCACTACCTTCTCCTCCTCCTCCTCTTATTCCCTTCTTTCTCTCTTCTCTCCTCTCGCCTCTCTCTCCCACTTCCCCTTCTCTCCCCTCCCCTTCCCTCCCCATCCCCGCCCTGATGGTCTCTCCAGCATGAGGGCAAGACCACTTTACGGGAACTGGCTTATAGAACCACAGGGGAGACTTTAGTCCATTCACAGTCAGGCTGATTACTGAAAAGTGATTTTTTTATCCCTGTCATGAGGTTCTTATAAAGCGTTTTTCCTTGTTGCTTATTTTCTCTTGGCTTTGGGGTTACACCCGGAGGAACTCAAATCATTCTACAAAAAAGATCCCTGCACGTGTATGTTTGTTGCAGCTCTATTCACAAGAGCAAAAACATGGAACCAACCATGCTGCCCATCGAAGCTGGATTGGATTTTTTAAATGTGGTATATATACATGATGGAATATTATGCAGCCATGAAGAAGAACACACATATGGACTCACAGCAACTTGGATGGATTGAGAGTCTATCATACTCAGTGATCTATCACAGAAACAAGGAACAGAGTACCATAGGTTCTCACCCATAAGCGGACCTTGAACAATTATTATAATACTATAAGAAAGGGATTGGCAGTAGTGGGAAACTGTCAGGGAATGGGGGGTGGGATTGGCAGTTGAGGGAAATTTCTAGGAGAAGGAACGGCGCACCTCATCAAAAAGGGCGCCTGCATAATCAACATTTGTATACCTAACCCTGAATTGTACCCCACATCTTTATTATAATACTAAAAATAAATAAATAAAATAAAACTTGAGGTATAAAGAAAAAGGGGGTTGGCAAGTCTGAAATTCATAGGGCAGGCCACACAGACAAGAGTTGATGTTGTATTCTTATGTTTTTAATTGACAGATTGTAATTGTACCTATCTATGGGGTATAGTTTGATGTTTCGATACATCTATATGTTGAATAATGACCATCACTTCTTGCTTTTATCATTTCTTTGTGGTGAGAATATTCAAAAGCCTCTCTTCTGGCTATTTGGTAATATGCCACGTCTTACTGTTAACCATCATCCCCCAACCGTGCAATAGAATACCAGAGCTTATTTCTTCTACTCAATTGTAACTTTGTACCAGTCAAACAGTAAACCAGCCTCTCCCTATCCTTCCCTCCTCTCACTCCTCTCCAGTCTCCAGTACTCACTGTTCTACTCTTTGCTTCTAGTGTATCAACGTCTTTAAAAGCGTCCAACAATGAATGGATAGAAAAAGAAAATGTGGTATATATACACAACGGAATACTATTTGGTCGTAAAAAGAATGAAGTCCTGTCATTTGTGACAACATGGATGAGCCTGGAGGACAATCAAGTTAAGTGAAATAAGCCAGACAGAGGAAAAAAAAGTACTGCGGGATCTCAGTGACAGATGTTTCAGTCTTGAGTCTAAGTTCCTCTGGGCAGCAGTCTGGAACATCATGCAAGGCTTCTATTTTGCAGTCTTGAGAGAATTTTTTTCCCCCAGGAAAACCTCAATCCCTGCTCTTAAGACCTTCAACTGACCAGATGAGGGTAATATTTACAACAGGTCATCTGCTTCACTCAAATCTACTGATTTAAAAGAACATCACATCTAGAAAATACCTACATAGCAACATCTAGACTAGTGTTTGGCCAAACAACTGTGCACTATAACCCAGCCAAGTTGGTGCATAAACTCAACCATCATACATGACCAAGTCCAGTGTCATTGTGGGAGGGAGCTACACACGGGTGTGAATTTCCAGAAGCACTGTTCATTCAGTGCCACCAATAGCAGATATATCTAGATGGAAGGATTCCTTTTTAATCTGTATGTTTCAAATTTTCTGCATGGAGAATAGACAACATTTTGAAACAATGATGAATGTTACTATTCATACTCACCATTTTAAAAATGTAAGAAGTACAGAATAGTGCAAAGAGAAATCGACAAATCGCTAGAATTCTCACCAATCAGAGATGATCATTGTTCACATTTTGTGATCATCCGCACAGACGCTCTCTGATATTGATACAGATGTCAGGATAGAAAAAGAGATGAAAAGATAAGAGAGATTTCTAAAAATAAGATAATTCTATAAATGCTATTTGTAAATTTAAATTTTTTTCTTGAATTTAACAGAGGAGAAAGAAATCAAATGGAATTTGAAAGATTTATAGAATACCAAATAAACTGGTTTTTTATCACCAAGAGACATTGCTTCCTAAAAATTACTCTAACGTTAAAAAATAAAAATAGTAGGAAACACATTAAGAGGTTGCATTGTATTTTTTAAATAGAATCCTAAATAGTATTGACCAACTCACATGACAAGCAGCGCTGAGGTAAGAATACTCTCACTTTCTCGCCTTTCCTTCCTCGCCTTCTGATCGTGTTTTCTTGGCTTTGCCAGAGTTTATGATAATAGCATTCAATTCTGGAGCCATAATTTTCCTGGAAAAATAATTCCTTATTTAAATGAATGCATCGCTCACTACCAGTCTTTTTTTATAGCCTGGCCAAACCTGAGCTCATCACCAAAGGGCTCTGGTTTTATGCAAGCAGGTCTCATGGGTACACCACCCCTGCTGTAATTTCACATTTAAAATTGTCTGTTGCCTGCATATACTGACAGCTACTTGGCTGCAGTAGTTTTCTTAGGTCTCTCTAAACCTCAGAACTTTATCAACACTGCTCTATTATCTTAGAACATGGGAAATTACCATAGTGTATCTGAGGGTGCCCTAATTTTTCTCACTGTCGAGGATTACTTAGTGCCTAGATGCCTGAGGAATGACTTCTTTATTCTTTAAGTTTAATAACTTAACTTAAAATAATAATAATAGTAATTTAACCTAGAAAAAGCCTTGATGTCTGCCACCCTGAATTTGTTTTTTTATGGCATGCTAGGTACCCTTCCTAACTGTCAATCTGAGTCTTCTCAAAATGCTTCCTTTGTCACTTTGTTGGATTCTTGGCTGTGAGGACACCGATTACCTTATTTTGAAGCATCTCTGTCTCTCCTTCTCTGCTTCCTAATTATTTAGTCTCTTTTTCGTAGGCATTCCATACGAATTTCTCTAGCTTTCCTTTCATGCCATGACTCCAGTTTTTAGCTGTGTCTATTCTGTTCCCTGCTACTTTATGTTATTTTATTTCAATTCATTTCCTTAGGTCTGCAATCTCCTTTTACAGCTCATTCTGTTGTTTTATCATCTCATCTTTGAGCTCTTGTTTTATTACATTTATATTCCTACTAATTTATTCTCTAAAGGAAAACATTCATGAGGAAGCTACTTTTATCACCCAATTTATGTTACTTCCAGATTGGGTTCTTCACCTGACTTTTCCATATCCACGCCTGACTTGTTGACTAATTGTTTTTCCTGTGGTATGTTGGCCCAGCTGCCCTGTCACTTCTTTTCGTCTTGCTCATGAAAGCTCTGACTGTGACACCCTTTTCTCCTTAACTTGAGCCACCTTCCCCTGCTCTGAGTTTCATTCAGAGGACTGGGTATTTTTTTATCTAGCCACTTTTCTGTAGTCTGAGAGAGAAGAGTTCAGTCGGGAACTAGATCTTCTCTTGCTGAGGAATCTTCACTCCAAGATATCGTCTAGGACCAGGGCCCACTCTCCACAACTGCAGAAATACCATATCCCTGTGGCTTTGGTTCATCCTCCCACCAAACCCATTATCTTGGATGACAACAAGCCCTCTATCATGCTAGTGGGATTGCAAACTGATAACACCTTCTCAGAAAACAATTTGGCAATAGGTATCAAGACCTTAATATTTATCACTTTGATCAAATAATATGTCTTCTGAGATTCTTATTGAAAAAAAAAAACAGGCATGCAAGGTGGCTCATCTCTGCAATCCCAGCACTTTGGGAGGTGGAGGTGAGAGAATTGTCTGAATCCAGAGGTTAGAAACCAGCCTGAGCAAATTGGCGAAACCTCATCTCTACAATAAATCAAAAAAAATTAGTCAGGTGTGGTGGAGTTCCAACTTCTTGGAAGGCTGAGGCAGAAGGATTGCCTGAGCCCAGCAGGTCGAGGCTGCAGTGGCCATGAGGGTGCCACTGCACTCCAACCGCATGACAGAGTGAGACTCCGACTCAACAACAACAAAAAAAAGGAAATAGAGTCACTCGCAAAGAAATTCTTTGGCGCTTCATATATAATGGCAGTAAATTGGAACCAACTTACATGTTCAACATAGAGGCATTTTGTGATAAAGTTTGTAGCAAGTAAAAAGGTTTATGGAGAGCTTTTAATGATGTGATTAAATTCTTATTTTATTGTATTGATTAAAATCAGAATACAAAATTCAACATACGGTAAGATCTCAATTATGTTTTCAAAAGGCATAGGAGCCATACCTAGGAAGAACCACTAGACCCAAAGCTCGAGGAGTACAGGAACCATGACTGTGTTGTTCATTCCTATGGAGCCATAACATGACATAGTGCTTGACACATAACAGATACACAATGAATATTTATGAATAAATGCGTAAAACTAATTCAAAGCAAAAGAAATGTATCTTGGGTCTCAATAGCAAGAATAATTTTGCTTCTGAATGGCTTTGATTTTATAGATTTTTGATCATGCTGTGACTGGTAGAAACTGTGACACATTTGATCCGTCTTGGAGAGAGCTCTCATGGAACACATTTTGTGTATCACGATCTCATTTTTCTGCACTTATTTTCTCTTTGACAGAAATCTTTTTCAAAGAACAGCTTTGTGGAGATATAATTTGCATCCCATACAATTCATCCACTGTAAGTGTTCATTTCAATAATATTTAGTAACTCATACAGAGTTATAAAACTATCATTGCAATCTAGTTTTAGAACAGTTTCATCACTTGGAAAAATCCAACCCCCATACCCACCCTCTGTTCCAGATAAACACTGATGGGTCTCCTGCCTGTGTAATTTGTCTTAACTGGATATTTTTTATCAATACAATCATACAATGCAAAGTCCTTGGCAACTGGCTTATTTCCCTTAATGCTTTGGAGGTATATCCATGTTGTAGCATGTTTAAATGCATCACTCCTTTTTATTGCTGAATAGTACTCCATTGCATGGATAAATCACATTTCGTTTAGCCTGTAGATAAGCATCTAGATTGACTCCATTTTTAGGCTATTATAAACAATTTTGCTAAGAACATTCTCATTTAATTCTTTGTGCTATACACCTGTGTTCATTTCTCTTGGGTAGACTACCAGGAGTGGAAATGCTGGTCATAGAGAACGTTTTTTTTCCCTTTTTTAAAATACCAAAACCTTTTCCAAAGTAGCTATACCAAAGTAGCTGGTCATAGAGAACGTTTTTTTTTTTTCCCCTTTTTTAAAATACCAAAACCTTTTCCAAAGTAGCTATACCACTTTACATCCCCACAAGAGTTTAGGAAGGTTTCAGTTTCTCCACATCCTGACTAACACTCATATCATCTACTTTCTTGATTTCGGTCATTCTAGTGTTTATATAGAGGTATCGCATTTAATTCTTAATGTGTATTTCCTTACTGACTAATAATATTGATCACTTTTTCATGTAATTGATAGCCACTTATATTTGCTCCTTAATGAAATATCTAAATCTTTGTCCATTTTTTAATTCACTTATCTTCTCATTATTGAGTTTTAAGAGTTCTTTATATATTACAGATAGAAATATTTTATCAAGTATATTATATGTAAATATTTTCTCCAATCTGTGCCTCATCGTTGCATTTTCCTAATGGTATGTCATAAAGTGCCAAAGGTTTCCATCTTAATGCTGTCTAATTTGTCATTTTTGTTCTTTTTTACCTTAAGCCTTTGATGCTGTATTGAAAAAATCTTTTGCCTAACCCAATATTGCAAAAAAAAAGTCCTACGTTTTCTTTTAGAGTTTTCTAGTTTATCTTCTCATTCAGGTCTTTTATTCTTACAGTTAGCTTTTGTGTATGATGCAAGATAAGTGTCTAAGTCCATTTTTATTTTTTCAGATGGGTATTTAGTTGTCCAGTACCATTTGCTGAAAAGACTATTCCTTCCTCATTAAATTATCTTGGCATCTTTTTTGAAAATCAATGGCCATAATTACAGGAAGTCTCAGTTTTGCTTCGTTGATTTATATGCCTGTTTTTATACCAACACACACTATCTTTATTTCTGGAACTTTATTTTAAGCTTAGAAATCAGGTAATGTAAGCCTTGCAATTCAGTTCTTCTTTTTCAAAATTGCGTTTGCTACTCTGGATCTGTATATTCCCATATAAATTTTAGAATTGGGTTATTGACTGGAATTGTATTGAATTTATAGGTAAATTTGGGGACAATTGATATATTAACAATACTGGGCCTTCCAATCCCTGAACATGAAATGTTTCTTCATTAATTTAGCTCTGTTTTAATTTATTTATGCAATGCTTTGTAGTTTTTGTTGAACAAGCATTGTACTTCTTACCCCCAGGTATTTTTATCCTTTTTGATGCTTTTGGGAATAGTATTAAGAAAATTTTTATTTTTTTGCATTATTCATTCCTAGGATGTATAAAAGTACAATTAATTTTTAGATACTGACCTTATATCTTATAACCTTCCTTATTACACTTGTTTATTAGTTCTAGTGGTTTCTTTGTGGATTCCTTAGGATTTTCTACATATGAGATCATGTTATCTATGAATAAAGACAGTTTTGTTTATTTCTTTCCAATCTAGATGGCTTCATTTATTTCATTTTATTTTATTTTATTTTATTGCCTCCACTGGCTAGAACCTAGGGTACAACATTGAATAGATATGACAACAGTGAACAGCCTTGCCTTGTTTCCAGTCTTAGAAGGAAAGTGTTTCATCTTTCAGCATTAAATATGGAGTTAGCTAAGTTTTATGTAGATGCCCGCTATCAGATTGAGGAAATTCCCTCATATTCTTATTTTGTTGCTTATTTTTTATCATAAAATGGTGTTTGATTTTTTTGTCAAATGCTTTTTTTGCATATATTGAGATGATCATCTAGTTTTTCTCTTAAATTACATTAATAGGGCACATTACATCAATTGACATTTTGATGTTAAGCAAATCTTGCATAACTTAGATAAATGCCATTTCTTCATGGCATATAATGGTTTTTATATAGTGCTGAACTCAACTTGCTAATATTTTATTAAGGGTTTTTATTTATATCTTTCATGTGATATGTGTCTTTTCTTTTTATGTCTTTGGCTTTTAGTATGGGGTAATATTAGCCTTATTTAATGAGTTATGAATTTTTCACACTTCCTTTTTTTTAAAGGGTTTTTGAACCATAGATTTTTTTTTTTTAATATGTTTACTAGAATTTACCAATGAAGCCATCTGGGTTTTCCTTGATGGGAATATTTTTAATCACTAATTCTATTTCTTTACTTGTTATTATCTATTTTCTAGTCAACTTTCATAATTCATGTCTTCTAGGAATTTGTTACTTTCATCTAGGTTGTCTAATTTGTTGGCATAAAGTCATTCATAACATTCTTTTATAAGACTTCTAATGTCTGTATGATCGGTGGTGATTTCACCTCTTTTTTCTCCATAATTTTGATACCTTGTGTCTTCTGTCTTATTGTCTTGATCAGCCAAGCTGATGGTTTGTGATAAACAGAAATGATGACTACCCCCCCCCCAAGTATGCCCATGTCTCAGTTCCTGGCACCTGTGATGAACCTGTGATATGTCACAACATATGACAAAGAGCGCTGAAAATTGTAAATGAAATTAAGGATGCTAATCAAGGACCTTAAGACAGAAAAATTATCCTGGATTATCCTAGTAAGCACCACGTCATCACAAGGGTCCTTCAAAGCAGAAGATGGAAGTAAAAGTAGAACCAGCAAGATGGCGGCGTGAGAAAGATTTGACCCAGTGCCGCTGGATTCGGAGATGCAGGAAAGTAGCCTCAGTCAAAGAAACAGGCAACCTCTTGAGCAGGAAAAGGCAAGGAAACAGGTTCTCTCCCCCTCGAGGCTGCAGAGAAGAACGTACTCTGCCAAGAACTTGGTACTGATTCGGTGAGACACATGTCAGACTTCAGGTCTTCCAGAACTATAAAACCATAAAGTTATATTTTTTTAAGCACTAACTTTAGGGTCACCTGTCACAGCAGCAATGGAAGACTAACAAAGAATTTTTCAGCTTTGTTAATCGGTTCAAAGAACCAACTTTGAAACGATTTTTGGTCCCACTGATTTTCTCTATGAATTTCTGTTTTCTATTCCATTGACTTCCACTTTCCTCTTTACTATTTACTCCTTTCTGCTTGCTTTGCTTTTAGTTTGCTCTATTTTTTCTAGTTCATTTATTATTTATTTTCTTTGAGTTGGAGTCTCACTCTGTCGCCCAGGCTGGAGTGCAGTGGCATGCTCACAGCCACCGCAGCCTTGACCTGCTAGGCTCAGGCAATCCTTTCGCCTCAGCCTTCCAAGTAGCTGGAACCACAGGCACACGCCACCACACCTGGCTAATTTTTTTTTTTTTTTTTTTTTGGAGAGATGAGGCCTCACCAAGTTGCCCAGGCTGGTCTCAAACCCCTGAGCTCAGATAATCCTCTCGCCTCAGCCTCCCAAAGTACTGGGATTACAGGCTTGAGCCACTGTGCTTGGCCCTTTTCTAGTTTATTAATGTGGAACCTTAGGTTATTGATTTGAGATCTTCCTTCTTTTCTAATATTGGCACTTAAAGCTACAAATTTCTTTCTAAGTGCTGCTTTATTTCCATTCCATAAATCTTGACACATTGTGGTTTTGTGTTTATTGAGTTCCAAATACTTTCTAATTATTTTCTTTGACCCATGGGTATTTAGAAGTCTTCTGTTTAATTTCCAAACATTTACCATTTTTTCCTGTGAATTCAAGTTACCATCTGCTGCCTTATCTTTCAGCCCCCCAAAAAGTAATTTTAGTATTTCTTGTAAAGCAGAGCTTGCAAGAATTTAGCAACAGAGTCTCTCAATATTTGTTTATCTGGGAATGTTTTTATTTCACCTTCAATTTTTAATAATAGCTTTATGGGATTTAAAAATTTGTTTCTTTTCTTTTAACACTTTGAAAATGCCATCCCATTGCTTTTTGAAATCAATTGTTTCCGATGAGAAATCAGCACAGTTATATAATTTCTCTGTAGGTCTCTCTCTCTTTCTCTCTCTCTCTCTCTCTCTCTCTCTCTCTCTCTCTCTCTCTCTCTCTCCCTCCCCTCCCCTTTTATTTTATTATAAAGGTGTGGGGTACAACTCAGGATTAGGTACATAAGTAATATATGTGCAGGTGAAGTTTGGGCCTCCAACTGGTCCTCACTTCCTCTGGTTTAGGATCAGATACCATCTGTGTGATTACGTGCCCTTTCTCCTGTCCTTCCCTGGCAGTGTCCTGTGACAGCCAATTCCTCCCTTGTGTTATTGTGGTTAATGTTCAGGTCTTGCTTATGAGTTAGAGCATGTGGTATTCAGTTCTTTTTTTCTGTGACAGGTCACTAAGAACAATTGTCTCCAATTCCATCTAGTTTGCTGAGAAGTCAAAATTGCTCTACAAAAAAGACAGCTGCACACGCATGTTTATTGCTGCACTATTCACAACAGCAAAAACATAGAACCAACCCCGCTGCCCATCAAAAGTAGACCAGTTAAAGAAATGTGGTATAGATATATAATGGAATATTATGCAGCCAGAATGAAGGTTGCTTTTCTCTTGACACTTCCCAGACTTTCTCATTGCCTTTTGGCTTTCAGCAGTTTCCCTATAAAGTATCTAACTGTGGACTTCTCTGTGTTTATCTTGATTATGGTTTTGCAGAACTTCTTGCATCTGCAGATTAATGTTTTTCATCAAACTCAAAAAGGTTTCGAATATTACTTCTTCTCTTTCTGAGACAACAATTATATGTATATTGAACACACTCGATGCTGGTCCACAGGACTCTGAGCCTCTGTTCATTTTTCTTTAAACTGTTTCTCCCTGTTAATCAGTTCGGTTCATTTCTATTATCTTCAAATTGGCTGATTCTTTTGTTTCTGCCATCTAAAATCTGCTGTTTAGCCTTGCTGGAAAGTTTTTGTTTAAGTTATTACACTTTTCAACTTCAGAGGGTTTTCTTTTTCTTTTTAAATAATCGCTGCCTTTTTCTTGAGATTCTCTGCTCACTGGATTCCTGTTGTTCTACCTTTGTTTAATTCTTTCATGTGATTTCTTTTGTTATTGTAGCATATTTATAATAGCTGATTTGAAGTCTGTTAAATCCAGCATCTGGGGGAACTCAGAGACAATTTCTGTTGGTTGTTGTATGTCTCCAGAATATAAGTAAGAATTTCTTGTTTATGTACATAATTGTAAATGGAATCCTGCACATTTTCAATAACAGGTTTTAGCAACTCTGTATCCTGACTCCCCCCCCCCAAGGATTGTCACTATCGCTAATTTTCTCCTTTTTTCTTGTGTAATTTGCCTGGACCAAGCCTATGAAGTCTGTCTCCTCCATTGTGTCCAGCTGCTGATGTCTCTGCTCAGTTTTTTTCTCTTTATTTTCTTTTTTTTTAATTTTTTATAGCTATATTTTATTTTTAAAATGTGGGGTACAATTCAGGATTAGGTATACAGGTGGACATCATACAGGTAAAGTTTGGGCCTCCCTTTGGTCCCCACTTTGCCTGGTTTGAGATCAGGTACCTTTATTGATATTATGTGCACCCCCCGCCCACTTGGCAATATCCCACTACTGCCAATCTCTTTCTTATGTTTTTCTTATGTTTTTCTCTTTATTTTTAAACCTAGTTTCTTAGGGTTCACTCTAATGTCTATGTGTCTTAATGATCAACCAAAGATTAGTTAGAGTTTGTGTTCAAACACCTTGAGCCCTTCAACTCTTGATTCACACTTAGGTTTACTCCATCTCTTGGCTATTGTGAGTGGTCATGCAGTAAACATGGGAGTGTAGGTAATCTCTTCAACATACTGATCTCATTTTCTTTGGATATATAGCCAGCAGTGGGATTGTTGAACCATATGGTAGTTCTATTTTTTATTTTTGAGGAACCGCCATACTGCTGTCCCTGGTGACTGTACTAAATTACACGCTCACGAAGAGTTTGTAAAAGTTCCCTTTTCTACACATTCTCTCAAGCATTTGTTATTTTTTGTCTTTTTGATAATAGCCATCCTAACTGGGGTGAGGTGATATCTTATGATTTTGATTTGCATTTTCCTGATTATTAGAGATGGTCAGCATTTTATATATATAAAATATATATCTGTTGACAATTTGATGTCTTCGTTTGAGAAATGTTTATTCAGGTCTTTTGCCCATTTTTTAAATCAGAGTAGGTGTGTGTGTGTGTGTGTTTGTGTGTGTGTGTGTGTGTGTGTGTGTGTGTGTGTTTGCATTGAGTTGTTTGACTTCCTCATAGACTCTTGATTTTAATCCCTTGTCAGATACATACTTTTAAAATATTATCTCCCATTCTGGAGGTTGTCTCTTCACTCTGTCAATTGTTTCCTTTGCTGCACAGAAACTTTTTAGTTTTATGTAATCCCATTTTTTTATTTTTGAATTTGGGGTTTTAGCCAAAAAAATCCCGCCCAGACCAATGTCATGAAGCATTTCCCCTGTTTTCGTCTAGCAGTTTCAGGTCCTATATTTAAATTTTTTAATGCATTTTAAGTTGATTTTTTATGTGTTGAGAGATAGGAATCTAATTTTATTCTTCTGCATATAGATATCCAGCTTTTCTAGCACCATTTATTAAAGAGATTATCTTTTCCCTAATATGTGTTCTTGGCACCTTTGAAGAAAATCAGTTAGCTGTAAATATGTGAATTTATTTCAGGGTTTTTCTCTTCTATTACATTGGTCTATATGTTTGTTTTTACACTAGTACCATGTTGTTTTGGTTATTATAGCTTTGTAGTATATTTAAAGTCAGGTAGTGTGATACCTCCAATTTTGTCCAAGATTGCTTTGGCATTCAGTCTTTTGTGGTTTCATATGAATTTCAGCATTTTTTTTTTATTTCTGTGAAGATTGTCATTGGTATTTTAATAGGGATTGCATTGGATCTGTAAACTAGTTTAGATGGTATGGACATTTTAACAATATTAATTCTCTCAACCATTAACATAGGATATCTTTTATTCATTTGCATCCTCCTGATTCTCTTGGCAAAGTTTTATAGTTTTCATTACGGAAATTATTCAACTCCTTGGGTAAGTTTATTTCTAGGTATTTAAAAATTTTGTAGCTACTGAAAAGGAAATTATTTTCTAAATTTCTTTTTCAGATAGTTTGTTGTTGGAGAACGTTCCATGGGTTGTTGAGAATAATGTGCTTTCTGCAACCGTTATATGAAGTTCTCTGTAAATGTCTGCCAGATTATTATTGCATTGCAGTCTATCTCCTTCTGTATTATTACCTCTTTATTATGTAATGACCTTCTGTATTACCTCTTTATTATGTAATGACCTCTTCTGTGTTACCTCTTTATTATGTAATGACCTTCTTTATATTTTTTTTCAGTTGTTGGCTGAAATCCATTTTATCTAATATAAGTATAGCTATTTCTACTCTTTGGTTTCCATCTTTATGGAACATCCTTTTCCATTTCTGTCTATGCATGTCCTTACACATACAGGTGGGTTTTTTGTTTGTTTGTTTGTTTATTTTAGATAACCTATAGATGAGTCTTGGTTTTTTGTCCATTTAACTAGTCTATGTCTTTTAATTGGAGAATTTAATTCATTTACATTCAAGGTAATTGTTAATAGGTAAGGGCTTAGTACTGTCACTTTATTGCTTTTTTTAGTTGTTTTGTACATTCATTTTTCTTTCTTTCTCTTTTACTACCTACTTTTGGGATTAAGTTATTTTCTCCAGTAGTACGTTTTGATTCCTTGCTTTTTTATTTTTAGCATATTCATTATAGGTTTTTGCTTTGTCATTTCCCTGAGGCTTACAATAAGCATCCTATACTTATAACAAGTTGTTTTAAGTAGATAACAACTTAATTTTGATCACAAAGAAAAGAAACACAAAGAATGATACACTTTAACTCCAAATCATCCCCAAGATTTTGAATTTTTAGTATCACGATGTATATATTTTGATATTGCCTATCTCTTTTAAAATTACTATAGTTACTACTTTTAACAGTTTTTCTTTTAGTCTTCATACTGAACACATAATGGTTTTCAAATTACAATTACGGTATTATAGTATGAATTTATCTGTATACTTACTTTTACCAGTGAGTTTTATACCTTCAGACGTTTTCTTGTTACATGTTCGCATTCTTTTCTCTCAGTCTGGAGAGCTTCCTTAAGCATTTTTTGTAAGATAGGTCTGATGGTGATGAATTGCCTCAGATTTGGTTTGTCTAGAAAGGTCTATCTCTCCTTCTGTTCTGAAGGATAGTTTTGCTGGCTACAGTCTTCTTATTTGACAGGGTTTTTTTTTTTTTTTCCTTCAGCATCCTTAATATATTATCCCATTTCCTCCTAGCCTGCAAGGTTTCAGCGGAGAAGTTTGTTTTCATATGTAGTAGAATTCCTTCATATGTTAATTATTATTCTTCTCTTGCTGCTTTAAGAATTCTCTCTTTGTCTTTCAACTTTCGGTTTGATTATAATGTGTCTTGAGATAATCTTATTTGTGGTGGATCTAACTGGTGTCCTTTGATCTTTCTTTCCCTGGATATTTATATATTTTCCCAGGTTTGGAAAGTTTTCTATTATCATTTTTTTAAATAAGTCTTCTACCCCTTTCTTTGTCTTTCTCTACTCCCTCTTGAACGCCAGTGACCTATTTACTCCTTTGAAGCTATCCCATGAATCCCATAAGCTGTCCCCCCTCTTTTTTTTCTCCTCAACTATGTATTTTCAATTAGCCTGTTTTTTGAGCTCACTGATTATTTTTTCTCCTTAATCAATTCAACTGTTCATAATCTCTATTGCATTTAATTTTACTTATTGTATTTTCCACCTCCAGATCCCTATTTTTTATTACTTCAATCTCTGCTAAATTTCTCTAATAAATTTTTGAACTATTTCGCTTTGTTTTCTTGAAATTCACTGAGCTGCCTTAAAAACATTGTCTGAGAGAGCACACATCTTCATCTCTTTAGGGTCTGTGACTGGTGCTGTGTTTTGTCTGTTAAGTGAGGTAATAATTCTCCGATTATTCTTTATGCTTGTGGAGGTACGTTAATGTGTATGCATTGAAAAATTTGGTGTTTATCATGGTCCAACTTAGTGCTCATACTTCTTCAGAAAGCACATCCAGAAATCTAAGCAGACCGTTCTCAGAGCCTGTGACTGCAAGCAACCGTTTCAGCACTAGAGAACATCCTAAGCCTAGGTTGTCTGTGAGTCTTTTTTCTTAATTTTATAAACATATTTTTTATTTTAAAACTGTGGTGTACAGTTAAGGGTTAAGTATACAGATATCCATCATTTAGGCACCCTTGTTGATAAGGGGTGTCTCCCCATCCCCAAACAGATATTGATTACTGTTAATCCCACCTCCCTTCCCCTCCCTACCCCCCAACAGTTTCCCGCCACTGTCAATCCTTTCCTTTACAGTATTACGATAGTAAGAGCATGTAATACTCAGATCTTTGTGTCTGTGAGCGATCACTCAGTATTATAGACTCTAGTTCCATCCAGGTTGCTGCAAAATTCATGATTTTGTTCTTTTTTTATGGCTGCATAGTATTCCATCGTGTATATGTACCACATTTTTTTAAATCCAGTCCTCTTTTGATGGACAGCATGGTTGGTTCCAGGTTCTTGCTATTGTGAACAATGCTGCGATAAACATACTTTACAATGGTTGCAAGTTTGGTGTAACACCCCCACCCACATGGACCTGGGGAAGACCCAAGGAAGGTACCCAAGATGTGCGGGAAAGCTGACCAGAGACTCAAGTCTCAAAGTCTGTCCCACGGGCCCAGATGAGCACAAATTTCCCAGAAGTTCCCTGCATGGGTGTGACAGTTCCCTGACGGATGTGAGAGTGGCTGGATACAAGAATGAGCCTCCTCAGAATTCACTGTGGATGGAGGCTAGGAAACTTGTCCCAGTAGACTCAGACTTATACATTTCACCACAGTTTCCTGCATGAGGAGGAGAGTTTTCCAGCTACAGCAAGAAGGATCAGAGTTGAAACTGGCAGGACCCCTGAGGAACTGTTGTGAGATGGAGGCTGGGGTGCCCCTCACAGAAATTCAGATGGATTGGGAATTCCTGGGACTCAAAATACAGGCAAATCTCCCTCTGGGTCTTTGTGTGATCGGTAATAAGGGACCACAGCTGAGAGGGGTTGAAGCCAAGTTACAGGGTAACTTTCAGATCCACTGCTGAGATTGATGTTAAAAGGCAGACAAGCCTTTGTGCTAAGGCACTAGTGTGCATGATTCTGCGTGAAAGACGGTTTTGGCTATAGGTTCAAGACCAAATGGGGCTATAGCCAAGGTTTTAAGACAATGAGGGTGTTTCTGGTTTGAACCTGGGAGCATGATCAGAGGGTCCGCTCTCTTGATGGTGGTCTGCACCCTCAGAATGGCCTTCCTAGCTCTTGGGCTCCACTGGAGTTTCACAACTTCCTGCCTGAATCACAAGGCTCCGTCAGAAAAACGTTTGTCTATGGGCGGGCATAGAATTCTTGTGGTCTTATGGGGGGATATGGGCAGGCCACTTCCTATTCTGCCATCTTGTGGACATCACCAACTCCAGGAAAACTTTTAAAACCCTGTTTTGCATTATGTGTGCCTATTCTTCCCCCAAATCATCTTAAAGCTCTTCTCCAACAAGGCAGCAAGGAAAGGAAATGCAGGAGAGAGAAAGAAAGGAAGGAAATAATTCCCAAAGCAAGAGTGTAGGCAAAATACTTCTTAAAGAAATTTTACTAATTTTTCCTGCTTTTTTATGTTTTCATTCTCCATTTTGTAATTTCGACTTCGTTTTTATTTGTAATTTTTTAAAATGTTCAGATAGGTAATAAATGTGCATGGTTCAACAATTAAATTGAAAAATTAATATGTGAAGCCTGTCTTTCGGTCTGATTCGCACTCATCCTTCCCCAGGCCGTTTTAAATATTTTTAATTTTTTTAATCTATTATGTGAACTGCCACAGTTTATAAAAATGCAATAATATATGAAGATACATTTTTGAATCTCTCCTTTTTTCTAGTAGAAATCAAAATATAACACATACACCGCTGTGCTCTTCCCTTTTTCACTTAATAATAGATGCTAGAAAGTTTTCCATATCATTCCAGCATTTCATCATGCTTTTGTTCAGCTGCATTGTATTCCCTTATAGGTGTAGCCTAATTTATTTGACCAGTCTTTCACTGGTAGATCATAACACAAAATCTCTGTGCACAAACTATGTGAAGCGAGGCAAATTGTCTTCTGCTCTCTGTGTTCCCTTAAGCCAATGTTCAACGAGCTGGATGAGCCCTTTCCTAAGTCAGATCATCCCAGCCCCAAGTGAGATAACCAATTAGGGTGTGATAAGAATGGATGGATTGCTAAGCTGCCTGCACCCTGAGCAGCCTGCATTCCGAGATCAAGGAGTGATCTCCTCCCACCTCTGAAATAGACCATCATTTGCCCAGAGAGGATACTCCAAGTGCACCATACCGGAGAGAAAGATGCCCCGCCCCCACAATGGACCAAACACAGACACCTGTCATTGGAATGTGAGACCTAGCAGCAGACATTTTGGGAGCTTTTCTAGGGAAAATCTGCTGGAGCGAGCTGAATGCTGGCTATGAGGACCATGTAGGGAACGCAGGGAGGGAGCCTGAGGCAGGCTCCCAAGGAAGCAGTGAGGAGAGTTCACTCAAGCCTGGACTGGTAATTGCTGGGAAGGGAAAAATAGCTCCCGGCTGAGAAACTGAGCAGACTCTCTAATGCCCAGGCAGAGAAGTGCTCCAAGGCAGCCTCTGCGGAACAGAACTGCATCTTGAGACCAGATTCTGATCTCTGTGTTATGTTGGGGCTGCTCTTTGTGACCTCAGAGAGCATTGCTCCCAGTGCACAAGCCCTGGTGGGTAACAGCAGATGCGGAACCCCAGACGATCTACCCTCCACCCTGAGCCAGCTGCTGGGTGGTAGATGCAGACAACAGAACTGACCAAGAAGGAGGCTGGTGGTGGTATTGGTTTGCTCGTTTGATTAGCTCATTTGGTTGCTTTGTTTTTTGGTTGGTTTTCTCTTTTCATTCCTTTGTCCTCCTTTCCCTCTTTTCAATCTTTTTCCTCTGTCTTTTCCCTCTTAGCCCCTGCCTTGGACTCAGGGACTATGCAAGCATACCCACTGTAAGATCATGTTGGCAGAGATGGAAAGGGAGTCCCAGCTGGCCCATTCACCAGATAGCAAACACTATGTCCTGACAATAGATTCTGAATCCTTGAAGGCCCCCTTATCTCCTAGTAAGTGTGCAAAATTGTAAAGAGACAGCATAATACCCCACCCCCAGCACTACTTCCTAATTGAACAAACCTGGAGACCCAGCTCAAGGAAGGACAAAAGGTAGAGCAAATATCGGAAGTGACTGCTTCTCCATTTTCCACTGAGCAATGGAATTAAAGAGAAAGATAGGAGAATGCTACAAATGAAGAAAAACCAATGAAGAACTGCTGGTAACCAGAGCCCCAGCAAAGAGTCAGTGCTACAAAGAACAGCTACTGGGACCAAACAATGGCTATCTCCAAGAATGACAGTACCCAGAAGGTACTAATGGAGACCAGAAACTCATTGGATAGAATAAATAAAAATCAAGAAATACAAGGGGTAAAACTAAATGGAATTGCAACAGAGCTGAACAAACTCAAGATAGCATACTTAGAAATAACAGAAATAACTCCATCCAAGAAATAAATGACAAGCTGACAGGCATGGGAAGCAGAATTGACCAAAAGGAAGAAAGAATCTCAGAGCTGGAAGACCAAAATATGGAATTAACCCAATCTACTAAAAATATAGAAAAAACAAGTTAAGAAGGAAGAAGAAACTCTCTAACACTTGTGCAATTTTATCAAGAAACCAAACCTACATCTGATCAGAATACCTGAACTAGAAAGAGAAACAGAAAATACCCTGGAACAAACATTCCATGAGGTCATTCAAGAAAACATCCCTCATCTGGCCAGAGAGATGACTATACAAGTACAAGAGCTTCAGAGAACCCCTGCAAGACACCTTATGAAAAGACCAACCCCTAGACACATAGTAATTTGCCTATACAAAGTAGGTATAAAGAAAAAATACTAAAGGCAGCAAGAGGAAAGGTCAGACTACCTACAAGGGGAGACCAGTCAGAACTGCTGCAGACTTATCTGCAGAAACACTACAGGCCAGAAGGAATTAGACCCCAATCTTTAATGTTCTCAGAGATAAACAATTTCAACCAAGAAATTTCTACCCAGCCAGGCAAAGCTTCATCAGTAAGGGAGAATTAAAATCCTTCCCAGACAGCCAATCCCTAAGAGCATATGTTGCTTCAAGACTAGCTCTACAGGAGACACTTAAAAAGGTGCTGTGAACAGAAGAAAAAAGGAACAAAAGAAAGACCATATATTTCACAAGATCAAAAACAAACACAGAAGTAGCAAAACACACAGCATACCCATAAAAATGAAAGCACACACATATGTGAACACAAAAGCTAAACGAGAGCAAAATAGTCTTATAAGAGCATTATAACAGGGGCAAACTCTCACATTTCAATAATCAGCCTGAATGTGAATGGACTAAATGCACCACTGAAAAGACATAGAATGGCAAACTGGATTAAAAACCATGACCCAGTAATTTGTTGTCTCCAGGAAACTCATCTCACTACAAAGGATGCCCACAGACTCAAAGTTAGAGGATAGAAAATGAATTTCCAGGTGAACAGATCACAGAAGAAGGCAGGAGTCATGGTCTTAATATCAGACAAAACAACCTTTAAGCTATCAAACATTTAAAAGATACAAAAGAATTCTACATAATGATAAAAGGTTCAATCCATCAACAAGAAATATCCATCCTAAGTTTATATGCACCCAACACAGGAGCACCAGCTTTTATAAAGCAGCTACTAAGTAAACTAAAAGAAGATATTGGCTCTAACAGTGTCATAGCTGAAGACTTAAATACTCCACTAAAAACCCTAGATAGATCATCGCGGAAAAAGATCAACAAAGAGATCTGGAAGCTGAACTGGACATTTGACCAAATGGACTTAGTAGATACCTACAGAACACTCCATCCAACAACCACAGAACATACGTTCTACTCATCACCAAATGGAATGTACTCCAAGATTGACCACCTCATCGGCCATAAATCAAACATAAACAAATTTCACATAACTGAAATACTGCCATGCACCTTCTCAGACCACAGTGTAATAAAAATAAATATTACCACCAACAACATTACCCCCAAATCCAGAAAGACATGGACATTAAACATCCAGAAAGACATGAACACTAAACAACTCCTGGGTCAACATAGAAATCAAAAGAGAAATTTAAAGATTCCTGGAAACAAATGAAACATCTTACTAAAACCTCTGGGATGCCATCGAATCAGTACTAAGAAGGAAATTTATATCTCTGTGAATACACATCAAGTAAATAGAAAGAGAACACGTTGACCGCCTAACAAATCACCTAAGGGAGCTGGAAAGGAAAGACCACCAAAACCTTAACTTTAGCAGATGAATCCAGATCACCAAGTGAAAATCCAAATACAGGACATAGAAGACAAAAATACTATAGGAAAAAATCAACAAAACAAGAAGCTGGTTCTTTGAAAGGATAAACGAGATTGATGGTCCCCTAGCCAAAATGACCAGAAAAAGAGAGAGAAAGTCCAAATAAACACAATCTGAAACACAAAAGATCAAATCACAACTGACCCAGAAGAAATACAAACGATTATCAGAGATTACTATGCACACCTGTATGGAAACAAACTCAATAACCTAAATGAAATGGAGGACTTTCTGACATCACACAACCTCCCAAGGTTGAAACAAGAAGAAATTGAGATCCTAAATAGACAATAACAACCCAGGAAATCGACTCTGTCATAAGAAAACTACCTACCAAAAAAAAAGCCCTGAACCAGAAGCATTTCCAGCAAAATTCTACAAAACATACAAGGAAGAGGTAATACCAATCCTACTGAAAGTATTCCAGGCTGGGCTCGGTGGCTCAGCCTGTAATCCCGCGCTTTGGGAGGCTGAGGTGAGTGGATTGCCTGAGCCCACGGGTTCGAGACCCGCCTGAGCAACTTGGCGAGACCTCATCTCTACAATAAATCCAAAAAAAAAATTAGCCGAGCATGTTAGCGCGTGCCTGTAGTTCTAGCTAGTTGGAAGGCTGAGGTGGAAGGATCACCAGAGCCCAGCAGGTCGAGGCTGCAGTGGCCGAGGGCGGCCACTGCACTCCAGTCTGGGTGACAGAGTGAGACTCCAACTCAAAAAAAAAGAAAGTATTCCAGACAATCAAGAAAGACAAAATGCTCCCCAAATCGTTTTATGAAGCTAACATCACACTGATACCCAAACCAGATAAAGATCCAACTAAGAAAGAAAACCACAGACCAATATCCCTGATGAACATAGATGCAAAAATGCCCAGCAAGATTCTAGCAAATCGGATCCAACAGTACATCTCAAAAATCATCCACCATGACCAAGTAGGCTTCATCCCCGGGATGCAGGGCTGGTTCAACATTCACAAGACCATAAATGTAATGAAATACAGATGTATAAACAAGAACCACATGATTATATCATTAGATGCAGAAAAAGCTTTTGATAAAATCCACATCCCTTCTTGATAAAAACCCTTGAACACCTGGGCATAGAGGGAACATACCTCAAAATAGTAAGAGCCATCTATGATAAACCCACAACAAACATTGCTAAATGGACAGAAATTGGAAGCATTTCCCCTAAAAACTGGAGCAAGACAAGGCTGCTCACTCTCACCCTTCCTGTTCAACATAGTGTTGGAAGTCCTAGCTAGAGCAATCAGACAAGAGAAGGAAATCAGTGGAATCCAAATAGAAAAAGAAAAAGTCAAGTTATCCCTCTTTGCTGGTGATATGATCCTATATCTCAAAAATCCAAGAGAATCTGTCAAAAACCTCCTCGCACTGATAAAGGTCTTCAGCAAAGTCTCAGGGTACAAAATAAACATGCAATAGACAGTCACATTCTTGTACACCAACAACAAGTAGGTAGAGAACCAAATAAAAAGCATAATCCATTCAAAATAGCCACACAAAAATGAAATACCTCAGCATCTTCCTAATCAGAGAATCGAAAGATCTTTACAAAAAAAACTACAAAATACTGCTCAAAGAAGTCAAGAACAACATAAACAAATGGAAAAATATTCCATACTCATGGATTGGAAGAATCAACATTGTTAAGATATTCATCCTATATGCAAGAAAAAAAAAAATAATTTTGAACAGCAAAAAACCAAAAAAAAAAAGATGTCCATCTTACAAAAGGCAATCAATATGCATTAAATTACCAGCATCATTCTTCTTAGACCTGGAAACAGCAGTGCAGAAATTCATATGGAAACATAAGCAACCACAAATAGCCAAAACAACCTTTAGCAAAAGAAACAAAGCAAGAGGTATTACACTTCCAGACTTTAAACTTTATTATAAGGCTACATTAATCAAAACGATCTGGTATTGGTACAAGAACAGGCATATAGATCAATGGAATAGGATAGAGATTCCAGAAGCAAAACTTCAGTTTCTCAACCAACTCATCTTAGACAAAGTCTCCACCACCAACCACTGGGAAAAGGAGAGCCTATTCAGTAAACGATGCTGAGAAAACTGGCTGATCACATGCAGAAGAATGAAACAGGACCCCTATATATCACCATACACAAAAACCACTCCAAATGGATCAAAGACCTAAACATAAAACCTCAGGCACTAAAAATCTTAGAAAATGCAGGAGACACCCTTATGGAAATCAGAACAGGCAACCAATTCCTGATAAAAGCCCATGCCATAAGCAATAAGATAGACAAGTGAGACTTCATTAAACTGAAAAGCTTCTGCAAAGCAAAAGAAACCATAATGAGAGTGAGGAGATCACCCACAGAATGCGAAAAAGTATTTTCCAACTGCATATCTGACAAAGGCCTAACAACCAAGATCCACAAGCAACCCAAACATGCCAAAAAGAAAAAAAAAATTAAAAAGTGGGCAAAAGACATGAATAGACACTTCTCAAAAGAAGACATACAAGCAGCCAACAGACCCGTGAAAAAATGCTCAGTCTCACTAATCATCAGAGAAATGCAAATCAAACCCACATTGAGATACCACCTAATTCTAGTAAGAATGGCCATCATTGATAAAACAAGAAACAACAGAAAATGGCAAGGATGTGGAGAAAAGGAAATGCTTCTGCACTGTGGGAATGCCATCTAGTTCAGCCTCTATGGAAAACAGTGTGACAATTCCTAAAAGAACTAGAAATTGACCTTCCATACGACCCAGCAATCCCCTTTAGGAATATACCCAGAGGAACTGAAATCACTCTACAAAAAAGTTACCTGCACACACCTGTTTATTGCAGCAGTATTTGCAATAGCAAAAACAAAGAACCAACCATTCTGCCCATGAAAACTGGACTGGATTTTTTTAATGTGGCACATATACATGAAGGAATATTATGCAGACATAATGAAGAACAAAACTATGGACTTTTTGCAGCAACTTGGATGGATTTAGTCAGTCATACTCAGTGATCTATCACAGAAACAAAGAACTGAGTGCCACATGTTCTCACTCATAAGTGGACCCTAAACATTTACCATAATGCAATAAAAAAGGGATTGGCAGTAGCAGGACACTGCTGGTTTTGGGGACGGGGACACATAGTAGCCACAATGGTATCTGATCTCAAACCAGGTGAAGTGGGGACCAAAAGGAGGCCCAAACTTTACCTGTACAATGACCACTTGTATACCTATCTGAATGGTACCTCACGTCTTTAAAATAAAAATAAAAAAGAATGAACGGATTAGGAGAATCCTGAGAACTCAGCCACCTTCTCCAATGATAGGGAACTTCTTCCTTGGTAGCTCAGCTGAATTTGAGATCTTCCAGCTCCTGCACACACTTGCAGCTGTTTCCTGATTCCCAGTTGTAAAAGAGGCTCTTACAATGCAGGACATGCTAAGATGTTTACCTTTATAATAACAAGTTTAAAAGATATATAGTCTTTCCTTAGGGTTGTAAGTGGAAGGTTAAGTAAAGGATTCTATATAGAAAAGATGTTGTGGAGGGTGGGGCTAGCTAACACTATCTTTATTTCCCTGAGAACTTATCTTAACCCATAATTACTATTGAGGAGTGGGTCAGGGGTCCGTGTTAGTACCACACGTCATTGACCACTTATCTCTCCATCTGATTTAGGATTAGGTGGCCAGCCAAAGAAGCACCAGACTTTGACTGCCCAGGGACCAATACACTTTTCTCAATCAATAATTTATTCCAGAAGACGCAGAGAGCACAAAGGTACTGTGGGCACTCGAGCTGAAAAGTGACGTACAACATGCCCGGGGAGGCATCTGTCCAGAAGCAACATGTCTGAGCCTAAATTGAAGAAAAGCCCCTCTCCCTGATAGCAACCTAAGGTCACCTCTCCCTTCTGGGACAACTTCAAAGAGCTTCTTCATTAGCTAAGGATGTAAATGACTCCACCGCCCCAGGCCAAGGGCATCTGTATGGGCAGCAAAGTCATAAGCCATCATCAGACACAGTATCTGTTCTGCATATCAGGATCCTAGCACAGTGAGGGCCTCTAAGGTGCCCCTTCTTTCCCCCCATCTCACCCCCCAAAACACGCCCTCTGACCAAACTGGTCCTTCTCTGCCCTTGGACCGTCTCTCCTTTTAGCGCTCCTCTCATTGCACTTGTTTTCGGAGCCCACAGAATTTATTATTCAGAAAACAACCTTCTCTGCAATATCCACCTTAATTAACTGTGTTCTTTTTCTCTCGCCTCCCACCCTCCACTTTATGCATTCGAATGAAGGCACTCCAGAGCCCCTGGCCAGCACCCCTCCCCCATCGCAACCCATCGGAGTCTACCAGCCAACCATGGCCAGATAAGGGAAAATGGAATTTCTTATCTCTGGCTGCCAATGTGAAAGGGTCAAGGTTACCAAGGAGAGACCTTCCAAAAGGAAGGAGAGGAGGAAAGAAGCCAAGCCTCCCAGGTTTCCATGGTAACCAAAGGTTGAATCATGGTGCATCCCCGAGAACCTGGCCCACTTAGCTCTGCTGACATCTTTCCACTTCATTAGCCTCTTTATCAAGTGACTCTGCACAGGACTCAGGGTATTTTGGTGTCAGGGTGCACCGTAGATGCACCATAGATGATTAAAAAACAGGGTGACCTTTTCCACTGACCCCCACTGCCTTCTGGGACCACAGACGCTCACTCCCCTCCTCCCGGATCCTCTTAAAGGCTTGGCTCGCTCTTCACTCTTCCTAATCAAAGCTCCGTCACCAGGAGGCCCAGAGGTGCCCGTGCCCAGCAGCCTGGGAAGCCAGGACCCCAGCTGTCAGCCATGCACGGCACCCGAGCCAGGAGGAAGATTAATGACTTTGCCCACAGAAAATGGATAAGACGGGCCCCAGAAAGACAATAAACACTGGGCTGGCTGCAAGGGAGGCTCTGACAGTAACAAATACTGACTGACATCGCATTGTGTTCCCTTTCTAGATGACTCTGAGCTGCCAGTGGAAACACAGATTCATTTAATAAGCGCTTCAGTGAGACAAAGGGACCTTTGGGGGTTAAGATTGATCTCCATTGCCTGCGCGTTCACTCCAACGCTTGTGTGTGTAAAATGGAATGTCCACGTTCAGTATCTGTCCCCTTGGAAATCCAAGAAGCGTGCTGTAATTTCCCAATCTTGTCTCCATGCTTCAGTAAATTTGTCACTCGTAGGTCCTCTCAGCCATGAAAATTCTCCTGCAACCAAGAGTCCAGGGCTGAAAGGAAATCAGTTAGGGGACTTAAAACACCCTTGATAAGTTTGACCTCTCTTTCAGAAACCCCGTACAGGTCTGTGTCCAGGGGAGGAACTTTCTGTTCCTCTCGTACACAGGTTGCAATGTGTTTACCCCAAAAGCCTGCTGAGCCAGGGAGCAGGTAGAGGAGCTGAGAGCCAGGGTCACGAGTATAACAAGGAGTTTCTGGGAGGGTGGGGTGACTGCCTTGGTTTTATTTTGTTTTCTACCCTCCAAATTAACTTACAAATGCTGTGTTACACAGGCCACAAATCTGGGTCTCCTGCCCCCGTGCTGACATCAACAACTGTGTGATCTTGAAGGAGTGGTTTGGTCTCTCTCACCTCACATTACCCATCAGAGGAATAAGAGGACTGAAACGGAGAAAGACTAAGATTCCCTGTAGTTCTGTCCAGAGTAGTGGGTGAGCCTTCACTGCTCTGTCTCTCACACCCATACCTCAGCACCACCTCCTGAATCTTTTTTTAAAATCCCATCTACTGGGATTCTACACAGCCATAAGGAAAAAGAAAAGCATGCCTTCTGCAGCAACGTGGATGCAGCTGGAGACCCTCATTCTAAGTGAACGACCAGAAACAAAAACCTGAACATCACATGTTCTCACTCATAAGTGGGCACTGAACATTGGGCACACGGGCCCAAGGATGAGAACCACAGATGCCGGGCACTGCGAAAAAAGGAAGGGAGTGAGGGAGGATGAGAAGCACACAGCCGTGCACCGGGTGCCACGTCCACTCCTAGGGGGACAGAGAACTCGCTAAAAACCAAACCTTGCCTTAGCACAATCTACTGACGTAACAGATCCTCCCATTTACCCCACAATGCTAAAGTAAATATTTAAAAATTTTAAAAATAAAAAAGCAAAATAGAATAAATCCCATCTACTCCCCAGGATCCCCCACCCTCAATATCCTGGGTCTGAACCTGGCTAGGGCTTCCTTATCTCCTGCTAGACGAGGACCACACCTCTCACTGGGTCCACAGAATTGCTCACTTCCCATCCATCCTCCAGAGCAGCTGTTCTTAAAGTGTGGTTCCAGGTCAGCAGCATCAGTATCACCTGGGAACTTATTAGACATGCACATTCTTGGGCTCTGCCCCAAATCAGACATTTTGGCTGGAACCCAAATATCTGATTCTCCCGGATCCTTAAACTGAACTCTTCTGAGCCTCTCTAGGTCCGTGTCTTGCCATTCCCTTCCTTGGAAAATATTTACTCTCTAATAACCTCAAACTTGTTTCCAAATACACTGCGCTGTGTTGCACTTCTGACTTCACAAAAGTCATTCGGACCCCACTTTGTAGGGTTAAGAGCTTCTCGACCTTCTCGACTGAAGAATCCTTGACACCCTTCCCAAGATAACCCTCCAGATGACACCCCCTCAAAAAGACTCCACCCACCTGGAAAACTAGGGTCAGTAACCCTCCTTTATGCTCCCATAATCCCTTTGGTGTACCGCCATGCTTAGCACATGTCACCTAGTATGGTAGGCAGGAGTTTATGATGCTACCCACACTCCCCTCCTGGTATACATATTCTGCATAATTTCTGGCACAGCAAGTGTGATGGATTTGGCTCCCATGATTAGATTATGCTATGTTGTGTATGCTATTTGGTTGACCTTAAGATAGAGAAATTAACCAGGTAGTCTTGATCTAATCCAGAGCCCTTTCACATAAGAATTTTCTCCAGCTGGTCACAAAAGGAAAGTCAGAGAGATTCAGTCTGAGGAAGGTTCATGCCCTGGTGCAAGGACCTAAGAGCAGACTCTAGGAGCTGAGAGCAGTCCCTGACTGACAGCTAACAAGGAAACGGAGACTTTAGTCCTACAACCTCAAGGAACTGAATTCTGCCAGCAAAAAGGAGCTTGGAAGTGGGCTACACAACAGTCTCCAAACAAGAGGTCAGTTCAGTCCAGTCAAAACCTTGATTTCAGCTTTATTATACCCAAAGGAGATACATCTTGGTGAACTTCTGGCCTACAAAACTGTAAGCTAATAATTTGGTGTTGTTTTAAGCTGCCAAGTTGGTGGTAATTTGTTACACAGCAAGAAAAAATGAATGTACCTTCTACTGTAATTGTCTGTGCATAGTAGCTCCCTGCTGTCCAGGCTCCTTAAAGATAGGGACTGCCTCATGAATTCTGGCATTAATCGCCAGCACCTGTTGGAGTCATGCCCAGAAGGGGTGCTTAATAAATGTTTACTGGGTGGATAGATGGACAGATAGATGGATCTTAGTGGATGGACAGCTGGATCTCAGAGCATATGATTTCATTGTTCCAGTGGGTGCTTTAGAATTAGGAAAAAAGAATCTAATGTGAAAAGGGGATAGAATATGTAAATAAACAATGAAATCAGGATAGAAAAAAAATTGAATTTTTTTTTTCCTGTCCTTCATTTGCAGCACGGAGACCTCTTTACCTTTTAGGAGCTCCTGGTTTATCTCTTGGAACTCAACACCCCGGAGCCTAAGAATATCTACCCTTATCGAGCAAGTGAGACCTGTGTCTACATCCAGGAACAGCGGTATCAGGATGCCAACCACCGTGTGGTTTGCAGGTGTCAAGGTCACCAAGAAAGACAAGACTCATGCAGGCACTGGATGGAACAAAGTTTTACTCACATAGAGGAGAGACAGAGCAAGATGAGCTTCCCTTGTGAGCACTGGTTCCCCCCAAAGCCGGTGGAGTCAACCCCCAGCTGATGCAAAGAGATGGTCTGCACACACCCTGCTACTACAACAGGTGTAGGGCCTGGTTCCAAACTGACACAACAGTGGGATTGGCAGGTGCCGGATGAGGCACACAATTAAGCAAAACAAAAACATGCACATCAAACCCAGAACAGGGCAAGACACTCCCAAACAGGGCAACCAGCCCCGCACAGGTTGGGAGGGCTCTTTACCTGTTGGTAAGAAAATGGCTCAGGCCTGAGGGCACACTTGGAAGAAACCACACACAGATCAACAAGGCTGCCCATGACTGTCTTTCCCAGCAGTCCCTGTGTGGCCATCTACATTGTTAAATCTAACTGACTTTTCTTTTTGAGGCCATGTTGCTCTATGTGTCATGCTGGTGGGGTGCAGTGCCCAGCCTCTCACCTCAGAAGCCTGAAGGTGGGGAAATTCCACCTGGACTCCCTGGAAATTCACACAGGTGTCCCCTCCACACAGAAGGTGGAGTTTGAAGACGCTGAGACAGTCGGGTTTATTCCTGACAGCCACGAGGGTACATCTAATTCCTGGTATCTCATGGCAGATCGAGTGTTATTCCAGAGCAGCAAAGGCTACTTTCTGGCCCGACTGTCCTGTTATCAGAGGGTTCTTGATGGAAGCTCCCGGTTTCTGCCCATTTTTCAAGTTGGTTCTCTAATGGCCATTGAATCTCTGAGCTTCTGATTGTTGCTTTTTCTGCTTAAGAAACAAAGTGTTGGTTTGTGTTGTTTGCAACCAAGAACCCTGACTGATACATACTCGATTGTGCTGAACTGACAGCTGAGTGCTTTCTAAAAGTCTCCGTAGAATTTAAAGGCTCTCTCAGTTACCTGCTGTAGCGGTCAAGGTTCTTAGCTGTGGACAAAAGAACTCTCCCTTGCTGATTTAAGCAGAAATACATTAAAACGTGCTGCTAGGTCAGGCGCGGTGGCTCACGCCTATAATCCTAGCACTTAGGAGGCCGAGATGAGAGGATTGCCTGAGCCCATGGGCTTGAGTTCAGCTGGGCAACTCGGCAAGACCTCATCTCTACAATAAATCAAGAAAAATTAGCCGGGCATGGTGGCACATTCCTGTAGTTCCAGCTACCTGGAAGGCTGAGGCGGAAAGATCGCCTGAGCCCAGCAGGTCAAGGCTGCAGTGGCCATGAGTATGCCACTGCACTCCAGCCTGGGCGACAGAGTGAGATTGCAACTCAAAAAAAAGAAGTTCTGCTAGCTCTCAGGGAGTGTCTCTGGGAGGCCACATACCCAGGAACAATGGACCAGTGACACCACCCTCCAGACTGTCCCAGGGGATCCCCATGAGCACCCATGCTGACACAGAAACCACAGACCCCACCAGCTGCTCTGTATACTGTGTGTTTCCACCAGCAACTCTGCCACTGCTGCCTCTGGATACGGAACGTCTCTGCCCCTTCCCTGGCCAAAACAGATTCCTCTGGGCACTCGCTTCCTAGCATCACTGGCTCCTAACTGAAGCCTGACACAGGCACCTCTGGTTGGAAGCAACTTGGGCTTGTACTCTACACAGTGGAAACTTAGAAAGCCCATTTCTGGGCTTCCCACAAAGTACAGACTCAAAAGGTGAGAAACTCCCCAAACTTAGAAAGGTGTTGGGTGCCCAAGTGCTGGGTGCCCAAGAGCGCTGGATACCCAAGTGGCTTGACCAGTATCCTACTGACTGCTAGTAGCTTGGCTACATCTGTTACAGTGCTCGAAACGCCTTGCATACAAGAAATCTTTCTTAGACACTGACCAAATTCCCATCTTCTGCAGTGCTCTCATTCAACCAGAGTCCTCTGTGTGTCACCTTCAGCAGAAGTCCCTAAGAGCCTGCCACTGCCTTCCAAGCGTTTGTACATTCAGTTCCATCTGAGTCTCCTGGTTATGCTGGTGAAGAGGCAACATCTTTTCTCCTTCCCTTTTCCTTATACTTCTGGGAGTTTTAGGTATCTCTGAAGCTAGTCTCTGAAACATGCAGACTTTTCTTAAATTGCTCTAAAAGTCCCACTTTTTGTATTGTTCTCCATCAAACAGCAAAAAGTCTTCATGTTCTCTCTTCATTCTGTCTCTCCAGTTTGGAGACTTAGCTACCTGCCCCAATGAACAAGCATCCCATGTCCCCCAGTCTCATCCAACTCTGGTAGGTCACACTGGCACACAAAGAAATTTTGCTGTGACCTGGCACTCTGGGCTGTTCAGAGATAAAAGCACAGCATCCTCTCCAGTTCTTTGTCACTGCATAGCAATAGCATGGAACCAGCCCCAAAGTCACCGGAATAACAGGGGCTCAGAGAACATGCATGTGTGCACACTACTGCCATGGAATGAAGTTCTCCTCCAAAGACTTACACTAGCCGTGTGACCTCAGACAAGACACTGTATATCTCCCAGCCTCAGATTCCTCATCTGAAATGTTGAGATAATAGTGACGATAGACTGATAAGCTGGAAAAGTCCCACAAAAGTACAAGGCGTTATTGACATCATCGTTATTAATATTATTTCACAAACTAAGTTAAAAGGCATGGTTACAACCTTAATAAAATACACTTTCCGGGAGAGTGCTAGTGGTTTTCCATAAATTGCCCTAAAAAGAAGTGAGTAAGTATCCAGTACAGACATTCCCAGAATGGCTGACCTATCGAATCTCTCAGAGCTGGTTTTTCATCCTTCGAATTTACAGAGGTAGGGACGGAGGGGACAATCCCTTGGCCAAAATGGCCAGTGGCAGACCTTGGATTTAGTGCTTCTGGCTCTGTCAACATCACCTTGGCGAAACACGGCTTCCACAATGGCCTTCATGGGTCCAATGGTGTCCCCCTCACCCCCACTCACGTAGCCTAGAGAGGCTCACCAGGAGATGCCCAACATCCCAACTACCCAGAAAGGCTAATCTTCCAGAAGCCAGAGCTGGTGGTTCCTTAAACATTATTTGAAGAGTCAGGGAAATGGCCATACCAACAGAGCCTCCCCTACCCACCCGCCTCTGAGTTGGAATTCCCCCTGCCTTCTTGTTAATCTCTTTAGAAAAGGTAAAAAAAAAAAAAATGGAAATGAAAATTCAAGAGTGAATTCTGAGATTGTTACTATCATCAACACCATGCTGAGAGCTAGCCCACCAGATCCCAAAGAGCCAGGGTGAGAGTTTGTAGGGGGCCCTGAGTAGAGTTAAAGATAGGTTGACAGGAAGGGCAGAAAAATCCTGCAAAGAATACTTCTGGTATGATAAAAAGGGTCATCTCCTATCAAAAGCCACTGAGGGGTGTATGAGGCGCCCTGGCAGAAGGAGTTTAACAGTGAAAGAGTGAACAAAGCAATCCTTCCCTCCAGGCTCAGACGGTTAATCCCTCCTCGGGGAGTCTTCCTGGGGGCCCCCAAGATTGAACAAAGTATCTGCCCTCAAGGATTCCATAGCATTCTGAGACTCCCCATCATGGTACTTCCATCTCACCCAGCCGCGAGCTCTCTCGGAGGACAGAAGTGTGTCCTGTTGCCTCACCAGCACGCTGCAGAGGACCTGCTCACAACTATCGATTGGCTTTTGGAGGGTCCTTCAAGTAGAGTCAATCTGCTTTGAAGAATTTGCAAGCCAGATCGGAAGGCGGGTCCTTTAAGCCAAAGTTATTTCTCCTGAAACCTGGAACCCTACTGATCCTCACAATTCCCTCAAATTTGTAGATGACCGATGGAATACATCAGCTGTCAGATGAGAAGACAAGAAGAACCTCTCTAGCTGGTTCAGGAGCCCAACACTCAGGAGTCACGTCTTCAGAAATTCTGGAGAGGAGGAATAAGAACATGGCGACCTGGGTGGAGAAGGGAACTTATTATGGAGCTGGTTTTGCATAACTGGCACTCAGGTTTTACCTGGTTGGTGTGTTTCAGGTCAGCTTTTTTAGAACAGAGGCTGACAAGATGAGAAAATGTCAGTGGTCCCTGTCAAAGACTATACATATATATTTATAAACAATGTATACAGTAGGGGAAAACCCTTGAAGAAAAGGGCAGGCTGTGCCCCTATGTTCCCACCACAAAACTGCCCACTTTCCAGGACACTCAACCGGCTGCCTAAGCTCATCTCTCCCATGGGTTCGCCTTTTTCTCGAGTCACAAAATGAATCTTCTGGCTCTACCGTGGAAGCCCATGGCTTTCACCAAGAGCTCCCAGCCGGGCCCAAACGAAGGAAAGCTGAAGCAGAAAGAAAACACATCACCTCCAAATGTGGGCCTTCATGTGGGCCGTACAGTCTACAACGCCAATCAGGGAAGCTGCTATCGATTTTCCATGGGAAAGGAAACCAAGGAAATAGAAAGCTCACAAGGGAGTCAGTCCAGAGGGAGGTTACTATCCCATCTCTCTGTGTTCTCTTTTTCCACAGTTCAGAAATCAATTAGTAAAGAGTTTCTCTGGAAAATTCTTTTTTTTTTTTTAATTGGAATCTCACTCTGTCACCCAGGCCAGAGAGCAATAATGGCACACTCACGGCCACCGGAGCCACAACCTGCTGGGCTCTGGTGATCCTTCCGCCTCAGCCTTCCAAGTAGCCAGAACTACAGGCACACACTACCGTGTCCACCTAAGTTTTTGATTTATTGTACAGACGAGGTCTTGCCCAGTTGCCCAGGCTGGTCTCGAACCCGCGGGCTCAGGCAATTCACTCGCCTAGGCCTCCCAAAGTGCTGGGATGACAGGCTGAGCCACCGAGGCCAGCCTGAAAATTCTTAAACAATGTTATTTCATTAAAGATCTGTGCAAGCGACATCAGATTTGTTTTCCAGGTGTGAGTCAGGAAATTAGGCTCATCCTTTTAATAATTTCCTCCTTGCTGACACTGCATCAGTCCACACAATGTCTAGTACAGCTGAGTCGGAGCCGGTGGGAGACAGATATCCCTTTTCCCCCTCCAGGAATACAGATGAAAGCAGGGAAGGCGGAATACGTGGGCACTGCCTGCGATGGCAGCAGGAGACAAAACAGAGCAAAACCCAAGAGAGGCCAGGAGGAGGAACTTCGGATGACACACCTGCATGGCCACTGCCAGCAAGTAACAAAAAAAAGTGGAGGAAGGACTCTCAGAAGACGTCTACCTCTGAAAGGGGCTGGGAGGCTCTAGGCAAGGACGTTGCCACAGTCATGAGCTGTCGAGGCAAGGGCAGTTGGGGGATGGGGGAGGCTTGTTGGGGTCGTATAGCTCCAGACCTCTCCATCTTGGCCAGCGTGTATCCCGGGTAGTAGGCTAGACAGGCATGCGCTCTTCTGAGAGTGAAGAGGGCAGTCCCTGTGGTGGTCACAATGGCAGTCCTCCCAACACAGCACGCAACTGCCCTATTCCCTACTTCCCTCAGCAGAGGGAGAGGAACCCTCATTAATTCAGACTAATTTGCTGGAAGGCCAACCTAATAGACAGTAGTAAGATGCTCTTAAAGGATTCCATTTTATCACTTTCATTTGCACATAGTAAAAGGAACTAAGTCTGCCTTTGATGGATAGATAAAAATGATCAAGAGTTAGCGCATTAACGCACAATTTAAAGATCAATTAACTAATGTTTTATCGATGGAATAAAATTATATTAAAGCTACACTGTGACCAGCAGAGAAAACAACCAGGTCACCGTCCCTGTCCGCAAGGATCATGCAGTCTGGGTGGAAGGACCAGGTCAGGAAGTAAATGACGGCAGCAGAGTGGACTTTGTGTTATTCGAAGCCAGCTAAGAGAAGGATGGAGGGAGAACAGAGAAGAGGTGCCTTACCTGGAGGGAGCAAACTGGGCAACCAAGGGAGGCTTCTGTCCGTGCCCTTGAAACTGGGTCCTGAAGAACAATCAGAAGTTAGCCAGCGGTGGCTCAGCCTGTCATCCGGCACATTGGGAGGCCAAGGCGAGTGGATCGCCTGAGCCCACGGGTTCAAGGCCAGCCCGAGGAACTGGGCGAGACCTTGTCTCCACAATAAATATTTTAAAAATTAACCGGGCATGGTAGAATGCACCTGTAGTTCCGGCTACTTGGAAGGCTGAGGCGGAAGGATCGCCAGAGCCCAGCAGGTCAACGCTGGGGTGGCCGTGAGCACGCCACTGCACTCCAGCCTGGGCCACGAATGAGACTCCAACTCAAAAAAAAAAAGTTAGCCAGGCTGGAAGGAGGGCTACAGGGACCCCAAAGCCATTCCAGGCATTTACATAGTAATGTGTGGTTTGCAAACTACGTGGCTTACCCATATTTTTCATTTGAACTGCCTAACAGTCATGTGAGTAAGATGCTGCTATTTCACCCTACTGCAAAGGAAGACAGAGCCCAGGGATGCCCCCACCCCAACTGGTAAAGAGAAGAGTCAAGTCTCCTGGACTCCATACTCTGCCCCGCCAGGAATCTGATGAAAACCACAGGCTCCCTTCTCAAAAAAAAAGGACAATATGCTCATGCAAGGAAGAGCATTTCACATATAAGTCAATGTACTCAGAAATCCTCTAAAACTGAGGTCAGCACCAGAATCCCAGCTAAAATCTCCTTCTCCGAACACAGCGTGTCTGTAATGACATTGTAATCATGCCACATTGTTTGCAGATTTCTAGGCTGCACTAATGATTCTATTTTTAATCTGGTAAATGGTCACTCGTCTTCTAAATCTGCTTACCCTCGTGCTAGTGAGCCTCGTGTCCAAGGATCAAGCGTGTTCAGCCCTACATCTGAGCAATCTTGGATTGCACACTGACTGTGTCCTTCTCCAAATGGAGTCTGTCCTCTGGGGGCTAGAGATGCTGAGTTTTAAGCGCACACATTGGGGAGAGGGTCTGGGTGGGAGGGCAGTGAGTAGTCAAAGCTGATAAGCTGGGAAACTCGGTAGACAGAGGCAGACAGACATCTGGGGAAAGACGCCTTCTTCAACCACTTCTCGGTGTTACAGTATCCTAAGCCACCCTCATGCAGCTCTCCCAAGCTCTGAGGCCCTGCTAGGAACAATTCCTCCTAGCCCTAACTACTACAGCAAACCATCCTCTTCCCCAGACTGCAGGGACACATCTTCCTGTGGACTCCCTCTTCACAGCGTAGCTCCGTGCCTGGCCCACAGCAGGTGCTTAATAAGTATGTATTGAGTGATGCATGAGTGTGCCATGGCTCCTCGTCACGGATTCAAGATCATCTCTGGAAGTGACAAAGAAAAAAAAGAAACTAAAAAAAAAAATCTCCTCCCTTGCAGGCTTCACATCACCACACATGTTTCCAGAGTTTCTTCTCCCTTACCTGGGTGTCCACAGACATGATGCTCTCGTGGGCTTGTCCCTGGACCGGCTCCCTTGCCACAGGTCACCCTCCGCCTGTGTTCGGCTGGTGAGGTCTCTGGATCACAACCAGGCTCCCAGGAGGCTGCATGCTCATCCTCGCGTCTCCCGGTTAGCAGGCAGCCTGCCTGCCCCTCCCACAGTCCTCCTCCCCTCCCGTAAGGACACCAACTGGGAAGATGCTCAATTTAAATGATCCCACAGGAAGGAAATCAACATCTCTTAGAGACCGAATTCTAGGACGAGAGTAGAAACCGAACATTCTGGAAGCGATAATTGGTCTCATTTATCTAAATTTAGAAGGTCTAGAAAGGGAAAGAGTAACTATTAAGACATGTTATTTAGCAGAAGATAAGCCTTTAATCAAAGAGATGAGTCAAACCCAAACTCAAACCAAAATCCTGTTCAAATCAGGGGTTTGAAATCTGAGTTCCTTTGGGGATAAAAGTCGGATTTTATTTAACTTGAAAACGAATAAGAACTTTACCAAAAGAGTAAACTCTACCAACAAAAATAGGCCATCTTGTAACTGTAAAAAAAAAAAAAAAACCAAAAGTCATTAGTTGCAAATCAGAAATATTTTTAACAAAAATCATGCGGGTGAGCTGAGAAACAGCTGAGCTCTGGGAGTTCACAGTGCTTTAAAACCGCCTGGAAAATCGAACCAGATCACGGGGATTAGGTGCCCACCATCTGGTACTTCCCTATCCACCCCACCTCAGTTCTTCCAGGGTGGCCTCCGTCATGCCCCTTACCCTTCCAGCCTCAGTCTCTTCAACAGCAAAGTGGGACCGTTAGTACAGCTAGTTTAACAAACCTTTCCCGAATGCCTGCTCTGTGCCTGGGGCTGTTCTAGGTGATTTAGATGCAAAAATGAATAAGACATTGTCCCTGTCGTGTTGAAACTCACCATTAATGTTTGAGTACGGAAGGGAGATGTCCAGGGTGCTGAAGCCTGAGGCTTGTGGAAAGTTGCGCCCGGAGTCTACGTGGGAGCTTGCAGGTGAGGACATTCCACTCAGGGAACATCAAGAGAAGGACAGAGTCACGGGATGCAATCTGGCACAACAGGGCAACACAGGAAATTTGGTCCTGTCAGAATCCAAGCAGGGGTAGGAGGGGCAGGCCATGAGGCTTGCTAGCTGGGAAGGTCCCAGGCCAGAGGCTATGAGCTGAGCGCAATGCTTGAACTCTGTGCTGTGGGTGGAGGGGCACCATCTAAGCGTTTCCAATATGAAAGTGACTGGTGTTCTGATGTTTTGGAACAATCATTTTTCCCCAAAAAGGTATTAGGAAGGTAATAGAGAACAGCAAAGGTAAAACAAAGACGAATTTTAAAACAATTTATAAGTCCTTATGAAATGTATTCCATGTGGCCTCATTTAAAGATCCTGGCTGACAGTGGCCCAGGGCATCACCAGCAGGGCATTCTGTAGGCCTGGACTCAGGAGGAAGGGGCGGGGGCTTCCTGGGACCCTGCCTCGATGGGTCTGAAAGGACAGGCCAAGAGCAGGAAATGCATTTTTTTTACTCTTCTTCCTAAATCTTAATACAATGATGAGAAAGTAGAAACTATGCTTTTGGAGAAATGCACACTTTAAGTAAAAATTAACTTTGCCGACTTTGTCTTTTTTTTGGAACAGACTTCCTGGTGCCAGGTATCTCATAAGGAATTTACAAGGCCTAAGATATCATACATTGGTCAAGGACTGTAAAAGTCATGAAACCTGTGATTACAAAAGTTGTAGCCCACCCAGAGGGGGAGTGGGTGGGGACTTAATCTTCCAGTAGAACAGGCCCTATCTATAGGGAAGCCAAGGTTCCCCAAAGCTACCCACTGGGAATACCTAGGAGATAAGGGGAGGTGCACCCATTAGCTCTAAGGAATGTCATTTGGGAAGATACAGGAGATTTAGAATCTTTGTCACACCCTTCTCTAGGGGCTATGATAATGTGGGTGAACATTAATGAGTCTCTGTCTCACAGGATCTCCAAGACATCCACAGGTGGTCGACAAGGAAGTCACAGCAGTTACCTGCAGCATCTCCAAGAGAAGGATTTAAGCCAGGACTCTGGGGGACTACGACACCACACTCACCTAGGGTGTAGGCTCACTCCCTGTCTGGGGGGGTGAACTTTTCTTAAATAAATCTTTTCTTCTCTCACCTCTGTGTGTCGCAATGCTTTGCAATTTACTGGGATCTCTGGGTTGCCGGAACGCACCTCCAGCTTGCCAGCCTGGGCAGTGCTGCTGCGCCTTCCTGCACCGCTCCACCCTCACCCTGTCTGTCCGTACCCTAACAGGGTCAAAGACTTCTGGCCTCAGCCCGTCTTCAGCCACTGCAGACTTCTGCTGAGATGTCCTTAACTGGGTCTGTGGTCGAGGACATGTACCTTCATACCAAGTGGCCCCTTTGGCCATCTGTACCTGGCATAGTTTATATACAGGGTGAAGTCAGTGTTCTCTATCAAGTCTTTGCTCATCTTCAAAAGTTCAGAAGGATAACACTCCTCAGGTCTTGTCTGGAAGAGTCCCAGGACCTAGGAGAGTCCAGATTCTGGCCTAGCATGGCTATGTTTGGGTCTCAAAGGGAATCTGACTAGTCACCTGTTACAGTGAAATTCTAAGTACTATGTTAGTCATTATTTCTACCTATTGAGTTTCTGGAAATTGTATGCCTTCCCAGATAAAAGATTTAGAACTAAAAAATTAGGTCAGTCACACACGCGCGCATGCCTTTGAATACCATAAAATCTCTCTCAGTATCTTATTTATTTCTCTTTTTCCTCATAACACTTATCACAATCTGACAGCACATTAAATACCTGTATGTTTGTTCATTGTCTCTTTCTTAAGACATTGCAAGAGAAAAAATATTCTGCCTGTTCATTGCAATATCCTCAGAACCCAGAACAGTGTCTGGTCAAAGTAAAGTCTCAGGAAGTATGTGTGGAATAAATGAATGACAATCTATCATCCACTAGCAGCCTTGATTTTTTTTTTTAATCTGTTCACTACCCCGTCAAATGAGGAACTGGTACAGATTAGGGAGAAAGTATGAATGACTGATAGGTTTATTTACTGTATTCATTTACTAACTGAAAAAACATTTCTTGAGAACCCACAATATGCCAGGCATTAAAAGCATCTTCATAACTGGTATACAGGTGAAAAAATAGATACTCGGATTCAAACAAGGGAGGGAATATTTGGGAAATCTGTAGCCTTCAAAATAGGAGGTCCAGGTCTCCTGCATTCTGAAATGTGAGGGGATTTCACCAGAATTACTTACTCACCACAGTAGCAGATGTGGGAAAGAAAGTTGAAAGCGATCGATCGCAATAAATAGCTCCCCAAACCTTTTCTTTCGTAACATCCATCATTTCAAAATAAGCGAAAAATTAGGAGAAAGTCCCTAGTCGGTACAGAGGATACAGTGACTTTTAAAGAACTAAAATGCCAGGCAGAATTGAGAGCTTTCAGCCTGAATACCAAATAGGTGGCGGGAAGACTATTGATAAAAAGCATGCAGCTGTAAGAAAAGCATTTGATATAGTGGTATAAAGTGTTACACTCAAAATTAATTCAAATTGGCTTAGTAAGGAGTGCTGCCACATAAATTTAAAACTCGCTCAAAGTCTGCAAACAAAGGGTGATGACAAATGGAAATGTATTGGGTTGGGGGAGGCAGGGTGCATGGGGGGTCATCTTTATTAATGATCTGAAAGAGGGAGAGTAAACAGCATGTTAATGAAACTTGCAAACGATGCTAATTTGGGAGGTGTTGCTCTGATCACTGCGGACAGAGAAGGAATGTAAATGAACCTTAAGTGGTAATAAATATGAAAAGGAATCAACACAATGAGATTTGAGTCGGAAAATGCAAACCACGTCTGATGCAGTGACCCACCCCCTCCCACCCCAGAGCTCTTTGCCCCCTGTGTTTGTGGGCTGGGGCTGGGGAGGGAAAGAATATGACCCTCACTCCAGAAGGTTTGATCTAGCAAAGCATTTCTGGCTTCTGCAATTGTCTTTCACCGGCCCTTTAAAATTCTCCAGAAGGCTTTCCCGGGGTTCAGAGCAGGAGTGGAGCTCCCCCCTGACGATGAGGCGCCATAAATTACAGTGCAGGAGAAGCCGTTAAAAGAAAGCAACCAAATAACGAGCGAAATGGAGAGATTGATTTATCAGAAATGACCCAAAGGGGTAGACTTTTGTTAATTGATGGCTAAGTGGTAACATGATAATGACCTGCTGAGCTCTCTCCATGACAAATAACCAACGGAAGGAAATACTTAGGATCAGACAAGGAACTCCTTCGTTCCCTCTCCCCGGGGGGCTGCGTGGCGCTGATTTTTACCAGCCCAGCTCCGATGGGCTTCACCTCGGAGCCCCCCGCCCCCACCAGCACTGCTGGCCACACCCTCGTCACCTTTGCCCCTGACCTGATGGATGGCATGAGTGCAGGAGTGAGAGAGAGCTCGAGCCAGGCACAGACACACTGGGAGTGGACACCAACCCCAACAAAGGACAGGGGTAGGAGGCCGTGAGCTGTGCTCCTTTTCTCAAACAAGCCTCTTCCCACTGCAGAAAAAATGAAGGCCATCGCTCCACGCACATAGATGTGATGGCATGCAAATATGAGTCTTGAGACGGTTTTGATATCCCAGCAGGTTCAGTCACCTAGACGTACGGCTTCAGCCAGTGAGGTGGCTGGACTGCTCCAGGGAGAGTGGTCAGAAACTGAGGACGTCAAAGTGGAAGCTTAGAGCCTGTTGTTACCACTTCCTTTTGTCACACAGGACGCAGAACTTTAGAAATGTTTGTTGAACTCACGTTTGCACAGAGAGGCTGCCCGGGGTCATAGGGCATTGTTCAGTAATAAGGCTAGTAGTTTGGCCCATGGCCTTGTTAAGCTATGGTGTGGCCATGTGCTCTTTGAGCGATGTCCAGGCCATGTTTCCTGGCTTTGGCCCCCTCCCCTACCTTGGGGAGGTGAATCTCCTCTTTCTCTCTCCTCTTTCTCTCTCTGTCTCTGTCTCTGTCTCTCCCTCCCTCTCTCTCTCTCTCTCTCTCTCTCTCTCTCTCTCTCTCTCTGTCTCTCTAATGTACTTTCTAAATAAACTATATTTTCTAATCTAAAAAAAAAAAACACAAGTAGTTTAACATATCTCTCAATCCACATTATGGAGAAGAGAAACTGAGGCCACACTCCTTAAACTCTTTCCTCTAACCCTCAAGAAAGTTGGGAACATTGGCACTTTATGCTACAAGCGGAAGGGAGCTTTCCCAATAGCCAAAGCAGATGTCTCACACCTAGGATTTCTGGAGAATTCCTAGAGAGGTCTGAAATGGGTGCAGCCTTGGTGATTTTTTTTTTTTTTTTGTATGCCAATATCAGCACCCAAAATGCAGGCACCATGGCGTTCTTTCCCCACCACTTTCTCCTTGCCTGCACCTGGACTGTGCCCCTGTTAAGCCTTGCCTTGGCCTCATGTCCCCAGAGTTCTGACACATATTCAGAGAGCACAGGTAGAGTGTCACCTGTCCTCTCCCTTGGGTCAGCCCCACAGAACGTCCAAAACATAGACTGTGTTATTAGAGTCTCTCAGCCACTCTAAGAAGCAAACAGGATCGTTGTTACTCAACATCTCATATTTAGTCAACACATATTTCCTGAGCACCTACTATGTCCTGGGTACTACTCGAGATACAGCAATAAATAAACAAGCAAGACCCCCAATATCCCTTCACATGGAGAGAGATGAGGCAAATAAAAAACAAACAAGTATCTACACACAAAAAATAAGATGGTTTTAGATGGTAGTAAGCACCTCCAAAATAAAATAAAATAGGATAGTGAAGTGAAAAAATGATTGAGTCGGGGGAAAAGAGTAGCTCTTTTAGAAAGGAGGCCAAGGAAGCCTCACTGGAGAGGCACATCTAGCAATGCCTTGTGATGAGAAAGCAGCAGCCTCGCACAGATCAAAAGACAGAGTGTTTCTAGAGGCAGGGACAGCAAGTGCAAAGGCCCTGGGGCCAGCATAAAGTCGGCTGTTTGGAGATGCCAGTGGCTGGAAGGTCATGAAGGAGGCTCCCTGGGAGAATGGGTGGAGAAATGCGTGGAGACTAGATCATGAAGGAGTGGGTGGGACGTGGCGAGGAGTTGGAATGTTATTCTGAGGGGTAAAAGAAGGAAACTCTGCTTGGTGTCCCAAAACTCCACTCAGCCAGGCAATGGAGCCGGAGGAACCCAAGCCCGAGAACTGTGACCAGTGTTCTTCTCTTAAATAAATCTGATGGATGCCTCTGAAAGCAACAGAAATGGGCCCTATCTCAATATCCTCCCACCCCTTTCCTAGAGCCTCCACAAGGTCAGGGCAGCTTCCCCCGCATAAGCCATAAAACCTCAAAACACGACCCTCCAAACCAGTACTGTGCCCTTCACGGCTCCCATTAAGACGAAATTAAATGAGGGGGAACTGAGAATGCACACCACCCCCCAAGGAGCAGCCAAGAACTGCCCGGGTAAGTTTCTGTTGAGTTCTAAAGGAAGTCGATGCCTGCCTTGCAGGGTCCATCCCACTGTGCCATCCTTTCATGCCATCAGCATCCTGGCAGGACAGCCAGACGTGGCTGTCTCACGCTGGTCGAGGGATGCGGGGCACAAGGAGGAAGAGAGATTCTGTCAGTCCAGGGAAGCCCGTCTTGCTCAGACACTGTCCACGGGATGGCAAGACCCCGCAAACCAAACCGTGGAGCTCAGCACCTGCCACGATCCATCGCTGTCTCCCCAGCCTCCACGGTTCATGCTGCAGTAATGTCAGAGACCCACACGTCTCACTGCAGTGAGTGCAGGAAAGCCAGCGGGGCCATTGCCCCTGTCTCAGAATGCTGCTCGGGATAAGCTCTTCCACTCTCCAAGCCCAGCTCCCTGCACATTCCTGAGGGCCCCCAGATGCCCTGACTTTCTGCCACTCGCAACTCTCCTCCCCTGCTTCTCATTCAGAGTCCCTTCTCTCATTCCCAATCCTGAGCTCAGAGACTCTGTTCTGTCTCCTAATTCTGGCCAAAGGCGCCTCCTCCCTGGGCCCTGGGCTCAGCCCGGCGAGCTTCTCAGCGTTCCCACCAGGGGCCACACTCCCCTTCACCGTCTTCTGCCTTGGGTTTGGCTCCCACTGTGTCCTCTCTGCACACGCAGGCCCCACCTCAGCAAGCCAGTGGGTACCTGATGCGACAAAGAACCCAGAGACCTGGGCCATTGGCCGGCTTAGCTGATCAGATCCCATAGGCTTTCTCACCGACGAGGGTTTCCCAATAACTCTCGCTGGTGTTCAAAGAGCCCTGGGCTGTGGAGCCAGGACCCCCAGAACCACTCTAACTTCAAGTTCACACTGGCTTTATACTTTCGGACAGGAGCGGAGCGTCAATGTCGCATCTCATGGCTCTTTAAAAATATGTCCCAGGATTTTAATGGGATCTGTCAAAGATGGAGAAGCCTGTATTCTGGACTTCCTGGAGTCCCTTCACACGGTCAATTCGCTGGGCCTGCACGTCCCCTCCAGGGTCCTCCAGGACATCAGAAGCACACCAGGGATAGAGTTTTGCAAGTCTAGAGTTCCCCAAACATCTATGGAGAGCTCTGGGGCTTCAGAAAATCTACTGCAGACCCTCATGATGGTCCTGTGAGGCCACGGGAAGCAGAATACTTAATGTTCAGAAACAACAGCCCAGAAGTACGCGGAACCCATAGAGATCTGCTTCCAGATAAGAAGTCCGGCTTCTGGAAGCATATCCTTGAGCCACGACAGTGAGTACGGTGGAAACCACCAGCTGCACGAGCAGGCCCCAGCCTTCCCCTGGGTATGGAGGTAGAATGACCTTCAGCGAAGAGGGGTGCTCTCAGCCTCCCCCAGCTTGGCCCCAGGTTGCTGACAAGAGGCTAAGATTTCATTAGAAGCTGCCCATCGAGTTGCAGGATCCCTCCTGAAACGCGCCGATGGTCACTGTGATACTTCATTTTATGGATCAACTTAAATGGACCCGATGATGCCCAGATACCTCAGTAAACGCTGTTTCAGGGTGTGTCGGTGAGCGTGCTTCCTGGTGAGATGAGCATTTGAATCCCTGGACTAGGTAAATAGATTTCCCTCCCCTGTGTGGGTGGTATCATCCAATACACTGGGGGCCTGAATAGAACGAAAGGCAGAGAAATGAGAACTGTAGACTCTCTCATGCCTTACAGCTTGGGCTGGGACATCTCTCACCTTCTCTTGTACTCAGACTGGGATTTACACCATTGGCTTCCCGGGTTCTCAGGCTTTCAGACTTGGACTGAATTACACTACCAGCTTTTCTGGGTGTCCAGCTTGCAGATGGGAGATCATGGGACTTCTCAGCCTCCATGATTGCATGAGTCAATTTCTCATAATAAATCTCTTTTTGTATATAGATATATATATATGATTTCACAGATATATGAAAGGACATAACATGGGTTTAATATACCCAATGAGTCGCCATTTTAACATTGCGTAAATCTCATGTTTTTCTAGCGGTTCACTGGACTTGCCCTCTGATCACTAGCCAAGGACAGAACCGGTTTCTCATAGGCAGCTGTTGTTAGTTGCTTTACACCCCCTCTCCAGTTTGTTACTAATTAGCTTCTCTATTCCAAGTATTTGCCTTCACCCATAAGACCCAAGCTGGCCTAACCAGTCCTTCATGACCTATGTGACTAACCCACCCATCTGCCTGCGGTCCTGACATCAGTCCCTTCGTGGTGACGTGGAGCAGACCACCACCAATCACCTTAACGACCTTTCCCCATCAAAGGGGAGAATTAAAAGGACTCCGCCACGAGCAGTCAGTCGCCATTGCCTTACTAGACTATGGCATGGCCATGCGCTCTTGGAGTAGGGCCACTGCCACATTTCCTGGTTTTGGTCTCCTCCCCTACTATCTTGAGGAGGTGAATCTCCTATCTCTCTCTATATATATATATATATTTATTTGCTAAATAAACTGTATTTTCTAACCTAACTTCTATGCAATCCTTTGTATCTTTCTCATGGCACCTGATCACACACTGGACACCCACACCCCAGGAGGCCTGACATAGCATTCTGGAGTTCCCGCTGGGAGCGTGACCTAACTACATATATTTATCTATGTGTGTGTGTGTGTGTGTGTGTGTGTGTGTGTGCACGCGCGCACATATATACACACCAATAGGAGAGATATCTCTCTCACCATTGGTTCTATTTCTCTGGAGAATTCTGACTCCGACAGTCCCCTCTCCAGGGAGCAGGGTCCATCCAACTCTTGGAGTAGCTTCAAGCCCTGGCATAGGGCTCAACATCTACAAGGGCTCTAAATAAATGTCTAGTGAACGGGTGGATAGTCGGAATGGCCATCTGTCCATCGTGTCTTGTTCACACATCCTTATCTGCTTGTCCTTAGTTAGATGTCCCTGAGGCCAGATGTATCAGTGATCGGGGACGATCACACCACAAAAACTCCACGTGGCCTTCGTGAATGAGTAACACAGATTGGGGGAAAGAGCTAAAGGACTTGAGTTCTGATCCTGGTGCTGCCATGTACTCCCTGTTTGAGCCTCAGCAAGTCTCTGCGCATCTCTTAGCCTCAGGTTTCTCACCTGTAACTTGGAGACAGCACTGAAGCAGGACACTGTTTGTATAATTACTGATATACTTGGTATGCCTCTTTCGTCTGGTCCTTTCTCAGACCTTCCTCTTTTGGAGACTCAGCATATGTTTCTGTGCCCATCTCTGGGTTCATCACTGGCTATGAGTTGACAAGTGGAAGCTGGCTGAGCTGAGACCTTTTGGGGGATGTAGAGGCAATTTACATCACTTCCATAGGTTGTGACGTATTTTTAAGTTCTTACCCCATGCCCTCCAACACAGCAGTTAGACTTTCTCACGTCTCCGGACTGAATGACTAGAACAACTCTCAGGTGACTGCATGCCTGAACTGTGAGCAGGAAAAGACCTTGGACCATATGATGGGGCCACTAGCACTCATGTTATAGAATCCTTGTGATGATTAAATGAGAGACTGTAAGCAAAGCATTTTGCACACTGTGCAAACATTTGCACATTGCTCAGCAAACATTAGCTCTTCTGATTTCCTCCCCAGCTTCATTTCCACGACACACTTTCT